>OZ007563.1:90558143-92020643 GCA_963931875.1 Pollenia griseotomentosa
ATTTTTGCCGTTTCTTATAGTCAGGAATTTTTTAATCAATTTTATGGCTTGTTTGTAAAATTAAAAAACAAAACAAACCAACTGTCTAAATTATTAGAGATGTGCTTTAAAAAACGATAAGCATTCGATATCGTTACATTGCTGTTATAGAATAAAAGTATTGTATCGAATTGATGACGATGACGATTAAAATTGATGTTGATATTAAATTGATGACGATGACGACGACGACGACATTAAATAGAGTAAGGGTGATTATCTCGATATTTAGACATTTAATTAAAAAACGCAACACTTTGGTTTTTCGCACAATTTTCCAACTGTTTTTTTGCTGTTACTTTGTTGGCATTTGCCCACTGCGAATTTTCTGCTCTCTCTCATCTTTATTTTGTTCAAGGCGAATTGTACTACAGGTGGTGTGGGAACTACAGCAATCCAAAAACAACAGAAACAACATAGAGTTTTTTGTATTGCATTGTCAGTGCTTATAGCTCGAAATGTCAACCATTCTTAGCAAAACACTAACAAATCAAAATAAATAAGCTCGAACTGTCAAAATCAGATGCTGTTTCGACACCACCAGTAGTTAATTCTCCTGGATTTTGTTTAATTTTTTCTTTATTATGAAACTTTTAACACACGTTTGAATATTTTTTAAAATTTTAATTATTGTAATAATATTTTAATATAAAATATATAGCAAAATTTGTAGTTTTTTTTGACAATCGATATATCACATACATTTTTTGTAAGAACTTACGAAATTCACGAAAACTTGGTAATCCTTACAAGGGAACTACTACTCTAGCTGCGTTCGAGAACACAAAAGTTTTTACTATTTTTTACTGAACTTTACTGCATTTAACGAAATTGCGTTCGAGTACACAAAATGCAGTAAATGAAAACAAAAATTAAGAGCGAAAAGTGACAGTATTTACTGAATATTTACTAATTTTTACTGCAGAAATTTTTGCAGTAAAATTTAGTAAACAAAAAAACATATGTTTCAAAAGGTAAACAAACAAAATGCTTACAGATTGTGAAAAAATTGTTAAATAAAAGAAAAGTTGAAATAAGAATTAAAAAAAAAACAAAATGTGAATAAATATTAATTAATTAAACTTGTTTGTGAAGCATTTACATATTTGGCTAAACACCAACATTTGAAACTTTTTTGTTATCAATTTTTTAGAGTTGTAAAAGTGTTAAGTACTTGGGTACTTAAGTAATCAATAGCAAACAATTATTCATGTTCTTTTGAATAAATTAAACCGCCACAAATTATTAACATCAAATAAAATAAAAAACAAACAAATATGAAAGATTACATAAAATTATTTGTTTGTATTTTCCAAAAATGTTTGTGTTATAAAAAGTATTTAATCGAGTACCGATAAGAAAAGGAGTTAAGTAGTCAAAAGTGTAAACATTTTTCAACACTTCAATTATTTGTCATCAGCTGTTGCCTTAATTTTACGAATTTTTACAAAATTTGCGTTCGCGTACTTTTTTGGACAACAGCTTTTTGTGAGAGCAAATTTTACAATTTTCTCATTTACTGCATTTTACTGAAAAAGTAATCAAACGCACCTTCTATCAAACTGTAAAACATGCGCAATTTTAATGAACTTATAAAAATGGGTTGTTTTCAAAATTTGTTTGATTTTTATAATTTAAAATTAAAATAAATAAGATATTGATCATAATTAAATAAAAATTTGCTAAACATTTTTTTATTTCATCACGTTCAGCGGCACGCTTTGATTTTTGTTTAATGTATTTTTTGACGTAAACGGTGATGTTATTTCCATTTTTGTTGTAATGTTGTATTTGTTGCCGTAACGATGCCACCTGCTTATTCCACCATGTTTCCCACGTATTCGATTTCCCAAACATCAAATTCTATTTTTAAATTTTATTTGTTATGATTAATTCAGAATTAAAAAAATTTCAGTTCTTCTTTCGAAAAACCAATCTATTGCTAGAAGAATAGGAAGGAATTATTTATGACTTAGCCAATATTTTGAATAACATTGTAATCAAGAATACATTTTATTAGCTAACAATCACAAAAACAGTTCACTTAAAATCGCGAGCTTTTTGTAATAAACAAAAGTCTCTACAAATTGAAAATATAAAAACCGTTATCATTTTTTAATAAACTTACTCAAGCTTTCATTGATAGACAAAACATTTGGAATTTCTTTGTATTGAGCTATTTATGAATTACTTTCTAAAGCCTGCGCGTAATGACACACTGCACATGTTGTAAACAAAACAAGGGTAAATTGTTTGTAAACAAACCGGCTGGAAAAAGCCGGAAATCAAAACAAAACTTGCGCACTACGAATATACGAAATCCAACAAGTGCTGGATGACTTCCAGATCCAGGAATTCGTAACAAAAAGCCAATTGAAAGAAGCTTTTAACGAACTTGCCAAAACTTAAAAGTTTTGGAAAATTTGGAAATTTTTATACAAGTCCTATAAGCTAAACAAGGAAAAACTTTAACAGTTGCAGTTAAGACTTTGAAGTGTTAAGACGTTTAAACGGAAAAGTGAAAAAGAAAAAAGTTTTTTGTATAAATAGCTGGCTGGTATAGGCCAAAGAAAAGAAAGGAAAATTATATCAGGGAGCTCTTAACACAACATACATAGTATATACATACATATACATATGCATAAAAGCAAAAAATACACACAAATTAGAAATAAAATAAGAATAAATTACATTATTCATAATAAAATATAGTTACAATAAATACAATTTTTGTATTAAATTTAAAAAAATTATAAAAAATATTGTACGCAACATAAAAAACAGCAGCCATTTAAAAAGATTTAGTGAAAATGTAAGACTTTAAAGAAAACAGTTTTTTAGATTTTTGGTAAGTTGTGAATAAATAAATTCACTAAAATTTTTATGAATTTCATCATAAATTTTGTATTTATTTGAATTTTCAGTTTTTTCTAATTTAATTTTATTTAAAAAAAATAATTTTGTAAATATGTATAGAGTAAATAAAAAAAAAATTAAACAAAAGAAAAATTCTTAAATTTTTCTGTGTGTGTATACTTTAAAGGAATTTTCGTCGTTGTCGTCGTCTCCATTTTAACGATTTTTCCAGTGACCTTGTTGTGTTGTATTTTCTAACGTTGTACATATCTCACACAATTATTCGTACATACGCTTCTTTTGCTTTTTCCTCTTCTTTTTTAACGTTGCACTACTTGTGTTTGTAAATGTGACGGATTGACGGCTGTGGTGCGAATGGCTGGCTAAATACAATAACATAACAGATATATATGTACATACATAAAAAAAATGTGTATTTATTTACTAATACAGTGTGTTTTGTTACGCAAAAAAAGTTAATAAAAATTTAGTTAATTTCGTAAATTTTGAGAACTAAGCCTACCTTAACTATTAATCTAGTGGTTGCGGGTTCAATTTTATAATACAGTTGTATCTCGGCTTTACGAACGATATAATGTCATGCGATTAAATTTAAAATTTTGTTAAATACGTTACTCCTTTTTTATTTTTATCAATAAAAAAATACAACTAAAATATTTTTTTATACCAAAGTTATTTTTTGGGAATTCATATCAAATTTATTACTATAAAGGTGTCTTTATAACGTGCTAAATTTCGAATTTTTATTTTTGAAAAATACACTAAAATTTATTGTTGAGGGAGAGCTAGTTTCAAAGCGGATTTTACTGGTTGCTTAGGCCACATCATCAGGAAACCTTTTTCCAAAGTATTTGAAAAAGCTAAAGATACGTTCAACGTCTTATTTGCCAACGATATCAACGTTAAGACAAAACACCAACAATGAACAGTGAGTTTATATTTGATTTGCTTTTTTTCGACGCGAATTGTAGTTGTAAGTGGGTAAAAAGAAAAAACAAATTGCTTCATCACAGATGGAAAAAAAATTTTTTTTGGAATTTATGCATTTTACACTTACGATGTCGCACGCTATTAACTTAAATTTAGTTAATGCATAACAATAATATTTCTCTAACTTGTTTTGGTACGTAATAGGTGCTCTTTACAAATGCATAAATGTAAAATGTCACGTTCACTCTATCTTCTTGGTCATCGAAAAAATAACTGAACGGAACAAAACATAAATATTTTTGGTTTATATTAAATTTACTTATTTTCATTTGCTTGCGTTAATTGTTTATATTTTTCGGTTGCCGATCTGTCAAAATGGCAACTAATAAAAATTGCTTTACCTAATATAAAATTTTATTTTCATTGCGTTACCATTTGACAACGCAACTGAACTCAATACAAACGATCCATTATTTTCTCTTGCTTATATATTATTATATAATTCGTTAAATCGAGTTCCAATTTTTCGGTTTGTTCGTTACACGAGGTAGGTACTAGGGTATTCATTTAATCGACCTTTTGCTTTAATCGGTTAATCGCTCGATTAATTAACCGAGGCTTTGGTTTAATCGGTTAATAATCGGTTAGTTTTGTTTTTGATCGGTTAACCGATTAATCAAGTTTTTTTTATAAATTAAGTAATTTCAATATATAAAAATGCATTAATTGTTTATTATTTGGAGTTTATTAGTAAAAAAACAATAACATGCCAAACATAACAATTCTTGAACTTAAACGAGCAAACAAAAAAACAATTCAAAAATATGTAATATGCATTTTCTCAATTAATACACAAGGTGTGCTATCAAATCATATCGTCATAATATCCTAAATAATATTTTACAATTGTTTAAAATAAATAAAAATAAAAATGTTAATACTGTGTTCATTGATTCGTCATAACTGTACAGTAGAAATCTAAATTATAAGCGATAGCCCACAACAGTCATATCGTCGGCTTAATATGCAAACCTGCTAACTCACTTTCAGCATATTTTACAAGAGAGGCAAAAAGCTTTTTATTTTCCCTATTTGCTGTTTGATAGAAAATTAAAAATACAGTTAGTTTTACACTCTTCAAGACTTAAATAGAAGAAAAACTACATGCTGGTCGACGAGGCGTATCTTTCTCTACCACACGGCATCAACATCTCAATTTACATAAAAAGTGGATTAAGCCGGTTTGCATATTAAGCCGACGATATATATTTCTTCTAATTATTTTAAGACATAAGACTTTATGACTACCTTGTGAATCCCCCAAATATGTATTTATAAAAAAATAAACTGAGATAATTTTATTGGTTATTTCAATAATTAAAGGAGATCTTATAAAATAATCTTTTAGAAAAGTAATTTGGTTTAAATGTTTAGGATTAAATCGATCCTTTTTTTTAATTTTGATAAAACTTGACTTGGAAAAAATTCTTTTACTTATCGTAAATTAAAGCCCCTATTACGGTTCACAACCCGACTCAGTTGAGTTGTAAATCAGACAACTGGTTGTGTTGAGTTGTAATTTTTTGATGTTTTTGTTCGCCGCAATGTAGCAAAGTTGTAAAGCATAATACAAAACTTTAAAAATAACAACTCAACTGAGTTGAGTTGTGAACCGTAATAGAGGCCTTAATGTCTCAGTCCTTTTCCAGGATTTCTCTAAACATATAAAATACTTCATTATGCCATTAGAGTTTTTTAAAATTTTTAACACTTCTAATTGTTTCGGTTAATTTTGTTTAAAGACTGATAAGTGAAGATATGTTTGAGAAACGCGAAACAAAAAAAAGTGTTGACAATCAAACATTTAACCCATTGGCACCACATTCCTGCTGATCGATGATGAAGATAAAAAAAAAAATTGTAACTTTAGTCACTGGTCGGCAGAAAATGGGTTAAAATGAAGATCACTGAGAACCTTTTTTGTTTGCATAAAAAAATATTTTCTAAATACATACATTTTGTATATAAGACGAAACAAATAATTAAAAACACAAAAGAATATGTTATAATACTACAAAATATTGAAATTTTTGTTACATCGGTTAATCGACTGAAATTAACCGGATTAATCGTTAATCGAAAAAAGCCAATTTGAAATTAACCGATCAGTTAATCGGGTAGTAATTAATCGGTTAACCGATTGACGGTTAACCGAATGAATACCCTAGTAGGTACTCAATGAGAAAGAATTAGCAGTTCGCGAATTCGTTAAGCTAAGTAACCGTTGAACCGGCACACCACCGTATTGAGACATATTCATAAAATAACTTTTTTTTAATTTTCAAAAATAATTTGAAGGGAATTCTAATGTCCAAGACGGCTTTCCATGGTAGATATTTGTGCCTAACCTAGCGTTTCCACATGCAAGTACAAGTTCGAAAAACTCAATACACTCACACTTTTTTACTAACACCATCACATTTTTCGTACTTGCAGCTCAACTTGCAACAGAATTTGCTTGCAAGTAAATTTTTGACACTTGTCGCAAGTAAAATGACAAATGAAGAAACAGTGTTGCCGTGGATGACTTTTGTATCAATCTTCTAGTACTTAGAAAAATAAAAGTTATGTTTATACCGGATTTTCTGTGTATTTATAAAAAATAACTAAAAAAAAAGCACAACTATACAACAACGCATCTAAATGGTAATTTTAATCATGAATTTGAAGCATTTTGAAAAAAAAAAATTGTTAATCAAAATATACTGTAGTCACATATTTTATAAAATAAACATAATTTTTTCATTAAGATGGACAGAAAACAGAAACCCAAAACCTTCTTTTTCCACATTTTTTTTCACATTCGCTTTTTAATTTTTTTAATTCGTTTAATACGGCAATTTTTGCTAGAAGTTTACTTGTTGACGACATTTTAAAAATGAACTTGCACTGTGCTGTGTAGCCACTCAAAAAATTGTTGTGTTTTTTTGACATTTCTTCTGATTTTCGATATTAATACGTATTCACTACTTGCAAGTAATTACTTGCATGTGGAAACGTGGGGTAAGTCGTTAGAAATGTTTCAGTTATGGCATGCAGAATTGTCCGATGGCTACCACCTTTTGGTCATGTCAACTTCATTAAAGTAAATTTCAAAATGAATCGCTTATAAATCTTGTAACTTATTAATTCTTAGTTTTCTCAGTTTGCTTAATTAGTTTGTAACACATCAAAATAATCATCGAAGTGATAATGGACGAAGTGGGCCCATTTTTAGTATACAAAAAT
The DNA here is from genome assembly GCA_963931875.1 of Pollenia griseotomentosa. NCBI lineage: Eukaryota > Metazoa > Arthropoda > Insecta > Diptera > Polleniidae > Pollenia > Pollenia griseotomentosa. The sequence goes on from OZ007563.1 coordinate 90,565,278, forward strand.
TATTTTTATTTTCTGAGTGAAAAATAAAAATTAAAAAATAACTTTTGTTTTATGGCCAAAAAATAACTCAGGAAAAAAAAGACAGAAAGACATCGTAAAATCGTATTAAGGTTGTACAATGATCCCGGAAATATACATACTTTATATACTATTGGGCTAGTCACAAGGTAGTCATTAAGTTGTAAAGTCATATGTCTTAAAATAATTACAAGAAATATATATGACTGCTGTGGGCACGCGCTTATAATTTAGATTTCTAATGTACAGTTACGACGAAATAATGAACACAGCATTAAAATTTTTATTTTGTTTCAAACTCATCAATATTTTTTTAAACAATTGTAAAATATTATTAAGGACATTATGACGATATGACTTGATAGCACACCTTGTGAATAGCCCATATATAACAGAGTTTCCAATTATTAATTTGATGTGTTACAAACGAAATGACAAACGCAATATATTCTAAGTCTGATATCCTAAAGGCCCAACTATAATATGCTTAAGTTGGCGTAAGCAACTGTGCGAATACATGTAAATCATATGTGTCAAACCATATGAACTTTAGGGAACTTTTTGTTAAATTTTATGCAAATTGATCGCACTTTCACTACGGAATTCAAGGTTTTTTGATTTTGTTTTATTAAATGCATTTGAGCGACTTTTTGTTAATTTTTGACAGAAGCTTATGCATTTTATAGTTGGGCCTTAAGTCTGATTTAATCAGGGAACGCAAATAATTGTTTTTTTAAATTTTACCTAAGAAAAAATAGATATTGAAAGAAAAGTACTGGATGCATAAATCATATATGTGCAAATAGTGTTTGTTGATTTTTATCTTCTGAATTCTTTTTTTATATTTTTATTTTACCATTATTTTTTGAGTTTAATTTATTGCCCAAAAAATGAAAGAACATTTTCCAAAATATTCCAAACATTTTTCAAATTTATTCAAAATCAACATCGGCCCTTGAAATTTAACCACCCTTTACGACGTAATAATACGGATTTTTGCCGATACCGATACTCAAACAAAAATATCGCCGATATCGATACCGATACGCATATTGAATTTGAATTGAAGTTAAAATCAACAAAACTTATGTAGAGTTTATTATACAAAATTACAGTGAAGGAGATTATTAATATTTAATATTGATATTAATAAGATTTAAAACACAAAGAATTAAATTTGAATTCAAGATAAAATGAAACAAAAATAAAACATTTTTTACAAAAACAAAATAAGATTTGTGTTTAAAAAACAATGTATTCGCAGCTTTTGCGGAGATAAACGATTGCGCAAGACCGTTTGAACCAGACCGGCAGTGGAAAATAGTCTATCAGATGCGACAGAACTCGTTTAAACACATGTAATTTTGCCCGTAAACAAGCGGATCTGCGTCTCTACAAAAATTAGAAGATCTAAGGTATTTCTAGACTTCTTCTTAAGCTGAACAACAGCGTAGGATGGAAAGAGGCTCATCCTTCTCCTTTAAAATATTCGGGCATTGTATCGAGGGTCAAACATTGTAGATAAGCAATAGGTTTCATTATATTCTAAAGCCTCAAATCTTCTAGTTAGAGCTTTGAGACTCCAAACTATTTTCCATTAAATTTGTTTAAAAATATTCCTAAAAGTAAATATAAAAAGTATTGTCGTATTGACAGCAAAATATTGCCGATACTGATATATCGGAAAATCTGGAGTAGCGCCGGTATATCGTTATCATGCTTTGTTCATAAGCTTTTCAAGTCAAAATAAAATTAATAAAGCCTAAAGCAAAGGCTATTTATTCACCCCCGTATTCATAAGCTATTATTTAATTTAACAAACGTTTATTAAGGCAAATTTTCATAGAAAATTTGTTTTGTAAACCTTTTTAACATACTTTTGCTTTAACTAATGCAGCTGCAGATAAAGATACTAGTGATGTTACGAATATTCGTATTCGTATCATCGATTGTTCGCCTATTTCATGACGCATTCGTCAAATTCAAGCGAATATTTTGCAAAAAGTTTTGAAGCAATATATAAGCTATAAAACTTTTGAATTAAAGTGTTACTGCCGTATTCATAAAAAATTAAAGTGGATTTGAAATATATTTTAAGAAAAATTTATATGAAAATTTTGCCTTAAAACACATTTCAAACTTATTTTATTTTTTATGAATACGACAGTTAAAGTTTTAAAAACAAATATATACTTTTACAATATCTCTGAAACTACTGCGCAGATTTAGATATGATGTTTGTACGTCTTAAAGATAATTTTGTTGGCCACCTTTGGATTTTTTAGCCTTCGCAAGTTATGCTTATATTTGTCCTTCAATTGCCTTCATTGTTAATATAATGCTATATCGCGAGAACTAGAGCTGATAATAAATTCTTATTATCATTGAAAATCTATATATCATAAGTAGTTAGCGACGGCTAAAATTTTCCGGAACGCGAAGTGATGTAAGCCTGTTCTCCTTCAAGCCTATTGCGATGTGTTATGATCGCTCAGAGCACTCGTTGGTATTTAGCAACACAAATAGTGCTGCGCTTGAGATAAAAGAAGCTCGTATTTTTCCTTATTTACTTTCCACCATGTAAAATAAAAATTAAAAAATTCAGTGCCGCTCAGGTAAAAAGTTGAACATTTAAAATTCAGTCATCGGAAGGTCATAATAATGTTTCATACATTACACTTTGTTAAATAAATTTAGTAGTGTGACAGTTTTTTTTTTAAATTTATTGTAATAAATGCAAACAGGAGATTTTGTTTCAATTAAATTTTAAATATCGAGTGGCGCTAAATTTCACATTGGATATACGGATTCGGCGAATATTGGCGAAGATATTCGTATTCGTGACTATTGGAAATTTATATTCGTAATAGGTATCACTAAAACAAATATATATGTAATACATATATACATATCTTTTTAGCTAGATTTTTCTTTTCTTTGGTTAGCAATGAAGAAACATAATTATGCAGTAAAATTTAAAATTACATTTTACACTTGTTGCGGTTCTTTTATAATATTTAAGATTCAATACAAAATGTTTAAAAATCGCTATATTCAACAAATATTTCTTAAAATCTACAAAATCAAAAAAAAAAAAAATATATATAAACTGGAATAATAAAAACGTTAAAATCTGGAAATAACTATGTATACTTAAAAAATCGAAATTACAAATTCAAAAAAATCGCAATTTTGGGATTATTAAACTTTAAGAGTAATTAAACATTTTAAGCTTTTGTTTGCTGATAAAACGAAATCATCTTATATAATTTTAGCAACTATTTGTTGTATACACAATTGCCCTTTAAACCACTGTTTTAGATATGTAAATTCTCATTTTCCACCAGGCCATATCATAATATGTATGTATGTAATCGCGTTATTATATGAACATTTCTTATTTACTTTACTTATAAAAATTTTGGGGCCTTGGTTTTATTAACAAGAACAAAAACACTGTGTTAACTCAATGACAATAAAAAAGAACAGCAAAATAAAATAAAAATAACTATATTTACATTTCCACGCACACAGTCTGACACACTCACTCACATTAACTTACAAAGAAAGAGCTTCGCTTTTTCTACCGTTACTTTAAAGAGACACAAAAATATCCCTAACTAAGGTTGCCATATTCCCCAGAAATCGTCAAATAATAGTTTCGTTACAAAACTTGTATACATAAACAACTATACAAAAAGAGTAATTTAACTTTTTTACAACTTTACACATTAAATTAAAAACGATACAGTTTTAAGAATTAATATTCAAACAGTGTTAAAAAAAGCTAGACTAAAAGATATAATAAATTTTATAATAATATTTGCTTAATATTTATTAAGCAATAGTTGCAGTCGTAGCAAAAAAAAAAATATTTTAAGAGTAGCAGGGTTTTTTTAATTTCGTTTTCTACTGCTATGTACATTATTGTTATAACTTTTTGCAAATATCAAAAATACCACCGCATAGCCGTGAGGGGCATATAAAAAATATAAAAAAATATGGTGTCACTTTTCCTCCATCGTGAAAATAGTTTTCGCACTGAAAGCATTCAAGTTTTGATTTTATATATAGCTATATTTTTTTATTAAAACGAATACTCTTGTCTTAAAAAAGTTATTTTTAGTTTAAATTCTTATATAATCTTCAATAGCAAACCATTTTTCATAAGTCTTATGCAAAAGTTTGATCAAAGCGATATTTTAAGCAGAAAAAGTACCTTTCTTTAACTTGCTTGAAATTTTATTTTCTTATATGACTTTTAATACAAAATCATCTCAAACTATTTTGATAAGATAGTTAAACAAACATTAAGTTAATCTTAAATAAGCTTCACGAAAGCTATTGCATGTTTCTTAATGCACTGGGTAAGAAACCGTCTAAAATTAAAGATCACCAGCGCAGCGAGCTTGCGATTTAGGTGGTGCAGGATATATGTCTGCTATGTTAAACCATATGCACTTTAAACTAAAAGCTTATATCTTACAATTTCTAGTTTTTTCGCTCATTTTAACTTTAAAAATACATATCGATGGTTTTCTTCCGCAACCACGAACATCGATTTTTTCTGATTTTTTGTTTTAACGGGAAAAGTAATCAGTAAATACCGCCTTACAATTTTGCAATTTTTTTGTTTGGCGAAATATCAGAATTTTTCCTAATTCTTGGATTATTAAAGAATATATATAGTTTTACTTGTAACCATATCAAAGCTTAAACAAAAACAACAACAATAAAAAGTGAGTTTATCTCAAAATCAACCAATTGTAGTCGGCACTGTAAGAAAAGATAAACTCACTTTTTATTGTTGTTGTTTTTGTTTAAGCTTTGATATGGTTACAAGTAAAACTGGGGCTTATAATTCTTATTCGCTTAACAGTTTTATTTGTATAGTATCTTTAGATTTTCTAAAATCTTTGGATGAAGTTTCCTGTCGATCTGGCCTAAGCAACCAGTGAAATGCGAATAGGAATAGCTTATTCCTTCGACAATAAATTTCAGTTTATCAATAGTATGATATGGGAATTTAGCACATTTAAACGAAACATTGTTAGAAAATTTTTATTTTAGTTTGAAAAACAGACAGTTAATTTTTTTTTTTTAAATTCAGAAAAAAAACTTTACCTTTGTTCTAAAGTTTCCATATAAATAAAGAAAAAATTGAAATGCCTTTCACGAATCGACAATTTTTTTTTTATGTATAAAAACATCCTCAAGACGAAAAACGCAAATTACCCTCGCCAAAAACGTTTTAAAATTGGCATATCTGACAACTCTGTCTTTTTTCTGCTGCGATTTGTTGGTAATTTTAATCAGTAGAGAATAAGCAGAGTGAAGTTTTGTTGTGCAAGTATGTGGGAGTTTGTATGTTGGGAGTAAATGGGAGGTGAATGGATAAGTGTGTAATGATTTTATTTTTTTTTTTGTTGTAGCAGTTTTTTCGTTGGGAACAGGTTTTTAGTTGTGCATAAATGTTTGCAGTTCTTGTCACAAATGCGAGGTTTTCTGTTGTTGGAGGCCATTTCTTTGTAGTAAGCAACAGTTTTATTGTTCAAATGTAATTTTGCACTGTTTTATTTTTGTATTTTATCATGTGATAATGATGATTATGATGGCTAATTTTCATATTTATGTGTTATTTTTTGTATTTAATTTCTAGCCAAAATTAATTAAAAAATAAATCCATTTTGAAAGGATTTTTTTCGATTTTCAAGAATAAGAACATTTTAATGTGTTTTAAATAAAATCACATAAGCAACACAAAAAAAAAAAAAAAAAAATAGCAAAATGAAACAAGAATGAATCGTATGAACAGCATGTTTAGCAATCTAGTTTCAGAGAGCGAAACGAGTGGTTTATATCGGTGTATGAACATAGCATAACTAGTTTTAAAATATTTCGACTCTCTGACATCGATAATGCTTCTTGTCACCCTTCACAGGTGGAAAAGGGTATATAAAAGTTTGTCATTCCGTTTGTAATTTCTACAATCTTACCCTATAAAGTATATATATATTATGCGTCCTTATGAGGAGGGAAGTTGATTTAACGATGTCCGTCCGTCTGTCCGTCTTACGTTTGATATGTGTTTTCCGGAAACTCCAGACATGATACCGGCTAGGTTGTTTCACATTTATGTCACATATAGTCCACCATTTCTTGCTATTGAAATTCAGCAAGATCGGTCCAAAAATGGCTGATATATGTGAAAAAAACCACGACTACAAAAATTTTTTTTACTTTACAACTCAGTTGAGTTGTAATTACGACAACTGGTTGTGATCAGTTGTTATTTTTGTTATGTTTTTGTTCGCCGAAATATAGCAAAGTTGTAAACCATAATACAAAAATTAAGAAATTACAACTCCACTGAGTTGAGTTGTAATCCGTGTTAGGGGCCATACATTTTTTTTGTTTTGGAAAAATACCTATTTACGGGAGCCATTAATTTTCCCGAGTCCAAGATTTATAACCCAAGTAAATGGTAAATTGCTTCTCAAATACGTCGGTATATAAATCTGTCAAATCGGTTAAAAAATGGCTAAGTTAGAATCAAAATACTGAAATCGCAAAAAATTACTCTTTTTTTTATTTATAATTAAGTTTGTTTCTTAATACATTTAATATCACGCAAACATGTGCGAATAATTGAATGCAATTAAGCGTTTAATACAACATTTATAAATATGCATTTATTTAGATATACGTATGTATAAACTTCCGTTTTTTCCCAATGATGGTTAAGGGCATCTAAGATTCGGCATAGCCGAATATAGGCACTCTTACTTGTTTTTTATTAATTTCATAAAAACCTGAGTCCTTTTATCTGATGTACATAATATAGTTTAAATTGCTTGTCTCTTCAAGGAATTCATGACAAAGTTAATAAATTGTCTTTAGTACATTTCTAAATAGATACTTTTCAATACTTTTTTTTTTAAAAAAAGAAAAAAAGTTTTTGCTTCATCTTTATAAACATTTCCATCTATATCAGCTTTATACTCAGCTATAATACTGTGTAATAAATAATCTCCTACTGTTTAAACTTTATTGCTGTCCTTCTTCACAGGATGCATTAAATGCAACTTCAACACTTTTATAGGTTCAATATAAATCCGTTAAGGAAACCAATAAAAATGCAATTTACCATTAAAAAATATTTTATATGTATTACGAGCTCATGAAATATACATATTTCATAGGGATAAAGTATTTTATAATAAATACTAAAGCGTAAAAACAGTAACGTACGATTAAAATGTATACTAAATGAAGCCAATGGGAAGCAGAAATGTCTCTTTAATGTGTGTATAGAAAAAAGTTCAAGGTGCAGAACTGTTTGCAACATTTATTTCAATGGGGTCAATTGAGGTGATTGTTTGGAGTTTGATTTTTTTTGTAAAATGTTTCTTTTATTTTTTTTATGTAATCTAGAACACAAAGTGAATGTACGACCCTGACTAAAGAAAAAAATGTATATAAATGTGGCATACCAATCACATACACTCTCACACATGCAAAGACATGGTGCATAAAAAGGATTCATCATCATCAATGGTGTAAATAAATACACATTCACTCACTAATTCATTTTTTTTTTTTTTTTGATACTTTTATAAAAGTATTTTTTTAATATAAATGACGTTCATACAAAAAAGTCGGTTGGATGTTTTTTTTTTGTCGGTTCTTTAATATCAGATATAAACTGTTAAATACATACTTTGAAATAGTTCAAAGTGTAATGAACACAAGCATTGAAAAAGAAAGTGTTTTTAAAGGCAATATAAAAAGGATTCGTGTAAAGCAACTTAAGCCCGATACTATATCAAACAATAGGCTTGGAAATTAGTTTATATATCGCACCGGTTCTTCTAAAGGAGGTCAACTTTAAATTAGCAATATTGTGAACTTACACAATTTTCTCTATTCTTTCGTCATAAAAAAAAAACAATTTTAATCTTCTTTGTGATACATATAAAAGAAAAAATTAAAAAATTATTTTTTTCCTTTACTGAAAATTTCGAGTTAACCCCCTTTAAAGGAACCGGAATTCGTTTGATAAAAAATATTATTAAAAGATTTCTATTATGAAGTTTGAAAAAAGTAAACAAAATCTATGGCAAAAAGTTTTATCATAAAAAAATGTAGAATACAACCAATCTCTCCATGCTCAGAGTAAACAACGTACAGCTCAATAATGCGGAATCGTTTTACTACTAAGGAAGCATCACTTCCTTCACAGAGGGCTTACGCGGTGATATTGCATATCGCTTAAGGCCGTTATGCACTTCCCACAAAGTCTTTAGTAATTTACGAAAATGCAACCTTGTCATGATAAGTTGTTATTGTTTTTTAAAAATGTTCAAATAATAATTAGATCAGGGAAGCATTTTTGAAAAATACGTACGACTTTGTGGGATAGTGTGTAACGGTCTTTAGAAAAGACAAAACAGTCATTTGCTGCATTACAAAGAGTAGGGAATACATACACAAAAAAACTCGTACTAAATTTAAGTTTTTTTCTTTTCTGACTTTAGAACGAGTCGTAATCAAAAATTTAAGTACGGATAACACATAAAAATACTTAAAACCATCCAAAATGGAATAACTTTCCAAAAACAATATGCGTGCTTACGCGTGCACTTAAAAAAGTTTGCTGTTAACACAACAACAACACTACAAGAAGAAAAATATAGGTTATTTTCATGTTAAAAAAGTAAAATAAGACGCAATAATTCCCATATTCTTTTTTTAAAATTATTTAGTCAAATACTTAAAATATTTAAAGTAGAATGAGTACCATATCGGGACTGCTGCTGGTGTCTTATAATTGAGAATTCTTCTGTAAACAAAGGGCGGAATACAACAAAAATGAAATAAGCAAGTTTAACGAGTAAGTAAAATATATTAGTATTCTCTCTGGCTGTGTGGGTAAGTGTTTAGGTTAGAATCAATCTAATCTCACTTTCGGATTATTTCAAGTACAAATCGAAATTAAACCGTCTTAATTAAGTTAATCCTGTTTTCGGATTATTTTAATTACGAATTTGGGATTTAATATGGATAAGTTAAGTATTTCGCACTTGAATAATCCGTACTTGAAAAAAGCGTTCTGTACTTGAATATGGAAATCCGTACTTACCAGACTATTGACACCGCTTTGGCTTGATTTAAGAACGGACGGATTGATTTGGTTTTTCAGTGTTCATGTACTAAGCTTTGTCTTGCTACTGATTTTTTGGCCGAACGAAGTCACCCTTTTGGCAAAGAACAGACGAAAACCAAATCCGCATATAAATTGCAAAAGAAAATAGAGCTGGGTTGGTCATATTTTGAAAATACCTCAAGATGATATCCTGAAACCTTGAAGACAGCTGAAGATGAGGGAGGTCCGTTAGCACCTGGAGAAGGCTACTATAAACCGAAATAAGCAAAATAGGAAAAAACTTGCCTGACACAATACCAGTTGATCTTAAAACTGAATTCCGTTAATATTTTTGTTGGGAACTGATTGTTAAATGGCAAAAGTGCCAAAGATGGATTTTTCCAAAGTTCTTGCCAAATATGAAAAAAATTATTTTTCAAAAAAAAACCAAAAAAACTTCCCTGGTCCTTAAATCTGATATTAAAAATATGTTGTGGTACCATAATGCTTACAAAAGTAACTTTTTTAAGCAAAATTAAACAATTATAAAACAGCCTTTAAGAATTTCTCTAGTTTATCATCCTTTGTTTAAATGCACGTTTGGTTTAAATTTAAAAAAACTGGTGCAATCTAAACATTAAAAAATCTAATACAAATTAAATATTTTGCAATAAAAGTTCATTAAGGATATTCTAGCGTATTTCCTTTGTTGACGATGATTGCATTGAAAAAATAAAATTTTTATTATTTGTTAGAAAAGTTCTTTGTTTTGCAACAACCTTGCACGCAAAGAAAGAACATGGTTGTGGTAAACATATTCTAAGAGCAACATATTATGAAAAGATTCATGATTGTAGTCACCATATTACGATTATTATTGATTATTATTTTGTGGCACTTTTCAATTTTTTTTTAATGTTAGTACAATTTCTTTATTTTTTTAAATTTTTTTAAAATTGCTTTTTAATTTGTATTTTAAATTGTTGAACCACTCTCTAACAAATAATTTTATAGGAATATGTTAAACAAACGACACGATAACTAATGGAAAAGTATTTTACAAATGGCGCTAACGAAATATTATTTGAGTAAAAATATTTTGATTGCATCTTAAACATATTATGGTAAATGTATAGAAAGTTATTATGTTGTGGCTATTAAATATCATGATATGGTTGTGAGTAATATAATATGTTTTTAAAGTAATCATTATTTAGTTGTTAGAAAAATTATTATTTTTCGGTCAACAATAATCAAATTTATAATTGCGGTAATCGTTGAAATGTGTACAGTTACTATTATATTGCTGATATTAAATAAAAACAACAATTATTTGTGTACGACAACAATATATTGCTGCAACAAACATAGTGTAGTTGCCGTAACCATGCCCAACCATATTTTTCCCTGCGTGTAGGTATCTAGACTTATCGGTTCCTACTTGTTAAAAAAATAAACAAAAATTTCAACGTACTGTTGCAAGCCAATAATGACTCACTCAGTCAGTTCATGTGACGTGACAGTTTATAGTTTGCAAAATTTAATTAAGGGGCAACTCAATTAAAAATGCACAAGGTATGGGGGTTTCAGCAGTTGGTTACCTTGTAATTAAATTAGCAGAATATGAGCCATTTAAATGGAACACTGATAAAATATTGTTATTTTTTTTTAAGTCATGGGGGACGACGCATTTGTATGTGTGTATCAGCAGTACCTACACTAACCCAAACATCGTAAGTAATATCAACGAAAAATGTTTGTAGTTTCCCCAAAAAAAAAAAAAAAAAAAAAATAACGTACTTTTTATTTAAATCTATAAAAACATTTTTCATATAAACATATAATATTCAAATTAACTAAAAAAGGGTTTTATTTTATAAAATAAAAAGATATACATTTATAAACATTTTTAAGCCACCCTTATGTTTTTGATTTTTTTGCAATGATACTGAATAAGTTGTCCAAATAGAACTTTTTTTCTTTGAACAGATCATTTGAAAATATAGTAACATTTTAAAAAACTGCTAAATCTATTAAATAAATCAATAAAATTCAATTTAAACTTACCATAATTGAAGATTTTCTGTAAAAAAATAATAAAAAAAATTTAGTTTAAATATAAATATACACAATAATAAAGATGTACAACACGGTGTATGCAGTATGTATGTATAACCAGCGTTTAAAAAACTGCAGTCAAAGTAGAAAAACCGCCATTTCTTTCCCTTCTTTATTTGTCATTGGCCAAAAAAAAAAAAAAACTGTTGCTTTTACTTCTTATTCATTAAATGTAAACAGTCGCTGTCAAAAGTTTTGCAAAAATTTTCGTTTTTTGGTCGACAGTTTTTGGTTTCGACTGCAGTTTTTTAAACCCTGTGTATAACTAGACCTTTCATGTTCTAATTCTTATAAATATTTAAAGTTTGTAAAAGTTATGTTATTAATACACGCAAAGAAAAATCATGGTTGTGGTAAACACATTCTGAGAGCAACATATTATGATAAGAATTATGATTGCAGTCACCACATTACGATTATTTTTGAATCATATGATGACCAAATATATATTCGTAATATTACATCATAATATTTTTCCCTAAATTATATTCTAATCATCATTATCATAATAAGTTACGAAGTAATCATATTATTATCTGTTAATCATAATAAATTAAGAAGTAATCATATTATGATACAGTGGTGCTGTCTCAATAATAAAAAAAAAAATTGAAATTTTTTTGCATCGATTTTTTATTTTGTGGCACTTTACATTTTTTTTAATGTAAATACCTGTACAATTTCTATTTCTTTTTTTAATTTCTTTACACCATTTTTTTTAAATACGCCTTAAACCGTAGCAAAAATAGATATTGTGGTAAAATTTGTTTCAATTTAACTTTATGTATGTGGCCAGAAAAACCACCATCCAATTTTATGATAATCGTCCCATACTTTGCCATAGATCACATATAAAATAGCCTTCTGTAAAGTGCTTTGAAACGTAAAAACCCCTAAGGCAGATTGCACAACTGTATTGAAATTTGTTCTAATTTATCTGTCAATAATTTACCATGGGTTAAATATAAATTTCCCTCCTAAAAATCATTTTAGTTCGGCTAAACAGTAACGAATTTTGATAATTTACTTAAATTAAGTTTTATATGACTAGAAATAAAATCATAAATCTGTATGATTGTAGGTCAATAATTTGAAATAGGTCTTAACATCAACAAATTTTAATACTGACGCGCGTTTTTTTTTTTAAAGATTAATTAATAATTTATACAACCCTCAACTGAAATATTCTATCTCTCGGTGGGGCCAGCAAACATTCGGCACAGCCGAATGTCGCACTCTAACTTGCTTGTTTGTAAACATATTTTTAACTATAAATTATATTTTAAATATGGGATATTTCATATCAAGTGACCCAATTTTTAAATCGATCTCCGATTTGGATGAGTTTCTGCTATTGAGTTTGACATATTGGTCATACAGGTGTTCTTTTTCATCCATGTAACTTATTACCTTTTGGTGTTAGGTTGATCAATCTTTTGAAAATAAAATATTTTTGTTTTTTTAAAAAAATTTTTAATTTTATTTTTTTAAATTTAAAACTTTTTTTTTTATCCGGAAAGAAGCCTTATTCAGTTGCAAGTTGCAACATATCTAAAGGCCCAAATATAATATGCATGAGCAAGCTTAAGCTATTGTCAAAAGCTAACGAAAAAACTCTCAACTCAATTTAAAAAAACAAAACCAAAAACATCTGGGGCCTAATTCTGGCAGTCGTGATCGAGTAATTTCTCGATTCGAAAGCAATTTTATCTCAGTCGATACTGAACGAATCAAAATTATTTTTTCAGTATTGTGAAACTCAAATTAACGCTTTACAACACTGAAAAAATAATTCAAATTCGTTCAGTATTGACTGAAATAATTAGATTTTAAATTGCTTTCGAATCGAGATATTACTCGATCACGACTGCCAGAATCAGGCCCCAGATTCCGTAAGGCATGTGCGATCAGTTTCGCACTTTGCTTATGAAAACGACAGTTTCGTAAAACTTAACAAAAAGTTTCCTTAAGTTTAATGTGGTTTAAAGCATATGATTAACATGTATTCGCACTGTTGCTTAAGCGAACTTATACACATTATGGTTGGGACTTAACTTTTTCAATGTTTTATAAAGATTATTGCTGTAACTTAACTTAAACTAAATTTTGAGCGATCACTTGTTTTGAGAGAGTTTCTTCTCCTGCCGTTTCCCTATTTTCATGCCTATTCCCCTAAGCAAACAATTCATAACAGAAGCCCAGTCTAAAAAGAAAATTTTAACAATTTCTAATAATGTATATAAAAACTCTCTGTAAATTTTTGTTTTGCATCCTACTAAAATTTAATGGAACGTTTATATCTATTGAGTGTTTTGCTAATTGTCCTTAATTAATATATTAACTGAATATTTGTTTTTAATTTCAACATTATTTCCTGTCAACTGCAAAATAAATGCTAACGAATATGTCAATTAGACACAGAATTCTATTGTACAAATAAATAGCTAAATTGAATTCCACAGTCTTTTGCTAAACAATTTGTACTCATTTCTAAGAGAATTAAAAAAGGACAAATAACAAAGAATATTTAATTGAATTTTTTCATTGTTCATTTGCAAGTATTCAAAATCACACACAAACCAGGCGAATTGTAAGGAAGACAGACAGACAAATAGGCAGCCATAATTGCACATAAAATTATTAAAAATTTCTAACACTACAAATACAACAACGACATACTGCTCTCAATCACACTTGCACAATACCTTAAATACTTTTGCAAGTAAATTATCAATTGTTTGAAAAAAGTCTAAGAATAAAGAGTAGAGGAGTAGGGTGTAGGGTGTAGAGAAAGAATTTAATAGAAATATAAATTTAAAAGAAATTCGAGTAGAAGTATTTCTGTACACACAAACATATTCATGGCGTGAATGAATGAATTTAAAAGTGTTTTATTATAATAATGCATACTTTAGACATCCTTGTTCACAACTACATACATCAATACTTTCCCAGCGGGAAAAAGAAGGAGTAGGAAGGCCTTCTAGAAGGCCTCTGTACCCCTTCTTTTGGATGTACAAGGCCTTCTTACTCCATTCCATACTCATATTTTTTTTACACACGTTGTCATTGCGGAGAAGGCCTTCCGCTCTCGCTTCTTCAGCAGGTACATAAGAAGGGTAACGGGACCAAAAAAAATTGATTTTGCTTTTGCTTGTGCAAAAAAACAATACAAAAAATGTTACTTCTTTTCTACTCCCTTCTCATAGAAGCGAGTGTGGAAGGTGTATCTTATCTTTTATACGAAAGAGCCGAGGCCTTCTATGAGGCCTTCTTTAGCAGTTAGATAAGAATAGTAATTGAATCAAAAAATCTTTTAAGCAGGCCTTTAAAAAGGCCTGAAGTAAGAAGGTCTTCTGAGTTTTCCCGCTGGGTTAACACTTCCTCACACACACGCACACACAAATAAATACATAATAAAGTCTTTTATATTACATACACAATAAATGCCTTCGTCTTTAACTTGCAGATTGGAGGAATATTCTTGTTTTTTTTCTAAAGAAAACAAGAATTGTAAAGCAATTTTTAATTTGATTTTTTTTTGCTTTTGCGTCTTTTCTTTCTAGCACTTGTTTTTTATAGCAGGAATGAAAATGTAGAAATAATTGCACTTAAGGTGGTACAATTTAACGTTGAAAAGTACTTTGCATACAGTCATAGTTTTCATTTGTATTCAAGTCAGATGTGGGTTTAATGCAAAAATCTTAATTTTATAAATATGTACTAAGAATTTTCTTAAGATATATGGGAAAAGCTCAAGGTACCTAACAGGACATGTTCTATGGGAAAGGAATTTTCTAGATAATGTAAAGGTGAAAGGTGAGACTGCATGGGTTGGGGTCATATGCCCGAAACTAAAAATCCCGAATTTCAAAATCACGAATTTAAAAATTGCCAACTTCAAAATCGTAAATTTTAATATCCCAAATAATTGTACAGTTTTAGTTTTAAAAATCTTGCAATAGATAGCATGGTTCGGCCTCCTATTGTATTACAAATACCGGCTTCGCTAACTAAATGTTCTCTGCATAGACGGCGGAAGGGCGGGCGCAAGCATTTTTTCCTCTATGATATAACAAACACCGGCTTTGCTTACTAACTAAAGCTTCTAAGTTCGGGATTTGAGATTGAGATTTTTTATTCAGGATTTCCAAAGTTTGAGATTTTGAAATTCAGAATTATAAAATTCGGATATTAAAAAATTCGATATTTTGATATTTCGGAATTTTTAAATTAACGGTTTTTATAAAATCCCAGACTAAATGCGGCTAAATGGTTGAGCCGTAAACTCTAGGAGGATCTAACTGTAACTTTGAGATGTCCCCACAACTTTGTTGATGTTTATTAATTAAAAAACTTTTTTTGTAATATTACTGGGTTTTGTCTTTGGTTTAATTTTGGCACTTTTTTAAATTTTTTAATCTTTTTAATTAACAAGATTTTGTTTGTCGTGCCTAATTCACAATTTTTATTCTTGATAAAAACACTTTTAATCTTTTCATATACGTTTTTTTTATTAGGAGGGTTTTTTTTAGTTATTTTACTTATGTTATAGTGATTCATAAAACTTGTTTCAGATTTTTTTTGAAATAGATTATTTGCACATCTGTTTTTTATATAATAAGTCACTTAGTTCTACAGAGCGTCTTAATTTGGGTTATCATCTGTAAAAGTAAATCGCTACAGGGAGATGATCTCAAGCTATTCGTGGCGGAAAATATTATACTTTAGATGTAGAGAACATGTGGTTTTAACAGGATTGTGACACTTCCCACACAGCAAGAGAAACAATGGCTCTTTTGCAAGAAAAGTTCGAGTATCGCATTATTTTTTGGCAGATGAGGAGCAAATTGGCCACCAAGATCAGGCGATTTGGCACCTTTAGAATATATTTTGTGGGGTTCTTTGAAAATGAAAGTGTACAGCAATAATCCCCCAACAGTTCAAGAGCTTTAAAAAAAGAGAATAACTCACGTCGCGCGGCATTCGTTAAAATAAATATTTTTTTATCTTCATGATATTTATACATTTTAATTAGAATAATTGTGTTCTTAATATTTAGTTGAACAAATTTGTTAAAATTCTTTATACATACGCAAAAAAAAGTTTCAATTGGCAACACTGCTTAGCTTTTGTTATTTGCTTTCATGAAATCGCTTTCTTGAAATTTTCATTGAAAGCTAGCTGAAAGTTGGACTGAAAGTAAAAAAATGTAAATGAAAAAGTGTGAGTGTATGGCGGTTTTCAAGAAATAACTTTCATGTGTAAATGATATATTACCGCAATCATTTTTCATTTTTAACCGGAATCTATTTGTCAACTTAAATAAAAATATTTTTTATATCTTAAAAAAATACTCTTTTTTTTATTAAAATTAATAATTTTTGGACACACTTTATTAAGTGGTTTACTTTTTGTCGAACTACCCAGTAAAAACTTCGCTTGCTTTTTCAAAATGAATAGCTTCTTTAACTCATTATTTAGTAGCTTTCTTCTATAACTACATCTATAACAACTTCTATAACTACTTGTTTCTGGATGTATGTAGGTAAAAAAAATAATGACTTACTTTTGAATGCATTCATTTTGGGACATCCCATGTAAAATTCATTGGTTCTTTCAGTTGAATTGTAAGTAGTGCTCTAATGTTTTTCTGATTACTCAACACATTATTTTGTAGGCGAAGTTTTTACTGGGTAAGTAAGCGTTTGTTGTATATACTTTTTTATAGCAATTTTTTTATATTAGTGATTTTTATACCCACACTACAATATTGGAGAGGGTATTATGCATTTGTGCTGATGTGTGTAACACTTTAAAATATGTCGTAGACCCACCTTAAAGTATACCGATCGACTTAGAATCACTTTCTGAGTCGAACTAACGATGTCCGTCTGGCTGGCTGGCAGGCTGGCTGGCACAAACACCAAGCCTACCAACGAGGGTAGATAGGAGGAAATTGCTGCCTCTCAGAAACTATCAAACCGATTTTAATGAAATTTAAAACTTAGATAGAAACATATTTATATGAACACATAAGCTATGCAGTTTTTTTAAAAAAAAGGACCATAAGGGGAGGTAGGGGCAATTTCTGCCTCTCACAAACTTTCAAATCGATGTTAATGAAGTTTATAAACATAGATAAATCCATAATAATATGGACACATAAGCATGATGTATGTTTTTAAATTCTGTGGTGTAGGGTATCATATGGTCGGCCTGACCGACTCTACTTTCGTACTTGTTTTCTTTAGATTTTTAAACTATACAACCTATTTTCGGCTTGTGATTTTTAAGTGAATTTATAAATTTGAGTTTTTTTCTAATTTAAAATGGGGGGTTTTTAGCAATACATACTTTGAAATTTTTAATAATATTTTCCAATAAGCTTATTTTTATTCCTTGTAGTTTTTTTGTTTGTAATTTTAACTAAAACTCGTAGCCATAAGTTATACTACAGGGTGGCGCAGAATAATTTATTTGGACAATATTAATTCTTTTAAGCTTTTTAATTATTATTATTTTTTTTTGTGTTTGTAAGAATTTTGTGAAGAAGACTTGGGGAATAAATGATGATTGACTATACCATCAAACAAAAACATTTATACCCGAAACTTTGCGAAAAGTTATCTTCCATATATGTTATAAAGGGCAAAGCAGAAAATGAGCATCACTTTCGCAATATCATTTTTCAAAGCAAATTGAAAAAAATTTCCCAATAGTAAAAACGTATATATTTAAAAGCTATAAACTATTTAAACACATAAAACACATTCTGCCTCACTTAAAAAACGCTAAAAATTAAGCTTTTATAAAAATGACGTTTTAACGTTTTTTAAGCTTTAAGCATTCTTAGAGTATTTGGGTCATAGCTCGGCCTTTTTTAACCGATTTGACAGATTAATAGCTCAACGTGTTTAAAAAGAAATGTATCATTTACTTGAGCTATAAAATTTAGACTCGGGTGAACTATGTTTCTCGAAAATGATTGTTTTTAAAAATGGTATAAAAATTTCCGATCTTTAAATATATAACACGTATCCATGGGTAGGAATAGGCAAAAAATATCGATATATGAAAATATCGATATTAAAAAAAAACATAATCGATATATATATATATTGCGGTATTTAAAATACCGATATATCGATATTGAAATATGACTATCAAATTCTATATTTTTTAAAGTCAGTCTTCATTAAAAACTCAAAATTTTAGCCGTTTTTCAAACAATATGTTTTTTAAGAATTAGCATCACTGCATCATATCATATTTTTTTAAACTAATATGAAGTTCTTAAATGATTGGCATTTATAAGAAGCAGTGCCGGATACAAGAAGCAGATTGACACGACAGCACATAAAACAGAGAGTGCTGCTCCTGATGTCCATATCTCATGATTACTGGTTTGACTAAAACAATCAAAAACATTTTTAGTTCAAGTTGGTACTTTTAGGGTGCAATCCAAATTTTAAGGTACTTCCATGTTTACTTCGTAATTTACTTTTTTTTTAGATTTCATATGGTTTTTTTGTATTCTTCCCTTTTATTTTTGTTATAATTGAATTTTTTGTTTTGACTGAATTTTTTTAAATAAAATAAACAAATAAAAATTAACAATGTCATTACATATAATATGTTTGTACAAAGGTATATTAAATTTTTTAATTTGGTAATAGTTTTAGCAAAATATGTTCGATATATCGATTAATCGATATTTTTGAAATAATAAATATCGATACTTTTAAAAATATCGATTCGATATATATCGATATATTTTTTCAATTTGCCCATCCCTATCCATGGGTCATACTGGCTTGCTCATTTCTTAGCTATTCATAAACCAATTTACCTGATTTTAATTACTAAATTTCTTGAAAACATGAGCGATTGACAGACACACCATACATGTATTGCCGTTGTATAGAGGCTCTGCAATCTCGATTTCAACCGATGAACAGACGGATAGACGGTCATGGTGATTTAAACTTTACTTCTCATAAGGATCTAGGATATAAACACTTCCTAAAGTCTAGGATTAATATTGTAGAAATAACAAATGGAATGACAAAATTACGTGAAGGGTAAAATAATTGTGTTTGTTCCATTAAGCTTAAAAAAGTACAATTTTTAAAGTACATGCCAAAAACTTCGTTTACTATCTCAGATTGAAAAAGTGTATTCGTCACTCTTTGTTATTGACATTTTTTCCTTCATAACAATTTTTCTTTTTTCATTTTGACACTTTTTTGTTGTTGTAACTGAAATGTACTTGAAACATACTTTAAGGATTTCTTTTGGTTTCATCTTTATTATAATTTTTTTTTTGCTGCTGTCTTGCTTCCAGCGTTGTCAGTTATAAATATACATATTTATAAATAAATGAGTCAGTTTTTATAGTAAATTATAGCAATTTAAAGTCGTTATTTTTAGCAAGAAAATTGTAAAAAAACTAAGTTTCTAAAAAAGATTAAGAGAACAATTAAAGAATAGTATTAAATATTAAACAAAAAAAAAAAAAAATTGTATAATGGTTGGAATTTGCATTTTGTTTAAATGTTTTTAAAAATGTTGCTATTAAAATCGACATCTGTATACGAGCAACAAACAATTTTCTTGTTTTGCGAAGCACTAATAGTAGATTTTCAAAAGTGAACACACATTTATGCGATACGCAATAAGATATACAGTGATGCCGTATGGTAAGTGCACGAGTTCTTAGCAAATTAAAAAAGTTAATATTTGAGGAGCCACGACATTCCCTTACAACGAAGCAGATTTGTAAAGGAGCATATTAAACAATTACGGTAGCAACAAAAAATTCAGTGTGTAAAGCTGTTCGTTACATCCACCAATTTTTATATGCGCTGAATAAAAAGTGGGATCTCGCCATAAAAAATTCAAGCGAAACTTTTACGTTTCTCCCTTACAAACTATCGTTGGAAGCTTTATTTTCTATTGGGCGTGGTCGTAGTTTGTTCAGATAAATTTTTATATATAAGCATTATCAGTTTTGCAAATCTATTTCTTTTTTCTAAAGACGTTACTCAACAGAGCAACGAATTATCGAAAATAAATAAAAAATAAAGCTTTTTTTACAACTACCCACCTTAAGCTCGAATAACAGGGAATGAATATTAATTCTTATTTAAATTTCTAATAAAAAAAAATTTTAATGTTTTTCATCTAAGTTCATCATTTTTTATTTTTGTTCTGAAAAACAAGTAAGAGAATATATTTGTCTGTACCGATCTATTGCGGCGTCTTAGATCACTCACATACACAATAAAAAAAAAAAATATTAGCGGCTGTCGTGGTTGTTCGATCATATCTCTGTCATTTACGGACCGATCTGGCGGAATTTCAACAGAAAACTTTAACGAAGAGGCATTAATGTTAGATTACCTCGTCCCCATCATAACTGCGGTCTTCGCAAACCCCATTTCGACATACACACGAACAGACGCACAGACGGACATCGTTAAATCAACTTTAATACTCATAATGTTTCGCTAAGTGCAGAAAGGGAACTACTTCGAAACATTGATTTAAATATAATCAATAAAAAAAACAGTGCAGTTTATGATCAGGAGAACCATAAATATGCAAAAGCATGTTTTTCCTTGTGCGACTAATGAAGGCAGAAACAATTTTTTTATCCGTTTTAGAGCTTTTTATGAATTTTGGCATCGATTTGTTAGTGCATACTTTTGCATATTTTACCGTTTGTAGCATTTTTTGCATAATTTGGTTAAATGAGCCTTTTTTAAGCATTTTTTGAGTTTATAGCGCATTTTTTGCCTTTTTGGGGCATATTTTGATGCATGTTAAATTTTTTAGATACCTACAAGAGCTTTCGCAACAAATAAGGATTTTTTTTTGCGAAATTGGCTTTTCTGTTTTAAATATTTATCTGTATACCCAACGTGTTACTTCAATTTCGCCATCTTCATTTAATTTCTACTCGAGAATTGTAAGACAAAGCAGGTTGTCTTAAAGATAAATGTTATTTTTAACTTTAAATTTTTGTATATAAGCAAAAATTAAGGAAAAAGCTATTATATACATTTTTGGCAATGTGTTATACACAGAAATATGACCAATCTTTTGGTATACCGATAAGCTCCGAATCACCATCCGTCCGTCTGGCTGATTGTCTGCACTTGTTAACCTTGTGCACAAAGTACAAGTTGCAATCTTGTAAATAATGTGATCAAATTTGGTAAATACATTTTAATTGTACTAAGGACAAAGTCTATGTAAATCGTAAGAATCGCTTTATAATTTCACATATTCCCCATAAAAATTTCTTTCCAAATTAGACTCTTTGTATCCGTTCATCCATCTAATTATGTTGGTATTTAGATTAAATCGCCTCAAAAATATATTATTGCAAAATTAATTTTTTTCGAATCGGTTCACATTTGCTCAAAGGTGCCATTTGAAACAGCTTTAACTTTCTTTCATTTAATTAAAATTAGCAAACAATTAAGCGACCGTCCCAAAAATCCCTTAAGACAAAAAATTTCATATGGATGTAAGTATTAGATAATATTCGTTACATATAACTCTTATATTAATTTTAACTTTTCAGCCCATGACTGCCCATAGTTTTCAAATGGGGTAAAATCACGAAAAAAAATTTTGTATTAAATGGAACTGTTATTAAATTGTTGAATATTTTGTTTTCAAATTAGCAATTTTTAAATGTTTTAAGGCATATTTTTTACAATTTTCAGTGCAAATCTTTAAGTTTTTACTGCATATTTAATGCGCATAAAACGCATTTTTAGAGCACATTTCTGGTTTCCCTGTTTATGATAATAATGAATGCAAGTTTTATGTTCTTAGTTCGTAGAGGAGAGAGCTGACTTTAATTTAAAGTTGTCGAATAAGACACTTTTTACACTGGTTTCTAAAGCCTACAGTACACGGAATGTAAAAAGCCACATGCGTATGTCGTTCTGACGTAATTTTGACGTCACTACAAAGCCTAAATAGCAAGTTTGTGATGTGTGATGACGACAAAATTACGTCAGAACGACATAACAACTAAATTATGATAACTTTCAAAACATATTATTTTACTCACAACCATATCATGATATTTAATTGACATAACATGATAACTTTCTATACATTTATCATACTTTGTTTAAGGTGCAATCAAGCTATTTTTACTCTAATAATATTATGTTAGCGCCATTTGTAAAATAATTTTAAATCAGTTGTGTCGTTTATTTTATATGTGAGCGGCTTAACAATTAAAAGATAAATTCCCATAAAAAATAAGTTTAAGGAAATTAAAAAATTTAAATATTAGCGGAGTTCATTCAGTATTAGTGATGTAATAGTGCAAATGCAAAATATCGTAGTTTTTTTTGTAAAAACACACAGAGATTACGTTATATTTTATAAAATAATTACAATATTTCTGTGGTTTTCATGGGCAACCGCGTATGTCTTAAAACACATCTTTCAGGAAAGCCGAAAAACCATTCTAGATCACACTATAGGCTAGGAATTGCACTTTTTAAACTTTCTCATTACGTTAAAAAACGGAATTGATCCATCTTTTTTTTTAAAAATTTTAGAAACATGTAAAGAGCGTTTAAAATTGGGCAATATCGCATCAACATCTCGAAACCGGAAAAATGATCATACGCATGAAAACCACAAATTTTAAATTTGCTCTTTTGCAAGCCTTATATTGAGCTCCGCTTTTTGATTTACATTAAGTGTAAAAAGCTACAAAATAAAAAATCGATACAAAAAAATTTTAATTTATTTTGTATTTTTATGATGGGTGCTGTATCATAATATGATTGCTTCTAAATTTATTATGATTAACATGATGATAATATGATTACTTATTAACTTATTATGATATGATGACAATAATATGATTACTTCTTAACTTATTATGATTAACATGACAATAATATAATTACTTCTTAACTTATTATGATTAACATGACAATAATATGATAAGTTCTTAACTTAGTACGATTAAATTATCGTATATGCCAATTTCATCGAAATTGAGTTTTTGATGCAATCTTGTTCTACATTCAAAGAGACAAAATATTGTAGGCAAATTCCACAAAATATTGTAGGCGAATTCCACTTCGTTGCTCCAAAAATTGATAATATATTTTCATTTTGATATTGCAAGCGAATGCAGAGAAAAGTAGGAAAATGGCTGTCATGTAAAATTTGGTTTTTGTAACATACGATAATTTCGCGCAAAGGGGTCGATATGATTAATGGAAAAATATTATGATGTAATATTACGAGTATATTAAGTCATAATATGATTCAATAATAATCTTAATATGGTGACAACAATCATGAATCTTATTATAAAATGTTGCTCTTAGAACATGTTTACCACAGCCATGTTTTTTCTTTGCGTATAGTTCCCTTTCTGCACTTAGTGATTAATTTACTTTATAGGGCTAAGATCAATATTGTAGAAATAACAAACGGAATGATGTACTCGTTCCACATGTGGTTAAGTGTTTAAAAAACTCTTATAACAAAGATAAAAGAGACCATATATTGATTGTGGGCAAAATTTTTCGAGTTGCGGTGATCATCTAAAGATGGAATAAATTTATGTATGTACATAAATATGTACATACAAATAGTTATCCTTTGTGTTTCTTTTATAGTTGTCAACGTTTTTTTGTGTCTTTTTTCCCATGTTCTTGTTGCCATTGTTAAATTGTTTTTGGGATTTTCCGTCTATCCTGCAATTCTTTATACAAATCCATACATAAATAACTCTACTGTGTATTTATAATCTTTTTTATTTCATTTAAATTTCTTGCATAAAAATATCAAAAAACCAGTACAATGTCCTTTGATGCCGTTTTCACAGATACGAGGAAGGAAAGAAAATGAAGCAAAGTTGAACTAAAGAATTGAAATAAGTCCCACTTAATTTACATACACAAAGAATTTTTTTAAAACCAGGCTGTTACACTTTTGAATAAATATTTATAAAAGAGTTGTTAAAGTTGTTAAGAAAACTAAAAAAACACATTTTTTACTTAAGGCCGTTATACACTATCCCACAAAGTCTTAAGTATTTTACGAAAATGCTTCCCTGATCTAATTATGGTTTGAAAATTTTTAAAAAACAATTACAACATATCATGACAGGTTTTTATTATTAGTTATTAGTTATTACTACTTAATTTCCCAAGTATTTACAAAATTTTGAAAAAAAACAAAGAAAAATAATAACACTGCTTTACAAATTTTTAATTTGGAAAAATAACAAGAACGCCACATGCCTAGATAAGTTAATTGGGACCTCCTGAACACGAAAAACGCTGTAATATTTTTTTTCTAAGTACGATTTTTTAGATAACGGTACTTTTGTGTTTTTCGGTGTATGGTCCCACTTAAACCCTTGTGGAGCCCAACCGAAATTTCTATCTGATAAAAAGTGGCGGAGTTATAGCACTTCAAAATTTGCCTATTTTTTACGTTTTTTTCAAATTTTTAATTTTTATTTCGTTTTTTTTCTACGTTATAGTCAAGATCTGGAATCTTTTATTTTTTTACCAAATATTTTATTTAGTTACCAACATTTTAAGCGTAATTTGATGAATTGGATGAAAAGTAAAGTTTTTACTAAAGATTTTGTGGAACGACAATATTTTCATCTTCATTGCTCACACACTATATTCGGCGTAAATTCAAAAAAATTAAATTAAAATGACGAGCGTCTTGAACTTTTGCGTTTTTTTCGGATGGATCTTTGCGAATGAGGAACCAACAATAATAGTCCGCCATCATTTGTTCATCCCACCAGCCTTTGTAACGTCTCTCGATTTCTTGAGGTGCTATAACTCAGCCACTTCTTAACAGATAGAAATATCGACTGAAAAGGCATTCAATTACCTTTCCAACGATATGCTATTTATCTCGATCGGACTTTTCGGTTGGGCTCCACAAGGGTTTAAGTGGAACCATACACCGAAAAACACAAAAGTACCGTTGTCTAAAAAAAAATTACAGCGCTTTTGTGTTCAGGAGGTCCTAATTAACTTATCTAGACATGTGGCGTTCTTGGTATTTTTTGGCTGTAAACCAGTGTAATTAAAAAAATTATAATGAGTTTAAGCCCCTTTCGGTAATTTTTAGCCACCCTGCACAAGAATACCGTCTTTAGTATTTTGAGTAATATTTTGAGTTGTACCTGTAAACTTTAATGATGTTCATTTTTAGTTAAACTGTCACAACTTAAGGGTCAACTATAATATCCATGAGCTAGCTTAAGGTACTGTCAGAAACGAATACATTCAAAGAAACAAAATCAAAAACATCTTATTCCGTATGGAATTTGCAATCAGTTTTGCACTTTGATTTAAGCAAATTAAATTTTCATAAAAGTTTACAAAAAGTTTCCTTAAGTCCAATAAGGTTTGGAACATACGATTTACGTGTATTCGCACAGTTGCTTTAGCTAGCTTATGCACATTATAGTTGGACCTTTAAAATGATACCTCAAATTCATGGAACAAATTTCAGAGAAAGAGTAGTTAACAACTCAAAAAACTTGTTATTTTTGTATAGTCATTTAAAAAATTGCAAAAACAACAACCGTTTTATACTTATTTTTCCTATTTTTTTACAATGACATAATTGTTTTTAAATTTTATTGTAAATAGTTCCTCTCTCGAGCGAATACAGTAGAGACCATTGAAATATGTTCGTACCAGGAAGATTTCCTGTCATAAGAATATTAAAAATATAAATCAGTAAACCCAGACGAAAAAAGTGTTATTAAGTGTTCAACCTTAGAATTTCTAAAACAAAGGTTCAACTTGAATGTTTGTTAGACACTGAAATTTAATTACAAATTAAAAACCTTAAGAGCTAAATTAGCATATCTTAAACTAATGTAGGAAGAAATAATAAGGGGGTTTACATGCATGTGTCAATGCACATGCGTATGTTTCATCACTAGGGATGCGATATCCATGCAAATGCATGTTTTTTGACAATAGTTCCGAATATTTAAATTTGCGTTAAAATGGCATCGATTTGTTTTTGCATATTTTGGTGAAAATGCATATTTTTGCATATTTATGTTATAAATGCATATTTTTGCATATTTTGAGTGATTTTTTTTTAATTTCAATATTATAAAAAAAAAATCTTGAAACATTTTTTAAATACACAAAAAAACTCTCAAAAAAAAATTTTTAAATAAAAAAATTAATTAATATTTTGGAGCTTTGCTTTAAATACAAGATTTTCAACATTTCGACAAAAGATCCTTCTTTTTTTAACCCATTTTATTCAAAACTGTTAAGGGCCAAATACACTTGTCAAATGCTTGTCCAGCCGGCGAATTCAACGTGTACGTGTGCTGGACTTAATATTCGACGTCATATCTAAATTTTTTGAATTTTCATCAAGCGTTGTCGGTGTCACATATACAAACACATTTTCACTTATACTACCACAATGCTTGATGAGTATTTTGATCAATGTATTTGGGCCTTTACAAGAAGCCAATTCGATAATAATGCAATTTTTAAAGAAATGTATCCCTTTGGTTCACCTTCCACCGCAGCGGGTAGTAACAAGATGGGGCCTGACTAGATGCTTCAAGATTCTATTCAAAAAACTTTAAGTAATTTATGAATGTTTGAAGAGCTCGTTGATATGCAAATAAAAAAGTAAAAGAAATATTAAATTTCGGATACATTAGGGAAAAATAACTAATTTGGAGAGACCTTAATACTCAAGTCAAACAAATTGATATTGCAGAAAGTAAAATTAACAATGTGGAAGGAAGAATAGCCCGAATAATTAAACATAAATCCAAAACGTTTTGCAAAAAAATTAAGAAATTCAAAAAATAAAATAAATTTAAAATATTTTTGTTCTGATCTGGAATCAAAGTGGGATCTGAAAATTCTTTAAGTACAGTAGACTGTTTTACATTTGACAAAGCAGTACTTATTTATTTAAATCAACAACAATTTAAATAAGTGTTTTAAGGTTCTTAAAGATATTTGAATAACAAAAAACTGATTTTTTTATATTTTTCTTAATTAAAAAGCGATTTCTTATGGAAATTTTTTAAGTTTTTAATGCATTATTTTTATTTTTTTAGTGCATATTTTAAGCGCATATTTTTTTTTTGGTATTTTAGTGCATGAAAATCTCATCCCTATTTATCACACATATAAAACTGAAACCCTAATTATCTATTGGAAAAACCAACATCATTACTTCAGATGTTGGTATTTCTGTTTGTGTGTTCATTAATATTTTTACTATTACAAAAATGGGAAAACCAACATCATTACTGCAGATGCTGGTATTTCTGTTTGTGTGTTTACTTATTCAATAATTAGTGGAAAACACATGAGTGTTTCTTAATCTTAAAAATATTAGCTGCATATTAACTGCCTTGTATCTTTTATCAACTACAGGTAAATGCATGTTTAAGCAAAGTTTAAACGTTCTGCCGGGCGTCTTATGGCATCGGCGGTGAAAAGCCAAGTTGTATACCTTACATAAATTAATATTAATATTGCGATTAAAATGACAATTAAGACAAAGTTTTCATCAGCTCAGTGTAACTAGCCTGCATTGTCTGCACATCTTGATGTATCCGATGTATAGATTCGGTGTTGTTTATCATCGTTATATCAAATGGTTTCACCAACTTGTTTTGTGCTTGGTTACTAAATATCGAGAAGCAGCTAATGTTATCACTGCGTATACTGCTGTACATCCAGCCGGCAAATCCAATATTCCTTTGGACGGTAATGTTAGCCAGTCGTGTTTATTATTACCGCTATCTACGCTCACCGTTAACTGATCAAATGTAGTAAATATCCACTTATTTCCCATGTGCAAATTTTTCCGTATACATACTTCTTTTATGTGTGTATTCTTGCAAATAACATCAAGTCTTAAGCTGTGTTCACATTATGTGTATTTGTCATGTGGATTGTCACTTTTTCACATGTTAAATTTGTAAATATCTTTTGAACTCCTTCAAACAATATCATGTGTTATTTCTTTGTGTACAGTACATATGACATTTTTGATTTAGAACGAGTTCTATTTTCAAGTGACAAAGCACCTGACATCAGCTGTTTTTTATTAACAAAATTGTTTGTGGCGGCAAAAATTAATTGAAATTTTAATAAATAAATATATACATATTATAATAGTAAATAAATAATAAAACAGTTAAAAAATGCACAAATTTATAACTAAAAATGTTTTTTTAATATTTTTATAGGTTATGTCAAATATACGTTACATACCAACATGTGAACATGTAAATCATCAATCAACCTTATGTAAAACTCAAATTTTGACATACACATGAAATCACATGTGGGTAGAAAAGTGAAATTCCACATGACAAATACACATAATGTGAATATAGCTTAAAAAGACAACAGGTTGTCAAACAGCAATGCGACAGTATTTTTGTCTTTTTTCGTTTTTTTTGACTTGACTTTCTTGGCGTAGGGTACATTACATATAAGGAAACACGAAATTATGTGCAGCGAGGTTCGTTTCAGTCTGTTTGTCTTAACTTGTGTGGGTATGTTAAATTAAACAACATACATTTTCTGCAACCAATGCTTTGTCGCAGTATGCCAAAAATAGAGTTTTGCGGATATTTTGTTTGCTGTGGGTTGTCGTATTAGTCAAAAAAACTGTTTTGTATTTTGTTGGTGTGGGTTCAGCCCAAGATGATATTAGTTTTTATTTGAAAAATACTTTTTTTTTTTTAAATAAAAACTTAAAGAATTCAATTGGGTTTGATAGCAAAAAATCTTTAAGATGTATTTCCATACGAAATGACAATTTATGCTTTTTTTTATTCATCTTTTCTTATTTCAATAAATGTTTCTAATCCTAGTTTGAAAATGTTAGTCAAGCGATTTTAGTATATTGATTGCCCCTGTATCAGCTTGGAATTTTTAAGGTGCTTTGAGATTATGCGATTGTTGTTTTTTAGCAAAATAAACTGAATTCAATAAGTAAAAACGTTTGTCTAAATCATGGGTTGTGTTTAAGATTTTAATGTTCGCTGCTAAGTGCTTCAGTATCCTCGTCTTGTAGTTGTGCTTCAATTTTTAAATAACATACCGATCAAGTGGTTGGCTGATTCAATAACAATTTGAAGGTACATATTTTAAATCAAATTACTGGTTTTTGATGCAATGCCGCACGGTACAAAAACTTAAATTTGTAGGATTGACAGAGCCGGCTTCGTCACTTATCTATCGCTTTGAACGTAATATTGTGACGAATTTTGAACTTGAGGTTTGCAAAGTGTCGTTTCAAAGGAGTTCGGCTATTTGTTAAATATCATTAACAGAACACTTTTGGTAACGGTGGCCACACGATCAAGTTTTGCCTTTCAATTCCTTTCAATTTGCAATACACTCTCACTTTATGACTAACACACTCACACATTTTAAATTGACCACGAGATTGCTTTCAATTTCCCTTTCCATTTGTATGGCAATTAAACTTTCAATTTAACAGCTGATTATATGTTAGTCTTTAGAAATTGTTTTTTTACGACATCTTGAAAGTAAATTGCTTACAAATTGAGTGCAGCCTACGTCACAGCTTTCAATTTTTGTACACTTTGACAAGCAGTATATGTAAAAGAGTATCAAGAACAACTTGATCGTGTGGCCGCAGGTTAAGGCAAGCAAATTAAAGGAGATTTGACAAGCTTGTTCAAAATTTATGGCATGAAAACTCTGACAACGATATGACCGCTCAAGCGAATTTGTTTGTCAAGCGCTTGTCCTCGTCCGCTCATGAGAGCGTCCGTTCAAGGGGCAGCGATTGCAATGCTTTTATTATAGGACGTTGGCAGGACCTGCCAACAGTGTCCGTTCAAAGGGAGTATCTGCTTAAGAGAAGGGTCCGTTATAGAAGATTCCATTTTATTAGAAAAATAACTGTTTTGCCTCTAATGAAAATTTGTAAATTCTTAGTTGACTGCTTTTAGAGGAGCCGCTGCGATATATATTTTAATTTAATTGTTGGTGTTTTGTTTAAGCTTTTATACTCTTACGGGTAAAACTCTGAGTGTTTATAATTCTTATTCGCTTTACAGCTTTATTTGTATGGTATTTTTTTTTTTTTTTTGTTTTCTAAAATTTTTGGAAAAAGGTTTCCTGGTGATCTGGCCTAAGCAACCAGTGAAATGCGCAAAGAAACTAGCTTTCCCTCAACAATAAATTTCAGTGTACATATCAAAAAAAAAAAAAAAAAAATTCGGAATTTAGCACGTCATAGGGAAATCTTATAAATAATTTTAATTTTTGTTTTTAATAAACTGTATATTTTTTCAAAAATATTTAAAGTTGATTCAAATTTACTAAATCAAATTTTTAAATAGCCTGCAATTTATTAAATAACTAAACTAAAAAACAAAAAGAAATGCAATAAGAAACTAGAACAAAAATGGAAGACTTTGTTCAATTCTTCATATTTATAGGGCATTACATGATGTCATCTTGACCCACTAAAAGGAATAGAATGTTTAGTTACATTTTGTGTTTGTGTAGCTGTGTTTACTCATACAATTTTTTTTTTATTTTTTTTTTTAAGTTTTCTTTATTCTTTACTTTTTTTATCTGTTTGTATTTGTTTTATCTGATTGTGTCTGTAAGTGCTTTGAATGTGTTTGTGTCAGTTTACAAATATTATCCCTTGAATTTTCTGTATTTTTTTCTATTTTTTTTTATAAACTTAATTGAACATCAGTCTGGCCGTTTTCTGTTTGCTTTCTATTATAGTAATTGATTTCTATGATTTTTTTTAAAGCCATTATAAGTCCGAAAATTAAAGTTTTTAAAGATTTATTTCATTATTTAGATTGTTTGGTTATTTATCTTGCGACTAAAATAAAAAAATCAACAAAACCGAAATTTAATTAGGACAATAAACAAACTTTTATAAAATAGTATTAGAAAATAAATAGACATGACTGCATAAACACAAAAGGAATATTTAAGTTACATACAATCAAAAGAAAAATCATTCCTTCCGTGTTCAAATGAATCCGAAGCGGTATTAATAGTAAGATAAGTACGGATTTTCTTGAATCAAGTACAGAAAGATTGATTCAAGTACAGATATTCAAACGCGAAATACCTAACTTATCCATATTTAGTCCCGAATTCGAACTTGAAATAAACTAAAAGTAAACTTAGAATAAGAATTTTATTTTGATTGATTTACTTACCCGTTTAACACCTTAAAAGATTTTAATTAAAAAACACCAGCTACTTTTACGATATGGTGTTTACTTTAAAAACGTAAAATGTACATTAATGACTGAAAATATAAACTAAATGAGAAGCTAGAGTTCTCAATTTTTCTTTTTAAACATGAAAGTAATGTGTTTTCGTCTTGTTTTGATGTTTTGGTTGCTTCTACACACAACAAGCATATCGTTTTTAACTACTTGTGTGGTGTTGTTGTAGTATCTGCAACAAACTTTTATAAGTTAAATAAGATTAAAACGGTTACTTTGTTATTTTATTCTCAGGGTGGCATTAGCAACGAAAATTTAAATATTTTTTTACATGGTTAAAGAATTGTGTACTTATTTTAAGAAATTCCGGGATTGGTTTTTGAAAGTACGTTTAAGTGTAATTCGTACTTGAATTTTTGAATTCGACTCATACTTAAAAAAAGTATAAAAAACTTTATTTATGCCGAGTGTTTTTCTTTCAGTGTACATTCATTTCAGTATGCCAAAAATCACGTGGTTGGATATTCTACAAATAGGCCTTATCTCTGAAATCCGACGCCTTCTGTAGCCGCTTGATGCGAGTACGAACACATTTTCTAGGTGTATCCGACATATCTGTCTAACGTTCCCCTATTCACCACCTGGGTAGGTGCCCTATGGGACAGCAATGGCAAAACTCCGCAAGAGAAATTTGAACCCTTATGCTCTACTGGAAGCTAAAGGAGATAAGAAGAAGAATGTAAAGACATATCAAGTTTCACTTTTTTGATGGAAGTTGTTCAGAAAATTGTGTAAACTCGAAACGTTGCATAGATATGGTTAGAAATAGTTTAAGACAAACAATTTATTAAAAAAATTAAGAATTAAACAAATTATCAAGAGTGCATTTTGAAGCTTTAAAAAAGTTCACTATTTTCAACTAAATCTGATTTGATAAATTATAGAATAATTTCAAGAATATCAATAAATATCAGACAGCCTTTTATACCGTGTTCAGATATACCTTTTTTATTAAGACAATATTCGGTTTGTTGACACAATTATCTTTCTGTTCACATATACACAATTTAGCTAACTCAATTTATATTACCACTACATACAACATTCAACGTAAACAAAAATGTACATGTATAAGCAACATGTAAACAACTTTGGATATTTTTAGGAATAAACATCTGGCTTTGGCGCAGACCTAATAGATGGGCCTTTGTTTTGTTGTAGTTTCAGTTTTCAAATGTCAAAGCACTTTGTTTATTGATTTGTGTTTTGCTCACTAAACACACTTGTGACAGTGTCGCATTTTAATTTTACTCAATATTTATAACAATTTCGTATTAATTGAGCAATAACTAAATTGCAATTTTATATGGATAATTGAGCTCAATAATGTCATTTATTGCGTAAAACTCAATTAAGGTACATATCTGAACACGGTATTAGACTTGATTGTTATTGTGACATTTTTTTTGGGAAAATACGTATTAACCCACTTAAACTTCTATACTGTTAGTTTTTAATAACATAAAAACTTGCCTGTTCTCAAAAGCAAAACAGTCATAATAAAACTGAGTCTAACTTTTTCTAAAACCAAAAGTATTTTCAGTGCCTGAAAATGGTGTTAAATAACAGCAATAAAATTAACTTTTTCGTTTGTCTTTTTTTTTTTTTGAGAAATACTACAATTTCCATAAAGTTCATTATAACTTATTTTTCTGCTAATTTTTATTGTTCTATTGTTTTTCAAACTATATAATAAAAAAATCTTTTTGTTATAAAAATAACTAAATTATTAAGTTAAAAAATCTAGATGGAAAAAAGTTTCTAAATAAAATAAAGATACAAGGACGTATGAGTAATAAAAAAAAACATTTAAATATTATTAATGCGTCACAGGCTGCAAGTATAAAGTAAAAGTGCCACACAAAAAACAAATACATGTGCTATATTCGACTGTGCCGGATCTTTGTTACCCTTCATCCAGAGTAAGTATATTTCAGCATTGGACTTTATACCTTTAAATTATTAGGCAATATTAATAAAAACCGACCAGATTTTACTACAACAGCAATAATCGTGACAGTTTTAGGCGCACTAAAGTGTTTTCCGAGAGTAGGCCTTATATAGTATCTATGGAAAATTATAGACCAATCTTCGCGAAGTTCGACAGGGGGATTTCTAGTCTTATAAAACTATGACAGATCAAATTTTACTATAAATGTAATATTTGTTACGTGTTTAGGCGTACTAAAGTGTTTTTCGAGTTTGGGCTTTATATGGGACCTATTTTTAATGATAGACCGATCCTCACAAAAATTTCCAAAATTTAATGAAAATCGTTGTATTTTATCATCAATTTATGTTTGTTTTTGAAGCAAAAATATAAATTTTACACGGAGGTTATTTCACATTGTCCAGTTCTTCTGAAATGCCCAGCAAAAAAATACTGCTTGCATGGAAGCAGCTTTATAAGGCAAAGTTTGATGGGAAACGGAAGTTTATTCTATTAAATATTACATGACTTTTGTATGAAATTCCTCGAAAAGAGGGCCTGCCTTTTCTACTTACTCATCGTTTTTCAATGTTTTAGTTGACAAAAGCTTGCAGCTGAACAACAGCTCAAAAAAGTGATTTTTCATTTTTTGTTTTCGTTTATTTATTTTTTAATAACCCCTGAAGATGGTCAACAAAAGTGACCGAAATATTGGGAAATAACATAAAATAAAATAGAATTTTTAAAACATAATATGCTTATATTTTTATTTAAAAATCAGTTTAACTCATGACCTAATGCCGAACAAAATTAACAAACAACAAAACTAATGGTGTTTTCTTTTCTACAAAGAAAAATACCACATTTTAAAAGGTGCATGTATAAAATTTCTTGCCTAACATGTAATAATGCATTTTTTTATTTGACGAGAACAAAACACAAAAATTGGTCGCCCTGTTTTTAACAGCTGACAAAAATTATATGAATATAAAAAATATTTACATAAATCAAAAAGTTTGTTCTTCATAATATAAAAAAAAATATACATAAACCCAAATTTGTTAATAGATTAATATTAAATAAACAAATAAATGAACAAAATGAATGACCAAATTCCAATTTCTTTAGTTTGTTTTTTATAAAATACCTATGTAAACAAGAAAGTACCTTTGCCAGATTGCCAATTTATTAACACCAAGTTATTACGATTTTTTGATTTGACTGTTTATTTTCAAAAACAATTTTATAACACCGAATCCATTTAAATTCAATATCACTGACAACCTACCATTAAAAATTTAATGCTTTTTTTTGTTTTTACTATAAAATAATAGAAAAAATTACCATTAAAACTTGAAATTTTTACTGTCCTGATTAGATGCGAGTTTTTCCCAACATCGTCTGGTAACCCTATATATAAACGGAAGCCATCTTTTTACAGGGCATTATCAACACTCTCGATTTATACGGGGCGTAATGTGCAATGCCTTATGACATTTAAGGGTGAATTTTTTTAGAATAAAACACGCTGCCCTTTTAGAGAGCAAAGCATTTTTAAGAAACGAACACCAAATTGCATTTTTTTTAAATAAAATGTGACATTTTTTGTAGAAAAGAAAACACAACTTTAAATGTTTTTCATAATTAATTTTGGGAAGCTATAAATTTTTATCGGCACAATTGGAAGCAACAAGAATGCAATAATTATATTTATTGCTTCTTAGGGTGCGTACAGAGTGGCCACTTGTTGCCGAGCCGACTGACGCTTATTGCAAGAACTTGTTCATGCGAGAAACAAGTTTGAGTGTGCGTAGTGGATGCGAGAATCAGCGCTGGTATTTTATCTTTTATTTGTGTTTTATGTCTGTTAGTATGCATTTGGGTTTGTTTTAATTTTTTTTTATATGTAATTGCTCTAATTTTATTTAATTTTTATTATTTATTTGAATTTTTATTTTCTTGTTTAATTCTTATTTTATATTTTAATTTTTATTTTCTTTTTAATTTTTATTATTTTTTTAATATTTTGATTGCATGTTTTCTTTACTTTTTCTTAAATTTTTGTTTTTAATTTTTTACATGTTTTCCAAACAAGTTGAAATCACGCTTTGGAACTGTTTTCTCGCATCCAATTAGCTCTGCGCTCTGACCAGCTCGGCGCCCACTATGACCTGTTCGCGCTTATTTGTACTAATTTTTATAGCACCAGTTTTCTCGCAATAAGCGTCTGTACTCTGTACGCACTCTCTATCAAAATTATTTTTTGATGGGCGATTAAGCTGAATTTTAATTCCAAATTGATTAGAAGAACTTCAAACAATTTAACCACCAAAATTGTTGTTTTATGTGCTTGTAACAGACGTACAGACAGATAGAACAGCGGACGTGGCTAAATCGACTTAGAAATCCTCAATCAAGGAACCAGAATATTTATGGGGGATTTCATTTTACATAACTTTTTAAAGCGATTTCTTCCGATCGGGATGAAATTTGCACCAAGGCTAGTCCTTTTGGATAGTAGCTTAGGCACAATTCCTTAACAAGATCAGTCAAGAAAAAATTGTGATGTAAATACTATCCAATAGGACTAGCCTTGGTGCAAATTTCATCCCGATCGGAAGACATCGTTTTCTAAAGTTGTGTCACTTGAGATGAAATCCTCTATATATTCATTATAGGGTTTTAGTTGAATATTAAAAAACTTTCACACGGACTGACAAACTTAGTATACCCTTATTGACCACCAGTAAATGAGGGTATAATAATGAGAAAAAAAAACTTTTTAAAGTTAATAATAAAAAAATAGTTCCCTTGCCATAATGTGTATTGTTTCCCGCTTGTGTATGTTTTTGTTAATTTTGAGTTTAAAATAACAGTTTAAAGTTAAACAGAGTTTAAATTAATGCATATTTCAGGCTACCCATAAGAAATTTAGGCAGCAGCCTTGTGTCTTGGCACCTACCATCAGTGTTGGCAGAACGATGATTTTATCATGGTATCGATGATTTTTTGACTAAAATATTATTTGATGATTTTTATACCCTTCACCAAAGGTAAAAGGGTATACATACAAAGTTTGTCATTCCGTTTGTAAATTCTACAATATTGATGCTAGACCCTATAAAGTATATATATTCTGGGTCCTTATAAGTAGCGAAGTCGATTGACCGATGTCCGTCTATCTCCCCGTTCAAATGGGGTTTCCGAAGTCCACAGGTGTGATGGGGACTTGGTAGTTATCATAGATGGGTGAAGTGCACTTATTTTGCAGTTTCAACTCACAGTTATGTTGATGTTGAGTGATGAATTGAAAATTTGTAGCCTCACTAAACATGAGTGATAGTGATGTTAAAAGATTTTGCACTAAAAAAAAAATAGTTTGATTTAAAAAAAAAACCAATCATCCGTTTATTGCAACTTTTTTTTCTTCACTCGTTTGAGTGCAATTAAAAATGTTGCACTAAATTTAAAATAAAAGACTTGTTTTTTCAGGATTAAAGCCAATAATTATACCGTTATTGACAAAATTTTATTTTGTTTAATGTTCTTTGCTTAACTATGCATATCCTCAAAAAAAATCAAAAACCATACACATACAGAGTTAGAGTGAGACAATATTTATATGCAGCTTTTTTGCACTAATTTTGCACTATTTGAATTGAGTGTAGATTTTTTGCATTCAATCTGCGTTTAGTGATAGTATTACAAAATTTTTTTTTAGTGGTAGTTAAAAAATCACAATCATCACTACAGCTGGTAAAAAAGAGTGCAAAATAATTTTTTTGCAGTTTTATTAGGTAATAATACACGTACTTAAAAATTCAAGTACGAATAACACTAAAACGTACTCAAAACAATCCTAAATGGGATTACTTTCGAAAATCAATTCCGGAATTTCTTGAAATAAGTATAAAATTCTTAAATCAAGTAAAAAAAGGTTAAACTTTTCGTTGTGTTTAAACCTCCGGCTTACGCATGTTTTGATTTTCTATACACATTAAAAAAAGGTATGGCCAGACTCATGTGTACCACGAAGGGTTAAAAAGTAAGTTTGAACTCTTGCTTCTCATTTAGTTTATATTTTTGGTTAAATATGTATATAAGAATCTAAAGTAAAAACCATATTGGTCATGATGTTTGTGTTTTATCATTCTGTAAGGTGCAATACGGGTAAGTAAATCAATCATAACTTTTTTTTTCTAATTTCTTTTTTGGTTTTTTTCAAGCACGAATTCGCATTTTGCGATCTTACACACAGAAAACAAATTGGTTGGGAAACGGTTGCAGTAATAAAATATTGATCAAGTAACATGATTTATTATTGCAACTATTAAAAATGTATAGTTCTAACTGATTTTTAATTCTCTTGATTATTAAAACGTTGTTCTAACTGAAATATGATTCCTTCAATTATTTTATTAGTTATGATAACTTATTTAATTTAGTTCTAAAAATTAGTACAAATGATAAGAATCACAACCGAATTTAATACAGGGCAATACTGAATATTGGTCATTGCAATCAATAATTTGCTTTAGTCAATAAATTTTGTAAAAAAAATGTTTATTCATTTATTGCAGCTAATTATTGATTGTTGGAATAGTTTCAATTCGAGTACAACAAATGAAAATATAATTATTCGGAATTCACAACTAAAAAAAATAAAAGCCCCAATTGCTTACTAAATTTTCTGTCAAAATATTTGATAAATTAAAATAATTTTTAATTTTATATTTAAAAAATATCTTTGCGGTCAAAAATGGTAAATGTGCAAAAACTTAATAAATAGGGGTAAGTAATTTACGTGTTCTTATAGGTATGAACATATGCACGTACATATGTATGTATGTATGTATGTATTATTTTTTTTATACCCTGCAAATTATATTGGACTACTTGGTCCGTTTTGATCCTCGGCTGGGCCAATGTAATCCAAGTATGGACCATGTCATTATTTAAAAGAGTTTTCAGTGGAACGACATGTCTTCGTTTTTTAACAACATGTTTTCGTTTTGAAACGATTTCAAAGCTAATCCTCTGGAGTATTCCATGGAGTAGTTTTAAGACTTCTCCTTTGTAATGCAAGTTGGATGGGCCCTAGGACATCGTACTGTAAAATAAGCCATTTTTTTATTCTTTGGGGTTTACTAGGGACAAGTCCTTGCCCCTTATGGGCTACATTTGACTGGTTAAAACAAATATATTGATAACGACAATAAAATCTCTTGTTATGAACACAAATTATGTGTTAATTCAGTTGCAGCTATCATATAATACTATAATAATCATACTAACAACTAACAATATCTGTTGTTATGACTGATAGTGTACTAAAATTCAAATGTTGCTATCAAAGCTATTATACTAAGCAACGAAATTTCCAGTAATTGGAACCGA
Source organism: Pollenia griseotomentosa (assembly GCA_963931875.1). Taxonomy (NCBI): domain Eukaryota; kingdom Metazoa; phylum Arthropoda; class Insecta; order Diptera; family Polleniidae; genus Pollenia; species Pollenia griseotomentosa. The sequence goes on from OZ007563.1 coordinate 90,604,227, forward strand.
ATTGTGTGATAGTACATGCAACCGACGAAATTCGATTGGCGTCAAATTCGGTTGTGATCACGAATCTGTTTTTTCTGTGTAGTTTTACTTAAATCAATTTCATTTTCGTTTTATTTCAAGTACGAAATCGGGAATGAATATGGATAATTTAAGTATTTTGCGATTGAAAATCCGTACTCACCGTACTATTAATACCGCATCGGATTGATTTGAGCTCGGATGGATTGATTTTTCTTTTGAGTGTGAGGAACGGCAGGAGCTTAAGTTTCCAAATTATGTACAAACATCGTGGTTATCAATTGACAAGTGTGCGTGGTACAAAGTTGAATTATTTATATTTAAAGAGCGGTATTTATATAACTTTCTGCTATTTTCGTACCATGGTTAAGGGTGTATAAGATTCGACATAGCCGAATAAAGGACTCTTACTTGTTTTTTCTTAAATTATGATTTTCTTAAATGAAGATTTTTATGTACAAAATACGTAATTTTTCTACAGTTTTTAAAAACAGTACTAACAATAAAATTTCGCATCTGTTTTTTGTTTGTTGCTTCTGTTCACTTTACAAGTGTTACCTGTGACGAGCATACACAAAAATTCATCATTCTTCTTGCCCAAATTTAATTTAAATAGAAAGCTTTGTAAATGGTATAAAAATGGTTGAGATTGAAGATTTACACGTTTTGTAAATTTTCGCTCTATTTCCAGCTTTTTATTTTTGTTGCGCAGTTTTTCTTTCATTGAAACAAAAAGCAATTCAATGCCTAGAGAATAAATAAATATTAAGTTAAAAAAAAAATTTTCTTTTGCGTTCAGAAATTTATACGTTCTTTTTTGTACAACAACTTTGAAATGAAGTTGGATGATATGAATTTAATGAGTGGGTGTGCTGAAAAAATCAAAATATTACTAACACATACAACACTTTGATGAAGTAGGCAGATGTGTGGCCACGGCACATTAATAATAACAGTGAATAAAAATATTTTTCTTTCAATTTTCGTGCTTTATTAATTGCAGAACTTGATTGGCGTTAAAAGGGGCACAAGTTCATAGTTTTTGACGTTTCATCCACCTGATAAGGAGATTTCATCCACCTGATTTTATTATTAACTAGAAAATAATATTTCCCATTTGTTCCCAGAACTAATATTTATTTTTTCAATAAAAAATTTTATAATAAATCCCCTCTAAAAATAAATTTTTTTGATCTGATTTTATTTTACCACAAATAAAACTGATTGCGTACGTATGATTAATAATTTACCGTTATTCATCATACGTCATGTGTTCCAACAACTTGTATATACTTTTTTCTTCTCTTGCAACACATTTACTAATATCAATATAAAAAATAATAGAAAACCCACTAATCGCAGAGAAATAGAAAAAAACTCTTTATCGATTTCATAAAATATTCATGACGTAAAAACAATCAAAATTAATACATTTTTTTATTTAACGCAATGCATAATTTAGCGATTTTAATATAAACAAAGATTGGAAAACTGAAATTAAAAACTGCATTTAGTGTGTCCTTTTATGAGCAAACAACCACTTTGTTTAAATATTTATGAAAAAATAAATTAACAACAAAAAAATAAAATAAAAAACTTACTTTCAAACGCTTTCTATTGTTTTTTTTTTTTTTGTACAATTATTTCCCTCCAAGCAATCTAATAAAAAGTTACGCTATGAAAACCTAGATCCCTGTATAAATTACGCCTACATTTGACAAGACTTTTTATATTTTCTCTATACAATGAAAATGACTCGTTTGTTAAGGAATGGAGGGGTCAAATTTCTGATTGCTGTAAAACAACAAAATTATTGTTAAGTTTTTTCCGACGAATATGATTAAGTTTCTAATATTTGTACGATATTTATTGATGTTAAAGGAAGGAATACTACATGAAACTCAAAGTGAATTAAAGTTCTTCAGTTAAAAAATTTTGGATAGACATATTAGAAACATATAAAGTATTTATTAAATGTAACAAATTATACACTAACTTAAATTACCGAGCAATAGTAACGTAAAGGTAGGGTGGCCATATATGCCAAATTACAGAACACAAAAATTTTATTTTGTTTTAAAAACAAAATTATTGTTGAAAATTTTCGAAAATGGCAACCTTTGCTTTAATTTTGGTTTGCAACTCATAAAACAACTGCTAGTGATAAGTTGCCATTTTTGTTGTTTCTAACACAACGTTCACAGAAAAAATTTTTTGCGCCAGTTAAAAAATTAATCAAAAATAAAATCAGTTTAAATTAAATATTTAATCAGGTGAATTAAACATTTAATCAAGTGAATTAAACGTTTAATTGAAATATTGTCAATTAAACATTAAATACACTTGATTAACAGTTTAATTCACCTGATTAAATATTTAATTAAAACTGATTTTATTTTTGATTAATTCATTTACTGGCGCAAAAATTTTTTTCTGTGTTGTAAACCATTATACAAAAACTGGAAAATTTTGACTGAACTGGAGTTGACTTGTAAACTAATGTCGAGTTTTTAAAAAATTTCGGATTTCAAGAATAGATTTGTCGATAACCGTTTTTACACTTCTTAAAGATAATATTAACTTAAATTTTTCCTGAAGAAAATTGGGCAAGTTTTTACTAATGAGAAAAGTCAGATAAATTGCGATTGTATTTCTTTTACTTATGTTTTTGACTAGAACATAACTCACACAGAACAAAGTTATAAAATACAATACGGTTTTTTATAATACAGAACGGATGGTCACTGTGTATACGCATAGGCATACAGCAGAGTTGCCAATTTAGCGCTTTTAACTGTCGAAAAGGCGCATATTTTTTCCTTAGCGCTTTTTTTAAAAGAGCGCTAAATTAGCGCTTTTATATATACCAAACATTTTTGTACTTTTATTTGAATACATTAAAATCAAGACACATTAAACCAAAATTTATTTCCGTTTTTTAAAAACTTTACTCTAAACTGCATCCATTTCGTTTCTTAAAACAAGAAAATCCACGAAATACAAAAGTAGCTTATTTTTATCGATTTACTGGATTTTTAAATAGAATCGAATTTCTTGCATCAAAAAACAAGTGCTCAAGAAAACTTAATGCGATTCAATTAATCTCACTGTGCTCGAAATTGACACTTTTTTTAGACGAGCGTTTTAGCATAATTCTGATACGCTGAATCTAATGGTGCCCACGGTTTTTTTTTTATGTTAGCACTTGTTTTCGAGATATACCGTTATTTCGAAAATGGAGGAGGTTACACAACATATATTCGCGTAACTCAAAAACGGTTGTGCTAAAAGGCCATGTGCCCGGCTTGTCAAATTTTAAACCAAGCCACACATATGCTTACAAAAAGAAATTTTTGTTTTGGACAAGAATAGTGCAAAATTTTCTTGGCTCAAGACATATTTTCTGGTGATTTAATGAATAATTCTTTCCGTGTATATTTAAAATTATATTACTTTTCCTAAAATATCAGAAAAGACGTTTTAAAAATGTTAATGTTTTATTAATACTGCTCGGCAAAAAACAAAAAAAAAGTCGGGGTAGATAACTTGATTATGTGATTTTAATTGACTTTAGCGTGCTGAATCCAAATAGTTTATTTAATGACGTCTAGTTAACATTTTGTTTACTGGTCATTAGGGATATAACTTTTTAACAATTTTTTAAAATATCAAAATTGGCAAAGCACAGTCCGTTAGAGCATAAAAAACTATAATGGAACGAACGTATATTTATGTTTTCGCTAAGGTCAAAAAAGTTCACACACCAACCGCGATGAAGGTTTGAAAATTTTTAATTTTATTTTTGGTTAAGAAAAATTAATAATCACCCCTATTATGTAAGTCGTTGTCGACATTAATTTTTAATTGTTGTCACATCAATTCCAAGACTACATCACTTCGAAGTTAATTTGGTATTTTATAAGAAAGTTGTGTCGGCGTCGACAAGTTGTCGAAAATCTGGCAAAAAAATCCCATCTCCAATTATTTTTCTATTATTTTTGTTCTTTATAATTATAGCTAATTTTTTACGCTATTTTTGCTATTTTCCGACATTTGGTTTTGTTTTTAACCGATTCAGCGATTTCAAATAAATTTTAGAGTTTGTTTCCGATTTTGAATTTTTCTCGAACTTTTGCCATGTTCGCGATAAGAGCTTTTTTTACTGTAAGCTTTATGATTCTTAATAGCTTTAACGATTATAAATATATATAAGACTTTGCTATCATGCCGCCAAATTTTTTGCGAATTTCCGCTAATTTTGCAATTTTTACCGAATTTTTGCCATTTCTTATTATTTTTCGGTCTTTTAATTAATTTTATGCCTTGTTTGAAATATTAAAAATTTTCGCAGTGTTGTTGCGTCTTACATTAAAAATTTTCGTTATTTAAGCACACTTTACCGAATTTTTTAATAAAATTTGTGCCCATAACTTCTTTTAAATATGCATTTTTATTTAAAAAGTATTTAATAAAAACGTTTTTATTCTATATAAAATTTTTTTAACTTTCATTTGAGTCGTCGCAAAATTTCCTGACGTCTAAAAGAGAGACAATTCTACTCGACGTCCACTTAAAAGCGCTTTACAAGCTATCAAGTGACTGTCTATTGTAATCGGTTTTGTCAATAACGACTCAGAAAATACAATTCATGTTTCGGTGCCGACGACTCATGTCGACGTCGACTTTCATAATAGGGTTGAATATGTTTATTTAAAACAAGTACGAAATTTCATTAATAATTGGAGATGGTAAGGGAGGGGTATTTTCGCAAATCAAAACGTATAAAATTATGAATAGTCAATATTGCATTGGTTTAGAAAAACCAATTGGTGCGTGAACTTTTTTGAGAAAAATTACAAAAGATTATAATTTTCGTAGATACTAGGACATGGTTGACCTCATGGTACTATGCCAAAAAATTGGTTATACCGCTAGTGTACATACTAATTTGCATGAAAAAATTTTCGCCACTAATTAATTAATAATTTTGAAAATAATCATTTGTAAAATATCAAAATCGTACAAATCGTTCGCAAGTTATGATACAATGTATGTACCATAACCCATAAAAAAACAAGACATGATAGAAAAAATTCAAAACGGATTTGTATTAAGTATACAGCAGTGAAACAGACCTGAATCCCTGGTGTAAATCGATTTGCAAATTTTTAAGACACAGAGAGAGAAAGAGTGAGAAAAAAGAGCTAAAAAGGGAGAAATATATTTATTATTTATGTGCGATATAGCGATTGGGCAATTTGTGACACTTTCGAATGTCTTATGGCCCTGTGGAAATATATTTTGGCCCTTTGAGGTCAAAATTCAACTAACTACTTCAAATCGTTCAATACTTTTTTCAATGTTTTTTTTTTCATTGTTTCTAAGATAACTTTTATTTACGATATTATAAACGCAGCCAAGGGTAAAATGAAGACGGAAAAAACTCAAAAAATTAACACTTGTACGCCACTGAACCGATTTACTTGAAATTTCCCCATTAATATCCTTGTTACCTAGCGCTTTACATGAGCTATAAATATTTGTAAATTTATAAGTGGGCTTGGCACCTCCCATAGAAAGACAATATGAATTATATTAAATTTGGAGAACGGTTTCAGTAAAAGTTTTAAAATTTAAAGAAAATAACAAAAACGGTTGGGTTAGACATGTGGGTGTGGCACCTCCCATACAAAGACAAACTAATTTTCTGTATATCAGGATAACGTTTTCAGTTAAAAGTTTCCCATTTATAAAAAAATACCTTGGTTATTAACACAAAACACCTGCCAAAAAGTGGTCTGAATTGCAAAAGTGGGCATGGCACCTCCCATACAAAGACAATATAATTATTTGTATATCTGGAGAACGGTAACGGTGACAGTTTCCAAATAAAGTCGAATATCATGACTCTCAATACACAACATCTCGTCAGCTCATTATTCATTATTTCTAACATTTTCGTTTCTAGGAATTCATTAAAAAAAATACAAATACAACAACGAGATAGTTTTTTTTTATCCAGTTGCATGAAGCTAGATATATTTCAAAGGAATCGACCCCCTTTTAGACAACTTTTGATTTTATTTACAATTTAGGGAGATTTTTATTTTTTTGGTTCAAACATTAATGATATCTCTGAAACTACTAAGCAAATTTAGAAACAATGTCTGCAGGACCTAAAGATAATTTTTTATCGAATTTCGGATTTTTTACTGAATAAGGGAAACTCTTCTTAATGTGTGCTTTAAGATGTGGTGAAAGTGCCTTTATTTTTTACCGCTATATCGCGAAAATGAGAGCTGAAGAATTAAAACGGAGTGCAGATTCACGTTCAGTGTTCAAAATAACGAAAGAAACAACTTTAATTTCTAGCAAACGAAATGCATCTTTAATAAAATTCATTCTCCCCCATCTCCCCATCTTCAAAAACAGTTGTTGAATTAAACCAACGTTTTTTAAATTAAAAAAAAGCTTTATTAAATTTTTAATATGTTTATTAATCCTCACATACATTTTTAATTTCCCAGTTTATTTCCTTTTTCCCATGTGTTAAGATTCCTTAGAAATTTGCACGAAAAATTTAACTTAAATAAGCAACTAAAGTGTTAAGTCAAAAGCAAATAAAACGAAAGAAACGTCATTTTGTTTTGCATGACGGAGAGTTGGCGATGATGTGCGATATCGAAGATTTTAAAGATTGACGTCAGCTGCCAAATTGATTGAGACACGTTTTAATTTACTTTCACAAAAAGTTTTTCTTAATATTGGAAACAAGAGGAAATGTTAAACTTTTCTAAACACAAACAAATAGTGTAAAAAATATAAGTTAAAATTAAAAACAAACAAACAAGAACTAAAAAAACTTTTTTGCAAAATTCTAGAAATTTTAGCAGAAAAACTTGTTAATAAAAACTTTACTTTAGAAATTTATTAAATGTTTTTTTTTTTAATTGTTAAAAAAATCTTTTTCCCTATATCATAAAAGTTATAACTAGTGTTTTTCATACCAGATTTTCCGAGATCCTGCACGTTTTTCGGGAAAAAGAAATCCCGGGAAATTTGTGCCGAAATTCCCGGAATATTTTTATTTTACTATGGCAACTTTACAGTTGATATAATTGTAAATAAATTATGCCAAGAAAGTCAAGAAGACATGTTTTTTTGCATCTGACTTGTCAACTTTTCAAGTCACACATAATTTTGCATGTCTGTAAAAGTTGCTGTTTTACTTATAATATTCGGCCTCAAAAGTACATGAAATTTGCTTCTGATATTTTCTATGTTTTTTATTTTGCATAGTTATTGCAGAAACCAATGTAGTTATCGGTTTAAAAATAACGTGTTGCCGCCGCAAAAATTTTTATTTTCGCCGTATAAGAGTTCAGCCATCTTAACCATTTTTTCTTTAAATTCGGTTGTTCCAATTTAGGATATTATAATGAAACTTGTTTTTAAGTATATCGTTACTTTAATATAGAAAAGCCCTAACTAACATTTTCCTTACTTTACAGGAGAAGGAAAAGACTTAATAAAAATTGTAGTATCGTAGTTGCGATTTTTTTTAAACGCAGTTTTTTATTAAATTGTTTAGAGAGTTTAATAAAAAACTGCGTTTAAAAAAAATCGCGACTGCAAGAATATAATTTTTATTAAGTTTTTTTCTTCTCCTGTAAAGTACGGAAAATGTTAGTTAGGGCTTTTATATATTAAAGTAACGATATATAATTTACATAATTTGAAATGAGCAAACACATATCGGTATTGTAAAATATTAACTTAACAGCCGGCTAATGATTTCGGCAATAGTGGACCACCGCCGTCGGTTTCTTCCCAGCAAAGATTTTTGAACAGCTGATTTCAAAATAAATAGAGCATCTGACTTATACAGAAGCAATGTAAACGACATGTATGTATTTAGAAGTGGAAAATTTGACAAGTCGGATGTTAAAAACATGTCGTGTACATCTACCTTAAGATAAGGATTACAATGTTTAATGTTTATTGTTCGCAAATTTTGAGCTAGTAAAAGAAGAGCAGTAAAAAGGTACACAATTTTTAATTGTTTTTATGACCCAGATTTATTTTTTAAAACGAAAAAGTTGTTTCCACTTGCTTCAAAAAATTGAATGATGTTTTATGCAGAGCTGAACAAGAGATTTTTGTGTTTGATTCTGAAAATGCAAAAAAACTATTCCTGTAAGAGATGTTGTCAAAAGTGAAAAATTAACTTCTCAGGAAACTAATTTCAAAAGATTTTGTTATTCGTGCTTAATTCCCAGTTTTTATTATTAATAAAAACACTTGAAATTTATTGTTGATGGGATAAGCTATTCCTATGCGGAAACTTTGAATGTAACAATCAGTAAAGAAAACGCTAATTCGATTTAAAGAAAATAGTTTTCTTTTGAAAAAAATACAAGTGAATATATTAACCCTTTTAGGAATGGAATGACGTGGGCAATATATGTATGTATGTAGGTGAATGTAGTGAGATGGATGAATGCAATATGTATAATGGAAATGTAAGAGTAAGTATTAATGATTGTATGGGAAATTATATTAGGTAGAGAATAATGAGAGGCTGACCAGGAGTAAATGAGATTAGGTATGTATGTGTATACTTGCGTGTTTCCTAGGTGGGATGAAGAGTGAGATGATGATGATTTCCGAGCGTAAAGATCACTCTTAGGGAGAGCCGCTGCAGAGTAATTCCTGTTGGAAGGTAAAGTGTGGGCGAAAATAAACTTCCTTGGATGGGAGTTGAATTGCTGTTGGAAACTTGAAGAGAATTTCCTTTTACACCAAATAGGTGCAATAAAAAGTCCAGTGGGGAATTTAAGTTGGAATTCACAAAGGTTATTTTCTTTATTTCCAGTTCAGTGGTTATAATAAATTAAGTTTTAATTAAGTTTTATTTAACCATAAAATTTAATAAGAAACAAGCAAGTAAGTAATTTATTACAAATTAAAAGTAAGTAGTGTGTAGTTCAAGAAATCAAGTATAAGTAAAAGTGTGTAAGCTAATTACCAACCACGAAGGCTAGGTAGATAGAAAAAGATGGCTACAATGACATGGCGGGAAAGATGACAATTAAAAATGTTAACTTATCCGTGCAATGACATTAGCTTTAATTGATTTAACGAACAGATACAGTGGTTTTTAAACTGTAGTTATTAAATTCATTGAGTTACAAATTATACGTTATTTCAAATTCAAGTTTAAAGGCAAAAATATTTAAATATCAAATATGTATAAGAATAAGATAATATTAGGGATGAACACGTTATGCTAGTTTGAACATGCCGCCACTCCTTGCAGCTATGCAACTTAAGGTGTTGTGGATGTAACACATAAGACGGCAGCTAATGAACGTATTGCTTCCGACAGAAGTTGTTGGTTAGGTTGAGTGGTACTAGCAGCTGGCTTCGTTCTCTTGCTTTGTGGTGGACGTCTTTTAACCTTGTTGTTTAACGGGCTGGCTGTGGTGTTCCTTTGACCAATACGCTCACGGACTGATCTTGTGGGCTGGTGTCGGCGGGGGCGTTGGTCTGGATGAAGTAAAGTGTGATGAGCTAACCCACATTTACGGCAACTGTCTCGACTGGCGCAGGCTCGATCATCATGTGTGCGTGCCAAGCAATTGAAGCAATATTTGTTGCGTCTAACGACTTGGCTGCGTTGGATAAAGTCCATTGCCAAAAACTGTTTGCAGAACCGTAGCGAGTGGTATCTGAAGCACACTTGACACTGGTGGATATTAGGCTTTCGTGAAGGCTGAGAACGTGAACTAAAACGATAATGAGAATATAATGAGCAAACTTGAAAATTCGGGGGGAGGGAATGAAATGGAATGAAGTGTTATGAGGAAATTGTGTATGGCGATAGAGCCCCTATAGTGTGGAATTGGGATCCCTATCGTAAGGCAAATGACACAACTTAGTTATAGGGCGAGTTAAAATTCCGGCCGCGGTTCGCACGTCAACTACTCGAACCTGTTGATCTGGCCCCTTGTGAACCTGTTCTATTCTGCCCAATCGCCATTCATTTGGCGGTAGAATATCATCAATAATTATAACGACGTCTCCGATTTGTAAATTAGGGACCGAAAATTTCCATTTATACCTCTTTTGCAGTGATTTGAGGTAATCAGTCTTCCATTGTACCGCAAAGTGGTGATGGATGGCTTTTAATTTTTCCCACCTGTTTATTACGGAAAGATTTTCGGAGGAGGGCTCGGGAAGCGCCATAATGGGACCTCCTCGGAGAAAATGTCCGGGGGTGAGAGCGGTTAAGTCTGAAGGGTTTTCAGACAGAGCGGAGATCGGTCTGGAATTTAGTACACCTTCAATTCTGGCTAAAACGGTTGTAAATTCCTCGAAACTGAACCGGTAGGCGCCTGCAACTCGCTTTAAATGGAATTTAAAGCTTTTAACTGCTGCTTCCCACAATCCGCCCATATGAGGTGCATGCGGGGGAATAAAGGACCATTCGAATCCATGGGTGATATATTTTTGAGCAATATCATGGGAAACGGTTTTTAGAAACGTCGAAAATTCTTTTCGAAAGGCTCGGCTTGCGCCCAGAAAATTGCGTCCATTGTCCGATACGACTTTACGGGGAAGTCCGCGACGTCCAACAAACCGGGCGAAGGTGGCTTGAAAAGCCGCGGTTGAGAGATTGGAGCAAGCTTCGAGGTGAACTGCTTTTGTGGCAAAGCACACAAATACGCATACATAAGCCTTTACCGCGGAAGAATTTCTTAGGGCTGAAGTTTTTAATTCAAATGGTCCGGCGAAATCTATGCCGGTTACGTGGAATGGTAATGACAGGGTACATCGGTCAGCTGGCAGGGCTGCCATAATTTGAGAGCAAGCTTTCCGTTTGTAAATAACGCAAGTTTTGCAATATCTTATAATTTTTCGAATGCGCACTTTGAGACGTGGTATATAAAATTCGGTTTGTGCCATACGACACATTAATTGACACTCTCCATGAACTAGAAAGTTATGTAAATGGGATAAGTATAAATTACAAAATTGAGAATTGCTTGGAAGAATAATGGGATAACGCTCTTTGTAGGGCAATGAAGAGTTTGCTAATCTTCCATTGACTCGTAGAATACTATTTTGATCCAAGAAAGGATTTAATGTGAAAAGAGGGCTATCTTTAGGTAAAGGTTCGGATTTGGTTAAGGCGGAATATTCGGTTGTATACCCTTGCTTTTGGGTAAGCAATATTAATCTTGTTTTGACTGAATCGATTTCAGCGTGACGAAGATCGATAGTCGCGTAGAGTAGGGAAAAGTTAGGGTTAGCGAAAGACGGTTTAAACCGTCGTATGTAGCGGAAAACATATGCCAAGACCCGTAACGCGCGGGGGTAAGAAGAGAATCTGGTAAGAATATCAATAGAAGTGTTAGAATCTAGGCATCTATTAGAATCAATGTGTAAATGGTGTGATAGGACGGTTTCAGTGTTATTGTTTGCGCAGGGTTTCAGATAGGAAATGCGACAAGACTTTGTAGTATTTAATGTATTGGATTTTGGCCATTCAGAAGCGGGATTCGTAAGCCACGAAGGCCCAGTCCACCAAAGACTATTGTTAATCAAGTCTTGAGGTCTACAACCTCTTGACCCTAAATCAGCGGGATTGCAATGTGTGGGTACATGACGCCATTTAGCAGTTGGTAGAAGTTGGTGTATTTGTGATACACGGTTAGCAACATATATTTCTTTCCATGTTGCTGGAGGCTTGGCTAGCCATCCCAGCACAATGGATGAATCACACCAGAGAATGGTTTCAGAAGGATGCAAATTTAAAGAAGTTATCGTATGAGCTGTGAGTTTAGCTAACAGCAAGGCACCGGATAACTCTAACCTCGGGAGGGTTATGGCTGCTAGGGGAGCAACTTTACTTTTAGAGACCAGTAAATTAGCAAATACCGTTGAAGAGGTTTGCACACGAATGTACACAGCTGCACAGTATGCCATTTTGGAGGCATCACAGAATCCGTGAACTTGGATTTGATCAACGGGAGTGAATTGAATCCAACGCGGAATCTGTATTTTTTAACGTAAGGCATGTCTTTTATGAGTTCGTTCCATATTCGGAGAGAATCTGCACTTACGGACTCATCCCAATCGATCTTTTCCAGCCAAAGTCGTTGTATTAAAATTTTGCCTTTGATCACCACGGGGCAAAGCCAGCCTGCGGGATCAAACAATTTGGCGACCGATGATAATATTTTACGCTTGGTGACTTTAGTGACCTCAGGGATAGGTTCAAAAGAGTAAGAGAAGTAATCGGTGAGCGCATTCCAACGAATGCCGAGAGTTTTTGTGGCACTGGAATCATGGAATTTAAGTATATCCGAGTCGTATAAATCTTCCTTTGGAATTGATTCTAATAATCGAGAGTCGTTAGAAGTAATTTTCTTTAAAAGGAAGCCAGCTGACTCAAGGGATTGAATCAGCTGTTGCTGAGACTCAGTAGCACTGTTTATAGAGTGACCTCCCGCAAGAATGTCATCTACATAAGTTTCTTTTCTCAAAATTTCTGATGCCTTTGGAAATCGGTCTTGATTATCCGAGGCCAGTTGCAAAAGGGTTCGGATCGCTAGGAAAGGCGCGCAATTGATTCCAAATGTCACCGTTTTCATTTGGTAGTCTTTGATGGCCTCCCGGGGGGACTTTTGGAACAAAATTCTCTGAAAAGGCCTGTCAGAAGGATCTATTAAGATTTGCCTATACATTTTCTGAATGTCACCGCTAAAGACGAATCTGTAAAATCGCCAATTTAGAATGACAGTCATTAAATCGGCTTGTAAAGTGGGACCTGTGTATAATACATCGTTAAGGGAAAAGCCAGATTTTGTTTTGCGGGATGCATTGAAAACTACCCGAACTTTTGTAGTTTTACTGTCTGGACGGACGACCGCATGATGTGGAAGATAGAAAGAATTACATTTAGTATCTGAGAAGTATTCTCGAGAGGTAGTTTCCTCCATGTGGTCTAAAGTTATATATTCGTTGAGAACTTCATTGTATTGCGAGTTTAGAGAGGGATTTTTCACTAGAGTTTGTTCCATGCGAGCATATTGGCTAAGGGCTATAAATCGTGATGCGCCAAGATATTTTGTCTCAGGAAAATCTTTTTGAAATGGTAACCGTACCATATAACGACCGTCAGGAAGACGTTTTGTCGTTTGAGCATAAAATTGTTCGCAATATTGATTTTCGGAAGAAATCGGCTGAGATATTGGTATTTCTTCCTGTTCCCAAAATTTTCGTAGTAATTCGTCAACATTTGAAGATTCTGGAGGGGTTACGTGAGAGGAAAATGAAAATATTGGCTGCGTTGGGATCGGTCCGCTAAGAACCCAGCCAAAAATTGTCTTATAGGCTGAAGCAGAGCCACAAACATCTCTTTTTATGCCGTCGAGATTTATATGGCGTTCGCTGTCATTGCCTAAAATAAGATCAATTGAAGACGAAATATTGAAATAAGGATCTGCAAGTTCAATGTCTGACAGTCCAGATCTAGAGGTGATCTGGAAAGAAGTAGAAGGTATTTTATTTGTAACCTTGGGAAGTACTATCGCTGATATTTCTAGCCGGAATTTACCTTGCTGTGAAACAAGGGTGATGTCGCATTCCTTATCAGCGGTTTGGCTTTTACCACCAATGCCAATAATTTTAAAATTTGATTTTCTAAATGGAAGATTTAAACGAGATCGTATTTTCTCTGATAGGAATGTTCTTTCTGATCCTGGGTCGATTAGAGCTCTAACTGTGAACAATTCTCCTCTACTTTCTATTTTTACGAGGGCCGTACGCAAAAGAATATTTGTATCATTTGCGGCATAATTCGCATGTATTTGGGGGGACTTTGCAGCCTTTGATGTTGAAGGTTGCATTGACATTTCTCGTGATTGTGAATTTTGACCTTGGGAAGGTGAACTTAGAGTCTGAGAACTATGGCTATTGTTATTTTGGGACGTATTAAAGTTTTTCTTAGATTGATTATTCGGACGCATGTGTAGCAACGTATGATGGGATTTCCCACAGTTCAAGCAAGTCTTTTTGCTTTTGCAATTGTTTTTGGTATGTGCCATTGAGAGGCAATTATTGCAGATTTTGTTTTTATAAACGAAATCGACACGCTCTTGAATTGAGAAATTTCGGAATTGTGAACATGTTCGCAGATTGTGTTCTTCATTACACAGTTTACAGCTTACGTTAAGCTTTTCCTGGGATGAATATGTGTGAATGCGGGTTTGAGATTCAGAGTGATTTGGGAATAAAGTTTTGGTTTGTTTTATCGTAGAAATTCTTTCTACCACTTCGCACCTCCTGAGAAGAAAATTGCTCAATTGGGACCACTTTGGCAACTCTCTACTGGCATTTAGAGATTGTTCCCACTGAGCTAGTGTTTCTTGTGGTAGTTTTGAGTAAACTAAGTTTACTAATATGGGATCCCAACCCTCCGATGATACTCCGAAAGATTGCAACATGGATAAGCAGTCAGATACGGAACTGTGTATTCTTTGAAGGGCTTCACTGTCTTCTTTAATTGCAACAGGGATGTTGAACAGATTTCTAATTTGGTTATCTACCAAAACCCTTATGTTTTCGTACCGAGACTTAAGAGCTTGCCATGCAAGATGGAAATTATCTTCGATAAGGGGAAATCTATTTACAATTTGTCCGGCTGTTCCAGTTGTCTTATTTCGGAGATGATATAATTTTTCCGCGAAAGTCAATCTTGGGTGATTGATATAGACTGCTGTGAACATGTCACGAAAAGCAGGCCATTCCTCATAACTTCCAGAGAAAGTCTGAGTATCGCATGGAGGCAACTTAAGGCATGTGCTGAATGATTCTTCTGGAATATTTGGAATAATGGAAGCGGTGCTTACCCGAGCGTTTATGCTTTTTCTCTGCGGTTTTATACGATCAAGAAGCTTTGAAATAGTGAGATAATACATCTCGACGCATGCGTCGTATTGCTCTTGTGCTGTGGTTTTTATCTCTTCATTCTGATCGGAAAGCATTAAGTCCTCGTATGACTTTTCCACTTTATTCCAGCGACCGTCAATATCTTTCATCTTGAGGTCTAAAAGAGCCTCGGATTGGGCTGAAGAATCTTGTGCCTCGCTTCTTTTGCAAAATGCTATTAAATTTTTTGAATCGAAAGCAAATCTATCTTGTGGTGAAGCCATTTTTAATATAAAAATTATAAAAATTTAACTTTGTACAAGGAAAAGCGCGGCTTAAATTTGCTTTAAATTATTTTACTCGTAAAATTTTATTTTCTAATAAAGACGACTATTTCCACCTTTGAATGAGTTACAAAAGTGGATTTGCAATAACTTAACGAATTTGTTGAAACCTGATACGTTTGTGTTTTTAAGGTTAGACTGTAAAGTTTTCTATTTTAATAAAATGAAAAAATTTCCCGATATCGCAATATGCAGACTAGTAGTTACTAATATTTATGTCTAAATGAAATAAATAATTAGAGGTTGTTATTTTCTTTTTAGTAAAATAAGAAAATAATTATCAACTCGAATTAATGTAGATCCAGAATCTTTAATTTTTTCTTTTATGTATGGACACAGAATAACCAGCTGTTTAAAATATAGATAGAGAATCTATATTGTTCTTGTACAAGAACAACAATTAGCTTTTATATTCTATAGATTAAGACTCTATAGTTTATTATTTTATTTAGAAAAAGAAAATGTTAAGTTAAATTAAAATTATGTAGATTGAATTTTGATTTTATTTGTGTACAGCAGAGACTTAAGCGCAATGAGATTTATGAAATGTAAAATATTTTGCTTTTATGTGACAAACAAAATATATAGCGTTATAAAAATTCTTGATTGAAACTATATAATGTCTTCTTTTTATGTACCCAAAAAAATGATGAGCGTTATAGCGAGTATGGACTGTAATTTACCCTGCTATCTTTTATGTGTCAAAAGAAGCAGTAATTTATCGACTGAAAATCTATAGTTATGTTATTTAATGTACCAAAGAACGACTTAAGCGAAATGAAAACAAATATAGATGGAAATCTATAATAAATTATTTTGTGTTCAGAGCCAATGTATCGGTATCCACGAAAATATAGAATGAAAATGTATAATGTGAATTATAGAGCGATTAAAAAAAATTATAGCTTGCAATTCTATAATATTTTCTTTTATGTGAAAAGAAAATATAGCGGGTTAGAAAAAAAAATAGACTGCAAATCTATAATATCTTCTTGGTATGTGCCAAAAGAAGATATAGTGGTATGGAAGAAATAGAATGAAAATCTATAAAGTCGACATGAAAATTATAGCTTGCAAATCTATAATATTTTCTTTTATGCGAAAAAGAAAATATAGCGGGTTAAAAAAAAATATAGACTGCAACTCTATAATATCTCCTTTTATGCGCCAAAAGAAGATGCAGCGGTATGAAAAATTAGAATGAAAATCTTTAAAGTCGATATAAAATTATAGCTTGCAAATCTATAATATTTTCTTTTATGCGAAAAAGAAAATATAGCGGGTTAAAAAAAATATAGACTGCAAATCTATAATATCTTCTTTTATGTGCCAAAAGAAGATATAGCGATATTGAAAAAGTAGCTAGCTTGGAATTTCGATTCTCAAGGCTTTGTAATTGAGATAAGATGTGTGGTAGTTGGCTTGGAATTTTAATTCCCAAAAGCCTTGTAATTGCTATCAGATAGTTTGGAATTTTAATTCCCAAAATTTTTTTAGTTTTTATTTTTATAGCTAAAATAATTATCTTGAAATTTTGAGACCAGTGGACTGTATTTGAAAGGTTTTTACAAGATATTCAAATTTTTTATCGAATTTGCCATTTAGTTCGGTTTAATTAAATTCGATAATTTTTTAGAGTTTTTGTATTTGAGTTATGTTGTTAGAATTTTAGGTTAATTTTAGTTGCTTTTATTTTGAATGTAATTAGTTTTGTTAGTTTAATTTAATTTAGGTTAGCAAATATTTAATTAAGAATTTTTAAAATATTTTCCATTTATTTTTTGTGTGCTCGTACCCACTGTTGCATGTGTTTTATACGAGTTTAGAACTAATTTTTTCCTAGTAATTTATAAGCAACGAATTTTCTCAAATTTAATGAAATTTAGCTTTAACTTGTTTAATCAAAATATCTTTACTATTAAAAGTGTTTTCTCGTTTTTATAGCATTTATTGTTCGTAAACAAATACTATTTCTTCGATTTTTAGTGCAATGTATTTTGTGAATATTTTTCATATAACTACCCCACTGTGTTTTTGCAATAAACAGAAAATGTTAAAGAATAATATTGTAAAGAAGAGAATAATATGTTATGTATTGGAAAAAATGTGTGTTGTGTTGTAAGAGTTAATTATTGCGTGTTAAAGAGATTTGTGTTTGAATTTAAAAGAGATTATGTGGGGAAAGTAAGAGATGTGTGTGTATGTATGAATGATTGTGTGCAGGCTTGCCAGAAGAATTCAAATTAAAAGTGCTAGATCGACAAAAAAAAAGTGCTAAATTGTTCTACAATAAGAAATAAAAGTGCTAGTTTTGTTACATTGATTTTCATTAATATAATAAACAATTTACATTAATATAAACACTTATTTTAATGTTATTATATAGTAAATATATTTTAAATTAAGTTGTTACAACTATTTAACATTTCAATCATGTCATTTTCGTCTTCCTCATATACCAACTCATTTTGGTACTTTTCTGATAAACCGATTTTTTTCACAATATCGTCCGATATGTTTGAAGTGTGGCAACAAACGTTATCTAATTTTACGCCTTCTTTTATGAGTATAATTGAACATAACAGTTCTGTTTTCATTCTAGTTCTAAGTTTACTTTTTATTAAGCCCAATAAACTAAATAAACGCTCTACTTCTGCGTTTGAAAATGGCAAAACTAAAAGAGACAGTACAAAGCTTGACAAAAACTCACAATTTTAATTTATTTGTTCATAAGAATAAAAGTAACTGTATTTGTTTCTTCTTTGTTTTCTTTTTCGTATTACAAAGATGCGCTAAAGTTGCAAAATGTACTGATTTTTCATGATGCACTTAGAGAATTGATACTTTACTTGAATTAATTATGTGAGTTATTAAGTAGTTGTGGGATATATATAATGTGCTAAAAATGCTAAATAATTATAATAAAGTGCTAAACTAGCACTTAGCACTTTTTTTGAAATTCTTAGTGCTAAATCAAAAAAAAAAGTGCTAAATCTAGCACTAAAAGTGCTAAACTGGCAAGCCTGATTGTGTGTCTGATCAAGAGCCAAGCAATGTACTCACGTTTTTACTCGTTGATTTTAACTCGTTGTTTTTTAATCCAATGGTGATGAAGAGAACGTTTGTGTGTAATCCTTTTAATTCCTGATCTCTTACTTTTTTCACTTTCCTCTTTTAATCACTTTTGTTTCTTAAACTTGTATATTTTTTTTTTTGAATTTTATATTTCTTTTGTGGTGTAATTTGATTTTTTGTTTTTTAACTTTAAATGACCCTGAATTGCACAAAAAATTTTGCAAATAAGAAAACGGTAGAAGTAACGGTACGCAAAATTTTTGTACTTTTAAACAAATATGTATGTATTTTTCACTGTTGAACTTTTTGAAAATTTGGTGGTTGAAACGAATTTTTTACATACATATGTTTGTATGTATGTTTTGTTTGTTTTCTTTGATTTTGTAGCAAAAACACTTGTTACCGGGGGGGGGGAAACTATTTTATTCAAATGAATTATGTAGATGTAGATGAGTATGTACGTAAGTACTTATTTATGCACTTTTTGTTAAATTTTGGTGGTTGAAAGAATTTGTGCATACGTATGTTTGCATGTATTTGTGTTTTATTTTGCAAAAAACCACTTTTAACTAGGGGGGAACTATGTTTTTAACTGAACGCAAGTAAAGGCATATACGTTTGTACTAACTTCTGCACTATTTTTTCTAAGTTTTGATCTAATTTTCCTGGGTTTGCTTTAAAAATTAAACAACGCACTATTTGTTATAATTCTAGATCAAATTTTAACTTTTTATTTTTAATTAACCTTTTCGTTTTAATTTTTCAATTAATTTTCTTTATTTTTTAACGTATGTATTTACCCGTAGATCGGTAACTTTCCGCACTTTTCACTTAATTATGGTTTTTTCTTATTTTTAGTGTTATTGTTACTCACGGTTTTGTTATTTTTGTCATGCTGACTATGACCTTTTTTACTTTATGCGTTCGTTGTCTTAAGTTTCGCGTCTACTCTTCTACTGATGCTTGTAATGTTTTGCGTGTATGTTTCTCCCAATTGTTGATAATTTTAAGGTGACCAGCTTGTCGTCGGCGAAGGACCATGAATATATTAACCCTTTTAGGAATGGAATGACGTGGGCAATATATGTATGTATGTAGGTGAATGTAGTGAGATGGATGAATGCAATATGTATAATGGAAATGTAAGAGTAAGTATTAATGATTGTATGGGAAATTATATTAGGTAGAGAATAATGAGAGGCTGACCAGGAGTAAATGAGATTAGGTATGTATGTGTATACTTGCGTGTTTCCTAGGTGGGATGAAGAGTGAGATGATGATGATTTCCGAGCGTAAAGATCACTCTTAGGGAGAGCCGCTGCAGAGTAATTCCTGTTGGAAGGTAAAGTGTGGGCGAAAATAAACTTCCTTGGATGGGAGTTGAATTGCTGTTGGAAACTTGAAGAGAATTTCCTTTTACACCAAATAGGTGCAATAAAAAGTCCAGTGGGGAATTTAAGTTGGAATTCACAAAGGTTATTTTCTTTATTTCCAGTTCAGTGGTTATAATAAATTAAGTTTTAATTAAGTTTTATTTAACCATAAAATTTAATAAGAAACAAGCAAGTAAGTAATTTATTACAAATTAAAAGTAAGTAGTGTGTAGTTCAAGAAATCAAGTATAAGTAAAAGTGTGTAAGCTAATTACCAACCACGAAGGCTAGGTAGATAGAAAAAGATGGCTACAATGACATGGCGGGAAAGATGACAATTAAAAATGTTAACTTATCCGTGCAATGATTAGCTTTAATTGATTTAACGAACAGATACAGTGGTTTTTAAACTGTCGTTATTAAATTCATTGAGTTACAAATTATACGTTATTTCAAATTCAAGTTTAAAGGCAAAAATATTTAAATATCAAATATGTATAAGAATAAGATAATATTAGGGATGAACACGTTATGCTAGTTTGAACAACAAGTTTTTTTAAGGAATTGGTGAGAAAACTGAAAGTGTCCAGAGATAATATTATTCTCTTTTGACTTTAAATGCAAACGTAGAAATGGAATGTATATTCTCATTGACAGGACATTTTTTGATTAAAAAAAGAAATGGGCTTTTTAATGATTCTGCAAAAGCTTATTCTGTACTAGACTTAAAAAAATATTTTGTAATATTTCGGTTAAGTGAAATTTTTTATTCTTTTACTAACTTTTAATTCACCGATGAACTTATTTAATAAATCTCATAAACTGTTTGTTTTTTGTTCAAATAAATTAAATTAAATTAAATTATATTTTGCACCGTTTTATATTAAGCGGGAATTATAAAATAAATCCCGATTTACCGGGAAATGAAAAAGTCCGAAAAAAGTAATACTCTAGTCATAACCAAAATTGCTGTAGTAACAGTTTATTGCTCTTCTGGCAGAAATATAAAACAAAAATTTTGGGGTTGCAAAAAAAAAACACGTTTTAACAAACATTAAGAATAATCATAATTCCTTTGATAAATACTCGTAAATAAAAAAACACACACAGAAAAACATGTTGTGTTTTACAACGACAACTGTTCTACATAGTGTTCTTGTAAAATCACTAATATAAACAGAAGCTTTACCATTAGGTACCTACTTTTACATACGTACATGATGAGTTAAACAATAGACAACCCCTACTGTGGGACAGATGGTATAAATAAAAAAAAGAAAATTTTTCAGAGCTAAACGATTTTATTAAACTTTGCATTCTGTAGGGAAATTTCAGGCTTAATTCTATTAAAATTATATTATCTCACATTATATTTTAAACACATATTTTGTGTTTACAAGTTGTCAAAAAAAAAATTTCGGGAATAAATACAGATAAAAAAAAAACAAGTCCCTGCAGGAAATCTGGGATCAAGTGGCTCCGAATCGCCTTTTTTGTCGATTATTTTGGTAACTTTTAGGTGACACAGTCAACAAGGCGTCTACACTTTTGTTAGCCTTTGAGAAAAAAGAGAAAGTTTTTGATAGCTTTAAAGCTAGAATTGGTTTAAATGACGCAACGTGTTTTAAGTAAAAGTTCAGATTTTGTTATGAAACAACAAACTAAAATCAAATTAAAATCCTATTTAAACAAAATGCATGCAAGTATTTGGATTAAATTATTTGCTAATCTACTAATATTATTAGTGCTAAAATCTAGTAAAATTATACAAAACTCTAGACAATTACTATTAAAATGTACTAGTGAATCTCTGGTTCAAATCCCTCTTCATGGCCCCACAAGAATTGCTTAATCAATAGCTTTAAGGTCACACAGAAAAAATTATTGCTGAATTATTTTCAAACAAACGCTTGTTTGAAAATTTTTTTAATTTCTACAAATTTTTTTACTGATTCAATTAATATTTTTGTTTGATTTTTATTTTAACCAACAAAAATGTTGACAACTATTCAAAAATATAATATACGCGTTATTGGTTTCAAGTTTTTATAATTTTGTATGAAATATTTAACGCCATTTAATGTTGTCGTTTCTTTTTTGCATTTTTTTATTTGATCGTAAGCAACACTTCTTTATGTGAAATATTAGAGCAACGACACAAACACATACAGTCTATTTTTGGACGCTTTAAAAAAGGACAACAATAAGAAAGATGGTAAAATAGCGTGGCGGGGTTTGTAGTTAAAGAAAAACAAAAACAATAGCAGGTAAAAGAAAAAACTTTTCACTCTTTTTAAACAACAGAAACAACAACAACATTTTAAGAAACAAAATAAATTTTTGGTAGGTTTCAAAGTTGGTAAAAAAGAATGAAAAACAAAATCCCGTATTCAATTTTTTAAAACTGTTTAGTTAAATACCTACATCAAATAAAAAAATAAAATGATGACGAAAAACATGTCGAGTCGGTCTGCTGCCAAGAAAAGGATACAGAACAGTGAGTGAAGAAGAAAAACATTGTGTGAACAAACAAGACTTGGTGCAAAAATTATTCCAACAAAAAAATGTGTCTCAAAGCCAGCCGGCGCCGCTGTGCCTTCATCTACTTCTACAGTGCTTGCTTGTGTGCGCGTCATTGCTTGTGCAAAAAACTTTTTGTTTGATTCAGCAAAATTATTTGCTAGAAATTTATATGAATTTCAGTAAACTTTTTGTTTGATTCAGTAAATTATTTGTTTGAAAAAATCAGTGTTTTTTTTCAATAAACGAAATGCAAATAAATTGTTTGAATATGCGAATTTGTTTGTAGGACCAATTTCAGACAAAAAATGTTTTGATTCTACAAATATTTTGTTTGAATTGGAAAAATAATTTTTTCTGTGCAGAAGTGGATTTTCAATGACAAACACATGCTAAATGTCTATAGCGCAATGCATTGTCGGGTCTACAGTTGGTGAGTAGTACTGGTGACAAGTTCAATCATTGCTGGTTTTTCAGCATAGACCAGAGATTTCGCAGAACCCCACAAAAAGTAGTCCAAAGGTGTCAAATCACACGAACGAGGTGGCCAACTCACAGTTCCATTTCTTTAAATAATTCGGTCACAAAACGTTTGGCTCAACAATTCATTGCTTTGCCGCGCTGTATGACATCTTGCGTCGTCTCGGTGTAACCATTTTTCCTCCAAATGATTTGCAGTGATAGGGGAAATAAAAAAAAACAAATCAAGAATCATTGCCTGTCGTGTTCGCCATTCACGATAATGTTGACACCGGTTTCAGATTTAAAGAGAAATAGGCCAATGACGGCTTCGGCATATAAACTACAGCAAACAGTGATTTTTTCGGGATGTATTGGAGTCTCGGGAGTTTCATGAGGAGCGCGGTCTCTCAAAAAACGACAATTCTGCTTGTTTACGTAACCGTTAAGCCAGAAATAAGCCTCATCGCTAAAAATGATTTGAAGATGCAAATCTGGTTCAAGTTCCAGTTGATTCTCAGCCCATTTACCGAATACACGATGCCCCTCTGGCTTTAATATTTGCACCAGAGAACTGCAACAAAACGTAATACTTGCGAGCGCACTCGCTGTTTACTAAATCATTTTTAGTCTCGAATACTTTTAAAGGCCGAAATACATTGATCAAAATACTCATCAAGCATTGTGGTAGTATTAGTGAAAATGTGTTTGTATGAGTGACACAGACAACGCTTGATGAAAAATCAAAAAATTTAGATATGACGGCGAATATTACGTCTAGCACACGTACACGTTAAATTCGCCGGCTGGACAAGCATTTGACAAGTGTATTTGGGCCTTAAGCACTCGCTTTGATATGTTGGCTCGTTGGCTCGTTCTTCATACAAAGCGAGCTTCATGCATGAAAATATTACACAATAACTTTTTACTTGTACATGTGTTAACTACATAAAGTAGTAAGAGCTCAGAAAAAAGTATGAACAATATCACAACCACTCAAAGCAAAGTTTCGTGTTTTTTCTATTTTCATATTCCGTAACTTCTTTGTATTTAACTTACACGACTTAGGTGTTACGACCAGCTCGTAACAACAACATTTACGGCATATTCATTTAGTAAATGTTCGTGTATTTAAAATTCCACATTAAGTGAAAACGTGGCTGCCAGATTTTATGGTTTGTCGTAGGTTAGACGATTTTAGGCGTTTAAATGATTTAGTGCATGTTTTGTTATTTATTTTATGGATGAAAACTAGTAATGCTTTTTTAAAGCATTTTATTTATTATTATCTATAAAATAACATTTTTACCTACATTAAATTAAAAATTACATTTCAAGCTTATGAAAAAAGAAACCAAATTTAATTCAAACTTATTTTTTATAAAATAACAAAAATGATTTTACATAATATTTTGCGGAAAATTTTTAAAAAATTAATTTAAAAACAATAAACTGTCCAATGACTTCGGCCTTAACCTGCTTCGCTTTTCAGTTAGAATATTACCCGCTAATGAAAAGGCACGTTCCGATGCAGCACTGCTTGCAGGTATTGAGTGTACATGCTGAGCGAATTTGCATAACCGAGGATAATATTTTTCATTTTTGCGCCATCACTGCAATAAATCAAAGTCATCATTCATAATTACTGCTTCTCTGCTATATTTTTCTACTTCATCATTAATGGATTCTTGGAATGAGTTTGAAGATGTATTTAACCAGTTTGAAAAAAAGAATTGATTGTCGTTGTTATTAGAACTGAAAGTAAATTCTGTGTCTACGTCGCACAATGAAATAACGGACTGCGCTGCGTTGCCATTGGTCAATATTTTTGTAAAAATATTTACATATAAATAAATTGACGTATAAAAAATTGTGATTCATAAGCCTGTCGCATTCGTTTTATATTTTAATTAAAATTTTCCACGAAAATTTTTCTTATAATAACTTTTAAATTCATTTTACTTCATAATGAATTTAGCCCTACATGTTTACTTATCTATACGATCATTGATTTTTTTCTAAGCCATCTGGCAACGCTGCTTTAAGTATTACTACGAATAACGAATGCTGCTAGTAAACACTTGTACACTCAGGCAATTATAACTCTAGGTAAAAATGTACAAGTGTGTTTTCCAATTCCTAAACAAACGTTTCTTGTGTTGTTTATCAGAAGTACGAATGCTATTGCCGAATGTTGAAAAAATATATTTACTAAAGCCCTTATGACACTACATTTTTAATGCATTGTTCAAGTTTTGGTGAACAGTACAAATATAATGTAATACAAAAATTTACCAAGTGCAAAGAGTTAAGCTGTATTAAGATAAATGGCAAACTGTCAAAAATATTACTAAAGTTATCGATAAAAAATGAAGTTATGTCAAAAAAAATTTAAAATTGTTTAACTTAAAATTGACATTTCCAGCTTGAAATATTAAAAGTGTTGCTGAATCAGCGGTTTATATGCAAATTCAGCGATTTACCGCTTTTTGTTTTAAGGTTTCTCATAAACAAAAAGTTGGCAACATTTAATAAAATAAACAAAACAGGGATGGCTAAGTTGTTTCAATTGTACTTTTTTGTTGATACTTTTTAAACTAAGATTTATAATACCTTTTTGTGGTGTTTTTCATGAACAAAAATAAAATTAATTTCAACTAAAAAAATCTTTTAGTACAATTAGAGTAAAAAAGTAAAATTTTTAAAGGTTGTTGGTACAATTTTAAAAATTCTCAACCCCATCCCTGAAACAAAACCATAACAAGAGAAAAAAAAAACTAAAAAACTTTGTTTACATTTTATAGTTTGCTCTTTCTAACATTTACTGTTTCTTTCTATCAATTCTATATCAATTAATGAATAAAAAATGTAGTGTCATAAGGGCTTAAACAATACAAAACAGAACTCATATAAATTTCATTGCGTTTGCTAAAGGCTCGTATGTTGCAAACACAATTTCTTACAAGCCTGGCGAGCACATACAAAAGCAATAGGCTGTTTAACTATACCGCAACTCGTTTTAAGGCGAGTATCATAAATCATAAAAACGGGTGATCGTTGCAGTTCTCTGATTTGCACCACTTTAATCTTATATGTAGGCCAATTTTTTTCTACAAAATTTTCGAAGTTGTGGACGGGCAGACACCGAGTTGCTGAGAACAGCGTTAGATCAATAAATTCGAGACCTCCGTCACACTCACGTCTACAGAAGCGATGACTTCTTCTTTACGCACTGTACGATTTGGATGAATATTGTCCAAAAGGGTTAATGTGCCGATTAATCGATCCATAGTTTTGCGTACAAGCGGCACCGTAAACGTGACGGAGTGCTTTTTAAGTTTGGCGAACAAAGCGCGATTTTTGAAAATAAGTGTATGCATAATGATTTTTCAAAGTGTACTGAAAAAATTTAAAAAGCACCCTTTATAATGAATATCGATTTAACCTTCATAAGGTCTTCGGGTCAAATCTGACCCATTTTGAAATAAAAGTTAAATTTTTTCTAAGAGTGAGTGACTTATATTTTTTATATTTTATGACTTTTATTTAATTTCAAATGCCAACAACAACGTTAGGTTTTCAGAAAAAATATTCACAAATTTTTTTGCACTTAAGGTCTTTGGGTCATATTTGACCTGTAGCAAAATTCTGGAATTTTCGTTAGAAATTTCCAGTTGTTATTTATTTTTTTCACCTCCTCTAACATGCGACACCAACATTTCGCATTTATTGGTCCTCTAGTTAGCTTAATTGTATAGATAAAATAATGAAAGTACAGACAGTTTGTGGGATGTTGTGGAAGGAAAACCTATTTTTAGAGCAATCTTGCTGTTGAACAGATTCAAAAACCTTTCGAGAGTACTAATATTTGACAACAAGGATACTCGCAGTGAACGCCAAATTTTAGAGAAGTTTGCGCCGATACGTGAGCTATGAAATCTATGGGTTAATTATGCCTGCAATATACAATCGTATACAGGCAAATAAATAGGAACTTTGCCTGAAATAAAAAAAGGATGCATGTAGTTCTTGATTTGACAGTTGGTTTGAAATGTCACAGTATGACTGCAGACAATTGTTTTACATCGTACTGATTGGGACAAAAGTTGCTAGTGAATCAAAGTAGGAACTATATGTAAAAACAGGATTGAATTGTCACGAGAGCTTTTGGAAACTACCATTAAAATCAGCTAAACATGGCTAGAACGAAAACTGTTTTGCCAAACGTTGACATTTCTTAGAAAATTTAGGTTTTCAACTTGCCGCGCCACATACAAAGCAGCCAAAAACATTACCCAAAGACTTTCACGAAAAATTGCAAAAAATGCATGTAGTAGCTGAGCAGGAACAGCACCCGTCATCTTTAACCACAAAAACATATACAACCACTTTATTTTAAATGTACTTTTGTATACGCAATAAATGTTAACAATAAATACAGCTTCAATGTACTGTACAAATCTAGAAATAAAATATCAACTTTTAAAACATAATTAATTGAAAACAAGTGAGTTTTTATATAAAATTTACGTCAGCAAATTTGAAGACCTTATGAAGGTTAAAAAATAAATGTAAAATTGCTTACATTCATGAATTCTTGTTAACATTATGACCCCAAAATCATCATATGCTAAAGATCTGATCAAAAGCTTTCACGATTAATACTAATCAAAGCTAGGACTAAACAAGAACTAAATTAAAATTAAAATTGAACTTAACTGAACTGAACTAGAGCTAAATCAGAACTAAACTCGAACTTGAACTAGAAGTGAAGTAAGCTCAAACTGAGCTAAACTAGAACTGAACATTTTACAAGTCCAAATTGCCCAATTTTGTGATACCACAGCTTCTAAAAAGTTTGTAAACTCCATTTTTAAATTATTAGATATGCACAGAAAAATTTTCACCAAACTATTTTCAATTAATTCAATAATGCTGTTTTAAACAATTTTTTTAATTGTTCCAATTAATTTGCTTTAATTGAAAAAAAAATTATAACGTTTGTGTGTATATGTATTTGCAAATTTTAAAACATACACACAAACTTCAAAATATTTTAAAGTCTCAAGCCATTTTTTAATTGTTTCAATTAACTGTGTTGATTGAAAAAAATATTTTGATTTTGGTTTACGTTTGATATAGCCTCTTTTACTGGTGGTCAAATTTCAATTAAACTTATTGATTGAAAGTGAACAGCAAGAAAAGCTCAAACTTACAAATGCGTTAATTGATATGATCAATTTGTTTGCAGGCATAATTTTAGTCATCCTCTTCAAGTCATCTTCTTTATTTTTACAAACATAATTCATGAAGTGGACTAGTAATTTAAAACAACGATGCCCACAGCGTAGTCGGCAGTACTCCTAGGAAATGAAATTCAATTTTTTTACGAGTGCTTAAAGCAAAAATCGAGGGAAATCCATTTAAACGACACATATTAGTTTTCATTTTTTTCGCAATGATTTCCACTGTGCCACATTGAATAAAACGATGCATTCATTTGTAGGTAAGTTTATAAGCGTATGTGCAAATAAGTATAAAAACTATTCTAGACGGACTTAGTTGGATGGTTGAATGAACAGAAGATGAATGAAAAAAATATTTCGAAAAGAGAAACAAAAAATTTAACTGAATAAAAAGGTACAAGTTTTCAAATGTCTGCTGTTTTTGTATCGTGTTGGTTGTTGCTGCTATTGTAATGGTGGTTCATTGTATACCGTTAAACTTTTTCACATATACAAGCATTCAGTGAAAATAATTTGTAAGTACAATTGAGAGAATCAGGGAAAGATAAAAAGAGAAAGAAAATATACGATGAATACATAACAATTTTAAATGACTATGTGGTTGTCCATACATACACATATTGGTGTTGTTGCTATTATACCCTTTACCACAGGTGAAAGGTTATCATTCCGTTTGCAATTTTTACAAAAGTTAGGGGAGTCCGTCTGTCGGCCTGGTAGATTAACGTGTTTACCTGTCGTGTTTACCTAACCTCACGTGGTTTTCGCAAAGGATGACTACAGTGCGTCGACCAGCGATACTTTGTCCTTCCTGTCACAAAGCCTTGCCCTTCCTGCCCCGGTTTTTTGACAGGCTTTTGTGCATTTCTTCTCTTTCCGAAGACTCTAGACATGATATATTTGCATAAGGTAAAGTCTTAAAAATATTGTTATTTAGATTAGACAGATCGGGGGCCATATAGTTTCACACACTGACAGCGGTTCATAAATAGACAGATAACAACTTTTTTCTCACGAACTAAAGGATATATGATAATAGCGTCTACACCATGTAAGCTACGACGACAAAATTCAGACAATATATTTTGTGTGCATAACGTGCTTAATATAACCCAAATTGGTGAATTGCTCACTGGGCCTTAAAGTGATTCGGTTCCCATACAAAAAAAAAATTGCTAGTCACCTCTAGGGATTCCAGAAATATTTTTTTTCTTTTTTTGCCACGGCTCTGTATACCACCCTCTAAGTTTTTTGTACACTGAGTAGCCATTTGTAGTCCTATTACATCGTTATTTATGGCTTGTTTACGGCTGCATTTTTTTGCCTTTGGTGACTTTCTAATACGACAGCCATTTATGCCATCTAGGATCCTTCCCCCTAATATCCACTTTTTTGCACGTGTTATGAATGGCCTTCTAAAGCTTTCTCAAGATTTTGTCACACCCCAAAATTACGCCCCATTTTCTTTTTACACATTTCACATTTAACCAGGTCGAACAACATTCAACGTTCAAAACAAACACAAATTGCATCAGTCACGCTCTAGAATGAATGTTATATCAATAAAGTCTCTATAACTGTAAAAAAATACTTTTTGCCATCCCCGAAAACTAGAATGTTGGCACGAAGCAGCTTTTTTGCCTTTTAAGCTTCATTTGTATTGGGAATAAGCTAAACTGACCAATAATTTCACCTAGTACTAATGTAAATTCCCTTTATAAAAAATGAAAGAAAAGAGCTAGACTGACTTATTTGTTAATAACAATGGGCCCGTCCACTATTTTACCTTGCCCTAATAAATAATAAATCTTTCCACAATACTGGGGGGGCTACTTTCTATTGCGATGCGAAGCAAATTGGTACCGAATTAAGTGATTGGTACTCTTCAATGCGTTTGCGCATTTGTCTTTCGCATCTTTATCTTTTCACAAATCATCACTCTTTGTTTTATTTAAACTTTAAAATTTATATATTTTTTTTAAATATTTTGACATTAGTGTCAATCTGTGCCATCTTTAATTTTTATTGCCAGTACTGCTTCATTTTCAAAAAATTTTGCGAAAATGATAGAGAGTATCAAAGTGGTATTAAGCTTTCATATCGAAATTGACTTCGCATCGCAACAGAGAGTAGCCATTCTGATTTTTTTCAAATAAATCGACGTGAACGAGTTCAATTGTCATTTTTTTTTGCATTTGCTGGAAAATTAAAGAAACTTGTTTTAAAGTTGCTGACTTATGAAAACTATAAAAATGACTAACAGAACATTTTTATAATCCTATTCTAGAAGAGCTGCAATGGTAAAGGGCATATCAGATTCGGCAAAGCCGAATATAGTACTCTTATTTGTTTTAAATATTTATTTGGTTTTTTGTTTTATACGATTGTATTTATATATGTGTGTATATGACTGCCTACATGAATGTGTATAATTAAATGTATTATCAAACCTAACGAAAAATTCGAAAAAAGCGTGACCAGTAAATTAATCAACTTTCAGCTTTAATTTTGACAATTGTAATTGATTAAATTAATTTTATTTGTAAGAAGATAATTGAAAAAATTTTAACTAAGCAACTGTTAAAAGATGTTAGTTCTAGCAAACGTTTTGCAAAAGCAAAAAATCTTTTAATAAAACTACTGGTTACGTGTAGGACGTCAAATATTTGCTCGGTATGAAAATAGCTTAAGTGTATTTGTTAGTAAATTGATGTATGATTTTATGTTTTCTGTTAACAAATAGAAACAGACACCTAGTACTGATAAATTACCTTTTATTGCTTTTAACGTATAGAATGAAAACACACACGTTGCATGGAGCAATGAACCTCGCTGTTGGCCATAGTTTTATAGCACAATTACGAGCTTACAAGAGATATGACAAATGGGATACAAATTTGTACTACATACACATATGTAAGAAGATACGAGCACGCTAGATTTGATTTTATAAACTAAATATTTCGTTTGCATTGTTATAGAGAGTGTTGAAGGGAGTAACAAACATTAATGATACGTTTGCAAACTATCTAGACTTAAAGATAAATGGGTATAAATAATTAAATACTTTCATGAATGTTGAAAATGTGATTTTGCAATTGATTAAAATATGATAAAAACTTAAATTTTTTCAAAATTTATTAGTTATACTTAACTATGTAATAATTTTTATGAGAATATCAAATTCCTGTGATCCTTTCGTGCTGTGCATCATGGTGCTTTTTAAACACTGTATTTTCCACATGTACCATGTCCCAATTTAATCGTGCTTTTCAAATATGCAACGGATTAGTGCACAGCATTTGTGGTTCAAAAAAAGTTTTATTCAAATGGGCAGGGAAAGAGAAAGAGATTGTGTCGAGCAGAAATGTCTGCATAAAATGAGGTTGGGAAGAACATATTTTATAAATTTAAATGAGATTAGGAAAAAATTGAACAAGGAAAATTATATGTTTACACAAAACATACATATATCAAATAATCAGGTGTGTCATAGAAACCAATCTTATCGGTATTGGATTTGAAACTGACAAAAAAAAAAAAAAAAAAAAAAAATACGTTGGTGTCATGAAATCCAATGTTGTCCGTTTTTTGTTCGAACTAAAATTGTTGGCGGTTTTAGGTGTCACAAAAACCAATGTTTTCATTTTTTTATTGAAAATAAACCAAGCAGTTTACAGCTCTTGTTTTTTTTTTATTGGAAATAAATATAGTTTTTAAAAGCTTAATTTTTATACCCACACCACAATAGTGGAGAGGGTATTATGCATTTTTGTGCTGATGTGTGTAACGCCTTAAAGTAGTGGTCCTAGACCCACCTTAAAGTATAGCGATCTACTCAGAATCACTTTCTGAGTCGAAGTAACGATGTCCGTTCGGCTGGCTGGCTGGCTGTCCATGTAACCTTGTGCGCAAAGTACAGGTCGCAACTTTGGAGATAACTTGATAAAATTTGGGTCATAGGATCTTATTGGCACAAGGACCAAGCCTATTGAAAATGGGCCAAATCGTAGGACCACGAGGGAAGATAGGGGGAAATTTCTTCCTCTCAGAAACTATCAAACCGATTTAAATGAAATTTAAAACATGGATAGATCCATATCTATATGGACACATAAGCTATACAGTTTTAAAAAAATAGGACCACAAGGGGTGATAAGGGCAATTTTTGTCTCTCAAACCGATTTTAATGAAATTTAAAACATAGATAGAGACATATCTATATCGACACATAAGCCATACAGTTTTAAAAAATATAGGACCACAAGGGGAGAAAGGGGCAATTTTTCCCTCTCAAACTGATTTTAATGAAATTTAAAACATAGGTAGATCCATATCTATATGGACACATAAGCTATACAGTTTTTCCACAATAGGACCACAAGGGGATGTGGGGGCAGTTTCTGCCTCTCACAAGCTTTCAAACCGATTTTAATGAAGTTCTTAAACATAGAGAAATCCATATTTATATGGACACATAAGCATGATGTGTTTTTAAGTGCTGTGGTGCTGGGTATCATATGGTCGGGCTTGACCGACTATACTTTCATACTTGTTTATTTTATTTTTTCAACAGTTAGATATTTTCCACAGAAAGAAATAAATAAAATTGATATATTGGTAAAATTGTATTTTTTGTATGTTTTCGGTAGTCTCCGGCGGCGGGCTGCTGCAAATTCGCAAGTCTTCTTCTCACTTTTTCTGCAAACAGCA
Organism: Pollenia griseotomentosa; assembly: GCA_963931875.1. Taxonomy (NCBI): domain Eukaryota; kingdom Metazoa; phylum Arthropoda; class Insecta; order Diptera; family Polleniidae; genus Pollenia; species Pollenia griseotomentosa. The sequence continues at coordinate 90,636,912 of OZ007563.1, forward strand.
AATATGCAACAACAGCAGTGATTATGCTATTTTTTTATAAAGGTTAACAACAAGTTTGTTTATATTTTAAATAAATTCGCTTCATACCTACATACATATTTTTACAATAAGATACAATACAATTACAATAAAGCATGCAAGTAATACAACGCTGGTATTTTTTTCATGTTAACTGTATTACCACTTTTTATTTTCTTTTCTGTAACTTTCCTTTAATTAAAAACACAACATTTTAGCACAAAAATCATAATTTACAAAATTTAAAAAAAAAAAAATTGCATTTAAAGCTGTAAACGCATGAGCCAAAACATTAAACAGCTGATTCGAATATCGGTTTTATTTGTATTCGAAATTAACAAATCCAACTTGTTTTCCAGACTCCAAATGAAACCAATATTGGTTTGCAAAACCGACAATGAGCAAAACCGACTTTGATTCTATGACACCCCTGGACAGAGTTCTCAGTTTTGGGGATTTATCCCCAAATAGGGGTTTTTTTTGTATTTGGGAATACAAAATTCATGAAAATCCCCAGGGGATTTTTTGGGAAAAAGCACTTTTTCGCTTGTGGTTTCTGTGGACTTTTATTATTATATATGCCATTTGTGCAATGACGAGTTCGGTTTGGTCAAGACGTGGGTAAAAGTAAAAGTATTTTTTGGTTCGAAGATTTTGTCATACCAAGACGCTGTTGGTTCGAAACCTTTTTAAGAGCTTGCTGAAATATTTTTAAATATGCTTTTTGTACCAATATGTTACGCTTGTTATGAACGAGTATTTTCTATAATAAATAAAATCAAAAGCAACCTAATTTAGAATGAGTTATTAGAAGCACTTCTTAGAATTAATTGACAGTTTTAAAATAATTCAGTTTGCTGTGACAAATTAAAACAAATAATATGTAAACCAAAAAATGCATTGGCTGGTGAACCAGAAGATTTTATTTGTAGTTTTTGAAATGATAATTGATGCATAATTATTTTTTAGCTTTTTTTTTAGGTAACATACTTTTTAAACATACCTGTGCACAGCTGTGTAGATAGAACTCTAAGTTCGAAAAATAAAGTTTTAATAATATTACACTGATTTTAATTAAAAAATAAATGTCAAATAGGATCTCTGGGGATAAGAAAACAGCCATTTAGGGATTTTTGGGGATGAAAAATCGTAAATTGGGATAAGGTAAATATAAAATAAAACTGGGAACCCTGCCCCTGAATAACTGAAAAATTAAAAAAAAAAAACAAATTTGTTTTCAAACAACATAAAGAATATTTACTAGAGTTTTTTTTCCCCGGAGTTTTTCGATTCCCGGGAAAGCGGGATCCCGCTCCATATAAACAATACAAAGTAAATTTGTTTTTAATTAATGAAAAAAACTTTTATAAAAAAACGTAAGGGAACTTGTTTACAAAGTAAGTAAAATAAATGCTTAAATACTACAAAGAAAAATCCCGGGAAAACGGGAAATAAAATAATTGAAGTTCCCGAGAATTCCCGGGATGAAAATTGTAATACACTAATTAATTATTACTTATACGTACCGTACTGACTAATCAGTGGGCTAATTCTGGCAGTCGTGATCGAATCCTTTTTCGATTCGAAAGCAATTTTATTTCTAATTTTTTCAATCGATACTGAATGAATCGAAATTATTTTTTGAGTGTTGTAAAGTATTTATTTGAGTTTTCACAACGCTCAAAAAATAATTTCGATTCATTCAGTATCGCCTGAAAGATGTATAAATAGAATTGCTTTCGAATCGAAAAAGGATTCGACCACGACTGCCAGAATTAGCCTCTAGGCATGTGATGAAAAGCAGTCGACTTAAAAACGACCGTTTTGAAACGTGTGAGGAGTTTCAAGCGATTTCAAATTCCCTTTATGGGTTTAAGTCTATATTTTTTTTTCCAAAACATAGTTCAATTAACATATCGCACTTGTTCAACAATTGTGTATTAACTCAAAATTTTTATTTTTTCACTTTTTGGAAAAAATTGACACGTAATATACATATCTAACCGCTGTAAAAATATCGTGATATTTTGGCTACTTTTTCGTAATACAACGGTTGGTTTAAAAATTATTTTTCATATGTCTTTAATGTAAAATAAAAAATAGTTTTGCTTCTACTGAAAATTTTAAAGTTTTGAGTTAAAACAGTAACTATGTTGAGCAAGTGCGTTTTATGATTAAAAAAATATATAAAAGAACCCGCTAACGGGGGCATAACATTAAATTAGTAATTTTTTTTTTTTTAACAGATCTCATGTATTGATAACAACGAAATTTGTACTAAATTTAAATTCTTTTACTGTTGTTGTTCAAATATATAGAAATCTATATTGTATATATTAGGGTATTCATTCGGTTAACCGTTAATCGGTTAACCGATTAATTACTACCCAATTAACTGATCGGTTAATTTAAAATTGTCTGTTTCCGATTAATGATTAAACCGGTTAATTTCAGTCGATTAACCGATTAACCGATGTTACATAATTCTAACATAATATTATAACAAATTTTTTGTGTTTTAATTAATTGTTTCGTCTCATATACACGTTTAGAAAATATTTTTTATACAATATCAGCCCAATTATGAATAAAAATTGGAAAAGGTAAAAAACTCCCGGGGAATTTTTAATCATAATTGGGCTGTATATTTCCTTCTAGCAAAACATTCTTAACAGAATTACTCGAAACAATTAGAAGTGTTAAAAATTTTTAAATATTAAATCAGGACTTTAATCGCATAATGGATGATTTTATATGTTAAGAGAAATCCAGGAAAAGGACTGAGAAAATTGATATTCTTTATTATGGCTGCTTCTGATTCCTGCAGAAGCAGGCATTTAAACTATTGAAATAACTAATAAATAATAATAAAATAATTTTTTAATTTAGTTAAAAAATTCTGTTTTATAGGGAAATATTTGTCAATAAAATTATTTAACTACAGAAATCTTATTAAAAAACGACGTTTAAAACTCTTGCGTTTTCGATTTCCAGAACACCCCTGATGATGTATTACTTTAAAAATACATATCACATATTTATGAATTTTTATTTTTTTTTTGCTCGCTTTAGATCAAGAATAGCTATTTTTGTTTTTTTAATAATAAACTCCAAAAAATAAATAATTTATGAATTTTAAATAATTGAAATTACCTTATCTATTAAAAAAAAACTTTATTAATCGGTTAACCGATCAAAAACCAAATTAAACGATTATTAACCGATTAAACCAAAACCTCGGTTAATTAATTGAGCGATTAACTGATTAAAGCAAAAGTCCGATTAAATGAATACCCTAGTATATATGTATATTGAAACTGCCATGGATACTTCTCCAATCCAGCTCACTTTTTGATAGATTTTTTGTAAAGATAATCAAACTATTTGTTCCAAAGCTTAAAACTTTTACTGTAACCGTTCTCCTGATGTAGAGAAATTTATATATATTGTCTTTGTATGAGAGTTGCCACGCCCACTTACCCAATCCAGTCCACTTTTTGGCAGACGTGTGCACTGATAACCAAGCTATTTGTAACAAGACAATTTTACTCTAACCGTTCAGAAGACGTACAGTATTATATTTTGTGCCATGCCCACCTGTCTAATTTCACCCACTTTTTGGCAGATGTTGTGTATTAATAACCTAGAAATTTGTACTAAATTTGTAAACTGTAGCTTTTGCATTTCTCCAGATATACAAAAAACTAAAATGTGTCTATATGGGAGTTGCCACGCCCACTTCTCTTCAATCTTGAATCAAATTTTCATTGAAATACATGAAACGGAATTTTAAACAATATTGAATAAAAATATTTACTACATTTCCTCAATTACACAGGTTTACAAATTTCGATAAAATTTTTCGTTTGTTGAACTAATTTTTTATTTGTTATCAGGGTATTGTTTGCTGACAACTTTAATTATATTCACTTAATAAATGTGGGGCATAGAATCATAGGTGGCTTTCTCCGTTTTTTTATAAACTAATTTAAAGTAATGATTCAAACATATATAGCTATTTTCATTGGAGAAAGCTGCTTTTGCTCCACATTTTCCAAAAACTTAAATTTTTTTATTTTTGATATTTTTGCAAGGGAAAATAAAATTAAAAAAAAAAAAATAGTATTTGATCATAAATATTAAATCAAGTGTATTTTGTCCTTATGTCCGCTTGAATGTACACTATTGTTTTATATTTTTACAAACAAAAAAGAATCAAAAAAAGCCATTTTTATGTATATCCGACTATGTCAAATGTAGTTACGCCTTTTTTTCTTCTTCGAAGACGAAAAAAGTCAAAAAAGAATCATTCAAATCGGCCAAGCAATTATCGAGTTTAAGCAGACTTATCCACACCAATTAATGGTGCAATGTAAAATTTTCACACAAAACACAATTTTCGCTTTTTTTGATTTTTAACCTTTTTTGGGCTTTTTTGAACTTTATTTTTTTCTAAACCTTCCTCGTGATTAGACGAACAAAACATTCCTTTTTTCATTAGCTCTAGTTTTCGCGATATAGCGTATATGGATAAATAATAGCACCTTCAATAAATAAATGCATGTATAAGCATAATGTGAGAATGGTTTTCCCTATTCAGTACAAAAAATCCGTAATAACGCAACAAAGTTATCATATCATATATTAAATGTTCTTAGTAGTTTGAAAAAGAAAAATTTTGAAAACCCTGATTTTATTATAGTCGAAAGCGATCAAATTCTTAGAGTTAATTTTGGGAAATAAATTGGATAACGAAAATGTTAAATCAATACTTGATAATATCCAGAAAAACATTAAATTATTGGGTAATATTTAGTTTACGCTGAAATGTAGAGTAAAAAATATAAACTTTTATATTTAAATCAGGATAAAGTTGATAAAATTTAATTTTCATAAAATTATTTTTATCGAGAAAGGAATTTTACAACATGAAATTAATTAAAGTTTTATTACTCGCCGATTTAACATTTTTCGATAGTAACCAAACTATCTCTTCAGAAATCTTTGCCGTTTAACGATCACCGCCATAAGCCTGATTAAAATATAAATATTTGGATCACAAACCATAAGCAGTTCAATATCCATAACGCAATACTAATAATTGTAAAAAAAAATCTTTTAAAAAAGGTCAAGAAAAATCCAAATCCAATCCAAAGCAAACAATATAAACATTTTAAATCGATTTTTGGTTGTTCGTTTCATTAAACTATGTACACATTTACGCAAAAGTTGAGACCCTGCGATCTAAAATAGCGGTTTTATTAAAGATACGTCCGTTTGCATTTATCATCTTAAATATAATTATATAATATAATTCGTTTATTTGTTTAAACACTTTGTAACCACAACTTCCGAAAAAAACTCGAAATTATAATTTGAATTGCCTTCCTCGCGATTATAATACGTTAAATCGTTGCATTCATACATTTTTAGTTTAATTAAATGTTGGTTGATTGTAAAAAAAAGAAGAGGAAATTTAACTTTTCCATGGTAAAAATCAAACAACAAAACACACACAAACACATAGCAAACAACAAAAACTAAAAAAAAAGTGAACGCACACAAACACATGCAAACTTATGTTCAGCATCATCATGATTGTGTTCATTCTTCACTTTAATGTTGCAGATCATGTGATTGCTCTAAATTACACAGTGTTGTCAGAAAATTGTTGGCTCGTATCCTCAATTTAAAGTTTAAAGTCACTAAAAATCCTTCTCTGAAAACTCGAAACCTCGAATTTGTTAAATATTTACGATCCAGATTCAAACATCAATTATGAATTATAAATTATATCTAACACCTTCTTATTTTCAAAATATTTTTTTTTTGTTAGCGTAGGAATACAACTGAACGTAGTAGCGTATGGCGTAGATACGCTGTCAAATTAAAACGTGTAATATTTAATACAAAGGCGCACAATAGTTGTCGCAAACGTAAAAGCGTATCTACTTCTCACAGTGGCCGAAAATCGTTTTTCATCGTCCAACGAATTAAACTTTTGAACGGATAGAGATAATTTAAATTTTTTTTATTGAAATCGGTTTAGCAGTTTTTGAGAAATTTGTGGTTTTTAACATTAAGTATAAAAATGCTTTTGATTGAGAATTATGGTATTTTTTTATTTATTTTAAGTGCACTGTTTTTTAATCTACATAACTGCCAAATTTCATTATGATGTCTTTATTCATGTCAGATTAAATAGAATGTCAAACCTTTAAATTATAATTTTTTTTTACTAATATTGAATGCTCTTTCATTCATTTACACTATAGAAATAATAATTTCAATGTTTGACGTTCCATGAATCTGACATGGATAGAGATATCAGAAGTAAATTTTGATGTTATGTAGACCGAAAAGGTAATTTTTATTAAGAAATACTCCGAATTCCCAATTCCAGAAAAACCACTTTAAAAAAATGATTTTTTTTTACAAAAATGACAACACTGTCACTATTTTCCACTCGATATTGATCAGAATTTTCCAGAAAATCATGGACATATTACAAAACATTACTGTTCTTATTTTATAAAAATTATTGAATTCAAAAATTTGACTTTCTTTGGATAGGGCATGTGGAAGGAACAAATGTCAAATTAACTAAAAATTGCTTCTACAAGCATATTCATAACATTTTCTTTCGAAAAATTTAAACATTTTTATACAGTTCTGGAAAAAATATTGTTTTATCAGCGAAAGAACATAGCAATCTTTTGGTGAAATAGTAAAAATGTGTATTTATTTGTATTCCCTAATCCAACCGATTAAAAAACTTGAAAAACATTTAAAAAATCATCCCAAAAAATACGTTTTATTAAAATATCTCTAAAGGCAAAGGAGATAACCTTAATATTTAAGCATATTTTTTGTAGGTCAGCTTAAGTCTAATTTGTTTTGTAGTTTGAATATCCGAGGTTACCAATTTTAGAGATTCACAAATCAGCTCAAAAGTTGCCCGGATATGACAGTTTCGAGAATTGCATCAGTTGCAGAATTATTTTTCAAAACAAAACGTTTGTAAACCATTGTGTTAAATATCAGTAAAATAAAGAGGACACTTTCAGCTTTCTAATGGTATTAAAAACTCTTTAATCCCTTTTGACCCGAACAAGTTCTATTCCTATTCCTAAAATAAAGAACCTGGTGACAGATCTAATTCTAGTTCATGTTGTTTGTGTTGTCATATATTTATATTTGAAAAAAAAAAAACGATAAAGCTAATTTGAGTACGCTGATCCGTTTAAAAGCCGCGTATTTAAATTAAACTTGATAGTGTGCCAGTCTTTTAGTGTGGGTGTTGCGGGTTCGATTCCCGCCAGACTATTCTAGTCTATTTTATTACAAATGTCTGAAGGTATACGTTACTTTCGCTCTATAAATTTAATAAATTATTTAAAATTCAAGGTACTATTCTTTTGTTCTAAAATTGTATCATTTCAGAATTATAATTTTTAATGTTTCTGCTAAAACAATATTCTATACTGCAATAAGAGGCTTTAAGTCTTGTTTATATAATTGGAAATAAATAAATAAATTCTCATTTATCTGAATGACAAAAATTGAAGTCATATTCCCACATTTTGCTAAAATCCTCAAATCGCTTCTCACAAAAATGGCAACAATGAAATCACTGTAAGTGCGAGTAAGAAATTGGTTGTATGTGTGTTTTTGTTACAAGGTCATTGGAATTTAATGTTGTTCAACTCCCCCCTCCCCCTCTTCTTTACACATTCTCTGCTCCCATTTCTATGTTTGAATGCTGTATTTTTTTGTTAAAAGAAAGTTTTCTCATTTTGTTTGCATTAGTTTTGTTTATTATACCCTTCAACAAAGGTAGAAGGGTATTTCTAAGTTTGTCATACCGTTTGTTATTTCTACAATATTCATCTAAGTTCATATAAAGTGTATATATTCTAGGTTGTTATGAGAAGCGGAGTTGCTTAAGCGATGTCCGTCTGTCCGTGTGTGCGTTCAAATGGGATTTCTGATATGGGTTTGTGTGAATGAGGTTTTCATCATATCTGGTATGGGGACTCATTTGTCATTTACATATTTATATCACATATTGTAAATAAATGGCTGAGATATGACCAAAAGACCACGACAGCCTCTAATTTATTTCACAAAATCCCATGTTGGTTTTGGGTTTTTTTTTACCCATTACAAAAAATAACTTGTATCAATCAGTTGGCTTTTAAATTTTTTAGACTTTTTTGCGTTTTTTTACACATAGCAAATACAAACATGTACAGCGAAGTTGATTTATCGATGTCAGTCTGTTTTTCTGTATGTCTGGTGAACGGAAAAAGGAAAAGTTTATAAATAAGGTACAATCATCTTGGCTATCAATACACAATATATTACAAATGCGGAGAAGAGGGCGTGGCATAAAATATTTTTTTTATATCTAAAGAACGGTAAGAGCAAAATTTTCCAATTTGGAACCTCCCGTACAAAGACTTTATAGATTTCTGTATATCTGGAGAACGGCAGGAGCCAAAGTTTTCAAATTGGGTATCCTGTAGGCCGTTTCTGTATTTCTCGCATCGTAAAATTTTCCGAATGAAACCAGTGAATCGGGACAGAAACAGTGAAAAATGAAGCAGAAAATGGGTTTTCTCACACAAGTGTTTCTGTATCTTTCCTTTGCGAGAAGTATCTGTCATTTAAATAAGTTTCCAGCAATTATTGGAAGGATGTGAGAAAAAGTGTTTCTGTAACAATATTTTGTGACAATATTCTGACAAGAACTGTCAAAATAAGTCACATTTAAAATTGGTGCGAGAAAAACAAAATATACATATTTTAAATTTAAAAAATGTTTATTTGTTGCTATTTTTTTAATATAAATAAAAAATAGAAAGAATTTAAATGATGAATTCATAATTTAAATGATAAAAATAAATAAATCACCATTGTTATATTTTGTTAATTTAAATTTTTTTAGCCTTTCCTTGTTTTGGTTTTAATCAGGGCTGCCAGACAAATTTGTGTAAAAATCGTCAATTTCCTGAGAAAAAATAAAAAGTTCGTATTTTTAGTTTTAAAAAATCGGACAATTTAAAACTAATTTTAAACGATTTTTGTTCGATTAAACATAATCAATCAATTCGATAAAACATAATCAATCAAAAACATAGTTAAAGTTCATGGGTATTTTATGCATAATTTTTTAAATTTATATTTATTTTATTAAGCTTGAAGTCTATTTTTTTAAAAAATTATTTATTTTTTTAATCCGACATCAATTTAAAATTGTTATTTTTCCCTGAAGAAGTCACACAAAGGCGTGACAAAATATCATATTAAAAATAAATATTAACAAAAAAAAAAAAAAAAAAAAATTTATAAAACCAAAAAGAAGTCAAGCTTAATAAAATAAACATACATACCTTTTAAAAATAGATAAGTATATACAAATACCAAGAAATCAAAAATTTTCAAAGTTTTTCTTGGGTTTAAAAAAATTAATTAAACAGGTTTCGTTTAAATGTGCTAAATTCCCATTTCATTCTATTGAATTGCTAAATTAAATCAGCTTTGATAACAGTATTATAAATATTTAAATATTTAGGGTTTTTATTTTTGCGAAAAACCTAGAATTGATAGTGACGACGTTGTTTTATATTTATACCGCATGTAGTCCGAAATAGGATATTATTGAAATTTAACAATATCGGTTCACAAATGGCTGAGATAAGAGTAAAAAAACACGTTTGCTCCTAATTTTTACCCATAAATCTATAATTTACTTATTCTTAAAGCTATTAACTTTATTTTTTACTTGAAATAGACTTAGTAGAATACCTGGTAGTTAAAATTGAAAAAAATCGGTTCATAAATAAACAGGTTATAGACAAACAACTTTTTTTCTTGCCGAAATAATGGTTTGGCACAAAAGTGTCCATATAAGCTAAGAAGATCAAATATCAAATATATAAATTTGTTGTTGCTTTCTACATAAATACAAATTGTTTTTTTAAATTTTCAACGCCACAAAATATGAAGTGTTTGAAATTTAAAAACTCAATATGAATTTTTATAGAAAGCTACAACAAAATTATAAATATTATTGATTTTGTTTTTGCTTTTTTAGAAAAGATCAGCAAATCGGCACTTTGCTTATTTCGGAGCCAAAATCGCCAAAATGAAAATAAATCGTCAAATCTGGCAGCCCTGTTTTTATTATATTTATTTCTTTTGTTGACGTTTCGTTTGCATTTGACATTTGATGACTGGAAATATTCCAGTATACACAGAATTTGTGGTGTCTGTTTTCGCATTCAAATACAGAAACACTTTTATCTCACAAATCGAGAAACGATGGAATTTTTTGTTTCACCATTCATGTGAGAAATTTTAGTTTGCGAGAAATACAGAAACGAGGTACTGGTTATGTATACACAACATCCGACAACATGTGGGCTGGATTGAAGAAGTGGAAGTGAAGAACGGAATTTACATAACTTTCTGTTCTTATCGCACCATGGTAAAGGGTATATAAGATTCGTCATAGCTGAATGTATCACTCTTACTTGTTTTATATTTTAAGTTGAAAAATACTAAAAAGAATTGTTTTATTTAAAAAAATTTATGATGCTTCTAGTTATTCTTTAAAGTTATTTATTATTGTTCTTAGTTCGTATTCCTTTAAAAAAAATAAAAATTGTTGCTCAGCCGTTGCCTTTGAAGTGATTTTTTTTTTTTTTTTTTTTTTTTTTTTGGAACAAACAACAATAACAATGACTCCATCGAGAAATTGCAGCCGACGTTCATTTTCATTAATTGAAATTCAGTGATTTAAATTTTCCATTGTTAAACAAACTTTTCTCTGGAGGATTTTTACGTTGTTTCTTTTTTTTCTTGTATTCAGTCATCTCACGTTTCCTTCAATTTTATTTCATTTTGTAGCATAAAATTTTCGTATTTTTTATTTCGTTTTGGCTTTTTTCAATGTTGGTTTTTTTAAATGCAGAGATATATTTTTATTCAAGGCTCTTGAAAGTTAAGTGGTCGTGATGTAAAAATTGTTTATTAAACATATTTAAATAGGAATTTTCTAGTATTACTACTATTTTTAGTAGAGACATTTTTTAATAAAAAATTTTAAAATGCGAACAGCATTCGAAAAACTTATTTATAAGCTAAATTAATTTTTTTTAAGAAATCTTCAAAATATTTTAAACCGCTTCAAATTGTGTATTGAAAAAAGAAATGGCTAATTGCCAGACTTTTTGCTTTCCAAGATAAAAGAGAAAGAAAACTGCTTTTGTTGGGAATCCGGTCTAAAAAATTAAATACTCAAATGTTCCTAATATAGTGGCTATTAGTGCAATTTCCCAATATGTGACAAGTTGTTTGTCAACAAACAAATGACTTGTTACATATTTTTAAAGATGTTAATACTTTTTTTGTTCGTCAAAAAGTTTAGAAATCTGGCAACAATGTTTTTGTATATAAACAATTTAATAATGTTTTACTAAGTTTTTAAGCGGAATTGTTTACCCCAGTTATGTTATGTGGAATGTTATTTTATAAAAGTTACAGTATTTTTAAGGAAGTTTGTGGCAAACATGCTTTCTGTGAAATCACTTGTAGCGATCTGCTTAGACGCACAGTAACAGATTTTGTCATTTTTTCATGAATCTTATCATAATTAGTTGCTCTTAGTATATGTTTACCACAACCATGTTTTTTATTTGCTTATGTTTTGTTAAAAAAGATTTTTATCGCAGTGCCAAAACTGAAAATCTCTGAAATTTCGTGTGTTTATACAATGAAGATTTAGCCAACTTGACGCATTTGAGCTCAACATTTTATGATTTTGCCTCAATTTTATGTAAAAGTCATGCAAAAAAAAATCGCTTTAAGAATCGGCTACGCATTAAAAATTTTACATCACAATCAAAAGAAATCAACTTGAACAAAAGCATGTGTTCAATCATGCTTTTGTTCAAGTATTTTTTTTATAAGGAGTTCAATGTCAGTCATAACATATTCACGTCTACATTAACTTGAACAACACTGCACAAAATAAAAATTGTTTTCCAAGTTTTAAAGTATTTTTCAATTAAGTTAAAAAATTTTTTTTTTAAAAGCACTTTTCTCTCTTTTGTTATTCTTCATATTTATTTTTTGTTTCAAATCTTCTTTCTTATTACCCTCATAACTGCCAATCCTGATTAAACAAAAAGATCTGCTCATATTTAATTCATAAAATTGAACTATACTAGAAAACAGATTAATAAAATAAATTACATTTTTCAATTATCTATTAAATATAATCTGTAAATAGAAAAACAAAAAAAAAAAAAAAAAAAAAAAACAAATCAATTTAATTGATTTTTTTCTAAAAAATATTTTACTTTCTTGTCATTACGTTTTGTTGTTGCTTTCTAACAATGTCCTTTATTAACAAACAATAGCATTTTATTAGCTCTTAAGGTTTTTAATAATTAATTAAATAATTTATACATGTAGGAATACGTGCTGGAATATACTTCGAAGTTTAAGGAAAATCTAATAGTTTTTTTTCTCATCTTTCCGTGAAATAATAACTTCATTAATACCCTTTGAACTTTATTAGCTGACCTGGTCGGTTTAAGGGTACCGTTTCAAAACAACGACTTTTAAGCCGCACATTTAGAACACTAAAATTGATGAAATAGACTTTACTCAGAAAAAAATATCTTAAGAAAATTTTTAACGACACAGTTTGTTAAAAATTTAAATTTTAGGTCAACAAACTTTTTATTTGATTCAATGAAAACATTTTTTCAAAATTGCGCTTTGCGAAAAAGCACTCAATAAAACATTTTTCATAATGAAATAATTAAATATTTCTTCATATTCAATAAAAAAAAAATATTTGAATCAAAGTAAAAACAGTATTTTTACAACTCTTGTCCATTTTGTAATAGCTTTGATATCGTTGCAAGTAAGACTTGAGTGTTTATAATTCTCATTCGCTTTACATTTTTATTTGTATAATATCTTAAGATTTTTCAAAGTCTTTGGAAAAAGGTTTCCTGATCATCTGGCGTAAGCAGATGTGTATTTGTCAAAGAATAAAAATTGGGAATTTATAACATTATACTTAATGAATAAATAAATAAATATTCGAAAAACATTTCGTTTGATTTATTCGAAATTTTCAATAATTTATTTAACAAATCACATTTTGTTGAAAAAAATAATTTTGGGCAACTACTTTTTTTATTGACGCAATTAACTTGGATCTTGACTAAAAATTCAATAACTATACCTGCAATCTTTTTTTATCTATACCCCAAAAATCGTCATCGCAGAAAACTCCAACATTTTTTAAATCAAATATGCGATCTTCGTTTCAAATATGAAAATTATGTTTTTCACTTTAGTTTTTCACTTTAAAAAATGGCCAATTAAAGATTTGAAGATGTGTGCCCTTAATTTGACGATTTTGCAAATGACACATTTTCTATTAATTTACAAAAGGTTTTAGTATAATTTAATTTTGAATAACCACTTCGTTTATTTGGTTGGCTATAATTTTCATGTGTTAGCAGTTCATAATACAAACAAAATACGCTTTATTAACGTTGGCGGTAATTACGCTTTGGATTCTAGTAAAATATCTACTTTGCAACCATTTTTGTTGTAAACATTAAAAGAGAATTTCTGAAGAGTACAATGGGTGTTCGATATATTTTCGTACTTTGGTAAGAATGATTTTACTTTTGAACAATTTTTGATTTTCTTTTTCCATTGATTAAAGCTCTTTAATCTAGTCACGTATCTAGTTCTAGATTCTAATTTTTTTTAGCTTTTCGGATGTATGACATCCTGATTACTAAACAACAAGCAACGTTCTCTGTTGACAAACTTCGAGAATTATCTTATACAAACGATGTTTCAAATATTTTGGATTTTAAAAAAACCAAATTTTTCATATATAAAAAACCCCGATTAAAAAAACTCTTAGTTAGTGTTATTTTACAATTTTTGCGACAATTTAAGTATGTAAGTCAATTTGACGATTTGTTACGAAAAATTTGAAGTTTTTCAACACATTTTACCTGTTAACTATTCTTCCATTGTGAACCCCGCATTTTTAAGGTTATACCTTAGGGTGGTCGTTAACTGTATGAAGCAAATTTCGGCGAAGGCTTAACCGTCCCTCACGTTAGCCAAAATTTGAGAAAAATTGTTAAGTTCGACTTTTATGCCTCATAACTTGGAAAATATTAATTTTACATAAACATTGTTTACAAAGAAGATGTTATTAGTGAAGTTTCCAACAACTTTTGTCTGAACAAGTTTTCTCTAAATCTCATATTTAACAAAAAGGAACCAAAAAAAGAGCAAACAGCAGCATTAATGCAAATTTTCTTTAGAACAATTTTTTCTTACACACGTCAATTCAACTTCAATATTTGCGTTTGTATGCGTTTGCTTACAAAAAAAAGAAAAGTCAAACGCATATCATTTGTTTCTACCATACCGTCCCGCTTTCTCCATATCTTAAGGGGCTGCCATACAAAATTGTCAATACATACCAGAAATATATTGAAGAAAAAGCCCCGTAACTGCCAAGAAGAATAAAATATATGACCGACCTCCATTAGTTTTTTGTTTTTAACATTTTCCAGTTGTGAGCAGATTTTAATCACATGGCTTTTTTTTGTTTGCAAATTTCGTTTTTCATATGTATAAAAAAAATTATAAGCACAGCTGCAATTCCATTTTTTATGATTTTTTAAAGAATAAAAATTTTGAAATTTTGAATAAAAAATTCTAAAATGACTGCGCATATAAGAAAAACCTTTAGGCTTTTTTTAAAGGTAATTTTATTGCGGGATTTCGGTTTTTTAGTTAACTCAATAAAGTAAACGGTTTTTAGTAACGCGAACATAAGTTGTGCAACCTCCTCCATTTTCGAAATAACGGTATATCTCCAAAACAAAAGCTAACCTAAAAAACGGATACCACCACTGGATTCAGCGTACCCGAATTAGGTTAAAACACCAGGTGCCCGGCTGGTCTGTTTTTTGTTTTTTAAATAAATAATAAAAATGGTTTTTAACAAAATTAAAGATATGTGATTCATAGAAAATGCGTTTCTTTAATATATTATACATTTTATTTTTTATAGTGGCCTATTCGATATTTTTCAGTTTATTTTGTTTAATAACAGATTAAGGAAAAACTTGTTAAGAACTATTCTACAAAATTAATATTTAATAAGTTATGAAACATAAAAATCAGATTTTATGTAAAATATAATTTTTCTCAAACTTTGGTGGGCGTGAGGGACGGCTTAGCCTTCGTCGATCGTCCTAAAATTTTTTTTGCGTTATTTTTTATCAATACCCACTAAATTGGCGGGTGAGACCTAAAGAAATCCAACTTTTGATTTTAACGGTCACCCTATTATACCTATTTACAACTTATATCATTACTAAAATTGTATTGCCAATAACTTATTTTCTTTTAAAAATATTAGAAAGTTATTATATGTATGTAAGTATATGGTATCCGTCGGTAAGGTATACTACTCTGTTTTGCTGCCATTTTGGTAAACATTAGTCTTGACAGTTCATATTTGGCAGTCGTAAAGTATACACGTGGCAAATTTATTATTACTATTCGATAAACCAACGTGTTTAAATCGTTAAAACATTTTATCAAAATCAATCATCGATTACTGTGACGATGAGAAAGTTACGTGAAATTTTTGGGAGAAACAACGTGCCAACAAAACGCACTATTTATCGTGTAGTGAACAATTTCGAAGAAAGAGCCTCTGTAGGTGATAGGCCCAAGCATGGACCACAACGTACCGCAAGATCGGCTGAAAACATTACTGCTGCTCAAGAAAGTGTTAAAAACAATCCATCAACCTCAATTTGACGCCGTGCTCAGGTGCTTGGTCTTCAAAGAACAACTTTGGCCACAATTTTGCACAAGAGCTTCTTTCACAAGACCATTGACGCCACCGTACATATGCCAATTAACAAAGTAGTATACCTTCCCGGCGGACACCCTGTATTTTTGCTAAATATGTCCCGAGACACAAAAATCTGGTTCATGTGGTTAATTAAAAATATGCAATAAATATTAAAAAATAAGAAAGGATACATTATATTATTTTATGATTTGCGGTAGTTTTTGTACTGTGTAAAATTAACTAAACTGGTCTTAAATATAAAATAACCTAAAATGACATATCGCCGGCTTAGAGTGTAAACCTGCTAAATCCGCTTTTTAAGTAAATTGAGATTTTAATGCCGTATTATCGAGAAAGATATGCCTCGTCAACCAGCATGTAGTTTTTCTTCAATTTGAGTCCTGAAGTGAGTAAAATCAACAATGTTTTTGGTTTGCCTCTCAAGCAGCAAATAGGATTAATAAAAAGTTTCTTGTCTCTCCTGTAAAATTTGATAAAAGGGAGTAAGCAGGTTTACACTCTAAGCCGACGACGATATTACCTTTTTCCCCATTGCGGCTAGTCACTTTGATATACACACTTCAATATATTATTGAAATATTATTAAAGAAAATCCTATTATGCCTACACAATTTTACCACACCCACTTTACTTCAATCACTTACACTTACTTACTATTGTAAAAGAAAAAATAAAAAGCTTTTAAAACACATTTTAAAGCTTTATTGGCTGTTAAATTGTTTCAATAAAAAGAACTTTGTTTTTATTTAAACACAAGGAAACCTCACCATTAACACACAAGAAGAAAATCTGTTTTGTATTGAAAAAAAAGAAAGAAAAAAATACATAAATTTATAGAAAACCAAACTATCGGTGGCCAAGGGGCAAAGATAATAAAAACTGGTTGGTGTAAATAAATGAAGGACCTTATGCAACTTTTTAATTATGTTATTTGTTAATTTACTTAATGGGGTTTGAGAACAACCATTAAGTAAAAGGACTAATTATAGACATAAAAATAAAGATTTTTCAGAGCAAATAAATGAATGGAAAATAGAGTAAAAAATTTGTTAAAAAACGTTTTGTAACTACGTGTTTTCGGATTTTTCACATCGTATTTGAAACATAAAAATAGCGTTATTCCTAAAAATCCCATTGTAGCATATTTGGAAATAATTGGTGAAAATTAATATTTTTAAAGCCAGAATAAGGAAACAAAAGCAACAATTAAATAAGATTTTAAAACTTACCTGTAAACGTTGTACCTTTACAGATAATTTAGTGAAGAGTAAACAAATTTGCAAATTATCTTACCTGCAAGAAAAAGAAAAAAAAAATTATTTATTTTTTTTAACACACATTTTTAACTTTTAACTTTTTGCCAAAACCCCAATAATTAGATGTTTTCTAAGATAAATCGGGGCTGCCGATCACGAATATGGCATTCGTTTATTTTTCTCAAGAAGCGTTTTCGAGATATACGTGAAAATCGTCTTTTTCTGCAGTTGTTTTAGGTATTTCGAATAATCTCGAGAACTGTTCAACTGAATTGTACAAGATTTAACATTTTGCATAGATTTCTCTTTTCTCTTTCCGAACATGTCCAAACTGTGTCGATCGGATAAAGATTTACTGAGTTACACAATCAAACAATCAATCAATATATGGTAACAAAAATTAATACAAAGTTTCTTTAAAAATTTAAAAGCTTTAAGTTCTAATAAAGTTTTCTTTAAAATTGTTGTACTATATTCACAAAATATGTTTTATTATAAATTAAACCAAAATTTTGAAAATCGCAAACGAAATAATATGATCTCAAAGATAAACTATTATGAATATATCTAAGTTTTAAATAAAATACATAAATCCGAAATTTAAAAAAAAAAATAAAATTAATTATTTAAGAAAAAAATTTATTTTTTTTTTTTAATTTCAAAAGTTTTTAAAGGCTTTATTGGAACTCCTTTGCATAAATTAAGTACAAATTAAAAAAAAAACTTTGTTAAAACTCAACTAAAAAAATCACTTAAAGCTTTTCGGTTTAAAGTTTTTATTTTTGTAAGATTTTTATTAAGTTCGAAGCAGGTTGAATTTAAAAAAATGATTTCACATCGAAGGCCTAGACCTGCTATGAATCGAAATAGAAACTTGTTCAGGAGATGATGATGTTTGCCAAAATTCTGCATGTATAAGTCAAACTAGCTTCTACAATATTTGCTCAAATCTACGCACAAAAATAATATAAGAGCTTGGTGAGGAACTAAACTACTTTGTCTCTAGCTTCTTAAAGATGGGAGTATCAAATGTGTAAAGAATATTTTCAAACGTCATTTTAAAATAAATTTCTAATTTTTAGAAGGCATCTTTTTAAATGCATGATATCCAAAGAAACGAATCCTTTAAGGTGCATTGCCACAAACGAATATACAGGGCTGGGCAGTATTTGAAATACGTATTTAAAATACAAATACGTATTTTGTATTTGTCTTTTAAATACATGACGTGCAAGTATTTTGTATTTTAAATACATACAATAAATATAAGTAGTTTGTATTTTGTATTTTAAATACATACAATAAATAGGAGTAGTTTGTATTTTGTATTTTAAATACATACAGATGTGAAAGTATTTTGTATTTTGTATTTTAAATAAAGACAAAGAATCAAAATCTTACAATTTTACTCTGGAGGAAAATTACAAAAACTTAAAATGACATCAGAAGTATAAGCACCAGTAATGAAGACGATGATTTTGTTGTTTTCGTAGATAGAATCTAGGACATCAAATTTGGAGTTAGAATTTGTCAGATCCTTCAATGACAAGAGTAAAGACATTATCACTCTCGACAGCTATCCAAATATAAAAAGAGTATTCATAGAATTTAATACAAGTTTGTGATCATCAGGACCTGTAGAAAGATTATTTTCTTCAGCAGGTTTTATCTATTCTCCAACAAGGAACTGTTTGTCTAATGCTACATTCAAAAATCTTATATTTATGAAAGGAAACAATTGTTTTGTTAATTAGTTTTATCTAATGTATTTTTTTGTTTGAATAAAAATTATGTATTTTAAATGCATACATGTTCTGTTTTGTTTTGTATTTGAAATACGTACAATAAATGGAAGTATTTTGTATTTTGTATTTTGTATTTTAAATACATAACCTGAAAGTATTTTGTATTTTAAATACCGCAAACCATTTATTTTGCCCAACACTGCGTATATATAATTTTCTTCTGATATTGTCTCCGTTTCTTTCGCATAGTTATTGCAGAAACCAAAGTAGTTCTCGGTTTTAAAATAGCGTGCTGCCACCACAAACATTTTAATTTGCGCCGTAAAAGAGTTCAGCCATCTTAGCATTTCTTTTTTTTTTTTAAATTCGGAGATATTAGGATAGGATATTAGATTAAAACGTTGTTATAAATATGTACATAATTTCTATTCAATGGCGAAATGATTTTTGTTCATAATGTCTCTTATACCTTAAGTCCAAATTAAATATTTTAAACATAAGTTTTGATGCTTTATAACTCTTAATAAAGTGTAGTGCGTTAACAATAGTAAATTAAATTTGCTTATATTATTTTTTATGCTCTCTTATATGAATTTTCTTATTTTTGAAATTTGTTACAACTTTATTTCTTAAAAATTGTCACCATTAGATATTTGCTTTATATATTCGCATACATTTAAAGCCCTTATGACACTACATTTTTAATGCATTGTTCAAGTTTTGGTGAACAGTACAAATATAATGTAATACAAAAATTTACCAAGTGCAAAGAGTTAAGCTGTATTAAGATAAATGGCAAACTGTCAGAAATTTTACTAAAGTTATCGATAAAAATGAAGTTAAGTCAAAAAAAATATAAAATTGTTTAACTTAAAATTGACGTTTCAAGCTTGAAATATTAAAAGTGTTGCTGAATCAGCGGTTTATGGGCAAATTCAGCGATTTACCTCTTTTTGTTTCTAGGTTTCTCATAAACAAAAAGTTGGCAACATTTAATGAAATAAACAAAACAGGGATGGCTAAGTTGTTTCAATTGTACTTTTTTGTTGATACTTTTTAAACTAAGACTTATAATACCTTTTTGTGGTGTTTTTTTATGAACAAAAATAAAATTAATTTCAACTAAAAAAATCTTTTAGTACAATTAGGGTAAAAAAGTAAAATTTTTAAAAGTTGTTGGTACAATTTTAAAAATTCTCAGCCCCATCCCTGAAACAAAACCATAACAAGAGAAAAAAAAACTAAAAAACTTTGTTTACATTTTTTATAGTTGGCTCTTTCTAACATTTACTGTTTCATTCTATCAATTCTAAATCAATTAATGAATAAAAAATGTAGTGTCATAAGGGCTTAAGCGAATGGCGAATACAAATTGCAGAAATAAGCGAATAGTTTTCAAATGCGAATCCGAATCTTCGCCGCATTCCTAGTAAAAGGCTGTGGTCGTAATTTGTATTTGCAAATAACCAAATTAAGTTGAAATAAAACCAATTAAAATTAAAAACGGGGGAAAAATTGTTAAATGTTCATTAAAATAAATAGAATAAGCAAAGCAAAGGCTAAACTAGGTTTTAAATTTCTTTAATAAATTGAAATGAAAACCAAAAATAAATGAAGAAGTAACAAAACATCATAAGCAAGAAGAAGTATAAAACGAAATAGAGAGAAATCTATAACCAAAATCGAACGAAAACAAAATATTGAAAAATCAATTAATGTCCGTAATTTCGCAAAAAATGTATATAAAACATTGGAGTTCTATTTTAAAATGAACTAACAAAAATCCATATTGTTAAGTTAAACATTTAACATTAAATCTGTCAAGAACATTCTTTCCCTTTATAAAAAGCTATGCAATTGTTTAAAGAGTTTTTTTAATTTTTTTTTTAACTTAAAGCCAACAACATTATTTATTAAATTGTTAGGTGTTTAACCGAAATAATAAAAAAAGCCTGAAGTTTAAACAAAAAACTTAATACAGCATTAAATGTAAAGCAATAAACGATTTTGAAAACCAAAGCTTATCCATGTGTAAGACATGCGTCATCGTATTGTGTGTATTTTGTTAATAAATACTCGTACTTGCATTTGCAGTTCTCGAACTCTTGTCGAAACAAGAGACCACCAGCAAACTCGTCACAACCATCCAGCCATCTAACAAGTCATTTACCCATCCAACCATTCAGCTATTCATTTATACAACCCAACAAACAACAACATTAATAAGCAACCAAAACACAAACTTAAGTATGAGTATGAAGATCTAAGATTCGAGTGGATTTAGGGTGTGCCCTTTAGTAGAAAATTTTATTCAAAATTTAATAATTAAGAAAAATATCATTAGCTAAAATTCAAAAAGGCGTAACTAACAAAAAATTAAAAATCGGGTTTTTGATGGATTATTATTAATGCCATTAAACTTCATGTCTTGACAAAATTTTACACTTCTGCGATAAAAAATTACGATTTTATTAACAAAAAAACAAAGGGACGCACTATGGTCTATCGTAGTAGAAGACCGCCTCATAATTAGTTTTTACAAATGTTTGAATTTCGGCAAAAAACTTGTGTTATTTTAAAGCGATGATCTCAAAATATAAAACTTGAAACTTTTTTTTGATATTTTGTTAATAGAAATAATCGAAAATTACGATCGAATTCACTTTTTTTAACTACAACTTTTGAGATCCTGTTAGCTAAGTCGATATATTTATGTTTATTTGAAACATATAATGATTTCAATGAGCATGTCTTAACTTTGGCAAGGATTTTAAATCTGAGCTACACTTATCTACACGCTCATATATACAAATTATTACAGCTTGATTTATTGCTAAACTAATGTATAAAAATCAGCTGCATATTCGTGCCTAAACAAACTCTACATACAAAAGAGTTCGAGCTCAAGACTTGTGCGAAAAATTAATATCAAATTATATTTTTTCTAATAAGTTTAGATATTTATAAAAATTCGTAATGAAAGTCCATTTTAAGTAATAAGATATGATAGGAATTGTTCTTTGAATTTGTTATAACACGAATTAATATTTTTTTGTTTAGTACTGGGCTTAACGAATTTTTCGATTTAACGAACAGTACCCATGTGTTGTAACTTTAGTGAAAACTTCTTGCATCGAAAAGATGGAAAACAAAATATTCCATCATTTCTCGAAAAGTAAAAAAAGGGTGTCTGTAACTCATGTCGAAAATTATCAAACGATATTACGTCGTTACGTTATAAATGCCATAACATTGCACTCGAAGCCGATGTGACATTGCAAACGTTGAGAACGCCAGTAACACATATCGTTGACGGCGGCCAATATGTACTAAAACTTAAAATTTTTCAACGACGGCGGCGAATACAAGTATCGGCTATACCAAATAATGAAAAGTGCGACTTTAAAATGCTAAAGCAAAATAACTAAACAATAAAAAATTGTGCCAAGAACAAAATATTATTATTATTCACAAAAAAAACAAAACTGTTACAGACACACTTTTTCTGTAAATTGGCAAGTTATTTCCTTAAGCCCTTATGACACTACATTTTTTATTCATTAATTGATATAGAATTGATAGAAAGAAACAGTAAATGTTAGAAAGAGCAAACTATAAAAAATGTAAACAAATTTTTTTTAGTTTTTTTTCTCTTGTTATGGTTTTGTTTCAGGGATGGCGTTTAAAATTGTTCCAACAACCTTTAAAAATTGTACTTTTTGCCCTAATTGTACTAAAAGATTTTTTTAGTCGAAATTAATTTTATTTATATTCATAAAAAACACCACAAAAAGGTATTATAAATCTTAGTTTAAAAAGAATCAACAAAAAAGTACAATTGAAACAACTTAGCCGTCCCTGTTTTGTTTATTTTATTAAATGTTGCCAACTTTTTGTTTATGAGAAACTTAAAAGCAAAAAGCGGTAAATCGTTGAATTTGCCCATAAACCGCTGATTCAGCAACACTTTTAATGTTTCAGGCTTGAAATGTCAGTTTTAAGTTAAACAATTTTACATTTTTTTTTGACATAACTTCATTTTTTTATCGATAACCTTAGCATCATTTTTGACAGTTTGCCATTTATCTTAATACAGCTAAACTCTTTGCACTTGGTAAATATTTGTATTACATAATATTTGTACTGTTCACCAAAACTTGAACAATGCATTAAAAATGTAGTGTCATAAGGGCTTTACGTGATAGCTAGTACTCGCAAAAAAAAAAGGCAAAAAAACAGTTTAGTGAAAAAACAGCTATTTTGTTTCATTTCACACATTACAATCGAATAGTTTCATGGCCACATGGCCACAGACAGGGCTGACAATCAATTGTTCGTTTAATCGGCAATCTACTGTATTTAGTAAATAAAGATTACAAAAAGTACCGCTTGCATCACTCACGAAAATGTTCACGATTAGCCAAAGATGAGGATATTTTTAACAGACTTTTATTCACTTTCTATCTAGTATATGTGACAAGCTTTCGAAAACCATACGCCAAAAACTTGCAAAAGACCAAGATGAAGATGCTCTGAATTTATGAAGTTATCACAACATATTTATACCGAAAAGTGAAAATTTCATGGTTATTAAAATTCATTAAATTTCTTCATATAAAAAATAAATTTATAAAATATCAAAAAGTAATTTCAATTTTTGGGAATACAAAATTTTAATTTCAAAAGATTTTGTTATTCGTGCTTAATTCCCAGTTTTTATTATTGATAAAAACACTTGAAATTTATTGTTGATGGGATAAGCTATTCCTATGCGCATTTCACTGGTTGCTTAGGCCAGATCATCAGGAAACTTCATCCATAAAGATCAACAATAAATTTCAAGTGTTTTTATCAATAATAAAAACTGGGAATTAAGCACGAATAACAAAATCTTTTGAAATTTATAAAATATTTTTAAGTTCCTTATTGAAATATTTATAATTGGCTTTTTTATATCTCATACACCAAGAATACGTAAATTAAACTCATTATTATATAAAATTTGTGCAATAAAATACTGTTATTAGTTTATAATAATGCTCATGTCATAAATTATTGATTTCAGTTGTTGTAAATACAAAACTTTTTGTTGTAAATACAAGTGCAAGACATAACTACAAATAGGAAATAAATCTCAAATTTAATTAAATGTATATAGTATTTACATAAACCTTTCAGTGAACGCTTTAATATTTAACAATTTACTGACAAATATATTTAAGATCATTCATTCCAAATTTCAGAATTCTATCTCTGCGAAAATTACCAAAATTTACCATTGTAAGACGTTACTACAAGTGTGCTTTCATTTAATAAATGTATAAAGACGTAATTTCACATTTGTTTGTTTTCTTGTTGGTTTTCTTTAAAATTTGTTAGAACAATTCCATGAACGGCTTAACAATGCATATTATAGTTTTCATTTTTTAAAGTTTTTTGCTTAGTTACGCCGCGGCGTTTTGCATTTTAGCTTACATGCTAAATATTGGATTTTTATTAAAAAATATTAATTTTATTTTATCGAGGACTTCAAGCCGCTTGCGTTGAAGCATTTGTTTCTAGAGCTGGGGATGCCAGTATCGCCTTCAGGCTGTGTGCAGTGGACTTAATAACTGGGGGTTTAGGGTTATTTAGCCTAATTTAGGTCGACAGAGCCACCTTCGTACAAGCAGAATGCGCAACGTTCATGAGAATTTATTTTTGGAAAGGACAACTTAGGCGAGCGAAACCAAGTCGAACCTTATTGTTAATATTATTGTCTCCTAAGCGCCCTACTTGCTATCGACTTGTGGGACGTGAGGTTTTTATTTAAAAAAATTTTATTTTTCAGAAACACTATTAAAAAAATTTTTAGTTTTAGCGTTTTAAATAACATTAAAGAAAAAATTTCGTTAAATATTGCAACAAAATGTCCCTGTCCAGACTTGAAATTTCTGTTGCGGCAGCTCTTGTGTTTATTAGTGAAAGAAGATTGGGTATCATGTACTCTGCAATTCTGTTTTGTAGTTCTTACGCTTTTCAACTTGAAGTTGTCTTTAGTTGAATTTGTACTTATATATAAAAAATGTAAAAAAGAGAAGAGGAAAGACAACAATCTGGACAATAAAGCAATTTCACAGAGGATTTAAAAAAAAAAGATTGCAGTAACAAAAAATGCAATTCTGAACGATGACAATGGCGCTTTCGACAACCAAAACACGAGTGACTGATTTTGACATTTTAAGTCGCACAATATTTCACTCGCTTGCATTGTCGATCGACTTGTCGTGCGGAAATTGAGGCGAAAATCAGCTGTTGGACTTTATGGGCCGGGCAATATGTTGTAACACTTTACCATTAGCCTCCCTAAAATGGTTGAGTCTTTAATTTCCCAGAGAAAAAAGCTTGAAAACAAAGTTCGTTAAGTGGGATTCCCTAGATTTGCTACTGGCAATACAAAATATTCAAACATTCATATTCTGTTACCATGTATGTTTATACAATCAATAAGCATTATACATATTGAATATTTAAGTACTTGTGTAGACGTGTAATAGGAATTCATTGGAAATAGTTGTATTTACAACGTGCATGTTGCGCTGTATTCCCTTATAAAAATTTTTGGAGGAAGTGGCAGCGATGTTAAAGTACTCGTTCAAATGTTTGAAAATCATGTACATTCATTTAGGAATTGCTGTTAAACAGTGAAAGTCACACACATTAATAAAAATATATTAAAAATAAATATAAATAAAATTACGTATACGCACTGTTTTATAATTTCATAAATTGTATGAAAGAAGAAATTGAAAAAGACTACTACAAAATTTTGTTAAATACTTAAAAAAAAATTACAAAAATTTAATTTTTAAGGAAGTTTTGCAAAAACTATCTTTTCATAATAAATAAATTTTAATTGAAAATTTGCAATAGTTTGCTGTTTATATGAAATCTAGCAAAAATGTACATTATATGGGAAATTTAGTTAAAATTTTTATTTTTTAAAAAAGCTTGGATAAAAACTTACTTTTTGTTTAAAATTAAGGAAAGTTTTCTTTTTTTAAGAAACTTATGGAAATGTTGTTTTATTATTAAGAAAATATATGAAAATTTACTGCGAAAACTAAATTTTTTAATAAACTTTTCTAAAAATTAAAAATTTTAATTTAAAAAATTTACTTATTTCCAAACATTTAATCTCAAAAGAATGTTTTTAAAAAATGTTATTATTACAAAGTAATTTTTAGGAATACAATCCAATGAATAAACAATAAGCAAGTTTCTATGCGCATTTCACTGGTTGCTTAGGCCAGATCATTCTGCCAAAAAAAATCTTAGAAAGGCCACAGATATTAGCAAAATAAAACTGCAAAGTGAATGAGAATTGCAAACACTCAAAAAGTCTTATTTGCAACGATATCAAAGTTTAAACAAAATACCAAACAAAAACAAATTGCTTTATTGTTTTCGCAAGAAAATCAAAATAAAGCAACTTGCCAGCTTAGTTTTTTTATGCCGTGCACTTGCAAATTTATTATGAAAGTAATTTTTGGAAACACAAAGTTTTTAATTATGTAATAAGATGGTGCTTATCGTGCTTAATTCCCATTATAGAAATTTACTTTTTAGAAGAAAGTTAAAAAAAATTCCTGTTTTAACTTTTATGTCAACAGCATTTTGTATGAGTTTCATTCCGTTTGTATTCGCCATTGATTCTTTAATGTACATATACTTATAATGGAGCCTTATTGGAAGAGTAGTTAAAATCACGGTGTCTGTCTGCCTGCCTATCTATCTCCCCGTTTGTTCGTTGAAATGGGTTTTTTAAAGATCCCAGAAAAGATGGGGGCCAGGTGCTTATATACTTATGTCACATTTAGTCCGGAATGGTTTGCTATTGAAATTCAGTCTGATTGGTCCACGAATGACTGAGATATGAGAAAAAAACCACGAATGCGTGTAATTTTACCCAAAAATCCCTTATTGTTGTTGTTTTTTAATTTTTTTTATGAATATCCGGAGAATAGCAAACTCAAAAATTTTCATAAAATACATGCATCTTAGATATTTATACACAACTACATTAAATGTGGGTAGGATTTGAGAAGTGGGCGTGTCAATTCAAATATAAAGACATTATAGATTTGTGTATATCTGAAGAACGGCAAGAGCCAGAGTTTCCTAATTAGGTACAAGCATCTTGGTTATCAATAGACAACATCCGACAAGCTGTGGGCAGGAGTGAAAAAGAGAGCGTGGCACAAAATACCAAACAAAAACAAATTGCCTTATTATTTATGCAAGAAAATCAAAATAAAGCAACTTGCCAGCTTAGGTTTTTTATGCCGTGCACTTGCAAATTTATTATGAAAGTAATTTTTGGAAACACAAAATTTGTAATTATGTAATAAGATGGTGTTTATCGTGCTTAATTCCCATTATAGAAATTTACTTTTTATAAGAAAGTTAAAAAAATTTCCTGTTTTATCTTTTATGTCAACAGCATTTTGTATGAGTTTTTGTATACCCTTCACCGAAGGTAAAAGGTTATATATAATTTTTTCATTCCGTTTGTATTCGTCATCGATTCTTTAATGTACATATACTTATAATGGAGCCTTATTGGAAGAGAAGTTAAAATCACGGTGTCTGTCTGTCTGCCTATCTATCTCCCCGTTTGTTCGTTGAAATGGTTTTTTAAAGATCCCAGAAAAGATGGGGGCCAGGTGCTTATATACTTATGTCACATTTAGTCCGGAATGGTTTGCTATTGAAATTCAGTCTGATTGGTCCACGAATGACTGAGATATGAGAAAAAACCACGAATGCGTGTAATTTTACTCAAAAATCCCTTATTGTTGTTGTTTTTTAATTTTTTTATGAATATCCAGAGAATAGCAAAATCAAAAATTTTCATAAAATACAAGCATCTTAGATATTTATACACAACTACATTAAATGTGGGTAGGATTTGAGAAGTGGGCGTGCCAATTCAAATATAAAGACATGATAGATTTATGTATATCTGGAGAACGGCAAGAGTCAGAGTTTCTTAATTAGGTACAAGCATCTTGGTTATCAATAGACAACATCCGACAAGCTGTGGGCAGGAGTGAAAAAGTGAGTGTGACACAAAAAAGATTTACTTATATCTAAAGCACAGTAAGAGAAAAATTGTCTTACCACATTTGGCTGGGTTATAATTACACCACCTCTTTGAATAAAATGGGCGGGATTAGAGAAGTGGGCATGGCAAATTCCGTACAAAGCATTATAGATTTTTGTATATCTGGCGAATGGCAAGAGCCAAAGTTTCCAAATTAGGTACAAGCATGCTGGTTATCCAGACACATTATCAGCAAAAAGTTGGCGGGATTGGAAAAGTAGGCGTGGAACAAAATAGATTCATTTATATCCAAAGAAGGATATTTATATGTTCTGCTCTTATCGCACCATGGTGAAGGGTATATACGATTCGTCATATACGAATATATCACTCTTACTTATTTGTTGTTTTGATTATTGTTGTTTTATTGCTGTGTTTATTTTATTTTGGTTGTCCTGTGCAGATAAATATTTCGAATTAGGAGTTTTTAGGAAACGCAATTGCGTATAACGTAAGTTATGCTGATTAGATTCGTCATTGTTTTCGTAATTAGCAATTGGATAATAGACAATAAAATAATAGTGATGCAGTGAATAAAAATGCCGAAAACTGACCATATCGCTATCCTAAGTTTTCCAATTCTACTCAAACATCAAAAAAGCGCGAAAACACATTTGCTATCATACAATTTCAAATCGACCCGGTTGTGACTTTGAAAGATATAGCGGTTGTAAAACGCAAAATGTAACCGGGTATATTGCTGTTGACATAAAGGTTAAATTTGATAAAAGTTTAAAGTTTAACGCCAAAAAAACCTCCAAAACGTTTTAATAGAAAATTTAAAAAAATCAAATTCATTTTAACAAATAAGTTTTTTATGAGAATTTAGTTATTTTTAAATGATTGTTATATAATCCCTTAAGATTTACGTTATTAAGCAAATGTTGAGTAACTTTTCACTAAAATGTAAAATTTATTTTAGTCTTATGGTTTGTATTAGAGATATTCTGTTTGGGATTGCAATAAAAATATTAAAAATGCATCATAAATGTAGCTACCTAAATGATATTTAAGTAAGGGGTGATTCTTTAAGAGCTATAGGAAAGTTTAAAAAAAAACACATAAAATTCAGAAAAATGCATGAAATCTTTATTTGAATCGATAGTACGGTCCATATAATGTAATGTTTGAAGATTATTTCATGCAAATGTTGACCGTGACTGCGCCTCAAATGGTCCGTCCGCTTAGTCCAATTTTGGCATACTCTTTCCAACATTTCGGCCGGTATCTCATGAATAAATGCTTCAATGTTGTCTTCCAATGCGTCAATTGAAGCGGGCATGTGTGTATAGACATGAGCTTTAACATACCCCCACAAAAAATAGTCTAAAGGCTTTAAATCGCACGATCTAGGTGGCCAATTGACCGGTCCCGAACGTGAAATAAAATGTTCACCAAACTCGCCTCTCAATAAGTCCATTGTTAAGCGTGCTGTGTGGCATGTGGCATCGTCTTGTTGAAACCACATGTCATGCAAGTCAAGCTCTTGCATTTTGGGCAAAAAAAAGTTGGATATCATCTCACGGTAGCGCTCACCATTCATAGTTACGTTACGATTCGCATCATCTTTGTTATTTGTTATTAACGTACCCATTGAGCCAAAAATGAGCTTCGTCGCTGAACACAATTTTTCGATAAATTTGTTGATAAAAATACGTGACAAAATTTCAGCAAAGTCGTGACCAAATGAATCTGACAGCTAATCGTTATGTAAAATTTTCCGCTGAATTCGAATATGAAGTCACAATTGTAAAAAGTAGAACAGTTTTTAAGATATTCTAAAATAACCGTTATTTGTGTTTTTAAAAAAGATGATGTGACTGAAATGTAAATATCTTTAAAATTTTTAAACGGATTATGTATTTTTTTTTATTTTTGTAAAAGGTTATAAAATTTCTAAAATAACTATGGATTGCTTGTGAAGATTGGTCAAGAAATTACAGAGTTACAGCGGACAAAAGTTCAATTTTGCTCTTTTCAAGTTATTTTTTTTAAACCAATGATTCAAAAATCCTAATGTTTTATTGCATGCGACATTAGATTATTTTAATATGAATATTTTGCGCCCAGCAAGACATAGATTGGTACATAGAAGTTCAAAACTTTCAAGCAACTTTTAATATTTATTGTTACTAAAAATTTAGCTTTGTACATTTATTTGTTGTGGGTTAATTCAATTAATCTTCTTAAACTTTGTCATTTTTGCACCGATCTGGATCCTATTGGGCACAAAATGTTCGTATTGAAATAGGCTAAAATTTTATTTTTTGGATATTTGCATATCAGTCACATCATCTTTTTTAAAAACACAAATAACGGTTATTTTGGAATATCTCAAAAACTGTTCTACTTTTGACAATTCTCATTTCATATTCGGATTCAGCGGAAAATTTTACACAAAGATTAGGTGTCAAATTTATTTGGTCAAAAAATTGTCACGTAGTGTAATTTTTGATAATAAAATTCAATAATTTGCAAGCGTTGTTCGTTTGTAAGACGATTCATGGTTAAATTATAGACTAAACTGAAGATGTTTGACAGTGAAACAAAACACGAAACGTGCGTCAGCTGTTTAAGCCAGTGTTGCCAAAAAGATAATAGCTAAAAAATCACCCATTAAATATAAACATATTTAAAAAATATTTGACCCTTTAAAAAATATTTGACCCTTTTAGCGCCATTGTTGCTTATAACTGCCCAAAATCTAATTTTTTTTAAAGCTGTTTTCGTTGCCTAGTAACTATGCATCTCGGCAATGTGACTGCAGAATTTAATACAATAAGCTTTGATTTTGTTATTTCATATCTAGGCATATACGAACTTAACTATCTTGAAAAAATTTTTTTGGACCGCATAAAATAGTAAAAGTTTTTCCTTTTGCCACGACATTAACAGGCACCCTTTTAATTTTATAGCCTTCACCACAGGTGGTGAATAGGGTATATATAAGTTTGTCATTCCGTTTTTAATTTCTATAATATTGATATTAGACCCTATAAAGTATATATATTCTGGGTCCTTATGAGGAGCGAAGTTGATTTAACGATGTCCGTCTGTCCGTTGGAATGGATTTTCCGAAGACCCCATATATGATGGGGGCCAGGTTATTATACATTTATGTCACATATGGTCCGGAATTGTTTGCTATTAAAATTCAGCAAGATCGGTCCACAAATGTCTGAAATATGAGTAAAAAACCACGACTGCCTCAAATTTTTTCCTTTAAAGGTCCAATTAGACGTGACATTACCATACCAACACTGTATTACCAAAACGACATAAACATACCATACAAACCAATTAAATTTTGGTTTCTACGGTCATACAGTAGCTATGGTAATACATTGTTGGTAATGTGGTTTTTTTGTTGTTTTTTTATACCCTTCACTACAAGCTAATCCCGCGAAGCTCTATGCTTGTCTGCAGGAAAGAAACCAGAGTCACTGGCGGGAATCGAACCCGCAACCTCGGCGCTGATAGACTAGCTCGCTACCAGCTAGCCTACCGAGACACGAGTTGTGGATTTTATTTGTAATGTGTTTAACACATTAATGCATGTATATGATATGCCGTTCAAATAAAGAAACAAACTCATAGACTCAATATATTTTAATTTAACGCTTCTTCAGTAAAAGCATTCGTAGCCGAGTTGTTAAGTTCTCTCCTGAGACTGCCAGTTCGAATCCCAAAAAGAATTTTTTTTATTTAATTTTTTTATGTTCTAAAAAACGATTTTAAGATTATAAAACGAATTTCAAACATCAACTTTTGAAAAAGAGGAAACGGGCTTAGGTACATATATAAATTTTTGTTTTTTTTATATTCTTCGCCATGGCGAAATGAAAAGTTTGCGAGGCTCAATTAATATTTATTTATACCTATCTAAAGAACGTTATTTATGTATATAACTTTTTGTTCTTATCTCATCATGGTAAAGGGTAAATAAGATTCGGCATAGCCGAAGATAGCACTCTTACTTGTTTTTTATTCCTTTACTTTCTGAATAAATTTCTTATAACAATCCATTGTAAAGGTATAATGTGCTTAAAATAAACTATTATTTTTATTTTTATAGTGCATAATGTTTATCTAACTGCTTAACTTAAGCTGTCAGTATTACCTTAGACACGTTTACTGCAACTACTGCTATTAGATATTAAACTTAGACGTTATAAATAGATTTACATAATGCAACTTAAAGACATCTAAAAGTAACATTAAATACCAATGACCTTAAACCAAACCTTAAGTAAATGTTAATAACACACTGGATATGCAATAGATAGAGACACCACAAACGTTATCTCTCAAGTTGAAAAAGGTTTACAATATGTCCAACGCATTTGTTAATTGAGGTAGTAGAAGGTAACGATGCGAACATTCTAAAGTTAGACAGATCAATAAAGTGACAAGTACTAAAGGAAGAGAGTATTAAGAATAAGTGTTAAATTAAGTAGGGGAGAAATTAATTGATACAAAAATTGAAATAAGTCCAAAAATAAAACTGGTACTAAATTTGCGCTTCTTTTCAGGGAAATTGCTGCGCAAATTTCGATTTTATTTACAATACAGTAAGAGTACAGCTCAAAACAAAGAAGCTCCTATTTTTCCTTACTTACTTTTCATTATGTCAGTAATAGGGTTTTTTATTATATGTCCCGCTTTCCCGGGATTTTTTTTTGCGGGTTCCCGGGAAATAAAAAATTGCTCATAGTTTACTATGAAATTTATTTTTTTTTTCTCTAAAAATTTGCATCTGTGGATGGGTTGTCGATTAGATTAATTAAAGGAAGTGAGTACATACGTAAATCACTGTCTCCTGCTCAGTGCTGCCACTTTGTGGAAAATTACCCGAATTTGGTATAATTTTTACAGTCGTGGGTAGAGCGTGAGTAATTTCTCTTAGGTGTAATTCAGGTGTAATTTGAAATTCCTACTTCAGATACCCAAGATTCTATATCAGTTATGACATTTATTTTTTTTTTAAATATTGTTGATAACAAATGCACAGTCTTCTGTACCAAAGTCTGGGTTTCTTTTTAAGAAAAGTCTTCAATAATTAAATATATATTTTCAAAAGTTTGGTAATGATGTCGCAAAATCAACCCTTAGATTTGGATAAAGATGCCTTTCACAGTGATTTAGAACCTGAAGTCTATTGACAAAAGTTATTAAACTAAAAACTAGCCTGGTAGAAAGATATGTTTTCAATATTCCAACATATTATTAATTTTATTTTTATCTTGCACCTTTAATGCTTTAGTTTGAAGAATATTTAACACCCTTAACAGTAGTAAAACTGAATTACGAAAGGGACAGTTGTATAAAACCCTGCAGGCATTTTGTTTAAGAATAAGGAATAAAGGGTATTTTTTAAGACCATGAAACATAAAATGGTAGACAACACAAAGAAATTAATTTTAATCGCAGATTAATGCACGGTATTACCACGTGAAACTGACGTCCAATTTTGTTCCTTTTTTCGAGAATCGCTGGCTGTCCTTCACGAATAAAATGAACAATGTTGACCTCCAAGACGTCAATTATTGCTGGTTTATCAGCATAAACCAGTGACATTACAGTCCTACGGAAAACAATCAAGAGGTGTCATATCGTACGGTCTTGAAGTCTAATTGACAGTTTATTTTCTCTAAATCAACACATCGCCTTCATTTGTGAAAAAATAAGTTGCGACATTTAAATCATGAAGTCGCCCACAAGTTGCGAAAATCGATGGCTGATTTTTAAAGTAAATTTTGATAATTTGGTGGCGTTGTTCAAGCATGAATCTATTCATGATATTGTGCCTGAGCAAAAAGTGAGAGCAGTTTGACAGCTAACTTTTCGTAAGCTCTATCGGGCTTAAAAAACACCCATTAAAAGGGAATGGCAATGAGCATTTTGAACTGTCCCTAGATATTTGCAAACAAATGTGGAAGTTAAACTCAATTTTTTAGGAGTTTTATTTTAGGTTTTATTAATTGTTTTAAAGTCTTTAATGTAATTTTTGTTAATTTATTTTAAATAACAATAAGAATCTAAACAGTCTGACTAATATTTATCTTCTTTCAATGAGTTTGTTGTGTTTTTGCTTCTTTATAAATATTTTTTTATTAAATAAAACTTCAATTGTATAGCAGGTGTAATTTCATTTAAATCGGGTAATTTTCCTTCATCTCAAGTGTAATTTTGAATTTGGCTGGTGGTAGACTGCTCCAGCTGCAATAAATCAATTAAAAGCAGAATGGGCAGTGCAACAGTTGATATTTAATAAATTTAGTAAAGTAAAAAACTGAGCTTGGCAACGTATGAGTATAAAAACCAGGGTTTACTGTTGCGATGGGATATTTACGAAAGATTCGTTAAGCGATTTAACATCAACATCATCTTCACGCTAGGTTGTCTTACCAATTCCAATATCACGTATTATTTTCCACGTTTTTTTTTGTCTGTAAACACTGTTGAATTCATTTGAATAATATACAGATTTATCGTGTTTTATTTTAGTCACAACAGCTTTCCTAGCTAGACGATACTGCTCACGATATTCTGGTGTCCTGTATCGTTTCCATATATTTGTTTCCAACTATCGTTTCCAACTATTTGTCCAACCTCGGTAAAAAAATTAACGAAATTTTTCGGAAACATTGTAATCAGTAAATAAAATCAGAAATATACTCTTTGACGACTCACTAAACGCTTTGAGTGTGTCAGAAAGTTAATTCCTAAGCCGTTAAAAAATGTTAATATATTTATTAAAATATTTTATGAATTAACTTTTTGATCTCACATTTTGAGTACCTCGGTTTTTGTTTGTTTTTATTATTGATTTATGAATTAAATTGTTATATTTATGTTATTCCTTTATCTTGTATCTAGAGCATAATAATAAGAAATTTACATATAAAAGCGTAAGGAAATAATAAATCAAGTTCCATTTTCAATCTTCAATTAATTTTTGTAGTATTAAAGCATTTCTTTTACTTACTTCGTAAACAAGTTCCCTTACGTTTGTTTATAAATGTTTTTTCATTATTTAAAAACAAATTTACTTTGTATTATTTGTAAGAAGCGGAATCCCGAGATCCCGGAAAATTTAAAAAAATTTCCCGCTTTCCCGGGAATCGAAAAACTCCGGGAAAAAACTCTAGTCAGTAAGTATACAAATTTTAAAATGGTAAGTAGTGTCATTTAGTTGATTTAGTTAGTTAGCGAAGTTGATAATTTCAAATTCAGTTATTTATGTAAAAAAAAATGTTTCGAGATTCGTTAATTATTTTTACAATACAAACTTACATAAACACGTTAAATAAAACGGTTACAAAATAGTTTTAAACCGTCATTGTCGATATGGATTACATGGCAAAACGATAAAAGTGAAATGGAACAAAATGGAAAATGAATTCAACAAAACGGTAAAAGTTTACACATCACAAATCTTGACGATTTTAAATGTTTGGGCGTCGAAATCGATTTCCAGCACACACCTGATTATTTAGGTGCTTATCTGTTTTATTGAATTTTTTGATTTTGACTATTCCCATATTTCAAATAATTCACGAAGTTTAGAAATTAAATTATTTTTTGCTATTTAAGTAAGGTCTCAGGTAGGGATAGTCAAATTGAAAAAATATATCGATATATATCGAATCGATATTTTTTAAGAGTATCGATATTTATTACTTCAAAAATATCGATATATCGAACGTATTTTGCTGAAACTATTACCAAATTAAAAAATTTAATATACCTTTGTACATACATATTTATCAACAAACATATTATATGTAATTACATTGTTACTTTTTATTGTTTCATTTTATATAAATAGACTTTTATTCGACCTTTACAAAATTTATTATTATTATTTAATTATTTCAAAAAATTAATAAAAACAAATAGGCTGACTTCCAAAACGTACTAATACAAAGTTCGTACACAATTTTACTACTGTATTTTAACAATGTACATGTACAAAGTACCGAAACAATGCAACTATGTGTTTTGTTTATTAAAACGTTTTGAAATGTAAGTGATGCAATGCATAATACTTTTAAAATAAATCTGTATTGCTTGCAAATAAAATGTTAAATGTCACAAAGCATCAACTTTAAAACCGATGCTCTGATTGCTTTTTTGATGCGTTACTAATACTTAGCAGTGACGTTTTGGAAGGGTTTGCATTGTATATATATTGTACTGCGGCGTTATGAAACATTATACTTTGTTCTAATACAAAGCAATTGACGTTTTGGAAGTCAGCCATAATTCAATCAAAACAAAAAATTCAATTATAACAAAAATAAAAGGGAAGAATACAAAAAAACCATATGAAATCCAAAAAAAAGTAAATTACGATAAATTTAAATGGAAGTAAATATGTCATGGAAGTGTACCAACTTACCTTAAAATTTGAATTGCACCCCAAAAGTACCAACTTTAACTAGAAATATTTTTGATTGTTTTAGCCAAACCAGTAATCATCAGATATGGACAGCAAGAGCACTCTCTGCTTAATGTGCTCTCCTGTCAATCTGCTTCTTGTATCCGGCACTGCTTCTTATAAATATAATCATTTGAGATATTCATATGAGTTTAAAAAAACATATGATGCATGGAATGATGCCAATTCTTAAAAAACATATTGTTTGAAAAACGGCTAAAGTTTTGAGTTTTTAATGAAGACTGATCTTGAAAAATATCGAATTCGATAGTCGTATTTCAATATCGATATATTGATATATCGGTATTTTAAATATCGGCGATATATATCGATAATTTTTTTTAAATATCGATATTTTTTGCATATTCCTAATCTCAGGACTTTCTTTCTTTAAAACGCTGTGTCTTTTGCTCACTCTCTTAAATTATTTTTTTTTTTAATGTTTAATTAGAATTTGTAAAATATTTAACTAAGTAAAGAGCCACAGTGCACTGTGTGTAACCAAAAAACATTCGAACAAAAAAAAAAAAACATATTGTGCTGCGCTTTATTTTGCTACATGTTTCTTTAAGTGAATAATAATCATTTAATTAATCCCCCCGGGAGAATGTTGCTCAATACAGTTGTAACATACAATTGACACCCTGTGTGTGATGGTCTGGATACCAAAAAAGAAACACAAACAAAAAAGACGGAAATACAGAAACATGTGTCTTGCAGCTCGTATTTAGTCAATTAGATTAACAGCATTAAGTTTTAAGATAAAATATTTCTTATTCTTAAAGTAACACTAACCTTTTTTTTCTTTCTTCTCTTATTGCAGCATAAATCTGTATGAAAAGGCAATAATGAATTGAAAATTCATGTTGATATTTTCAACATCAACGCAACAAGTTTTTGTTTTAAGAAGAACTCAAATTGGACAGAAGGAACCTAAAAACAACCACAATCAAATTAAACTAAAAAAAAATATCATCAATTATGGCCGAACAACAAAAACTTTCATTGTGTCCACGTCTTGTGGACTATTTAGCAATTGTGGGTGCACGAACAACACCACCTGTACACAAGGGATTACCAGGAAATAAAACACCACCTGTACAAGTAAGTTCAATTAATAGTTTATAGATTTACAAAAAAAAAACAAATAAGACAAACCATAAAATGGCATTGAAAATAAATGGAGCACAACAAAATTCCAGGTTATTGAATTTTCATTTATATTAAAGTTAAAGTGAACTTATAGAGAATGGCTACTAAACCCAGTTTTTCTAATTAATAATTTTAATAATTAATGAAATTTTTTTGTTTTAAAGAAAAAAATGTATCCATTACTGATTGAAAATAATGTTTTTTTTTGGCAATAGGACCTTAAATTTAAAAAAAAAAAAAATGAAATAACTGCTAATGAAATGAGCCGAATTTCTTTTTATAACCAACTTTCTACTTTCTATCAAATGGAGGGCTTATTGTTATAACATCATAAGCCACCCGAATTAAAAAACTGACTTTATGATACTTTTTGATTATAACCATCCCAACATCCCCACAAAAAATTTAAGATATACATATTTTCCAATTAGTTTCTGATTTATCCGATAATTGAATTTTT
Organism: Pollenia griseotomentosa; assembly: GCA_963931875.1. Taxonomy (NCBI): domain Eukaryota; kingdom Metazoa; phylum Arthropoda; class Insecta; order Diptera; family Polleniidae; genus Pollenia; species Pollenia griseotomentosa. The sequence continues at coordinate 90,675,083 of OZ007563.1, forward strand.
TAAATTTTAATGTTTTTAATTTTTTTTAACTTTATACACAGACGAAATTATTGCTGAATAATTTCCAAACAAACGCTTGTTTGAAAATTTGTTTAATTTCTACAAATTTGTTTACTAATTCAATTATGATTTTTGTTTGATTTTTATTTTAACCAGCAGAAATGTTGACAACTTTTCAAAATATAATATTCGCGTTATTGGTTTCAAGTTTTCATAATTTTGTATGAAATATTTAACGCTCTTTAATGTTGTCGTTTTTTGAATTTTTTTATTTGATAAGCAACACTTCATTAGGTGAAATATAAGAACAACAACAAAAAATACATACAGTCTATTTTTGAACGCTTTAAAAAGTACAACAATAAGAAAGAGGATAAAATAGTGTGGCGAGGTTTGTAGTAGAAAAAAACCAAAAACAATAGCAGGTAAAAAACGTTTCACTCTTTTTAAACAACAGAAAACCAAATCCCGTATTCAATTTTTTAAAACTGTTTAGTATATATACCTACATCAAATACAAAAATAAAATGATGTCGAAAAACATGTCGAGTCGGTCTGCTGCCAAGGAAAGGATACAGCAACAGTGAGTGAAGATGAGAAACATTGTGTGTATAAACAAGACTTGGTTCTAAAATTATTCCAACAAAAAAATGTGCCTCAAAGCCTCAAAGATATAAAAACACTTGTTGTGTGTTATTTTAATGTATTACAAAATACGACTCACTCGTTAACGGCAGCGCCCTTCACAATAAGCCCGATTATTTTAAAGGTTTACAAAATACGACTCACTCGTTAACGACAACGCCTTTCATAATAAGGCCGAATATTTGATACAATCATTTAAACTAATTTGATAAGATGGTTATATGTAATCTCCAATTTTTCAAAAACAAACACATACTTAAATTTGTACTCTCTTAGACTCAAAGCTTACTTGGAAACATAGTGATTTAAGCTGATAAATTTCGCTGTCCGACACATTACATTACTGCACAAAGAGCTCCGACGACATGACGGACTCCAACACACGGTTTAAGTCAAAACAGCAGTGACAACTCTAGGCATTCCGGCACAAACCCTCTTTTACGTGAGAAGATTTTGATTTTTACTAGTACCTAAAAAGCTGATATTGGCTCCAGTACATTCTCCGAAAATCTCAGCTTCTGGATATCTGCCAAAAGGGTGAATTACTAACACGTATGTAACTTTTGACTACGATCACGACTTTTAGATCTCATTTTATGAATTGAACAGCCTGGCCCACGAGGTCGATCGATAACTTAAGCGAGCAATAACAAGTCACTTATTATAGTTCTCATAAGCGCTCCACTGTCCGTCGTCAAGTTTTACAAATGACAACAAAGAAGTAAACAAAAAACAACTGTCTTAAACAATTGAATTTTATTAAATATATTTTTTTAAACAATAACAACCTTGTTCAAAACGAAAATTTGTGTACTCCAACTATACTCCGCTCATCGGATGGGCAACTAAAATGTTAATTAAGCTTAATCACCATTTAGTCATGAGTTTATTCAAAACACTGTTAAATCGCCCGTATGAAAACTATTAAGTTATCGCTCACTCACTTGCATTGTCGATCGACTTGTCGTGTTGAAGATTTAAAGTGGAGCGCATATCAGCTGTCTGGCATTGCAAATGCAAGCGATCGATAGCGGTTGACATCGTGGGACAGGCTTAAAATCTTACTCAATTGTCTTTGAACGGGGGCCATCTGAACAAACGCAGAGTTTGTGTTCCTCAAAAGAAGGGAATTGTTCTGAGCACATACGATATTTATACCTTAATGTCACATATCATTCTCGATATGTTAACAAAAACTATTGAATATGGTTCAGGATTCCTTTAGGTGTCCTAACAATACACTGTATAATAGGACAAGCATCTGTAAACATGTATTTATTACTCCAGATCAGTGTTACCAAAAGTAGGGGAAAATACCTACATGTAGGTATTGTTAATACTTAAATAGAAGCGTAGGGAAAATCGGACAGATTTTTCATAATCTCCAAAATGTAGGGATTTTTCGTCATATCGTATTTTGTAAAAAATAAATGCTGATAAGAACGTTTTTTTTAATGATTTTCTCTTGCCCAAAACGGTTGAAAAAGATTTTTCCCCTATACATTAATGTTCATAAAATTAAAATTCTATTGTTTTCTTTTATTTATTTTATTAATATTTCTTATGGTGAATTTACTTGCAGTTTTTTATTTGTTTTTGACACAGCTGATTGTTTGACAATTTTATAAATTTGCCCAAAAAAAGTACGGGTTACTTCGTAAAAGAAGAAGAATATTTTTCTCTATAAAGCTCAACCTTACCAAACTTTAAGTACGGGAAAAGTTTTTGGTAAGATTGGGATCCCGCGGGCTCCCAACGTTGAGTACGAGATCACACCTAATGTTGACAGACTTCATTAAGTTCAATAAAAAGTACATACACATGTATTATTTGTTTTGGTTTCGTACTTATTTTATGTCAAAGCTTTAATACACATATTCGAATAAAATTAATTTTTTATAACTAATGTTTTTTCTTCTATTTTAATGATAATAATGCGTAGGGATTTTTGTAGGGGACATTTTTTCCACGTGTAGAGAAAAATCGTATTTTTATTAGCAAATTTAGGTCCTTTTTCGAAAAATCCATTGGCAACACTGCTCCAGATATTACTTTGATGCAAAAAATAGGGAATAAGATTCGTTCTTTACAACTATCCCGTTAAATATTAACCCACATTTTTTTGGAAAGTGTTAATAATTATCTTCTTCTTTTTAATTTAGGATTGGATCCTGTTCATAACGCTACACATTTAATAATAATAATTATAAATATATGATGAATACTTGTTTTCTCTTTCTCCTTTTTCATATTGTTATGTTTTTGCTAATGTTTTCAATCAGCATTCACACAAACTTTTTGCGGGCAAGCTTGTGGTCGCGTATTCTCGACTCTTCCTTAAAGTGCTATTTTTGCAGGGTTGTCTTCAGTTTTTCTTTTTACATAAACTCTTTGCTTGCTATATCTTCTTCTTCTAGTCAGCTTGCTCACGTCACCTTTATTACAGACTTGTCTCGCCTCTTCATTCGATTTTCTGTTTTATATCCCGCATTTGTTGGTTAAGTATTTATTTTGACGGTCGTAGAGTCTTGTTGTAAAACAGTGGTCGAATGAATGTTCAATATGCCCTCATCACGGTCTTTTTGGCCATACATTTTTTTCGCCATTTACCATTTCTTAGTAATCCAGATATTGTCGCAGTTTTGTAAGCCTGGATCTTGGCGGAAAGAAGTTTATTTTCTAAAGTAATCAATTTCGTTTCTTAAAACAAGGAAATCCATAATAATTTTCTGATTATAACTTATTTCGTTCGTATTCAGTAAAAGTTCTTATATAAAGAAACATTTTGCTTAAACCAAGCCACACACGTATTTTGAATAAGTAATTTTTGGCTTGGACGAGATCATACAAAATTTTCTTGGTTCTTAACAAGGTTTCGTTTAAGTGTGCTAAATTCCCATTTCATACTATTAATAAACTGAAATTTATTGTTGATGGGATATGCCGTTCCTATGCGCAGTTCGCACTGGTTGCTTAAGCCAGATCATCAGGAAACTTCATCTAAAGTTTTTAGAAAAACTAAAGATATTATACAAATAAAACTGTTAAGTGAATAAGAATTATAAACACCAGTTTTCTTGTAACAATATTTAAGCTTAAACAAAAACAACAACAATAAACAGTAAGTTTATCTTTTTTTACAGTCCCGGTTCTTGTTTAATCGGTTTGTGTTTTATTGCCAACTTACATCTTATTTGTTCTTAAAAATTCAAACAAACGATATTCTGCCTGTTTTTAGAAAATGAAAACAAGTGAGTGAATGAGTGAGAAATTATATTGAAAACAACAATAAAAAACGAACATTTGTTTTTATTTTCAATATAAAATAAAACAGGCAGATTATTTTAGTTGTTAATATTGAAAGTAAAATATTTTAATTACTAAAGAAAACTTTTTTCAGATTCCCGAACTTTTACGACGTTATCCACCCTCGGATCATGCCGATTTTCCCCTACCACTCGATATGGTGTACTTCTGTCAGCCTGAAGGATGCACCAGTGTTGGTCCCCGACGAACCGGTTCAGCAATAAGAGATATGACCTCATTCGTATTTGCATTAACAGACAAAGATTCAGGCAAGACGCGTTATGGGATCTGTGTTAATTTTTATAGACCCGTTGAGAAATATACACCGAATGTGGAGAAAATACAAACGCATAGCACAACAGCCGCGGCACAAGGTACACGAGGACGTAGAAGTTCGGCATTTCGACGCGAATCATGGCGTAAAAGTATGGAGAGAAGTTCAGATTCGGCATTTAGTAGGCAAGTAGAGTTATAGAGGTTAAAAAAATTAAGGCTAAATGCTTTTGTGTTTGTAGAACAGAACATTTTAAGTTATATATATTTTGTTGTAGTATTTTATTTTGGGTTACGCTAAAACGCCTTTAAAGTACAATTAATATAATTCTCTTAATAGTTACGGCCTTCTAACTTCTTCTAGCGACTACAGAAGTAACGTCGCGCCAAGTGATTCTGATCGTGAAATGACTTCTCGACGTGACTCGGATACCCATGGACCTCACCATGGCCATCATATGCATCAGGTACCAAAATTGGGTTTAATGGCACCATCTGGCGATTCTGAATCGGGAGGTAGTCATTCGCCTTCGCCAAGAGCCTCCAGAAAACGTACAAAATTAAGAAACCAATCATTGACTTCATTGTGCATCATTTCACATCATCCATTTTTTACCACTTTTCGTGAATGTTTGTTTATATTGAAAAAGCTAATAGATGCCTGTAATGAGTCATCTTCGCCCAAAAGAGTGGGAGCCTCACAGAAAACAAATCGTGATAATGTGTGGACAGTATTGACGGGTCATGCCAGTGAAGCGTCTTCCTCTATTGTCTTGCACGATGTAAAGGAGATTGAAACGTGGATATTAAGATTGTTATCCACACCGGTACCAGTACCGGGCTCAACGAGAGTTGAGGTGAGTTCTTTTAATTTAAATCAAAAGAAATAAATTTGTAATTGCAATGCAACTTTAGGTGGAGGTACTTTCTCCTACAGTCCATGAACCTCTACTATTTGCTTTGCCGGATCATACAAGATTTTCATTAGTTGATTTTCCTTTACATTTGCCTTTGGAGCTGTTGGGCGTTGAGACTTGTTTAAAGGTTTGGACTTTGATAATGTTGGAGAATAAGGTGTTGTTTCAATCTCGTGACTATAATGCACTCTCCATGTCGGTAATGGCGTTTGTCACCATGTTATATCCTTTGGAGTATATGTTTCCGGTGATACCGCTACTGCCGACATGCTTGAGTTGTGCTGAACAACTACTGTTGGCTCCAACGCCATTTGTTATTGGTGTACCTGCCACTTTTCTAATGTATAAAAAAAATTTCCGGTAAGTTTTTTTTTTAGATTACAAAAAAAGATTTAAGTAATTGGAATATTAAATATTTTAGACTTCCCGATGATATTTGGGTAGTGGATTTGGATTCTACAAAGTTAACGCCTCCAACAGGCGGGTACGATGAAATACCTCCTCTACCGGAACCGGAGGGCACAGTTTTGAAAAATCATTTGAAACAGGTAATTTTAAATTATACTTTTTCCTTGTTTTTTTGTTTTTTGTTAAACCAAATAAAGTTTTCTTTTTTAAATTCATTAAATTTTTTTTAAATCATTAAATTTTAAAGAATTTTTTAAATAATTCCAATTCAAAAATAAAGAAATCAACACTCATTTTGTAAATTTCTAACATAAATGTTTTCTCTATGTCTCTTTGACTAAACATCGATAAAAAAAGCTTTCAGTGTAACATCTCTAATTCTCTTTCTAACCTAAATTATTTAAAACAATTCATCATTTCTCATAATTTTGTAATTTTTAAAATAGATTAAGATTCTCAAAAGAAATTATATCAAAGTTGTGTACAGTTTTTTTCTAAACAGCACTTGATTTTTAGACTTTTTTTCAAAAAAATTTATTTACGTCTTTGCTTTTGACTAAATTTCTTGTTATAAAATTTTTACTACTTCATCTTTTTAATGGTTTACTCTTTATGATTTGTGAATTAACATGTTCTTTCTTTCTACATTTAACAACAAAACATCGTCGTCATTTATCAATTCAAATAAATCAATGAAACAATTTCGTTCATCTTTTTAATAAAACTAAAAAAAAAACACAGGCTATGCAACTTATGGATGAAGCTGGACTTGGTGTAAATATTTTGTTTTATTTTCTTTGTAGTTTATTATTTAGTTTTCCTCCATTTTTTATTAGCTTTTTATGAAAATTTATTTGGCATGTTTTTGTTTTTTATTTTTTTTATTGTGTAAATATTTATAAATATTTAGAACTTTTTAAGTAAATAACTTTAATGTAAGTCTGTGTTCATACGGCTCATATCTTATTGACATGTTTCTTCCTTTTTCTTCTTTGGACTTTCATTGACGTTCAAACAATTCATGTCATGTTGACAACATATTTTTTTCTAAATAGTCTTTAAATACTTACGAGTAAGAAAGCAAAAAAAAATAGCGAATGAGAAAGGAAAACGCACTGGCAGTACATGCATCTGTGTACACGTTTCTTTTCCCCTCGTCTCTCTCTCCTATAAAGAAGCAATCATGTCAATAAGACGAGAGCCGTATGAAAACAGACTAATTTAAATATTAAAGTTAATTTTATTTTTTAGATCTGGCAATCCTTAAAATGTATGACAAATTAGAGCTTTTTATATAAAGATATGCATACATCTAAAAAAACAAATTTATTATTTTCAAGAAGTATACTATAGTAGATATGACAGTTTATTTGTTGTCGTTGGTTGGACTCTGATTATCGGAAACATAAGTTATTATATAAGCAGGTGCAGGGCTGTCAGATGTGGCTATAAATTAAAAATGTTGCCAGATAGTTGTCTGCAAATAATTTAATGCAAATTTAATTGGATAAACTTCAGCCTGCTTTAAAATAAATCAAATTTGGATTCAAACCCCATTAACAGTTCGATTAACTACAAAGAAGCTTACTCCTATCTTAAACATTAAATAAATATGGCTAAATGTAACAAAGAGTATAACTTTAATTTTTTAAATTCAAAGTCATTTTCCTACAGTAAATTCCCATAACTTCTAAAAATATGTACTCTTTTTTTTAAACGACAATATAATAAAATATATGGGTTTTTTTAACATACGCAAAACGGTTGCATGTCATAACATCCAGTGATACAGTGGCCACTAACAAAAGCTTCTCTGCTGAGACGGCCTTCGGCCGAGCGAAAGGTTTTTCTCCTCAATGGTATAACAAGTATCGGCTTCTAAAGCTTCTAAAATCGGCATTGTCCCCGAACGAAGGCCGACTACATAGAGACACTTCAGTTAGAGAAGCCGGTATTTGTTATACCATACAGAAGAATATCCTTGCGTCCGGTCAAGGGCCGGCTATACTATCGAATTTGTTCACATTTTCGCTTACAACATTTTTTGGCATTATACTACAAATTGTTTTAATTAAAACCTAAGCTGTGGAGATTTTGACAATCTGCAAAGTGTCATAACGTCCGCGGATATTACGACTCTGCTCTGATGGACATCATGACACTTTTTGGAGCTTCATAACGTCAATGGACACTGTGTTACTGAACGTTGTTGCATGTTATTTTTCCTTTCTCATTAAAAATAAAGTTTAAACTTTTCTCCATTTGCTTAAAATTCTACGCGAAATAACTGCAGCTTACATTATTTTGCAGTTGTGAAAAAATGTTGCCAGAAACATTTCGCAAATTTGTTCACAATATTGAGAGAGTACAATTCTATAAACATTAATTCATAGATTTTTTGGTTCAAGTTTTTTTTCATATGAGTTTTGACGACATTTCATGTGAAATGTTGAACAGAGTACCAGACTTTAGGCGTTAAATTGATTTATTGGGTTGCAATATTACGTAGCCTAAATTAAATTTCAGTACCGCTAAAGTAATTCGCTTCGGATTATAATTACCTCTATCGCGAAATGGGAGCAAACCTTTATTCCCATCACCTACAAGACGGTGTCGCAAATATTTTGGAAGTTAAAATTTCTGTTGTGCATTATTTGTCAGTGCTTCATAAACAAAAGTCTATATTGTGAATAACTTGTCAGTGCTTGTATTGTGAAAAAAACAAAAAAAATAATAATAAAAATATAATAAAATAAATGATAAATAGTGTTTTTTTCATTTTATTTATTAACACTCCTTCAATAAAAGGAAAAAGTAATTTAATTGAGTCATATCTTAGAGTATAAATAAAAATTTACATGTTCCCTTCTCGTTCACATTAACACTTGTAGGGAAATTATTTAGTAGAAAAATTCGCGGGATTAAACATTGGCGAAGCCAAATTTTTTAAGTTTGGGAATTCATTCCTATAATTCATAATACGAAAAAAAAAAATGGGAATATTTTTATGGAAGAAGTTGATTGCGATAGGGGCGAATATGTAAAATTCTTCATCGCTAGTCACAATCCGAATTTTTTAAATTTTTTCAATCAAAGTAATATTTTTATATTTGCGAAAGCATCAAAATGATCCTATTGTGCCAAAAAAATTTTAAGTTTTAAAATTCCGTAAGCATTTGGCGGTTTTCTTCAGCTTTGTATTTAACAAGTTTCGGCTTATGGTTTGCAGAAAATATATTTTAAAAATGTAATTTTGATATAACTAACTAAGTGTTTTTCACTGATGTCTACGTTGTTCCCGACAAGAACAAAAGTTTCTATCATTAGAGGCAGAAGTTATATGCAAATGCATGTTTTTCAGTTATTTATCAAAATCGCAATTTTTGCTTAGAAATCGCATTGATTTGCTTTTGCATTTTTATATATATTGTTAAAAAAGACTTAAGTATTATTAAAATAATGGGGGGCTATTAATGACTCATAAATGCAAAAACACTTTAAAGTGGCAGCTCAGTTCATTATGATCTCAACAAGAATTAAAACTTAACCAATTCAAGAAAAAACTTACCGAACAAAATAATTTATCTCTCTCTTAAAAGTAAGACGTCAAACTCAATATAAAAAAAAGCGCTGATTCAGACACATTAAGTTTAGCGGATCAGTTTTGTTTTAACCCTTTTTCAAGCCTACGTTAAACGTAATCTGTTCAGTTTCGTCATGTATATTTTTCTTTGTCTTAAATTTAGACTCATGTAGAATATTAAGAATATGAAAACAAAATCATAAAAGAAAGTTGACAGGTACATCTTCTCATTCTCCTAACCCAGCTCTTCTAAAAACTTGAAGCCTTTGCGACACAAACAGACGTATAGGAAAATTGATTAGCTAATCCTGACGTGTCTGAGCCAGTACTAAGTAAAAGTAAAAGAATTTCTTTGTACAAACAAAGAGGACTTAATGCATTTATTTTTTCAGTTTTACTGTAACTAACAAATTCATTTATATACGTTTTTAGGTAATATTTGAAAAAAATTTTAAGGCATGTTTTACACACAAATTTTATAATAAAAAATGCATGAAATTCCTAACAAAAATAATTCGGTAACTCCAATAATGGCAACATAACTCCAATAATGGCAACTTTACGCAAAAAGGTGTGTTTAAACTTTGCTAAAACATGAATTTACCTGTAGTTGATAAGAGAGACAAGGGTTTTCCACTTTGTAATAGATAATTAGGGATTCGGTTTTAAATGTGTGATAAAACATACGCATGTGCATTGACACATGCAGGTAAATAACCCTTATCATTTTTCTTACATTAGTTTAAGATATGTTAAGTTAGCTCTTAAGGTTTTTAATATGTAAATGTAATATGTAAGTGTCTTACAAACATTTTAGTTGAACCTTTGTTTTATGAATTCTTAGGTTAAACAAGGTGAAAAAATCAGGGTTTACAAAACTGCAGTCGAAGCCAAAAACTGTCGAACAAAAAACGAAAATGTGTTTACAACTTGTCGCTTTTTGAGTTGGAATGAATGTGACTGTTTTCATTTAATGAATTAAGCCTACAAAGCCACAATATCAAGTTCGTGATGCGTGATGACAACAAAACTACGTCAGAACCACATACGCATGTGGCTTTTTACATTCCATGTACTATAGGCTTTAGAAGTAAAAGCAACAGTTTTTTTTTGGCCAATGAAAAATAAAAAAGTGGCAGAAATGCCAGGTTTTTTTACTTTAATTGCAGTTTTTTAAACGCTGACAAATATAAGTACTATCAAACCCTTTTTTATGCTTAAAAAGCTCATCAGTCAACCACAAAAATTAGCGCCCACACTATCGAGCAAGCGAAAATTTAAGCAAAACTTTCATTCATGTTCGATGTTCGATATGAAAAGTTGTCTATATTTTGCTTTGCATTGTATTTGCGACACTGTTTTATGTGTGTGTGTGTGGTTTTGTATGCATTACTAACAATCCCGCGATTACATTTTGTAAATATCTGAATCAATCTGTATGGGAATTGGGCCAAAGTGAACCTACATTCCATACTAGGGAATTCCCACATAAATATCCCGGGATTTTTTTCCCGAAAAATGTGCGGGAAATCTCGCATGAAAACCTTTAATCATAATGTAAAATTGCTTGTAAAATTATTATTTTCCATACTATAGCATTTAATTTTTGTGACGAGGTGAATTTGTGTAAAATGTTTAGTTATCACTAAAAAATTAAATTTAAAAAAAAAAGAAACGAGTTGGGGCCTTTCTACATAAGACCAATGATATAGCATAACTATTACGAACTTTAATTCCTAATTTTAATTCTATGATAATTAGTTCAATTTACATAATTTGTCAATTGGACAAAACAGTATCTTTAGACCGAATCAGGTTGCCATTATTAGTGTTTTTCTTTGAATATTTGAATTCCATATTATTTTTTAAATCTTATTATTAATAACATTAGATTTTTACTAATGCATGCATTTTATGTTCAGGCTTTTCAGTTTTAAGCTTTTAATGCTTTTTATAATTTGTGTTTCTATGCACCACAATTGTACTAATAACAGTCATTGAAAATCAAAACCATATTTCGTATTCCAAAATTAAAAAAAAAAAAACTCATGACCTAAATCCATTTATCATACATACGACTGTTATCACTACATTTTGTACATCTATAATATATTTATTGTTGTGTTACCATAAATCATACCGAAAGTATGTATGTATGTATAATATCCAATGTATATCCCAGATAGCATTTGGGTGATAATTTTTTGTAAAAATCCTATAAATGAGTATTTTTTGATCACTTTCGTTAATTAAATTGAAAAAGAATTCACATATCGAGCCCTAACCGCGAAAATAACGTAAGCGACATCATTTTCAATTCGTTTTTTTTTAGCTAATGACTTTATTGGCAACATTTGCATCAACTCCTAAAATGTCATGGTCACATAAGGTACAATGAAATAAATTTAAAAAAAACTGTCTTTTGTAAAATTTGAATTTTAGCGCTTAAGTTATTTTTGCAGTAGGGGCTCGATATGATTCATTCATATGCTCAAAGAGGAATCAGAAAGTTGTATCAAAAATGTTTCTTTGAGGTGATTCATCAGCAGTATCATTATACCCACACCACAAGAGTGGAGAGGGTATCATGCATTTCTGCTGATGTTTGTAACACCTTAAAATACTGGGGCCTTACCGCGTAATTCGATTCGAAAGAAAAACTGATCGAATTCGATAGATTTGTGCTGTGTAGTACGATTTTCGATAATCAACTATCGAAAGTAAGGAAATTTTTGTCCCTGATCGAAAATAAAAATTTCCCTTTCGTAAATGCAACCGTGTAATACGAAAACGATTGTCAAAAAGCTTGAAAACATTCGTAAATTATTTGAAAGCAATTTTGGCAGTGAAAATTTAAAAAAATTATTAAAATGTAAGTAGAGGGTGTTTTTTTTACAGGTTTGTTTTTCGAATAGAGATAAAACTGGCATTTTGTGGTCAAATCTGGCAACTCTAATGTCATTTATGTTCAGTTTGGTTTGCCATTTCATCATGAACAGGTTGACAAAAGAACAACGCTTGCAAATCGTGCAAATTTATTTCGAAAATATCGGTTCAGTTCGCGAAGTTAACTTTGTTTATTTTGTTCAGTGACGAGGCTCATTTTTGGTTGAATGGCTACGTCAACAAGCAAAATTGCCGCATTTGGAGTGAAGAGAATCCACATGAGACCCTTGAGACGCCATTACATCCACAAAAACTGACTGTTTGGTGTGCTCTATGGGCTGGTGGAGTCATTGGGCCATACTTCTTCCGAAATATGCTGGAGAGGCAGTTACCGTTAATGGAGACCGGTATAGAGCCATGATAACCGACTATTTTGTTCCCGAATTGGATGGCATGAATGTGGATGAGTTGTGGTTCCAACAAGACGGCGCTACATGCCACACAGCGCACGCCACAATCGATTTATTGAAGGAAACATTCGATGAGCGCATAATTTCGCGGAATGGACCTGTCAATTGGCCACCAAGATCGTGTGATTTGACACCATTGGATTATTTTCTTTGGGCATATGTGAAGTCGCTCGTCTACGCCAACAAACCAGAAACGTTAGGGGAATTGGAAGCCAACATTCGTGGCGTTATTGCCGACATACGGCCCCATATGCTCGAAAAAGTGGTTGAAAATTGGACCTGTAGAATTGGCTTTATTCAAGCCAGCCGCGGCGGCTACATGCCTGAAATCATATTTAAACATTAATGGCATAAAATTATCGTTCCAATAAAGCCAAATTGATGGTCATTAAAACGATTTTCTTGTGTTTTATTTCAATTCGAAGTTCTATACCACTGAAAAAAACACCCTATACATATGTATTATATTAATTTTAAACAAAAAATTTAATGGTTTAAAATACAAAATGAAGAGTAATTTTTATATAAAAAATTGTTTGACATGTCGTCTTTAATATGATTGTACACATACATAAAAGAATACTTGTTAAATCTGAAGTTTTTTACAAAACTAAAAGAAAACACAACACATTACAGTAATCTTGGCAATAAAACATTTTTCTTACCTACTTTTTTTCGCTAAGATTCATGATATTGGATGCTAATCTCATCATTTTCTTCCATCCATAAAAAATCAGAATCCATATTTTTTTCAAAAATCACTTGGCTTGTATATTAACTTTGGTTTAGGCGTTTGCTTTATGAAATTTATGGATTTTCCCATATTTTGTGCATATTTTGACAGAAAAGTAAAGTGATGCCAAGGTTGGCTTTAATTTGATCCCATTTTCAAGAGATACAACTCTGTACACGAGTCGAAAGTTTTACACAGTACGAAATACTTTTCGATTCGTAAGTTCTGTTCGAAACGATTTTCGATACGAACAAAATTACGCGGTAAGGCCCCTGGTTTATGATTGAAAAATTAGCTTATAAGATTTAACTAGTGTAGCTGATACATAAAAGTTTCTCTTATGATAAAATGCTAGCTGGGATACTGAACAAATTGTTATGGAACACCAAATCAGGACAAATGTGGACGTTGCTCCTACAAAAAGGTCTATGTGTACACGCAGAGAAAAAACATGTGTCAATATGGTCACCTCCAACAAAACTATTTTTAAAGAAAATTTTAAACATATTATTGTCACCGACAACCATAATATTATGGTAAAATGTGTCTACCATCAAGGAGCCACAACCATATTTTGGGTTTTCTTTAAAAATAAAGGGTGGTTAAATTTTAAGTGCCGATGTTGATTTTGAATAAAACACAAATTATTTAGGAAATTATTGTCATTTCTGTTTATTAAGATAATATTGTTATGGTTCAATTATGTATGGAACAAAATATCGGTCAAATGGCTCGGCGGCATGCTGAGGCATAATTGAGGTTCTATGCCGTTAATGTGCCGATTTTCTCATCCTTTAGCTCTGGAATTGTTGCTGGCTTATCGACGTTCACCTTTTCTTTCAAATAACCCAAAAGAAAGAAGTCCAACAGTGTCAAATCACATGTTCTTGGCGGGCAATTAACATCGCCACCACGTGGGATAACACGGCCGTTGAATTTGTCGCGCAAGTGGCACCGTCCTGTTTAAACCACATATTGTCCACATCCATATCTTCCAATTCGGGCCATAAAAAGTTTGTTATCATCTCACGATAGCGAACAAGTTACTGTGACCTGACCGGACTCATTTTAAAAAAATATAGCCCGATGATGCCGCCAGCCCCTCAACCGCACCAAACAGTCACTCTTTGTGGGTGCATTGGTTTTTCGCCCACTCTTGGATTATCATTCCCCCAAATGTGGCAATTCTGCTTATTGACGAATCCACTGAGGTGAAAATGTGCCTCATCACTGAAGATGATTTTCTTCGAAAATTGATCATCCACTGCTGCCATTTCTTGCCACCATTCTGACCATTGACGACGTTTGGAACGGTCAAGAGGCTTTAGTTCTTGAGTCAATTGCACCTTGTAAGTGTGTAAATGCAAGTCTTTATGTATAATGTTCATCAACGACGATCGTGAGAGCTGCAATTGTTGGGCACGACGACGAGTTAAGGTGGACGGTTCTTCAGCGACACTATCGCGAACTGCAGCAATGTGTTTTCACATCTCCTACAGACCCGGTTTGCTCAAATTTTTGCACAATTTTTCCGATTGTACGCACATTTGGACGATTAAATTGACCGAAAATACCACGAAGTGCACGATATGCATTTTGATTTGAACGCCCAATTTCAAAATAAGCCTGAATAACTTTAACGCGTTGATCGATTGTGTATCTTTCCATGGTTCAAATTGAGTTAGTCTAAAATTGTGAAATGTCAAATGAAATGCAGAAAAAAACTTGACGTTTAGGTGTGGTTCACATTCAACATCGGCCCTTAAAACTTAACCACCCTTTAGTTTTGTTTAGGGGCTACCATATTGAAACATGTTTTTTCTCTGGCTGTAGTTTTACCAACAAATTAGATTTTACTATTGTAAAGCTCTTGGTAATTTAAATAATAATCAGCCTGATTACGGTTGGCGTTGGCGTATAAGCCTGAGTCGTTTTTTGTAATAGATTAAAGTAACACAAGACCTATGTTCTTTAATCTACTACAAAAAACGACTCAGGCGTATACGCCAACGCCAACCGTAATCAGGCTGAATATACAGTGTAATCTCAATTAACGGACACCTCCCTTAAGCTAGCACCCCCTTTAGAGGAACAATGTTGTCTGGTCCCGGCAGCGTTCCATAAGGAAAGCACATTTCTGAAAATTAAAAAGACACATAGTTCGTTTTGTAGGTTAAGCGTCGATTGTATGTAAAGTTTAAAAAATTTATTACAAATTAAAAAAAAAAATTTATATTAATTTAAAATATTTATTACAATAAAATTAGGCTTTAAGTTCAATGACTGCTTCAAATCAAGCAATAACAACACAACAATTGATGCCATCGGTAAGGGACAGCTTGACGGAACCTACATTGTTGGGGTAGGTTAAACTGATTCAAAAAAATGTGTAAAAAAAACTTGAGCTCATGAAATCTTTTCGATTTTTAGAGTCTCTCAGGCCCGTTTGCCCTTACAATCGCCTTCTCAATCGGCTTATACAAGTCAAAGGAATTCAGTATCTACACAAGGAGCCATGTCTAGACAACCTAGTCCCATGAATTCACCTGCTTTAAATCCTTTTATATATGGCACAGATGTGGATTCAGTGGACGTGGCCACCAGAGTAGCCATGGTACCTTGATTTTTAATTTTTATAAAAAAAGAAAACAACTAAATGTTTTTTCCCCAGGTACGCTTTTTCAACTCACAAAATACCTTGGCCAACTTTGCTGAACATACTCGCACTCTACGCTTGTACCCTCGTCCTGTGGTGGCCTTTCAAATTAATAGCTTTTTACGCTCACGACCTCGCGCTTCTTCGTTCCTTAATCATTTTGCCAAAACTCAAGCTGTCGAATTTTTAGCTGAATGGTCTCTAACTCCGACAAATGTTGCCTTCCTTAGAGTACAAACTGGTGTAATGGATCCTTTACAAGTTGGCGACAAACCCAAATGGTTTGCCCACAGCTTAACACCAATACGATTTTCTGTATGGGACGATGGCAGTTCCTTAAATGGTGCTTTACGTTCTTTAAAGCAGTTGGAATGTGCTGCCACCGATGAAAGTGGTTCGGATTCTGAAGGAGCTGACAGTTCAAGTTCTTCGTATTCTTCACTCAGTGATTTTGTTTCGGAAATGGTTTCATCTGATCTTTCACCCAGTTTGCATGATGTTTTTGGTTCACATAATCGTCCACATAATGTTCCTCAGACATTGTCTTCTAATTTAGATCCAGCATTGGTTTATCATCCACCCAGTAAGCTACAATATCCAGAGGGTATGGTGGAACAAATGTCTTCCAAAGAGGATGAGGATGATCACCCAGAATCACCGTTGTCATCTGCATCATCTAGTCGTTCGGACTTGTCCTCGCCTAGTTTTAATCGAGATTCAGAATTTGATTTTCCCGCTAAACCATTTGAGCTAGCTGCACCGGTGGCACAAAGATTAGATGCCACCATTAAAGCAGCAAGCTTGGAACAGGAATCGGAAGGAAATTCGAATATAACAATAACAGCTCCTCACACTCAGCAGAGAATGCAAAGAGAGCAAGAGTCAGTCAGGCATGTACCAGAAAAGAAAATACCGGTGAGTTAATTAAAACAAACAATCATTCCATTCATAATTGTATTAACAATATGTTATTAGCCCCCCCTAACCCCCGTTAAACAGCCTAGCGTCACTAATATTTTAGCACGCACCGGTAGTTCTGGTTCCAGTTCTAGTAGCCCTGGAAGGCAATCCTCACAGTCCTCGTTATTTGAAAATATTGCATCACATGCCAAAGACTTGGTTAGAGAAACTACTCGGCAAAGCAGCCAGGAGGGTATATTGGCTCATATGGATAAGGTGAGTGTCTATAAACTCCTTTCAAAATAATGTCAACTAAATAAATGTTGTGTTGATGTTTTTTGTTTTTTATATTTTTATTAATTTAATTAAAATTTCTTTTCTTAACGTTATAAAATACTTTCGAAAAAACCCTTAAAACAATAACACTCTTAACAATTAAATTTAAACATAACAATGAAATGTAAAATACAAAAATCTCAGCAGTCTTTGGATGAAGATATTGATGATAAAATGCGTCAAACATTTGAAAAGGTTTGTAAATGTGAAGCTTAACAACACCCTGAAAGTATTTATCAACTCAAATATTGGGGGTTTAAGCAATTTAATAAGTTTTGAATAAATAACTTTATGGTAGTACTTATTTACTTGTATATTTTCCGTTAAAAAAGAATTGGCTCAAACAAAATTTTCACTTTAATATTGTGTTTGTTTTTAAGATTTAGAAACTAGAAGCCAATGGCTATGACATATTTAATTTAAATATCTGAACAATACTGTATGTGAAATAAAAATGCAAATAAAAATCAAAAGCACAATATTCGGCTTTGCCGAATAGGGATCATCTTAAGGAAATGTCAGCTCTGAGGAAATCAGATGCAGTCAATAAATAGGTTTCGGCAAACATCCAAAATAGACAGATCTCTCGAGATCGCGCCTGACCAAAGATCCTAACGCGTATTACGGGAGTCAGTTGGCGTCTGTGAGCAGGCACCGGACTGAGGCCCTCGAAAGTATACTTTTTGCGGGAAATGCTTTCTTCTTTTATTAAGGGGAGTTTTACATTTCTGTTAAAAAGACACATTTTGAGGGATCACATGGTTGTTATGGGAAGAAAGATCCTAAAATCTTACTCAAATGCTGATTTTTCACCACTTAAGGGTAAGTTCGGCTTGAGGGACGTATCATCCCCACGTGCTGTTGGTATTCAACTTATTCTCTTGGCATTTTTTTTTTAGAAGCAGCACAGTTTAGATGGCTTCCACTCCTAAACAAGGGGTGAGTGCATAAAATTGCCGGATTATACACCTTAAATCGATGCCTGTGTGTGCTAATTGCTCTCACATTCGGGGCGGTGGGTAAATGCATTGATTGTCAACTAGTGGAGTAGACTTTCGCGACAGCTACAATGTGATGAAAAACTCGATTTCGCTGATTTTTAAAAACAAAGAAATCCTTTATATATTTAAACAATATTCAGCATAATTTTACTAACCATTTTTTGTATGGACCCTAACTTTGGGAGCACACTTGTATGGCGGCCAAGTATAATAATGGACCGATTTGTCTTATCTGATACTTAAATCATTATTTTGGAATCATTTTTTAACCGATTTTGTTAATTTTTACTACCAGTTGGCTAAGGACTTGAAAACGTTAAGGCTTAAGACCTAAAATTAGAGATTTATGCTTAAGTTTTAAGCTCATATCTCAGTCATTTGTAAACCGATTTTAATAGCAAACAAGTCCGGACTATATGTGATGTTAATATGTTACATCTAAGTCCCCTAAGTGATGGGGTCTTTAGAAGACCTATTTCAACATAAGCACGAACATACTTTTATCGTTAAATCAATCAAAAAACAAATAAAGTTAAATTTTGATCAAACAATTTTTATCAATTCAGTTTTCTCAGTGAATTGTGAGCAAAATCAAAAGTTGTGCACTGATTGCAATGAAATAAAGCTCATTTCATTCGAAATATGTTTAAATAACTAAAAAAAAAAAAAAACTTTGAAAAATGTTTTTAGACCAAAACTGCGAATTTTGTCACATTTTTATTTTTATATTTATTAATTTTTAGTGAACAAAAAAAATTTTTTTAATTTTTAAAAATTGTTATTTTTTAAAACTTTAACTATATCTCTGAAACTACTGGGCAAATTTAAAACAGTGTAAGAACGACTTAAAGATGGTGAGTCGTTTTCTAGTTATTGTAATATACATATGAATTAAAAGTGCCTTAATTTATAAAAAAAAATCAACAAAATTATGTATTTCTCTACATTTTTGAAATAAAGCTAACAAAAGCTAAAAACTTTGCAGCAAAATTTTAATATTTATTGGTAACTTCAGCTGCAAAAATGCTTACTAAATGGCCTCAATGTTAAGATTTTAAACAATTGCAAACGAATATTACTGCCAAATTTCACTCTTAAGCCTGGTACTCTGTTCAACATTTCACGTGAAATGCTGTCAAAACGCACATGAAAGAAACTTGTGCGGAATATCTATGAAAAAATAGCTGAGTTCGAGAACACAAAAGATTTTACTATTTTTTACTTAACTTTACTGCATTTTACGAAATTGCGTTCGAGTACACAAAATGCAGTAAATGAGAACACAAATTGAGAGCGAAAAGTGACAGTTCTTGTCTAAGTATTTACAAATTTTTACTGCAGAAATTTTTGCAGTAAAATTTAGTAAAACAAATAAACATATGTTTCAAAAGGTAAACAAACAAAAGTAACACACAAAATGCTTACAAATTGTGAAAAAATTGTTAAATAAACGAAAAGTTGAAATAAAAATTAAACAAAAACAAAAATGTGAATATATATTAATTAATTAAACTTGCTTGTGAATCATTTACTTGGCTAAATACCAACATATGAAACTTTTTTTGTTATGTTAATTTTTTAGAGTTGTAAAAATGCTAAGTACTTGGGTACTTAAGTAATCAATAGCAAAAAATTATTCATGTTCTTTTGAATAAACTAACCCGCCACAAATTAGTAACATCAAATAAAATAAAAAACAAACAAATATAAAAGATTACATAAAATAATTTGTTTGTATTTTCCAAAAATGTTTGTGCTATAAAAAGTATTTAATCGAGTACCGATAAGAAAACGAGTTAAGTAGTCAAAAGTGTTAACATTTTTCAACACTTCAATTATTTGTCATCAGCTGATGCCTTAATTTTGCGAATTTTTACAAAATTTGCGTTCGCGTACTTTTTTGGACAACAGCTTTTGGTGAGAGCAAATTTTACAATTTTCTCATTTACTGCATTTTACTGTAAAAGTACTCAAACGCACCTAATGTTGATAGAGTTGTACTCTGTTCATTTTGTGAAAAAGTTCCGAAATGTTTCTGGCAAAATTTTTTCACAACTGCGAAACAATGTAAGCTGCACTTGTTTCACGTGGAATTTTAAGCAAAAGCAAAAAAGTATGAACTGATTATTAAATACGAAATAAAAAATAAAAACAACCGGAAACAGTTTCTTATCCATATTTACTTTCTTTTTTATTAATTTTTTATTAAAAAAAATTATTTTTAGTAAAATACAAGGCGAATTAATTCATCCAAGGTAATTTCGGTACTACAACAAGTACATACAGCTCGTACAAAAACCACAAGCAACTTGTTTTTGTAAAATCATTGTACAATGTCAAAAACAGAAATAAAGCAAAACAGAAACAGAAACAAAGATAACGAACTACATTTTGACATCCAAAAAAAAATCTTTGAAATCAGAGCAAAGCATAGAAATAAAATCGCTTGTATTTTGCTTACACCAGGGGTATTGCGGGCCGCCTAAATTTGTTTAAATATTACAAATTTTTAAATTTTGTTTAAAATGAGTTCCTAAAATTGATGTAGTTTTTAATAAAATTTTATATCGTACTTTTAATAAATTGTTAGCAAAAATCTTAAGAATTTTTTAGCATTTTCTAAAATCATTATTAGCATTTTCTGGCCTTGTCTAAAGCAAGATTTAGCTGTAAACAGTTTTAAGATCTGGACATACTGATAAGTATGCAAACAGTTCCTTGAAGTTATCTTAATGACTTTAGGTCATTAAAAATTATCTTTCTTTATAGATTTTATCTATTTCAGAGCACATTTGGGTCGCACATTAGACCCTTTGTGCTGCGGTGCTAACGGCCTTTATTTAATAATAATAATAATGAAAGTCTAAAAATTTTAAAGGCTCAGTAGTGGTAATCAGGTGCGAACTTGATATTTTCAAAATCAATCATCGGAATAACATAATAATGTTAAATACATTTTGAAGTGTGCCAGTTTTTTCAAATTATTGTTATGGGCGAGAACGGAAGATTTTTTCAATCAAACTCGAAATATCATGTGGCGCTAAGTTTTAAATTGGATATTCGTATTCGGCGAATATTGGCGCAGATATTCGTATTCGCGAATATTAAAAATCGATATTCGTAACATTACTAAAACATGCATTCACACTTGAAATATTTAACATCTTCTATCAATCAAAAATGTCACCATTTCTGAAAAAAAAACTTTTTTTAAATACTTTTTTTCTACAAAAGTTCCAAAATTTTTAAAGAAAACACTTAAATGTATTTTAAAATTATTTTGTTTAAATTAAAAAAAAAAAATCCACAAATAAACATGCAAAAAAGCAAAACTTACCAAATGGTAACGCTGCTTTCAAAGCAAAATAACTTTGACAAATACCATTTTGTCAGAGATGCCACAATAATAATAATAGAATTTATTGCCACTACGTGACTCTATAACTCTGCCATTTATTGACTCATCTTCACAATGGTTATTTTAGAAATTTTATAACCGTTCACTAAAAAGAAAGAAATACATAATCCGTTTACAATTTTTGAAGGTATTTGCATTTCAGTCACATCATCTTTTTAAAAACACAAGTAACGGTAATTTTGGAATATCTCAAAAACTATCATGTAGTGTAATCGGAAGATATTGAATGGAATACAATGAGAAAGGAACATCTTTTAAAGATGTTAATTTTAGCTCAATGTATTTCTAACGGGAAAATTTCAACATCTTCCCAATCTGATGGTAGATTCGAAATGTTGACAAGTGTGAAAAGGCTATAACTCTTTAATGGATTATGTCAGTCATGGATTTAATAAAACAAATGCAAAAAGGCCTCTTCTACATGACTCTAACCCTAAAATAATCATTCAATATTTTGAATCCAATTTATATTTATATTGTAATATTTCAAAATTTTATTTTCAATTTAAGGCTGAACTTAATTACAACGAGGAGGATAATCCAGAAAAGGTTGAAAACTTTTTGATTTTAAATCTGACAATTTCATGTATAAATAAAACTTAACCATTGAAATTCAGTCATAAATATTTAAGAGAAAGTAAATAGAAAATATATAGATAGACCTTACAATTGTGTTAGTGCCGAGATAGAAACATTATCATCCATTGCCGAGAGTTTTTATGAATTTGTATCTCGTCTTAGTCTGTGCAATAAAATATTGAATAAAAAAAACAGAGAAGCAGTTAATGATATTAAATATTTGGTTATTATAACAGTTATTCCATTAAAAATACTCTAGTTAAATGTGAATTAATTTTGTTGGCACTATTCATAAATTTAGCATTCAAAATTTTTCAACAATATTTTTAGATATAGAAACATATAAAATCAGTGGCAACTTAATTAAAAACGAAAGCAAAATATTAATTTTTACCTTTTCAATTTACAAACATTTTTTTAAGTAATTTCATTTCAAACCCAAGTACCAAAAAAATGTACACTTGTCCCATTTTCCTCGAATCAATTAAACTAAATTTCAATTATGATTTCATTAATTCACTAATCAATTATTGTTAACGCACTGTGTAGTTAGAGTAGTGCTAAATTTGTATTGAATAAAATATTTTTTTTTAACTAAAACTTTTCAATATCGCACAGCTTACTTTACATGCCAAGAAAGCTGCGGGAGAGGCTTCCAAGCAGGCTTTAGAGGTCTCTAAGCAGGCGGCTGGTGTAAGCAAAAATACTTTTGAAGACTTAAGTTATGTAGGCAAATCAACACTGGGTGATATAACGAAAAAAGCGAAGGAGGAAGCCAGCAAAAAGGGTCTCATCAAGTTAGATGAGAAAATAGAACACCAAAGCCCAGGAACTGGCAATCAATTGGCAACACAAAAACAAGTGCAAAATAGTGGAGCTGGTTCAGGAAATTTCTTTTCCAACATTGGAACTGACTTTAATGGTTTAGCATCGTCAACATCTACTATGTTTTCGGGAATGTTTGGAAAGAGTAAGACAAATTTAAAATTAAAAATCCATTTTAGTTTATTAAATATTTTTTTAAAATTTTAGAAAATCAACAAAAGCAACCACCACAACCTTCAGCTCAGCAAACTATGGGCCCCAAATCAAAATCTGGATTAGGATTTGATCCTTTCCCAGGACGCAAAGGTTTAGTAGAACGTACACCTTTGATTAAACATTCTGGTCCACATAAGACTCAAGAGGAAATAACGCGGCAACAGAATCAGGAAAGGTCTCATAGTAATGCTGAAAATCAAGCCTTTCTCAAAGACATGACAAATCAGGTATTGGCCGGAGAAGGTATAGGTTGGTTGAAGATGAATCGTTTTAAAAAACTAATGGAAGATGAATCCTATCGTACTTTGGTCTTAAGTAAACTCAATAAAACGTTGGACAAGAAAATAGCACCCGATGACCATATAGATGACATGGTAAGGCCAAAGAAAATCCCAATTTCAACCAATTTATTTTCAAAATATTGCATTACAGTGTGTTACCAAACCCGTTTGGAAGGGCATGTTGAAATGTTTACATGCCATTACATCAGGTCTAGAGGTAACATTTTCCAATTTCGGTTTAGGTGGCACAGCGTCCGTTTTTCAAATGATGGAAATTGCTCACACACATTATTGGACCAAAGAAATCAATGACGCCAGTGATATGTCCTCCAGTTTACTCTCTAGTCATGCTACCAGTCCTATGGGTAGTCGGGAAAATCTCCGTTCTCCCTCGAGTCCGAATGGTTCACATTCGGGCTTGGGCAGTGAATGGGCTTCACCACAAGAATCTCGTAAAAGTTCAACACATACTGATAGATCGGGACCAACACAAGTTGCTGGCAATACTGGTCCCTCTAGACGCCTATCGACAGCTGATAGTCAAGATGGACAATCGACAACGGAAATGTTTAAGGATATGTTGGCTCAAAAGAGATCAGCATTGCTGAGCAAATTGACATCATTTGATTCTGATGTAAGTAGTTAGGAACAAATTTTGACAGATAATTTTTGTTATTTGTAAAAAAAAAATGCTTTAATCCCGACCTATCATTAAACTTTATATGTATGTAGCAACAATTATACATTTAATAAATAGAAAACAGTGGAGTTAGAATGATGAACTATAGTGAGTTGATAAATTTTACAAAAAATAGTCTTAACAAATAGAATCTGGGAATTTATTTCTCATGGTGAGTAACATTCATTAAATAAATTTTCATATTATTCGAATGTGTATTCTAAGTCAAATTACAATCCTGGAAAATATTGAAGGAATAAGCCTATTAAAGTATAAAAGCTTTTGAGGAATGTAATTTTGCTTAGAATACACATTCGAATAATATGAAAATTTAAAAAATACAGTGGTGTGCTGGAAATCGCAAACGCAAAACGCAAGAATTTTAAAAGTCGTTTTTTAGTAAGATTTCTGTAATAAAAGAATTTTATGACAAATATTATACAAACATTTCTCTATTAGACAGAATTTTATAACAAAAATTATTAAAACTAGATTAAAAGTGTATTAAAAACAGCCTCAAAATTCTTGCGTTTTGCGATTTCCAGCACACACCCCATAGTCTTCAAATTCATAAATACGATATGAAAAAATAATTCTGTAGTCGGCCCTGTTTTACTTTTAATATTCTTCACCATCCGTTTAAAGAAATAGATCAAATCTTTCATTTGTATATTCCCAGCTCATCTTTTGTTGAAGCTAGCCACTATTACAATCTAAAAATAAAGTTCCTGATAGTTATCGTGAACAATAGCTATCGTGAACGATAAAGGGACCATTATGTTCTCTCGACTACTACAATTGTTCGGTAAAATGAAAAATTTTATTTATATACTATGGCAACATTTTTTTTTTTTTTTTTTTTGAAAAAATGTCAATGGTAAATAATTAGAGTGACATAAAACTGTTGAAGTTATCATGTCTTCAGCTGAAAATATGGCAGCTTTAAATTCTTGAAGTTCACTTGTTAAGTTACCATAAGGAAAAACATGTTGTAAGCTTAACAGTCACTCTTTAGTTAATGTTAACTTGTAATAACGAAAAATCATTTATCCTTCAGATAGCATCGTAAGAATAACTATTTGTAAGTTGTAATAATGGCCCAAAAAACTATTTTTCTACTATTTGAACTTTTTATTTAATGTGTGTAGCACCTTAAAATATTGGTCCTAGCTACCCTTTAATCTTAAATCGATCTAACGATGTCCGTCCGGCTGGCTGGCTGGACATCCATGTAACCTTTTGCGCAAAGTACAGGTCGCAATTTTGAAGATAATTTGATGAAATTTGGTACATAGGTTCTAATTGGCACAAGGACTAAGTCTATTGAAAATGGGTCCATAAGTTCATATAGCCCCCATACAAGCTGGTTAACGGTATAGGGTCTTTGTGCCCACCAGCTTTGCCAGAATGAAGAGTTTATCGTATTTTTGAAGATTTTTTGACCAAAATAAGATTTGAAAATTTTTTTTCTCAAATTCAGATTTTTTATTTTTAGAAATAAAGATTTTTAACTTTAAGTTTGTACAACATACATAATTTTTTACAATCTTTTAAACAGTAAATTTTTAAAACAATGAGGTTTTGCATCAGCTGGTTTGGTTGTCTATTGATTTTGCACACTTTTGTACCCATTGCCTACCATACACAAAAATGCATCATTTTTTCAGGGCAAAAAAAAATATTTAAAAAGCATCTTAGAATAGCGGTTGTTGATTTTGAGAATATTAATGAAAAAAAATTATTTGTGAAAAGAAAAAACGTATTTTTATAAAGTTTCATAGTATATAAAAGAACAAAAAAGTTTATGTATTTAGTACTAAAAGTTAAAACTAATGGAACTTAAGAAGCTTTTGGTTTGAAAGTTCCCCAATCCATGTTTATGATAATTTTTAAACAATATGGCCCATAACTATAGTCATAAACAAAGCATACTTTAAGAGTTCTAAAGTAAACTTTTCTTAAAAATATGCTTTTGATCTACTATAGACAAGTTAAAGCATACTTTACACGTTAAAACCGATGTTAATTTTAAAACCAGCTGAAGTTGTTTTTAACTCATTTAACAACAGCATCAGCTGTTTTTTGCCAAACAAAAAAGTACTTGCAAAAAGTTAAAAATGATTATGTTGCAAGATATTGGCCGATATTTTGCAATTATTAATGATTTGGAGGAACAATTTTATGGAAAGAAACTCAAAATACATTGTATAGGCCCTAATTGTGTAAAACTTAACGCCAAAAATTACATTGAAAGCAAAAACGAAGCCAAAATATTTTGTAATTTTGTTGTTGCTTTTTACATAAATTCATATTGCGTGTTAAAAATGTTCAACTCCGCAAGATATGCAGTGTTTTTTTATATATTAATTTTCAATGTCAGCTGCTTAGAGTTGCCCCTTGCTTATATTTTGTTGTAAGTTGTATGAAACAATTTTCTACATTTGAGGTGGCACCCAGTTAAAGTCGGTTCAATATAAAACATACTTTTATTTTGACTATAGTAGCAAAATAATTAAAATAGTGTTTTTATTTTAAAGTTGTTTTTAAAAAGAACCGACTTTAGCGTTTGACTATGATTATGGGCCTATGTCTTTTAAAAGGTGTGCCAACATTATTATAATAACTTTTCCATTAGAGGAATATATTTAGAAAAATCCATATATTTTCAATGAGCATTTTTTTAAATGCAATTTACTCCAAATGCCTTCGATATAACAACGGTATCAAAAACTAAATGCATACTGTTGCCAATTGTCTACATACCAGTTCTAGCTAATTTTCTCTATGTTCCTATGTGTGTGCATTCATAAAAGTTCGTTTCTAAGCACACACAAGCAATATTAATAAAAAAACAAACGTTACTTTGTTTTTAGTTGTTTTGATTTGTATTAAATTGGTATTTCATTGAGGTGGGTGATAAAGATCACTTTCTTAGTAAAAATCAAATTTTGTATTTTTGTCTTTTCTGTGAATCGTGTATTATTACAATGGAAAAAATTATTTTGCATCTGTTGACAGGTTAGCTATGGCCTGGTCATCTTGTTTTTAATAATGTTATTGAATAAATGCAATATTTTTGAAAAATACTGTATGTTGCCAAATGTCTACAACATGCGTTTGTGACATAAATAATTATAGACGGTTACAACTTGTTTGGTTAGACTGTGGTTAGACTGTGCCGTTAAAATTCCCCGATAACTTAACCAAGTAATTTATTTCGGTAGTTATTATACGTCTGTTCCATTAATGTATTACCTATGTACTCAGGGAATCTACTCACAATTCAAAGAAATAGGCTCAAAAACTGCAAATGACCTGCCGCAAAATAATTTATGAAACGGTCTGTTGCACGGGGTTTCCATGAGGAATTTGTTACAAATTATGAAAGTATGGCTATGCCTGTGACATGCTAAAAGGAGAATAAGCTTTCTACGCAAACTTCAAATTACGTAGGCGCGGAACCGTTTGAAGCTTCCAATAGATTTGACGAAACGCAAAAAACACAAACTTCAATAGCATGTCCGAAAACGGTTAAAAAATTTAACGCCTATATAGGAGGAGTTGACCTTATGATAGCTTTTTTGGCAGGTATATATTAAGAATGAAAAGTGGTAAGTGGTATTTTAGATTATTTTCCCATATAACAGATATGGACGTAATAATTTCATGGATACTCTAAAAAACAAACCACCCAAATATTACATTGTCAGATTCTAAATCAGACCTGGCGGAAATATTGTGCTCCTATAAAACATATGAAAACAAACGAGGAAGATCTTTAGCCAGAAAGGCATATGGAGGTAAAGGCCCCGAGGACCCACAAAACCTATACCGACACAAGATATACGGACCGATGGTAAAGGGCAGAATGAAAATAGATGTTCTACTAAAAACAGGTGCAAAATACCAGGTTGCAATGGATTTTCACGGACTTAGTGCACTAAATGTAAGGCTGCTTTGTGCCAGATCAAAAATCGCATTTGTTTGGCATTGTTTCATATATAGAAACTGTTTTCTAAACACCTGTATGCAATATAAATATGTATATGACTATTGTTCACGCCTTAATAATTTAAGTACCAAACGCAGATTGTTGCCAAAAGTCTACATACCGTTTTTTCTAAATAAACACTCAAAACTATTTTCTAAATTTTTTTTAATAATTTTTACGTAATCTACGCCTAATTTTCTATTAAAAAACATTTTTTTCAATCCAAAAGAAAAAATCATGCATTTAAGGGTTAAATTGAGAACCCTTAATATTTCATATGATATGTGAGCTTCATAGCTCCCAAACTAAAATCTTCTTGCCCAACATTTATATACCTCTAGTTTTAGAATTTAATTACTTCCAATGAAACTTCTTTTTTTAAATGGACTTTTTACTTTTTTACTTAAGGCTAGATTACACTATAATACTTTGTATTAATACATGTCAAAAACTCAAGTAATATGACAAAGTGTGATAGTGTGAATGCAATGTGTCACGAAAATGAAAAGTTTTATGAAAAAAGTTTGACATCCCATACGACTTCATCGTTTTTTGAAAAATTTCTAAACAATAATACTTTTCATTGGATCAGGGTTGCATTTTATTTCATGTGTGAGTGTTTATACTTCGTGTGATGGTGTGACCACAAACTATCATGTTAAAATAGATTTTTTGACAGTCGCAACAAAACTCATTAGATTTCTATCTCACAAAGTATTATGGAATACGTAAGACTTGTGAGGTAGTGTAATCTAGCCTTTATTAGAAATTAAATGGATTTAAAATATATTTTTAGAAAGAATTTTATGGAAAATATAACTAAAGCTACGGTCAGACTTATCAAACATCTGACGAAAAAAACGGGACCAACAACCAAACTAAGAAATCATTTCGCTTAATATCAATATTTATTTTGAATAAAATACCACATCTTACACAAAACTGTTCTTTGCTATGTCTAGAAGTATAATTAGTTTATTTTGTAATATTAAGACCATTTTAAATCTCACTAACTATGAACAAAAGTAGGGGTTACGCTTATTTGATCAAATATTTAATAAGTGTGACCGTAGCTTAACAACACAATTTAAACCTACCATCTAATTTTGTATAAAACCGATTTAAATAGTTTCCATAATAAAAAGTAAATTCTTTTAAAAAATTAATAATTTTTACTTTTTGCCCTTGTTATAAAAAAATTTAAAGATTTTTCTCTTCAAAATAAGATTTTTTTTGCAAAATGAAGATTTTCCTTCCAAATCTTCTGGCAACGCTGGTGCCAACAATGAAAACAATTTTAATGAAATTTAAAACATAGATCGATCCATATTTATATGGACACATAAGATATTTATGGTTAAACAAAATAGGACCATTAGGGCAGATAGCGCGCAATTTCTGCCTCTCCGAAACTATCTAAAAGATTTTAATGAAATTTAAAACATAGATAGATCACTTTTCATATAGCCATACACTTTCGAAAATTTATTTTTAAATACTGTGGTGTAAGGTTTCATATGATCGGGCTTGACCGACTATACTTTCTTACTTGTTTTTATTTGAAAAACATTTAATATAGGAATGTTGTCTAAAACGCCCAAAACGTCTATTTGAGGAGTACCGTTTTTGCTCATTATACATACCCCAATTTTATGGTTGTGCCCATTAAAAATTTATCATTAAATCATTAAAAAAATTTATAAAATTTTAAATTTAAAAAATCACTAATTTTACAAAAAAAAATTAAAACCAGATATATAAATTTGATAGAGTGTTTGGATCTATAACTATTTTCCTTTTGAGCTGATTGTGCTGAACTTCAGTCCCATACTGTTCAGGATAACTAGTAACAATTTGATACCATAATTGCTCTTTTGTCATCAGTTTTACGAAAACTTTGTGTTCAAACAGAACTGCATCGAGACCACATTTTCCATACAATTTGTCATCGTGAAATAAAATCTATTGTATATTGAGAAGGTTTTTTCTTATGCTCTCACATAAAACACTTACTGCCTGTTTGTAGAACGCGAGCGCAAAAGTGACTCGTTCAACTTACATTTGAAACAAAAACAAAATTTCAAAATTTGTTTTTGTTTTTGTTTTAAATGTAATTTAAACGATTCACTTTTGTGATCGCGTTCTACAAACAGGCAGTTATTCTCTTAACAATGCTACCATACTTTCATTAAATTTCATACATTTTGTAAACAGAAAATTAAAAACAAAAAAAATTAAAACCATAAAATGAGAGAGAATTATAAGTTACCGCCGACATTTTAATTATAAGATTAAAGACCCAACTATAATATGCTTAAGTTGGCTTGAGCATTTGTGCGGATACATGTGATTCATATGTGTCGAATCATAATGAACTTAAGAAAACTTTTTAGTTAATTTTATGAAACTGACATTTGCTTAAGCAAGGTGCGAAACAGATCGTTTCCGTACGGAATAAAATATTTTTTGCTGTTAATTTTGGTTTTTTAACTGCTTTTTTTTAGTTTTTTTCTTAATTTTTGACAGTTGCTTAAGCCGCTTATGAATATTATAATTGGGCCTTTAGGATTTTTGCCTGAAGTTGAATACTCAATTCTTTTCGAACACGTAAGCATGTTTACGACAGACGGACATGGCTTAATCGACTGAGAATAACTTAATATACATATATATTTAAAGGGATCCGAGAAAGAAGATTCACAACTAGTTGTAGACTGTATAAAAATGATTGACGAAAAATCGCAAACCTTGGAAATTTAAAAAAGAAACTCATATCTTTATGATTTGTTAAAGTTTAAAACATATAAAATTTACTCAATTTACAATGTATGCTCATCATTTCTCCACTGTGCTTCCCTATAAATGTAATCTTAATGTCATCCCCAGCCCTTTTTATAAAATGTTTTTAGTTGAGTTGAAATCTTAAGCATTTTTCTCCAGATTTTTTTTAAATAATATTTATTAGTTAGCATTTTCACATAGAAAAAAATCCCATTTAACCAGTATCCAATCAGTATATGTATGTATATATATAGATTTGTGTATAAATATTCCCACTCATCATTAAAAAATAATAAAAAAAGTACAAAAAAAATCATGTATTTTAGCAGCTTGATATAAATAATTTTACTAAATATCTTTAATTAAACAGATTGCTAAAATAAACTTTAAAAAACATTTTTTACGTAATTAGTATGTAAATTAAAAAAGCTAAAATAATAAAACGCTTTATTAAACAAACATAATAAACATAAATAATTAATTACATGTTGTAATACGTGTTTACTACATATAAACAAATATTTAATCAAACCAAACAAAAGTAATTAAAGAAATATCGTTTGTTATTTTGTGTGTATTTCTATACTACTATTTAACAACTTACTATACTACTACCGATTTCTACTATTATTTCTACTATATACTTAAATTCGTAGGCTGCAGGTTCTACGGGTGCCTTATCAGTTGTTAGTGATCTTTTACCCATGGGTAATTTGAATATACGTATGCCAGCCAGTTGTCGTTCTACTGTTTCCGATACTGAGTATGAAAATGTAAGTAAAACTTGTTAAAGCCAGAAATGTTCGCAAATAAAATGAAAAAAACAATGACAGGACTTCATTTATTCATAATTTTCCTTTTAATGGAAAAAAAAACATTTCCCCATGTCATTTAACTGCAAAGCCAACCAGCAACTTTTTTTTAAAGAAATTTTATGTATGTAAAAGGACTTGATGAGTGAGTTTTTTTCTAATACAGTCCTTGTTTTTAAAGGCATTGTTAACCCTGCTTAGATAAAATTAAGGCTAAGGATATTATTTGTTTGTTGTAATTTAATAATTTCTTATAACTAATCCATAATTTTAGACAACAACCTCCAAAGATTCCAAACGCAGTTCGAGCAATATGTGGTCGGGTAAATCTACTTTAAGCGCTGGTTTTCGCTATACAGGCGGTCATTTGATAAATACCTCCTCATCGCCTTCGCCCGATAGCCCTCGTGTTTATCTGTTCGAAGGTTTATTAGGTAAAGATCGTGCAGGCCTTTGGAATCAAATGCAATTCTGGGAAGATGCCTTTTTGGATGCTGTGAGTCAGGAGAGGGATATGGTTGGTATGGATCAGGTAAGTTGATTTAGGTTTTGGATGTTAGATTTTTTTTTTTTCAATATATCGCACTGCACAAATTTCAGTAGAGGCAAAAGCTGTTTTTTTTTAAATATTTACAATGGAAGTTAAACGCAATTATGGCGTTGCACAGTGTTCGATTTAAGACAATAATACCCTTCCTCGTACTTCATCTGCTACTTCTCATATATAAATCTGTCCGTCCATCCAACCGTTTAGATGGGACAGAAAAACTTGTTTTTTTAAATTAAAATTATTTATATATTTGGGGTATTCACAAAGTATGTAATTTAAATTTATGCAAAAACATATTTTACAATAATAAAAGTAAAACAAATTTGATAAATTAACAATAATATAAAAAAAATAATAACAACTTATTCTGGGTTGCTGCTATCATATTCGCCATCTGCACAGAAAAAATATCTCAAGAAAATTTTTAACAACACAGTTTGTTAAAAATAAAATTTTAGGTCAACAAACTTTTTGTTTGATTCAAAGAAAACATTTATCAAATTGACACTTTGCAAAATAGCACTCAATAAAACATTTTTAATAATGAAATAATTAAATATTTCTTCATATTCAATAAAAAAAATATTTGAATCGAAGTAAAGACAGTATTTTAACATCTCTTGTCCATTTTTAAATAGCTCATAATTCTCATTTGTTTTATAGTATAACAAATTTTAGTGTTTTTATAAAAATATAAAAATTGAAAATTTATGACATCATCATTAATAACTAAAAAATTAAAGATTCGATTAACATTTTGTTTGATTTATTCAACATTTTCAACAATTTATTTTAACAAATCAAGTAAACATTTTGTTGAAAAATTTATTTTGGGCAACAACTTTTTTTATTGACTCAATAAATTTGGTTGTTGACTAAAAATTTAACAACATACAAACTTTTTTATCAATACCGCAAAAATCGTCATCGCAGAAAATTCAAAAATTTTTGTTATCAAATATGCGATTTTCGTATTCAAATATGAAAATTATTTTTTTCTGTGTGAGTCTTCAATATTTAGAACAGTATTTTGCAGTAATTTGTTCTTGGGGCTTTTCTTAAATTACATATATATCGATCTAATGATATTAGCAGTCTATTTATTAAATCAGAGTTGGTATCTTTTCCGAGATATTTTTTGCGTAAATTGCAATCTGTAGCGTCTAGTGTCTTTATTTCTCGACTCTTGAGCTTCCTCTGACAATTGCCCAACGGGGAGGATGCAATTCTGAATAATTAATTTGCCATGTCAAAGAACTTTGTGCACACTTACCGGTATATAATATAATGGATATAATTTTAAATAAAGCTCTCTGGTTTCTATTCAAAAGTCAAAATCTACCTTATTAATTGAATATCCACACGCGAAGCATTCCAAAATAACATGAAATCACCTTAATAGTTCTAAGTCTATACCAGTTAATTCGGCAGATTTTCGATTTAAACTTTTCGTTGTTGAAGCTTTTGTTTATTATCTGTGCCTCTTGCTTGCCATGTTTTTATATCCATTCTATAAGCTATGTGTAGTAAACGTTCCATGAACCTAATCCATGAATGCAATGGCGACAAACCAAACTCTAAAACTTCGGGGTCTAATGTTTTTTGTAAAAGAGCAGAGGGATTATTCATCTCAGAAGGCTTAGTTCCACAAACATAACAACTTTGTGATGAATTTTACCTTGATAACAATGCAGTTGGATCCCTTGTATATTGGACTTCTGTATTTATTAAATCAGGGGACTCTTTAGCAAACAATAATTTAATAGGACGACAATAACGTGAAGAATTAGGTGTGGGATTTTGATAAACGAATGATTTCTGTTTTTTATCGTTGGTAAAATACATTTGAATTGGTACAACAGAAAAACTAAATAAATTTTCATCGCTATTGCCTTCTTCTAATTCTTCCATCCATTTTTGTTTTTAAAGGCTTTGATTTGCCCCATCACATTCCTATTTACACGATAATGAAATTTCGTGGCAAGTTCCTATTTTATCATTGAGTATGATGCACATAATTTTAAAATTGTGTGGTCCATTAAGGACTGTAAGTTTTTATCAGCATATTATTCTGTTACCTTTATATTTTCTGGATAGCACAATATTTTCGAAGCTCAAACTAATTTGATAAAGGTCGCGTTTAATATGTTTTATATACTGTTTCATCAACCTATACTTATTTACAGACAAATCCAAATCCAAGATCATTGCCAGGCATTAGAGATTTTGGCGTTTTTTCTTCTAACCTAATTTTTTATATTTGAAAATCTCTTTCACTATTTACGCTGAATTACGCTTACCAGCTGATGGCGTTTGCATTTCTATTGCCATGAATAATTGTTCATTACTTGCAACATTCGCCAGATACTTTGGTTTTCTCTCCTTACTTCTTCGACTACAGTCTTCAAAAAATTTTTGTTTGTTTGTTTTAAAAGTTTCAATAATTTAATAAAAATAAAAAAAATTGTAATATCGTTTCTACAACGCGCATAAAATACGCATAGAATTTTTGTGTTTTTATTTGTTTTCCTTTTAACACGTCATTCAGAGTACCGTTAAAAGCATACAAATTGAAAGATATACAAGAATCATATAATTTGAAGCTAGTCTGGGCCTCCGCTTGCAAACAATGTGGTCAATTTAAATTTTTAATTAACTTTATTTTTTTATTTTTTTCGTCCTAATTTCTGAAATCGTACACTGTGCGTTGTAAAGAAATACGAGTAAAGGCCCAGTTAGGCGAACGTTGTTGTGCCCGTAATGTACCGCATCGTACTGTAAGCACGTTGGTGCACTTATAGAACATTTAAAAATGTGTCATATATGTTTCCCATACATAAACAAAAAGCAATAGTATACATAAAACAAAACACACAGTGATGGGAATCAAAAATGTTTAAATGGTGACCGCTGTGCAGAAAAAGTACCAAGTGATTTAAATGGTATTAAAACAGTATTTTGTGTATGTAAAAAACATTAATAATTTATATTTATATTACAGATTTACAATAAACAAATTTGTATTTTAGCATATATATTTTTAGCATACATATATTGTATTGTGGTGTACGCACCAAACGAGGTTTTGATACTATTTAAAGCCTTTTACTTGTTTCATATTTCCATTGTATGTGTATTTAAATTTTTTTTATTTTTTACATCTAAACATAAATATATTTGTTTATACGGAAATATGTTGTATTTTAAGTTGTTTTGTCTCAATTCCATAGCTTTACTGAAAAAAGTTCCAAAAAAAAGAGCAAAAATACCCACATTCAATTAAACATACAAGCAGCCCATCACTGCCTTACAACTGTCACGTAACAACGGCATAAAAATCTGTTTTATACAGATCGAGACGTTCCGTCAACGTGACATTTAAATTCAGTAAGCATTTACATTGTTTGCAAATAACAAAACGAACCAGACGTTCCGTTAGGGGACGTGGACGTTCGGCTAACTCTGCCTTAAGAAATACACAACGGTAGTTGTTTTTGTAATTTTTTCAGAGATTGTCGAAAAATAACAAGTTTTTTTGAGTTGTTCCCCTTTCCGTAAAATTAGCTTTTTAAAATAGTGTTGTCATTTAATAAATATAGACACAAAACGAAATATACCAGCGTAATAAACTTACCTATAACAAATAACAAATAAAACCTAATTTAAGTAAGCCTTTGTGACATAAGCACTAGCACAACTAAAAATATTTTTCTTTTGTTGATTCTGGAGAGCTACTTTTATATCAAGAAGGGGGATACAACTGTATTTTTTTGGCGAAAGTGTAAAGAAAATGATGTAAGATTTTTACAGTGGGTGGATATGACCACTGTACATAGATTTCTTGCAAAAAGTGATAATTTAAAAATTTCGAGTTGAATCTCTTTAGAGGAACTAGTGCGATATGTAGATGGAACTTTTATGTGAAGCAATTAAATTTTTACATTTTATGTTTAATTAAATGTTTTCTTAAATATTTTAATATACATAATAATAATTTAATAATTTTATTATAATAATATTATTAAATTTATTATTCCAATTTGCTTTTAAATTTTTTCTTTTGAAATTATTCGCTTAAAGGCGACCTATTTTCTATACAACTTTTTCGCTTAAAGTAAAAAAGATTTTTTAGAAATTTTTCGCAACTTAACGTGAAAAAAGAAAAAATGCAAAATAAAATACCTAACCGAAAAGAATCTGTCGAAAATGTTGTCAAAGGACCAAAAGAGCGTAGAATTTGTCATCTCTGGCCCTATAACAAACTCAGAATGACGAGAAGTACATGTTATACTATATACCAGAAAAGCATCTGTTGTGAACATAAAATTGAACTTTGTGTCTCATGCGTAAAATATGGCTAATAACTATATATTTTTTTCTTTTGTATTATTTGACTGATTATTTTTAAAGGCTGAATAAGAAAAAAGTAATTTATTTTTTACCTTTTTAGTTTTGGTTGTTTTAAGAAGTTAATTAATTTGAAAAACAAAAAAAAAGGAGTTCAAATTTGTATCGAATTTTACAGAGAAAAAGAATTTTTTTATTTTTTTATTTTTTAATAAAACGCTTAACTTAAACTGATTTTTGTTTATTTTAAAAATTGTTCCGCTAGAATTTATTTTATAAAAAGTTCGTCGATTCGTCGAAGAGTAGCCTTAATGTACTAAAATTAAAAGTAACTTTTCAGGGTTAAAGAACAAAAAATTGAATTTTAATAGTTTGATAACCTTTTTAATTAATTACAGAATATAAATTCAAAATATTATCGACATTTAATTTTCTCTACATGCCAATAGGCACGGTTGCATTTCTTCTATCATTGTGAATGAGATCTATAACTATTTTTTAGTTTCTGTGTTGTTAGTTACAACTTTAGTTATGATTTCTGAATATGCGCCCATGAAATCAATGTTACCAACCTAAAATTTTACACACATTAAACAACACAACTGACACAAGCTTTTGAAATTTCCAGGGACCTATTGAAATGATGGAACGCTATAAATCTCTTAGCGATTCGGAACGCAAACGTTTAGAGCACGATGAAGATCGTTTACTCTCAACAATGTTGTATAATCTAACAGCCATTATGGTAATGTTAAATGTGAATAAAGAGGAAATACGCAGGAAAATAAGAAGATTGCTGGGCAAATCTCATATTGGGCTGGTCTATGCTCAAGAAGTACATAATGTGGTTGATCAAATAAATAACTTAGTAAGTCATTCTCGCTCGTACAAAAAAAAATTAAGACAATTCATTTAATTCTCTTTATATTAGAATGGTAATGATATTGATTTGAAACCCCTGGGTTCAAGACTTTTGCATCGTCAAAGTTTCACCGTTCACCAGGGTGTTGATGCTTCAGGTCCATTACGATTTATGGAGGTACGCGACGATGGTTTAGTGTTGCGTTCGGTAGATGGCACTATTGTAGAACGATGGTGGTATGAACGTTTGGTGAATATGACCTATTCACCGAAAACTAAATTGCTTTGTCTATGGCGACGTAATGGTGGGCAAACTCAATTGCACAAGTATTATACAAGAAAGGTAAATCGGTACTCATTTCAAATATCAATATTATAATCTTATAAAACTGCATTTTAGTGCAAAGAACTTTACAATTGTATAAAAGAAGCTATGGAACGTGGTGGCACTCCCACGAATGTTCCCGAGCTGGGTGGTGAATTCCCCGTACAAGATATGAATACGGGAGAAGGTGGTCTATTGCAAGTGTGCCTTGAAGGTGTTGGTTTGTTATTTGCCAACAGCAAGGTAAGTAATTTGTACACAATTCCCCGCTTCAAATCCTTAAAAAAAATCCCTGTGTCCTTAAAAAGATAAATATAAAATATACAAAACTCCCCTTCTATATACTGCTTTATTTTTTTTAAAATTAAAACAATCAATTCAAACCGTCTTTTTATGTATTAAAAGAATATAAATTTATATAACTAAATTTTAAAATAATAAAATATTTATTGATTTTGTACTAATGAACGTTCGTACGTCTTAAATGGGAAGGTGATTTTATTTTTTCTTTTAGTTTTGTTATTTTTTTTAATTCAGTTATTTTTTAAATTCTTATTTAAACCTTGTACAAAAATAATACGTGGTATTAAATATTATTTTGATTTTTTTTCTTTAGTTATTTATTTTAAATGTTTATTTTTATTACTTTTTTAACTAAATGAAAAAAAAAATCATTAACAAAAATCTTTGAAAAAAACGTCAATTGTTGTAAAACATTTTCCGTATTAAAAAAATGTTATATATTAATTTTTTTTATAAAAAATGAAAGCAAGGACCTTCTCAACTTTTTCTTTCGATTAATACTTTTAATTTTTGGTTTAAGTAAATAAATTTTGATCATTACATTTTACTCAATTTAGTGTCATTTTATTAAATAAGTTTTTTAAAAAAGAAATTTTTAGTTCTTACGGGGGCTGATATTCTGCATTACGGGTTAGCTCTATTTTAAGTATACTAAACGGTCTTAATACAAGACCTACCAGAACTAGACTACAATAATCTCAATACATTATTTGCTGCCTCAATTACGGCTTTTTGCCGATTCAAACGAAAAGTTAAAAAATAATTTAAATTCCTAACAAACTAAAATTAAAATAGTGTTACTAGCATTGCGAATTTATTTAACAGGTGGCGAAAATCCTACAATAAGTAAAAAAAAAATAGATAGACAGAGTTGTTGTTTTTTTAGTTGGTTCATAAGTAAAAACAATAAACAACTTTTGACCTTTCTTTCCCGTAGTACGAAAAAAGTAGATCAGTTGTGTTATTACAGGGGGTAAAGTGAATTCGCATTAGGTTCTGGTATACCAATTTACATTAAATCACTAGCTTAATCGATAAAGCATGTCCATCTGTGTGTTCATAGTAACCTTTTGTACAAAGAACAATATTGAAAACAACTTGATGAATTTCGGCACGAAAGCATTTGTTCGGCAGTACTTAGGAAAAATGCAGTAAAGTGCAAAAACTAAATCAGAGAAAACTGAAATAAAAATTTTCGGGCATGTTCTAGAAATTGAAATGAAATGGATTTGAAATCGAGCAAATTTTAAAAACGACCATGTACTAAAAGTTCATTCCATTTTACCAATTTCATTTTGTAAGTACCAATTTTCTTTACAAAAACCACTCTTAAAATCAGGAAAAACTACGGTGATTTTGTAAATAATTGAACCTAAAATCTCGTTCGATTTCAATTTCACTGCATTTCGATTTCTAAAACATGGTCGTTTGTTATTAATTTAAAATATTTAATAAACTTTACTTTAAAATAAAATTTTTAACGACTTACTTTATAATTAATGAGTAGAAAATTAGACTGTCTCACAAATTTTCAGCTTTTTGCGATAACCGTAAAATTTAAATGTTTTCTAAGTTAAATTAGGGCTGCAGAACACGAATATGGAATTAGTTTATTTTTCTTAAGAAGCGTTTGCGAGATATTCGCGAAAACCCTGTTTTGTTGCAGCTTATAAAGCTATTTTCGAAAAATTTGAGAATTGATTTTTTAAATTACGCAAATTTTACACTGTTACAATAATATATTCTTTCTCAACCAATATCTATACTGCGTTATCAGATAAAATTCACTAAGTTAAGATTAAAAAAATTATTTTTTTTCCCTTTTTTTAAATTCAATATTTAAAGTCCATCCATTAAGGCAAAAAAAAAATATCTTAACCCGGCATTTCCCATTCCTTGAGTAAGAAAAATAAAACTGATTTTTCTTTCAAAATAATATAAATACGTCGAATTTACCCTAACAAAAAATAAAATTAAAAGAAAATATTGCTTACTCCGTTTTTTAAGGGTGTTACTTATAGGTAACAATGAGCATAATTTATTACACTGGCCTGGGTCATCTTCAGCATCTAGTATTTCCATTATTTAATTCAATTTCAAATATTAGTAAAATAATCCAAATTAAGCAATATATAAACATAATTACTACGTATGGTATATATAAGTACATATAAATATGATAATATGTGAAAATATGCCCAGTGTCACCTGCAGGTGACACTTGACAATCTAACCTTATTTTTTACAAAAATGCAATTTATGTTTTGACGATAATCAATCATATTATAATTTTGAGTTTCTTACAGAATGAATCAACATATATTATTACGTTTCTTACCCTTTTGACATTTTTGTTCCAAACAAATTTGTCAAAAAGAATTTATCATCTGACAAAAATAATAGAGTTGCAATATAATAAAGTAAAAACATTCGGATTTGAATTTTCAATAAAAAATTTTTGTTTCTTGGTTGTGTTGATTGGATTAGCATAAAGTGTTAATTTGTTTACATACTTTAATTTTGTGTCGAAAATGTAATATTTTTCCTCTTCGGTTTAACCTTTTATGTTGCGTTGACGTTTTACGAATTTGCATTTAGCAGTAGTCCTAATTAATATGGCGCTGATAACGCTTTTCTATTACTGCATGATCATGGTAAAAATCTTTCACCAATTCTTTGGAGGAAATTAGTATAAATAGTTGTAAAGAAAATGGATTTTTAATGATATATGTGCTTCTCTAATTACAAGAAACTCATTTAGACTTCAAATAATACTGATT
Organism: Pollenia griseotomentosa; assembly: GCA_963931875.1. Taxonomy (NCBI): domain Eukaryota; kingdom Metazoa; phylum Arthropoda; class Insecta; order Diptera; family Polleniidae; genus Pollenia; species Pollenia griseotomentosa. The sequence goes on from OZ007563.1 coordinate 90,715,945, forward strand.
TTTTAACCCTTCTGCATTCCTTGGGTTAATATGACCCAACTTTACTTTTAAACCCACTTTCTTTTTATGTTGATGATGCAGCATCGAGTTAAGATCTTATTTTATCCTAAACAATAACGGATAAAACTATATAGTAGCAAAATAAAGTAAAACTGTTTTTTTGTTTTTCGTTCACATAAAAAAACAAACTTTATATACACTTGTAGTCTTGTTGGGTTAATGTTACCCACCTAAATTTTTGTCTCTAATTCTTGGCCTACAATAAAAATTTGTCGCTAATTTCTTTTTTTTCATATTATATTATAATGTCGTAACCCGAAAATAACTGACATAAGTGTTGCAATGTCAATTATACTAGAATTTACAGTAATAAAAAGATAGATAGAAAGATTCTAAGTACACAGAAAAAAATAAAAATTAATTTCAATTAAAAAATTTGTGATATTAATTAAAAAATTAATTAAATTTGCACCAGTAAACAAATTAATAGTATCAATTAAACCATTTAATAGTATTTATAAAACGTTTAATTCACTTGATTAAACGTTTAATTCACTTGATTAAATTTTTAATTAAAACTGATTTTATTTTTGATTAATGCTTTAATTGGGGAAAAATATTGGAGAATTTTTTCTGTGTAATAGTTGTTTCAAATTGACCCACAAAGATCATAGATGGAAAAAAATAAGAAACGAATGCAGAAGGGTTAATTTATTTGATATATACCATGGTCTTAATGGCATTCTGTTATTTCCTAAAAAATGCCTTATTACTTTCTGGATAGAGTTCACAGAAAAATTATCCAAAATTGTTCACCAACTAAAGCATTAATTAAAAATATAATCAGTTTTAATTAAAAATTTAATCAAGTGAAATAAACGTTTAATCATGTGAATTAAACGTTTAATTAATACCATTAACTGGTTTAATTCATACTATTAATTTGTTTAATTAATTTTTTAATTATTATCACAAATTTTTTAATTGAAATCAATTTTGATTTTTTCCACAAAGTTTAAGATACATCTGGTTGTGGGATTCAAATAACTACTATTTTTTCTGATTTTTTTTAAATTTGTTAGAAAACAATCTTTTTCGATTTCAAACATATTTTTCTCCAAACTGTCCGATTTGACTTGGATTGCCCCATTTATAGCTTTCATACATGTATGACTTCCTAAATTTGCTTTCACTGACATAAATTCGTTATAAATATTTTTATTGAGATAAAATTTAATAGAAAAACACTTTTATAATAATTAGAATATCACGGAAAAGTTTTAGCAAAACAAGAATTGACTGAAACTCCCATATGGGCTGCCTCCCAAAATTACTTTAGATTTGGGTATTTAGATATAAAGAAGATAAAAAATAATTGCTTATAGTTCTCAAATAGAGAATAGTTTATTGTAGAAATGAGTCCAGGTAAAAATTAAATTCTGAAGGTAGGAATACAATAAACGTTGCAAATCTTAAACAATTATAACTTTCGATAAAAAAAGGAAGTATTTCGTTAAGAGTTTTAAGTTGTGAGTGCAGTCATTTTATAAATATCAGCCTTCGTTTAACAAATTCTTCCTTGTTTAAGTACTTTTTCTTTTTTTTTATCATAACACTGTACAACACTTCGATAGAACAAGGTTTCAACGAGTAATTCTGTAAAAACGGGGGATATACGTGAAGTTAATGTTGCACAGTGGGAGATTTTTAAAAAAAAATGGAAACAATTCTTCGTTTAATAAACGGTAAGTACGATAGGATGGGTGGATATTTAAAACTTGTTCTTAAGTTTGGATTTTGGGTCTGAAAATATAACAGAAGGAACGCCATAGGTTCCCAAAATTGGACACCTCGGGTATAACAAAAATCTAAAACGATCCAGCTTTCCTAATTTTAGCCCGACTTAAAAAAAATGTTGTCAGTATAATATGATTTTGATACATAAAATATTCAAAAAAAACTAATTTTTGGGGACAAATTTTAATTTTTGTAACACGCGAGGTGCCCTACATTTGGAAACTATAGCTTAAATTCAAACACAAATTCGAATACAATTGGCTAAAATTCGAATACAAGTCCCTTATATCCACCTTATGGGGAGTTTAAGTTCTCCCTTAAGGGGGAGTTCTTCCATTTTGGCACATTCTTATGTTCTTACTAGAGGGCTATGTCACCCCCACGTCAGTCAGTGTTCTTTGAGTTTGCATGTAAAAAATACGTGTGATATTTTTGTAAAAAAAAGACTTTTGTACTAAGAATAAAAAAAGAATAATCTATGCCGATGGTTGGTGATTATTAGTTAAATTGTTCTTATACAAAAAAAAAAATTCAAAAATCTTGTTTTTTACCACCAATTGTGGAAAAGTATAAAATTAACCCCTAAAAATATTTTATATTTTGCTTATTCCTGACATTTAAGTTAAATTTTGAGCTTTGGTGTATTTAGATACTTATGGTTCAAATGTCTTAGCGGAACACATTATAATGTGTTATAACACCATTTCAATACTAATTAAAAGTACTTTTTGGCTATTTTTTAAGAAGAAGACAGAAAGGCCCATATGGCCTAGAGTTAGATGCTTTTAGTGTTTCATTTATATATGCCTCGTAAAATTTTACACTGATAAATCTTTATTTTCTATGCTAATTTGTCATAAGAATGTGCTACAACGGGAACACTTGAATTCCCCTCTAAAATGACCTCCCGACGTTGACTTTCATGCCGATATTCGTATATTTTTGTTTATGTCCCTTTAAACAGAATAACTCGTTTGTACTTTACAGTGTTGTACAGTGGTGTAATTATTTCTTCATCAATTCACATTAATCATATTTATTTATCACTCTTAAACACTTGAAAATATTGAATAGTTTTTAACATTTTAACACAATTTACATAAATACATGCATCCATATATTACATTTACATTAATATATACATATTTTAAAATAGCTATTTAACAAAATATCTCTACAACAACAAAAAAACATCATTCTATCTTTTTATGAAAAAATACATTTAAAAAAAATAAAAATACTAAAAGAAAAATATGCTGCTAGTGAATGTACTGAATGCTAAACAGAAATTTTTTCAAAAATAAATGCATTATTTTCTTAATTTTCTTTTTATCAAACATTTTTTTAACTTTTAATTGTTTTTTAACAGTAATTTTCTTTTAAAATTCTCTTAAGAAAATATAAAATATTCAAAAAAAATAAACAACAAAACATTTAATCACAGTATTATTAATAATTTTTTTTTTTGTCATTTTTACTTAATTGTAAAATTGTGTAAAATTTAAAAAAAAGAAAAAAATAATAGACTTTTTTAATTAAAAAAAATTTAACTATTTGATTAAAATTTTACGTTTTATTAATTTTTTTATAATTTATTTTACTATTTTCTCTTTAAATACATAATTACAAAATTATTAAAATATTAAAAAAAAGTGTACGTGATGAGTGGTATTGAAAAAATATATTTAAATTTTAAATGAAAAAAGAAACAATTTTTTTTAATTATTTTTTTTTTTTTTTCTTAACTTCTCTTGTAAATATGTATTGAATCTTTATTTTTTTAATATATTTAGGTTTTCTAATAATTATTAATAAAATATTATACATTTTATTACATTTTTTTCTATACATTTTAAAGTTTTCACTTAAATTGCATAATTTTTTTAAATTTTTTTCTTTATTAAATATAAAATATTTTTTTTTTGTTTTTTTTTCGTTTTTTTTTTTAAATAACACTTTAAATAAAACTTTTTCATGTTTTAGAAAAGAAAGCTGTTTTTTAGTTACAGCTTTTTTGAGTTCAAATATTAAATTAAACAATCAACAAAAAAATCTATAAAGAAATTTAAGTTTTTTTCTAAATTGGTATCTTTTGAGATGGTCCTTGTTGTACATTCGCTATTTTGAAAAGTTCTATTAAATTTAGTTTTTAAATTTTTTTTTTTCAATTAATTATTTAATTTTCATTTAAAGAAATTTTTGAGTTGAGCTTTTTACTAAGGGAATTTTTTGAAGTTTTGTTTTACGATCAAATTGCTTTACAAACATGTCTATAGAATAAGTAAAAAATTTGTTAGTATGTATGTGTAACACTGGCGATGCTGGGTGAAACATCCCAGCGGGAAAAATAAGGAGTAGGAAGGCCTTCTAGAAGGCCTCTGTACCCCTTCTTTTGGATGTACAAGGCCTTCTTGCTCCATTCCATACTCATATCTTTTTTACACACGTTGTCATTGCGGAGAAGGCCTTCCGCTCTCGCTTCTTCAGCAGGTACATAAGAAGGGTAACGGGACCAAAAAAAATTGATTTTTCTTTTGCTTGTGCAAAAAAACAATACAAAAAATGTTACTCCCTTCTCATAGAAGCGATTGTGGAAGGTGTATCTTATCTTTTATACGAAAGAACCGAGGCCTTCTATGAGGCCTTCTTAAGCAGTTATATAAGAATAGTAATTGAATCAAAAAATCTTTTAAGCCGGCCTTTAAAAAGGCCTGAAGTAAGAAGGTCTTCTGAGTTTTCCCGCACATACACGAGTTTGACATTAAGCATTTTGATCGTTAAAACCAAAAACCCAAAAAATATTACAAAGAATTTTTAACGCAGGAAAAATTTTACTTGTTCTTAAACTAGTTCTAGAATGCATGACAACTGATAGCACTGTTCTAACTGTGAAATTGTTTTGGAAATAGTTTCTTCGTTCGAATTTCTACGCAACTAGTTCAACATTAGGACATATGACCTTGTTCTTTTGTGAATGAATTTTGCTAAGCTCCGTTTTTATTTTTGGTTTTTTATCAATTAAGAATTATTATTTCTTCTTTAAAGTTGTTCAAGAACAATTTTTGTTTAACCAGCTCGTTTGTAAATCGTTCAGTTTAAAAATATTAATTTTTGGAACTAGTTCATTGATGACTTTGTTTCAAATGTAATATACAACGGAGACCTAAATATGTTGAAAATCATTCATCAGCTCAGTTTTTTGTAGCATTTCTAAAATTAGCTCTTTCATAAATAATTCCTATTTGGCATTATCTTCTTCACGAAAGCGTTGGGTAACTAAATGACAACATTTTAGATTGTCGTGGAGAATGTAAGAAAAGATAAACTCACTGTTTATGGTTGGTACTTTGTTAAAGCTTTGATATCGTTGCAAATAAGACTTGAGTGTTTGTAGTTCTCATTCACTCTGCAATTTAATTTGCATTATATCTTTAGCCTTTCTAAAGTCTTTGGCCTAAGTAACCAGTGAAATGCTCATAGGAATTTCAGTGTATTTATCAAGAATGAAAATTGGGAATTTAGCACAACAAACAAAATTTTATTAACGAAAAATTTTAGCTTTTATTTTATTACTTTTTAAACTATTTCCGAAAAACTGGGGACTTTTCTTAAACATGTATAAAAAAACAACCCAAAAAAAGAATTTAAGCTTCGATTTAATGCATTCTGGGACTAGTGATTCAAAACAATTTTTTAATTTTTTTTCAAAATTTAAAATTTTTCTGTTTTTTATTTCAATATTTTTTTTAATATTAATTTTTATTATTATTACTATTCTTTTTATTATTTTATTTTTATTTTGACAAAAATAAAAAATAAACTTCAAAAAAACGCGAAATTATTAAAAAAAAATACTTTTTAATAAAAATTTATGAATTGTTTTATTCAAAAATTAACAAAACAAAAAACATATAATTAATAATTATTTCTTCGATTGGTCTTCTTTTCTTCCATCATATTCTTCTTAACGAAACGAAATCAAAATCGTATCAAACCAAAAAAAAAAAATATTACAAAAAACCAAAAATTCTTCACGTGTACCAAAAATTTGAAAATTTTCGTTAATGAAATCTTCTAAATCATCATCACAAATAAACAAAAAAAAAGGACTTTGAGGTATTATTCATTAATAATTTGTTTATTAAAGAAAATTTTTTTAATTAAGATTTAAGCAAACTTTTTCTGTTTTTATTACAATAGCAAAACAAAAAATCTTTCAAAAACAAACTATTTTGAAATTAAAACAGAGTTGTTATTTATTCCAATTAGTAGTTGAAATTTTATTTTATTTATATAAAAAAAACAAAAAGCTTTTTAATTTATTTTTTTTTTTCAACTATTTAGAAAAAAATGTTATTCATTATAATTTCTATATACAAAAAAAATTAGTTTTATGCAATTTTTGTAATACATTTTTAGTTTCCTCATTTATTTAATTTAACATCTTGCTTTTTTAATATAATGAAAAACAAAACTTTAAAATGAAAAAGCAACAATTTGTTCAATTAGTTAATTGTCACTATTTCTTGTCTCTACATATTTTTTTTTTATTTTATTTTAAATAAAATAAATTGCAAAAGATTTTTAAGTTTATAAAAGAGTATTCACAGTCATATAATTTTGGTTTTTAAAAACTTTTAGTTTGAAAAATGTTTTTAAAATTATACATGACTTAACAGAAACAACTACAACAGCCAGAAAAAAATTATTTCAAATGAATATTTAACCACTCACCACCCACCACTACACAATCATGTCAACGCTTAAAAAATATATTTATTTATATAATGAAATTTTTAATTTTTTTTTGAATTAACTTTGTTCCAATTAACATTTTGTTTGTATCTTTTTAGTTACTTCGTGTGAGAATTTATTTGATGTTAATCATAAATCCTAAAATCTACTTTTCTAAAATGAAGATTAAATCGCGAATTAATTTTTTTTATCTAAAGCCTAAATTTTGGATTACATTGATTATAAAATTTGACCCATTTTTATATGCGCATTTCCACAGAAACGTCTACTTTTTGTCCCATTACATCACAAAGCATTTTAAACTGTTTCTTAAAGAATAATTTAATTATTATTAACTGTATTTTGGAGCTAAAGCGCACATTAAGTGAAAGAGAAGAAAAATGCGAACAACATGGCTCTAAAAGAGAAGCTTAATTGCTTAGTGACATAACGTGGCAAAAATAAAGCTTTCCTTTGGAATTGCCCATACCCGGGATCTACGTAGAAGGACTTGATTTTCCTATTTCAATTCGTTCTACTTTCTTACAGATATGCGTCTTATGACACAATGCCCCGCATTGATGGCTACCAAAAAAATAATTGAGTAATTCGTCTCAATTCCCTTTCTCCTGACTGATCTGCCACAAAACAACGGTCTAGCTGTCAGAAAATAAACGACCGAGCAAGAAAGTAGACATTACAAGATTATGCTTGACAACAATCTTGGGACCAGCGAATAAATATCATAAAATATGCCCGATCATGTTTGGAGCTATCTCTAAATACCGATATTTGTATTACTCCTTTTATCCAGTATTAAAATGCCCTAGGGCTTATTGAGCTCATGGCAGATGTTATGCAGTTCGTTTGTCCGACTGCCTACTAGTCGAAAGAGGCGACATGAAATAAGGCCCAATTAAGAAAATATAATAATCCCAAATAAAAAATTTCCAAAAAAAATTTAATTAAGTGTAAAAAATTAAATAACAGCTAATTTTAATGAATCAACCCCAAATAAAAAAAATAAATTATTGGGATCAATTTAAAAAATAGTTATTGAAAATAGTAATAAGACCCTTAATAACCCTTAAATATATGGCGCTGTGAACTGCGGCCCTAGGAAATATAGGCTTGTGTCGCCTTGTATAGCCTTGTATAGCCTTGCCATGTCTAAGACAATATTGCCTTAAGGCCCAATAATAAAATGCATGAGGTCGCTTATGTCACTATAATGTACTTAATGAAACTATTCGTCAAGTTTCGAAAAAGGTCATTTTCTTAAGCAAAGTGCCAAACTGAACGCACAATTGAACAAAAAAAAAATTGTTTTAAAGAAAAAGACGAATTTTAGATATTTATGTACATATTCTAATTTGTATCCATTTTTTATACCCTCCACTACAATTAGTTGTGAAGAGGGTATACTAAGTTTGTCATTCCATGTGAAACTTTTTTATTATTCATCTCAGACCCCATAAAGTATTTATATTCTGGCTCCTTGAGTAATTCAAAGTCGATTTAGCCATGTCCGTCTGTCTGTCCGTGTGTCCGTCTGTTGAAAACACGCTCACTTTCGAGAAACTCAAAAGAAATGAACAAACTTGATGTCAAATTGATTGTAGTCAGCTTGGGATTGAAGTCCACCAAAATCTGTTCAGCAGGATCAGAGCTATGAATCCAAATGTGGAACCACCACTTTAAAAAATTAATAATTTTGTTACAAAAACTAACATAAATGGTGGAACAATGCACGGAATGACATGAGATTTTGCAAATGTTCATTTTATTCCACTGGAAATTACACTGTGAAATTTCGGGAAGATTGGTCTAGAATTTACTCTAGGCCCTATATAAACCCTACGCCTAAAACCGTAATAAATAATGCTATCAGAATAAAATTGAATACTTCACAGTTTTATAGGACTAGAAATCACACTAATAAATTCCGTGATGATCGGTCCATAATTTACTATAGGCCCTATATAAAGCCCACTCTATTAGATGAATTAAATACGCCTAAAACCGTAGCAGATATAGATATTGCGGTAAAATTGCATCCAACTTAGCTTCATATGGCCAGAAAAAATGTCATGCAATTTTGCGATTTACGGTCCATTATTTACCTTAGATCCTACAGCCTTCTGAAATTCACTGTAAACGCTGCTGTATTTAAATTTATGTTTTTCAATATCAGAAATCCCTCCACAGAATTTTGAAATAATTGGTCTATAATTTACAATGGGTCCAATATGAATTCCCCTCCTGAAAATCAGTTTAATTCGGCTAAAACTGTTACGAATCATGATATTTAACTCAAACTAGTTCAAAATTCAAAAAAAGCATGAAATTTTCTGATTGTCGGCCAATAATATAATATAGATCTTAACCACAACCAATTTTAACGCTGACGTTAGTTTTTAGAAAGATGAATTAATAACACGGTGCTACAAATGAGCACTTTTTTTTATACTTGAAAAGCGACCTAGTGTAGGTTAAAGACCGTATTGAGTAGATCATAAATCAATTTTAAAAAGTTCGGAAACACCCACAAATTTCGGAGTTATTCCGAAAAAAGGAGAAGGCTCTCAAAAAACCTAACTCATTTTAAAGCATCTGAACAGGCTACACTTTCAGGCTAAGGATACAAAGTTGCTCCGCTATTACTTTAGACCTTTTGTCAATTTTTTGCACACTTTTCGTCAAAAAGCATTTCGGTTTGTTAAAAAAAAACTATTAAAAAAAATTTAAGAATTTTTATACAAAACTTAACACTGTGTTCTTTAAAATCAACTCCATTTTAAAATGTCAAGCATTAAGGCCTTTTTTTTTTGTTTTGGTGAACAGTGCAGATATAATGTAATAGAAAAATTTAGCAAGTGCAATAATCCAAAAATTAATTTATGTCAAAAAAAAATATAATATTATTCAACTTAAAATTGACATTTCAAGCTTGAAATAAAAAATATATTGCTAAATCAGCGGTTTATGGCCAAATTCAGCGATTAACCGCTTATCGTTTTTATGTTTTTCATAAATAAAAAGTTGACAACATTTAATAAAATAAACAAAATCATAACAAAAGAAAAACTGAAAAAAAACTGTTTACAGTTTGCTCTTTCCAACATTTACTGTTTTTTTATTTGCACATGTTTGCGTGGTATTAAATATATTAGGAAACAAACTTAATTATAAAAAATAGAGTAATTTTGGTTATAACTCAGCCATTTCTTAACCGATTTGACAGATTTGTTTAACCGACGTGTTTAAGAAGAAATTTTTCATTAACTTGGGCTATTAAACTTGGACTCGGGAAGATCTATGATTCCCGATAATGCGTATTGAAAAATAAACTATTTTTCCGGGTTTTTCAGAAAATATTTTCTACCAAAGATTTCCGATCTTTTAATATATGAGAGATAACCATTGGTCATATGACAGTCCAAAAATTCAGGTTTTTATAAAATTTTTGATATTTTTTTGTACGCGAGGTACAACGCCCACTTCTCGAATCCCGCCCACATTTTATGTGATGCTGTGTTTTGGTAACCTTTATGTGTGTACCTAATTTGGAAACTTTGGCTCTTGCCGTTCTCCAGATATACAGAAAAAAGTAATAAAAATTCAACAACAAGTGATGTTTGGAAAAATTAGAGGTAGTCGTGATTTTTTGCTCATATCTCAGCCATTTTTGGACCGATCTAGCTGAATTTCAATAGCAAAATTATAATAAGAATACCTGACAGAAATATGTGCCAACCAAACCCCCATCGTATCTTGGGGCTTCGGAAAACCCATTTCAACAGACAGACGGACAGACGGACAACCGGATTTGAACTTCCCTTCTCATAAGGATCCAAAATATACATATATACTTTATAGGGTCTAAGATCAATATTGTATAAATTACAAACGGAATGACAAAGTTATATATACCATTTTATCTTCGGTGAAGGGTATAAAAATGTAGTGTCATATGGACTTTGGTAAAAACACTTTTCAATATGTTCAATTCAAAAAAAAAAACTATTTTGAACGAAAGTGCCTAAGCATATTATGGTTAATTTAATCATATTAAACTATATTATGGTTGAATTTGTCCTCTATCATGAAACCACAACCATATTATGGTTGCCTCCGAACATGCTAAGGTTAATAAATTTTTTATTAATTTTATTTATTTATTTATTTAATAATTTATTTAAGGCTAAGGTTAATAATAACAAAAACAATTATTTGCTGTGAACCATAAAACGTTCGAAATACAATGACATTTAAATGACCGCCCATAAATTGGTTGGAGCAGTCGATATTTTTGCGGTAGATTTCGGCCACTTTTTCACACACTTCGGGCGGTATCTTGGCGATAACTTGACGAACGTTGGCTTTGAAATGCTCCAACGTTTAATGATAATCCGCGTAGACACAGTCTTTGATCTAGGCCAACAAAAAAAGTATAATATCATAGTCGGTTATCATACGGCTATAGCGCTCTGAGCCGTGGAGTCGTTAAATTCGGATTGCACGCCACACTTTCACTAGCAGGCCTGACCACATCTGTAACGCTTCTAGTCTCTTTAAATTTCCCTATAATCTTTCCAATTCTTTGCACAGTAGGTCGATTGTGACAATCATAATAACCCCGCAATGCGCGTAAAGTGGCCACGTTTGAGCCATCACTTTTTGTAGTAAATTTTACCAACTTTAATCCGTTGTTTGGTTATTAAGCGTTCCATATTCGTAAATGACAAACCTTTCACTAAATAAAAAACACTTTAAATGACAAATATTTAACAGCTGACAGGCTTGCTAGACCTGCGGTTTCGAAACCACTAAATGAATTACCCTTTACATAAAATCGCAATCACCGATTCTGATACGCATTTTAATATTTTTTCTTTTTTTTTTATTTAATTTAATTACACTTAAACAATTAACACTAAAACTTTTAAAAACTAAACTTTTATTAGAATATAGACATAAAAACACTTAAAAAAAACTCTTACCTTATTAATTATTTTTGGTTTTGCTTGTGTAGTTGAGTTTTACTGTCTAGCATCATACAAAAAAATCTAAAAATACGAAAAAATTATATTTAATTTAGAGTTGTAGTTAATTAAAACAAAATTAATAATATTTTAAAAAAATGCTACAAAATTAAAAAGAATACACTTTAAACAATTTGTTTATATAAAAGAACTTAATAAAAAAAAAATACAAAATTAACAAGCATGATGTTGATTAAACATGTTGGCAAATTAAAAAGTTACTAAATTAATCGTATTGATTAATATACGTGCTAGTTTATTAAAAAACCCGCTCGCAGATTTTTTAAAATGAAATTATTAAAAAAAAAAACACAACCACAAATTTAAAACCTCTCCCCTTAAAAACCCCCAGCGGCTGATTTTGTTTGCTTTTAATTCATACATTTTCGTACAAACTTTCAGTTTACAACAGTTTAAGGTTTAATTAAAAAAAAAATATTTAATAATTTTTTTAAATAAAATATTTTCATTAAATCTTTTAATAAAAATAAAAAATAATAAAAAGAAATAAATACTAAATTACGTTAACAATTTCTCTTGACTAAACGTGATTAATTTTTCTGTTTAATTAAGACCATCTCACAAGTGCTAATTAGAACTTTAAACAAACAAATTTTCAATAAATTTCGTTAAAACAGAAAATCATACTAATTTAATTAAAGAAAAAAAAAAAGAACTTAATTATTTGCCTGCTTTGTATTTTTAAATTTCGTTTTTTTTTTTTTTAATTTTTCCACCAGCAATTTTTTACTTTTTTGCTTAAATTTAATTTTAATATTTATGTTTTTTTTATAACTGCTTCTTTATTACAATCAATCAATTAATCAATATTAAAAACAATACAAGTTAAAGTATTAGAAAAATCTTTAGCTGCATATAAATAAAACAAATACGCTTTTGTATTTTCACCTTAATTTTTTTCTCCCACACACTTTACAATATTATTGAAATTGATTTAAAACACGTTTTAAAGCTTTTAAGTATTCAAAACGACAAACATATTTTTTAAAACAACAAATCGTATAGTAAAAAATATTTAATAGCTTTTCTTGTAACTTAATTAAAAAACAAAATTGTTTTTATTATTAAAAAGCTTTAATTGTTGTCCTTAATTAAATTTTATGTTGTTTTTTGTTTGAATTTAAATTAAATTTGTTTAATTTTGCATGCTGCTTTTAGTTTATAAAATTAAAGTATTGTGGCACAAGAAATTTTACATATTTTTGAAGAAAAAAAATATATATGAAATTAGTGTTTAATTATTTTTTTTTTATATTTTGGAAATAAAAACAAATTTTTTTTTATTAATTTTTACAGTTTTTCGTTCGTTTGGATCACATACGAAAGTGTTTTACACAAAAAGGTGGAATATTCGTATTAGAGGAATACAGTAAGTACATATTCAATTTTTTTAAGAATCAAAAACAATTTAAATCACTAGATCCTTTAAAATATTTAGGGTATTCACAAGGTGTGTTATCATGTTATATTGTTATAATGTTTTAACATTTTACAATGGTTTAAATATATTGTTGTTGCTTTGTTAACAAAAAGTGTCTAAAATTAATAGAACTTTGCTTGCTATGTTTATTAAGCTGTCGTAATTAATCAGAGGAGACCTGCGCTGAGCGGCTGAGCCAAGCCGCATTAGTTTTTGTTGCCGTCGCCGTTGATGGTATAGTTTTATCCGGCTAATATTTGAATTTAACCTGCGGCTAGCAATTTTTGCAACAAAACACTTGCGGCGTCAAATTATATCGGCTTAGGACTCTGATGTTTGGTAAACAAACAAAATAAAATTTGTTTGTGATTTGCGTCTAAAAAATGGAAAATAGTCACATAAGATCTAATTTAATTTATTAATTCATGGATTAGAATTAAAAAATATTTTGATGTTAGGTAAATATTTTTTTTATATTTGTTTTATATCAGCTGATTTAAATTCAAAATAGCATACTAAATTATGAGAGGTTGTGCACAACAGTCGTATTTTTCCTGTTATTATTTTAAGATTTTATGACTTTATGACACCTTGTGAATCCCCAAATTGTTTTTATACCCTTCACGATAGATGAAGAGGTTATATAAGGGTTGTTTTTTTTAAGACATTTATCTTTTATTATCAAAATAGTTTTTGGGAATACAAAATTTTAATTTAAAAGATTTTGTTATTCGTGCTTAATTCCCAATTTTTATTCTTGATAAAAACACTAATATTTATTGTTAATGTGAACTTTTTTTAAAAATATGCCAACAAATTCAACGAAATTACCAAAATTTTGGCTTTATTAGATTATTATTATTTGATGATTATTAGATAAACTCCATCCCGTCAGTACAATTTTGCAAGATGTTTTCAAGCACACCCGGACTTATTTTGTCATTACTGCATCGCATGTTGGCTTCTAAATGATCAATCGTTGCTTGTTGAGTAGTCCAAAGTTGCCAATTAGTAGAAGGGCAAACATTGAGTTGCTAAGAACGGCGTCGGATCGATTAACTCGGGTCCTCTGTCACGCACGGTAAGGGCTCGATTTTGATGAATATTATTCAAAAGTGTAAATGTTTATAGTGCATTTATACCTACGCCATAAACAGGTTACAAGTTCTTTATGATAATAAACTAGTTTGAGAAACTTGCTTATCCATACAAATTATAAACACGTTTATAACTAGCTTTTGAGATAAACTAGTTACAAACAACCAGTTTTTGTTAATGCAACTATGTTTTTTAAAATTTTGTTCTGACAATGCTAGTGATATTTGACATTTCATCAAGAATAAAAAATTAAAGTGAAAAAAAATTACTTTTATTTGGGAAAAAACAATAAGAAAAATAAAATAAACAAAAAAAATCCAAATTTATTTGTTATAAATTTGTTTTTTTAAATAGTTTTTTTCCGTATGTACGTGCATCAACGTTTTTTTTAAATATTAGGGCTAAAAATGTTTTGAATTTTCAGAGATAAACAACTTAACTGTCTAAAATGCTGATGTAAACGGTATAGTTTATCAAAGTTGCTTACGATCATAAACTAGTTTGAAAATTACAATTGTAAATGCACTATTAGATCCATATAGAGTGATCGACATTGTAACAAAGCCCCTGTTTTAGGAGACATTTTTAAATCTCATACACAAATAGAAATAGTTAAAGGCATATTTTGTTCCACCATCTCATCCCGTGTGCACGGCTGCCAGATTTTACGATTTATTGTTATTTTGACGATTTTTGGTTCAGGAATTGGCCATTGACGTTTTGACGATTTAAACAAATTTTGCACTAGTTTACAAAAGTTTTACGTTTTATTTTGTATTTTTAAATAACTTTTTGGACAATTTCGTTTATTTGGTTGACAAAAATTATCCCGTGTAAACAGTTTATAATGCAAATATAAATATGATAGCACTGAAACAGAATTTTTGCAATTTAACCAGCTTTTTAACATTTAACGAAGTTTTTAAAAAACGATAATTTAAGATTAAATTTAGTTTATGATTGCCTGCATTTGTGTTTTATAAATACCCAAATAAATTCCCAAAAAAGAAATATACCAGACAAGCAAAGTCATCTGTTGACAAGTTTCGAGACTAAACTATGTAATATGTAATACTAATATGTAATGACAATAGGAACTTTGGTACAAAATTCTGTCAAATTAAATCTAACATTTTACCCTGTACCTTGCGCACAAGCTTTACATGGACAGCCAGCTAGTTAGACGGATGGACATAGTTAGATCGACTCAAAAAATGATTCTGAGTTGATCGGTATACTTAAAGCTGGGTCTTGGATCAATATTTTAAAGTGCTAAATCATCAGCACAAAGGAATAATACTCTCCCCCTTATTGTGGTGTGGGTACAGTAAACAAAATATGCAAAATTTTAGGACTAATTAAAAACGGTGAAATCATGAAACCTAAGAAAACTTTAAACAAAACTGTCTGTTATTAAAAAGCTAATTAGAATAAAAAACAAGTTAGAGTGTTATATTTGGCAGTGCCGAATCTTTGATACTCTCCACCAGGGTTCGAAAATATTCATGTATGCATACTAAAAATCCAACATACATGATAAACTGACATGAATATTGCTTGCAAAATTTTTTGTTTTATTTTCGCACTGTTAAATGAATAGCTAAGAATTTTTTTTATTTTTAAGCACATGCATAAAATTGTTTTTTATTTTCTAGTTTGTACATATGCGCGTATGTGGATAATCATAGGCTAATCGTTGTGTTTTGCTTTATTCGTGTTTAAAAACACAAAAATCTCTTGCATCCTTTGTTTTTGTTTAATAGTATTTGTAGCCTTACTTTGTACATGATAAAATTGTTTTTTCATTCATGTTTATTCATGTTGCTTTTATCGTTAAGAAAATAAAAATACTTGCAACTTAATTTTAAACAATTGAAAATATGACAACAGTGCAAATTTAATTTTGATTTTTTTTTATCTAAATTTAAGTCCAAATTTTAATATTTAATTTTAACTTTTTTTAAAAAATTATTTATTTTAAAAGTGTTGCGTTATGTTCTTTTAAAGCTTTAGTAAAAAAAATATACATAGGTATGTATAATAAATTACATATAATTTTTTTTGTTTCTTTTACGTGCAGTAGTTTTACTTAAAAAAATTGTTTTCTCCAAATTTTGCTAAATTTTCCTTTCTAAAAAAAGAAATAAAAACACTAATTGCTTATACATAATTTGTTTTTTTTTCTTTTTCAATGTTAAATTCATGTTTTTAGTAGAAACAAAAAACAATACAAATACAAGAACAAATACAGCAAGAGATTTTTTGAGTTTTTAAACACGAATAAAGCAAAACACAACAGAGATTATGATGTAAATACCAAGCGAATATTTGGAAGTATGTCTGAATGCAAGACGAACAAAAGAAGTTTAAAAAAAACAAATCTCACATGTACAAATATATAAAAAGAAAAATTTCTCTTATAATCTCATGTGTTTTGTAAAAACAAAAAACAATGAAAATACTTTTATACAAGAATAAATATAGCAAAAGTTTTTTTGTGTTTTTAAACACGAATAAAAAGCACACAACAGTGTATAAATTTTTTTATTCGTGACCATGAGTGAATAGTGAATGAATATTCGGAACTCTGCTCTCCACCGACAATTTGAATATTTCAGGAGTGATATCTATATGATGTCTATTTATTATTAATTTATATTTGTAAAAGCAGACATCAGCATTAAAATTGGTTGCGGCTTAGACCTGTATTAAATTATTGACCGACAATCTTGAGTAAAATATCTTGATTCGTAACAGTTTAAGCCGAACTTAAATGATTTTCAGGAGGGGGATTTATATTGGAGCCATGGTAAGTTATGAACCAATCATCCCAAAATTTCGCAGAGGTATTTCTGGTATTAAAAAACATAAATTTCAATACAGTGGTGAAATTAGTTTTAGCGGTTACAGTGAATTTCAGAAGGCTGCAAAATATGGGATCTTAGGAAAATTATGTACTGTATATCACAAAATTGCATGACATTTTTCCTGGCCACATACCTGCTACGATTTTAGGCGTATTTAATTAATTTACCAGAGTGGGCTTTACATGGGGCCCATAGTAAATTATGAACCGATCATCACGAAATGCATTAGTGTGATTTCTAGGCATATAAAACTGTGAAGTATTCAATTTTATTCTGATGTCATTATAAATAACGTTTTTAGACGTACTTAACTGTTTTTCGGTAGTAGGGTTTATATGGGGTCTAGGGTAAATTATCGCCCGATCTTCGTGAAATTTTACAGTGTCATGTCTAGTCTTCAAAAACTGTGACGTGCCAAATTTTGTTATGATAGCAATAATAATTACGGTTTTAGGCATTCTAAACTGTTTTCCGGGAGTAGGGCTTATATGGGGCCTAGGGTTAATTATGGTCCGATCTTCATGTGATTTCCAGTCGAATAAAACGAATTTTTGCAAAATTTTATATTATTTCGTGCATTGCTCAATCATTTATGTTAGTTTTTGTACCAGAATGATCAATTTTTGAAAGTGGTGGTTCCACATTTTGATTCATAGCTCTGAGCCTACTGAACCGATTTGGCTGGATTTCAATCGCAAACTGCTTAGGATAACTACAAGCAATTTGACTCCCAGTTTGTTTATTTCTTTTGAGTTTTTCGAAAGTGGGCGTGTTTTCAACAGACGGACAGACAGACGTTATGGGGTCTGAGGTGAATAATAAAAAAGTTTCACACGGAATGACAAACTTAGTACACCCTCTTCACAACTTATTGTGGTGGAGGGTATAAAAACAAGTTTAACTGTAAAGAGAAATAAAAAAACAAAATCTGAGCAAGAGTAGTAGGAAAATTCTGTTTTCCTTCTTAAAAATATTCCCCTTAAATTTTATAATTATTAGTCTAATCATTATGCTGCTTAAGAAATATATAATTTACTAAAATTTAAATAGTTGCGGTTTTTAGGGAATCCATTTCAAAAAAATTTTATTCGGGTTAATCTATGATTTTTATTCTTGCTTTCAGATCCTAAAACTCGCCAACTTATACAACGAAAATATAAATCTACTATGGTAAGTTTATTTGTGTTCCATAAAATGTAAAAATTATTTTAAAATGTTTCTGTTAATCTAAAAAAAGAAAATATTTATGTTTCTTTGCACGTTTCGACATGTTCATACTTAAATAATTTTTGTTAGAAAAAATCATTTTAATTTTTGTTCGAAAAAATCATTTTAACACCACTTTTGTTGAAAACTTGAAAAATAAACTTTATAATTTTTTTTATTCTAATTATTTTTAAAATTTTTAATTTTATATCTTTTTATGTGTGTGAATGTGTGCTACTCTCAAACCTTAACTATCTCTGTGTGTCTGTATTTAACATATCAAAACTCAAACTTTAAACTTAAAAAACCAACACTACTCTTACCATCCATATCATAACTACACTGTAAAAAAAAAATCAAATACAATGTCTACACTTCACCTGGCCTTAAAAAAATAACACTAAATAATTAACTGCATTGTGTATATATGTATGTGCG
The DNA here is from genome assembly GCA_963931875.1 of Pollenia griseotomentosa. Lineage (NCBI taxonomy): Eukaryota > Metazoa > Arthropoda > Insecta > Diptera > Polleniidae > Pollenia > Pollenia griseotomentosa. The sequence goes on from OZ007563.1 coordinate 90,734,571, forward strand.
TGTGTAAAATAGGCTTCAGAGGCAGCCTTAAGTTTGCATCGCATGTTCACCATCAAATTCGCCAAAAGGCTAATGCAACATCCTGAATTTTATGGCAAAAAGGATTCAAATCATAATATACGCAACTCACAAATATTTGAAGAAACGGAGTTTGTTAATACAAGTTCATCAAGTGACAGTGATTGAAAAGATTTTATGTAAAATACTGTGTATAAGGCTTTATTCAAAGATATCATGACATCATTTTTTGATTTTTAAACTAAAATACTTGAAACACTTATAAACAAATGTAATTATTATTAATTTTTTTTTATTATTGTCGTTTTTTTAAATAAACAATAAAATAAATAAGATAAAAAGCATGATTTTTTTAAGATTTGGTTAAAGATTTTTAAAACACTTTCTAAATGTGTTTTTAAAAAAGAAATATAATTTAAAATCATATTCATCTTAGTTGTGTTAAAACATTAAAAAGAAAAGTCTTGGCTTAAAAATTTTTTTAACTTTAATTTATTTTTCTTGATATGACAGATTTATAGTTAAACTTGTAATAAAAGAAAAGCCATGTGCTAGACTTTTTACTGTATTTTTCAGTTACTTTCTAGTTATGTTTAACTGTTTTCATTTTAAATTGTATATTTTAAATCTAAATATTAAAAAATTTCCGTATTTTTTTTGATAAAACTGAAGGCCGATCAAATCTGTTATTCGGTATTATGTGTCTTTTCTTATGTGGCGGCTGGACAAGATCAAAATCAAAAGAAAAATCCTGTGGTAATAACGCCACAAATCCAGGATATTCATGCCCAACAAAAGCAACAACATGCTCAACAGCATCATCACCAACACCAGCAACAACAGCACCAAACTCATTCTACTGCCTCATCGTTAAAAAAAACACATTTACCCTCCCAACAGCAAAATAATCATAAACATCAGACTATAACCATACGTCATACCCAGCCTATGCAAAAACCAACAATAACCACTTCAGCAGTTCAACCTCAGTCAAAATTGGTGCATACGAATGCAAAAACTCATACTACAGCCACTATGGCCATTTCACAGTCTCAAATGCAGCAGCAGCAACAGACGCAGCTGCAGCAGCATCATCCGCAACCCAAACCCCAATCTCCTGTACAACAACAAACATCACCACATCCTCCTTTGGGTCCACGTTCTAGCACAGGCAGCCAATCCGGGCCTTTGCCTCAGCTGCCACCTCGCATACCCTCACAAGCTTCAACAGAAAGTTTGGCTACTTCTCCGACACCCTCTACAGGATCACAAGGACGTGCGAGAGGCCCTCCACCTGGTCCACCACCCGCCATTCCTCCACGTACAGGAGCTATAGCTAGAAGTGGTTCGGTACAGCAGTCTACCCTAACACAACAAAAAACATTTAAGAGGCAAATCTCCGCCAATTCAACACCACCCCAATATACTCCACAGCCACCACCAGCTTTTGTTATACCCAAACGACACACACCCATTTCAAGGGCTTCATCTGTGGCTACTTCAAACCTCAGTGCTGCAAATACTGCCTACTCACATCACAATACCTCAACGACAACAGCAGCAACTGCTACAACCACTGTAGGTGCTGCTTTAAGCTCTCCCTACAATACTCAACATAAAAGACCCTCATACGGCAGTGTAAGCTTAAGTTCCTCACAATCCTCTTCCTCGCCCAATTCTAATGCCGGTAGCAGCTCTACATCGCCTCAGTCCCATCGCAAACACTGACGAAGGAGTTCTTTTTTCAAATTTAGCAGAACCGAAAGTAAACACGATCATAATGGTGGCGGCGGTGGCGGAGGAGGAGGTAAAACAGGTGATGAACCCTACTCTAGAGATGGTTGCCGTACCATATGTATACCATGGCTTTAATCATAAAACAAATGTTTTAATAAACAACAAAATATGCTTAAAAAAAGAGTTCAAACGAGAAAGTGAAAAAATACTAAATAAAACAAAAAAAACTATTCATCTTTAAACAAAAGAAATGCTTGAAGTTTTAGAAAATAAAGTGTTATAAACAAAATATACTAAAAAAAAACTTACTCAAAACAAAAATCTATTGAGGACTAAACAATAAAATCTAAACAAAGCCACAATTTAAATTAAGAATAAAAAAACTTTTTCTTTAGAAATTATTTTTTTTATTTTATTAAACACTTTATTTAAACGATAGCAAGAAAATTAACACCACAATAATTTAAAACACTTTTTGCACAATTACTTTATTAATTTTTATTAGTTTTTAACTTGAATTTACATATTTCTTAAAAAACACGTGTTTTATTATCAACAGCTTAAATAAAACTTAACTGTTGTTTGTTTACATTTTAATATATCACTACACTCCCACAAACTAATTAACTCTCTTTCTCTCTATCCCTTTCACACTCTTCATAATAACTTTTTTATATTTCCTTTATTAAATCTACTCATTGTTGTATATTCTTAATAAATCAACACAATCTCACAAACTTAAAACAAAATATAAAACATTAATAAGCAAAAAATCTTACGCTGCGTTTACACTAGACACTGTTGTCATAACAATAAAGAATACGTTTAAGTTGAAAAAAAATCTGATTACACTAATGGGTAAACAAAAAAAATCCGTGGCAAGAACTTTGTTATTTTGATTTTAATTGACAATAGAGTGCTAAGTCCAAATCTGTCCACAGATTGATTCTATTACGACTATTTTTAAGGTTAATCTATCTATCTTCTTTATGAAAATGAAAAATGTTTGTCTGTTTGTCGTTTGGCATATAGACTCCTAAGCTACTGAACCGTAATTTCACAGTAATATCACGTGAGCCCCGAAAATAAATAAGTTACTTAGTTTTTCGATAGGCGCTGCAGAAGTGGTACTCTCCATAAGATGCCAATATTTAATATCGCATATCTTAAGAACTGTTATACTGATAACGTTTAAACTTGGTAGGAGTCATTTTATAGTAAACTACCCCTTTTAAGGGAGCAATAGCCCCAATAGGATGCATATACTAAATATGAGCGGGGTAGACGCATACATATCTGAAAACAAAAGTATTCAAGCTTTTTAAGACCCACTCTTATGGTAAACCACACCTTTCAAAATAAAAATAAATGGGGTAGGTGCAGGGGAAGCAATTAATATGTGTATAAAAATTAAGTGGTGTATGTTTCTTTTATTGTTCCTTAGGAACTACCAAACAGGATTTTCCTGCAATTTTCAGTCATTTCCTGATCACACGACGTTTAAGTAAAAGCTTTCAAATTTGGAACAAATTGTTTGCTTATTAATACAAAATATCTTACAGAAAGCGAGCTAGACTAGAAAAAATTACAATATAAATGTCTAAATATCTGAAGATGGACAATAGGTAATTTTGGTATTTATGGGCATCGGGCTAATTATTAAAATTTAAATTTTTTTCCTTATAATTTTTTTTTTTTAAATTTAAAAAAAACACACAATAAATATCTTCGAAACTGTGGAAAATAAAAAAAAAAATATTTTAACCCTCTATGACTCAACATATTAACCCTCTAATGCCTAAGAGTGCCTCAAGGCATGCTTTACAAAATTTATACTGACGCCCAATATATAACTAATTTTTATTAATTTCCATTTTTGTTACAATTGCTTAAAGATCTAGAAAAATATTTGTAGAAGCTTCGAATGCTCCTAAAAGCTCTTAAAGCATTGTAAACAATCTCGAACACAATGCTTTTGTTCAAAGTGCAAACTTCATTCATGATGCTTTTTATTTTCTTTTTATTTTCAATACAAACGAACAAACAGAATTCTCAAAATTTAAATGTGTTTTTATTACTAGATACCCAAGGGTGCCTCAAGGTACTCCTAGATTTTTTTCTCATCTGGAACGTAAACGACTCATCGTACGGGCTTAAAAATATTTTTTTTGAATTCAGAGACCCAAAAATACCCTAAAAAAATAGTTTTCATAATATATTCCTATTTATTCTAAAACTTGGCATTAGAGGGTTAAAATTACAAATTTTCAGTTAATTCACATAGAGGCTAACATTAAAAAAAACACGTAATTTTTAAAATTTAAAAAAATTTTTATAAATTTATTTTATTCGACCTTTATTTATTAAATTGCAATATGATTTATTGAGCTTGAGGTTTTTCTTTTTTATATAAAAATTTTAATTCCAATATTTCGATAAAGCAATGTGTATCATCGTCAGGGAAATAATTAAACTATTTAAATAACGTTATTTAAGAAAGAAGAAAGGCGTAATTCAATAAAAATGGAGTGTGTCCTACAGGCAACAACAAGCAACAGGGGAAAGCAAAAGTGAAAAAGTTATGAAAAAGCTTAACGTAGAAACTTAAAGCAGTTCATATGTATGTTAATTTGATCAGATAAGACGAGTGAAAACTCCTGAAATAGTTTTTTGCTTTCGTGTAGCATATATCGTTTTTGCTTGGATTTAACCTTATAAAAGTCAGCGTGTAAGGGTGAGTTAAGTAGTAGGCGAAAGTTTCCCGATAACATAACGACCTTTGCATTCGCTTTTATAAAGCATTTAATAGTGAGACATTTTTAGGTCTAAATAGTAATACTCAACCAAAAAATATAAAATAGCACTCTAATAAATTTGCTGGAGGCGGTAAAAATTAGATTCCCTTTTCGCTCAATGTAGTCTACAAGACACAAACACTAAATTTCGTGTTTTACGCAAATAAGTCCATAACCATTACTATGGAAATTATTGAGAGATGACCAGTATGTTTCCTGTAGAACACTATATGTTACAGAAGGTTAATAAAATAAACGGAATTGTATTTCAAATCAGTTGCTGGTAATTTCATTCAAATCGGACCAATTGTTCTCACGTCATGATGAAATGTCATGCCCATAATAATTTATAATTAATTAAATTGACATTTGTCCACCGATGTAATTATATTCGTTATATACATAACTGGTTATATACTTTCTGACATACGATAAAACTGTAAAATTTTTTGATCTTATACTTTTTTTTTATAAATTTCTGAAAACAAAAAATAGTTCTTAAAACACTCATCCCGTAATACGATGAAAACAAGACATATCACTTAACTGGTGAAAATGTGTTTAAAGTGTAAATTCTCCAGAGGAAAGGTCATTGTCACAAAAGTAGTCATGTGACTAGATTTAGTGCGGATAGTGGCTGATTCTCTCTGGTTCTATTACTTTATATGGAAGGGATCCATCACATTAACATGGTTCCCTCGGGACAATATCTGCGACAGAAATTATTTAAATCGAAATGGAATGTGTCAATTTAGGTTTTTTCAATGAACTGTTACAAAGTGTCAAAAAGGTTCCAATTAACCCCCTCCTAGTACATGGCCATGTTAAAGTTACATGTCCCCTTCTTATAAAGTGTTAGAAAAATCATTCTCAAGTTATGATGAAATGTATTAGAAATATGAGTCAAGGCCATAAAAAAATACTTTGTATTTTAGAAATAAACTATTAAAGGTTATTTAGTATCTAAAGTTTCAATATATTTTTTTAATAAAGCTTTAAATAGATATTAGTTTTCTTATTTTTTAGGTTCAATAAGATATAAACCTTTTATCCCTTGACTGGACTGTGATAGAAAAAAACTGAAAAGTAATTCGAATTTAGCGCTTTAAAATCTTTACATTCCATATATTCTTATTTAAAACAATTATGCTTCAGAGCAGTGTTATTGATTAATGTGTTGTGGGTGTCTAGAGAATAATTATAACCGTTCGTTTTGATTGAAAATGTCGATAGTAAATGATAAAATTAAAGTCGCAGCCTACGCGTTTTGCGTGAGCTGTAAAATCTAAAGCACAATATTTTTGTTTTTATAATTTTTTTTTTTTTCTTTTGTTTGAATTTGTTCTTTGTCGGATTTTACTGTTTTTCAAAAATTTACCAGACAGTCATTTAGAACATTTCGAAAGTGTGAATGTAAAAGTTAAAAATCTTAACATGGACTGTTATTGTTCTGACAACATTCTCTTTTGTAAACACTAAGTTTAAATAACTACAAATTTGTCCCGAAAGCTTTAATTAATAAATAAATAACTTGACTTGAAAATAAATTTAAATAAATAATGAAAGAAAAAAAATTAAAAAAAAAAGAATAATTAACGAGTAAAACTTAAATAAATGTATGAATAAATGTTGTATAAATGTTTTGATGTAATTTTCCTATAAAATAATTAATAATTCTAAATAATTGAAGGTATGTATGTATGTATGTATGTAATACAAAGATTACACATACTGCAATAAACATTTACAATTGTAACTTAAACAAAAACCTAATAAATTTATGAAATAAGAAAAAATATTTAAAAAAAAAAACCAATGGTAATTGAAGGCAATCTAGGTAGGGAATGTTTGTATAATTAAACGTAAATTAAGTCATAGTAAATAAAATAAATGTAACAAGAAAACAAAATGTAAAAACCTATTAACAGTTAATTAATGTATATCAAATAAATATTTCTACTAATTTAAAGGAAAACGCTAGTTTAAGAGAAAAAAGGGTAAAAGAAGAAAACACTATTTTAAAAGGCTGGAATCAAGGAATCTTTAAACTCGATAATCATCTTAAAGTCGCAAAAAACAGGATATTGAACTAGACCCTTTTCATCTTAATTAAAACAGTTAACACAAGACCCACTTCAGAAAATATGTATTCAGACATACATATTTATGTATAGCGAGTGCCACAGTGCCACATTATGATAATGAATAAAAGGGATGAGGAAAAGATTTACATGAGCACCTGCCATATGGCCTTGTATCATAGTAGATCTTAACCACTAGATGACAAATAATGAATTAACTAGCACACTCAGGTAGCAATTTGACTGCATTATCCGCGAAGATTATACACTTGACTCTAGCTTAGAAGCTGGAGCTATTTAACCTCCGTTGATTTGGAAAATATGCCAGCAGCACCTGGGGATGATCTAACCGACTAATCTACGATTAAATTGTGGACTTTTTTGACGAACAATTAGTATGTTTGAACGACAAGCAATTTCATGTGCATACATTTATTTAATTTCATGTTCAAACATTTGTTGCCACAATGATGCTTCACATTTGCACGCATGTGCTGAGAAACGCGCGATTATAAAATCACTTAGAGTTCAAAATCCACAATTTAATTTTTGCGTGTGCTGGGGTTTGCGCGCTTTGTTTTTTTGATTTATATTGAACGAAGAAGTAGAAGCCAATTCAAAAGTAAACAAAAGTAGCACAGTAGTTTTTTATTTTGTTTATGCTTTAAGAGCTGTTTGACAATTTGCACGAAGAAAAAGTCTGGGCCGTTTCGTTCAAGAAGAAGAATAATTTTATTCTCTCAAATCCGCTCTTATTTAAACAAATTTAAAAAACCAATTAGGAATGGATCCCAAAGGATTCCAAGCTAGAGTAAAGAAACAATCGGCCTTGTTACGGTTGCCGTTGTCGTAAACGACTGCTGTGATCTTTAATCTACTACAAAAAACGAATTTTGCTTTGACACCTTTGCACGACAACGCACTCCATGTGACGTTGTGATCCAAAGTGTCAAACGTTTTTTCAAAGCCTGCAAAGCAGAGATATAGTGGTGGGAGTATTTGTATCGGAGCTATGGCCAAAAATGGACCGATTCCAATAAAATTTGATAAGATGATTTTGATTACAATAAAATAAGTTTGGAAAAATATTGAGTCTATATCCCAACAAAATAATATGGTTTATGGGATCAAAGACTCTATTCCGGAAGGAAGCATGTATAGCGATATGGGAAATTATGGACCGATTGTCCCCATTTTTACTACGCTTAGTCCTTGAGGTAATTAGAACTTGTGTACCAAATTTATCACTTTCTGAGTCGATCTTTTTTCCTTTTTGCCACAGAAATAAAAAAGTTGAATTCATTTTATTATTTAATTGATCTCAGGAAATGTTATTTGTTCAAATAAATTTAATTAAATAATATTTTGCATCTATTTGTAAAGAGCGGGAAATCCCGGGATGCCGGGATATTAAAAAATAAATCCCGCTTTCCCGGGAAATGAAAAAGTCAGGGAAAAGAAAAACTCTTGCTGTGACATATGTGTGTATAAAAGCATTCCTTTTAACCTTCACGCGATACTTAGGAAACCTGATTATGATCGGAAAGTAGTCAAAAAAATACTTTCTAGTGCCCATTCTTTTAAAGCTATTCAAAAAGACGAAGATCTATAGTCCTTTTGTCAATGTAAAACCTAATCGCCGACCCAACGTATTTGATGTAGATGTCAACAGATTTCTACTGTACCCTGCTTAGAGTGGCGATATATATTTTCCATTATTCCACCAATGAGTATGGATTAGTGCTTGGAAACTTTCGATACTATCGATAGTCTCAAAATATCGAAAATATCGATAGGAAAAATTTCAATATCGATATTTATTATTATAAAAATACAGCTATGAAAAAATTTAACAGTGGCTATACACACACAGTTTTTTGCCGCAAATTTTTACTTGCTATTAATTCGCGCTGTATTTCTTCAAAGAACAAGAATGCCAAGTTGTATAGATGGCTTAGATGACCCTTTTTTAACTGCTTATAAAAGGCCTTTATGTTGAAATTTGTATATGTTAACAGATGAACTGAAATGTAAAATGTTTTTGTAATGTTGTAAAAAAAATGCAAGTGCATTTGAAATTGCAATTGCAAGCATAGGACAATAGAATGAACTACCATTAAAGGAAAAGTCCGATAGATTGATTACCTTTAGGGTTGGGAATCAAGACCGATTTATTCAATTGTTCAAGAACTGTCATCATGAAATAATGTAATATATTCAATAAAGTGATAAAACAACGAACTGTATGTAGCCTGATAAAACATTAGTTAAGGTTTCCTACTCAAGTACAAGCATTCAGTCGATAGTAATATCGATAGTAGAAAATATCGATAGCATCCCAGCACTAGTATGGATCTAATAGTGTTAAATGTACATTACTACAAAAGCTTCAAGAACCTAGTTAAGATAACTTTTTTTTCTAAACGTTCAGACTAGAATCAGCTTAATGGAATTTTGCTAGTTGAGTGTTGCCAGAAGTATTGTTTTAGCATTTTTAATGTCCCAACAGTTTGGATTTTGAAATTTTTTTAAACCGATGTTTTTAAAAAATTTCAAAATCCAAACATTCTAAATTAACGATATTGTGTTAAAGAAATAAAACGGAACTCACAGGTTCTTAAAAAAATAAATAACCATGAATTTTAAATGATGTTTATTTAATTCTTTTGAATGATTATGAAATATTCAATAAAAAATTTTCTTGTGCAATTGTTAAGTTCAAAGGAGGGCAAATTACAGCATTCGGTACGATTGAAATTACACTACAATCTAAATGAAAATTTCGATCGATATGGAATACCATAATTTGCCCCCAGGTAAGACTTCCTGTGTTAAAAATTTGTTAAACTCCTCAAACTAAAGTTCCTTGATTTCTACCTTTACCAAAGTATTGTAAAATATTTGAAAATAGAAGAAAAATATTACGAAAAAAACTACAACAAAAAATATGCATAAAACAAATTTAATTTAAAATTAAAAAAAAAAAACACTATCAACCCAATTATTAATAAATATTCCCCCAGAGGTTTTTCTCTTCTCCCATTTTGCCTTTTTTGGTTCAATTGTAAAAATGGGAAAAAAGAGAAAACTGCCCGGCAGTTTTTATTCATAATTGGGTTGCAAAATTTTTTTGAAAATACACTGAAAGGAAAGTATGGAAGTTTCAAATAATTTGTAAATGATAAATTATTTATATTTTTCAGTATGAATTGTTGACCTAATTTTTATTTCAACAGGTCTTTTTCACTTTACCGTCTTCTTTACAATTTCTAACGTTAATGCTCACAAAGAATTTTTTTATTCATACACCCCTGTTCTAAAAATCACGTCCCTACAAGAAATTAATGATCGAATCGACATATTAGCATTAAGAAAATGACGGGAGAAATAGAAATGATAAAGAACTTGATTTTCTTTAATTTCTCCCATCATTTTCTTAACACCAACGTGAAAAATATGATGATTCGCTCATTCATTTCTTGTAGGAGTCATTTCAAATCATACCGCTTTCGTGTTTTTCGGTGGGCTCTAAACAATTGAAAAACAAATCGAAAAACACGAAAACGGAACACCACAATATCACACGAGTGATTTTAAAAGGCACATGTGATTTAAAATTATTAATTTATTTTTTCATAACCAAAAATCCATGCAAACATTAAAAATTGAATTTGTGAAAGAGAGATTTAATGGTTTCAAATTGCGGCATTCGATATTTTTCGACATAACAAAACACTTAAACTAAACACCAACCACTTCGATCGATGTCAACTATTGTATTAAGATTCCTGGAAAAGTTAAGTTTTTGGTTGCTTTGCCAAATTCAATTAATTTTACAAAATTTTCCAAAATCCTCTCACAAGTGTATTTTTTGTAGTTGTTAGATCTGGTGTTTAAATGTATTAATTGCAAAAAAACAAGAAAATTAAAACTTTAAAAAATGAATTAGTACAATAACAATAACAAAAAAAAAAATAAAGAATATATTCAACATAAAAGATATTTTTTTTTTTAAATAAAAACAATACTTGCTAACTTATATACGCAATTACATACAAAAACTTTTGTAATAATTTTCATTATAAATTTTATTACATCAACTTATATAAAATACTATTTGTGTTTTTGGTTTCAAATAAAAGTTTTAAATAATTTTATAATATTAATAATTTTATACATTATTGTGTTGTTTTGAATTATTTAAAAAATAAAAGTTTTTTTTGCATATGTTACAAAATAAAAGAAGAAATTTTCAAACAAAACAAAAATACAAAAATCAGGTATGAAAAGAACACTAAATTATTCATAATGTTGTTAATTCAGGTAATTTTTTGATAAATAGGTGAGTAGAAACCAAATTTTAAGTTTTAAATTTTTTATAATTCGTATTCAAAATCAACATTTTAACTAATAAATGTCTTGCGGTTTTTTTGTAATTGTATGCTGGCAACACTTTACCTTTCCAGTAAAATCAAGTAGGTGAGTAAATTTTGGGCAATATGAAAATTTTACTCTCAAAACTGGCTCTTGCACAAAAAAGTAAACGAACGGACATATTGCAAAAACTTGCAGGTTAATTCAAACATATGACCGCTAAAAAGCTTAGTGTTGAAAATATGTGTTATTTAAACTACCCAATATATATTGTTTTTGGTACTTGATGCATTGCCATCATAGATGGGCTGTCAGATGTGGCGATTTTTCGCCAATCGTGGCGATTTATAAACCTTATTGGCGATGCAATTTTGTGTTTGGCGACATGGCGATTTTTTGGCGCAATTAAAAAAAGTTAGCGATTATTTGGCGATTTCTAAAACACATTTTTCTTTTTTTCATATTATATGAACAAATTTATAAGAACGGGCTAAGATTTTTCTTTGAATTTTTAACAAATTTTAAAATCGCAATACGAATGCGATTGTTTCAAATGATAAATTGATATAATTGCCAGATAATAACATTGAAAATATTAACGAATTGTTGCCATAGAAATATGGAATAAAGCTTAAGCTTTCTTAGATTTTCGCACATTTGTCTGATCAGAAGTTATGAATAATCGGATCTTTACCGAAAAACTTATTTTGCAAAATAAATTTTAAAAACGCAATCGTTTTCGATTGCATATGAAATAATGTGTACTGGGTAGTATACAAAAATAGTTGAATTAATAGCGAAAGAAAATCAGAAAATTTAAAAAAAAAAGTTGCATTGATATCAGATTTTTCGTATTTTTCAATGTGGAGTGCAAAGCGAAAAAATGCGCAGTTTTTTTTACACATTTTGACTCTGTTTTTTACGAAATAAAATCAAATATTTTTTGTAAACCTTTAAATATTTAAAAAAAATTAAATATTCACTTGAAATTTTTGAAACCCTGATTTTATATAGAATCGAAAACGAATCTGGGCACAGATTACTAAACAGATTATGTAAAAAGTGAAGTGTGAAAAGACCAAATCAGTTGCGAAGGCTGCTTTCGAAGAAAGTGAGAAAGCTTTTTTTGGTACTGAAGTGGCAATGTGTAAAAACAGCCTGCAACAATCAACACAAATGGCGTGATCAAAACAAAAATAACAAAACACAAACCACGTGAAACAAATGCATTAGTTCAACAAACGTTGTTTTGTGCAAAAAAATTTATTAAAAAAAATTGTTTTGTTTTATAATGTTATTTACCCTCTTAAACATTATCTACTTGTGCTGTGGTAAACTAAAAAGGTAATTTTTATAACAGTTTTGCAAATAAATCTCAACTTAATAAATACAATGATTGCGGCATAAAAGATGATGCAAAGAGAAATGCAAAAAGGGCAACTTTCGAAGAAATAGACAACAAAAAACGCAAAATCTTCCGTCTCGTGACATATCTGTTTAGTAATCTATGATCTGGGTTAGAAGGTAATTTTTTAAAAATAATTCATGTTATTTGTTTAGAAGATTGAGTTTGCTTCAAATAAAAACAAAATTTTACACTATTCTGACTTACATTCACATAGAAAATCACGCTTATAAAACCTAATTTTTTTGCATCAAACTCTACTCATTTTAATAAAGTTAATATTTTGGCACAATTCAATTAACTGATCTCACAAGTTCTAGGTTTTAAGATAATCAGGCTTCTTATGATTATAAAAATTCTAGTTCCCTTCAGTATACCTTTGCAATTTGAAGTCGCCAAACTTCTTGCGATTGCGATTTATGACTTACAGATTACAGAATTCAAGTCAGAATCACAAATGTTAAGCGTTTGCCGATTTTCTACTAAAATATAAACACGCTACTAAAATAATGATAAATATGGAAAATTTATATAAAGGTAAAATACACTAATTAGTATTGTGGTTATTTTGTTGAACTATTTTTATGGTTTTTAATCCAAATTTTTAATAATTTTAATTAGGCTTAAGTTCATTAAATTTAATTTTCATTAAATTATTTTTATGAAGAAAGGAATTTTACAACATGAAAATTAATTAAAATTGTTATTGATAATCTTTCATTTTTGACCGTGGCGGGGGCTCGAACCCGGGCCGGCAGGTTACCATGACATGTTTCGATCGCAACCACTCGATCTCCTCAGATGGATTTGCCGTTTTACACTCGCAGCCATCGACGACTGCTGACGTCAATAGTCAAACATCAATCCTTAAACCAAATTGTATTTTAACCTTTGGTAGATCGAAGTTTGCTTTTTTGAATGATTATCCATTTGAATTGATTTTACATGTTCTTCCTTACTTCTGTTTTTTCGTACTTTTGTCAAGAATTTTTCTTGAAGTCCAAAGTACATTTTTTGTTTTTTCATTTTTTGTCTTTCTTTTTCTTGTTGACCTTTTTCAGCACAACTTGAAGGACAAATGAATACATAGAGCTCGTGCCTTAGCTTTAACAATAATTAGTATTGTGGTTATTTTGTTGAACTATTTTTATGGTTTTTAATCCAAATTTTTAATAATTTTAATTAGGCTTAAGTTCATTAAATTTAATTTTCATTAAATTATTTTTATGAAGAAAGGAATTTTACAACATGAAAATTAATTAAAATTGTTATTGATAATCTTTCATTTTTGACCGTGGCGGGGGCTCGAACCCGGGCCGGCAGGTTACCATGACATGTTTCGATCGCAACCACTCGATCTCCTCAGATGGATTTGCCGTTTTACACTCGCAGCCATCGACGACTGCTGACGTCAATAGTCAAACATCAATCCTTAAACCAAATTGTATTTTAACCTTTGGTAGATCGAAGTTTGCTTTTTTGAATGATTATCCATTTGAATTGATTTTACATGTTCTTCCTTACTTCTGTTTTTTCGTACTTTTGTCAAGAATTTTTCTTGAAGTCCAAAGTACATTTTTTGTTTTTTTCATTTTTTGTCTTTCTTTTTCTTGTTGACCTTTTTCAGCACAACTTGAAGGACAAATGAATACATAGAGCTCGTGCCTTAGCTTTAACAATAATTAGTATTGTGGTTATTTTGTTGAACTATTTTTATGGTTTTTAATCCAAATTTTTAATAATTTTAATTAGGCTTAAGTTCATTAAATTTAATTTTCATTAAATTATTTTTATGAAGAAAGGAATTTTACAACATGAAAATTAATTAAAATTGTTATTGATAATCTTTCATTTTTGACCGTGGCGGGGGCTCGAACCCGGGCCGGCAGGTTACCATGACATGTTTCGATCGCAACCACTCGATCTCCTCAGATGGATTTGCCGTTTTACACTCGCAGCCATCGACGACTGCTGACGTCAATAGTCAAACATCAATCCTTAAACCAAATTGTATTTTAACCTTTGGTAGATCGAAGTTTGCTTTTTTGAATGATTATCCATTTGAATTGATTTTACATGTTCTTCCTTACTTCTGTTTTTTCGTACTTTTGTCAAGAATTTTTCTTGAAGTCCAAAGTACATTTTTTGTTTTTTCATTTTTTGTCTTTCTTTTTCTTGTTGACCTTTTTCAGCACAACTTGAAGGACAAATGAATACATAGAGCTCGTGCCTTAGCTTTAACAATAATTAGTATTGTGGTTATTTTGTTGAACTATTTTTATGGTTTTTAATCCAAATTTTTAATAATTTTAATTAGGCTTAAGTTCATTAAATTTAATTTTCATTAAATTATTTTTATGAAGAAAGGAATTTTACAACATGAAAATTAATTAAAATTGTTATTGATAATCTTTCATTTTTGACCGTGGCGGGGGCTCGAACCCGGGCCGGCAGGTTACCATGACATGTTTCGATCGCAACCACTCGATCTCCTCAGATGGATTTGCCGTTTTACACTCGCAGCCATCGACGACTGCTGACGTCAATAGTCAAACATCAATCCTTAAACCAAATTGTATTTTAACCTTTGGTAGATCGAAGTTTGCTTTTTTGAATGATTATCCATTTGAATTGATTTTACATGTTCTTCCTTACTTCTGTTTTTTCGTACTTTTGTCAAGAATTTTTCTTGAAGTCCAAAGTACATTTTTTGTTTTTTCATTTTTTGTCTTTCTTTTTCTTGTTGACCTTTTTCAGCACAACTTGAAGGACAAATGAATACATAGAGCTCGTGCCTTAGCTTTAACAATAATTAGTATTGTGGTTATTTTGTTGAACTATTTTTATGGTTTTTAATCCAAATTTTTAATAATTTTAATTAGGCTTAAGTTCATTAAATTTAATTTTCATTAAATTATTTTTATGAAGAAAGGAATTTTACAACATGAAAATTAATTAAAATTGTTATTGATAATCTTTCATTTTTGACCGTGGCGGGGGCTCGAACCCGGGCCGGCAGGTTACCATGACATGTTTCGATCGCAACCACTCGATCTCCTCAGATGGATTTGCCGTTTTACACTCGCAGCCATCGACGACTGCTGACGTCAATAGTCAAACATCAATCCTTAAACCAAATTGTATTTTAACCTTTGGTAGATCGAAGTTTGCTTTTTTGAATGATTATCCATTTGAATTGATTTTACATGTTCTTCCTTACTTCTGTTTTTTCGTACTTTTGTCAAGAATTTTTCTTGAAGTCCAAAGTACATTTTTTGTTTTTTCATTTTTTGTCTTTCTTTTTCTTGTTGACCTTTTTCAGCATAACTTGAAGGACAAATGAATACATAGAGCTCATGCCTTAGCTTTAACAATAATTAGTATTGTGGTTATTTTGTTGAACTATTTTTATGGTTTTTAATCCAAATTTTTAATAATTTTAATTAGGCTTAAGTTCATTAAATTTAATTTTCATTAAATTATTTTTATGAAGAAAGGAATTTTACAACATGAAAATTAATTAAAATTGTTATTGATAATCTTTCATTTTTGACCGTGGCGGGGGCTCGAACCCGGGCCGGCAGGTTACCATGACATGTTTCGATCGCAACCACTCGATCTCCTCAGATGGATTTGCCGTTTTACACTCGCAGCCATCGACGACTGCTGACGTCAATAGTCAAACATCAATCCTTAAACCAAATTGTATTTTAACCTTTGGTAGATCGAAGTTTGCTTTTTTGAATGATTATCCATTTGAATTGATTTTACATGTTCTTCCTTACTTCTGTTTTTTCGTACTTTTGTCAAGAATTTTTCTTGAAGTCCAAAGTACATTTTTTGTTTTTTCATTTTTTGTCTTTCTTTTTCTTGTTGACCTTTTTCAGCACAACTTGAAGGACAAATGAATACATAGAGCTCGTGCCTTAGCTTTAACAATAATTAGTATTGTGGTTATTTTGTTGAACTATTTTTATGGTTTTTAATCCAAATTTTTAATAATTTTAATTAGGCTTAAGTTCATTAAATTTAATTTTCATTAAATTATTTTTATGAAGAAAGGAATTTTACAACATGAAAATTAATTAAAATTGTTATTGATAATCTTTCATTTTTGACCGTGGCGGGGGCTCGAACCCGGGCCGGCAGGTTACCATGACATGTTTCGATCGCAACCACTCGATCTCCTCAGATGTATACTCTTTTTTATATAAAACTTTTATTTGGCGATTTTTGGCGAATTTTTTTTAACAAAAATCTAAAAAAATAAATTTTTGGCGATTTTTGGCGTTTTTCGATATACTATTTGGCGATGAAGGTAAAAAAAAATCTGACAACCCTGCTCACAATTAGTGATAGTGCAAAAATATTGCAATCATTTTATTGATGTTGAGTGATGAACTGAAAATTTGCAGCCTCACTAAACATGAGTGATAGTGATGTTAAAAAATTTTGCACTCAAAAAAATAAAAAAAAAATGATTCAAAAAGAAGCAATCATCAGTTTATTGCAACTTTTTTTTCTTCAGTCATTTGAGTGCAACTAAAATTGTTGCACTAAATTTAAAATCAAAGACTTGTTTTTTCATGATTAAAGCCAATATAATGACAAAATTTCATTTTGTTTAATGTTTTTTGCTTATGCATATCCTCAAAAAAAATCAAAAACCATGCACATACAAAGGTACATTTTTTTAATTTTAGTGAGACAATATTTGTATGCAGCTTTTTTGATTGCAAGTTCAAATTTTGCTCTATTTGAATTGAGTGCAGATTTTTGCATTCAATCTGCGTTTAGTGATCACTAAAGCTGGTAAAAAACAGTGCAAACTACTTTTTTGCAGTTTTATTTAGTGATAGTGTACTGCTGATTTAAATCAAAATCTAGTGCACTACCCCCAACTATGATTGCCATTTAATAATTATAAATTCGTAGCAAATGTATTTTCTTATGAACTTCTGTGGAGGCTTTTAGACTTGTTTAGTTTGTACATGACTTTTAATTTTGTTTCTAGTTAAATAACATTCGAAAATACATGAATACTTGGTTTTTGATATTCGGTACCCTGAATAATATGCAGTAAGAAGTATTCATATATTTATTAGGTTTACATCACTCAAATATTGCTGCAATGTTATTTATATTAAATTTAATTTACTTTTCAAAAATACCTATTAAAAAAAAGATTTTAGGTTATGCAGCACTTTTAATTCAGCTTTTGTTCTTTTAAATGTTTTTTTTTTTTTTGCAAATTGTATGCTTTTTGCTTGTTTACTATATTGAATTTTCTCTCTTCACTTTACTCTCTCAGTAGATCTTCTATTTTGCAAATGTATGTGTACGCGAACGCATTTCAGTAAAATCCAGTACAAATTTGTAAAAATCTTTGCAAATTTTGGGGTAAACGAACGCAGCTACTATCTCTTTTATTTGTCTTTTGTTATCTTTTATTTGTCACTTGAATCCAGTGTGACCACAACTAAAAAAATTGGATGCTAAATGGGGCTTTATACAATGCTAAAAATCCTAAAACAAAAAATTGGAAATGCTAAAAAAAATTCTAAATTTTCTTGGATAATTGTATCATTATAATGAATAAATTATATATAAATCTACCTTAAAATATTATAATTCTTTTAAATAAAAACAATTTAGGAACATAAACAAAGTAAATTAAATATGTATATGTTAATTTATCTATATGCAAAACATGCAAATATTTATTTCAGTCTTTTATACAAATGTATAGATACATAAAATAATTCTGATAGTGCATAGAAAATATTCCTGAACAATATTGAAGGAATAAGACTTTTTAAGTATGAAAGCTTTATAAATTGTAATTTGACTAAGAATACACATTCGAATTAATATGAAAATTTATGGTACATAAAATATTAAAAAAAATTCATTATAAAATTCAATATCCCTAAAAATCTCTAGCTTACCAAAAATTAAAAATCGACTTTTTCATAGATTCGTATGTATATTGCATTAACACAAATGTTCACAAATATTTTGGAATAGTTTGACAAAAGTTAGCGATTTTTTAACCAAAAAAACAAAAGGCCCTATCTACAAAATATAACATGATAAACGTTTAAAGCCCTAACCTACAGTTTGCAAAATATGCAACATTGTCAACTGTCAAAGTTACAAGAAAAGTTGAAGAAAAATAATTATAAACAGTTTAAATTTATCATTTAAAATAGTTTTTGGCTTTTCCAGTAAAATATTTAAAATTTTAGATACGGCTTTTTGCGGTTTGGGTAACGATATACATACATATCTATATATATAAAAATCAAACGCTGTGTCTTAGTCTCGCTAAAACTCGAGAACTACTTGACCGATTTGTATGATTTTTTTTTTGTTTTGTTCGTCTAATTTAGAAAAAAAGAAAGTTCAGAAAAGCCCAAAAAAAGGTTAAAAAATCGAAAAAAGCGAAAATTGTGTTTTGTATGCAAATTTTACATTGCACCATTAATTGCTGTGGATTAGTTTGCTTAAACTCGATAAATGATTGACCAATTTCAATTATTCTTTTTTTGTTTTTTTCGTCTTATCACGGCGATGGTTGCGAAAAAAGGAAGAAGAAGAAAGCCAAAAATAAAAGTCGAAAAATCCAAAAATCGTTTTGTATGCAAATTTGACTTAATATCACCAAAAGGAACTGTATTTCTTCTGTTGGTGGCGGACCCATTGTTTGACATTTGCACAGAAACAAACTAAAACCATTTAATCATCCTATTTAAATTAATTAAGCTTATAAAAAATTAATCATAAGCAATATGTTTATGATTGAGCGTCATAATCTCTAAATTAATTTAACTGTTATTGTAAAAAAAATATATATATATTTGTGCCTTATAGGAAGCCAAACCACTTGACCGATGGCCTGGAAAGAGACATTAGGCTATATAAAATTGTGACTGGGCAAAGGGGCGATGCCACGCCCATACAGGGTTTTGGCACGTTTCTATTCACGTTAAATTAAAAAGTGGGCGTGGCCCCACCCCTTTATAGAAAAAGTAAAAAACGTTATATCTAATAAACTACTGAACCGATCTTCATCAAATTTTCCCAATAGGCTATTGTTCTTTATTAATGAGTCCTTACACCCAAAAAAAAATATAGGTTAATCTAACCAATTTTGTTGGTTGAAATTGCACCAACCATGAAAATTGGTTAAAACTACCGATGTCAATCGGTAACACAAATTTTAACAAAAAAACTTGGTTATGGTACAATTTAACAGTTGTTTAACAAAAAAATAGTGAAATATACCATTTATTATGGTGAGTTTACAATTATAGTTGTAAAATAACTTTTATAATTGTAACATTACTATTAAATATGTAAAGGAACAATTTTTTTTTTGTAAGTTTACAATTTTATTGTTCTGTAACCAACTTTTTGTAATTGTACAATTTTATTGTAATGTAACCAATTATTTTTGTTAGTATACAGTTTTATTGGTAATATTACTATAAAATAGTTATATTACATTTTTATTGTAAAAGTACAATATAATTTGTAATACTTTACCTGTAATAATTCTCAATAAGGAATAAATTCACAATAAATGATTTAATTTGGTAATATTGTTTTATTAATTAAATTAAATACAATATTAAATTTTACAGTTAAGTTAAATAAAATATTTTATAAAAGAAAAAAATATGTTAAATCTAAGGTTAGTACAGAAAAATAAAAAGGTATACATATTTATATTTCAATAATACTTTGGTCGGATATATTTTTTTCCATTAGGAGAATAACTTAAATGTAACGGAGATTTAAAAAATTCAGTTGGTTTCAAAAGATATATATTTTCTTCTTCTAAAACAGAAAAAGATTGGTAGTGCTGTAAATAGGGACTTGTTTTATGTTTAAGGCAAATAAATTCGATTTCAATATCACTTAAAACTAATATATCTTTAATTTCATATAAAATCATCTTTTTTGATAATAAAAAATAACCTACTTTGTACATAGTTTCCTTAACTGTAACTTTATCAGTAAAATTATTTAATTTTTCGTAGTAATTCTCATTGCTTATATGTAATATTTGGTTATAATACCATTTGTTAACTAATTTACATTGTTTAATGTCACCGAGATTGTATATATTTTGTAATCCTTTCTCTAATAACAAACGATTAGAAAACTTAAGCATACATTTAGTACCTATTGATAATGGTGTATTTTTTCTAGATGTGATAGAGTTAGTATATAATTTTAATTCTCTGTGTTTGGACTCAAATTTAAAACACCAAAGATGCTTCAACGGCCCTACCTGTCGTATTATTGATGGGTAATGGGTTAAAAAGTGGTGTTTAGGTTTTAACGTATTACCAAATAACTGAACGTATAAGCTATGGTGTTTTTCAATTGTATTCTGGAGTCGGTTCAAAGTTGTCTCGTCAAACTCAATTTTTAGTACTTCGTCCATTATTTCTACCAACAAACATAGAAGTGTCCAATGCTTATTATTATCAGGAATCAAGTCTCCTATCATAAGTGGAAGAAAATGACAAAATGACCACATTTCACGCGCGGACATGTTAAATTTTTTTTGTTTTAAGTGTGCAACTTTAATTGGAGGAGACACGTTACATTTTTCTGTTTCGCCATACTGAAATAAATTTTTTCTGTCATTTAAAAGTTCAATAGAAATTATTTTTTCTGTATCAATAATATGTAATAAAATTTGGGAAATGTCGTATTCGCACACACCTTCAAACAGATCGTGCATAATATCGCCGTAGAAATTTTTTACGACATGAAAGGAATTAAAAGTGTTAAAGATTGAATTTTCAGATATACCAGTTAATTTTAACCGTTTTTCGGGGATTTCCTTAAGATTTATGCTTTCGGCATAATTAAGTTTAGTACGAAGCTTGTCTTGCATTTCACGCGTTAAGCTTGAAGATTCTTCTTTATTGCATAAACAATGTCTGCAAAAAAACTTCGAGGAAAAACTTTTGGCAAAGCCTAAAACACTATTTAAACCTAAGTTATCGCCAGTTATTAGAGCCAACACAAAAAAAAATTTGATTTCTTTACCATTTATTTTTATAATAACACCACTTTCTTCTAGTTCTTTTAATTGTTTTACTAAAATTTTTAAAGTGGCCTCGTTTCCAAAACATTTGTCTCTGCTTTTAAAGAAAAGTGCTGGAAAAATATTACTTAATGAAGAAAGATGGTGTTCGGGCAGAGTTGGAAAACTATAGTAAAAAGCTGCAATAGCTTGAGCTCCTTTATGGGAACCTAAAGGATTGTTAACTTCAAATTCGTCAAAGTAAATTATATAAGGAATTATGTTTTTTTCTTTATGAAAATACCTTATTTCCTTCCATAGTGCACCATTAATAATGTTTTTATATTTTTCGGAAGCTGACATTTCGTTCATATTTGCTAAAGTATCATTTAATACGTTTGGTAGCTCAAAAAATTTTTTAAATTGAAATTGTAAAGGCATAATAACACCTTTTGTACGTTTTTCTGTTAATGTTATTTCACCTCTCGTTAAAGAAGGGGCTATCTTATTATCTATGTCAAACTCTTTAACATCTTCCCAAATATTTTTGGTTTTAAGTGTTTTTACAAATGTGTGAAAAGTTTTGCAATTAGTAAATGGATTTTTCAAAAACAAAACGAAACTGTTAAAATTCAAAAAAATTTGATTTTTGTTAAAGTTCTTTTCTATATAATCGGCTATAGGTACAAATAATATCTCAGTTATTTCATCAATAAGTTCTTGCACATCCGTTCTTGTAAATTTTGGTTTACTTTGTAAATTACTTAAAAATTTTAGAGAAATTTCTTCAAAATATTGAATTGGTAATTCAATCTCACTATTTTTAATTTCAGCTTCAGTTGAATTTATTTGAACGGGGAATGTTTTTGAACTACTGGAAGTTTCTACTGAATTTGTAAAGTTTGGAATGCATGAGTTTACTTTCTTAAAATGTCTTTTAAAAGTTCTTAAGCACTGAAAAAGTTACTTAAGGTCGTTAATTAAACATAAAATATTTGGAGATATTTGGTCTTCTTTAAGTTTATTACAGTAAAAATATCTTTGGATAAAAGTCCAAACTTCAGTACAATCACGAGGATATTTTAAATTTAAAACTTGGAAAATTTTGAAACAAGTATCTAAACTAGTTAAAAACGATGGCAATTTGTATTTAATTTCATCATAGTATACGTAAAATGTTGCATCGCAGATGTTGTATCCTACTGCTACAATGAGTGGCTGTAAAGTCTCACCTCGTTTAAATAATGACGTTTTAAATTGGTCCAACTGATTTTGTACATCATTGAAAGTAATTGCATGTAGTAAAAACGATCTTTGAGAGTCCTTGATAGTTGATCTATATAGAATATTTGAGGCTTTTCTTTTTACACTTGGACGTAGAATGACATGAAGCAGAAGAAAGATAAGCTGCTCGTATCCTGTGAAGCAAAATTAAGAATAAATAGAAAATAAAAAGAGTGTAAAAAATTAGCCTACCTTTGTCATTAGCATTGATCTTCTGCAAATATTCCAAGCTTCCAGCGTCTTTGATTTTTTTATTTAAAATTGGTATAATTTTACTTTTAAAACTTTCCCAATTTTCAGTAATAAAGCCTGATGCGGGATAAAGTATGCTAAAATCTATATCAATCTGTTGGATATAAGAATGTATTGTATTTAACGAAAAATTATTAAAAATAAAATCACGAAATACTTACTAAGGTGTATCCTAATGAATGTGAAAAAAGCTTCCAGTTATCCAAGACACAGATAATATTATTTCCATCAACAGCTTGGTTAATATCATTCCTCCTTTTAAAATAACATATACGCCAATTTTTCGTTACTTCACTCCAGGGCTCTGTGAAAACTTTAAGCCACTCATGTGCTTTTCTTACTTCTAAAAAATATTGGCTATGAAAAAAGTTCCCAAATCGGATGTAACATAGTTTTACCTGCTTCTTCATTGCAATCGAGCAGTGGGCTGTTATTTTCCAGTAAGTTTACTGAATTATTATTATTTGAACATGTCCACTCTCCATTTTTTTTTAAACGCTTTAGTGTGTTGTAATACTTATCAAATAGTCTTCCGGATGATCTGGCACCCACTTTCCGAAAATATACTTCCTTTATAAATAAACAATAGCGGTTACAAATTTGTACTATTTTAACTAAGTATTTATATGTACTATAATACCTTGTCTTCACAGAAGTCTTTTTCAATTTGAGAAGAAATTTTCTCAAAGTAATTTTTTGTCAGTTTACTTTTTCTTTTTATAGCCCAAGTTATTATTGCGTCCACCAATATTTTTCTGGCTGTATCGTCGAGTTTACCATTTTCAGAAAAAGTTCGTATAACATAATCACCAGTGGGATGTTCTTTTAAAATACTTTGTAAATCCTTAAATAGAAAAGAGTTAATTAAAATATTTTTTTTAATTGGACCCAACAATACTTACGAAATTGCCGGATGAAATAGGGTTCTCCGACTCATCCAGATTAAAATTCATTGAACTATTTGATACATTAGTGTTTAAAGAGACGTTATCACAAAATCCCTAGGCGAATTTAAAAGTTTATAATAAAATATCTTAAGCTGGAGATTTGATGTCACCTTTTGTTTTTTCCATTCCAACAAACGAAAACGAAATTTTGCCTTTTCACCAATTTTTTTGGTTTGAAATAATTGGTCCAAGTCAGCTTCTGTTAAAAATCTAAGTCTTTCTACTGTAACTGCTTCAGCTACAAATAAAAGCAGTAGACTAAAATTTATTACTTTTTTAATTATTAGAAAATTTTAATTTACTGCAAAAATTGTTGCTTTACTGTTGATTTACAGTTGATTTACTATTAAAATTGTTACGTTACTGATTTTGCAGTAAATAAAATATTTTATAGCTTAAACAATAACAAATAAGGCACGCCAAAAAATGCCGTTATGATGTACATGTTTATCAATGTAGAATGTAAGTATGTACGTATGCATACTATTTATATGCACATGTGCTTTGGAACATTCAGTTTTTTTTAAAACAAAAAAAATATATATGTATATTAGCGTGGCCGTTAGTTGTATGGAGAACTTTTTTTTTTTGATTTCTTTTACTCTCCCCCTCCAAATCGGTTCAGTTTTATGTAAAAAAAATTGCAAAAAAATTTCGTAGCGATAAGTTGTGTTTTAGGGAGGGCGTCCGCCCCTCAAAGTTTGCCATCAAGCCATTTATTCAAATGTTATTTGTTTGCGTATGACTATCTTCTAAAAACAACATTTTACAAGAATATGATATATGGCAATATTTTAGCTCTTCTAGTCAACAACATAAGCCTCTAAGAAAGTTTTTTGCTAAGACTAATATCTTAGAAAATAATTAAGAAAATAACAACAAAATACCAAACATTTTATATACGTTTTATATATATAAAAAGGCGATTTAATGTCAAGTGACACAATTTTGAAATCGATGTCTTCCGATTTGTATGAAATTTACACCAAGGTTAGTCCTATTAGATAGTAGTTTACACACAAATTTTCAACAAGATCGGTCCAAATGTTTCAGAGGTAGAGGGGGTCAAAGTTTGCCATACTGGTGTTCTTTCTCATCCATGTAATTTATTACCTATTGGTGTTAGCAAAATTTGTCCCAAGTAGCTTAGATAGCTATTTAATCAATCTTTTTTAAAAAAATTTTTTTGTTTTTTTTAAAAAATTTTTTAATATTTTTTTTTTAAATTTAAAACTTTTTTTTTATTTTTTTTAGCAAAGTGTTAAATTTAAAAAAAAAAACTTTTAAAAATTTTTAAAAAAAACAAAAACAATTTTTTTAAAAAGTTTGATCAAAAAGCTATCTAAGCTACTTGGGACAAATTTTGCTTACACCAATAGGTAATAAGTTACATGGATGAGAAAGAACACCTGTATGGCCAAAATGTCAAACTTTGACCCCCTCTAACTCAGAAACTTTTTGACCGATCTTGTTGAAAATTTGTGTCTAAGCTACTATCTAACAGTACTAAAATTGGTGTGAATTTCATTTAAATCGAAAGACATCTATTTCAAAATTGGGTCACTTGACATTAAATCCACCTTTTATATATATAGAACGTATATAAAATGTTTGGTATTTTGTTTTTATTTTCTTAATTATTTTCTAAAATATTGATTTTAGCAAAAAACTTTCTTAGAGGCTTATGTTGTTGACTAGAAGAGCTAAAATATTGCCATATATCATATTCTTGTAAAATGTTGTTTTTAGAAAATAGTCATACGCAAACAAATTACATTTGAATAAATGGCTTGATGGCAAACTTAGAGGGGCGGACGCCCCCCCTAAAACACAACTTATCGCTACGAAATTTGTTTGTATTTTTTTTTACATAAAACTGAACCGATTTAGGGGGGGAGAATATAAGAAATCAAAATAAAAAAAATAACGGCCACCCTAATGTATATACATATATGTTTTCCAATTATTTCTTTTAAGAAGTTATTAACAAAAAAGTTTTTTTTTTTAGTTGAATGTGTACTTACATTGTAATTTGTCCAGCATGTACCCAAAGTTCCAACTGTCTAATAATTTAGAAAGCTCCTCTTCCTGGATAGAAATATAAAATGTTGATGAACAGGGACTGCTTTCTTTACTCTCACATTGCATTTTACCACTTTTTTAACACTTTAACTTTAATTATTTTATTATATGGATGTTCTAATTTATTAAATTTAATTATTTAAAACCTTTTCACTTCACTTGTAAAATAAACGTTTGCAAAAGAGAAAGACGTACAGCATACTAAAACATAAAAGAAATAAAATGATCAACATCGTGCTTTTAAGGTGGCCATCGTCGAACTGCAGCGCGACGAAGAAACAAAATTCATTAAGCATACGGTTTAAACCGGTACATGGCCTCCCTTGTACACATTTGTGAAAGACGCAAAAATTTTAGTTCCGTTATTTTAAGAAGGTTGAACAATTTTTTTTTGTAAGTTTTACTAATAAAATTGTGCTTTTTATATATGAACCACATGTGTTAGTTAAAAATACCAATAAAATTAGTAAAAATAAAACAACAATTTGCAATTAAAGTCTTTAACCAATTAACAATAGTTAATTTTACTAATGTGGTACTTACAAAAATTGTAAAAAAATTTCTACCACTTAATCATAGTTATTTTAACCTACAAAATTTGTAAAAATTACAAAAACAATTTACATTAGCAGAATATTTACCATTAAGAAAGGTAGTTTTAACCAAGCAAAATAGTTCGTTAAAAAAAATTTCCAACAACAATTTACATTAGTAGTTCGGTTACTTATGCATCTTGGTTACTTTAACCAACAACATTGTTCTTCATCAAAAATTTGCAAAAACAATTTACATTAATAGTTCAGTTACCGCCATGACTTGGTTAGCTTAACCAACAAATTTATTGTTCTCCTTAAATTTCCAACAACAATTTGCACTAACAGTTAATTAACAACTCAAGTTGGTTAGAATAACCTGTGAAATTTTTTTGGGTGTAGGTTCAAAAAGGTGGGATTGGACAAAGGGCGGTGCCACGCCCATACAACCGTTAATTTTAAAATCACTAAATCTCAGGCACTACAACTCAAAATTTTAAATCCTCTTATTTCCAATACCATTTGACGTGGGATGATGATATTATTTATAGAAAAAAAATGAAACCATATCTAATAAACTTCTAAGCCTATCTTCATTAAATTTTGACACCAGTCCTAGGCTATATAAAGTCCTGATTCACACCCACGTTTTTAATTTAGATAATTTCTTCTTCGAAGCAACCGTTATAACAGGAAAGTATAAATGAACAGATGTACTGTTGCCACGCATTCCGATGATGACAACTGATTTGCCATTCGACTTTAAACGATTGCAGTTTCCTGTTCGGTTAGCGTTTGCGATGACTATAAGCCAAGGTCAATCTCTGAAAGGTTGCGGCTTAAATTTAGCAAATCCATGTTTCTCGCCTGGACAACTTTATGTTGCATGCTCGCGTGTTAGAAAACCCACTGCTTTATATGTTTATGCTCCAGATGGAAAAACTAAAAACATTGTATATCCTAAAGCATTGCAATAATTAATTAATAATGTAATAAAAAAATTACTGTTAATATATATTGTAAATACTTTCAGTTTTATTTTATAACGATGGCGGTAGCGAAGCACACCGGGTTAAGCTAGTATATTGCTAAATACAAAATATAAGTAAAAACAAAAATTGAAAACATAAAAGACTATTCAACAGCATTTTTAGTACATTCAAAAACACATTAAACACATCATTATATGAATAGTTTTCATTAACTGCCAAAGTGTTGGTCAAAATACCATTAGAATATGATCTGTTTTCATCACACATTTTCATAAGATCAACAGTAATGAACAAATCTTTGCATCATTTATTAAGCCTTTTTAGTCTACATCTAACGTAAATCAATGAATTCAATACCATCCTTCTAATCTTGGTTTTCATATGGTTCATACCGCTAAAAAAATTTTCAACTTCCGCGTTACTACTTAAATGGCAAAACCAAAAACTTCATAACAAAAGAAGCCAACTCGTTGAAAGCATTTTCATTAAAAGCGTTTCTGTACTCATAAACACCTATCCAGAATTCAATAGTTAAACTTTGGTTCATCCATTCGTAAGCATTCAGCTTTTGCCATTGCTGTTCCAAGACCGTTATTTCTTCTGGTGTTTACAGGGTTGCTATTATAATACATTTGTATTAACGTTTACATGACAAAATACAATGATAGAGATTGACAGAAATGTTAAGTTATATTGTGAAATAGCAATATATAAAATTTATAAGATAAAAAAAATGCTAAAGAATGCTAATAAAATATTACAAAAATGCTGAAAATTATGCTAAATGCAATTTCAAAAATTCGCTACTAAACCAAAATAAATAATGCTAAATTTAGCAGTGAAAATGCTAAAAGGGTCACACTGCTTGAATCATAATGACGCAAAACAATTGTTATTAACCCATATTCGTAAAATTTTTTTTGTTGTGTGTGAGAAAAAAATTGTCTTTTATAAATGAATAATTGTACGAGAGTTTGTTTCTCTTTTATTGAAAAAAATACAAAGAGTTCAAAAATTATTTAGTAAAAGTGGAATTTAGATGATGATTTTATTGCTAACAAAAAAGTATTCAAATAATGAGTTTTATTTTATTTGTTTAGATCGTTTACATAGCACTAGTTCATTTTGTACAATTAATAATTTCTTGAGCTTTAATTTGTGAAATTCAAAAATATATTAATAATATACATATGAACATATTTTTGAATTTCATTTTATTATTAATGCATAAATACATAATAATATATTAAATAAAAATTTCTCGCAAAAATGTTCAAAATTACCATAAACACAAAGCAAAAATGTCATTTTAAAATAGGTTAAAACAAGTGTCGAACTTATTTTAAAATTCGTAAAGGTTAAAAAATAGGGGTTTTAAGGTAATATTCGCTTATGAATAAAATTTTACCGATTTATGCCTAAAACAGGTTTTAAAATGTTTATGAATGGTTGTAAATCTATTCAATTACAGTGGTTTCCCGATTTAACGAACAATTGATTGTCAGCCCTGTTCGTTAAAATGAAAAATTCGTTAAATCCAGTACTAAAAAAATATTTATTCGTGTAACAACATATTAAAAGAACAATTCATTTCATATCGTATTACAAGTAAATGGATTTTATAAAATAAAATAATTGAAAAAAGTCATTATTAAAAAAAAAAATAAGAAAAAAGTACATACATAATTATTTAAAGAAACTTGTAAATGACGTTTGTTTTTGAGATTTCTTCAAGCTATTTTCAATTGCTTTTTCTTGAAGCTCATCTTAACATCCCTACCATTCAGGAAGAAATTAAAAAGTATTCCGTCAAATACACAGATAAACTAATGGTCCATCCCAACCACCTCGCTCGGGATCTAATAAAGTTCGAAGGCCACCCGAGGCTCAAAAGAACCGACACTTTCATCCTAGCAGACTTTTTTGACACTTGAATGCAATTAATTAGCGGTAACATTGGTTATGGCTTACAAACAACAATTAGGATTAAGTTTTGAATACATATTGTTATTTTGGACAAGAAAGATTAAAAAAAGAAAAAATTTGCGAGGGCGTAAATATGCAGTTTGCGCAGACTGCGAGACTTTTAAACGATATCATGAAAACCCTTAATGTCTTGGATATATCGATATTATTTTCCTGTCCCCACTAGATACATACATCAAAGCTTTTGATTACATCTCTGTGTTTAATTTTTACCCCTACATCAGCAGGTTCATCGTTTTCTAATCATGTATTAATTTCTTTATCTTCGTCAAGACTACAACTGTTTGCCTGACTTCTCCAACTATATATTTAAATTTGTTTTTCGAATTTTTTGTATATTATTTTTATTTGTTCGTTACTTCGAGTACCAAATTGGATTTTAATTCGCTATACACAGTACCTAAGGTAAAATTTTTGCCTGTTCGTTAAATTCCGAATTCAATGAATCGAGAGTTCGTTAAATCGGGAAACCACTGTAATTTGCGTACATTTAATTGGACTTACAAGGGTTAATTTCTAAATGAAAATCGTAGAGCATACTTTTAGGATGACTTAATTTTTAAATCAGAGATGGCCAATGGGATATTAAAAATACAACTAACTAGTGTTTGCAATTGTACCATTTTGAGCTTAATCAGATTAAAAACTTTTTTTATTTAAGGTTTGATGAAGCATTAATTAAATGTGACATAACAAAACATTTTACAAGACAGCTGTTTGAACCAACCTTATGGGCAACACTATATTTTATTAAAGGTTTCTAATTGGACCTTTACTAACATTAATCAAGAATGGTCAGTGTGACCATTTTGGCATTTTTGCAACTAAATTTAGCATCAAAACTTTTTATTTAGCTGCAAGATTTTCATTTAACACTTGTTATTTCATTTAGCATAAAAAAATTGTTGGCATTATTTTAAAAATGTTGACGAATAGTTTTATTGATATAATTTAAATTTTTTAACAATTATAATTAATTTTGACTAAAAATAGTTATACTCAAAATGAGATAGTGTATGAAAATGGATAATTCTTATCACAAGAAACATCTTACCTGTCTTGAAGAAAATAGAATATTCAGGGAATATAAGAAAAGCCCTCATCATGTTGATATTACGATATAAAACGGCAAAAAAAATTTCACTTTGAATTTATATTAAAATTCTACAGATTAAGGTCCAAATGTACAGTCATTAGTTAGCTAATAACAACAGTTTAACAAAAAAAATATTATTTCCAGCCTTTTCTTAACCATTAGTAAAACTCTCAAATTTTATTGGTTAACTACTTTTACTTTTTTATTACACAGTACAACAGCCAATCTGGGGGGTGAGAAATTCCAAGTCAGGGTGATGGTACTAGGTCACTATAGTTAAACCCCCAAAGGGTTTGGCGTTCGTATGTGTCAGTTTTTTTTTATGACATTTTAAATTTTTTCCTTATCTTGATGTTTTTTTGTTTAACATAACTCGAGAACCACTTGTCCGATTTTGCTAAAACAAACTCAAAAAAATTTAGAATTACAATTTCTTTAATCCGTTCATATAACGTTTTTCTTTATAATCAACAGTTTTGCCGGTAAAAATAAATTTGTGGAGAAAAAAAAAATATTTTTTGCCTAAAAATAGGCAATATTTATTAAAATAAATTTTCATTTTTAGGCAAAAAAATATTTTTTTTTCTCCACAAATTTATTTTTACCGGCAAAACTGTTGATTATAAAGAAAAACGTTATATAAACGGATTAAAGAAATTGTAATTCTGAATTTTTTTGAGTTTGTTTTAGCAAAATCGGACAAGTGGTTCTCGAGTTATGTTAAACAAAAAAACATCAAGATAAGGAAAAAATTTAAAATGTCATAAAAAAAAACTGACACATACGAACGCCAAACCCTTTGAGGGTTTTACTATACTGACGTAGTACCATCATCCTGACTTGGAATTTCTCACCCCCCAGACAATAATCCTAAAAATGTTCCATAGTGTTATTAATTACTTTAAGAGAGTTAAAATTTTTTGGTCTGATTAAAATTTTTACTTAGCCAATTATTGTAAATATAATACTTTAGTTAAGCAATAGTTATCATTTAAGTTTACTAATTATTAACCAATGACCAAGGCCCGGATTTTTATGCAAATGCATATTTGTTCTCGTCAGTCGGAGATTACCATATACAAAATATCGTTGCGAATCAAGAAATTTGCAGTAGAATGGCATCGATTTGTTAGTGCATATTTTTGCATATTTTGCTTTGAATGCATATTTTTGGTTATATTGCCGATATTGCATATTTTTGTTGGATATTTTGAAAAAACTTGTTGTAATTGCTTTATTTTGCCATGTACCCTTCCGCAGAAGAGATAAAAGACAACTTCGATGATATTTATTTATTGATTTCTAATGGGAAAAAAATTCGCGGGTTGCCGCATATAAAAAGAATTATCCTGATTAATGTCTTCCTCTACAGCCTATAACAACCAGATGGGGGACGTGGTTGAAAGCAATTATGTATTATGCTGAAAACTTTAGCCAAATCAAAGATGTGCTAAAAGGATTCAACAATGGTGAATTTAAGTTAATTGATATTGCTTAAATAAGATGTATTTTGTGGACGGTAACTTAATTTAACAAATTCGTAGCAAGCTTGAAAAAGTTTAAACAAACATTAAGGATTTAAATTTATTGTTTTAAATCCTTTAATGCTTGCATATTAAATTTAAATCGTTTTTGAAAACAGCGTAGTGAAAATGAATATACCACAGAGAAACTATCAGCATTTAATCATGCACCTATCAATTCCGTTTTATTTTGTTTTAAAAAACAGGCAGTAAACTTTTATTTTGTAAAAAATTTAGGGTCAAATATATCTCTAAAGGAATTTAAATAAACAAAATCAATTAACATTTGATTCGTATGTAACTGCGATCAGTTTCGGACTTTGCTTAAGGAAATAACAGTTTCAAAAAAATTTAACAAAAAGTTTTCTTAAGTTCAATATGGTTTGACACTTATGATCAACATGTATTCGCACAGTTGCTCAAGCCAGCTTATGGGCCTTTACAAGTGACTTAATTTACATGATTGTCTTACTGTTTCTTTATATATTTGTGTTTTACTTTATTTTAACTTCTACTTTTGTGGTTATTGTGCCTTACTTACGTGTATGAGATTAAATTGTAACGTTCTTTATACTATTTTTGTTTTTTTTTTTTTGTTATTTTTACGTTTTTTTTTTATCACTAATAAAAAAAAATTTAAGATAACTTTAACTGCATATTTTTTAAATTTTAAGCGCATATAATTCTGTTTTTTGTGTATTTTTTATGCGCATAAAACACGATTTTAACTGCATAAAAGTCCGGGCCCTGCTAATGACTGTAAATTTGAGCCTAAATGTTTGAAAAAAAATTTTGCTCTAAACTGATGAAAAAAAAAGTTATTTGAAAATGTAAGGCCCGTTTTCACGACTTAACGATAGCTAAATGTAGGAAGTTATCGAACAGATAATGAGTTTTTAATTATCACAAGTTCTCTTCAACCTTAAAGCAGTGGTGGGCGCTGGTTTGCCTGGATTACGAAGTTTTTCGGGTTTTTATATTTACTCTTCGTGTTTTTTTGTACCAGAGCTGCTACAAATACAAAAATTTCCCTACTAAGATGTTCCTTAAAATCCCCAAAACATACCATACACTTGTTTTATTATACTACTTTTTAAATTAATAAAAGTAGATTTTAAATAGAGAAAATGAATAAAAAACTATTTTCTAGCAGTCAAAACAAAAAGAAATAACAATATTAACATTGAAATCAGAATGTGAAAAAATTTACCGTATTACACATACGTTGTTGTTTTCGCCCACAAACTGAAAATCTTGAATTCATTAATGAATAGGCTTGAAACAATTGTTTCAAGCCTAAAAAGTAACAAAGGCAACCCAAAAAACAAATACAACAGAAAGAAAAAAATAAAATTGTATTCAGTTCAGTGATGTCAATTGTGGTTGTATTGCTTTACATTAGTATTAGTGAATAAAGAGACAAGTATTCTTAATAAAGATTAAAAAATACGTAAGCATCCGCCGCATGTGCACCCGTCGCTTGATAATCGACGACTTATTGTGTACAATTGTGTACTCTCGTGGACTAAATGAAAGAGCGTAAGAATGTGTGTGAAGAATGTGTGTGAATTAATTTGCACAATTGTGCAAGGCGCTGACATCCCTGATTCAGTTGCTAAATAAATTTTTAACGAAGCAGGAGTGTTGCGCATGTTGTTATTTTCGCAAATTTTGCAATTTCGTAGTGGTACACTGACAATATATTTATTGCGTTGTGATCAAGCTGTGCTCATGTGTTTTTTTTCAGCTTGTATTAAAAACTTTTCAGCACTCATGTAGGATGATGAATTATATAATAATAAAGTTTTCTTACTGAATTCCTTTTTTTTTTTTTGCATATTTACATATCTATAGTACACATTTTGAAGTTTTTGCTCACGGCATTTTCGATTTCATATATATAATTTTTTTTTTTTTAATTATATAAAAATAATATTTTTAATAAACTAATTTTTTGTATTGCATATTTACATACAATTTGAAAATATTTTCAAAAATGTCTCTAAGTGTAAATCAACTAATTTACTCTCTTTTATTCAATGTTCTCTATCTGCCCTTCGCTGCCTTAAAGCATTGATGCCCAAGGTAGTAGTATTGGTGAGAGTGACGAAATAACACTGGAAGAAATCAATTTGCTATTCATTTTATTTAGTCGTCAACGAAATTGCGACGAAAGCACATGTGTGGCGGGTGTTGTCATTTTTTTCTGTTTCTTTGTTTAACAAAAGGGAAATGTAAAATTAATGAATGTACATATTATAGTAATACTCTTGGTGAATGTATTTATTTTAGTAATACTCTTGATGAATGTATTGATAGGTATATATATATCTATAATACATACATATATAATTTATATATGCGGGCATTTGCCTTAAAGCAAAGATGCCCAGTAGTGGCTGATATCAGCAAATTAAACTCACACGTATACTTACGCTCTTTGTTTGATCGTCAATCAACCAATAGGAAATCAGCATGTTGAGTGGGAGAGACAAACTACACTTGCAGAACTTCTGTGTCTTATTTTACATTTTAATCGTCATCGAGACTGCTGTGAGTTAACACATAAATTGAAATTATTGCGATTTATTAATGATGTCAGTCGAACATTATTTTATGTTACAAAATGCTTTTGATGACATGCAATGTCTTATTTGTCATAAGACATTTAAAAAAACTAAGAAATATAATTTAAAAAAACATTTTGAAGATGTTCACAAAGACATGAATTATTTTCAGGGGGAAGAAAAAGAAAAACAATTTAAAATTTATAAGAAAATTTTTATTGTAAAGTTGAAGGAATGGGTAAATCAATATAAAGAAAATGATGAAGATATGGTGGAGGAGAATTTAAAAATGGGTTTATCTAACTTAATAAGTTTATATCAGTGTTGCCGTTAGGATACGAAAGATACATTTTTCGTATCTTTTGACTACTTCAGGTATCATGTATAATCCTGACATTTTTCGTATCTTTTGAATCTGTACGCAAAATGTACAGAAACAAAACATTCGAAAATTTTTAGCCAACTAAAACTTATTAAGACTGTTCATCGTAACCGACTCAATACTAATACAATAGCAGCCAATGCGCATTGACTAAAAGGTGAGGTCAACTACACAACAACACTGCTTCTGTGGTCGGATTGTCAAAAATAGTAAAAAAGGTAAAGCTTCGTACAGACGGTGGTAAGATCTTACAATGTTGTCAACAAAATCGACTAAAAATGTCATGCAACTGAGTGAACATTGTACGCTATTTTCATTTGGCAGATGTGTTAAATTAATGCATCTGACAATGGCACCATTGTCAGAAAAATGACAACATTGTAAGATCTGACCATCGTCTGTACGAAGCTTTAGTTTACATCAAAATTTAGTTTGCCACCGAAAAAAAACACCATATGTTGACTTGACCCCACCTTCTAGTGAATTCGTCTTGATAGCAGCTTTAATAATGGTTAAAAAAACATTAAGGGGTTGCAACATACGATCCACCTAAATCGATGATTGCTAGTAGTGCGAAGTTGTTCTGAGGAAATATGAACATCTTTTTTTGTTTTCAGGAAATTTATAGCAACGTTGATATAATCGCCTTAGTATAAACGCCTTAACTCGTATATTAATTTTTACAAAAATGAATTTGAATTTGAATTACATATAATTAAATTTAAAGTTTGCTTACTGTATTTTTAAAAATTACATATGTACCTAATATTTATGACTAAAATAAATATAAAAATGAATTTATACGAAATCATTTTCTTTACAATATGCATTTAAATATAAAATACAAATGTTATGTTAATGAATATTAAACGTTAAAAATGGATTTTCAAATTTTTTTCAAAACGTATCTTTTTGGGAAAAAGTGTATCTTTTTGGAAACTAAAATGTATCTTTCTCAAAATTTCACTGGCAACACTGGTTTATATATTGTAAAAAAAGGAAGGCCATTTTATATTGAATTATATTTGCTCAAAAAAACGCAATAAGCTGAATTCTTCTAGTTTGAGAAATATACTTTTATTGCGTAACTGCAATAAGAGTATCAACTTAGAAGATTTTATTAGTTTTTAATTGCAAATTGAACAATGATTAATTGAGGGAAAATTTATAAACACTTCGAAGAATCTTTTTATTTCGAAATATATCATACTATCCAGATGTCCGCATATATAAATTATATATGTATGTATTATAGATATATATATACCTATCAATACATTTATCAAGAGTATTACTAAATTAAATACATTCACCAAGAGTATTACTAAAATATGTACATTCATTAATTTTACATTTCCCTTTTGTTAAACAAAGAAACAGAAAAAAATGACAACACCCGCCACACATGTGCTTTCGTCGCAATCTCGTTGACGACTAAATAAAATGAATAGCAAATTGATTTCTTCCAGTGTTATTTCGTCACTCTCACCAATACTACCTTGGGCATCAATGCCTTAAAGCAGTGTAATCCAAATCTTCATTTTCTGTGCACAATTGTGCTACAAAAACAATAATAAAAACTCACACCGACGCTTGTTTTCTTTTATTTCAGTTTGATTTCAGTCGTTAATTGAGTGTTAACGAGTGCACATGTGCGGATGCTTACTTTTTTTCAGCTTTGACTTAATTTCAAAATAAACCAGCAAACAAAATATGTGGTATGATGGAAGACAGAAATTTTTGTTTTGTCATTAAAAAACATATTTTGCTAATAAGAAATTGTTACAAAATCTTAAATTTGGAAAATTTAATTTATAATCCCTAAATACACTTAATTTGTTAAATTTTAATTGTAAATTAAACTCGACCAATTAAATATGTGTGAAACAAATTGCCTGATTCTGTAAAAACTGAGGCATATTTTGTATATAATTTTATTAACTTTTTTAAAACTTCATTTCCATTTTGCTTTTAAAACTAAAACTTATTACATTTGCAATGCTTAGTTTTGTGTTTGCTGGGCAATATTATATTACCCAATACAGACGCATTTCATTTATTGAGAGTTTTGGTTAACTATGCCTTAAAGTGAAGAATAAGCTAAAGAGAGGAACGTTCTACCTTTAACTTTTGTCGTAAGGTTTAGATTTGAGATTGCCATATTATATTCACATATTTTTTATATTTGGCAACTCCAATTATACGTATATTTTGTAAATGAAAAAAAGTACGTAGTTGCCAGTTCGTATTTTTATTTTGGCAAAAATAATCGGTATTTTCTTTAGTATTGCCACTTTTTTAAAAATGTTAAGTTTATTTTATACAGAAGTTGTGAAAACGAAAAATAATTGAAGGTAACTTTATTCCTCACTAGTGCTAAAGGAAGCGTTAACTATATCGAACTTTAAAGGTAAGTCGTGAAAACGGGCCTAAATGCATTTAGTTTAGAATAAAATTTCATACTGGTAATAAATTTTTAACAAAAATTTCGAAAAAAAATGTTAGCAAAATTTTTTCGCATTTTTAAAATAATTATTATCATTTTTGGGCCATATCTAATGCCAACTAATGAACTTAATATTAAAAAAGAAATAAAAAATTAAAATAACACAATCGGTAACAGTTTTTTATCCATATTTACTTTTTTTTATTAAATTTTTTATTAAAAAAAAATAATTTTAGTAAAATACATGTGGCGTTTGTTTACATACACGAAACAATGTAGCAACTTTGAAGGAATAAAAACGTCAAATTGTACAAACTCGCAAGATTGGTAACATTGATAAATGCCAAAATTTTCGTGTGGAATAATCAATGTTGCTCAACATTTTTCACAAATTTGAACAGAGTACTACGCTTTAGACAGAACAGTAAAATATTTAAATTTAAAATATTTAAATTTAAAAACCCTAAAATCGTTTTTTATTTATGTCTCTTTAGTATATTGTCTTTTTTATTTGACTTGTCAACTTTTCAAATTACATGTACTTGTGCATGTCTGTCAAAATTGTTGTTTTACAGATGGGTTTTAATATTCAGACACAAACGTACATGTAATTTGCTGCTGGCATTGCCTTTATTTTCTTCCCAAATCGTCTGGTAACCTCGTCGTGTTTTGACGTCTTTTTGTGTGTCTCGCATTGTTCTTGAAAATAATATTAATATTTTACTGTTTAATTTCGTGTTTTACATAAATACGTGTTCTCTTGGTCATATTTAATCATTCTTCTTTTAAGTAAAATTCGTGTTTTTTCGATTTATCGTTCATCTGTGTTTCTCAAAAATAAATCATCATAAAGCTGATGATACTGCATAAACGTTGTTTATAATATCTATTTGCACTATATTAATCAATTGTTTTTGTATTGATCATATGTTTTAATTTGCTGTTTATTCTGGCAATTCTGTGAACTGTATTATCGACGCTGACAATATTGTGGTTTGTGTATTTGATAAGCTGTAATATAGCATTTGCATTTTTACCCATAAATTTCCTGTGCTGTCAAACCTTTTTTACTAATTATGGAATGTTCGAACGTAAGCTGCCAAATAACTGGGAATGATCGTATGGTATCCTGCTGGCTGTGTGTGGGGTGCTATCATTTGAAATGCTGTGGCCTAAAAGCACGCGATGCGGATGCTCTTGCTGACCCTCAAAAATCTCTGCACTGGACATGCCCAAATTGCAGAACTATTGGTGTTGAATTTTATAACCTCTTTAAAAACTCTAAAGATGAATTTAATAAAATCAACAAGGAATTTCTGTTGCTGCAAACAAAACTCAATAAATTTGGAGAATTATTTACCAAATACCCTAATTTGGAAAAATTTACGTCTTCAGCGAATGATTCGTCTCCTAAACGGAAAAAGACAAACTCTGGCTCTGTTGCACCACATATAACCTCCTCAAAAGCTGCAGGATCTACATCCTCGTCTGAAATAGATACAAATTTAACTGTCAATAATACCAATACAAACATCAACATAAATCGTTCCCCTATTGAACCTACAAGTATAAATATGATACCTGCCAATGTTATCCCTCCACTAGGTAATATTCCTATATCCGATTCTGATACTGGATCTTCTGGATCTAAGAATAATGCTGATCTTATTCCTTATCCGTCGGTTTCTGGTGTGGTAACTAATGTTGCCAGTTTAACAGTTCCTAAGCCATTAATTATAGTGCCTCCAAAACGTACATTATTTATTTCCCGTTTGGCATGCGATACAACCGTAGAAGATATTGATTATTACATTAAAACAAAACTCGGTCCTAATGTTGATATTGTTATAAACAAATTTTCGTACTCTCAACCCAGAAGTATAACATCGTTTAAAATTGCTGTTGCTGCTTGTGTCTTTGATCAGATTGTTGATACCTGTTTTTGGCCTGCTAATATCATTGTTCGTGAATACATCTTTAAAGAAAAACAAAGATCTACAAATATTGCTCGTTTGCCACCTAGAAATTCATTTGTTTCAAAAAACTAATTGGCTCTAAGAATCGTATAAATATTATTTATCAAAATGTTCGTGGATTAAATACCAAATTGTCTACTCTCTTGGTTAATAGTTATGACTTCGCCTATGATGTAATTATTTTCACTGAAACCTGGCTTAATGATGATATTTATAATACCGAAATTCTGTCAAATAAATACCAAATATTTAGGTATAATCGAAATGCACGTAGAGGTGGTGGAGTTATGATTGCTGTCTCTTGTTTATATCCATCTGAAGTTGTAGTTACTGATACCCTTGGTATTGAATTTGTTGCTGTTGTGGTTAAATTAAAAAATAAAAAAATTTACTTCACCTGTTCCTACATTCCTCCGGATTCTGAAAGTGCTATTTATTTAAAACATGTTCAAGCCATTAATTCTGTTATGATAAATGTTTATAATGATGACTTTATTTTTGTTGTTGGTGATTTCAACTTGCCCTCGATATCATGGATGCAAACGTCTGATACGCCTTATTTAATTCCTGTCAAAAATAAAAACTGTCATGAAGACTTCTTGAATGAAATTCTTGGTTTATCGCTTTTTCAAATTAATAACGTATACAATGACTATGGTAAACTGCTTGATTTGGTGTTTGTAAATAATTCGGATGATTGTATTATTACTCGCTCAGAACCTATAACGTTGCCTGAAGATCGTTATCATCCGACTATTGAAGTAAGTTTTTCAATTCCATCGGAAGTAACATTAAAGCCCTTTAAGGTTGATAAAGTTTTTTGTTTCAAACGGACTAATTACAACCTTTTAAACCAATTAATAAGAAATACATGCTGGAGCAGCGTCTTTCCTGCTCATTTAAACAACAGCTCGGATATTGATATGATGGTTTCTATATTTTATAATAAAATTTACGCCTTTTTTGATATGTGTGTACCCAAACAATCTATTTATACTCCAGTTGGCCCACCTTGGAACTCTAAACAGCTAACTAGGCTAAAAAACCTAAAGAATAAAAATTATAAAAAATTCAAAAAGTCTGGATCATTTATTGATTATGGAAAATACTCTGTCAGTCGTTCAGAATATAATCTGCTGAATCATGCTTTATATAATCAATACATAAATAAGGTGAAAAACAATTTCGTTCGTGACCCAAAATCGTTCTTTGCATTTGTCAATTCTAAAAGAAAATCTAATGGATACCCATCTGTTATGAAATTTCGTTGTCAAGAATCTGGAGATTCGGAGATCATTTGTAATATGTTTGCTGATTTTTTTGCCACAACTTATTCTGATGCTGCATACGACGATAGTAATGGTTATCCCTATGTGCTCTCATCAAACCAGACAATCTCTTTCCCTGCTTTTAATAGCAATGATATTTTGGTTTACTTAAAAAGGCTTAAGATGTCTTTTAGTCATGGTCCAGATCTTGTTCCAACATGTATTTTAAGTCAGTGTGCTGAATCATTAGTTACGCCATTAACTTTAATGTTCAATGCGTCGATTATGTATGGCTATTTTCCCGTATTATGGAAAGATTCGTTTATAAAACCTTTATTTAAATCTGGTAATAAATCGGATATAACAAACTATAGAGGAATTGCCAAATTAAGTGCTAT
Source organism: Pollenia griseotomentosa (assembly GCA_963931875.1). Classification (NCBI taxonomy): domain Eukaryota; kingdom Metazoa; phylum Arthropoda; class Insecta; order Diptera; family Polleniidae; genus Pollenia; species Pollenia griseotomentosa. Next base: position 90,775,759 of record OZ007563.1, read on the forward strand.
TCCAAAACTTTTTGAAAAACTAGTCACTGATTTCCTCTGCCATCACACCTCGTCGTTACTGGCAGCATGCCAGCATGGTTTTAGAAAAGGCTGTTCAACTACAACTAATGTACTTCATTTAACAACTTTAATTAATTCTGCATTTACACAAAAGAAACAAACTGATGCTGTTTATACTGACTTCAGTAAAGCGTTTGATAAAGTTAACCATCAACTTCTTCTTACTAAATTGGATTTATTAGGTTTATCGGGTAAAAGTTTAAGCTGGTTACGTTCTTATTTAGTTGGTAGAAAGCAAAAAGTACAATTCAATAATTGTATATCCAAGTACATTTATGTTTCGTCCGGTGTTCCCCAAGGCAGTCATCTTGGCCCACTTTTATTTTCGCTGTTTATTAATGATCTGCCCAACGTTATTAACTTTGCCAATATATTGATGTATGCTGATGATGTAAAAATTTTCCATTCTTTTAATTGCTTTGCTGATCATTTTTATCTTCAAGCGGATCTTAATAACTTCTTTTTATGGTGTAATTATAATATGATGGAGCTAAATCTAATGAAATGTAAATGTATGCGTTTTTATAGAAATACCTGTATTGATGTTTATTATGCTTTGGGTGGACATCAACTGGAGTTGGTTGATTCGTTCCTTGATCTTGGAGTCTTACTGGATCCTAAATTAAACTTTGTTTCGCATATTACATTAACTGTAAATAAAGCTCGTGGTGTTCTTGGCTTTATTAAGCGCTGGGCTAAAGAATTCACTGATCCATACATAACGAAGCAACTGTACGTGTCACTCGTTAGACCTATCTTAGAATATGGGTCAATCATTTGGGATCCGTATTACAACATTCATAATTCTCGTATTGAATCTGTCCAAAAACAATTTTTATTATTCTGTTTACGTGATCTTCATTGGAGTTACTCGACAAACTTTCCTTCCTATGCTAGTAGACTGGCATTAATAAAACTACCATCGCTCAAAAGTCGCCGTACAATGCTAAATGTATCTTTTATGGTTAATCTAATTAATGGTAATGTTTCTTGTGATTTTCTTTTAAATTCTGTAAAATTTAATATACCTGGTCGCAATACTCGTCATTATAATCTGCTTTTTGTTAAATTTTATAGAGTAAATTACGCCATTGCTGATCCTTTTTCAAGGTTATGTAGACAATATAATTCTTTATCACAATTTGTTGATTTTTCTTTATGTTTAAATTCCATAAAGCATAAAATAATTGTTTTTCTGAACTCGTAATTTTTTATTTACATATACTCTGTAAAGTTGGTTACTATATTTTAAAATTTATAATGTTATTTATTCATTTTAAGTCAATATTGTTATTAGTCAGTAAGGATAATGTCCATTGATTAAATAAATAAATAAATAAATAAATATTGCAGAAACCAAAGGGCGCCGTGCTATAAAGCCATAGGCAATAACACCATAATCGTTTAGTGGAAATAACACCATAACAGTGAAATTGTTATGGTTACAAATTGTCAAATGAATGACTTGCCATTGTCAAGTGTTGAAAAAATATGGCACAGTAGGTGGAAGGGGGGATCGCGTCCGGCGGGCGATCGCGACGCGCGCGGCGCGCCCGCTACAACATGTTTACAAACTAGCCGGGCGCAAGGATTTTCTCCTCTATGGTATAACAAAAACCGGCTTCGCTAACTAAGGCTTCTCTGCGTAGTCGTCCTTCGTTCGGAAACAAGGCAGATTTTAGAAGCATTACTTAGCGAAACCAGTACATGTTATACCATAAATGAGAAAATTCTTCCGCCCGCCCTATGGAGTGAAAACTAAGGCCATATGGCTTTAATGCCTATGGCTTTATAGCACGGCGCCACACCAAAGTAGTTCTCGGCTTCAAAATGGCGTGCTGCCGGTGCAAAAATTTTTTATTTACGCCGTAGAAGAGTTCAGCCATCTTAGCATTACTTTCTTTAAATTCGAAGTTACAAATTAAGGATATATTAAGTAAACTTTTGTTATATATGTATATGTACATTATTTCTATTAAGTGGTGCATTGAACATACATATATCTGTATTGTAAAATATTGACCTCAGCCGCCTAATGATTCCGTCAATAGTGGACCACCACTGGCGGTTTTCTCACGGCGTAGATTTCTAACAACATATTTTTTCATAATAAAAAGCTGATGTCAGATGGTTCGTCAGACGAAAATAGAGCACGCTCTTATTTTGTCAAATAACTTTGCGTTGCAGTGGGAAATTTGCCAAGACAGATGCAAAAACATGTCGTGCACATGTATCTTTAATCGCTTAAAATAAAACGCAATGTTTCGTACGAAGTTATATTACATACACTGAAATGTTCCCACTGAGTCATAACCCTAATGTTCATACACTGGCATTTTCACACTGAGCTAATCATTTCAAATATAAAGTTTCTAGTCTCTTCCAAAATTTTGATTTACGGCAGAGGCTGTAATTTAAAAAATCGCAGAATACTTCAATTTTTCTTCTGAATTTCACAATAAAGCTCAGAGCACGTCTTAAATTTAAATTTGTAAGAGAGTGCAATTAAAATGATTAATTTTTTTTTTTAATTTAATATTTTTATAACTATAAATTTATTTTAGTTATCTGATAAACTTAATATTTGTTTTTATATGTTTTTTTTTTATTAAAACGTATCAACGTAATTAAAACTACTAAAATAAATAATTAAACAAAGTCTTTCTCAAGGTTTTTTCTTGTTAAATATAATAAAAAAAATTCTAAAAAAGTCTTTAAATAATTAAAATTTGACTTTTTTTAGCACTGCGGCAGTAAATGTGTGTTTTACTTTTAAAATTAATTAAATTTGTTAACATTTGGGACTTAATTACTTTTACTTTTATTAAAGGTATAAATCAAAATAAAGTAATAAAAATGGAATTTAAACGAGCGTTTTCTAAGTCCACCAAATAAAATAATGCTAGATATTTTATTCGGTGACGATTTCAAGCGATTTCAAAAAAAGATTACTTACTTGTATAAAATACAAGGCATTTGCAGAACCACTCGCATTTTTAACAGCCTGTTCATCCATTTCCGACCAAAGACTTCGATCGCTTAACTTATAACTTAAAACAAAAACAAATTCTAAAATATTATTTTGGTTTCACAATTAAGCGAATGTAGTCTTCGTTCGTAATCGACGAACAGGCAGGCAGGCAGTAAGTTTACTTCACAATCACATAGCCCTGATAATGCACAGTAGGTAATAAGACCCAAAATCTTGGCCAAAAATAATTTTTTCCACTAACAATAATTATGTTTTTGTTACACAGAAAAAATGAAAAACCAACTTCAATTAACGTATTTGTTAGAAATTTGTACTATTAATTAAATTCTTTACTGATTTTCCGCCTGCAAACAAATTGATCATATCAATTAACACATTTGTAAGTTTGAGCTTTTCTTGCTGTTGAGTTTCAATTAATAGGTTTAATTGAAATTAAACGCAAACTTTAAACAAGTTTTTAATTAAATAAATTAAAACGATAATTGTTTTTTTATAAAGTTTTTAACAAATCTATTAATTGGCCCAATTAATCAAATAATTGAGTTTAAAAAATTTTTTTTACAAAATTGGTTAACCGACTAAAACCGATTAAAAAAATAATTGTTTTTCTTTTCATTTTCAGTTAAATGCGATAATTAACACAATCAAAAATTTAATTGAATCAATTAAAGTGTGCGATTCTTATCAATTAAATTTTTAATTGATTCGATTTAAGAAGTAATTGAAATTTATCCCCCGTAATTAAATAAAAAAAAACAACTTTATAGAAAATTATTTTATTTATATTAGATTTATTTTTATTTTATTATTTATTATTATTTATTTTTTTTTTTTTTAATTCAGTACATATGTAATTTATTAAAAAAATTTTCTTATAAAATTCGTTTTAAAAACAACAGGCAACTTTGGTTTTCAAAACTAACATTACTTCGTCAGCGAAGTACAACCAACGCTCTTAAAGTTTTTGGCTGTTGGATATTTTAACACAAAATCGATATCGATCTAGAAAAAAGTAAAAGCAAAAAAGACATTTAAAAATATAATACAAATTTTTTAATACGATGTACATATTTACCAAAAGATGACCAGAAGGGTTTGCATATTCTGGCCAAAGTTTGAATATCTCTGCCGTATTTTGAGAACTTGTGATTTGTTGGAAACGTAAAGGGGCACACTTTCGCCAGCAGATGTTGTACTCGTCTTCGGATGAAAAACATTCTTTCCTATCAGTACCTATGTCGATATTTGTACAGTAGTTAATAAAAGAAACTATTTTTTTTCATAAACTGTTTGCTCAAAACTATAATTTAATTGTATTTGTACGTGTATACGTAACGGTATATTAAGGTATGCCTAGCAACAATATATATCCCTTTATACATACAATACAATGTTATGATGAATACATACCAAGGTACTGCCGAAAATTATTTTTCACAAAAAAAAAACACAAAAACACTAAAAAACTTTTTTTTATAGATCTTTTTGAAACAAAGCACAACGATGTTCACCGTACGAGAGCACTTTCAATACTGAATAAAGTTTATGCTGTTGTCATTGCCTTTGATTAAGTATTACATGTGTACATAAATACAAATCAAAATATTTTTTTCAGTAAACACAGTTAATTGAATCAATTAAAAAATTGTTTGAAACTTTAATAGAACACAAAACATCTTAATGTGTGTGTGTACATACACACATATGCATGCATATACGCTTATAGGTATACACACAAACATTATAATTTTTATTTTCAATTAAACACAGTTAATTGAATCAATTAAAAAATTGTTTGAAACTTAAATAGAACACAAAACATCTTAATGTTTGTGTGTACATACGCACATATGCATGCATATATGCTTATATACACACAAACATTATAATTTTTATTTTCAATTAAACCAAATTAATTGGAGCAATTAAAAAAATTGTTTGAAACAGCATTACTTGATTTAATTGAAAATATTTCGGTAATAATTTTTTCTGTGTAATGAATTAAGAATATATAAAAGCAAACAACTTCATATTAGGTTTTCGCAAAAATAAAACAAATATCAGCTGATTTATGGGCAGTCGCAGTTAGCATTTGCAAGCAACTTTCACAGTGCTGCATAAAAAGGGTAATTTTGATATTTTATAAGTTTTTAAACAAAAGGAAAGGAAATTGTGCATAATATGGAGAAAAGAGAGGATAGTAAGTTATTAAAAAAAACCCAAAATATTGTGGTGGACGTTATTGCTCTTGTTAACAAAACGTGCAAGTCTAACGTTTTAGTAGTGTTGGCTGTGGACTGCCGTGTTTTTCATTGATGAAAAGTGTTAATAAATGAATACTGATTTTTTTTGTTGTAATTTTTGGTTTGGATTTTTGATTTAAATTATTTTCTTTCAGGCAGCCTCAGCTTAAATTATAGCAAACTTATGTTTGGATTTGTAAATAAAAAAAAAACTGATGGTGTTTACAATTTTATTATCAGTGAAATGATTCAAAACAAAATTTGCCATCGTTTACACAAAAGTTACAAACTTTTTATAAAAATTTATCGTGAAGGTGGCACAAGGCTCACGGAAAAATTACCGACTTTTTCAAGCAAAACCAACACTGATTTTGTCTGCATGGCTCATACACCATTTTGTTAGCCCCCTTGCGTATTTTTATCATGCCGAATTTCAAAAAAAAAGTATCCTTTAGTTTTCAAAACATCAAGTTTTTTTACTTTATTTTCATATGTGAGCAAACCTTAAAATCAAAAACCCCAGCGTGCCTGCCCATGAAAAACTCTTTAATTCCAAAATTCATCCATATCGGTACAAAACTTTGACTGAAATTAATTTTGGCCTTAAAAATGGTTTAGATTTAAATATCTTTAATAGATCTTAAGTCATTAAGATCCAATAAAAAGCATTTCGAGCTAAAATAATGAATTTTCAATAATCTTTGTTTATGTGCAATCATGAATTATGCTTATGTACAAAACCTTAAATTATATTAAATACTAGTACTAGTAATAGGTCCATAATACAATACGTTAGCACAGCCAGCAAAAGGCCCAGAAAAACATCGTTAGATTGAACAGAAAGTGTAAATATTAAAAATATTATAAATTATTCAATTAAAAAATTAACCAACAGTTCAACAAAAAAATCAAAATTGCTATTATAATTAACATAAATATTATTACTATTACATATAAAATAACAATTATAACTATAAAACATGTTAAACTATAACAATTATTAGGACTTAAATTACGATTTTAACTATTTTAAACCTTTAATTAAAACTTCTTATAACCTTTAAAACAACACTTTAAAGCAATTTTAAATCTCAAGATCAAATTGATGTTATTAATATTTTAATATCTTAATTCTAAAATAAATTGACCTTGAAAAAAAAGACACGTAAATAAAATTAAAAAAGTGCACTACAAAACAATGATATTAAAAAAGAATTTAATGTTAAGATTCTAAAAACCTGAATATAAATTTGAAACTATAAAAATGTTAAGTTAAAAAATTATACTAACGATAAAAAGTAAAAAAATAAATACAATTATAATTGAATATGGACAAAAAGCAAAATCATGTCCAGTCGTCACAAAACGGTTTGTAGAACAAAATAGCAAAGAAAAAACACAATTAGCCTTATTACGAGAGTCGTTGTCCTGATCGAGTTCCTAATCGTTTGACAGTTTTTCCGAAATCATTTTATATTAACGACAATGATAATTTTAAAAACAAAGAAAGTTTGTCGTATTTTTGTCGTTTATGGCAATCATAATACAAATTTTCAAATCGACTGGGTTTCGACAAGTATGGCTGAGTTCCAAAACATCAATATACTTTGCAGCACAAGTCAAAAATGTATATTCAAGTTTAATAATGCATAGCTTTTGTATTATGTTCTCATTAAATACTTTTTTGGTGCACATTGGGACAAATAGAATTGTAATAACCTACACGGTTGCATTGTAGCATGCATTTAAAAAAGATAGTTGCTTTGCAACCGACGTTTTGGAACTCAGCCTATAACGACACTCATAATAAGGCCGATTATTTCAAAATTTGTTTTACTAATCGTGGAGCTAGTTGCTTTTTGGAGTCCCGGTGCATTTTTTTCAAACTATGATTTAAGTTTATTTAATTTCAAAATTTGAAATTAAAGTTATTTCTTTCAAACAGCTAAAAAAATAAAATAATTTTTCTGTTTCTTTGCATGAAAAGCGTTTTCCGTACTTTAAATTTGTGTAAATGAGAGCGGTTTTGAGAGAATAAAATTCTTCAGCCCAGACTTTTTTTTATGAAAATTGTGTAAATAATCAAGCACAAACAGAATAAAAACTAGTAAGAGTGTTATATTCAGCTATGCCGAATCTTATATAGCCTTGACCATGGTGCAATAATAAGAGACATGTATATAAACACCGTTCTTTACATATAAATAAATTAACTTTGTGCCACGCCCACTTGGCGAATCCCGCCCAAATTTTGTCAGATGCTGTGTATTAATAAACTTGAAATTTGGACCAGAGATTGGTCACTCCTCAAACCGATCCACTTAGACGGGATTTTTGAAAATTCGAATGTTTAAGGGGTAAAAAAGGGTAAAAACGGGAAAATCCGGTAACCTTATACATATCTCCAAAATTAAAAGAGATACAAACAAATTTAATACTTATCGATGTTCTTTAGAAAAATTTGGAAATTCGAATGTTTAGGGTGTAAAAACGGGAAAATCCGGTAACCTTATACATATCTCCCAAACTAAAAGAGATAAAAAAAAATTAAAACTTATCGTTGTTCTTTAGATTAATAAGCGGACAGGTGTCTAATACTTTTTTGAAATATGGCCCTTTTAGGGAGTAAACGGGTAGAACCTGAATTTTGGTACTTTTTTGGCACCCCGTCTATCTTTTAACCCATTAACATAGAAACGAAGTTTATACCACATTCGAAACTTATCAAAAAAATAAAAAAAAGAATTTGGTTGTTTATCAAATTGAATGTGACGGCGGTGATAATGAGGAGTGTGGAAAAATCTACATTGGTACAACAAAGAGAAATTTAGGCGTGAGAATAGACGAACATAAAGCTGATATAAAAAGAGGAAAACAATCAACTGCACTTGCACAACACTGCATTGAAAACGGACACAAGCCAAACTTTGAAAAAGTAAGAATTTTAGATAAAGAGAAAAGGGAAAATAAAAGATACACGTTGGAGAGCTTAAGAATACAACAAAAATCGACAAGTGCAATAAACACAAAAGAAGACAAAGACAAATGCAAACTACACCATTGCAATACTTTAGTAATAATAACAACTGTGATCAAAAAAGGACAAATTTTCTGTGATAATTTTTTAAATTTACATACATTTATTTTAATATTTTAAGTTTTGTGTTGTGTTGTCCACCTATACAAAATACTGTGCTATAATTTATAAATGATGTAAACTGACGAAAAAGATTATTGTAAGTTAATTTGTCAAAAATTAAGATTATAATTATTGTTATTATTGACTACTTTTTAATTTGTGTTTTTACAATGTTGCCAGATTTTAATAAAAACTCAATCCCTGAAGAAGTTGGAAAGAATACCAACGAAACGTCGGATTTTATTGAGAATGAAATAAATAATCTTTTATTTACATTAAATTAATGACCTTGAAAGCTTGCATATAAGAAACTATATAAACTATTGAGAAGAATTTGGTACTTTTTCGAAATTCAAACATTTAAAAGGGCTGAAAATCGTAACTATTTTCGATACTTTTTTTTACAAAACATTTTTCTCCGTTCATTGGCATATTCGCTCCCACTACAATACTGTCTTTTTGTTGCGGTCCATTTGTTGTTGGAATGGTTATGTGTTTATGCATATGAAAAATTTAGACCGGATCAAAAACACGTGTTAAGTTAAACCACAACACTCGCTCATACATATTTAAATAAACATACATACACACATATACCTACCTTAATTGTATCTCATTTAAAAACTTTATCTCCTGCCGTTCTCCAGATAAACATAAAAATTAAGTAAAAAAAAACAACAACAAGGGATTTTTGGGTAACATTAGAGGCAGTCGTGTTTTTTTGCTCAAATCTGAGACATTTGTGGACCGGTCAGGCTAAATTTCAAATGCTACTCATAAGGACCCAGAATATATTGACATTAACAACATTAAAAGTACTCAATAATATTACAAACAGTGTTCGAAAATAAACACTAAATATCGCTCCTTAGTGTTCGGTTCGGGAAATTTTTGGAAAACACAAACGCTAAATAGTGTTTGCGTAGTAAATCATTAAAAAAATAACGTTTCCCTGTTTTTCATCTTTCGAACACAAAAATAATACTGTTCTTATACAATTCAACAAAAAGATAAGAACATTTAATTCCGTTCGGTTTTTTTTTTGAAAACCACAAACTTCATTGTGTTCGGTTTAGCTTATTAGTTTTCGTTCGTTTCAGTTGAAAACGAAACGTTTTTTACAAAAACTAAATACCCATACGAAAAAAACAAAAATCAGCAAAACAATTTTACACAAACAGAACATATACACTAGAGCGCCTCAAAAAAAGTGATTTTGTTTGTTTTTTTTTTGTTGATGTTGATGTTGGGGGTTTTTTTTATATATGGGCATTTTTCCAATGTCGAATGCGACATTCGTACCCCTTATAAGTGAAAAAAACATATACCAAAACATTAATTTTATTTTGACAAAAGGCGAAACTTATAGCTCTTGATTAGCACTATAACTTGTGCTTAGGTTGATTTTGAGCGATTGTTCGTTTTCAAGAAAATTAAAAAAACCCAAGGCATTTGCATGCGACAAAAACAGAAGTTGTTTTTACTGCAAACAGTTCAAACACTGATTTCAGCGAAACCTGATAAAATATTTTAATGCGACTAATTTTAAAATGTTATGCATTGATGTATCTTAATAATGGTTTTTATTTAATTCAAAAATATTGTGTAGTTTATTTTTTATTTAATTTTAATCACTGTCGCATGCTACATGTTGCATGCGACATTTTGTTCCATCATACTTTTATGTTTATGTTTTTACTTTTTATGGAATTAGACATGCGTAAGATGATTCTACATTATTTTAAATTCATTCAATATATTAATTTTCTCAACAAAAGTTAAAAAATTATAAAGAAAAATACAAATCCAAATTTTTAATATTTTTAATTAGGCTTAAGTTCATCAAATTTAATTTTCATTAAATTATTTTTATGAAGAAAGGAATTTTACAACATGAACATTAATTAAAATTGTTATTGATAATCTTTCATTTTTGACCGTGGCCGGGGCTCGAACCGCGGCCGGCAGGTTACCATGACATGTTTCGATCGCAACCACTCGATCTCCTCAGACGACTGGTGAAGTAAGGAAAAACATGTAAAATCAATTAAAATGGATAATCATTCAAAAAGCAAATTTCGATCTACCAAAGGTTAAAATACAATTTGGTTTAAGGATTGGTGTTTGACTATTGACGTCAGCAGTCGTCGATGGCTGCGAGTGTAAAACGGAAAATCCATTTGAGAAGATCGAGTGGTTGCGATCGAAACATGTCATGGTAACCTGCCGGCCGAATTAAAAATATTAAAAATTTGGAGAAAAAACCATAAATAGTTCAACAAAATAACCACAATACTAATTATTGAAAAATACAAATATAGAACAAAAACTATCTTAACTGAAAATAGTATTGCTAGTCTCAAATAAAGTTTTTTTTTAATGGAATAAGCTGTCCTTGATGCTTGTAGTTGTTGGCCATCGTAAATATAGATATTTTAGGGAAAAAAAATTTTTGAATTTATGCATTTTACACTTACGATGTCGCACGCTACAAACTTAAAATAAGTACCAAGAAAAAAGCACTGATTATTTTCCAGCAAAATTTTTTTAATTAAATTTGCAATAAAAATATTTGTTTGTTACTAATAGTTGAAACGCATTGTCCAAATACCCTCGACGCACTGATAACAAATGTTATTTTCAATGTCGCCCGCTACAACGAAATATACGGTAAAGCAAAGAAAAAATTTGCCGTAACTGGCAATCGAATCCTTCCGTTTACATTTTTTCTTTATTGATTGAATATAAACTGAGATTTAAAAAGCAATTGTCAATGCATAATGTTTCTCATTAAGATCGTTAAGCAAAATAAAACGTGCAATAGAACAGAACTTTTTCACTTGCTCGACTTTGCATTTGAATATTTCAAAGTGTGTTATAAATAAATGTAAAATTTGTTTAAATCATTGAGAGTTGATAGATTCCCTATAAAAATATGTTAAAACAACATACTTCTATAGACTTTGAATTATTTGGCTGCGGTTGACATTTCTATGGAAATGTCCATATATATATTAGGGCGGGTCGACGTATAGCAAAAACGTAATCTACATAAAATTCTAAGAAAATTCTCCGAAAGAACCATGGGTCTAAAATAAAATCCTAGTCCGCGCCTCTCGACTTGAAAATTTATATGCCGGCTTTTGGAAAAAAAAAAAAATTTTTTGAAAAATAGCTTTTTTCAAAAAGAAATCGAATTTTCTATATAAAATTGTTTAGTAAGGTAGTTCTTTTGCACTTTATATTTTTCTACACCCAAAATTTTTTTAAATTAAAAAAATATTCACGCAAGTAAAAAAGTTTGTTTAAAATTATGTATTATATATTTTTCTAAAGAACATAGATAAAAAGATTTGCCCGCCCTATGGAGTGAAAACTAAGGCCATATGGCTTTAATGCCTATGGCTTTATAGCACGGCGCCACACCAAAGTAGTTCTCGGCTTCAAAATGGCGTGCTGCCGGTGCAAAAATTTTTTATTTACGCCGTAGAAGAGTTCAGCCATCTTAGCATTACTTTCTTTAAATTCGAAGTTACAAATTAAGGATATATTAAGTAAACTTTTGTTATATATGTATATGTACATTATTTCTATTAAGTGGTGCATTGAACATACATATATCTGTATTGTAAAATATTGACCTCAGCCGCCTAATGATTCCGTCAATAGTGGACCACCACTGGCGGTTTTCTCACGGCGTAGATTTCTAACAACATATTTTTTCATAATAAAAAGCTGATGTCAGATGGTTCGTCAGACGAAAATAGAGCACGCTCTTATTTTGTCAAATAACTTTGCGTTGCAGTGGGAAATTTGCCAAGACAGATGCAAAAACATGTCGTGCACATGTATCTTTAATCGCTTAAAATAAAACGCAATGTTTCGTACGAAGTTATATTACATACACTGAAATGTTCCCACTGAGTCATAACCCTAATGTTCATACACTGGCATTTTCACACTGAGCTAATCATTTCAAATATAAAGTTTCTAGTCTCTTCCAAAATTTTGATTTACGGCAGAGGCTGTAATTTAAAAAATCGCAGAATACTTCAATTTTTCTTCTGAATTTCACAATAAAGCTCAGAGCACGTCTTAAATTTAAATTTGTAAGAGAGTGCAATTAAAATGATTAATTTTTTTTTTTAATTTAATATTTTTATAACTATAAATTTATTTTAGTTATCTGATAAACTTAATATTTGTTTTTATATGTTTTTTTTTTATTAAAACGTATCAACGTAATTAAAACTACTAAAATAAATAATTAAACAAAGTCTTTCTCAAGGTTTTTTCTTGTTAAATATAATAAAAAAAATTCTAAAAAAGTCTTTAAATAATTAAAATTTGACTTTTTTTAGCACTGCGGCAGTAAATGTGTGTTTTACTTTTAAAATTAATTAAATTTGTTAACATTTGGGACTTAATTACTTTTACTTTTATTAAAGGTATAAATCAAAATAAAGTAATAAAAATGGAATTTAAACGAGCGTTTTCTAAGTCCACCAAATAAAATAATGCTAGATATTTTATTCGGTGACGATTTCAAGCGATTTCAAAAAAAGATTACTTACTTGTATAAAATACAAGGCATTTGCAGAACCACTCGCATTTTTAACAGCCTGTTCATCCATTTCCGACCAAAGACTTCGATCGCTTAACTTATAACTTAAAACAAAAACAAATTCTAAAATATTATTTTGGTTTCACAATTAAGCGAATGTAGTCTTCGTTCGTAATCGACGAACAGGCAGGCAGGCAGTAAGTTTACTTCACAATCACATAGCCCTGATAATGCACAGTAGGTAATAAGACCCAAAATCTTGGCCAAAAATAATTTTTTCCACTAACAATAATTATGTTTTTGTTACACAGAAAAAATGAAAAACCAACTTCAATTAACGTATTTGTTAGAAATTTGTACTATTAATTAAATTCTTTACTGATTTTCCGCCTGCAAACAAATTGATCATATCAATTAACACATTTGTAAGTTTGAGCTTTTCTTGCTGTTGAGTTTCAATTAATAGGTTTAATTGAAATTAAACGCAAACTTTAAACAAGTTTTTAATTAAATAAATTAAAACGATAATTGTTTTTTTATAAAGTTTTTAACAAATCTATTAATTGGCCCAATTAATCAAATAATTGAGTTTAAAAAATTTTTTTTACAAAATTGGTTAACCGACCTAATTAAAAAAATAATTGTTTTTCTTTTCATTTTCAGTTAAATGCGATAATTAACACAATCAAAAATTTAATTGAATCAATTAAAGTGTGCGATTCTTATCAATTAAATTTTTAATTGATTCGATTTAAGAAGTAATTGAAATTTATCCCCCGTAATTAAATAAAAAAAAACAACTTTATAGAAAATTATTTTATTTATATTAGATTTATTTTTATTTTATTATTTATTATTATTTATTTTTTTTTTTTTTAATTCAGTACATATGTAATTTATTAAAAAAATTTTCTTATAAAATTCGTTTTAAAAACAACAGGCAACTTTGGTTTTCAAAACTAACATTACTTCGTCAGCGAAGTACAACCAACGCTCTTAAAGTTTTTGGCTGTTGGATATTTTAACACAAAATCGATATCGATCTAGAAAAAAGTAAAAGCAAAAAAGACATTTAAAAATATAATACAAATTTTTTAATACGATGTACATATTTACCAAAAGATGACCAGAAGGGTTTGCATATTCTGGCCAAAGTTTGAATATCTCTGCCGTATTTTGAGAACTTGTGATTTGTTGGAAACGTAAAGGGGCACACTTTCGCCAGCAGATGTTGTACTCGTCTTCGGATGAAAAACATTCTTTCCTATCAGTACCTATGTCGATATTTGTACAGTAGTTAATAAAAGAAACTATTTTTTTTCATAAACTGTTTGCTCAAAACTATAATTTAATTGTATTTGTACGTGTATACGTAACGGTATATTAAGGTATGCCTAGCAACAATATATATCCCTTTATACATACAATACAATGTTATGATGAATACATACCAAGGTACTGCCGAAAATTATTTTTCACAAAAAAAAAACACAAAAACACTAAAAAACTTTTTTTTATAGATCTTTTTGAAACAAAGCACAACGATGTTCACCGTACGAGAGCACTTTCAATACTGAATAAAGTTTATGCTGTTGTCATTGCCTTTGATTAAGTATTACATGTGTACATAAATACAAATCAAAATATTTTTTTCAGTAAACACAGTTAATTGAATCAATTAAAAAATTGTTTGAAACTTTAATAGAACACAAAACATCTTAATGTGTGTGTGTACATACACACATATGCATGCATATACGCTTATAGGTATACACACAAACATTATAATTTTTATTTTCAATTAAACACAGTTAATTGAATCAATTAAAAAATTGTTTGAAACTTAAATAGAACACAAAACATCTTAATGTTTGTGTGTACATACGCACATATGCATGCATATATGCTTATATACACACAAACATTATAATTTTTATTTTCAATTAAACCAAATTAATTGGAGCAATTAAAAAAATTGTTTGAAACAGCATTACTTGATTTAATTGAAAATATTTCGGTAATAATTTTTTCTGTGTAATGAATTAAGAATATATAAAAGCAAACAACTTCATATTAGGTTTTCGCAAAAATAAAACAAATATCAGCTGATTTATGGGCAGTCGCAGTTAGCATTTGCAAGCAACTTTCACAGTGCTGCATAAAAAGGGTAATTTTGATATTTTATAAGTTTTTAAACAAAAGGAAAGGAAATTGTGCATAATATGGAGAAAAGAGAGGATAGTAAGTTATTAAAAAAAACCCAAAATATTGTGGTGGACGTTATTGCTCTTGTTAACAAAACGTGCAAGTCTAACGTTTTAGTAGTGTTGGCTGTGGACTGCCGTGTTTTTCATTGATGAAAAGTGTTAATAAATGAATACTGATTTTTTTTGTTGTAATTTTTGGTTTGGATTTTTGATTTAAATTATTTTCTTTCAGGCAGCCTCAGCTTAAATTATAGCAAACTTATGTTTGGATTTGTAAATAAAAAAAAAACTGATGGTGTTTACAATTTTATTATCAGTGAAATGATTCAAAACAAAATTTGCCATCGTTTACACAAAAGTTACAAACTTTTTATAAAAATTTATCGTGAAGGTGGCACAAGGCTCACGGAAAAATTACCGACTTTTTCAAGCAAAACCAACACTGATTTTGTCTGCATGGCTCATACACCATTTTGTTAGCCCCCTTGCGTATTTTTATCATGCCGAATTTCAAAAAAAAAGTATCCTTTAGTTTTCAAAACATCAAGTTTTTTTACTTTATTTTCATATGTGAGCAAACCTTAAAATCAAAAACCCCAGCGTGCCTGCCCATGAAAAACTCTTTAATTCCAAAATTCATCCATATCGGTACAAAACTTTGACTGAAATTAATTTTGGCCTTAAAAATGGTTTAGATTTAAATATCTTTAATAGATCTTAAGTCATTAAGATCCAATAAAAAGCATTTCGAGCTAAAATAATGAATTTTCAATAATCTTTGTTTATGTGCAATCATGAATTATGCTTATGTACAAAACCTTAAATTATATTAAATACTAGTACTAGTAATAGGTCCATAATACAATACGTTAGCACAGCCAGCAAAAGGCCCAGAAAAACATCGTTAGATTGAACAGAAAGTGTAAATATTAAAAATATTATAAATTATTCAATTAAAAAATTAACCAACAGTTCAACAAAAAAATCAAAATTGCTATTATAATTAACATAAATATTATTACTATTACATATAAAATAACAATTATAACTATAAAACATGTTAAACTATAACAATTATTAGGACTTAAATTACGATTTTAACTATTTTAAACCTTTAATTAAAACTTCTTATAACCTTTAAAACAACACTTTAAAGCAATTTTAAATCTCAAGATCAAATTGATGTTATTAATATTTTAATATCTTAATTCTAAAATAAATTGACCTTGAAAAAAAAGACACGTAAATAAAATTAAAAAAGTGCACTACAAAACAATGATATTAAAAAAGAATTTAATGTTAAGATTCTAAAAACCTGAATATAAATTTGAAACTATAAAAATGTTAAGTTAAAAAATTATACTAACGATAAAAAGTAAAAAAATAAATACAATTATAATTGAATATGGACAAAAAGCAAAATCATGTCCAGTCGTCACAAAACGGTTTGTAGAACAAAATAGCAAAGAAAAAACACAATTAGCCTTATTACGAGAGTCGTTGTCCTGATCGAGTTCCTAATCGTTTGACAGTTTTTCCGAAATCATTTTATATTAACGACAATGATAATTTTAAAAACAAAGAAAGTTTGTCGTATTTTTGTCGTTTATGGCAATCATAATACAAATTTTCAAATCGACTGGGTTTCGACAAGTATGGCTGAGTTCCAAAACATCAATATACTTTGCAGCACAAGTCAAAAATGTATATTCAAGTTTAATAATGCATAGCTTTTGTATTATGTTCTCATTAAATACTTTTTTGGTGCACATTGGGACAAATAGAATTGTAATAACCTACACGGTTGCATTGTAGCATGCATTTAAAAAAGATAGTTGCTTTGCAACCGACGTTTTGGAACTCAGCCTATAACGACACTCATAATAAGGCCGATTATTTCAAAATTTGTTTTACTAATCGTGGAGCTAGTTGCTTTTTGGAGTCCCGGTGCATTTTTTTCAAACTATGATTTAAGTTTATTTAATTTCAAAATTTGAAATTAAAGTTATTTCTTTCAAACAGCTAAAAAAATAAAATAATTTTTCTGTTTCTTTGCATGAAAAGCGTTTTCCGTACTTTAAATTTGTGTAAATGAGAGCGGTTTTGAGAGAATAAAATTCTTCAGCCCAGACTTTTTTTTATGAAAATTGTGTAAATAATCAAGCACAAACAGAATAAAAACTAGTAAGAGTGTTATATTCAGCTATGCCGAATCTTATATAGCCTTGACCATGGTGCAATAATAAGAGACATGTATATAAACACCGTTCTTTACATATAAATAAATTAACTTTGTGCCACGCCCACTTGGCGAATCCCGCCCAAATTTTGTCAGATGCTGTGTATTAATAAACTTGAAATTTGGACCAGAGATTGGTCACTCCTCAAACCGATCCACTTAGACGGGATTTTTGAAAATTCGAATGTTTAAGGGGTAAAAAAGGGTAAAAACGGGAAAATCCGGTAACCTTATACATATCTCCAAAATTAAAAGAGATACAAACAAATTTAATACTTATCGATGTTCTTTAGAAAAATTTGGAAATTCGAATGTTTAGGGTGTAAAAACGGGAAAATCCGGTAACCTTATACATATCTCCCAAACTAAAAGAGATAAAAAAAAATTAAAACTTATCGTTGTTCTTTAGATTAATAAGCGGACAGGTGTCTAATACTTTTTTGAAATATGGCCCTTTTAGGGAGTAAACGGGTAGAACCTGAATTTTGGTACTTTTTTGGCACCCCGTCTATCTTTTAACCCATTAACATAGAAACGAAGTTTATACCACATTCGAAACTTATCAAAAAAATAAAAAAAAGAATTTGGTTGTTTATCAAATTGAATGTGACGGCGGTGATAATGAGGAGTGTGGAAAAATCTACATTGGTACAACAAAGAGAAATTTAGGCGTGAGAATAGACGAACATAAAGCTGATATAAAAAGAGGAAAACAATCAACTGCACTTGCACAACACTGCATTGAAAACGGACACAAGCCAAACTTTGAAAAAGTAAGAATTTTAGATAAAGAGAAAAGGGAAAATAAAAGATACACGTTGGAGAGCTTAAGAATACAACAAAAATCGACAAGTGCAATAAACACAAAAGAAGACAAAGACAAATGCAAACTACACCATTGCAATACTTTAGTAATAATAACAACTGTGATCAAAAAAGGACAAATTTTCTGTGATAATTTTTTAAATTTACATACATTTATTTTAATATTTTAAGTTTTGTGTTGTGTTGTCCACCTATACAAAATACTGTGCTATAATTTATAAATGATGTAAACTGACGAAAAAGATTATTGTAAGTTAATTTGTCAAAAATTAAGATTATAATTATTGTTATTATTGACTACTTTTTAATTTGTGTTTTTACAATGTTGCCAGATTTTAATAAAAACTCAATCCCTGAAGAAGTTGGAAAGAATACCAACGAAACGTCGGATTTTATTGAGAATGAAATAAATAATCTTTTATTTACATTAAATTAATGACCTTGAAAGCTTGCATATAAGAAACTATATAAACTATTGAGAAGAATTTGGTACTTTTTCGAAATTCAAACATTTAAAAGGGCTGAAAATCGTAACTATTTTCGATACTTTTTTTTACAAAACATTTTTCTCCGTTCATTGGCATATTCGCTCCCACTACAATACTGTCTTTTTGTTGCGGTCCATTTGTTGTTGGAATGGTTATGTGTTTATGCATATGAAAAATTTAGACCGGATCAAAAACACGTGTTAAGTTAAACCACAACACTCGCTCATACATATTTAAATAAACATACATACACACATATACCTACCTTAATTGTATCTCATTTAAAAACTTTATCTCCTGCCGTTCTCCAGATAAACATAAAAATTAAGTAAAAAAAAACAACAACAAGGGATTTTTGGGTAACATTAGAGGCAGTCGTGTTTTTTTGCTCAAATCTGAGACATTTGTGGACCGGTCAGGCTAAATTTCAAATGCTACTCATAAGGACCCAGAATATATTGACATTAACAACATTAAAAGTACTCAATAATATTACAAACAGTGTTCGAAAATAAACACTAAATATCGCTCCTTAGTGTTCGGTTCGGGAAATTTTTGGAAAACACAAACGCTAAATAGTGTTTGCGTAGTAAATCATTAAAAAAATAACGTTTCCCTGTTTTTCATCTTTCGAACACAAAAATAATACTGTTCTTATACAATTCAACAAAAAGATAAGAACATTTAATTCCGTTCGGTTTTTTTTTTGAAAACCACAAACTTCATTGTGTTCGGTTTAGCTTATTAGTTTTCGTTCGTTTCAGTTGAAAACGAAACGTTTTTTACAAAAACTAAATACCCATACGAAAAAAACAAAAATCAGCAAAACAATTTTACACAAACAGAACATATACACTAGAGCGCCTCAAAAAAAGTGATTTTGTTTGTTTTTTTTTTGTTGATGTTGATGTTGGGGGTTTTTTTTATATATGGGCATTTTTCCAATGTCGAATGCGACATTCGTACCCCTTATAAGTGAAAAAAACATATACCAAAACATTAATTTTATTTTGACAAAAGGCGAAACTTATAGCTCTTGATTAGCACTATAACTTGTGCTTAGGTTGATTTTGAGCGATTGTTCGTTTTCAAGAAAATTAAAAAAACCCAAGGCATTTGCATGCGACAAAAACAGAAGTTGTTTTTACTGCAAACAGTTCAAACACTGATTTCAGCGAAACCTGATAAAATATTTTAATGCGACTAATTTTAAAATGTTATGCATTGATGTATCTTAATAATGGTTTTTATTTAATTCAAAAATATTGTGTAGTTTATTTTTTATTTAATTTTAATCACTGTCGCATGCTACATGTTGCATGCGACATTTTGTTCCATCATACTTTTATGTTTATGTTTTTACTTTTTATGGAATTAGACATGCGTAAGATGATTCTACATTATTTTAAATTCATTCAATATATTAATTTTCTCAACAAAAGTTAAAAAATTATAAAGAAAAATACAAATCCAAATTTTTAATATTTTTAATTAGGCTTAAGTTCATCAAATTTAATTTTCATTAAATTATTTTTATGAAGAAAGGAATTTTACAACATGAACATTAATTAAAATTGTTATTGATAATCTTTCATTTTTGACCGTGGCCGGGGCTCGAACCGCGGCCGGCAGGTTACCATGACATGTTTCGATCGCAACCACTCGATCTCCTCAGACGACTGGTGAAGTAAGGAAAAACATGTAAAATCAATTAAAATGGATAATCATTCAAAAAGCAAATTTCGATCTACCAAAGGTTAAAATACAATTTGGTTTAAGGATTGGTGTTTGACTATTGACGTCAGCAGTCGTCGATGGCTGCGAGTGTAAAACGGAAAATCCATTTGAGAAGATCGAGTGGTTGCGATCGAAACATGTCATGGTAACCTGCCGGCCGAATTAAAAATATTAAAAATTTGGAGAAAAAACCATAAATAGTTCAACAAAATAACCACAATACTAATTATTGAAAAATACAAATATAGAACAAAAACTATCTTAACTGAAAATAGTATTGCTAGTCTCAAATAAAGTTTTTTTTTAATGGAATAAGCTGTCCTTGATGCTTGTAGTTGTTGGCCATCGTAAATATAGATATTTTAGGGAAAAAAAATTTTTGAATTTATGCATTTTACACTTACGATGTCGCACGCTACAAACTTAAAATAAGTACCAAGAAAAAAGCACTGATTATTTTCCAGCAAAATTTTTTTAATTAAATTTGCAATAAAAATATTTGTTTGTTACTAATAGTTGAAACGCATTGTCCAAATACCCTCGACGCACTGATAACAAATGTTATTTTCAATGTCGCCCGCTACAACGAAATATACGGTAAAGCAAAGAAAAAATTTGCCGTAACTGGCAATCGAATCCTTCCGTTTACATTTTTTCTTTATTGATTGAATATAAACTGAGATTTAAAAAGCAATTGTCAATGCATAATGTTTCTCATTAAGATCGTTAAGCAAAATAAAACGTGCAATAGAACAGAACTTTTTCACTTGCTCGACTTTGCATTTGAATATTTCAAAGTGTGTTATAAATAAATGTAAAATTTGTTTAAATCATTGAGAGTTGATAGATTCCCTATAAAAATATGTTAAAACAACATACTTCTATAGACTTTGAATTATTTGGCTGCGGTTGACATTTCTATGGAAATGTCCATATATATATTAGGGCGGGTCGACGTATAGCAAAAACGTAATCTACATAAAATTCTAAGAAAATTCTCCGAAAGAACCATGGGTCTAAAATAAAATCCTAGTCCGCGCCTCTCGACTTGAAAATTTATATGCCGGCTTTTGGAAAAAAAAAAAAATTTTTTGAAAAATAGCTTTTTTCAAAAAGAAATCGAATTTTCTATATAAAATTGTTTAGTAAGGTAGTTCTTTTGCACTTTATATTTTTCTACACCCAAAATTTTTTTAAATTAAAAAAATATTCACGCAAGTAAAAAAGTTTGTTTAAAATTATGTATTATATATTTTTCTAAAGAACATAGATAAAAAGATTTTCTTTCATAATTTAATAAAAAGATTGAAAATACAATAAAAAAATATTACATTAAAAAAATTTTTTTCAGTAATTATAAAATAACGTTTTTTTGTTAACTTATGTGTCCCGACGTGTCAAAGAAAAGAATAGAGATGATGTTCTGGCAGTAACTATAAAAAGTCGTGCCAAAGTACATAGAGTGGAGAGTAAAAAAGACTTTATAAAATTAACATGTTACCAATAAGTGAAGTTTTCTTAGTTTTCTACAATTGCAAAAACATTACTGAAATATTGTTTAAGTGAGAACACTTTTTTTTTTGTTTTTATTTGCATTATAAAATAAAAATTGTTTATCGAAACAAGAAAAAGTTATGTTATAAATACTGAAAGCAATTTTTTGAGTGTAATTGTTTTTTTTTTTTTTTGTATTTTCAATCTTTTTTATTAAATTATGAAAGACAATTTTTTATCTATGTTCCTTATAAAAATATCAAATACTAGAATTTAAACCGCTACTTCGTAAGCGTCTCGTTTTTCTTTGTGGACATATCTGTATGCCAAAGTTTATTTTTCTAGGTTTTAACTTGTTTAAATTCCGGAAATTCAAAAAGTACCAGTTAATATACGAAAAAGTACCAACAACTTTCCTCTTATAGATTCTTATTCACTCAGGACATTGCATCTTGCATTTTATGTTTCTAGGTCCAATACTTACGGAAATTCAAAAAGCACCAGTTAAAGAACAAAAAAGTACCAAAAATTTCCCACATAGATTCGTATCCACTCAGGACATTGCATTAACGATAATGAAAAAAATACCAGTTGTAGAACCAAAAACCTGAAGAAAGATATTAAGTTTCCCGTATCTCCCATTTTGGTACTATTTTTTCCCCTTATTAAAGTATCAAAAATTGCAGTACTGTAGTGGGGGCCTATAATTTAGTACGAATATGGCAATGAATGGAGAAAAAGGTTTTTTAAAATAAGTACCAAAAATAGTTAAGATTTTCACCCTTAAACGTTCCAATTTCGAAAAAGTACCAAATTCATACTCGTATTTTTTTGATAAGTTTCGAATGTGGTACAAACTTAATTTCTAAGTTAATTGGTTCAAAAGAAAGATGGGGTGACAAAAATGTACCAAAATTCAAGGTTTACTCGTTTTTTCCCTAAAAGAGCCGAATTTAAAAAAAGTACCAGACACCAGTGCGCTTATTTTTCTAAGGAACAACGATAAGTATTACAGTTTTTTTTTATCTCTTTTAGTTTTGGAGATATAAGTTTATCGAATTTACCTGTTTTTACCCTTTTTTACCACCTAAACATTCGAATTTCCAAAAATCCAGTCTTAGTGGACCGATTTGGGGAGAGACCCACCTCCGGTCCAAATTTCAAGTTTTTAGCTTCAGGCTTCAGTAACGTTACAGTTTTATATAATATAGATAAAATTATATACAAACTTTTTTACTTGGGTGAATATTTTTAATGTAAAAAAATTTCGAGTGTTGAAAAAAATAAAGTGCAAAAGAACTACCCCAATAAAAAATTTTATCATTTTGCGAAGCACTAATGGTACTTTAAAAAGAATAAGCGCACAATTATGCGCTACGCAATAATATATACAGAGCTGCAGTAAAGTAAGTGAAAGGACTTTCAAAATAATATTTCAAGTGCCACGGCATTCCCTTACTACGGCATTCCCTTACTACATTCAGCGTGTCAAGCTGATCGTTACATCCAACCATTTGTAAATGCCCTGAATTATGCGCTTTATGTGGCAAAAATGTTCAAAGTGGGAACTCGCCATAAAAAATTCATGTCTTCCTTAAGCGCATTGGTAAGCGAAACTTTTATGTTTCTCTCTTACAAACCTGCTTCGTTGGAAGCTCCATTTTTTAATTGGGACCTTACTAAACAATTTTATTCACAAAATTCGATTTCTTTTTGGAAAAAGCTATATTTCTTAATTTTTTTTTTTTTTTTGCAAAAGCGGGCATATAAATTTTTAAGTCGTGAGGCGCGGATTAGGATTTTATTTTAAAAACATTGTTTCTTCGGAGAATTCTCTTAGAATTTTATATAGATTACGTTTTTGCTATACGATTTTTCATTTTTTTTTTCATCCATACAAATCGACCCGGCCTAATATATATATAAATTTCTTTTTATTAATTCATAACAATTATAACAGTTGCCCCAGCGCCTTAAGGCATTATTGAGGCGAGTTGGCAGGACTATTTATAAAATACAAAAATTTACATATAAATACTACTAATCTTATAAAATATATTAATAGTAGAATAAAAAAGAAATATATTTTAAATTTGTACATTATCAGCAAGATCATTCATTACATTAAATTAAGGCAACATGTTGAGTTATAAATTATTTTATTAAACTTTTGAAAACTGATATTCTTGTTATATTTTTTAAATTTTGCGGCAAATTATTGAACTCACGACTACCCATAAATGTTCTTTTCAGTTTTTTGAATATGTTTGTACTTTTCTCCAAGACGACATAAATAAAATTTGGTATCATCGAAAAGAGTTTTTGAAGCAGCATCGAATGGTATATGAAACTTGACCACTTGCGACCTATTGAGATATTTAACTAAATACATATTTTCGTTTCGGGTTTTCATACAAATTCTACGTATGTGGAAATAATGTTCTGCTTTACAAATTGAATCTGTTTTAAAATAATAATGTTAATATAATTTTTTTTTAATTCTTCACATATGTTTTATATTTTATGTTTTTTCATATATAGGCAATATGGGTATCAAATTTTTTAAAATTTAAAAATTATTGCCTATATTTGAAAAAAAAAATAAAAAGATACACCCATCCAGGGGCATCCTAGGCGCTGCAGGGGCCCAATTTAAGAATTTTATTAAACCGCCATATGTTTGGTTGAAATTCTTTAATTTGGCTGCTTCAGTGCCTAGGATGCTCCTAGATGGGTCAAATGTATGACCAACCCTACGTTATTTTTCGTCTAAATCATTTATTTCTAACATACCTACGCGCTATCTCAATTCCTTAAGGGGGCTCCCATACAAACTATTCAATGTAGAATAGAAATATATTGAAAAAAGTCCCATAAATGCCCATGAGTCGCCCCAAGTAAGATAAAGTGTATGACCGACCTCAATTAGTTTTTTGTCCTTAACATTTTTTCGATACATACTTGCCCCTTATCACCAATTTTTAGGGGGGCTCCCATACAAATATTGCGTTTTATGAAATTCTAAAATGAATTAAAATTGTAAATAAAATCAAAAGTTGTAAAAGGATTTTAATCATTTATGGCTTGTTTTGTTTGCAGCTTAGGTTTTTATATGTCTGCAAAAAGCCTAGCTGCATTTTCCAATTTTTTATGAATTTTTAAAAAACAAAAATTTTGATAATAAAATAACTTTTTTTTCAAAATCCAGCGTACCCGAATTATGCTAAAACGCCATGTGCCCGGCTTGTCTAATTTTGCAACTAGCACAGTGTTATTATGTCAGCAAGAAAAATTTGTATTTTGTTGTTGTAACTTTAGTCGCACAAAATTTTGTGCTGATTTTTTTTATCAAAGTAATTTTTGGGAATACAAAATTTTTAATTTACAAGATTTTGTTTGTCGTGCTTAATTCCCAATTTTTATTCTTGATAAAAACATTGAAATTTATTAAAGTTTTTCTTGGGATTCAAAAAATTAATTAACAAGGTTTCGTTTAAATGTGCTAAATTCCCATTTCATACTATTGATAAACTAAAATTTATTGTTGACGGGCCAAGCTATTCCTATGCGCATTTCACTGGTTGCTTAGGCCAGATCATCAGGAAACTTCTTCCAAGATTTTAGAAAAACTTAAGATATTATACAACTAAAACTGTTAAGCGTATAAGAATTATAAGCAACAGTTTTATTTTTTTTTTTTTTAATTTCTTAGAAAGATTTTTATCAAGTCGTTTTCCTTTCTCATGCGATATTATGAATGCTCGGATCGGTTGCGACTCAAATAAGTATTTGAGAAAAAGTGTTGAATAAATTTTTTAAGTGAAAGGCAGATCATTTATCAATTTGTTTACCTTTATATAAAACATTGTCTGTTATTGCGATATGTTATCGTTCAATCTATACAGAGATCAGGACTATGTGAACCCCAGCTTCGATTTAACATTTTAAAATTTGCATTACTATTTATTTCTCTAACCATTTCACTATCTTTATTATAGAAAATTATAAATGCATCAAATTAGTATTTCCATACAATATGATTTTTAAACAAAAATAAAAAAAAAAATAAAGAAAACTAAGAAAACTATTAAATAGAAAAATAATTTTAAAATTATTATTTTAAATTTTAAATAAATGAATGTATATGGCTTGTTGAAATTGAAGCGTAAGAAAACATTTTAATGTAACTTTTCAACAATCTATGCAGTTAACGATGTGTTTTATGATAAACGACTATTTTTATAACCAGGGAAACCCAAAATATATGTTAAAAAAGTGTTTTGTGCTCATTAAATATGCAGTACAAACTTGAAAATATGCTCTAAAAATTTAGTAAAAATATGCCAAAAGAACTGGCTTATTTGAAACAAGACATTAACCCCCGTATTTATAAACGATTATCAAATTTAACAAACGTTTATTAAGGATATTTTTCATAGTCAATTTGTTCTTTAAACCTTTATTAAATTTAAAAATTTTTTATGAATACAGACATTATTATTATGTATTTAAATAATTAACAACTTTTGTCAAGCCCGACTATATAATTCTCTACACCACAGTATTTACAGACAAATTTTCGAGTGTTCCCTATATAGGACCCATGGGCAATCATGGACGCATTAAGTTCTAGATATTTACATCTGCATAAAATTCTTTCGTCTTAAAGTAATTTAAGGGGTTAAATGTGACCTATGGAAAATTCTGGACCTACCAGCACAAAATGTTACCACTACTATTGGTAGTACTTGTATGGTGGGTATGCCAAATATGGACAGATTTTTATTAAATTTGGTAAGATAATAAAGTTGAAATACAATAATTTTCCGCCGAACTTAAGCTAACGTAATTAGATGTTTAATAACCACAAGGATTTTATTCCGAAAAAAAAAATTGTATGGGGACCATGTGAAACTATAGACCAATTCTTACCATTTTCAAAAGGTAGTGTAACAAATGTCATCAAACTATCTCCAAAATGTGAAAGTTTCGGACAAAATTTACATGGAAAGATGCACAGCCAGCCAGCCAGATGGATGGGCGTTGTAAGATGCTTATATACGTTGCACTCATCAGCACAAACGCAAAAACTCTCCTGATGTATGTATAAAATATAAATTCAAGAATTCAATGGCCGTGTTAGCTCAAGTCGTGGCGATGTTAATTGGCCAACACAATCATGTGATTTAACACCGTTGGACTTCTTTCTTTCGAGATATGAGTGATTCCAAAGTGTAGAACGTGACAGTCGTACGCATCAAAAATGCAATAACATTTTAAACAACAAATATTTTTACGTTCTTTTAACCCTTTTATTACAGAGCTAAGGAAGCACTGTTATCAATGCTAAAGTTTAAAGAGGGCGCGATTCTAGGTCAAAGATAATGGCAAAAGAAGTAGCGGTTCGAACGTGAAAAAAATAGATGTAGTTTTTGTGGTCATGTATAAAAAGTCGTAATTCAGCGAAACCTGATACAATTTTTTAGTCAAACTACTTTCAGAATTTTACGTAGCAATGTAACATTAAAATGTCTTTAGTTTGATTCAAAAATCTTCAGTATTTTTTTTTTTAAGCCAAAATCTGGGTCGATACGTGACATTTCGAACGTGAAATTTTTTCCATAATAATTTAACTGAATAATGGTCACAAAAAAATTAAAATTTACCGTTAATCCAAATAATATATTTCTCTTCGAACTCTTCCTTAGATTACAGACCATGTAAGAGAATTTTTTTGGAACAACTTTTATCAAATATCACCTCTTTTAAGGAAGATAATATTAAGGAAAACATTATCACAAATCGGAAATTACGTTTGCACAACTTTGCAGCCTGATTGTTCATCTAAGTGAACAAATTTATGGGTAAATTTATAAAATTAGTAAAATCTAAATAATTCTCTATAACAACATTATAAAACAATCAGCTTTTAATAACTTTTAAATTTATGATCACGGTGGACCTTTGGACGGAAATGCCCATATTTAAAAGAAAAAGTGTACGTCAATTAGCCAAGAACAAATCAAGAGCTGAAGGATGAGATAATTCGGCACATTAACGACACTGAACCCAAATTATGTATCAGAATCATTGAAAATTGGACCATCGGATAGAAGTGTGCCGCCGAAGCCGTGACAAGCATTTAGCCGATATTTTGTTTCACACATAATTGTTAAGATCCTTTTATCATAATAAAAAATATAAAGGTAATTCTCTGAAAACTTTTTGTTTTATTTACGATTAACTTTGTTTTTGCTATAAAAATTATGTTTTCTATATACCCGCAGGAAACCTGGAATCAAGTGTCTCCAATTCGCCACTTTGGGTAACATTGTCAACAAAGCGTCTACACTTTTGTCTGTCTTTGGGGAAAAAACAGATGTTATGCTAGAATTAGTAAAAAAAAAATCTAGTAGTTTATATCAGTTCGCTTTGTTTTTATAAAATAATTTAAAGTTATTGTGATTTTTATTATTTACTGCCTTACTTATTAGTGGGAGAAACGAGTAAAAATATTCAAAAATGTAGAACTATTGAAATTTATTAGTGGATGTGTGGTTC
This sequence comes from Pollenia griseotomentosa, assembly GCA_963931875.1. Taxonomy (NCBI): domain Eukaryota; kingdom Metazoa; phylum Arthropoda; class Insecta; order Diptera; family Polleniidae; genus Pollenia; species Pollenia griseotomentosa. Next base: position 90,804,308 of record OZ007563.1, read on the forward strand.
CAATGTCTTCGAAGGGTCCCATAAGAAATTCATATTGAATAATTCCAAGATTAGTAGCGAATCTTCAATGACAAACAAGCGAATGCTTAGTGTGTGAAACACAAAACATTGGCTGGTCTACAGGTGATCAGTAGTACTGGTGACGAAGTTAATAGTGAATCAGTTCAGTTTTACTATTGACATTTCCTACAGGGTACTCACACCACCACTCACGCCACCATAAGCGAAGAGGGTATTATGCGTTTGTGCTGGTGTACCACAAAAATATTTTTCTTGATACACCTTTTTTTAGAATCGATCTAACGATGTCCATCCGTCCAGCTGGCTGGCTACTTGTCTGTCCATGTTAACCTTAAATTCACATAGCCACCATACAAACTTCTTGTTAGTATAGAGTCTGTCTTTGTGTCAAAAAACCATATTTTTATGTTAAATGGTATTTTGACAACATTTCGCTTAAATGTATTTTATTGCAACCCAAATGAAACTACTAAAATTTATTAGAATCGGTCAAAATATGACTTAAGCTACATATGTCATACTATGTCAGCTCAAAATGTTGACATGGTAGGTCCAGAATTGACTGTAGGTACTATTTAAATCCCCTTCCTTAAATCACTTAAAGACGAGAATATTTCACACAGACACAGATATTTAGATAAAATTCGGCAGAAAGATAAAATAACTTTTTGTAGGAGGCATAATTGCCCATAAGTCCCAAATAGGGTCAACTCTCTATGAAAAAAAGTTTGTAAATAATATGGTGTAGGGTAACATGAGGGGATTTACGACTATACTTTCTTATTTATGATTTTTTAGTTGAACGTAGTACTTTACTTAACAAACCTTTTTAAAAGATAGTGTTTTTATAAAATTATTTGAATAAATTATTTATTGCATCCTTATTTCCATTGTTTTACAAAATATTTTTTTATTAAACTTTTGTTTCAATTATTTTAAGTTATTTTATATTTATGTTAATTTAGAGATATTTCAATTTTTAATGGTCTTTTTATCTCTTTTTTTATTAATTTAAAATTGTTTAAATTTACTTTTTTTTGTTACTATTGAGAATAATTTAATTTTATAAAAGAAACCTGTTTGGTTTGGCATGCTTATCATTGATATCGGAAAAAGTTTTTTTGTTTTATGTTAGTCAGGTGAAAAACCTGCAATTTTTTTCTTCTCTCTCTCTCTCTCTCTCTCGATTTCTCAGTTTCGTATCGGGCCAGTATTATTGTATTAAATTGAACTTAAACAAGGTCATTTAATAAAGGCATCTAAACTACAACTACTATAACTTCTACTTTATTTAAATATGTAGTTAAAGATAAAAAGCATTTGATTAAAAATCTGGCTAATGCTATGTTCACACTTGGGGGTTTTAAACGCGCTTAAGCAAAATGTTGATTTAGCTAAACAAAGCCGTTTACATTTCATTTGAGATGATTAAGATGACAGTTGATTAAGAAAAAAAAGCACAACAAACAAATTTATATTTCTTTAAAGTATTAAAATACTTGTGGACATACGAATTGATCATGTGATTTGTTAGAATTAAATATGATATTAACATTTTTTGAATTTTAATTAGTTTCCGAAATTATTTTTAATTTCTAAAAACTAATACAATAAAAAATATTAAAACATGTTTAGGCTGTTTGTTAAACGATTGTGTTTAATATACATCTCCTAAAAATGTTCAGATGATCATCTTAGTATATATGTATGATATTTATATCAAATTATATAATAATAATAAAAACAGGGAAATAATTTTTTTGATGTAAAGAAGTAACGGTTAAGTTTTTGAAATTTGGCACTTAAAACTTTTTAGAACCGTAAAATCCTACATTGTACACTAACACCTTGTCATGCACGCAGAGAAAAAACATGATTAATAAGTGGTCACTACAACCATTTTTGTTCATATTTTCCTAATATGTTTACCCCAATAAATTTATTATAGTTCTAATCAGTGTTGCCAGTAGATTTTTCGAAAAAATACCTACACATGCTAAAAAAAAACTGATTTTTCCCTACACGTTGAAAAAATTTCCCCTACAAAAATCCCTACGCATTATTGTCATTAAAAAAGAAGAAAACACATTAGTTATAAAAAATAAAGTTTATTTGAATATGTATATTAAAGCTTTGACAAAAAATAAGTACAAAACTTAAAAAAAAAATAATACATATCCCACTTGTTCAACAATACTGTATTAACTCACAATTTCAAAATTTTCAGAAGAAGCAAAACAATTTTTAATTTAATATGAAAGGCATATAAAAAAGTAGTTTTAAACCAACCGTTTCTTTACCAAAAGTAACACAAAATAGCTCGATATTTTTACAGCGGGTATATGGAGATACGTAATACCTGTCGATTTTTTTTAAAAAGTGAAAAACTAAAAATTTTGAGTTAATACAATATTTTTGAATAGGTACAATATTTACGTACTTTTATAAATTTAATTAAATGATATCTTAGAAGAAACATACATGCGTACATATTAGTGTCGCCAACTTTTTAAACCACAAACAACTCTGGAAATATGTTTTAAATCGATTTTGGTGAAAAGAAAAAATTTTTAACCGCTTTGGACAAGATAATATCACTTACGAAACGTTTTTCTGAATTTAGTTTATAAATAATGACGATATGACAAAAAATCCCTACATTTTGGTGATTATAAAAAATCTGTCCGATTTTCCCTACGCCTCTATTTTAGTATCAAAAATACCTACATGTAGGGATTTTCCCCTACTTCTGGCAACACTGGTTCTAATATAACTAGAAAAAAATTGTTGTCCTTAACATTTTTTTACTCGCTATAATAATGGTATGTGGTGTTTTACACCTAAAAAATTACTCTGATCTAGCTAACCATATTAAATTATGTGAAATGTTTGCTACTATAATAAATTTATTTTCAACTATACAATTAAAATCATAATGTTAGTCAGGGCTGTCAGACTTGGAGATTTATCCCCAAAGTTGGGGATTTTATGTAAGCAAAAAGGACAAAGAAAGTCATTTGGGGAAAGAAAATTTCGAGGATTTTTTGGGGATTGTACTCTTTTTTATTATTTACGCTTATTTTGCTTTGTTTCGTATATAAAATATGAAAAAAATAGCAAAATTTTTATCTTACTCTTATATAGTGTAAAGGGTCCTAATTAAGATTACCATTTCTGTTAAGTGTGTTAAAGGTACTTTATAAACTTGTTGTTTTTCTTGAGTGAGTATTTAAAAAAAAAAGAATTTAAAAATAGAATCTAAAACCGTTGACAATACATAAAATTTTTGATTTTTTAAAGACAATTTTGAAGCAAATATGTATGTATTCCCCAAAAATAAGTAAATATGAAAAACAATATAATAAAGATTGAGAAAAAAGATGCTAAGCTATTGGTTAGTAGTTATGATGCATCGAAGTACTAAATAAATGACGGATATATGTATGTATTTTTATTGTTGATTATAAGGATGGCTTTAACCGATTGAAAAAGCTCCAAATTCTTATAAATTGGCTCATTCGTCTTCAAAAACAGCATATTGTTCTGCTTGTTATTCCTCACTGGAATCGCATAAAAAGGATTTAAAAAAACATGCCGAAACCAATCGATACAAACAAAACAAAATGATTTTTTTGACTAAAAAGTTTTATTTGAGGATTTTTGGGGATTTCTTATTAACATTTTTCTAACTATTTTTTAAAAAAAATTTAAAATTTGGTCAGAAAAAAAAAACAAACAAAAAATATTAATTTTTTAAGGTTTTGTTTATTGGTGATTTGGGAATTTGGGGATTTTTGGGGATATTTTTTTAATTTTTTGGGGACAAGGAAAAAAGTACCTGGCAGCCCTGATGTTAGTTGAAAAGAAAAGGTATGTTTAATACCATAATTTTTGTTTGCTTTAAAACACATTCTCTAAATGAGCAAACTCTTATTGTCAAAACAACAGTGTCAACCGTATTCAAAACGAAAATTTGTGTACTCCGATTACTCCGCTCATCGAGTAAGCAACTAAAATGTTAATTCAGCTTAATCACCATTTATTCATGAGTTTATTCAAAACACTTTTAAATCGCCCGATTAAGAAAAATTTTTACATCTCTGTTTTAGTTAAATTCAATTGACAGAAATTGCAAATTGACAGCAGTTAGCTAGGAGTTAAAAAGTCTTTGATCATTCGATAATCATAGCTTATTTAAAAGTGTTTTGAATAATAAATCCTTAATCAGGGGATATGCAGTAACTAAATTTTTGTTTTGAATACGGGTGTGTGTGTTTTTCGGTTCATCGGGTCGCATAAATGAGAACAAAATAATTAAAATGTTTTTCGGGAAGAAAAGGCCATGCTGCCTTCCAAACGATAGAAGTTATTATAAGTTCTTAAGTGCACGGAAAAAAGTATTAAAAAGTGTTAATACATGCCGAAGTAAAGCAACATAGAATTTTTAAAAAGAAGTCATCAATTATGATATAATTCAAAGTATATGTACATGAATTTATTAATAAAAAAAAAACATTTTTTAAATAAAATATAATTTGGTTTTATTATATATGGTGTTAGGAAATATAGAAACATGGTTTGAAAAATCAATTGCGTTTTTCTTATAAACATTATAATATGTTTGAGACAATAACAAGCTATTTACATTATGTCTGAACATATATTGTTACTTAAGACGTGTTTGACACAATCATATCCACAAACATTAATGATAGTTTGCGATTGTGGTTGCATCAACCATGTTTTTTTTTGTGTGTGGATATCACGGAGAAGTAACTCTTGCTTAGAAGCCGGGCATTTTGCTTTGCTGAAAAGCGTGTAAAAACATGATCTCCTAAGGGCTAGTGCTTACCGTATTATTAGTCAATCATGATATTTTGAAGATCTATCAACTTTCAATCCAATATGAACAATCTTAAAAAATTGTCCGCACGCTCACAGCTAAATAGATCAATACAATTCTTACTCCAATGCAACAAGGAAAATCCACACTAAAGAAAAAAACACATTAAGGTGGAACTATTTAGCAATTGTATAGAGAGAAAGTGTTACCATACCAACTCAAGTGACACTAGATTAGAGTGCCCTTATAGCAAGCTAAATGCACTAGGTCAGTAACAGTCGACAAAAATGTCTAGCAATTTTATTTAGGCATTTGGATCAAGTTTAAAAATTATTATAGCTACACTAAGACCATATAACCATTTTAGACAGCACAAAACCATGGGCATAGATAGCACTTCGCCAAATTAGCACGAATACTTAAATTTTTCAAGGTTTTTAAACTATTTCAACTGGTCAAGCAGACAAACTATAAAACCCACAACATGACAAGTGAGGAGGGCGACCACTTTTAAATGCGTAATTTTAAATTCGATGATGTCTGCATTAGACATGAACAAGAAAACATTGAGTGACATACAACCGTTTATAAAAAAAGAGCCGTTGTACCTTAAAATCAAACCGTTAAACAGTTGAAAAGTCTTCAATAGATTTTTTTACGAAACCATGAATTAAATGCAGCCAAAAAGAGGATTTGCTTTAAGCAAACAACCTGATTGCACATTTAATTTATTTTTTTTTTTTTTCAAAATTAACCTTGATTTTTTTTTTTTTTTTGTAAACGGTTTACATTTGTTTGCCTTTATTTCAGAGTTCAATTCATAATGAAATTGTAGTACATAGACAATAAAATAAAAATAAATGTTTGCACATTCATGAAAAACATGTTTAGCATAATAATTTTTCTGGATGAAAAAAAAAATAATGTTATATGGGAATTATCGACCTTTGTATGCTTGTAAGTGCAGTAAAATAAATTTTAAAAGTAGTTTTTAGAGTAAAGGGAATTTTGTTTATATTCAAATGCATGAAAATGTTGAAATAAAGAAAAATATTGTTGCTTAAGTCTTTTGTTTTGTATTGACTTCAGCCAAGTGCTGTCAAGACAAATAAAATAATAAAATATGTTGCTTAAGTTTTTTGATTTTAATTGTGCAAATGTATTTGATACATATATTTGCGGCATTTGAACCTGTTTAAACGTTCTCAATATAATTTATCCATTTTTAATTTAATAATTTTTATTCTATCCCAATAAAGTCAATTTTGTTGCTTAATACTTCAAATATGCAGACTACTGTTTTCACTTAAGCTTATTTTCCCCCTTTTTTATTGAATTATTAAGTAGAGTTTTTAGAAATAAAAATAAGTTTTAAGATGTTTATCTTCATAACCATAAAACTGTCGTTTGTTTAAAAATTTTCTTTTGTCTTCGTTGTCTAATTATTGTTAACGAGATTTATTAGATATAAATATTTACTCACATAAATTATAACTTATACAGATTTATTTTTTCCACTACTCATAATAATGTCAATATTGCTACTTAAACGCAATTCATTTACTCATCTGTCTTAACATTTAAATACATGAAGTTATTTATTCATACGCTGCACAGTGGCGGACATGAAAAAACGTTAAATAAATAATTAACAGTTTCTAAACGTTCTAATACTTTAAAATGCGGAATTTTTGGCGAATTTTAAACTTTTTTTCTTGCAACATTGGTACAAAAAGGACCTTTGCCATATTTTAGCAAATTGTGGGTGCCGGTAAAATAACCGCTCATTTTTTTAAGGCCAAGAACGTGTCAAGCCGATTCCGAATACACTGTTCTGATGTAAGGCCTTTTTCAGTGCAAGCGTTTTACATTTATAGTTAAAAAATGGCACAAGGACTGGACTATAAAGCGGTTGTGGCAGAACTTTCCAACGAATATTTTATAAATTGGTTTTAACTTGTCCTACAACATGTGAAGCGCGCTGTCATATTAGAATATTACCACCTTATGCCTAATCGCACATTTTGGGGTATTTTTCGGTCAATCAATGGTTCGGTACAGGGGACATGTGGTCGTAGGGCCTGACTACAGCAGCTTATAGTAGGTAGAACCGTATGGATGTCACTAAACACATGGATATTTAGCTCGTTGGCCGAGCTTCAAATAATATCAACTTCGTCTTATCGCAATGTATCCATACAAAACATAAAGCCAAGGTAACATGTGTGAAACATAATCTTCATGATTTTAGAGAGCAAACGCTTGTAAGTTTCAGCCAAATTTATTGCAAGTTCTTCTTAGGTTTATTAGCAATAAAAATGGAGATATTGCTCCAATTCATATTTTTACTATTTAAGCGAAGAAATCAAAAACAAAAACAGGCACATACATATGCAACTCGTGTAAGCCATAAAAATTAATTCAATCTATAAAAGTTCTTAAAATTAATGAATAGTTTATAAATGTTTAACAAACATTATTTTATTTTTAAGAAAGGTATTAAATGTTTTACTTCGTTTAATATCACTGTGATAGTTTTTGACCCGAAAAAAATTAACTTCGATGAATCCTTTTCGAACTATTAGGGGGTCAAATATCGTTACTTTTGATAGACATTACGTGAAAATTTGAAAAAAAGTCAAAACATTCCGTAAAAGAAAGTTAAGAAGGCAAAAAAAACCAAAACAGTCGAATAAAATTTTTTTAATTGCGCAGACTTAGCTGTATCCATGAAAAATGGATATAACGATTTCTCAAAAACTGGAGCCAATCTGACACTTCCAAATGTACTTTCGCACTCAGGGGACTCCCTCCTAATAGTTCGAAAAGGATTCATCGAAGTTCATTTTTTCGACTATCACAGTGTATCTTTTAAAAACCAATCTTAAGATTAAGTCAATTTTAAGTTTGTTTTTCAAAGTAATAAAAACAAAACTGCGCATTAAGCAACTGTAAAATACAAACACAAAGTTCTTAACAAAGAACAAGAATAATACCACCAATAATTTTAAAGTAAATAAAAAAAGCCAAGGAAATACCCAAATCTAAAGAAAAACACGCGTTACAAATACCAAAGTTTACACAAAAATTAAGCAGAATTTCGATATCATTCGGATATCATTATCAAGGAATGAGTTACAAGTATAATTATTAGAGACGTATTTCTGTCATCACATAGAGAACAATATTGAATGTGATGACAGTAATACTCTCTAACGAATATAAATACTTGTAACTCATTCCTTGATAATGATATCCGAATGATATCGAAATATTGGAACAAATTAATTAATAAATAATATATATTTTTTACAAATAATTGGCCTCAAGCTCGAAAAAACTTTTTATATAAATCCATAAATTTTATAATTTACGATTTTTTTTTTTTGTAAATTTTAGAAAAAGTTAGTACTTGAGTAATTTTTTAAAACAGTCAAACTTTGGATTTTTTGAAACTGCAAATAATTTCCTCTAGAGAAACAATCGAAGCATCTTGTTTAAAATATTTATTCATTGGACGACTTGTAGTCCACTTTGATTTTGTTGTTGGAGTATCTTCTTTAAGTATTATGTTATGGTCACTGTGTAAGTGGTAACTTATAGAGAAGTTGTTGAAGAACATTTTTTGACACCTGTTACATTTAGCATTATTAGATTCAACCTTCGTAAAATATTTTTAAACCAAGCTCATTCTAAAGAGAGAAACGCATGAACTATTTTGTTAAAAAATACGCAAATTTTAATTTTTTTTTTTCGATTTCAATCTCACTTCGTTTCGATTTCTAGAACTTACCCGATAAATTAATATAAATCTTTCAGTTAACATACCTACTTCTGTTGTTTTTTCTCTTGTGAAATTAATTATAAAATTGTGTTGAAAAAATTAAAACTTAAAAAAATTATACATTAAACAGAAATACTATATATTATTATTATTCGATTAATCGGTATAAGTTCTTCGACTTTAAATTATTCAAACAATTAATCGTCTTAAATTGTTCGATTAATCGAACAAGAATTAATCGAATGAACTCCCTAATAAAAACCTATAAAATTTTTTCTGAATTAAAAAACGCACTTTGAAATGAAATATAAAAAAACAATAAAATAAAAACGAAAAATTCTCAACAAATAACATGCAAATATCCCACCCATAATTTTAAATGAAATAAAAAAATCGATAAAACCCAAATCTTAAAAAAAAATATACGCGGGCAAATACATAAAAAACAAGTAAGAGTATTTGATATCCCTCATCGACTAAAGTTCTTTCGAGAGTTTGCTTTATATGGGGCCTGTGGTATATTATGGACTTATCTCTACTATAGTTGATAGTGTGATTTTTAGTCATACAAAACTAAGACAGACCAAAATTTATTACAAAGCAAACAGTGACGAATAACATTGTTTTAGAAGTACTAAAGTGTTTTTCGAGAGTGGGCTTTATATGGGGCCTATGGTAAATTTTAGACCAAATTTTGTGGTATAATTTCTATTTTTATATAATATAGGAAATGGTAAATCGATTTCGATTCAAATCGAAAATCGATTTTGTGTTAAAAAAAATCGATTTTTCGCAATCGAATTTACGTATGCGATTTTATACTAAAATCGTTTATTGGCCTTTTAAAATCGATTTTTTTTTTTATTTTTACCAACATTTTGGCAAATCTTATTTTTAATCACTATTAAACCGTTAAAATATGTGCAATGCACAATACAACTTAAAACTTTTTTTTGGAGTTTACATACAGACGTGTGTAGCTGATATGTTTATGCAGTTTACTAAGTTTGAAGTACAAAAGTTGTTGTTTTACGTATTTACCTATTTGTACCCATAGGGATTAAAAATCAGAGCAAGTTAAACTCTCTTTTTGGTTTAAAATTTGTTTAAACCAACCAATCTATAAATCACCAAACATATAAACCATCTTTAAACGCATAAAATTGGGCGTTAAACTACCAATACAGACCATATGAATTTGATAAGATTTATTTTAGTGCTGCCACATGTTATTTTCTTAACAACATAATATATGGGACATTGATTCATAGTTGTTGAGTGATTTATTAGCCATTAGTATACTTCCAACTTTAATTTAGTTAATCTTGATCTTCAGAAATTAAAGTCACCAATAGACAGTAAACAAAACAGTCCTAAAGATATCGTACCAAACCAAACACTAAAATTGAGCTTTTGGAAAGTCAACATAAAATTATAGAAACATTTTTGTGGAATTAAGCTTATATTTATACAGAGCAGTGTGTGAGCGATACCACTCCAGTTGTAATCAGAGTAGAAAGCAAACAGTAATTTATCCTATAAAAATACGAAATTGCAAGAAAATATCTCTGCATCATTCCGATATCAATGACATGCAAACGTTTACTTTCTAAAGCTCACTTAATAGTAAGTTAGCAAAGAAACAGTCGCCAACGAAAAATATTTTGAAATGTATCTAATTTATTATAAAAAATGTTGCTGAAATTCAGAACTTTTTTAATAATTGTAATCAAGAATACTATTTTAATCAGGTATGTGATGGAAATCGATTTTAAAAACGAAACGATTTGAAACCGAAAAAATCGTTTCAAGTATCTTTTAAAATGGATTTTAAATGCATATTTCTTTTATTTTCAGTCTTTATTCATTTAAATTTTATATTATATACGTTAACTGAAGTGTATTCTGAACGAAAATTTAAGACTATAATTCAGAAATGGATTTTAAAATCCCTCGAAATTCATCACACCTTTTAAAAACGTTCGTTTTGAAATCGATCGATTTTCATCACATACCTGATAATGTGAAATCTACATACTTAAGAGAGTCAACTTAAAATTTACATATTTTCACTTTTTGCAGGAGACTGATAAACAGTGGACATTTCTACCCTCTGTAAAAATCTTAGTTCTATTTCTCTAGTATTTTGAGCAAAAAATGCAGTTGTATCCCCCTTCGTGATATAAGGAATAATATTGCAAATTTATCTTAAACGATTTTAAAATCGATTTTGAGGTCCGGTCCGATTAATCGATTTCAAAAATCGAAATAAAAAGAGTTGATCGAAAAATCGAAAATCGATTTTGGAATCCATTTACCATTCCCTAATATAATGAATTTATGCGAGATCTTATAAATATATGATCATTTCGCCACTATTTACAGTATTTTTTGCAACAAAATTATCAATTTTTAAAGGTGTTGGTTCCAAATTTGGATTTAAATTCTTATTGGACTGATCCGATTTTGTTGGATAGCATTTTTGAACTGCTTAGAATAACTTGAAACAATTGATACCAACATTGTTCCTTTCTTTTAAGTTTTTCGAAACTAAGCGAGTTTTCAACAGACGCACAGACAGACAGACGGAAAGACCGAAGGAAAATTACTCAAGGACCTAGAATATTAATACTTTATGGGGGTTAGATCGAAATTGAAAAAGTTTCTCACTCAATGAAAAGCTAAATATACTCACTTCACGCCTAGTTGCTGAGGGTAAAAAGCAGTCAGTCACAGTGGCCATCCAACCGACCTGCCAAGAAGCACATCATCACCAAACGTTTAGACGGTGTCTTATTTAATCACAGCGTTAGAGTACCAACGTTCAGTTGATGTCAGTTAAAAGCATTTGATAAATTTAAGAATCTTGAAAAGTGAGTTTTTTGCTTCTATTTTTTTTTTTTTAATTGTTGGTAGAACTTAAAATAACAAATAATTCATTAGATTTTTGGCAATAAAAACAATTATAAGTAGATGTTGTTTGTGAATAGTAAAATTCATTGTTTTGTAAAAAAAAAAAGTAATAAAAAATTTAAAAAAAAATAATAAATTTTATGAAGCATGGCTTTTTTTATTTTGTTTTGGCTAATTTATTATACTTTATATGAGTAATACTTGTTTACTTGGTTAAACAAAATGTTATTTTTAGTGCAAGAAGATAAATCTTAAAAAAAAATTTCTTTACATACAAGAAAGATAAGCGTCTCTGTCAAGTTCAGGTATGTTTTCTTATTGTTGACATTATAAGAACAACTTTTCAGCATAAAATTTTTTGTTGTTACAGCATAGAATGAGTTTATTAAATTCGATATATCGTTAGTAGTTTTTATTAAAGTTGAAAATACATGAGCCGAAATGAAAAACAAAAACTTTTAATTCATTTAATTAAAACACACCATTTATATTCGCTTTCCAGATACTTGCAGGTTTAAATTTAATCTTTTAGTCCCGTTTTATGCCTTTCACCACAGGTGGAAGGGTATAAATAAGTTTGTCATTTTTGCAATGTTGATCTTGGACTATACAAAGTATATATATTCTGGGTCCTTGTGAGTAGCGAAGTTAATTTAACGATGTTCGTCTGTCTGTTTTAATGGGTTTTCCCAGAAGACCCCAGATATTATGGGAATTAGGTTTTTATATATTTCTGTCACATAACATGTTCCGTTACATTTCTCTACTGAAATTCAGCCAGGTCGGTCGATAAACCACTGAGATATGAGCAAAACCCCCCGATTAGCTCTAATCCTCTGTTGTTGTTTTCTTTTTAATTTTTTATTTTTTATTTTTTTTTTTTTTTGCACATGACAAAAGTTTAAAAAGAAAAATGTTTTTCGAACGAAAAGTGTACTATTTGAAAATGTGGTGTTAGTGGGTGAGTTGTTGAAGAAACCGCATTACGTTAGATGAAGGGTACTAAAGAAAAGGCAGTCGAATAAAGCACTCTTGCTTGTGAAAATTAGATATGTTTAACAGCCCAACCCCCGATGTCGATCCTCAACTAAAGCGAGCGACAACAAGTCACTCATTATCGTTCTCTTAAACGCCCCACTAACTATTGACTTGTCGGTCGATTGGTTCTGCGTTTCTAACGTAATTCATTGATTTATTGTCGAATGACTGTATTGCAAAATCAGCAATTCCACAAACAAAACGCTAGTTTGGAGTAGAATAGAATTTTATTAAAAATATTTTAAAAACATATATAATTTTACGAGTGGTGGTGTTTTAAAAATATATAATAATAAAAAAAATATTTAGTGTTTGTGTGTAAACTAAAAGTTTGTTAAATATTTAAACAAAATGCCTCTGTCGACAACTACAGCACAAGTGACTGATTATGACATTTGTAGTCGCATAATATTTCTAAGTGGGCCGCAAATTTGTATGAAAACTGTTACGTTATCGGTCGCTTGCATTGTCGACCGACTTGTCGTGCTGCAAATTCTTAGTGGGTCGCAAAACAGCTGTTTGTCGTTGAAAATGCAAGCGATGGATAGTGGTCGACATCGGGTGCCAGCCTGTTTTCTTCCTGATTTTTCAGTCACATTCTATGAACGTCTGGCATTTTACCCGTCATTCTTTTTGTTTTTGGCATGAGCCAAATTTTATTATTATTACAAAGTGGACCTCTTATTTCCTTAGATACTGCTTTTGAAATAGCCAAGAAGATAAAACTTTATTAAAAAAGGCGTTACACATCTGATCAACGTCAATAATGCTAAGTTCACACTTAGGTTTTTAAACGCGTTTAAGCAAAATGTTGATTTAGCTAATCAAAGCCGTTCACATTACATTTGAGATTATTAAGATGAAAGATGATTAAGAAAAAAAAACACAAAAAAAAACAACAAACAAATTTATATTTCTTTAAAGTATTAAAAATGGATAAAAACACTTTTATAAAGAAGATTATTTTAATCATTCAGAAGATTATTTTAATCATTTTAATGATGAAATTGAGAAAATGTATGAATTATTTAAGGAAAAAAATAAAAACATTAAGCAGAAATCTTGGCCGGTTGTACACGATCATGTTGGCGATTCTACATTTGAGGTATGTTCAGTGGATTCTATGTGATTTATGAAGTGATTTAGTTGTAATCATGTCAATTTGAAGTGATTAACAAATCACTTCAATGTATGGGGAATCATCTCGATTTTGAAGTGATTAGAGCTTAATCACGTTCGAACTGCTTAAACGCGTTTAAGAAGCCAAATGTGAACATACTATAAAGCACGAAACAGACAGACAAACAGTTCACTTAACATATTATAATAAGTATGTTTGAACGAATGTACCTTTTCATTTCTAATAAACGAGGACATAGGTTTACATGCAATTAAGAAGAGAAGTTCAGTTATAGGTCGGTATATATCTTTAGGAGTTAAAATAAGTGATGAGCGCCTAATAAAGCAATCAGCCTAATCGTTGACGAAAACTAAGACCAAAACTCGATTACAGTTGTTGGCCATTAGTTTGGTATAGTCTTCAATCATACAGGACTATAAAAAATTCGTCATAATTCGACCAACGGTTGGTTTGAACGAAGTATTTATCTTTTGGCACATATTTCAAGTAACGAAAAGTCACCAAAGACTTCAAACTAAGAAATGCTTCAAAATATATATATATTCATAAAAGGTTCTGAAATGGATAAATAAATTGTTTCTGTCGTCATTTGTCACACAAGAAAAACCATGTAATTGAATATTTACGGTTTTCCTGGTAATAACAAGAAAGTATATTAAATCAGACACTTTTTACAATATTTATTGAGATGTGGCAACCTTTGACAGACAGAATGTTAAAGTCGTCTTACTTTGTAAGATTAATTTGCTAAATACAGTATTCCGCCGATAATTACCTCGCCAATATTTTTGGGTAATTATGCGGGGTAAGCATTTAAACGAATACGCTTAACTACCTCGTTGAGGTTATTAAGCGAATACTTTTAAATACCTCAGTAAGGTTATTAAACGTATATATTTATAAGATACCTCAACTTTGATGTATGAAAAAAGTTAAGACATAGGAATTTTTACATCTTAAATTTTATCTGTAATGCTTTTTGAGATGTCTTATTATATCCTACTAACAAAAGCGTACTCATACATACAAACTTATGATCAGGGAAACTGTATACAGGTAACCCTCCTACAACACGGTAGATAGGTTCCTAGAAAACGCCGTGTTTAGGAAAACGTGTTATATGAGGCTAGACAGTGTAAAATATAAATTTTTTTTTAATTAAATATTTTCTTTAAATTCATTGTTTTTATTAGAAATATGTTCATACATACAAAAAAATAAAAATAAGTTTTCAAATCTATTCCTGAAAGCAGTATGTATGTAATAGCAAATGGTAACAAACACCCAAAAGTTCTTCAAAAATATATTTACCAATTCGTAAATACAAAAACTGAAATAAAATCAATTTATTTGCGTCAACGTTGTTAACACTTGAGACTCTGTATGTATACTGAATGATTTGTGTTTCAATCGAAGCTCGATGTAAGATACTTCGGGTATTCCCCAATTTTACTTTCGGTGGATGCGAAAATTGTGTAGACACACATACACTTTGCTGAATCACCGAAATCTAACTAAATCGTAACAGGGATGCAAAAGTTAGTACTTTTGTACTATTTTGGTACAATTTTAACAACTCAATCATGATAAAGTTGCAATTCTATTTTATCGTGTTGGAATGAAACCGTGTTGTAGATGAGGACATTTCCGCAAATTTTTTTTCGAGTAAGATCAAAATCGTTTTGTAGGAAGCCGTCTTGTAGGAGGGTTACCTGTATATGCAATTGCATGGTTGTGCGACCAATGAAGGCAGACATAATCCGTTTTAGAGCTTTTTATGAATTTTGGTATCGATTTGTTTGTGAATAATTTGCATATTTTATGTTGTTTTTTTTTCTGACAAATTGCAAATTGGCAAATTTGTTCCATTTCTTAACCCCAGTTATAATTGAGTGTGAGATAATACACTTTTTTGCATCTGCGTAAGAACTTTTTATGCATTCAAGTATTTGTGGTACATTTTGATGTCACCACTAACTGCGAAAACGGGTGGACTGATTTCAACCAACATTTAAGGGTACGTTAGGGAAAGTCTGTAGATGGTTTATGTGAAGTTTGCACGAAATCGGCCCAGTGGTTCCGGAGATATGGCATTTAGATTTTCCTATATATTATTCCCAAATATCAACAAATATCAACAAAATGCCCTCCATTTTAGAACTCCTTCGAAACTGCTTGACTGATTTTTATGAAATTTTGTATGTGTATATGTTAGGTATAGGTATAGGTCGTAGAGTATATTTTATATCGCTAGAGGGCGCAAAATAGGGCATAAGCTCCCCCTCCCTATATCTTCTTAGCTAATCAACAGGTGTTCTTAAAAGTTGGCATGCAGACACTGTTACATTTGAAAGAAAATAGGGAATAGGGCGTGAAATAGGGCAAGAGGGGTAAAAGCTTCCACTCCGTAAATCTGCTTAACAAATCGACCGATTTTCTTGAAATTTTGCAGGAAAATAGTGCAACATCTGTAAAGAACTATTATTTAGGGCGTGAAATAGGGCAATAGGGGTAAAAGCTCCCCCTCCCAATTCTTTTAAACTAATCAACTGATTTGACAGCAAAATTGTGTAACATCTGGAAAGAACTATAGACTGTAATTTTTATTATCTTCTTAATTAATCAACCGGTTTTCTTTAAATTTGGCACGCAGACACTGTAACATCTGAAAGAAAAAAGTTATATGGCAAAACAACGTTTGACGGGTCATAGTACATATTGTGTTTTTGGGTTATATTGTGATCAATATAAAAACTGTTTAATAAGATTTATTTTTAATACGCTAAATTCCTAATTCTTACTATTGATAAACCGAAATGCGCTTTTTGTTTTACTTTTATTTAATATTGTTTTTTTTTTGCGCAAAATTTTTTACAGCAGCTGACTTTAATTATTGAAAATCAGTAATGTTAACGCTTATTGGAATTCAAAGAAAATGTATTGTGAAAAATCGCTACAACCGTGGGGAAAACCGCTTATTAGTGTTAATTTTGCATTCAATATTTGACACGCTAAATACTAAAGTTGTCAATTATTCGCCTTTCAGCATTGTTCGAATATTTCAAATAATTGTTTTTCTTCGTTCGATCAAACGATTAAATCTGAAAAATTATTCGATTAATCGGCGAGAATAACGAATAAAAAAATTATTTAAAAAAAAATTACCAATTTTTAATAAGATACATCCGTCTATTAATTTACAACTATGGAAAATCTTCCATTTTATTTAGGTCAGGTCTAGGAATCGAGGTATATCGATTTAAAATAAGTAAGTATCGTATTCGGGAAATTGTAACTTTTTGTGTTTTTTCATGCATTATGACCATCATTATGTCCAAATATCTCAAAGTGATGTTGAGTCAATAAAGGAGAGCGGTACTATTGGGTTATTATTGATTCAGACCCTGGAAAATTTATGTTTCATAGTTTTTTTTCGTAAGATATTAAGCAAAACTCAATAAAAATCATCAGTGTTTTTGGCCAGCTGTCTGTACATGTTAATTTCGTGGGCAAAATAATAAGAGTCCTTAATTTCACATAAAAAAACTTCTTTACAGAATAGAGTATTTGTGTCCATAACCATCTTTTTATGTTAGTATTTTGACTTAATTTGGCTCAAATCTATTTTATTGTAATCCAAATCAATCTTCTAAAATTAATTAGAATCGGTCTATATTTGACTTTAGTTATGTCCTACTAAACATAATGCACGAAATAAATTGTGGGTCACACCTAAACGTCGAGGTTTTTGCCCAACTTAATTTGAGATTTTTTTGGAGTGGTGCACAATTGAAATTGTGTACTCAATTCAAAATGCATTTTGTGCACTTCTTTTTGGTCAGCAAAATCGACCAAATGTGTCCACAATCGGGAGAACTACGCACAAAGTTCAGCAAACCGGGTCTGTGGGAAATGTGAAAACACCTGTTTGGTGCGATTTTTGGGCTGGCGGCGTCATCGGGTGGTACTACTTCGAAAATGAGGTCGGCCAAGCAGTTACTGTGAATAGTGTTCGCTATCGCAAGATGATAAAGGACTTCTTGTGGCCAGAAATTTAGATGTGGACCCGGACGGTTCCAACAGGATGGTGTTACTTACCACACAGCTAACGAAATAATGGCTCTTTTGCGTGAGAAATTCAATGGCCATGTTATCTCACGTCGTGGCGATTTTAATTGGCCGTCCCGATCATGTGATTTGACACCGTAGGACTTCTTTCTTTAGGGATATTTAAAAGAAAAATTGTACGTCAATAAGCCAAGAACAATTCAAAAACTAAAGGATGATATATTTTGGCACATTAATGGCATTGAACCTCAATTATGTCTGAGTCATTGCAAATATTGACCATCGGAAGGAGGTAGAAATCGTGGCAAGCATATTCGGACGATATTTTGTTTCACACGTTATTGTCATAGATCCTTCTATAAAACTAAATATTTTATCAAAGTAATTTTTTTGGGAATACAAAATTTTTAATTGACAAGATTTTGTTTGTCGTGCTTAATTCCCAATTTTTATTCTTGATAAAAACTCTGAAATTTATTGTTGATGGGATAAGCTATTCCTATGCGTACTTCACTGGTTGCTTAGGCCAGATCGTCAGGAAACTTCATCCAAAGATTTTAGAAAAACTAAAGATATTAAACAAATAAAACTGTTAAGCGAATAAGAATTATAAACAACAGCTTAACTTGCAACAATATCAAAGCTTAAACAAAATTAGCAACAATAAACAGCGAGTTTATCTTTTCTTACATTCACCACTACAATTGATTGGAATTCTTCCAACATAAATTGTAGTTGTAAGTGGGTTAAGAAAAAACAAAGTAAAACCAAAAACAACTTGCTTTTTTGTTTTCGAAAAAAAATCAAGCATGTTGCCAGTTTTTTTAGCCGTACACTTGCCAGTTTATTACACTGGTTTACAGCCAAAAAATACCAAGAACGCCACATGCCTAGATAAGTTAATTGGGACCTCCTGAACACGAAAAACGCTGTAATTTTTTTTTCTAAGTACCGTTTTTTAGATATCGGTACTTCTGTGTTTTTCGGTGTATGGTCCCACTTATTGTGAAAAAGTTGCCAAAAGACAGTCTTGCCATGAATTACCTTAAACAAAAATTTCCGAGAGCCACAGCGAGCAAAATTGAAGCTGGTATATTTGATGGACGTAAATTACACTTCTTATTCAGTCATTTGGATATTTTCCGCACGAACTTGGGCTCCGAAAGTGAAGAACAAGGTGTAAGTTTTCACCAGGAAATGGAAAAAATCAAGAGACGTTACAAAGGCTGGTGGGATGAACAAATGATGGCGGACTATTGTTGGTTCCTCATTCGCGAAGATCCATCCGAAAAAAAACGCAAAAGTTCAAGACGCTCGTCATTTTAATTTAAATTGTTTGAATTTACGCCGAATATAGTGTGTGAGCAATGAAGATGAAAAATATATTGTCGTTTCACAAAATCTTTAATAAAAACTTTAGTTTTCATCCGATTCATCATATTACGCTTAAAATGTTGGTAATTAAATAAACTATTTGGTAAAAAAATAAAACATTCCAGATCCATTCAAACGTAGAAAAAAAACGAAATAAAAATGAAAAATTTTGAAAAAAACGTAAAAAATAGGCGAATTTTGAAGTTTGAGGTGCTATAACTCAGCCACTTCTTTTCAGATAGAAATTTGCAGCATATCAATTACCTTTCCAACGATATGCTATTTATCTCGATCGGACTGGCTCCACAAGGTTGGGCTCCACAAGGGTTTAAGAGGGACCATACACCGAAAAACACAAGAGCACCGTTATCTAAAAAACGGTACTTAGAAAAAAAAATTACAGCGTTTTTCGTATTCAGGAGGTTCCAATTAACTTATCTAGGCATGTGGCGTTTTTGGAATTTTTCCAAATTAAAAATTTGTAAAGCAGTGTTATCAAAGTTATTCTTTTGGGAATACAAAATTTTTAATTTACAAGAT
This sequence comes from Pollenia griseotomentosa, assembly GCA_963931875.1. Lineage (NCBI taxonomy): Eukaryota > Metazoa > Arthropoda > Insecta > Diptera > Polleniidae > Pollenia > Pollenia griseotomentosa. Next base: position 90,824,030 of record OZ007563.1, read on the forward strand.
TTTGTTTGTTGTGCTAAATTTCCAATATTTATTATTGATAAAAACACTGAAATTTATTGTTTAAGGGATAAGCTATTCCTATGCGCATTTCACTGGTTGCTTAAGCCAGATTGTCAGGAAACTTCATCCAACCAAAGATTTTAGAAAAACTAAAGTTATTAAACAAAAAAAAAACAATATTCAACAATAAATTTCAGTGTTTTTATCAATAATAAATATTGGGAATCAAGCACGACAAACAAAATCTAGTAAATAAAAATTTTATTTAAAATAGTTGGATAGATTTTAATAAAACAATGATACAAAAAATTATAAAAAATATCATTTTATGCTACATTAATATTAAAATTTATTATTGCGAATATCCGTATACAAGCGTTAACTTCGAAAAATTACAGGCACAAAAAATTATCAGCGTACTCAAATTCGCTTCAACGGTAGGGTGCCCAGCTTCGTGCACAGTGTTATTAATTACACCTTTATTTCCACTGTTTTAAAAGTTTATTTATTAAGATTTTGTTTCAATTGTTTAAAGTTATTTTATATTTATGTAAATTTAAAGATAACATTGTTTAATCTTTAATTGGCTTATATTGCTAATTTCACCAATTCTATTTAAATATCAATTCATATTTAAATATAGTTTTTCATACAATTTTATTTTTATTTGACATGAAAAACGAATTTTAAACATAAACTGATATTTAAATAAACTGGTGAAATCGGCCATTAATCTTTTTATTTTATGTTTTTTTAATTTTTAAATTTATTATGTGTTGTTACTATTAAGAATAGTTTAATTTTATAAAAAAAATACCTGTTTAGTTTGCCATTCGGACCATTCATTCGGAAAAAGTTTTTTTTTTTTTTTTTTTATTTTTTTTTTTTTATTTAAGTCGGGTCAAAAACCTGCAAATTTTTCTCTCTCTCTCTCTATTTCTTAGTTTTGTATCGGAACTTAAACAAGGTCGTTAAACAAAGACAGCTTTACTTTATTTTAATACATATCGCACTGGTTCTTCCTCTAAAGAGAGTCAACTTAAAATTTTTCAATTTTCAATGGTTATATCCACGTAATGTAAAAATCATAAATCAATTTTTCTAGTATTTTGCCAAAAAAAAAAAAAAATACAACTGTGTCCCCCTTTGTAGCATAAGAGTACATATAAAAATAAAACAGTTTTTTGTCTCTGCTGAAAATTTATAAATTTTGAGTTAACCCCCTTTAGAGGAACGAGTGCGATATGTTGTTAAAGATAAAAAGCATTTAATTAAGAATCTGGCTAAAAGTCTTCTTAGGCCAAACGCCCCAATATTTGTGGGCACACGAAATGATCATTTTAATTGTTAGAATTAAATATGATATTAACCTTTTTTAAAATTTTAATTAGTTTCCGAAACAAAAATTAATTTTTTTTTTTTGTTTGTGTTTAATATACAATTCCTAAAAGAATTTTCAGATGATGAACTGAGGAGTAGCAATAACAACACATCTACACTTTTTTTTATTTATTACTTTTTTATACATTTTCTTTCAAATTGAAGCATATGAATCGGTTATAAATCTTGTAACTAAGAAAGTCTTTTAATCTTGAAATGTTGGCCACACAAGTCCTAAAAGAATCTTTTAATGATTATTTCGAGGGTGCAGAAACAACAATGTTACAATTTGTGTATCTTTCGGCAAACCATCGTCGAATGAACATTTTGCGACTCTCTGTAACAATTACTGGGCGACCTTAATAAGAGCGTTTTTTTAACATGAAAATTCTATTGCCAATACAAATTCAATTAAACAAACTGATCTATGAAATAAGATGAGATAAGATATGCCTAAGCATTTCACGAGTTGTAGGATAATCCCATAATGAGTCTTATTCTTGACATGCTTTTTGAAAGTCTCGTTAGATAATCTTTACACACATCTCAAACGTTTCCCTTTAAGATTAATATAAGCGTCTTTCATTGTGTTGTGAAAGTACCAGTAGAGGAATCACAGTTACTCCCGTGCGAGGAATTTTCTACAATTAAAAAATGAGCTCGTCGACGATAAAAAACGCTCTTCATTAGATTCCCAATAGACTCTTACACGATTGAAAATACCAGCTGGGCAATGTTTCATATACATATGCATAGATTTTAATGGCACGTAAAATAGTCTCATAAGTTCCGTTTACACAATTGGCTTTGGAGTGCCATTTTAATCAACCATAGAGCAGGAAAAGAAGCTAAAATTGGACTTCAGTTGAAAAATTAATTGTGGCCGAAAATATGACAAAATATTATACATACAAAAGCAGTAACGGTTGACTTTTTAAAAAATTGACGCTTTAAACTTTTGTAAACTCGAAAACTCTTGAATGTTACGCAAATACGGCAAAGTTTATGACTCATGTAAGGCATAGTTTTGTTTCTTATTCGATTTTTTTGTGAAAGAAATATCTTAGTTTATATATGTTGTAATACACACAGCAAGAAGTCGAGAAGAGTTTAGTAGCATAGTCAATGATATTATTTAAACCTTATATACAGGCCTATTCTGAAAATCACGTGATTTCAAATCACATGTGCTTTTAAAATCACACGTGTGATTTTGTGGTGTTCTGTAAATCACATCGTTTTTGTGTTTTTCGGTGTGATTTTCAATAGTCGAAAGCACAAGCAAACACAATAAGTTTGTTGTTTGAAATTATAACTAATTTTGTAACATTTTTTATGTTATATTTTGACAATTTGTTTTTTTTTTTAACAATTTAGCGAACTCAAATTAGTTGAAGGTTTTGTTTAAAGTTTTGCAATTTTTTGCAAATTTTAGCCATGTTCGCGATAGAATCGATTTGTTCGCGATAGAAGCGATGATTCTTTACAGATTTAACGATTTATAATAAATAGTAGACTTTGCTATCATGGCGCTATTGGCAAATTTTTGCGAATTTCCGCTAATTTAGCAATTTTTACCGAATTTTTGCCATTCCTTATAGTTTTAGAGACTTGTAATCAATTGTATGGCTTGTTTGAAATATTAAAAATTTTCGCAAATTTTCGCTATTTTGCAAATTTTTTTTCTTGTTATTATCCGACATTTTGTTTTTTTAACCCATTTAGCGATTTCAAATAAATTTGAGGGTTTGTTTACAAGTTTGCAATTTTTCGCGAATTTTAGCGATGTTCGCGATAGAAGCGATTTTTTCCTGTGATTCTTTCCAGCTTTTACGATTTTTAATAAATATTGGCTTTGCTTTCATGTTAGAAAATTAGCGATCTTTAACTCAACTTAAAAAAGCAAACCTGAAATCACAACAGAAGTCACAAAAGCAAATATCATTTTTGTAGTGTCGTCGAATTTTCTTAATTTTAAATGATTTTTTGTACATAAAATAGTTTATTGCATAAAAAATTATAACCAACACAAAAAATTTTATTTAAGTAATTTATTATGACGGTCATCTTACAGTAGTCGCAAAAATAACAAAGTGATTTTAAAAACTTGTTAACGTAGCTGAACGTTTTGAAATCACATAATAATATGCCTAGAACCAAGGCGAATTCATCCCAGGTAATCTCGGTACTACAACAAGTACAACTCGTACAAAAACCACAAGCAATTTGTTTTTGTAAAATCATTGTACAATGTCAAAGACAGCAATAAAACAAAACAGAAACAAAGATAATAAAAGAGAATAAACAAAATTTTGACATCCAACAGTGATTTTAGCTAATATCAGCAGGGCTTTTAAGACCACCTGTAATAAATTCGCCTTGCCTAGAACACCTTTCTTGTGATTTCAAATCACTTTCATAAAATGTGATTTTCAGAACAGGCCTGATAATAAGCTAATTTAAATTATATGTAAACATGCATGTGATCACTTATATCCATAATGGATTGATAATAAAAGAAGAAGATATATATGATGATATTTATATTAAAGTATATAATAATCATAATAATAATAATTTGATGTCAAGTAGTAACGGTTAAATTTTTTTAAATTTGGCACTTAAAACTTTTTAAAATCGTAAAGTCCTGCATTGTACACTAACACTCAAGAGTACGTGACACATTTAATAATAATAATAATATTAATAGCTTAAATGAGTCTAGAAATAAATTTACCTTATCATGGATATCACGAGGAAGTAACTCTTGCTTAGAAGCCGGGCATTTTGCTTTGCTGAAAAGCGTGTAAAAACATGATCTCCTAAGGGCTAGTGCTTACCGTTTTATTAGTCAATCATGATTTTTTGAAGATCTATCAACTTTCAATCCAATATGAGCAATCTTAAAAAATTGTCCGCACGCTAACAGCTAAATAGATCAATTCAATTCTAACTCCAATGCAACAAGGAAAATCCACACTAAAGAAAAAAACCCATTAAGGTGGAACTACTTAGCAATTGTAGAGAGAAAGTGTTACCATACCAACTCTAGTGATACTAGATAAGAGTGCCCTTATAGCAAGTTAAATGCACTAGGTCAGTAACAGTCGACAAAAATGTCTAGCAATTTTATTTAGGCATTTGGATCAAGTTTAAAAATTATTTTAGCTACACTGAGACCATATAACCATTTTAGACAGCATAAAACCATGGGCATAGCACTTCGCCAAATTAGCACGAATACTTAAATTTTTCAAGGTTTTAAAACTATTTCAGCTGGTCAAGCAGACAAACTATAAAACCCACAACATGACAAGTGAGGCGGGCGACCACGTTTAAATGCGTAATTTTAAATTCGATGATGTCTGCATTAGACATGAACAAGAAAACATTGAGTGACACAACCATTTATAAAAAAAGAGCCGTTGTACCTTAAAATCAAACCGTTTAACAGTCGAAAAGTCTTCAATAGATTTTTTTTAAGAAACCATGAATTAAATGCAGCCAAAAAGAGGATTTGATTTAAGCAAACAACCTGATTGCACATTTTCTGTTTAATTTATTTGTTTTGTTAAAATTAACCTTGATTTTTTTTTTTTTTTTTTGTAAACGGTTTACATTTGTTTGCCTTTATTTCAGAGTTCAATTCATAATGAAATTGTAGTACATAGACAATAAAATAAAAATAAATGTTTGCACATTCATGAAAAACATGTTTAGCATAATAATTTTTCTGGATGAAAAAAAAATAATATTATATGGGAATTATCGATCTTTGTATGCTTGTAAGTGCAGTAAAATAAATTTTAAAAGTTATTTCTAGAGTAAAGGGAATTTTGTTTATATTCAAATGCTTGAAAATGTTGAAATAAAGAAAAAAATATTGTTGCTAAAGTCTTTTGTTTTGTATTGACTTCAGCCAAGTGCTGTCAAGACAAATAAAATAATAAAATATGTTGCTTAAGTTTTTATAGTTTTTATTTGTGTAAATGTATTTGATACATACATTTACGGCATTTGAACCTGTTTAAACGTTCTCAATAAAATGTATCCACTTTAAATTTAATATTTTTTTTATAAATTTTCATACTAATTCAAATGTGTTAAAAGCTTTTATACTTTAATAGTCTTATTCCTTCAATATTTTCCAGGAATATTTTCTATGCACTATCAGAATTTTCGTTTGTTAAAAGTATAAAAGCTTTTAAAATTGTAATTTGACTTAAGGCAGAATTAGTCTTTACTTTCTGTTTCTGTTCTGTTCCGTGCCGTTCTGTTACGAAATTGTAACATTTACTTTTTTTGTAGCAACTTATCGGCCATTTATGACAAATTTATTAGTTTTGCACCATCCATTGTTTTATTTCAATAACTTTAATGCACATAAAGTTGAAGAAATTAAATTTTATGAACTCTTAAAATCAAAAAACAGTTTATTTCAATATAAATACAGTAGAATCTCACAAATTAGAACCACTTTGTGCACCGGGCAGTTCGAATTTCTGAAAAGTTCGAATTTCTGCACATTTTTTTTTGCAGAAAATGATAAAATTTTAATGAAATAGTGATAGATAATGAATAGTTGTGTAAGCTTTATTTAAACTCAAAATAGTTTTTATTTAATAATATTTAATTAATTGAACATATTAAATTAGTATCTAAAGATAAGGTATTTTTTTACGTTTGTTTGTCATTTTTTTATCTTTCACACGTATGAACACTTCACTTTGACCTTCAGTTCTCAACGGACCCAAATGGCCGAATTGTACACACCACCAATAACTCGGTGATTCCCCGTTTTATTTTTACTTTAATGAGGCAAAAAAAATCATTTGTAGTGAAAAAAAAATTCCGTGAGCCTATTTAGTCCTAATTTCAGAGCGTCCAATACATTGAAATGACCGGTTCTAATTTCTGGACGGTTCGAATTTGTGGCGGTTCGAATTTGTGAGATTCTACTGTATGAATTTTTATTATTTATTTTGCTGTTACTTACAATTACTTAACAAGTTTTTGATTTTAACAAATTGTACCGCAACAGAACAGAAAAACTAATCAATTTCACAGGTTTTTTAATCACAAAAACATATCAGCTGATTCGTAACAGCACAGAAAGTAAAGACTAATTCTGCCTATAGAATACACATTCGAATTAATATGAAAACTTATAAATGTTACTCACCATGAGAAATAAATTCCCTGATTCTATTTAATATTTTTTTTTTTTTATATACCAATTAAGTCAATTTTGTTGCTCAATACTTCAAATAAGTTGACTACTGTCTTAACTTAAGCTTATTTTTCCCCCTTTTTTATTGAATTATTAAGTAGAGTTTTTAGAAATAAAAATAAGTTTAAAAATGTTTATCCTCATAACCATAAAACTGTTGTTTGTTTAAATATTTTTTTGTCTTTGTTGGCTAATAATTGTTAACGAGATTTATTAGATATAAATATTTACTCACATAAATTAAAATTTAAAAAGATATGGAATTTTTTTAAATTTTTTCCGCTTCTCATAATAATGTCAATATTGCTACTTAAAAGCAATTCATCTTAACATTCAAATACATGACATTATTGACACACACGCTGCACTGTGGGGGACACTTAAAATGATACATAAATAAATAAGCAATTTCTTAACGTTTTGTTATTTTTTTTAGTTGGTTGTTAGTTAATTGTTCTTTATATAAAGGTATACCTTTTTAAAATTTTTATATTTACAAACAATATTAATGAAATAAAAAAAATTAATAAGAACTTACGACTATGTCATAGTGTCTTCAGTTTGTGATATCAAATATCTTGATTAATATACATAAATTTAGATTTAAATAAAATTAATAATATAATTCTGCAATTTACTCCTTTCTGAGATCTACTGCATCTATAATGTTACTAAATAAATAATTTCAATTATGATTTGCATTATTTATTACACTGTACAACACGATTATTCACCCATTGTAACGATTCTTATATTAAAATTCATATTCAGCAGAACATACGCTTCCGAATACGAACACCTCGTCACAATGAAATAAAAATTTAGGTAGCTTTCAATACTATAGATACAAATTTTTAATTTGGTGAAATGTAAAGGAAAGTTTTATAAAAAGGAAAATATGAGATGTTGCTTATTTCCTTTCTCTGTACCCGCCCAAGTCCTATGCTACTCATTATAATGTCCTGAATAGCCCACTTAAATCCTAACTTCCGGTAGCTAAATGTTTCGTGAAATGATAAAAAAAATATTTATTTTATATACATAGTATTTATTTTATATATGAAGAAAAATGTTTTTAATTTTTGTAATTAATATAAAAAAAAATTAACAATTATAAAAAAAAATCAATTGTTTTTTTTTTTTTTTAAATTTTAACACAATTTATGGTACATTTATATTTGAAATCATAATCAATTTATCCCTTAATAAAGTGTATTTTATTAATTTATATTGCGATTATGAACAAAATAAAAGAATAAAATTATTAAAATTTCAAATCAATGCACCTGTACCTTTTTAGCGTACAAAAAAAAATATATATTTAAATTATCTTATTTATTTGACTCACCAATATACTCGTTCCGGCGACCTCAGATCTGTTGTCGATGGAGCTTGTATGATTTCTCTTTCACGGTTTTTATATTGTTTTCATTTTCCTTTTTATAACAATTATAGTTAAAACTTAAAAATATATGTATTTGTGTGTAAGTGTGTTTTTGTTTGTGTCAATATTTTGTTTTGAATAATCTGTGAAAGTATTTGTCTTTGTAAGTGTAGATAATGTTACAATGTAATAATGTTTATGTTTTACATGTTAAGTTAAAAAGGTTTGAAATTAGTTATAAGTTAAAATTTTAAATTAAATAAAATAATTACTTCGGGTTTTCAAAATTATTTAGCGGAAATTTAGCGGGGGGGAGGAAAACAAAAATTATAGGTTTTTCTGGAAAAAGATTTTTCCTCAATCCAAGCACTTAAATTTAGTTTTCTTGAATTCCAAAAACAATTTATAATTATTATTCAGTTTATTATACAGCCTCCAAATAATAACAGAAATTGGAATTTTTCTGCGTTTTTTTTTTTTTTTTTTTTTTTTTTTTTTTTTTTTTGATCAATAAAATTTAAAAAATTTATTTAATTTAATGTTTGCTGTGGTTTTAATCCAATTAAGATTAAATCGTTTATAGCATCCACAATAAATAATATTATTTTTCCTCTCTTAAATATTATTTGCACTTAGAGGAAATCTACAATAAATTGTTAATTAAATGAATTTTCCCCGTATAAAATCAAATTCTAAATTACCTGTTTATTTATAAAATCTCTCGTTTATTTCAATTATATAAAAAAAATCTCCGTTTATTTAAATATTTAAAATTCTTTAGCACAAAATTATATTTGTAATATTCTATGGTTTAAAATTTTAAATGAAAATTTTTCAGCATATTTGAAATATAAACCAAATGTATATTTCAAAATTTTCTGAATTATAAAAAAAAATCTTAAATATTAAAGTGTTTACATACAAGAAAATAAGAATAATTGTCGGTCCTCACACCATGATCAAACTAACCAGATTCTGAAAATATAGCTTAAATAAAAAAACGTATCTGTTATTTTTTCCAGATCAATTCATTTCGCGTTTTTACGCGCAATTCAATTTTTTATGTGAATCCACCTGTCTATCAAAGAACGGCTTTGTGTGATTGCAAAAAATTCTTATTCTATGAACACCATCAAATACACTCATTTTCGTTCATACAATCAAACTTTCTCAGCCACACACATTCGCTGCTGTTTTTAAATTCATTCCAGTAATGCACAGCGTATTGGCTTTGCTATTCATGCCATTTTTAGACCCCTTTCACACTAGGCAAGTTACTTGCGCAACTCTTGGTTTGCTGACGTCAGCGGTTAGGTCGGGGTAAGGAAAAAAAATGTAGTACAGACTTTGTTGTACTCGTCAAGTAACTTGGATTACTAACTTGCCGAGTCTGAAAGGGGTCTTAGCTTCGTTCGGCAATGATTGCTTTGGTAAAAAACATACAAAGAAAAAAAAAAACAAAAATCATTGCTCTGATGCATTTTCAGTAGTTGCTATGTAGTACGTATTATAGACCTGCACGGGTGTATCTTAAACTATTGGCAAAACAGATACACCAGATATTTATCTGTTACTGCTGATATAAATGAGAAAATTAGTGTAACTGATATTGTATGGTTTTGCTTTTGCCCACTCACCCTATCTTAAAAACAAAAACAGTTGCTTATGGTTTTGGATTGAGTATGTCATAACATTTTTTTTTTTTTTTTTTTTTTTTGTTGCTTACAAATATCTGTGGTCAACATAACGCTCATTTGCTGCATGACCGGCATAACTCAAAAAAATCAATTTCGAGATAAACTCATTTAAAGTTTTGGATTTGCTCTAACTACTTAGAAAAAAAGAAGACACATTCTCTTCAAACTGGGAAAGTATAAAAGATATAAAGATGAATTTAATACACAATATAAAGAAAAACAAACCGAACAATTCTGCATCTCTAGCTCCAAAATCTCATTTTTTGAGTTATGCCGGTCTTGCAACAAATGAGCGATAAGCATTTCTACAATATCTGTGGTCATCTGTTGCATATTAAAATATTGTTGGCGAGTTGATGAAAATAAGAGAGTTTATAAAAACTTGTATACGATCTCAACCGGGGGTGCCAGATGGTTTTGGTAAGAAATCGGCATATTTTCAAAAACAAATCGGAAATTAAATTAAAAAAAAAATTGCAAAGCAAAACAATTAACCATTACCTAATGCTTTTAAAAAATCAATAAAAATAAACGTTTTTTAAATAAAATTTAATTAGAAACTGGGAATTATTTCCTTTCGTAAGTTTCTTTATATTATATTCAACATTTTTAATTTTTTATTTTTTTATTTTTCGAAAATAACAAATGTTGAATATAATATAAAGTAACCTACGAAAGGAAATAATTCCCAGTTTCTATTTCTTAAAAATTGTTGAGTTAAATAAATAAATTGAATTTATAAAGTATCACTATCCAGTGTGACACAAAGAATGCTGACGAAGGCCGTAGAGGGCCAGAAAATGCATTACATTCTGCTGGTGTCTAATAATTGTAAATTTTTCTGCACATACAATATACTCCATTGCTATCTAAAGGATAGCTAAGGTAAAATGTAACAAGAAAATACAATATAACAGTCTGGTAGTGTATAAAAGTCATTCCTAAAAATTTAAGGAATAGAACTATTACAAAAAAGCTTTATAAAATACATAACTGAAATGTAACTCATAGAATAAATTCGAAAAATAAAAAATGTTGAATATAATATAAAGTAACCTACGAAAGGAGATAATTTCCAGTTTCTAAATAATAATCCTGATAATCCGCCTTTCGTGAACAACCCACACAGAAAAAATGTTTGCCAAAAATGTTTCAATTAAATAATTATTTGGTGTACATTAATTTTTTGTTTGTTGCAATAAATTTTTTTAATACAAAAACATAAATTTAAATATTTGTGCGTATGTTGTGTATTTTTTAGTTTATGAAACTGATTTTTTAATTGACTAAATTTGTGTATCACGACTCGAATATATTTACAAATCCACTAATTGATATGATCAATTCTTTTGCAGGGGCAAAATTAGTAAATAACTTTATTTGAATCTGAACGAATTGTTTAATTAAAGTCGATTTTTTATTTTTTCTGTGCAATTAATTCTTTATGGGATCATTGATGGATATTAAAAAAGTTTCACACTGAATGACAAACTTAGTATACTCTTTTCACATTTAGTTGCTGACTGTATTGCACATCATTACCAAACGTTTAGACGGTGTCTTATTCAATCGCAGCGTTAGAGTACCAACGTTCAGTTGATGTCAGTTTAAAGCATTTGATAAATTTAAGAATCTTGAAAAGTGTGTTTTTTTGCTTCTTTTTCTTTTTAAGTTGTTCGGAGAACTTTAAACAACAAATAATTCATTAGATTTTTGGGAATAAAAACAATTATAGATGTTGTTTGTGAATAGCAAAAATCATTGTTTTGTAAAAAAAGTAATAAAAAATAAAAAAAAAACAAATTATAAATTTTATGAAGCATGGTTTTTTTAATTTTGTTTTGGCTAATTTATTTTATAATATATGAGTAATACTTGTTTACTTGGTTAAACAAAATGTTTCAATACATGCAAGAAAGAATAGCGTCTCTGTCAAGTTCAAGGATGTTTCCTTATTATCAACGTTATAAGAACAACTTTGTAACATAAAATTTTTTGTTGTTACAGCATAGAATGAGTTTATTAAATTCGATGTATCATTAGTAGTTTTTATTAAAGTTGAAAATAAAGGGTGATTTTTTATGAATTAAGTTTTTCGGGCTGGCAGCCCTGGTTGGTAATTGTGTCCAAACTACATCTGTGAAAGTGAAAAGTGTTCAGTATACTCTGCCATTTCATCATGTAGAAACTCACAAGCGAGCAACGACTGCAAATCGTTGAAATTTATGATCAAAATTCGTTTGTTCAAAGCTCGATGGAAATCCACTGTTTTATCGAAAAATTGTGTTCAGCGACGAGGCTCATTTGTAGCTAAATAGATACGTAAACAAGAAAAACTGCCGCATCTGGGGTGAAGAACAGCCACATACCGTACAAGAGTTACCGATGCATCCCGAAAAAACGACAGTTTGATGTGGTTGATGGTTGGCTGGTGGCATCATCGGTCCATTTTTCTTCAAAGACGACCGTGGAAGAAACGTTACCGTCAACGTCGAACGATATCGATACATGATACGCGACTTTTTTTTGCCCCAATTGGCTGAGTTGGACTTGGTGAATATGTGGTTTCAACAAGACGGTGCCACATGCCACACAGCTCGTGAAACAATGGACATATTGAGGGATGAATTTGGTGAGCAGTTTATCTCTCGAAATGGCCCTGTGAGTTGGCCGCCAAGATCATGTGATTTGACGCCCCTTAACTATTTCTTATGGGGTTATGTGAAGTCGTTGGTCTATGTGGACAAGCCAAACACGATTGAAGCCTTAGGGTATAACATAACACGTGTTATTCATGGAATACAGACCGAAATGCTCGAAAAAGTGGTGCAAAATTGGACCTTACGAATGGACCATTTGAGCCGGAGCCGGGGGCAACATTTACATGAAGTTATTTTTAAAAAGTATATGGCAAAGACTAATTCACCCATTACTTAAGAAATCTCTGAGTAAAAGCCGAAATGAAAAACAAAACAATTTAAATTCAAAGAACTCAGAAACACCATTTGTATAAATATGTATACGCTTTCCAGATACTTGTAAGTTTAAATTTAATCTTTTAACTCCTTTTTGTACCCTTCACCACAGGTGGAGGGGTATATATCAGTTTGTCATTTCTACAATATTGATCTTTGACCCTATAAAGTAAATATATTCTGGGTCCTTGAGAGCAGCAAAGTTAATTTAATGATGTTCGTTTTTTGTTTAAATGGGTTTTCCGAAGACGCCAGTAGTGCGATTCACTATGCTTTTTAAGCCACAATTGTTTCGTTTAAAAATGTTAACCACAAAATTAACCATTTTGCTATTCACTAACACTTTTAACGACATCTGCTGTTGTTTAAAGCCAGCTGTTTCAGTCAGCTGTTATTTTTAACAAAACAAATTGTGGTTTATTAACACCAACATTTTTGGTGTGGTTAAATCCGCTAAGAAAAAAGTTTATTTTTCGTTGTACCTATAAAGTCGATGAATATTATGGCTTTTGGGTACTTAGCCTAAAATTTATCCACTTCTTGTCACACACCAATTTTCCGTGGAGCCTCTTATTTATTTATCTAAAACCAACAATTTAACTCAAATAAAACTAAAAATTTAATTTAATTAAAATTAAAATACTAAAATAAAATAATTAATAAAATAATAAAAATTAGTAATGTTTTACGCACTTTGCACAATATCATTTAAAATCTATAAATTAAAAGGTTTTTGTTTTGTTTTTTTTTATTTTCTCTTTGTTATTTTATCCTATTTTGATGTTTCTCTTGGCAGAGTTGCCACGATATATCAATTTGCATAGAGAGAAAAATAAAACTGTTTACCATTGTTCTAAATAAATGTGTGGTTTAAGTTAACACTTTTTAAAGTGTTAAAAGTTAGTGAATCGCACTACAGAAAACATATGCTCCGTAAAATTTATCTATTGAAATTCAGCCAGATCGGTGTATAAATGACTGAGAGCGAAAAACCCCGATAACCTCTTATTTATTAATCAAAAAAACACCCCGGTTGCTGTTGTTGTTTTTCTTTTTTAATTTTTGTTATGCTTTTTTATACATGATTTGCCGTTTAAATAGAGAAATGTGTTTTAAACGAAAAATGTAGTGTTTGAAAATGTGTGTTAGTTGGTGACTGGTTAAAGACGCCGCATTACGTTAGATGAGCGGTATTAAAGATTCGGCATAGCCAAATAAAGCACTCTTGCTGGTTAAAATTATTTATTTAATACTTTTTTCCTCATTTTCAGTCAGATTCTATGAACGTCTCTCTAATCACATTTAACCTTCCAAAGCCTGACCATACCAAACCACCTAGAAAACTCTAAGTTTTATAAATATTAAGTTTTCTCTTCCCTATTTCTCTCTATTTTCGTGACCAAAATGTAATAAAATAGTTACCAAAATTATTATGTATTAAAAATCAGTGTTCGAAACATTATAATGGGTGATTTTTTAAGAATAGTTTTAAAAATATAATAAAACACTCAAATTTGCATCATATATTCAAAACTTTTATTGGGATCGATAAATTGGTCTTTGCCATTTACTTTTTAAAAATAACTTCATGTAAATGTTGCCCGCGGCTCCGGTTCAAATGGTCCATTCTTAAGGGCCAATTTTGCACCACTTTTTCGAGCATTTCGGCCTGTATTGCATGAATAACACGTGTTATGTTATATGGCTTGTCCACATAACCCCACAAGAAATAGCCAAGAGTCATCAAATCACATGATCTTGGCGGCCAACTCACAGGACCATTTCGAGAGATAAGCTGCTTACCAAATTCATCCTTTAATATGTCCATAGTTTCGCGTATCATGGCACGCGGTTGAATAACACATGCCCAATACCTGAAAACGGCGACGCCCTGACTTCACTATCCTCATTAACACTGGTCGCTACGGCTGCAATATTCTCTTCGGTACGCACTCTACGAACGCGAGTCGGTGGTTTAATGTCCACCAAAGTAAATTTGGTGAGAAATTTGGTGATTACAGCACGAATTGTTGATTTACTAGGTCGATTATGACGACCATAAAAAGTTCGTAACAATCGATGGACATTTCTCACAGAGCACGAATTTTGATAATAAATTTCAACGATTTGCAGTCGTTGCTCGCTTATGAGTTTCTCCATGATGAAATGGCAGAGTATACTGAACACTTTTCACTTTCAAAGATGTAGTTTAGACACAATTACCAACCAGTGCTGCCAGCCCAAAAAAACTTAATTCATACAAAATCACCCTTTATAATGTTAGTTAGTGTTCGGTACGGTAGGAATATGGAAAGCATTAACGGTAAAAGTGTTTGTGTAGTAAATACATTTGAAAAAGTTTCTCTGTTTGTGATCTTCGTATACAATGAAAATAATGTACTAATCAAACTCAACATAAAGATGAGAACATTTCACTGCGTTCGGATTTTCATAAAAAACCACAAACTTCGTTGTGGGACGTAACTTCAAGTGTGTTTACTTGATAATTGCAAAACGAAGTATGACATATTTTGTTAAACAATATATAATGACGACGTAATGACACATTTTGTTTAACAAAACATAACGAAATGGTTTCCTTTGAAATTTGTTTTAAGAATTCTATGGATGATTTATAAATGCATGTTTTTCTGACATGCTTATAATTTTAATTTTACAAATTTTTTGCTTCTCCTCTAAAATTATATTTTTGTTAGTTACGCCTTTTTGCATCTAAGCTAACGATATATGACATAACTCTATATGAACCTTCTCCTCATTCTATCTAGGGTCTTAGCAAAACTCATTGCAACAGACGCGCGGACAGATAAACTGAAGGACGAACATAGGTCAATCAACACCGCTACTCATAAGGGTTCATAATATATATTCTTCACAGGGTCTGGGATCAATATTGTAGAAATTCAAATGAAATGGTAAACTTATTCCACCTGTGGTGAGGGGTATAATTATGCGGTAGAATGATATTAATCTGGATAGGATCAGAATTTGTACCTTATCGTTTATCAAGAAAAGTGTTCAACTTATGGAGCGTTAAATGTAGCAGATGGTGGCTGTTCAGTTTCCTGAAACTGTTAGGTCTATAACTTTAAGGAAAATTTATTCTTAAGTACAACATATGTATGTCTTGTGATAAGGTTAGAATAAATATATCTAAATTAAATCTAACATTGACGTTGGTACACAAGTATCATATTACAATAGGTCAATTTATGATCAGTGTTTTTCCAAAAATAAGCAAGGAACGATGATAATGAAATAGACTTAAGAAATTTTCAAGACATGTTGTTGTTAGTTTTGCTCAAGCTCTTATAGCCAGCAATTTGCAAAAAAAAAATTTTTTATTTGCTGCAAAAGCTCTTGTAGGCAACTAAAAAAATTCTAATGTATTAAAATATGCCCCAAAAAGCCAAAATATGCGCTATAAACTTAAAAAAGCTGCAAAAAGGTTCTTTTAACTAAATTATGCAAAAATTTATAGCAAACGGTAAAATATGCGCTAACAAATCGATGCCAAAATTAAAAAAAAAAGTCCAAAACGGATAAATATATTGTTTCTGCCTTCATTGAAAGCACAAGGAAAAACATGCAATTGCATGTTAAAGGTTTCCCTGATTATAACTTAAATGAATTTCCCACATTTTCACATTAATTGTCGAAAAAAGTAAAAAAATAAATATTAAAAATAAAAATTTTGCCACATTTTAGAAATTTGGATGTCGATGTCTTAATATACAAAATGCCTAACTCGATTTTTTGTTTGCTTACAAGAGCAAAAGAAAAATTTATAAAATTCGTAAAATTTTAGTTATAAAATAAGTTACAATTACATTTTCAATAAAAAGATGCAACAAATTTTATAGTTTAGTCATCTGAAATTTTAAAGCAAGATGCATTTGGTATTTGTCTACCAGAATAAACAAAAAAAACATTTTCAAAAAAAATTAAGTTGCGCCTTTTTTATATTCGGCCATGGATATGCAGTTTTTCGGTTAACTTTGCGCCAAAGGCAGGAAAACAAAATTCCAATTGGTTTCTGAGTAATAGCCGTAAGAAAAACTGCATGTTCTTTTAAAAATTAAGTTTTAGCTAAAATTTATTTGAGGCCTTAAAATCCAAACAGCAGAGAAACTTACAAGGCCCAAGTGGAATTTCGTTAATTTCGATAAGTTCCACACGAGATGTTCAAAGTTTGGATTTTTTGTGTTTCACTGGGTTATACAAAACTTTATTACTTTCATTGCCCAAAAAATACTTTTTTGTTAGGGATTCGGTACCATTGTCTCATTTAATTACCAAATTCTCATTTTAAGTTTGTTGTCTACTTCTCAAAAAATTTTATATTTCTTATATTTATAAAAACATCTTAAAAAAAAATAAACAAAAATGCGGGTTCTGTTTACCGACTTATCGAAAACAGCAATTGAAAACTTAATGCACGGAAAAAACAAATCCATCCATCCGTACTTACATCAAGCCGAAGCGGTGTCAATAGTATGTTAAGTACGGATTTCCTTAAATCAAGTACAGAACGCTTGATTCAAGTACAGATTATTCAAGTGCGAAATACTTTACTTAACATATTTAATAACGAATTATTTCTTAAATAATCTGAAAACAGGATTGACTTAGGTAAAATTGAGATAACATTAATCTTAAGCTGTGCTGTATTAAAAAAAATCTAAGACGGTTTAATCTTGTTTCGTACTTGAAATAATCCTAAAGTGAGATTAGATTGATTCTAACCTAAACACTTACCCCACACTAGGGTTATTATATTTCCCGCTTTCCCGGGATTTTTTTTTTGCGGGAAATAAAATATTTCTCATAGTTTCAGAAAATAGCTATTTTAACTCTGAAATTTAGTTTTCTTTTCTCTAAAAATGATCACCTGTGGATGGGTTGTCGATTAGATCAATTACAAGAAGTGAGTACATACGTAAATCAATGTCTTTTGCTGCAATAAATCTATTTAAAGCAGAATGTGCAGTGCAACAGTTGATAATTAATAAATTTAGTGAAGTGAAAAGTTGATAAAGAACACAAATTCAAAATAAAATGCAGGCAGTAAATTATCATTGTCCATGGACAAGTCTTAAAAATAGGAGATATCTAAACATATCGCTCCTTTATTGCAACATAGTCATATCTACAAAAAAAATCGGGCTTGGCAATGTACCCGGAAAGTGCGGGGAAACCGAAATAAAAAAAATAAGGAAACTCGTGTAAGATACTATGTACAACATAGAATTTGAAAAACACATTGTCCTAAAGATTACAGATGGGCCTAATAAAAAGAAAAGGTTTGCAAGAAGTAGTCCGGATGATGCTATTTTTTGCATCAATCTTGACATCAGAAGCATGCTACAACGGTGCATGTTTAACTATTTGTCCAACCTAGGTAATTAAGTGAACGAAATTTTTCGGATCACTAAATCGGTAAATAAAATCAGAAATATACTCTTTGACGACTCTCTAAAAATGTTAATATATTTATTAAAATATTTTATGAATTAACTTTTTGTTTTTTTATTGTTTTATGAATTAAACTATTATGTTTATGTTATCTTTTTATCTTGTATACAGAGCATAATAATAAGGAAATTACATTTAAAAGCGTAAGGTAATAATAATTCAAGTTCCGCTTTCAATCTTTAATTAATTTTTGTAGTATTTTAGCATTTATTTCACTTACTTTGTAAACAAGGTCCCTTGCGTTTGTTTATAAAAGTTTTTTTCGTTAATTAAAAACAAATTTACTTTGTATTATTTGCATGGAGCGGGATCCCGGGATCCCGGGCAATTTTAAAAATTTTCCCGCTTTCCCGGGAATCGAAAAACTCCGGGAAAAAAACTCTACCCCACACAGAACCAGAGAGAATATTATTATTTAACTAACTCGTTACACACGTTTATTCTACTTTTGTTGTATTCCGCTTTTTGTAAACAGAAGAATTCAAAATTATAAGACACCAGCAGCATGCCCAATATGGTTTTTCTAGCCATTCTATTTAAAAATTTGCTGTATTTAACTAAATCATATTAACAAAAAGAATAAGGGAATTATTGGTTTTTATTTGACTTTTTAAACATGAAAATAATCCTTGTTTTTCTTCTTGTAGTATTGTTGTTGGTTTTACAACAAACTTTTGCAAACACACGCGTATGCACGAATATTGGTTTTCGAAAGTTATCCCATTGTGGATTGTTTTAAGTGTTATCCGTACTTAAATTTTTGAGTACAACTCGTACTAAAGTAAGAAGAAAAAACTTAAATTAAGTACGAGTTTTTTTTTTATAAAAAATATAATTTTATTTTATATTTCCTCTTTTAACAGCCTCTATTTTAAATATTTTTTTAAAAATAAATTTAAATTGGCATTTTTTTATAATGTTTCAACTTCTTCAAACTAAACGTGAACGTCCTTAACTTTGGTCAATGACCTTTTGCTAGTTAAAAATATACTTTTTTTATAAATTAATTTGCATTTAAATTTGATTAATTGCCTACAAAAAGCCCGCCGTCTTCTTTTGATTAATTTTATTCATCGTTTATAGTTATCGAGTTAGGGAACTTTTATAAAAATGTGCCTGTGAGTGTGGGCACGCGCCAGTAGTTGTTCTTCTAAACTAACTCTCATCTTAACAAACGATCTTTAAAAATTGTATTTTGTTTTTAAGAAACGTGAAATCTGATTTAATTTAATTATTTGAGTATAACGAAGAAAACTATAATCTGAATATGGATAGCGTTTTCTAGATTTTTAATATCGAAATATTGTTTTTGAATACAAACTGTTTCAAACTTAAATACACGTAGAGAAAAAATATGGTTGGGCATGGTTACGGCAACTACACTATGTTTATTGTAACAATATATTGGTGTCGTACACAAAAAATTTTAATTTTTAGTAAATATCAGCAATATTAAAGTTACTGTAAACATATCAATGTTTATCGCAATTATAAATTTGAGTATTGTTGACTGAAAAATAATTATTTTTCTAACAACTAAGCTATCATAGCTTTGAAAACAGATTATATTACTCACAACAATTTCATGGTATCTAAAAGTCATAAAATTATAACTTTCTATACGTGTAGTCATACTATGCTAAAGAAGCCAGAAAAATATGTTTATTCTAATAATATTATGTTAGCGCCATTTGTAAAATAATTTTATATCAGTTCTGTCGTAATATTTGAAAGAAATTAAAAAAAGTTGACAAATTGTTCAATAAATAAAAAATTGTTAAATAAAATAGCATTGCTAATAACATTTTTTTTTTTTTTTTTTTTTGTGAAAGCGCAAAAAATATTGACCATTGCATGTAAGTTTGTTGTTATTTTAATAGAAAAAGTAAAAAAAAATCTATAAAATAATTTATAAACAATTGCGGCCTACGACAAACGATAACAACGATATTATGTTTACCTACGATTATAATATGATTACAGTAATCATAATATGATTCTTTCAGATATGTTGTGATTCCCTCCTAGCTTATTATGATTACTTTTTAACTTATTATGATCAACTGGATAATAATATGATTAAGTGAAAAATATTATGATGCATTATTACGAATATATTTGGTCATAATAAGATTCAAGACTAATCGTAATATGTTTACTACAATCATTAATCTTATCGTAATATGTTGCGCTTAGGATATGTTTACCACAACCATGTGTTTTCTTTGCGTGCAGTTATCGGAGACCATTTTGCACAAGTGTGGATAAATTACGCTGATGATTTCTTCCTATAATGCACGTCAGGTTGTGGGCTTATTGACATGGAGATCTTTTACTTAAGTTAACCCCAAAAAAAATTTTAAATTGCATGATGTAGGTGTCAATTCTAATTGTCTTGATCATTTAATTCAATTATTTCACTGCCTTTATCGCATGTAATACTGTTTTGTTGAAACTATGTACATCAGTGTTGCCAAAACTTGGTGACCAAAAATGGCTAAATTTACGGAAAAATATGGCTAAAAAATGGCTAAAAATGGGCTAAAAAATGGCTAAAAGCTTTTTTAAATAAAACACATTAAAATTCAATAACAAAACAGAAATAATTCATTTAAAGTTGTTTACGATGAAATTGTAAGTTAAGATCAACTTGATAAATAAGAATAAACGTAAATTAATATTTTGGTAGATATTTAAAAAATTAAATCATCGATAAATTCGTTATTGTTCATCTCATAGGAATTAAATAATTTAAACGTAAATCATAATCACGACAATATTTACCCTACCTTTTGAGTCCAGATCTACAATAAAATACAAGTAAGAAAGTATAATCGGTCAACCCCAACTATAAGTAGGGTATCATATTCAAATTAGAACCTTTGTACCAAATTTTATCAAATAATTTCCAAAATTGCGACCTGTACTTTTTGCACAAGGTTTACATGGACAACCAGCCAGCCAGCCGGACAAATATCGTTAATTCGACTCAGAAAGTGATTCTGAGTCAATCGGTATACGAAAAGGTGGGCTTAGGACCAATATTTTTAGGTGTTGCAAACATCAACACAAGCGCATAATACCATCTCTACTGTTGTGGTGTTGCTATAAATATTTTATTGTTATGGTAAAAATATTTACCTCACTGATAAAATCGAATTAACGGTTGCTAAATGTAACCTATTTCTCAAATTACTTTTAACAATATTTACTTTTGTTGCCGCCTACATCTCTTTATTGAAATCCTTGCAACCAGAAAGAAACACCGACGTTTGTGTTGATCCATTTTATAAATTTAATATTGGAATAGTTTTCCTTTTTTTGAAAGATTTTTCATAATCATAGTTTATAGCGATTTTCAACATTGTAAAAGTTGTGATTTAATTTAAAGGCGTTTTAATTGTTAAAAATGTTTATTTTACTTTTATAAATTTTTATAATAAAAAAAAAATTATTCTTTTAAAAGAAAAACGGCAAAAAATAATTTTATGGCTAAACAAGTTGAAAAATGGCTAAAAAAAAAAGGCTAATGGCTAAACTCATTTTTTAATGGCTAAACAGGGTGAAAAATGGCTAAATTGGCAACACTGATGTACATATTGGTCACAATTATATCATCTAATTAGAAAAAAAATCTTTTTTATCTGTGTCTACGTTTGCACACCTAACCAAGCATTTACACATGAAAGTAAATTTCTTGAAAGTCGCAATTCACTCACACTTTTTCCAATCGGCTGTTTCTTCGATTTTTCGTTGATGATAATACGTATACTCGACTTGCAAGAAAGTACTTTCATGTGTAAACCACAGGTAAGGAGAAGGCAGCTCAAAGCCCTTCGTATCTTTTGAGCCACCCTGTATATTTCCCAAACATTTTGGTGGTTGGTTATAAAAAATTGTTTCCAATTAAAGTACGAGCAACACGAACAGCTGTAATTAATTACTTTAAATGTTGGAGATTCTATGTAGAAAACGAGTATTTTCCATAAATTTAAACAAAACTGTGCGTGGTACAATTAATAAGGTAACCGCAATAATCCAGCTGGTTATTGTTTCTTGCCTTACATTATGTCACGATTTGTTCACAACTTTGTTTACAAATAAGAGTATTTATTGTTGCTAGAAAACACATATTTTTTTTAAATTTGTAAGGTTTTTCTATCAACAAAATAGATATTGTTTTTGCCTTGTGTTAGGTACTTGTTGTCGAACTAGGGTTACCTTATTAGTTGTACCATGAAATTGGGGCAATTAATTTGGAAAAAATTCACAAGCAAGAATATTTCTACTTTAATTTTCAAATTTAAAAAATAACAAAATAAAATACATATTTTCACACAAAAAAAATATGTATGATTAATGAACTTGATTTTTTTATTATTTAAATAATGGCCAACTTGGCTTTTACCATTTTTAATAAAAACAAAAACTAAAAAAGAAAATATTTAATTAAAAATGCATAACAACAACTGCATTTGCTTATTTAAAGTTTATAAATAACAACAATTTATATATGATGTAAGAAACGCAACTACGTATATGAGTATTAAAAATAAAGTAAAAATGACATTAAAAGTAAAATTTATGCATTTTTGTTAACTCAATATCTGCATTGGAAGCGACAGCGACAGCGCTGTTTGCTTTACAAGCTGAGCTGTCCATAGCATGGAAACCTACAAAACTTCCTAAGAAACTGAAAAGAAAGAGATAAAATGTTTTAAAGTTGGCAGCTTACACCACAAACTTAGTTCACCGACTGACTGCTCTACTGACACACATTGTATTTCGATTTTTTTATATTTTTTTTTATTTACAAAGAAATAATAATAAAAAATGTAAAAAAAAACTTGCACTTTCAAAGTGTTTCATTAAGCAGTTATTTCTTTGGTTTGACGGATGGACGGACAAACTTTACCTACTTTTTTGTTGAAAGAAAAATAGAAAAGCTTGGAAAACTTAAACATGTTTTCATGGGTTGTAAAATGCACTTTTCAACGAAAATGAATTTAACAAAAAAAAAAAAACAAAAAACTGAAAATAGCAGCAACAAGTTGTTGAGGTTAAAAAAGCAATGCTAGATAAAAAAATATTAGGGGCATTCATAGGATGTTCATAAAAGAAAATAAAAAATATTTAGACCCCAGCGACATTTTTCTATACAAATTCTTACGCCGGCGACGATTTTCTATATAAGATTTTACGTCGGCGATAATTTTCTCTTAAGAATTTTACGCCTGTGACATTTATTTTTTTTTTTTAAATTTTACGTCAGCGACAATTTTCTATATAAAATTTTATATCGTCGACGATTTTCTATAGAAAAGTTTACGGTCAAAATTGTCCTCAAGGAAAAAAAAGTCGTACTTTTTACATAAAAAGGTTACACTTTTCAAAATTTGTATATAAAAAAGTCATACTGCATACAAAAATAGTTAATCATTTAACAAAAAATGATTCACCTTTTATTCAATAATTTATTTCACAAAAATATTTTTTTACAATAAATTAATAAATTTTTTATAAAAAAGCCACACTTTTGATTGAACAAAAGCCCACTATTTCAAATAAAAGTCACATTTTTAAGCAAAACCTCGCCTTTTTTACACAATTTGTCACAGAATATGCACAAGTGTCTCTATTTCCTTTGCGTCCTCGCACAGCCTACATAAATCCGACGAGTCAGATCCCATTACCACCGACATCCTGCCTGTCATTACATATCAAATTTACGTATGTGTTGTTGTAAACTAGATATAGATAATATATAAAATGAATTATATCGTCGGATTAATATGAAAACCTGCTTAATCCACATTTTAAGTAAATTTAGATTTTAATGCAGTGTGGTAGAGAAAGACACGCTTCGTCTACCAGCATGTAGTTTTTCTTCAATTTGAGTCTTGAAGTGTGTAAAACCAACTTTGGTTTTCCTCTCAAGCTGCAAATAAGAAATATAAAAAGTTGTTTGTCTCTCCTGTAAAATGTGCTGAAAGGAAGTTAGCAGGTTTGCATATTAAGCCGACGAAATAAATCATTTTATATATTATCTATATCTAATTTACAACAACACATACGTATATAATATATAGCATTAATAATAATAAGCCACACGTCGAATTTTGATAATAAAACTTCAAGCTAAATGATTAGTATTATGGTTAATTATTTGAACTGTTAATGGGTTTTAATCCAAATTTTGATATTTAAAAGAGGCTAAAGTTCATTGAATTTAATTTTCATTAAATTAATTTTATGAAGAAAGGAATTTTACAACATGAAATTAATTAAAATAATTTTTCATTCTTGACTAAACT
Source organism: Pollenia griseotomentosa (assembly GCA_963931875.1). NCBI lineage: Eukaryota > Metazoa > Arthropoda > Insecta > Diptera > Polleniidae > Pollenia > Pollenia griseotomentosa. The sequence goes on from OZ007563.1 coordinate 90,848,506, forward strand.
GGGAGTCGAACCCAGGTTTTCACGACCCAGACGTTTCGATTGTAACCACACAATCTCTTCAGAGGGGTTTGCCGTTTAACACTTACCGCCATTGACGACGGCTGGCAGTCAATAGTCAAACATTAATCTTTAAACCAAATTTGTCGAATTAAATTTTCTTTTTGTTGAAACATTTTTATTTTTTATTCTTATGATATTTTAAGAAATTTTGTTTACACCAAGGCAAATTCATTACAGATTATCTCGGCACCACAACAACTACAACTCCTTCATAAACCACAAGCAATTTGTTTTTGTAAAATCATTGTACAGTGTCAAAAACAAAAACAAAGATAAAAAACAATGTGAAATAATGATTCGATTCTCACCATTTTTAATAGGCTTGGTCGTTTTGAAATTAAGACATTTTTAGGTTATCGGAAAGGGTTTTCCACAAAATTTTATACTTTTGTTAAACAAAACTTGTTATTACATCTTTTCATCCGATTAAAATCATTTTTAACTTTTCTGATAAATAACATAAGCAATTTCTTTGAAGTTTGTTTTGTTCAAGAGAATAATAAAAATAATTATTTTTTTATAACATAAAAACAAAAAATTAAAAGTTACATTTTCTAACATACAAGATTGTTTTTTGATTACAAAAAAAAAATTAAAAATTTGTTTTAAAAGTACATATTAAAATCAGTCTTCGAAAATAAACACTTAATATCGCTGTTCGGTTCGGTAGATTTGTAGAAAACTCAAACACTTTTAGTGTTTGTGTAGTAATTCATTAAAAAAATAACGTTTCCCTGTTTGTCATCTTTCAAACAAAAAAATAATGCTGTTCCTATCCAACTCAAAAAAAAGATGAGAACACTTAATTCCGTTCGGTTTTTTTTTTTTTTTTTAAAAACCACAAACTTCATTGTGTTCCGTTCAGCTTATTAATGTTTTACCACTCTTTTGGCTGGTAGAAAAAAACAAACATTTTTTACAAAAACGTATTAAACATACGAAAAAAAAAACAAAAAGCCAGTAAAATAATTTTACACAAACAAAATATTACACAATACACACACAAGCTGTTCGTGCTGCGGTCGTTGCTAAAAATTTTTTTTGTTTGTTCATTTCTTTAACAATGTAAAAAAAAAACATTATAGAACACTAAAATATAATTTTTGTCTACAGTATCACTACAATTGTTCTGTTTTTTAACGAAGAACAGAACACTATACAATCTCCGGCTCTTTCTTGAAAATAGTTACGAACGGTATTAAGGGTGGTGTTTGTCTACACAAACACTAAAAAATAGATATCGTTCATGGGTGTGTGAGCCGAACGCTAAATAATGTTCTGTTTATTTCCGAATACTGATTAAAATACGGTCTCTGCTTTTTACACAATTCTTGCTTGTGGAAAAATATCTGCATAAAATTTCTGCTCATAAAATAATTGGTTTATAATACAAATATAAAAATAAGTATTTCGGACGTATGAACTGTGAACGCCCCTATTAAAAACGGCACATGCATAACACCAATAAATTAATAGTAAACATTACTCAACTCAACATGGTAAGCATTTCGCTAATATTTTAATACACTTAAGCAAAATAGACAAATGTGATTCATTCAGCCTTAGAAAAAATTTATTTACGATATCAAATCCAATGCAATTTTCTTTTATATGCAGCCTTTTACTAACGCTGCACTTTTTGGTTTCCCAAACAATTTGCACTCTAAATTGCGTGGATTTTTTCAGTTTTGGTCATCTAAAGAAATTTAATACGGGTATGTAGAGGCGCTCATGACATTGATATTAACACTTGAATGTTTAATAATGTTTTTTCTCTAGTGTTTAATAAAAAAAATATATATTGATTAATGATTTTTTAAGATTTTTTTTAATTTATATGTGTGTATTTTTGCTGCGTGTGTTTTTCATTCCCTTGTTAATTTTTGAAAGTATTTTTTGTACCAACTTCTTATTTGACTTCCACTATAGGGAAGCATTTGTTTTTTGCTTTTACACGATCACACCGTATTCCTTTTTAACAGCGACACTACACTATAGAGTTTGAAAAATGTTCAATAATTAAAATGTGTGTTCAGTTAATCTCATTTTAAAGGTTAAGTTTTGAAAATTATTTTGTGACCATTTATTTAAAAAAAACCTTTTTTTATTCTTTTAAAATTGTATGTTTGTTGAAGCGAGCTTTTTGCGCTAAAAATCTTCTAAGTTTCAAGGTGAAAACCTCTTTAATTTTGCCTTAAAATGCAACGTTTGCAAAAAATTTTACTTAGTATTATAAAAAGTTTCAATAACATGTAAATTTTAGACGCTTTTTATAAAATCTTAACAAAATAATTAATGTTAAATTAGCAACTTCCTAAATACATATCTGCAAAATTCTTTATTTAACTTGTAAAATTTAAGTAATAACAAAAAATTATAGTTGAATTTACATTCACCTTGAAATTTTCAACACGTATGGCCACGAAAAATAACTTCAAAATAAATGTTAAAATGTTAAAAAAAAACAAGTATATTCGTTTGCAGCGATTCTTTGATACAAGAGTTTGAATATTTTAGAAGTAGGATTTATATGAAATCTAATATAAACCCTTTGTTCCTACTAGGAACCACAGGACATAATATATATATATATATAAACTGACCTCACAGTAATAAAATTCCTTTCGGTTTGAAATGTATGTATTTCAAAAGTAAGTTTTTCAGAATTGACTTACTATGAGGCCTGTGATATATTATGGACCGATCTTCAAGAAATTTTGTCGTGTGTTCTTAAGACTTATTGAACTATGAGATACCAAATTTTCCACAATAGCATGATTTGTTACGGTTTAAGGCGTATGCAAATGTTTTCCGAGAGTGGGCGATATATATATATATATATACATATGTATATATTTGTTCCTTTTACTCCTCTGGGGAGCATAGCGCCGCAGGTTTTATATGGGGTCTAGGTAAATAACGGACGGATCTCCACAAAATTTATTGCCATGATTTCCAGTGATATAAAAATAATTTGTGGAAAATTTTGACAATCGACGCTTTTCGACCGTAATTTATGTTAGTTTTTTCAACAGAAATTTGAATTTTTTTTTTTTTTTTGTGGTTTGCACTTTTGGCTCATAACTTTTTTTCCTGCGAAACCGGTTGTACTAGACTGCATAGCATAACTAGAAACAATTTGACACCATAATTGTTCTTTGCTGTTGAGTGTTTCGGAAGTGAACATATTTTTAAAAGACGGACATTCAAATGGGGATGTCTAAACCGACTTAGATTTACTTAAGGACCCAGAATTTATATACTTAATGGGCTCCTAAGATGAATATAAAAATGTTTCGCACGGATTGACAAACTAATGGCGTTTTCTTTTCTAAAAAAAGTGTATCATAAGCGTTTTATGTAATTTGATAATATTTTTCAATGCTAACCTGATTTTTAAAAAGTGTTGCATATTTTACGTTTAGAAAAAAACAAAAGTTTCGGCATAAAACAACCAGCCTAAGCGTTTTTATACCGCTAATTTCAAACTAAAAAACACGAGAGGCAAATTAAAAAAATAATTGATTTTTTTGGAAAGTTGCAATTTACATTATGGGCATTTTTTGCCAGACAGAAAAAGTTTGTTGGCGAGAGAGGCAAGAAGTAAAGTGTGTTACGCATACAGCATCGCCCCCTTACCAACAAACAATTTCTGTGCGGCAAGAAATGTCAATGGTGTAAGGTGCTGCACTCATGCCCCTTTAATTAAAATGAGTGTTGAACATGTAGCATTTGCTTTTTAAATGGAACATCATGAGAAAAGAACGCGTTAAAATGTTTTAAATAGCACATATTTTTCAGAAAAGAACATTAAGAAATGTAAGAGTCAGCATAAATGCAGAATATTACTTAGAAAAGAAAATGCCATTGGTGGTATAAAAATTCAAAAATGCCGCTGTTGGTGTTAGCAAATTTAAAGGTAACATTCTGTTAATAACGAATTTAAACGTCCCAGAAGTTTATCCAAAATACAAAATTAAGCCTCTTTTTCACACGAGACATTTACCTTCACAAAGTCTTTAGAATTTTCTTTTAAACTGTCTTTCGAAGTACCCTCGCGAACGGAACATAAATAAATGTAAATGGCAGAATAAATGCAGAATATTACTTAGAAACGAAAACGCCATTAATACACACTCTTCACCACTAGTGATAGGTGGTATAAAAACTAAAAAATAATTTTCTTTCGAAGTACCCTCGCGATGCGAGGGCTAAAGTACAAGGACGTTTAGAGTCATGCTGGCGGTAGTGACGTTAGTCAAGAACTACATCCCCCACCCTTGTCTTTTAGCGTCTGTTTTTCCTTGTTGAAGCGGCGAATGACTATGCTTTCTATAGCTTAACAAAAATAGACCAAAAAACATTTTTGTCATCTCCTTGGATCATTCTTTTGGTAGTTTCTTTTAATCATTTGAAATCGTCTTCTCTATCAGTTACATTTTTCAATTCCTTTACATTTTAAATGCTCTCGAAATTCATTTTATGTGTTTATTAGAAACCATCTAACGAAAATTATATTAAATTATATTTAAGCATCTGTTAGAAACATTAGCTTTAACCTGAAATTAGATATTTTTTTACAAACATTACTTTAATCTATAACAGTTTTAACATTTTATAAAATATTTAAAAAAATTACTAACAAATGAATAAAAAGAAACTGGCTTTATGTTGGCAGTATAATGACTAATGAGCGCGTTATAACCCATAATTATGGAATCAAAAATAAATTTTCTGCATAAATGAAAATAACAAATACTTAGACAACAAAAATCACAATGTGTAAAATATTGTAAATGCCCAAGAAAGACACGGTAATTCCTGTGCAAAAAAATAAAACATAAAGGAGATAAAGAAGCTGGCCAAACTAAATTAAAAAAAAATATATGACTCTTAAATTTTCCTTTTTTTTTTTTTTGTTTACAAAAAATCATATTCTCATTTGCTTCAAATATTCGAGTATATTCATTAGGCTGTTCAATAAATCGATGTTGTGTATTAATCGATTAATCACGTGAATAATTATTTTAGGTAAAAATGTATTCGAATAATAATCGAACAATTTAATATTATCCGTTTAATCAAATAATTTAAATATTGTCTAGTGTAGAAGTTCAAAAATAAGACCAAAAATTATATTCTTTAACATAAAAATTTAATTAAAAAAGTAACAATTTATCAAAAGGTACACTGATAGAAAACTGCATCTTCATATTGATGATGCCCTTACATCAGAATTGTGACATCAAAGTTACTACAAATGGCATCAATGATGCAAAAAGTAACATCAATCCAATGACTAACGTCTTCGTACAATTTTGTAATTTTTTACGTGTCATCTATTTTATGACTATAGTGACATCAATTCGATGCCACATTTTGTATATTATTAAAATTTGTTTCATGATTACAATGTATTATAAGAAGCAAAAATTCCTATATTCTAATTTTTAAATTAATTTGGTTATATACATCATTTTTTTAAAGTAAAATGATTACGAAAACCATATGGGGCATGGTGCTGGTGTCTTATAATTGAGAGTTCTGCTGTAAACAAATTAAACAAACGTGAAACAAACATATGCAACGGGTAAGTAAATAATAATGACTTTGACTTAATGACAAACTGTCATTAAATTGTCGCTAATGTGTCCTTTCTCCGATGTAACTGCGTCATCGCACTGAGGACATGTTCGTCATTTCTGTGATGTCGATTTGTCATACCATTGATGACATAATTTCATTTTGACTCTGATGACACTTTGGCCAAGTGATGTTAAGGTTGACATCACAATGATGTCAAGTGTCATGGGGTCAAAAACGAAGACACTTGTCATAGTACTGATGTCAAAATACATCAGCGTTATGACGCCTTTTCTATCAGTGTACTTCAGTAATAAAAGAGGAAAACTTTTTCAGTAAAAAATTGCATAAAAATTTTCTTCTAAAATAATCTTTTAAAAAGATTATACAGTTTAAATGTTTATGTCTCAAACGATTTCTTTCTTTTTTTTTTTTTTTGATAAAACTTGGTTTAGTAAAGATTCTTTCACTTATTCTTGACGTTGAAGAGATTGAAAGTTAAGCGTTATAGAGCATATCCATTTTCTCTGTTTTTTTCTTGTGTCTAAAAAAAAAGTAGTTTTGCATTATACCACTTGAATCTCTTTTTTTTTTTTTAACAATTTAAATACTTTTAATAGTCTTGTTAAGGTCTGGTAGAAGGTTGTTTTCATTCGTCTCAAAAAAATCATCTTCTTCATCTGAATTATTGTGCTTAAACTCTGTACTAAACATTCTTAAAAATAAATTATTCCCAAACTCTTTTGATTCATTCTTTGTACTATACTATATTTTAAAAGATTTTTACTCGATGGAAATATTCCTAAGTTAAGAAACAATAAAAGGGCATTTAAAACCGGCTTGTTTTTTATATTAAAGAAAAAACCAATACTATGAAAAAACAAATTTTCGATTAATCGATTAATCGACATAAATTATTCGAATTATTCGTTAATCGGAGCAAAGCAATTAAAAATTATTCGAACAGTAAGTCGCCCAAAATTAATCGATTAATCGCAAAACGGTTAATCGTTCGAATTCCCTAATATTCATCTGGCAACTTTTACATAAAAAGTAGTTTTTGGTACAAAAGGTTAAAATTTTTACACAAAAAGAGAACTCTTTTTTCACAAAAATATTTTTTCTTAAGCGAAAAGTAACATTTTAAACAAAAAGTGAAATTTTTATATTAAGACAAAAAGTTCTCTCTTTTTTAACAAAATTTCACAACTTTTTTACAAAAGGGAACACTTTTTGCACAAAGAGTTATAATTTTATACAAAAAGTCATTCCCTTTTTAACCAAGCAGCACCTTTTGCATGAAAAGTTAAACTTTTTACACAAAAAGGCACATTTGTTTACAAAATGTCGCACTTTTTCACAAAATGTTTTACACAAAAATTTATACTTTTTGTACAAAAAGTCACATTTATCCACAAAAAATTACAGTCTCATATAAAAAAAGTAAAACATTTTATTGAAAATAACCTTTATTATACACAAAAATATCACTTTAACACAAAATAATAATTTACACTTAAAGTCCTGTTTTACAGAAAAAGTTTTTAGTTGTATCAAAAGTCCCCTTATACATAAAAACATCTTTTTACACAAAACTTGCCATTTACACAAAAAGGTCTGCGTTACACAAAAGCAACTTTTTACACAAAATATTTCATTTACACAAAAAGATCTGCGTTACACAAAAATAACTTTTTACACAAAACGTGATTTTTAAACGCAACACAAGGTTTTAACGCAAGCAGATCTATTTTGCCCAAAAATATATTTTATACAAAAATTTTAATAAAAAAATTAAACATTTATACGCAAATGTAATTTTTTGCAAAAGGCTGGTAGCCTTACCCCCTAAGCGTCACTTATTACAAGAATAAAACATATAACAACAGCATATTTTAGTTACAAAAAGAAAACCAACTCAAAGCCATTCTCCTTCCATTAAAAAAAAGTGAACACTGTCAAACATGTGCTTACCACAAACAACGCAAATATTTTTTAAGTTGTTTTTCTTTTGCCACAATTTGGGCCGGTATTTACAAAATTGAAACATAAAAACTTCAGAAAATTACAAATGAGCTAAACTAAAAAGAATTGAGAGGAGGCCTGCGGTGTAGCAATGAAATGGAATCCAAATTGTGGTAAAAAAAAGTGCACTAAAATGTTAGAAATACATACATACAACTTATTTACCTACTTGCAATTACAACCTGTTGCATTCATGGAAATAACGCAACAAATGGAAAAACTTGAAATATTAAATATTCCATCATGCCACTCAGACAGACCGATATAAAATCAACAAACCAACTAAAGGAACGGCGATAAATAACACTGCGTTACACACATTCTGTCCTATGAACAAAATATACTTTTTCGGAAAGGGGAGAAAAAATAAAAATGCACGTATATGGGCGATTTTCATGTACACGTCAGAATTTTTTTGTCCGTCTGTCCGCCTGTGTAAAAGACTTTGGATCGATTTTTAACCCTTTTTCCGTGATCCAATCGAGCTGAATTTTTGCAGGCAGACTCGTGGAAATGTCTGTATCACGTCAAATTTAAAAAAAAAATAGATTTTTTTTATCCATTCTCAGCAGTGGAATATAGTTTCGGCTGATTTTAAAATAACAGCCCCTCGTGATCGAGCTAGCACTATTCCATATGACGAATTTTTTAAATTGCACGAAGATCGGGAAAAACCCTGGCTTATTGTTATGATATTGATTCGATTTTTGCAAAAATTGGTTACCCTCATATTTCAGAGGAGTGGCGACTTTTCATCGATTCATCGGTCAACAGCCTTAAAGTCGTGCTGCTTCATATCGGTAACAAACAGCCATCTGTCCCGATCGCATATGCCACAAACCTCAAAGAAACATACGAAGGCATGCAATTAATATTACAGCTGATAAAGTACCAAGAGCATAATTGGAAAATATGCTGCGATCTGAAAGTGGTCGGATTACTCATGGGTGTTGAGCGTGGATTTTAAACCCACCAGTGCTTTTTGTGTACATGGGAAGGTCGCAAAAGAGATCAGCATTACACTGAATTAAAGTGGAAGCCGCGAACATGCTACAAAGTAGGCGTAGAAAGTATTGAGAGTCTACCATTGGTGCAGCCATATCAAATCATTTTGCCACCACTACACATTAAGCTCGGTCTCGTATCAAATTTTGTTAATAAACTGGATCGTGAGGGCGTGGCGATTGCAAGTTTGCGCAAAATTTTTCCGAAATTGAGCGGCGCAAAGATTCATGCAGGTATTTTTTAAGAAGTCATTCAGTAACTTTATTTTTTTAATGATGTGTATGGTTTAAGGTGTTTTCAATGGTCCGCAGATAAAAAAAATAGTTGCAAGTTATAGATTTTCAACAAAATTGAATGCTATCGAACAACGTGCATGGAAAGGCACAGTTGCCGTTATTGAGCAGTTTCTTGGAAACAAACGAGCTGAAAATTATAAAAATATTGTCGCAGAAATGATTTCGGCATATGGCGAAATGGGCATATTAATGTCGCTAAAGATCCATTTTCTTCACAATCATTTAGATTTTTTCCCTGATAATTTAGGAGCTTGTAGCGATGAGCCTGGCGAAAGGTTCCATCAGGACATTGCGGCTATTGAAAAGCACTTTAAAGAACAAGACATTACGCATATGCTTGGCGAATACTGACAAACATGCTTACAAACGCAAAAATAAAAGGCCTAAGTTTCTTTAAAAACATTGAAATTTTTAATGTAACAATTTTTAATTTTAATATAAAAAAATTAATAAAAAAATTCGATTCTCTAACGAACTGAAACCGTTACAAAAAAACCGATAACCATTTTTTCAAAAAAAAAATTAAGGAAAATCTGAGAATTGATAAAAATCTATTTTTTAAAAAATTTGACGTGATACAGACATTTCCACGAGTCTGCCTGCAAAAATTCAGCTCGATTGGATCACGGAAAAAGGGTTAAAAATCGATCCACAGTCTTTCACACAGGCGGACAGACGGACAAAAAAAATTCTGACGTGTACATGAAAATCGCCGATACACGTGTATTTTTATTTTTTCTCCCCTTTCCGAAAAAGTTTATTTGGTTCATAGGAAATAAAAAAGCTCGTTTTTGTAACGCAGTGTAATAGACAAGATTGGAAGACTTTAAAGAAGAGGAAAATTAGAAACACAAGAAAAAGAAGGCGATCATTACCACAGCGGGCAATTATAAAGTTACAAAAAGAAACGTGTAAAAGGTCTGCTGCTACTCGCTCGCACAAATGCGGCTACAACATTAAGTTTGCCGGCAAAAAAAGCAAATGCTGTATTACTAACATGCGTATTCGCCATGGGTACTTGCAACCAGATTCAAACACTTAACTTGCTTAAAATATTTTTCCAAAAATTCTCTGCTTCTTTCTCCTTTATTGTTAATTTTGTCTAGTTTATGTCTATCTTCATTAGATTTTGTTCAATCTCGTTTTGTCGTTGTTAGGTTGGGTTCATTATGTGTGTTGCATGTTTATTTAAAGGTGTTGAAGTTATGATTAGCCAATGTTTGTGGCATGACAGTAACTTTGTAATCTGTCTTGTCACACATGCAACAACACTAAGTGCAAAATAAATTTTAGTTAAGTGTTGTAGATATTTTTTAATTTTAAATTTTAAATTAAGAAATTCGTTAAAGGGAAATTAGGGAGGCTCAAACTATTAAGAATTTTTCCTTTTTTAAAAAATTTTTTTAAAAAAGTCTTATTTAATAAGAGCATCTTTTAACTGAAAGTATTTAATTGCCTAAAAACTTTTTTGTAAAAGAAGGTTTATTATTTTACACAAAGTAAAGGCTTCTTCCTTTGCATAAGAATTGATTGACTTAAAATAATTTATCTTCTTAAAGTCAGTTTTTCACAAAAAGTATGTTTTCGTTAAACAGTACATTTTCGAGAATTTTTTTACTTAAAAACTATCTTTTTACACAAGTCACTTTTTATGTTTAATATTGCGGCTATTACACGATCATACTTGGCATGTCAGCATGGTATGATGACATACCAATATCCTCGAGTAATAGTGCAAAATTAGTGTTTGTCAGTTTGGTATGATGGTTTTCTAAAATGTTTGATGTTCATCATGCCATTATACTCGTGTAATAGCTCTTCTGTCATACACAGTGCAAATCTCTTTTGTGTTTTCACGCAAAGGGTGAAGACGGCTTGGTTAGAGAGCTCATTTTTAAAAGAGTTGATTGAAGTGTATGAAAGTCTGCCAGAATTTTGGCAGATTAGAATGATATGAATATACCACAAAAAAACATATAGGCAATTCACAAAGTGTTCTATTGTATCAAATTAGTAGTATATGCTTTTTTCCTTAACTTATCTTGCGAAGCTCTACGCTTGTCTGTAGGAGACCACAGTCTCTGGCAGGAATCGAACCGCAAACACAGCCAATAGGACACAATAGAACACTTTGTGAATTGCCTTATATAAGGCAAAAGCCTAATGAAAATCTTCTAGAAAAATTTAAAAACTACTTCACCCGCCATCATAAATTCAAGTTCCACCATTTAGTGCTTGCTTGTATACTGATGTATGTATCAAGAATCAAAGAAACAAGATTGCCCATTGCGCAGGTCAGTTATATTTGTGTGTGGCGAAGATGTATAATTTGTGTATGTCTAATATCTAACATTTTTTACAACAAACACTCATTTGCATTCTCTAAAAAAATTTTTTTTGTACGGTTGAGTGCGCAATCATGATTCTTTGATTCATGCTGATATATGACATATATATGGTATGAAAGTGAAACAGCAAAGCACTCTTACTGATCATTCATTGCTGACATGCCAAGTATGACCGTGTAATAGCCGCCTGATAGGCGCTTGATAGTGTATAACTTGAAAATGCAGGATTGAATATACATAGATGGCAATAGATAGCACATATTCTCACTTGAAAGAAATAAACAGCAAAGTTTTTTATTGCTTTGAAAATATCGAATTTTGTGTCAACAAATCATAATTTGCGGGAAGTGCATTTGGAGCACATCTATTGCTTCGAAGCTTATCGTAAATATGTTTCACCGACTTAAACATGCGAGAGATGGTTTGTGCTGTGAATTTGACACGGCAGATGAAAACTGCTCGGGTCAACCAAAAATTTTCGAAAATGATGAAATAGAGGCATTACCTTATTAACATTTTTGACAAACTCAAGAAGAATTTTGCAATCATCGGAAACTACTCAAGCAGCAGTGTGCAAGCGACAAAATTCATCCTAAAGCAAGGTAGATGACTTCGCATGCATGAAATGCTGCTTGAATGCTTAAAAAAGATTAACTTTTGAGTCGATGTTTGGCATGGAAATGCATTAAGAGACAAAATTATCGAAAGAAATTTTGCCTGGACTGCAAACTCTTACTCTACAACTTTATCTTGCAGACAACCTGGTGCTACGGTATTCAAAGAGAAAATCCAAATCAAAAGGATAAAAAAAATCGTCAAACTTTCAAAGCCGCTCCCTGGTATTGAAAGAACTCGAACGTTCACAAAGACCTCAATGTGACATCAGTTGAAACTACAAACACCGAGTATTCAACAAAACTGGCTTAAAATGGCTGGAAATCCACCCAAATCCACTAGCTCGAAATATTTTCAATGATGGTGGCTTCAACCCGTAGGACTTTTCCGTTATGTGAACGGAAACTGTGAAAGGGCGAGTTTCGTCTAAAATTGCACGGTAGTTAATTTGACCCTTAATCTTAGCGAAAAATTGTTTTTTGCACTAACAATAAAAATATTTTTGCTAATGACATTCGATTAAGAATATATCAAAGCAAATAACTGCATATTTGGTTTTTGCAAAAACAAATATCAGCTGATTTATGGACAGTCGAAGGTAAAATTTACTAGCAACGTGCAAAATGCAGCATTCAAAGTGTAATTTTGGTATAAATCAAAGCGTTTTTAATCAGTTATTAAACAAAAAAAGGAAGTCGTGCTTAATATGAAGAAGAGAGTGGATAGAAGGTAATTTTAAGAACCCAAAATATTTTGGTGGACGTTATTGCTTCTGTTAACACAACATGCAATTCTAACTTAAACGACTTTTTCCGTAAATATAAACTTCTCATAGGCTGTTGGTAATGATGGCCGTGGACTGCCGTATTTTTCATTGATGAAAAGTGTTTTAAAAAAAAGAATTCAGAATTTATTTTTTGCTATTTTACTTTTTTCCTTTTTTTTCTTTCAGATAGAAAAATTTCTAAAGTTTGAATTTGCGGAGAAAATAAAAAGAAATAAACTGATGCTGCTTATAATTTTATTATCAGTGAAATTGATTTGAATAATGTTTTGAAACAAGATTTGGCTTTGTTAAATCAAAAAGGTACAAACTTATTGTAAAAATTTATCGTTAAGGTGACTCAAGGCTTAATTATGCTGGCCACACACTAGTGACTTGTTCCCGTTATTTGTTAGCGTACCATTTCTCCACACACGACGAACAAATCACAATAACCTTAAACTTCAAAAAGACAACATGAATTGTGAAGCGGATAAACAATAAAAAAAGATATTGAAAAAAAAGAAAATGGAAGAAGAATACAAAAAGAGTTTTGTGTGTTTAAAATTCCGCAATAGATACAATTCGACGTTTTGTTGTAAAATGAAAAAAAAACCAAAATGTTCACCAACAACCCTTTAACACAAAAATTCAAACATTCAACTTGTGCACAAATTTATTTCTTACATAATACATTTAAATTTTAGTTGGTTCTATTAACATTTTGCAAATGTTAGCTTTTAAAATAAATATGAACAAAAATGTTACGTCATTTAAAAAAATAGGTTAGTAGGCCACAAATAATTTCTTTGTATTCCCTTTTCTTAAAGTTCCAGCAGGCATAATAACTTCTCTAACAAATAACTCTCCAGACTCAAACTGAATAATTAACAAGTTAGAGTGCTATATTCGGCTGTGCCGAATCTTTGATACCCTCCACCGACAGTTCGAATGTTTAAGGAGTAATATCTGTATGATGTCTTTTTATTATTATTATCTTAAACTGTGACGATTTGTTATTAATTATGGTTTTAGGAGACTAAACTGTTTTCCGGGAGTAGGGCATATATGGGGCCTAGGGTAAATTATGTACCGATCTTCACGAAATTTTACAGTGTCGTTTCTAGTCGAATAAAACGGACTTGTGCAAAATCTTATTCCGTGCATTTTTGCATCATTTATGTTAGTTTTTGTAACAAAATTATCAAGTTTTTGAAGGTGGTGGTTCCACATTTTGATTCATAGCTCTGGTCCTACTGAACCGATTTTGCTTAAATTCAATCCCAAACTGCTTAGGATAACTACAAGCAATTTGACACCTAGTTTGTTTATTTCTTTTGAGTTTTTCGAAAGTGAGCGTGTTTTCAACAGACGGACAGACGGACAGACAGACGGACATGGCTAAATCGACTTAGAATTACTCAAGCAGCCAGAATATATATACTTTATGGGGTCTGAGATGAATAATAAAAAAGTTTCACACGGAATGACAAACTTAGTATACACTCTTCAAAAAAATTAGACAAAAATATCTTCCAAATTATTTCTAAAACTTTTCAAAGAATAATAGTAAAAATTAGCTAAATGCTTAACGAAATTAACAGCTTATTAACGATTTAAATAATACCATTTTAAATGGATGTTTATTTGTTTAACAAATTTACACCGGATTTAAATAAAAAAAAAAGGCTAAAAAACGAGCTTTAACAAAAAGGTACGCAAGGCAATTTGAGAATTTGCTGTAATTCTAACCTAACCATAAAAATTAATTCAACAGCAAAGAAATACGCAAAATATATGTTAATACATTAGTCACTTTTAGTTAAATGATAAAAAAAAAAACAAAATAAATTTTTTTATATTAAGAAATCTAAAAACTTTGCTGCTACTCATAAAAGAAACTTATAGACAATAATACTAATAAACAGCGGTCAAAGATAAAACACTGTCAGCTGCTAAAAAATATTTACGGCACGTCGATACACACGTATTCCTAAGGTAAAAATAATTTTTTTAATATTTTTACGTTCCTAGATTAATGATTACATTAAGTCTCGTCACTTACTGTCTCTTTGTCTATGACAAATCTACCAGACTATAAATAACCGAGTGTGAAAATAAAACTCAAATAATTATTAACATACATATTTATCAATGATTTGAATAAAAAAAAGAACTTTAGTATCCACTATATAAAAAGTTGTTGCTTTAAAAAAATTTTAATTGAAAAGAATGAAAATACGCATGCGCAACCAATCACATATTCGTTTGCTTGCGGTTGTTTTGTTTTTAAAAAAGTTTAAAAGGGAAATAACGAAGCACAGTGATTACAACGATTAAAATGAATAATAGTAGCTGAAATTCGACTATAATTTTTTGACTATAATTTTTTATGCAAATATAAAGTAAACGTACATATAAGTATACTTATGAATATGAATTTGCATGTTTCGAGCATTTGATTTTTACCGTTTTTATGGATCGGTTTATCGAGGCATCAACCTCCGGTATATGTGTTATCTTCAACTCAAGCCCGTTAATGCTTAATTTAATTTTGTAAGTTCAACAATAAATAAAATAACAGATAGTACCAAAAGTCACCTCTTTTAGTTTTGCAATCCCTTTGTACTCTGCATGTTGAATTTAATGTTTCTAGGTTAAGTGTTAATAAAAATTCAAAAAGTACCAGCTAAGGAACGAAAAAGTACCGAAAAGATACTTCTTACAGATTCTAATTCAAAAAGTACCAGTTGAAAAAAAAAAGTACCAAAAAATTCTCTCTTATAGATTCTCATCCACTCAGGACATTTTTATGTTTCTTGGTCCAATATTACCGAAAATTCAAAAGGTACCAATTGAAGAACAAAATAGTACCAACATTTTAAATCGTTTAGGTTCTCATTAGGGTGTTCAATTAATCGGATTTTATTTTTGTTCGATTAAACTATTAATCGATATTTGGCATTTTTAACTTATTTGATTAAACGAATGAAATTTTAAAATTAATCGATTAATCGAATAATTATAAGTCCAGAAATTTTATAAATTGCGAGATGTTTGAGATTATTTTAGAAAAAATGAGTACTTGAGTAAATAAACATTCTTTTTTAAATAAAACTTGTCAATGTAGCTCCAAATTGTTGCTTCACTTTCGGGCACCTAGATTTTAAAGAGTCAATAACTTTGGATTTTTTGAAACTTTTCACGGACATTCCATTCTCTGCTATGCTTCTGCAAATAATTTCCTCTAGAGAATCGATCGAAATATCTTGTTTAAGACATTTATTCATTGGACGCCTTGTAGCCCCCTCTAATTTTGTTGGTAGAGCATCTTCTTCATGTACTATGTTATAGTCACTGTGTAAGTGGTAAATTAGTGTAGTTGTTGAAGAACATGTACGTTAATACATTTTTGGACACCTGTTGCATTAAGCATTATTAGATTTAGGCCCGTTTTCACAACTTACCGATAGCTTAAAGTAGACTTTAACCGGCCTTATAAAAAGAGTTCCATTATTAAAACTTTACTTTAACCTGAAGTAAGCGATAAAGTAAATTAAGGTTCATCCTACCTGGTAGGTAAAAGTAAAGTTGTAATAATGGAACACTTTTTATACGGCCGATAAAATCCTACCTTTAGTTATCGGTAAGTTGTGAAAACGGGCCTTATTCTTCGTACAATATTTTTAAACCAAACTCATTCTTAAGAGAAAAACGCACGAACTATTTTGTTAAAAAATACGGCCGTGTTCTAGAAATCGAAATTAAATGGATTTAAAATCGATTTTAAAACGACTCTGTAATGAAAATTCATGAAACTATTCCATTTTATCTACTTCATTCTTTAAGTATTTATTATTTTTGCAAGAACAACACATACAATCACGAAAAACTACAGTCATTTTGTTAATAGTAAAATTGAATTTAAATTATTGTTCGATTTCGATATCAATTTCACTTCATTTCGGTTTCTAGAACATGCCAGATAAATTAATATAAAATCTAACGAAAATATGTATAAGCTAAATGACTTACTAAACAAGACTGTTTTTTTTTTAATTCCAACGGCCACATACATTTGGTTTGTTCATTCGACTTAGAACTTTAATGAAGTTATACATTTAACAGAAATAAAATATATTATTATTCGATTAATCGGTATAAATTCTTCGATTAATTCTTAAATCGAAATTAGCAATTTTTAATTATTCGAATAATAAATTGTCTAAAATTCTTGTTCGATTAATCGAACAAGAATTAATCGACTACACACCCTTGTTCTCATTCATTCAAGACCCTGCACCTCTCATTTTAGGTTTTTAAATTCAATGTCATAGAAAATTCAAAAATTACCACATGCAGCACAAAAAAGTAAAAAAACAAATTTAATTTCCCCTTTTGATCCTTTTTTCCTCCCCATTGAAGAATCAAAAATTTCAATTTTGTTGTGGGAGCCCATAATTTAATATATATGTATATGTCAATAAATGGAGATAAATATTTTGCAAGAAAATATAACGATTTTTACCGCATATGTTTGTTTATTAGTTTAAACTTTAAAGCATAAATGGGGTGACAAAGAAGTTCCAAAATACAGGTATACCCGTTTACTCCCCAAAAGGGCCAAATTTTAAAAAGTACCAGACACCTGTCCGCGTATTTTTCTAATGAACAACGATAAGTATTAAATTTGTATGTACCTCTTTTAGTTTTTGAGATATAAGGCTACCGAATTTACCCGTTTTTACCCTTCTTTACACCCATGTTGATGTGTAAATACAAACTGTAATGTTAAATAAGATTTTTTGACAGTCGCAACAAAACTCATTAGATTTCTTTCTTACAAAGTATTATGGACATTTCTTCTTGATCAAAAATATCATTAAAAGAGTTTTGAAAGCCAACCCAAAAAGTCTGATTTTCGATATTCCACTAAATGTCGAACTCAAACCACTGTTATTTCTTTAACAACAGAAATCTGTTACTTACAGACAACTTAAGCAACCTTTAACATTAAATGTTAACAAGGCACCTGTAAACACTGACAACAATTGATTAAGTTAAGGCAAAAAACTTTAAAAAAAAATTGCTAAAAAGCAGCAAAAAAAACGAACAGAATTGATACCACCGTTACCAATAAGACAGTTAGCAGGATCGTCATCGTCTAAGTCGTCAGCTCTTATTAAGTCACCTCAGCTCTAAACTCTAGAGTAAACAGTAAACTATTGTTTGGTCTCGTATCGGCTAAAAGCCAACATTCACACACAGATAAAAAACAGCACAATAAGATCTATGTGTTGTCTAATAAAATCAAACAACAATAAAAAAAAAGCTTTTAGACCCAAAAACACGGTGATGATTTGGTTGTAAATTTTTTTCAAATTTTGAAATTCTGATTTCAGTTTCATTTTAAGTTTTCCACTTAGCTTCAATGCATGTATATGTATAACTATTTGTGTAAGTTTCAGAATATGTAATTGTATGAGTTGCTAAAAGAAGAAAAAAAAACTTTTAACATCGTGCAACCAACAACACAAACAGCGACTTAATTTCGAATTTGGTTTTGAATTTTGATCGTGTTCATTTTATTTGATTTCTGTGTTTTTTATTATTATTTTTTGCGCGAGTATTTACTAATTTAAAAAGTTTTTGTTGTCGTTGCTGTGTTTGTCTTTTTTTGTAAGCTTCTACCGTTTCTAGCTGAGTTACAGACATTCGCAACGTTTAGTTCGAATTGAATTTCGCGCCTCAGCGGTTGTAGCGGCTCGAAAAACGGTAAAAAATTTTCAAAATCTTTACAAAAGTTTTGAAATTAAAAGCAAAAAAAAAAATAAACGTTTGAAATCGAAAGTGTTTGAAATTGGAATTTTCGGGATTTGAAATGAATTTGATTTTTTCCTTTTTAATATTTTTAAATAAAAAAATTTTAAATTTTAATAATTATATTTTAAAAATATTAAGTTGAAACTGTGATAATTTTGTTGTACATTAATGAACAAGAATATTTAATAAAAAAAAAATTATAAATAATTGTGTTCTTGACATACAGAATAATTATATTTTTGCCAAGTGCTGCTGGTTGTTCTTGACACTAGCTTTAATACAATTGCAAGCTGAGAATTAACTACATAAAAAATAATATAGAATTGATTTGAAAAATTATG
Source organism: Pollenia griseotomentosa (assembly GCA_963931875.1). Taxonomy (NCBI): domain Eukaryota; kingdom Metazoa; phylum Arthropoda; class Insecta; order Diptera; family Polleniidae; genus Pollenia; species Pollenia griseotomentosa. Next base: position 90,867,365 of record OZ007563.1, read on the forward strand.
TTTAAATAATTTTCATTAAGATTCTGTTTGATTTAAAATATTTTAGTATTTAAAAATTTAAAAGTTTGCTAATTTTTTAAAAAAATAATTAAAAAAGTGTAATAATGATTAAATATATTTCGAACAAGAGTGTTAAAACGTAGAATGCAAAAAAATAATTAAAAAAAGAGGATGTTGTAATTTCAAAAAAAAAAGAAAATATTTAAGAAATCGGAGACTTTTAGGACTTTTCTGTTTCAAGTTTATAATAACCTTTTTAATATCTTTAAATATTCAAAAATAAAGGGTAGTCCAACCATAACGCACGACGTCAACTATTAATTAAACAAAAAGTTTTCAGAGAGTTATCTTAATATTTTTTATTATGATAGAAGGATCTATGACAATTACGTGTGGAACCAAATATCGGTCAAATGCTTGCCACGGCTTCGGTGGCATACGTCTATCCGATGGTCCATATTTTCAATGACTCTGAGACATAATTGAGGTTCAATGTTGTTAATGTGCCGAAGCTCTTAAAATTGTTATTGGCTTATTGACGTACACTTTTTCTTTTAAATATTCCCAAATAAAGAAGTCCAACTGTGTCAAATCACATGATCGTGGCGGCCAATTAACAGCGCCACGACGGGAGATAACACGGCAATTGAATTTCTCGCGCAAGAGAGCCATAGTTTCGTTGGCTATGCGGCAAGTGGCACCATCCTGTTGGAACCACATATTGTCCGGGTCCATATCTTCCGATTTCTGGTTACAAGAAGTCCGTTATCATCTTGCGATACCGAACAACATTCACGGTAAATGCTTGGCCGACCTCATTATCGAAGAAGTACCACCCGATGACGCCGCCAGCCCATAAAACAACAGACTCGGTTTGCTGAAATGAAAATCACGAAGTGCAGAAAATGAATTTTGATTTGAACGCCCATTTTCGTAAAAGGCTTCAACAATATTAACGCGCTGCCCACTTGTGTACCTCTCCATGGTTGAATTTGTTAAAACAAAGAAATGCCAAATTAAGTTGGGCAAAAAACTCTAAAGTGTGACTCACAATGTTTTTGTTGAACCACCTTTTACAAAAAAATAATAGTTTAAAAAAAAACTTGCAAAAGAATCATTTCATATGGTCCAACTACAAGCTGTCAGATATCTTATATGTATAAATAAAATGAGCTCATTTTTGACCTTTGACTTCTCCCAGATGCTTTTTAGAATTATCAAGAAATTTAAACTTTATAGATATCGCAAGAACTACATAAATTCGTTAGAGCAAATATTTGGCAAAAATGTATATTTTGACGTTTAAAAAAGTGCTTTAAGAAGATTTCAAGTTAAGAACTCAGTCAGATATGAAAGAAAAATCAGTTTCGACCTTTGACCTCTAGTCTGTAAAATAGTCATTTACCAACAAAATGATCTGAAAGTGAACATTAATTTTTTCCCAAATTTTTAATTAAGTGAACTAAAAAAAATTAAATTAAATCAACAATCGCAAATGATGATGTTCACGGATAAAATATTTAGAAATGACTGAAAATTTAAGTGTTTTAGAAATACAAAGAAACTTCTATTTTGAAAAATTAAAAAAAAGATTTCTAAAATGTTGATCTTTGACCTTTTTTTGAAAATCGAAATTTAATTATGGGCAAACAAAAGGGAGTTGGTTAGCAAATTAACTTTACAGATGCCGAAGGACTAGCCCTTTCATTTTTAACATAGATTTCCATAAATCTGTGGCAACAAGTAAAAAGTGCTTAAGTCTTTGCTTCTACGCAAACAAAATTGTCACTTCTCCGCTTTTATAAGTTTTTATTCCTAAATATTCCTAATGACAGAGATCGTAAGCTTAAGCTTTTATTCAAAAAAATAAAAAAACGTAATTTCGCTATAACTTTCTGAAAAATCGTTCAAAATAATCGAAACCCTACCCATGTGTACTTTTAAATGTGAAGATCTTATAGTTGCCATTAACTCCAATTTAGCTAAAGTCAACTTAAGCACTTTTTTCTTTTTTCCAGAGGTATATTAGAAAATAGAGATATTTTTTAAATAGAAGGATTTTATGATGAAATTAGAATAAATAATAGTTTCTTGCTTAATTTAATGTACAGTTAAGATTAGTACCTTTATCCGTTTAAGGGTTAAACTATTAAAAGAAATATAAATATTAGAATTTGCAATTGGTCACACATTATTAACGCTTTTAATTATTTATCTATACCAAAAAGCACAAAAAAAGCCAATAAATTGTTTTAAATAAAGAAAAAAATCATACATTGTATTTAAACATTATAGCAATTTAGAAAAACAGCAACAACAACTTTATAAAAAAAAAATAACGAACAAGTGTTTAACAAATATTTAATCAAAAAAAAAAAAAAAAACACGAATTATAAAAAAATTAATCAACAAGAAAAAACAAATGCATGACAAAGTGAATTAAAGTTGAAAAGAAAATTTAACAAAAAAAATAAATAAAAAGAAATAATTTGGAAATTTCTAATAAAATATTTTTCAAAAAAATAATTAAACAAAACTTTAATTGAAAGAATTACAACAACAATATGAAGGGTCTAACCCTATTACTGGTAATGTGTGCAATTAGCACACATTTTAACCCGTGTGACAGTTTAGATACAACAGCAGCCCAAACGGCCACATGTTCCCTAAAGGATAACTGCAATATAGAGGAAAACATCTTAAGTGTAAATGGAGAAAATCGAGATCAGACTTCTAGTAGTAAATTGGAAAAGAAAATTGCTTCTTTATTCGAGGACAAAGTCAACTATAGTTTGAAATTATTTGCCGAAGAAACAATAATTGAGTACAATGGCTTGGAGAGAAATCTCAGTAATATGGCAGCCAATTTAACTTTAAATCAAATGGAATTGGAAACGGATAGTGAAGATGATGATGATATAGAGAAGAGGGAAAAGGGTAAGTTAAAGCAAAAATAAAATTGTCCCATAATATAGATATTTTAGTACCATCAAATATTTTACTACCATCGGATTCTTATATCAATTATTCAGATACACAGAAAAAAAATAAAAATTGATTTCAATTAAAAAATTTGTGATACAAATTAATAAAATAAAATAGTCCCATAATATATATAGATTGTAGTAGGTGTTCTACCATCGGATTCTTTTACCAATTATTCAGACGCACAGAAAAAAAATAAAAATTTATTTTAAATAAAAAATTTGTGATAAAAATCAATCAATCAATTGATTCAAATAATTCACTTGATTAAACGTTTAGTTCACTTAATTAAACGTTAATTCACTTGATTAAATGTTCAATTAACGGCCAATTTCACCAAGTTCAGTTATAATAAACTACCAGTTATAGGTGTCAAAAAGTACTGTTAACTAGAAGTTAAAGAAATAATAAGTTTTAACTGAACTTGGTGAAATTGGCCGTAAAACTGATTTTATTTTTGATTATTGCTTTAATTGCTGAACAAGGGAATTTTTCCTGTGTGGCTTATAGAGCTAAGTGACTGACTGGCAGTCAGAGGTAAACGAAAACTTACAGCCTGGCCCACAATGACGATCGATAACTTAAGCGAGCGACAACAAGTCACTCATTACCGTTCACATAAGCGACGCACCAATTATCGACACGTCGGTCGTCAGGTATTACGTTTCTAACTTAATTCTTTTTATTCATTGTCAAGTCACTATATTGCCACATAAACAATTCCACAAATTATACGCTAGTTTAAAAATAAAAATCGACAAAACAAATGAATCGCTAAGTGCAAAAAGGGAACTACTTCAAAACATTCATTTTGAGGTTATCAATTAAATAGTGTATTTAATAATAATAAATGCAAGTTTTATGTTCTAAGCTCATAGAGGGGAGAACTGACTTTGTCTAAGAATACACTTTTTACAGTGGTTTTTTAGCAATAATCAAAAAAACGTACATGAAGTAAATGACTGTAGTTCCCTTTCTGCACTTAGTGATTTATGTACATTATGCCATAAAAATGCAGCTCTGTACTACTTGATGTGCTACAAATCTCAATAAAGCAGTAAATAAAAAATATCTGTTTAAAACAATAGAATCAGAATGTACTAACCAAGTGACCTCACAAGAACAGCTGTTTGAAGTGTGTGACGTTTGGTGTCATTTTTTTTTTTTTGTTTATTTACTTTTTTTAGTAAGGCATTTGGGCATTTGCCGTCTCAATTCTAGCAACAAAATGCCTGTTGTTTTTTCTATTGTTTCATTGTTGTAGTACTGAGGTCACTTTGTTAATACATTTTATATAGAATTTTGTGAAAAATATTTTATCAAACAAACAAATTTTATAAGTGGTATTGTTTTATTATTTAAAATATTTAATATTGCAACAACATGATTCTGTCGCCAACCACAACAAATGTGGCTGATTTGTAGTCGCATAATATTTCATAGTGAGGCGCAAATTTGTGTAAAAACTATTTCGTTATCACTCGCTTGCGTTGACGATCGACTTGTCGTGCTGAAAATTTTAAGTTGGGGCGCAAATCAGCTGTTAGTTATTGAAAACGCAAGCGATCGATAGGTGGCCGACATAGTGGGCCAGTTTTGAAATTTTGCCAAAGTCAACAATAAATTTGTTTAATCATTAATTTTTTTTTAATTTTTTTTATGTTAGTGCGTTTTATTGGCAAAAATATAATCCGAAAAATACCAAAATCTACAATGTATAAAAACTAAATAACCTTTATGTACAAATAATCATGTAATCTAAAGTCATTGACCAAAATTCCCAAAAAAACCCAAATATTTAAATCAATTTAAAGACTTTTTTGATTTTTTTTTTTTTTTTTTTTTTGGCCTAAGTTATAAGCCACTTCAATAACAATTTTTGGCATGATCTACACGCTAACGATAATTTTAGTAGTGGCAGTAGAGTAGTAGGTTGGTGTCTCAACTTTAATTTCTATTCAGTCCACATAAAATTTCACCATTGATTTGTTTTGTCAAAAATCTATTTAATTATTTTTTTTCTTTTTTTTTTTCTTTTACTTTGTCTTTATAGTTTAATTACAAATATTTACCAATTTTTTTGTGTACTTTTTTTAGTTTTAGCAGAATTTTAAATTGTTTTAAGCAATAATTTATTCAAACGCCAAACTCGGTCTTAAATTTGTCAGCAATTTTGGTTTATGTATGTGTTTAGTTGTTTGAGTAAATAACTGTGTTAATAGTTGCCAAAATTGACGTCAGACTTTCAACAAATAATGCTCATATCTAGTAATTTAGTGTAAAATTTACTTACCACATTATTTCAAACGATTTGAAGGCAGCACCTGTCAAATACCAAAAATAAATAAAAAAAAAAAAAGAAGACATCAAGTTAATAATGTGGTTAGAGATAATAATTTACTTTTGAAAAAATTGCAATATTTCGTTAAATGAATTTTTTACATCAATATTAAACAAAATGTATTAAAAAGGAATTTTATGCAAAATTTGTATCATATTTATTACTAAATTTTAAAAATGGTATAAAAAAATTAAAAAATTTCCCTTAATCGGAAATACTTTTGCATTTAAGAGTATTTGAGAAAATTTTATGAAATTCTAACTTGAATAAAATTCCAAAACTCATTGATTAAAAAGTTAGTGCCTATTTCATGATGTCGAAAGAGTTCTTTCTTTCATACAACTACATTTGAAACAAAAGCACAATTTTAGAATTCGTTGTGTAGTTGTGAGAAATAAAGAATTTTTTTGATATCGGAAAATAGGTAGTTTAGCTTTATTTAAATTCTTAAACAATCTTAAAAATTTTCCATATTAAAAAATTCAGAATTTTGTAAAATAAAAATATTTAATACTCCTTTTTCGAGCAAAATACTAAAATTTCCTTAAAGGAAAGGAACTTAAGTTCTTTGCCCCTATTCTAAAGGTCAACATCGACGCAAGTCGACGGTAACGTAAAAATATTTGTATTTTCTAAGTCTTTTTTGACAGATATGCACAATATAATTTTTCTAAACTTTTAACACACATGGGTGAAAGGACTGCATTTTGTTGTTCTCTTAAAATGTGTCCTTATTTTGTTGTACAACGTACTGGTTCTCTCGAAAGTAAATGTCAAATGGTCGAATTTCGGCCACCGGGCGAACCTAGTATATATATAAATCGGCAAAGCAAAGTATTTCCTCCTGTATTTGTCAACCGATTCAAACAAAAAATACACCATTTAAAAGGTATTTACTTACAGAAGTGCATAATATATATTTTATTAAAAATGAGGGAATAAAAAGATTAATAAGTGTTAAATTCTCTAACCTCATATCTCCTAAACAAAAGAAAAAATAAGCAGAAAGGTGTCTGTTACTTTTTTGAAATCTGGTCCTTGTGGGAAGTAAACGGGTCACCCGATTTATCAATAAAACCAATAAGCATAGGAATTAAAGTTATTCCAAATTCGTAACTTATTCAAAAAATACAAATATAAATTTGGTACTTTTTCAAAATTCTAAAGTTTAAGGGGTGAACATCGTAACAATATTTGGTACTTTTTTACAAAACATGTGTCTCCATATATTGACATATGGGCAAATCCTGCGTGACGAACGCTACATTCGTACGCGTTCTCTGATTGATATATAAACCTTTTTTGGCCTTTCAAAAGAGATAGCTTCAACTTATGTATAGTATTTAGTTGCGTTAATATGTACTTACGAATGGCATATGTCATAATTTCTTAGCAAGTATTTGTTGCGAAATAATCTATCACAAAGTTTTGTGACGCACGCTACAAAAAGTGGAAGTAACTTCAAAGTTTGAAGTGTGTTTTCCTAATTTTTAGCGAATTTTGCATCATAAGGTATACAAAATCGAATTCCTAAAAGAAAGATGTCTATAAGAGAATTCTCAATGCACTTATTCGCAGTCAAAAACTGTTGTGATTTTCTGACAAAAGCCGTGAACCCTTTGTGACGCACGCTACATAACGTACGCTACAGTTATTCCAGTAGTATTTTATTGTTATATTTTATTTATTTTAACAAAACAAATTATATTTTTATGAATTGCATTTCTTAAACTAATTTCTTAACTAATGAATATCAATTTTTTTTTCAACGAAATTTATATTTTGATGAGTCTGCTGTAAGTGCTATTTTAAGCACAAAAATCTCCTAAAATAATGCTAAATTCACGTATAACATTAATAAATCAGGGGTGGGGTAGTATTTGGTACAAATAATTGTATTAATGATCATCAAAATACATATTTTTTAATATAAAAATGAAATTATACATCTTATCTTATATTCCATCAAAAAAAATTCATTTGAAAAATTTTTGGTTGGTGGACTGTTTCTGGGATTTGCCCATATACATACGTATTAAATTATGGGATCCCACTGCAATAATAAAATTTTTAATACTTCAAAGGGGAGAAAGAACTATCAAAAAGGGGAAACACGGAAAATTAAATTTCTTTTATTTACTTTTCCGTGCTGCATATGGTAATTTTTGAATTTCTATAATTTTGATCTAAGAAACATAAAATTATAGGTGCAGAGTCCTGAGTTAATAAAGGCTAGATTACACTATTATACTGTGTATTAATACATGTCAAAAACTCAAGTAATATGACAAAGAGTGATAGTGTGAATGCAATGTGTCACGAAAATGACAAGTATTATGAAAAAAGTTTGACATCCCATACGACTTCACCGTTTTTTGAAAAATTTCTAAACAATAATACTTTTCATTGGATCAGGGTTGCATTTTATTTCATGTGTGAGTGTTTATACTTTGTATGATACTGTGAACACAAACTGTCGTGTTAAATTAGATTTTTTGACAGTCGCAACAAAACTCATAAGATTTCTATCTCACAATGTATTATGAAATATGTAAGACTTGTGAGATAGTGAAAACTAGCCTTAAGTAATATTTTGGTACTTTTTTCTTCTTCAAATGGTACTTTTTGAATTTTCGTTAATATTGCACCTAGAAGCATAAAATTAAATGTGTATAGTTGTGAGTAAATAAGAATTTGTAAGGGAGAGCTTTTTGGTAATTTATCGTTTTACAACTAGTATTTTTTTTTTTTAATTTTCGTTTATACTGGGCCCAGAAACATAAACCTGGAAGTGCAATGTCCTGAGTGAGTGAGATTCTTTAAGAGGAGACTTTTCGGTACTTTTTTGTTTTTCAATTACTACTTTTGGATTTTTTAATATTATTGAACTAAACAAACTAAATAAAACATTCACAGACTTTAGCAAAAGATAACAAATGTATCTATCGTTGGTTGGTATGTAAGTTTTCGTTATATTTGCATAAATAATTATTGTTGCATTTAGACCAATGCACGCACTGTGGTCTCCCAGCCAACTTTTCTTGTTCAAAATAAAAAAAATTTAAAAAAATACTTTTTGGGTTTTCAAACTATTTTTTATATAAATTGAAGTATATTTTATAACTTTTGGATGAAAACATTGACCCTTAAATGCACATTTTTTTAATTAATGAGTTTATTCATGAATTGCAATGGGCAAACACTAGTTTTATTAATAGCGCAGGTCGGTATTGAAAAAGTTTTTTTTAACCATTCTAGTTTTTTCGGGACTCAAAATCAAATAGTATCTTTTCTGGACTTCATAATAATGAATTCAATTTTTTGCACTGATCAATTTTATATTAAAATGTTAAGTTATCTAAAATGTAATTTAGTGGTCAGGAAAACGAATTAAACTTTAAATTTAGCAAGTTCAATATGGCCTAAAGCAAATAAAAGCTACAAAATTCCTTTTAACTGTAAATTCAATCGAAATTAAGCTGACAACAAGTTTTGTCGTGATAAGGAAACAAATTAATCTAATGCAAATTTAAGAAATAAAATATATATAATTTGAACTAAAACACAAGGTTTACTCCAAAAAACGCATAAAAAAATTTTGCAAAAGGCCTCTTTTTATTCAAAAATCAAACTTTGCAATAAAACCCAAACATGCCTTGGTTTGCTAAAAATTTAGAATAAAATTCATTTAACTATTTTATAATTAACTTAACTAAAACACTCTACTAAACCAGTTTACTTTTTTTTTTAATTGATTGCAATAAAATAAATCAAAATAAATTTAAAAGTCCTAAAGTTATCAGTAATTGGCAACGTAAAAAAATAAATAAAAGTAAAATTTTGTTTAAAGCTTAATTGATGACTCGCGTCATAAAAGAAATATTGAATTTATTTTTGATGACTTTTTTCTTCAAAAAAAAAAAAATGAGGAAATAATTACAAATTATAAACGGGTAGTAAAACTAATTAAAAAAAATAATTATTTAATTATATTAAATAACATTAAAGCCTTGTTTCAATTCGTGTAGATGTCATATCTACTAAAATGGCACAAGCGATTTGTCAAAATAACATTTTTTTTTTCTTTTTTAAGAGTTTTCAATGAAATTTCATATTTTAATCAGAAATCAGAAAAATTAATGTTATTGCAACGATTTTTTTTAACTTATTTGAAATTTACTAAAATAAATCAGAGCATTTATTTGATTTAAAGACAGTCACGTAACTTGTAAGAAAACTTTATTTACATTACTCATCGTTTTGTGCATATTTGTTTAAATAAATAAAAATAAACCAAACAGGTATAAAAGTGCAATCGGACAAGCCCAACGATATGCTACCCTACACCACAACTGGTCCTTCTTAGGTATTATTAGGTCAATGATTTCGAACGTAGACGTTCGCATAGAATTTTTTATGTTAAATATTTTTAAAATTGAGTGTTTTTCATATAAATTTTCTATTCGAACGATAACTATCGAAATCGTTGAACTGGCAGTAAAAGTTCAAAAAAAATTTCGTTATAAAATTATGATTATGAAAGACAGGTGAGATTTATGTTTTTTCACATGATATTCGGTCGGGAGATGTTTTATATATACCCATCAAACATGGAGGTTTGGTTTAAAATTGAAAGTGATTTGAAATCAAACCTTTTTTGAAAAGACAAACGTTTGATAACACTATGCTAGTTGAAAAAAAGACAAGCCGGGCACATGGCGTTTAAACATAATTCGGGTACGCTGAATCCAGTGGTGCCCGCCGTTTTTTTAGATTGGCTCTGGTTTTCGAGATATACCGTTATTTCGAAAATGGAGGAGGTTGCACAACATATGTTCGCGTAACTCAAAAACGGTTTAGTTTATTGAAATTACTAAAAACACCGAAATTCCGCAATAAAATTCCGAAAAAAAATGAATTTGTTTATCAAAATTTCGAAATTTTTGTTTATTAAAAATTCATAAAAAATTAAAAAATGCAGCTAGGCTTCTAATTTTTTGCAGATAAATAAAAATTTAAGAATTTCAATCATACATATATGGCGGCTTAATAAAATTCTTAAATTTGGCTGCTGCAGTGCCTAGGATGCTTTATTTTTCATCTAAAATATTTATTTTTAACATACCTACTTGCTATCTCTATTCCTTAAGGGGGCTCCCATACAAAATATTCAATACAGACAAATATGGCCGTTTAATGAAATTCTTGAATTTGGCCCCTGCAGCGCCTAGGATGCCTCTAGATAGGTCAAATGTATGACCGACCCCACTTTATTTCTATCTCAATCATTTATTTCTAACATACCTACCAGCTTCCATACAAAATGTTCAATGCAGACTAGAAATATATTGAAAAAAAGTCCCATAAAGGCCCAGGGGTCGCCCCTAGTAAAATAAAATGTATGACCGACCTCAATTAGTTTTTTGTCCTTAACATTTTCTCGAGACATACTTGCCCCTTATCACCACTTTTTAGGGGGGCTCCCATACAAATATTGCGTTTTATGAAATTCTTAAATTAATTAAAACTTTTGTGAACAAAATCAAAAGTTGGTAACAGATTTTTTATGAATTTTTAATAAACAAAAATTTCGAAATTTTGATAAACAAATTAATTTTTTTTTTTTTTTGAAAAAAAATTATGTTTCAAAAACGACTGCTCTTATTAGAAAAAAGTTTTACTTTTCTTAAAGGAAATTTTGCGGAGTTTAGGTTTTTTCAATAAACTAAGCCGTTTCTGAGTTGGGCGAACATATGTCGTGCAACCTCCTCCATTTTCGAAGTAACGGTATATCTCGAAAACCAGAGCCAATCTAAAAAAACGGCGGGCACCACTGGATTCAGCGTACCCGAATTATGTTAAAACGCCATGTGCCCAGCTTGTCACGAAAAAAAGTGTCAATTTCTTGCACAGTGTAATGATTTAAAAATTATAGCATTCTTAACAAAAAGGAGAATTTATTTTAAAATTGAGAAATGCATTTATTTTCAACTCGAACAACTAACTTAAATTTTCTTCACTTCCTGTTTTATTTTTATTCACATTCTTTCACTTTGTTAATTTTTTCCTCACAAAAAATTTATATTTTTTTTAAAGAAATCAAGGTTTTTTAAAGGCGAATTCACTTAACGTAATATGTAACTTTTCTTTAACACATTTAAATTTAATCGCCATTTTTTAGTGTTTACGTTAATTTTCGCTTTAGTGCTGCCAAGCTATGTTTTAATTTCAGAATAACATTTGATAACAATTTGACATCAAATTTATAAAACATATTGTACGTCAAATGTTTATACTCAAATCATTATCAATTTGAATTCAAATGTGAAAATCAAAAAATTGAAATGATAAATTCATTTCTTATCAACGGTTTGACTTCGTGTTTATTGGGTATGTCACGGTTCGCATGCTTTAAATTTTATTTCTCTGTAATTTCCCTTTTATGTTACCAAAATGGCCACACGCAGGCTGTTGTCTCCACTTTCTTCGATAACTTAATGATATAGAAAACGACTAGAACCGAAAAAGGGAAAAAATCTAAGTCAGCTGTTAAACCAATTAAGCCAACTTTTATTAGCGCATCAAGCGCAACGTTTTCTAGCGCCTAGCTGTAATTTTGTTTGAGGCAGTTTCATACTATATGGCGGCCCATACACTTGCAATATTATTGTATATGATATTCGCCATATTATTTCCATTTTGTCCTATTTTATGCAATAAGTCGCACAATGGTTTCAATTTAAATACTGCTCAACTTTCATTCAATAAAAAGGTGAACGCAACCTTTAGGAATATCATAAACAGCATTGCAATAAAAATCAAAAGTCTTTTGATTTTTGCCAATATATTGTGCCACCTTCGAATATCTCATACACATTGGCGACTTAATTGTACAATACGTAAAATTGAACAACTTTATAGCAAGTGTATGAGCCGCTTAATACAAGTCTTACGTATTTTGTGTAAAATTCAACCCTGATAATATATCAGGAAAGCAGTTTCTTTAAAATACTGAAGACTTGTATTAAAGCTTAAAACTGCCTTTAAAAAACCCCCACAAAATATGAATAAAAAATGGAGATAAAACCGCTAGATTGACTTAAAAATAGCTTAATTGCCATTACTTTTTAACAATAGCAGCCAACTTTGCTTCTTAACGCGCTGTCAAAATCGGATATTCCAATTGCAAAGCTTTCACGCGGCGCCTTTTGGGTTTGGCTTCATACATTTTGAATGGGCAAATTTACTTTAGACAAATGTGTGTTAGTAAGAAATGCTTTTACCCACCATCCGAGAAAATTGGATGGGGACAGGAGAAGTGGGCGTGACACTTTCCATATAAAGACATTATAGATTTCTGTATATCAAACAAAGTTTATATCAGTGTATATCAGACAAAGTTGTCAAATTGGGTACAAGCACCTTGATTATCAATAGACAACATCCTACAAAATGTTGGCGAGAGTGGTGAAGTGGGCATGGCACTAAATAGATAAAAATGGGTGAAAGTAAGTATAAAAATGTTAATTTAATAACAACATTTAAAGAAATTTTAAGGCAGTGAAAGTAATTTTCAGGAGTCTTACCTTTCTAAGAGTTTTAGTAAAATTAAACCGATTTCCATTAAATATTATAATGTGATAACGAAAGCAAAAAAAATTTATTCAAATACTTACATTCAAATTTTAAACAATAAAAATTCAATGTTTTGGGAGGACATTTGTATGGGGGCTAAATAAAATCATGGACCATTTTCCTTGGTCCAATAAAAGCTTCTGTATCAAATTTTAAATTCATACCTATTATTAATAAAAAATGAATAGTTTTTCTACTCGAAACTTTATACGGAAAATTGTATTCTCCTTAAGGGTGATTATTCACAAACTTCGCCCGGAACTTCGTAATAGCCGGCTAGCCGACCTTACGACAGATAAAAATATCAAAATTTATTTAGTTATTAAGGAAAATTTGTTAAAACTTTTCTAATATTTTGAACAATTTTCTTAATTAACATGTTTGTAAATTGTCATATAAACAATTTGTTTCATTTGTAGAAAATTAATAAGTATGTATATAAGAGCGACTCAAAAAAAAAGTGATTTTGTTATCCCTCTGAAAATGAAGCTTGAAATGTTTTATGATGATTTCCAAAATGTTGGCGTTCTAGCGTTGACCATCCGTGAGCTGGACCATTTTTAAAAAAGGAATTTTTTCAGTTTTTCGAATTTGTTTGTACTTTGCTTCAAGACGACAAAAATAAAATGTGAAAAAATGTAAAATATATCGCGATTTTCGCGTTTTATGTGAATAATTGCAAAAAATAAAATAAATTTAAATTAACATTATTTTAAAACATTGTATGAAAACCCGAAACGAAAATATCTATTTAGTTAAATATCTCAATTAGTAGGTCGCAAGGGGTCAAGCTTTATATACCATTGGATGCTGCTTCAAAAACTCTTTTCGATGATACCAAATTTTATTTATGTCGTCTTGGAGCAAAGTACAAAAAAACTCGAAAAACTGAAAAAGCACTTTTTTAAAAATGGTCCAACTCACGGATGATCAACGCTAGAACCAAAATATTTTGGGAATCATCATAAAACATATCAAGCTTCATTTTCAGAGGGGTAACAAAATCACTTTTTCAGATCCATACAAGTTGAGACGGTCTAATGTATGTATATCATAGAAGAAATTATTTTGTGTCAAAAAATTAAAAATATAAAATAATTCAACATTTTTTATTTTTCGAATTTATTCTATGAGTTAAATTTCAGTTATGTATTTTATAAAGCTTTTTTGTAATAGTTCTATTCCTTAAATTTTTAGGAATGACTTTTATACACTACCAGACTATTATATTGTATTTTCTTGTTACATTTTACCTTAGCTATCCTTTGGATAGCAATGAAGTATATTGTATGTACAGAAAAATTTACAATTATTAGACACCAGCAGAATGAAATTTAACTCATAGAATAAATTCGAAAAATAAAAAATGTTGAATATAATATAAAGTAACCTGCGAAAGGAAATAATTCCCAGTTTCTAAATATAAAATAAAAAAAATTTGAATTTTCGATCTAAAATCTTTAAAAGAACATGATGATAAGTGCGAAATTGAATCAATCTAAACGGCAAGTAAAGTTGCTATTAAATGATTTATTAAGAGATTTTAACGGTTCTTTTATAAATTATAGATTTTAAAATATTACTGATAGTGGTACCAAGATTCCGTTCTGTGCTGATGTATGAACCTTCCAGTACATCCAGGTGTTAATAAATAAATTTCAATGTTATTAGTGATGTTATTTTTAATATACATATGTATTTTGCTAAAAAAAAATAATAATATCATTTTTTAAATGCATCTTCTTTTTTCACTTTGTTAGCTAGCAACAAAATATTTTGTTAATATGACAAACTCACAATAAAAAATTATATTTAGTTGTTAACAAATATCGTATTCAATACTACAAACTCATTGTTGATAATATTTGTTGAGTTTTAACAAAATAATTTTTGTATTTACAAATTTAGTTGTTGGTGCCTTTTCAATTAAAAAGTTAATCGTATTGACGAATATAGTATTCAATATGACAATTGAATTGTCGTAATTGTTTTCTGTGTACGACTTACATCTTGCATTACAAACTGTAGAACAAACGCAAACTAACCTTGCAACCTATGGTGGTGTAGGGTATAAATGTCTTATTTAAGAATCTTTGCTGAAATTTATTTAAATTTTTTTTTAAAGTACTTGGTAGCTTTATTTGATATAGCCTCCAGCATTTTTATTTGCTTAATGTGTTTATTTTTTTTTTTTTTTATTTCTCTTTGTAAAGAATTTAAATTTAGAAAACTTCAGGTGTTTATTTAATAAAATTAATCGAAAAGCAAATAATTTTTTGTATGATGAGCAATTGAGTTTTTAAAGATGGGATGGGATGGTAGTTAAGAAAAATAAACTTTTGAAAGGTTTAAAGTTTAAAGCACTTACGAAAGTTGAGAACAGTTTTATATTTTGTGCTTCCTTAGGAAAGCACAACATTTGTTCAAATAACAAAAAAAAAAATAGAAAGCGACAACAACTAGAAAGTAAACTCAAAATATTATGTGGTTAAATTCAAACGAAAATTCATTTTATTTATTATTTGAAAAACGGATAATTTATATTTCATTTAAAATAAATGAATTTTACATAAATTTTTAAATTTTGTGTTTATTCGACACCATATTCTGTAAAATTTTAAAGTTGTTTCTTTTAAAAAATATATTTTAGCCGAAAAAAAATCAAACTTTATAACAAAAAAGGTACAGAAAACATTATTTTTTGGTACACAGAAAAAAATTACGACAATTCAATTGTCATATTTAATACCATATTCGTCAATACAATTAACTTTTTAATTGAAAAGGCACCAACAACTAAATTTGTAAATAAAAAAAATTTTTTTGTTAATTAAAACTGTTAAACCTCAACAAATATTATTAACAATGAGTTTGTAATATTGAATACGATATTTGTTAACAATTAAATATAATTTTTTATTGCGAGTTTGTCATATTAACAAAATATTTTGTTGCTAACTAAGTTAAGAAAGAAGATTCATTTAAAATGTGTTTTCATTATTTTTTTAGCTAAATACATATGCATATTAAAAATAACATCACTAATAACATTAAAATTTATTTATTAACACCTGGATGCACTGGAAGGTTCATACATCAGCACAAAACGGAATCTTGGCACCAATTAGTAATATTTTAAAATCTATAATTTATTAAAGAACCGTTAAAATTTCTTAATAAATCATTAAATAATAACTTTTCTTACCGTAAAGATTGATTCAATTTCGCAATTATTATCATATCGTTCGTTCTCTTAAAGATTTTAGATCGATTTTTAGATTTTTTTTTTAATTTTTTGACACAAAATAATTTCTTCATGATATACTTATTATTTTTCTACATATGAAACAAATTTTTAATATGAAAATTTACAAAAATGTTAATTAAGAAAATTGTTAAAATATTAGAAAAGTGCAGTTTTAAATGTAAAACCGTGTGAGACGTGTTTTTTATTATTGTTCCTCTTTACCCTGAAGATGAGATCCAGTGGATCTCGAAATATTGGAAACATTTTTTAAATAAATAAAAAAATAAAAAAACTGACCTTGAGCTCCACTAATTATTCACATTAAAATATTAGAAAAGTTTTAACGAATTTTCTTTAATTACTAAATAACTTTTGATATTTTTTTCTGTGTAGTTAGTTTTTTAAAAAACAAACATAAATATTAAAAAATAAAGCTATTCGTAAAATAAGAATATTTTTATTCAATTTTAACAGTACGAAAACCGAATTTAAAAACCCACAATTAGTTACTGTAATACTTTTATGAATGTACCAAAGGATAAATCTTCTATCCAGGGACCGTAACGGTTAAAAGTTTTATTTTAAAAATTAGTTTTTTATTTTTTGCTTAGAAAATAAAAATTATAATTAAACTTAAAAAAAAAAATAATGCATCTAAAGGTCCTTGCAAAAAGGATTTTCTTGGTGTATTTCTTAGGCACGTAGGACTTCTCTTTTAGTTTAATTTCTTTTAGTTTAAATTAGAAAAATAATCGTTATTTGCAGTCTCTGCCTCTTACAATGCAAAATGCTTTTGAAGTATTTTTACTAATTAATTTATTTAAACGAACAAAAATGTGCTGGATGATAAGGCAAATCAATTATTGAAAAAAAAGTTTTAAGCGTAATAAAAAAAATTTGTATTTAACTTTTTTATTAGCAAATTTCATATAAAATATTAACTGGTTTTATTTTAATGTTTGGAAAAGATAAGCTCAGATTTGTTTTCTTAGCCTTACTGACTTTGAAACTTGCTAACTGTTTAAATAAATATTAAGATAAATTAAATTATTTTTTATGCAAAAATTTGGCAATACGAAATTCTTGTGCATTTATTTTTTTGAGGAAGTGTTTTCCCCCGGGCTTTTTAATGACCGGGAAAGCAGGGAAACAATTTAGCATATCCTGAAATTCCCGGAATTACCGCTTATGGTCTGGTTCTCCGCCTAACATTTCACGCGAAATTCTGTCGAAACTCTAAATAAAAAAAAATTGGCGGAATATTTTTAAAGAATGTTAATAGAATTGTACTTTTTTAATTTTGTGAAAAATTGGCGAAATGTTTTTGACGACATGTTTTTAAAACAGCAAAATGATGTCAGTTGTACTTATTTCACGCGAAATTTAAATCATTAGCTAATCACTTTCATGAAAAGACGAATTTGATTTTTGCTTCAAGGTCGTTAGTTATTATTATGTTATTTTTAAGTTATAACAATTATAAAATAAATACCTAATAATGTTTATTTTAAATTTAACATGTCTTTTTAACATAAAACTTTAAAATTCTATTCCCTTAATTTATTTAAAGTTGTTCACAATTTTCCTAATATTCTAAATGAACAAAAATACTGGTTTATTTTTAGAAATTTATTGAGATACATACGTTTAAATTTAATCTAAAATAGATTTAAAATCAACAACCCACTTATTGATTAAATTGATCAAATAAATATTTGTATCTGTTACATTTGTGTTGATTTTTGGTCAATACGTGATTCTACTTTTTTAAATTCTTTTTATTAATTGCTTAAAATTTGTATTGATAAAAACATTGTCCAAAAATAAATAAATAAATAAATATTTCCTACTTTATTATTGCGCAGCTTTTGTATTACAATAGTCGTTTTAAGTATTCTTATGCGTTACTGTGAATTAATTTGATAATTTAAAGTAGTGTTGTTGTTGTTTCTAATGGTATTCAAGTTTTGTGAATTCAATGATTTCGTTTATGAAATATAAAACAAAATTCGTTAAAATCTAGGAATTTATAAAATTATGAGTGCGCTCCCAAAATTAGCCATAACATAACAAATAAAACACAACCAATTTGGGGATTTTTTTTGTTGTTTCTCATCATGATCTCTCTTATATCGCTACACTTTTTGCAGACGGACGGATGTATATCATTAGATCACTTGAAAAAGTGATTCTGAGTTGATCGGTATATAAGAAGATTGGTCCAGAGATCTTATTTATAAGACACATCGCGAAAAACGTATGTAATTGATTTTTAATCGTTAAAAAATTACAGGACTTCATTTCTGCTTTGTCTTACGATTTTTCAGTAAAAATTTAATGTAGTTGGCGAAATTGAAGCAACATGTTGGGTAAACAGATAGATATTTAAAACAGAAAAGCCAGAATTTCGCAACAAAAAATGTTAAAAAATGCTGTAAATTATGCAAAAAAAATGCCGCAAACGGTAAAATATGCAACAATATGCACTTACGAATCGATGCCAAAATTCATAAAAAGCTATAAAACGGATAAATATAATGTTTCTGCAATGAAGGCAGAAAGAAAGAAAGAAAAAACATGCAATTGCATATTAATGGTTTCCCTGCTTATTACTAACAACAACAGCAATTTATTGTCTTGTAAATAAAAGATTATTTTTTAAAGGATTATTTTCAAATAATTTACAAATCAACCTGCAACGTTCTAACTCGTTTGATTAAATTTTTAATACTTACAGCCTGGCCCCGATGTTGACCGACAACTTAAGCGAGTGACAAAAAGTCACTCATTATCGTTCCCTTAAACGGCTCACGACTTGTCGGTCGACAGGTTTTACGTTTCTTACGTTAATAGTTCATTTATTTATTGTCAAATTACTGTACTGCCACATCAGCAAGTTCACAAATAAAACGCAAGTTTGAAAATAAAAATCGACAAAACATATAAATTTAGCCATACAAATTGAACTCTGATGAAGACTTTAGTGATTCTGAAATATACAAAAACCTAAATAAAATAATTATAAGAATTAATTTCCTTTTTATAAAAATTAAACGGGCAAAAATTCTTATTCTTCTTCTGTATAAAATGCTAAGTGGATTGATAAAAAGTTGCCATTTGTTGTTATTCAGTATGGCAATGCTGCGAGGTTTAAGCTACCTCTTAAAAACAGCAAACACAATTAGTACTCAATTAAATTTATTCTCAGATTAAATAATTATAGTTTTAAACTCGATGTTAAAAACCCACTCCTAGTAGTCAACTTGAAAAAATCAAAATCATTAGATTTTTCTTCAACCAACTCGACAACCGTCAAACTAATCAATTGGCAAAGCCATACACGCTTTGATTTGGACAACGACCAACTCAGTTGACAATTGAATTGAATCGTGTATGGGCTGCTTTAATGACCCTAGAGGGAAGCGAACTGACACCAAAGTAGTCCCGTGATAGGTCTTTGGTGGTATGGGCCGATTCTAGTTCTAACACTTTGTATGAATAAGACCTGTCACTTTTACATGGGGTTGTCATTGGAGGGGGTCAATTGACCTCATTTGACCAATCACAGATCTATTCTCAATGAACGTGCTTAGTGTCAATTACTAAAATGTAGTATTATTTTAAAACAATGTAGTATTATTTCAATAAAACAAGCCCTAGAATTAAATTCAATAACCAAATTTAAGAAAGTACCAAAAAATGTGTCACAGCACCGGTGAAGAAGGTACTGTAATTTATTACTTTTTCTAACTTTTTGTTCTTCATAAACCAGTTAAGGGATTGAGTCTTTTCTTTTTGTACTTGTTCTATTTTCACAACTCCCAGGACCAGTCTGTTGGACCAATTGACACAAATTTCCCGCAGGGGACCCATAAGTGGTGGTGTTTTTCAAGAACATTATAATAAATAAATATTAAGTGCTTGTGTGTAAAGAAAAATGTCGTCTTATATTTGAACGAAATGCCTCTGTCGACAACCACAACACAAGTGACTGATGTTGACATTTATGGTCGCATCATATTTCTTAATGGGCCGCAATTTTGTATGAAAACTGTTACGTTATCGATCGCTTGCATTGTCGATTGATTGTCACCGTGGGCCAATTTATTAAACTAAACTCAAGTCAAATAATTAAAGGAATAGTACCGTTATTTTTTTCATATTTTTTTATATTATTATTATTATTATTTTTATATATTTTGTTCTATTTTTGCACTGATTTTGCACACAGCTTCAATACTTCATTCCGCATACGTTATATACGCATTAAATATTTCAATATCAGTATTTTATTTAAATAAGATGATCTCAAAAACTATACTTAACAGAGAATCAATCATATTTCGATTCGGCACACTTAAGTCAATTAAAATCACATCACAAAGTTCGTAATCCCGACATTTTTTTGCCGACCAGTGTAATTATTGAGATCAGAAATATTTAGAAAATAAGCTATTCAGTTAAAACATAGTCAACTAACCCTTCGTTTTGTAATATTTGGATAGTTAATGGACTTGGAAAACTAATCAGTAAAATCACCACTAAATTCTAAATGTTTCCTTTTGCTTTTGTTTAAAGAAAAAGTACAAAAAAGGTTGCCCCTGTAAAATCGTTTAGCTCACTATGTTTTTGGCATGTCCGTGCATTTGTCCATGCAGTTTACCTGTATAAGTATGTGCTCTTTTTATATTTATTTATGCAAAGAAAAATATATAAAAATAAAATAAACTTAACTAAAAAAAAATAATAATACGTTGTTGGCATAACAAATCAGATCAGATTATTATGAATAAAATAAAAATACAAAAGATTTTTTTCTGTTTGTATCAATAAGACTTGTTGTACTTTTAGTAGTTTTAAAAAAAGTACCTGCTATGAATTAGAATTTTCTTTTATATTTAAAATTCAATAAAAAAAAATAATTGTATTATACTTATCAGTTTAAATATTAAAAGCGAAGAGAATCTATACAAAATATATAAAGTTTTTAACTTACTACACGTTTTGAAGAGACAAGGAACTAAAACAGAAATTAAAAAACAATGAGTATTGTAATAAATTAACAATAATTATGCAAACAGCAAAAGCAAAGGGATTAAAAGGTAACATTAATGTAAAGCTGAATTGAGTACATTATACTTCCAATTTCATAATGCCTACAATGAATTGAATGTATTTTTTTTATTTAAGCCAGATGTTATCTAAGAGAGTGTAGTGAGAAACAGAGAACTTCGAATTATGTGATATTTTAATAAAAATTTTCGTAAATGGGCAATTCCATAGTGCAGGATGTGACCACGACCACTCATATTTTTTGATAAAATTCAAAAATATAAAATTTATCATTTAAAAAAAGGATGTGATTCCCAAGAATGTTAAGCTTTAAAACTTTAAATAACATGTACAAATTGAAAGAACATGTTATCTGCTCAAAATGACCATCAGAAGGCTGTGACGGGTGTGACTTTTAGGATTCTGTAACATTTCCGCATATTGCGCACAATGACTTTAGTGCAGTTAATCGTTCAAAGTTTTTTGTTTTGTATTATATACTTATTTTCTGGAAAGAAATTTTTTTAATAAACATTTTTTTAAATTGTGACGGGTGTGACCTAGTAAGAAAACTCGAAAAGTTTAAAGAAAAAAAAAACACATTTTATTGAATTCATTAATGTAACAAACGTAAAAACAAACTCATTAGAAAATAATATGAAAAATTTATTCGCTACCCGTACTATCATAATCAGCAGAATATTCCAGGCGATTTTTTTTTAAAGTAGTTTTTTTAAATTCAGATAAATACATATGTACAGCAAACATTCACAGACGCTGCATCTGCTCTTTTAAAGTTATACATTTTTTGAATACTTAATCTTTAGAAGCGTAAAAAACCAGAATGTTACGCAATTTCTTTTTTTCTACTATATTTTTGGAACAATCCAGCGGAGGATGCATTCTCTAGCTTTAATTGCTGCCCAAAATGTTTCTTTTTGCAGTTGCGCCAACACCATCCACACCGCCTTTACCGTGTCCATTAGCTAAAAAATTCCAGGATACTTCTTGTTTAAAATCGTGTGGCGCATGACAAATGCTAAAAAACATTGTACCAATTTTTGAATTAGGATGCACAACCATCCGAAAATATGTGCCCAACTTTCAAATCAAGCTTTGTTTTGAGATCGTAAATAATCACTTTTAAGAAAACCCAAACACAGTGATTTCTTAATAATTTAAATGTGCTTAATTCCCAATTCTTACTATTTATAAACCGAAATTTATTGTTGGTGGGATAAGCTATTCCTATGCGCATTTCACTGGTTGCTTAGGCCAGATCATCAGGAAACTTCATCCAAAGATTTTAGAAAAGCTAAAGATATTACTCCAATAACACTGTTATGCGATTAAGAATTATAAACACAAAAAGTCTTATGCTATGTTCGCACGACAACCTTTTTTCGTAATTCGCTCTCTCATTCCTAATTCACAGGCCAATTATGATCCAAATTACATAATTCGTCACACAAAATTTTGACAGCGAATTATCTCAATTGTACGTAATTCCTTTTGAATAACCATGGCAACTACAAGTAAATCATTGTCATCACTAATTTTTATCGAAGGCTATAAAACCCATCAAATGAAGGCGAATCCATGTAATATGAATTTGCCTTGCATAAAATTGTAAAAAAGTTGCCTTTTGTGAAATTTAAAACAACAAATAAAGAAACAAAATAGGAATTAATAAAAAATGTATTAAATTTCAAAGCAAAAAAAAATTTCATAGATGTAAGAAGAAGAGTTGTTGAATTAAGAAGATGCCGTGTGAACAGCGTAATTCGTATTCGTAATTCAAAAAACGAACAACGTAATTCAAGATGCCGTGCGAACATAGCATAACCCGTAATAATATCAAAACTTTCTTTTCTATCAAATTTTTCTTAGCATCTCTTCTTTTCCTGTCCCTTTCTCTTTGTAAAGTCAAAAATAGAAGCGCACAATTATGCGCTACGCAATAAGACATACAGAGATGCAAAAAAGTAAGTGGAGGAACTCTCAACAAGTTTCATAAAAGAAAAAATAATATTTCAAGTACCACGGCATTCCGTTACTACGATGCAGGTTTGTAAGGGAGAATATCAAAAATAACTGTAAAAAAACTTTCTGTGTGTAAAGATGATAGCTACGTTCGCCAGTTTTTAAGGGCCAAATACACTTGTCAAGTGCTGTCCAGCTAGTGAATTCAGCGAGTACGTGTGCTGGACGCATATTCGCTGTCATATCTAAATTTTTTGATTTTCCATCCAGCATCGTCGGTGTGACACATACAAACAAATGTTCACTAATACTACCATAATGCTTGATGAGTAGTGTATTTGGGCCTTTATATGCGTTAAATAAAACGTCAAAAATGTTGCTTCAAAGTGGGAGCTCGCCATATAAAATGCATGTCTTCCGTATGCGGTATGGTAAGCGGGACTCTTACATTTCTTCCTTACAAGCCTGCTTCGTTTGAAGCTCAATTTTTTATTGGGAATTTTATTAAACTGTTCAACTTTTATTGTGACAGGTGCATCTAGGTGTGACTGAAAATTTTAATTTTCAAATTAATCCATAAAACTCTTATTATAAATCATACAAAGTAGAAACTTCAACAAAAAGTAAGCAATAGTATAATAAATCCAGAGATAACGGTTTTTTATAATTCTCAGAAAGGGAAGAAGACGGGAAGAGAATTTTCAAAGAGGTAGAAAAGAGTGTTCAGTTTATGCTCATTTTAAGGTGTTGTGAAATTAATAAAAATAAAAAAATTGTACTTTTTATATGTTCATAATTGTTATTTTCTTCTTAATATGAATTTACCGTTTTTTGTTAAAAATATGTAAATTTTTTTTCCTAAAAATTGCCGTTTTGCGTTGAAATGCCCAAATATGGCAATTTTCTAATCTCCCCGAAATTCAAAAAAGTCCGAAAAATAAGAAACCCTAGTTTTTAACTATATCGTTATAAAAAATCAAAATCAGGACACTAAATTCAAAGAAAGATAAGATATTTGCATAAAAATTTAATTTTTGTATTTTTTTTTTTAAGTTAAAGTGATGCGCAGAGCAAATGTTTGTATATTTTTCAAGTTTTTCCCAAAAATATATGTGTTGCATAAATTTGCATATTACTCAGCTTGGCAACAGTTTTTAACGAACGAATTGCTTTTGAGTCAATATGTTGCAATAACAAAATAAAAAAAATATATTTGTGCATATTTTTAAATGTTTGTAGGTATATTTGCATGCATATATATTTTTTTGTTAGGACAAGCACTCTGGTCATGATACCTGCTAATACATGGCATTGTGTTGGAACTACGAAAATGGGTTATGATAAGGAGGATAGAGGCAGTAGTACTTGTAAACATTTGAATTGAACTTACTTATGTTAAAAGTTTGAGGAAAGGCTTCTGCAGGAAGGTAATTCGTCAAACGAATAGAATTTTAAGCACCAGCCCACACATGACAGTTTTATTCCATTCTCGGTCGTATTTAGGTGATTTAAATAGTAAGGAGGTCAGATGGAGTGAAGTATCTCTAACTGAGGCACATGAATGCTTCTTATGACACCATGAATACATGTTTTGTCCATCGGACATCACATTGTATTTTCATGCCCAAAAAACAAAAGAGATTGTAAATTTGCGTAAGTGAACTGCTATCTGGAGCCATTGACTTGGGTTTATAAAACTGACCTAATGCTAAGTTCACACTTAGGTTTTTAAACGCGTTTAAGCAAAATGTTGATTTAGATAATCAAAGCCGTTCACATTACATTTGAGATGATTAAGATGACAGATGATTAAGATAAAAAAACACACAATAAAACAACTAACAAATTTATATTTCTTTAAAGTATTAAATATGGATAAAAAAAACACTTTTATAAAGTTATCAGAAGATTATTTTAATAATTTTACAGCCTGTTTGTCGATTTCGAACGTTAACGTTCGCATAGAAAATTATATTTAAAACAAAAACAAAACTCGAAAATTTGTTTTTGTTTTGAATGTAATTTTCTATGCGAACGTTAACGTTCGAAATCGACAAACAGGCTGTTAATGATGAAATTGTGAAAATTTATGAATTATTTAAGGAAAAAATAAAAACATTAAGCAGAAATCGTGGCCGGTTGTACACGATCATGTTGGCGATTCGACATTTGAGGTATGTTCAGTGGATTCTATGTGATTTATGAAGTGATTTAGTTGTAATCATGTCAATTTAAAGTGATTAACAAATCACTTCAATGTATGGGAAATCATCTCGATTTTGAAGTGATTAGAGCTTAATCACGTTCGAACTGCTTAAACGCGTTTAAGAAGCCAAATGTGAACATACTATAAGGAACGAAACACTTTTTGATTTAGTCCATTACAGAACTGGATAGAGTTAAATTTTGCGGATAAAGCTCTGAACCCTCCATATACAGATGATTCACCATGATCCGTCGCGCCCTTATACGTTAGCATGCAACACTGGGTCCTTGCGGAACTAAAATCGACCATATTCGCACAAACCCATTCCCAGATTAAACCAAGGTCTCGACCAAGCGTATCGTTCATATTTTGCCTCATAGCACCAAAATTAGATATGTTTGGCCTTAAGTTGAATGAATACGAATGGCAAAGTTGCTGTCGTCTGCAAACTTCTTTGTGCATATTTAAACTTGCCCTGGTAAAGATTTTTAAAAGTAGATATTCATACAACTCTTTTAAAATTCTTGTCTTAATTTATTACCAAAACTACTTTATTTAAAAAATTTATTTATTATATATGTGCCATAATATGACACATTAATACGCTTCTTTATTTGTGAATGAGTACATGAATTATTTGCAAGTTTTTTTTTTTTGTTGAGGGGAATTTTTTAAAAATTTAAAGGTGTGTTTATTCCACGTCATTTCTATGTCTTTATAGATAATACAAGTAAAACTAATGTTAGAGGGATTTGAATAATATCAATTAAAAAATATTAATAAAAACGTTTAAACATTTAACGCAAAAAAAAATTTTGAAAAAAGTAACAGTTGAATGACTGCAATTTGTTTGAGTTCTTACCGAAAAAACACAATTGCACCGTATGAACGTAGTATCGTACGATGTATAAACTTGGTCGTATTGAAACGTATAATAATTTATACAAAGCCACACACTAGCTTTTATAAGCCGGTTGCAAAAGTATTGTAATAGAAGAAGAAAAAGTATAAAATTAAATTTGATCAAATTTTCTGATATTATTTAAAAAAACTAAATATGTACATTTACGACAGAATTGTAGGTAAAAGGAACGTTGGACGTCTGACATTAATGGTGTTTTCTTTTCTACAAAAAATGGGACATTTTATTTTAAAAAAATGCAATTTGGTGTCTGTTTCCTAAAAATTTTGCTCCCGAAAAGGATGAGTTTTTTAGAATAAAACAAGCCACCATTTTTGGGAGCAAAATTTTTAAGAAACAGACACCATATTGCAATTTTTTTCAAATAAAATGTCACATTTTTTGTAGAAAAGAAAACACCATAAGTCTTACGTTCTTACGACGCACAGTGTTTTGTTCCCATATAACGATAGGACAAAAATTGGAGTTGACGCAAACTTCTAAAATTTTGTACCGTAGTTATATTTGCTTTAGTAAAGAAAAATTCAAGATGAAAAAAATCGGAAGGACACGCCCACCACCCCTATTCCAAAAATTTAAAATTTTTGTATTTGCTGTATTTTTCAAAAAAAAACTCATATTTCTTATACCAACCATAATTGCACTTTGTAAGCTATTTTTACCACAGTTGTGAAATAGACTTTTTGGTCCTTTGAAGGAAGTATGCAATTACTTTTACAAAAATGATTCGAGTTAAATAAAAGTTGTTATATATGTAAAAATCTTATAGCACAGAAATGCGCGTGTCAATTTTTTACTTATATATTTATTTACTCATCTCCCATGATTACGTGCAATTAACTTAAATATGTTTAAGTTTTGCCCACCATTAAGCATGACAAACATAAAAAAATACTCTTTTTTATATCATAAAAAAATTTTGAAGTAGCAAATTAGTTAGTGAAACAAGTTCATAAACGAGGAACTCAAAGCCTTCAATAAATTTTATTCAACAACAGCTGTGATCAGTGTTGCCAGAAGTAGGGGAAAATCCCTACATGTAGGTATTTGTGATACTTAAATAGAAGCGTAGGGAAAATCGGACAGATTTTTCATAATCTCCAAAATGTAGGGATATTTTGTCATATCGTATTTTTTATAAAATAAATGCTAAAAAAAAGTTTTTTAATGATATTTTATTGTCCAAACGGTTGAAAAAATGTTTCCCCCTAAAATATATAGCTTCAAAATATATTTCCGGAGTTGTTTGTGATTTAAAAAGTTTATGTATAAGTATAAGTATTGTATAAGTTTTTTCTAATGGTGTTTTCTTTTCTACAAAAAAAAGTGACATTTTTCTTAAAAATTTTGCTCCCGAAAAGGATGAGTTTTTTAAAATAAAACAAGACACCCATTTCGGGATCAAAATTTTTAAGAAACAGACACCAAATTGCATTTTTTTTTTAATTAAAATGTCATATTTTTTGTAGAAAAGAAAACACTATAAGTAATCATTCAATAGGTGTGATCCCGTACTTTTTGGGTAAAGCTCGGTAAAATGAGAGTGAACAATAATTTCTCTCACTAATGGACAAAAATGTACAAAAGAACAAAGAAAACGTTAATATGAAATGTGTTTAAATATATTTATAACATAAATGACACATTAACGTGCATAAAATTAAAATTTAAGCATTTACTTACATATTTTAACATTTTCTATTGTTTCCCAGTAAAAACTTCGCTTACTTTTTCAAAATGAATAGCTTCTTTAACTCATTATTTAGTAGCTTTCTTCTATCACTACATCTATAATAACTTCTACTACTACTTTTTTCTGGATGTATGTAGGTAAAAAAAGTGTAGGGAAAAATCGGATTTATATTAGCATGTGTAGGTATTTTTTCAAAAAATCCACTGGCAACACTGGCTGTGATCAAAAAAGGACAAGTTTAAAAATTTGTGTCACTCGTAAAACTGCTCTGAGTGGAGAAGCAGCTCACGCTTTTTGGCATTATTTCTTAAGGACAAACAGGTCGTTCTTGTTTGTCTGCTTTTTGTGCGTTTTGCGTTGTCACCCCGCATTGGTTAGTGGTTCGGCGTCGTATAACTGTACCGAGTTACAGTTTTTGCGGTTTCTACATTAACTATATGCAATCGTTTTTAACCTCAATGTTTTAATGTGTTGTCTGGTGGAGAACCAAAATTAAATCAATGTAACTGGTGGAGAACCATATATAACTCAGACGTTTTACTGGTGGAGTACAAAGGAAATAACTCAGACGTTTACTGGTGGAGACCAAAATACTCTGGAGCGGATTCTGGAAGCTCTCGCCTTCCTATACGAAGGTTTAGGTCGAACGAGGTTTTGTGGTTGAAGCTCCAAAAATTGTGTGATACCCTGGCATTATAATTTAAATAGT
Organism: Pollenia griseotomentosa; assembly: GCA_963931875.1. Taxonomy (NCBI): domain Eukaryota; kingdom Metazoa; phylum Arthropoda; class Insecta; order Diptera; family Polleniidae; genus Pollenia; species Pollenia griseotomentosa. Next base: position 90,896,138 of record OZ007563.1, read on the forward strand.
TCGCCAAAAAACTTTTAGTTTTAAGCAAAATCAAAAAAAAAAATTTGTGTTGTCGATCTACGGACGAAAAAGATTATTATATTAATAAAAACTCAATCCCTGAAGAAGTTGGAAAGAATGCCAACGAAACGTCGGATTTTATTGAGAATTAAATAAAAAATCTTTTATTTTCATTGCATTAATGACCATGAAAGCCTGCATATAGGAAACTTTATAAACTATTTAAAGTAATCGAAAAAACGCCGACCAACACTTATAATTTTAACACATTTTTTAATTAACATTTTTTTCATTTCACTGCTTGAAACGCTCTCAACATCATTTACGACACTTGCAATTTGTATGGAAATATCTCCAAAATTAAAGAATGGTGTTCTAAATCATAAAAAAAATTAGTACAGTACTTGACATAAATTACCATCCATAATGGATAAAATACATATTTCTAGTCAGTGTTAAAAGCAGGGCTGTGAAGTCGGCGTTAAGGTTTTTGTACCGTAGTCGGAGTCGAAGTACCCAACGACTCAGGCTCCAAAATTTTTCAGCATAAATTTTTTAATTTATTTTTTATATTCAAGGTCAATGCTGTACGTATAAGAATTAAAATATCGATTTAAAATTTTTACAGTATCATTTTCTCGCAAAAAAAAACATTTAAAAGGTACTGCATTAAAAAAGGAGTTTAAAGTCAAAAAAAAGACCAGTCTCATATACATACATACATTTAGCATCAATGTTAGAGTAGGAGTCTGAGTTGGAGTCGGATTTGTAGTCGAAGTTGGAGATAGAACTATTTTTTGACGACTCCACAGACCTGGTTTAAAGTTCTTTGAAAGTTTTTATATTTATTGGCAAGCTACATGAAAACCCTCTAAGGGCTAATAAATCAGTGCAAGTTAAACTATCTTTTTGGGTTAAAATGTGTTAAAGCCAGCAAATCTATAATTCAGTTAACATTTAAACCAGCTCTAAGCGCATAAAATTGAGCGTTTAAACTACCAATACAAACCATATGAATTTGATAACATTTATCGTAGTGCTGCCACATTAATTTTTTTGCACTACATATAAATATGGGGCACTGAAATCAGTGCCAGCTGTTAAGCTTAAACTACATATAAATTTAAGTTTAGTTCAACTGAACCAACGTTAAAACATTCACTGATTTATAAGCCATAAATAAAATACAAAAATTGTCATTTATTTCTTGGTTAAACCCAGTTTTTCCGCCATTTGTATTACCTAGGGTATTCAAACGATTAACCGTTGTTCGATTAATCGAATGGTTTTGAGCTATTAACTGTTCGAACAATTTAAAATTTCTTATTTTCGATTAACGAATAGTTTATGCCGATTAATCGATTAATCGAAAATTTGTTTTTTCACAGTATTGGTTTTTTTCTTTTATGTAAAAAAACAAGCGAATCTATTATAATGGTATACCACAATGATTTAGATGAAGATGATTTTTTTAAACGAATGAAAACAACCTTTACAAGACTATTAAAATTGTTTTAAAAAAAAAAATCAAAAAGGGAGTCAAGTGATATGATGGAGGGCTACCAATTTTTAGAATGACAGAGAATTTGGATATTCTTTATAACGCTTTACTTTCAATCTCTCCAACGTCAACAATAAGTGAAAGAATCCTTTTTAAATCAAGCTTCATTTAAACATAAGAAAGAAATCATTTCAAACATAGACATTTAAACTGTATACTCTTTTTGAAAGATTATTTTAGAAGATAAGCTTACATTTTGATACTATTTTTTATTTACAAAGTATTCCTTTTTTATTACATGAAGTACCTTTTGTTATGTAAATTGTTGTTACCTTTTTGAATAAAATGTTTATGTTAAAAAATATAATTTTTGGTCTTATTTTAAAATTTATAAACAAGACAAAATTAAAATTATTCGATTAGCCGAATAATATATAATTGATCGATTATTATTCGATTAAATTTTCACCTCGAATAATTATTCGCCCAATTTATTGAATAATACAAAACATCGATTAATTGAATACCCTAGTATTACCATTGCCAAACAAGGTCTATTATTAGACCCGTATTATTAACTCTTTCTGAATTTTGGCTTTATTTTCTAAAATTATTTCTTTATTATCCCTAACAATTCGCCAAATTTTGAATTGCAATAAGCATTCAAAAAACTTTATCCAATAGTGAGGGATTGAAAGGCCATGTTAATAAGTATCTGTATTTGAAACATTTGAGAATTCTATATTATGTTTAATTAAATTTTAGAGGTCTAATTTTTTTATATAAAGTTTTTAGTTTTATTTGAATCAATATTTCGGCACTCCTTTGGTTGCCTTCTTCAGGGTATTTTTCTTGATTATTTGACAAAATTTAACAAATTTATTGTTAAATATGTTTAATTGATAGTTATACCCACACCACAATAGTGGAGAGGGTATTATGCATTTGTGCTGATGTGTGTAACGCCTTAAAATATTGGTGCTAGACCCACCTTAAAGTATACCGATCGACTCAGAATCACTTTCTGAGTCGAACTAACGATGTCCGTCCGGCTGGCTGGCTGGCTGGCAGGCTGGCTGACTGGATGGCTGGATGGCTGTCCATGTAACCTTGTGCGCAAAGTACAGGTCGCAATTTCGGAGATAATTTGATAAAATTTGGGACATAGGTTCTTATTGGCACAAGGACCAAGCCTATTGAAAATGGGCCTAATCGTAGGACCACGATAGAAGATAGGGGGAAATTTCTTTCTCTTAGAAACTATAAAACCGATTTTAATGAAATTTAAAACTTAGATAGAACCATATCCATATGGACACAAAAGGTATGCATCTTTTCAAAAATAGGACCACAAGGGGATTTAGGGGCAATTTATGCCTCTCAAGGGGAGGTAGGGGACAATTTCTGCCTCTCACAAACTTTCAAACCGATTTAAATGAAGTTTATAAAAATAGATAAATCCATATTTATATGGACACATAAGCATGATGTGTTTTTAAATACTGTGGTGTAGGGTATCATATGGTCGGGCTTGACCGACTATACTTTCTTACTTGTTATATAATGTATTTGTGCTGATGTGTGTAACACTTTAAAATATTGGTCCTAAACCCACCTTAAAGTATACCGAACGACTCAGAATAATTTTCTGCGTTGATCTAAAGATGTCCGTCCGTCCGGCTGGCTGGCTGGCTGTCCATGTAACCTTGTGCGCAAGGTACAGGTCGCAGTTTTGGAGATAATTTTATATAATTTGGCACATAGGTTCTTATTAGCACAAGGACCAAGCCTATTGAAAATGGACCATCGTAGGACCACGAGGGGAGATGGAGGGCAATTTCTGCCTCTCAGAAACTATCAAACCGATTTTAATGAAATTTAAAACATAGATAGATCCCTATTCATATAGCCATACACTCTCGAAAATTTGTTTTTAAATACTGTGGTGTAGGGTACCATATGGTCGGGCTTGACCGACTATACTTTCTTACTTGTTTTTATATATTTTTTAGCGAAAATGTTTATTATTTTTCAAAAAAATAATAATTATAGATTTAACTTTATTCAAAACATTACAGCACAACAAACGGACACCACTAGACCCAAACTTGTATTTTAACAATCATTATAAAACAAACTAAATTATAAATGTTTTTCGAAGGGCGTAAAAGAAGCACTTCGATTTTGCTACTCACACAAATTAAATCGGCCTGGTTTATACAAAAACAACAAAACAAAATTTTAATATTCATAAATACTTTCTTGTAAGTGGTTAAATTATTGTTAAATCAAACTGTAGGTTCAGTAATTTTTTTTTTTAAGAAAATTAAAACAAACACATCAAAATCTATCCGACTACGAGTTAATGTCATCACTTATTGATAAATGTTTTGACAGGTTTTACGTATAAATATTTTTGTTTTCTTTAAATTTAGATTGTAATGTATTGATTAAAGTGGATATTGAAATGTGTGTATTGAACTGATGTACGACGTACTCCATAAATGTCTCAATAGAATTATGCAATATTTAAATTATTTCCAATACACAGACAGGAAGATGATTTCTTTTTAAAGCGGGAAGTAAAGCCAATTTAAAAAAGAAAATTAGATTAAATAAACTATAATAATCAAATTTATAATCAAATTCATGTGGGCTTTTATAAATTTGTTAAATTGTAATGAAAAAGTTCCGGATAGTTAACGTGAACAATAGCTACCATAAACGATAAAGTGACTATTTAGTTTTCTTCATTATAAGTTGATACCGACTACTTTTGATTGTTTAAAATACGTAGTTTTAACGAATAACTTTTTTTATTTCTTTAATTGAAAGTAGAAGAAAAATGTTTGCGCTTTTTGTTGTTTTTAATAAATTGTTATATTTTTTGTGTTAAATTGTGTTTTTTTTTTTAAATGTCAAATGTAAATAATGAGAGTGACAAAAAAAATGTCATTGAAGTTACCATATCTTCAGCAGAAAATATGGCAGCTTCAAATTCTTAAAGTTTACTTGTAAGATTACTATGAGGATAAAACTGCTGTTAGTTTATCTTTCAATTTTTAGGTTAATGTTTACTTGTAATAACAAAAAACCAATTATCAGTCAGAAGGCATCCTTAAAATAACTATTTGTAGGTTGTAATAATAGACCTAAAAATACTTTTTAGAACACAAAAGACCACATACATAAATCAAGACTAGGCTATACAGTGAGGGATTATGGAAACAATTGGTTAAATAATGTGCACACGTAAAGAAAACATATTTTTCGATATGGCTACGGAATAACAATAATATGTTTATCATTAATAATAGTATAGTTGTATTTCAACCATAACGTGTTGCTCTTAGAAAACATGAAAATGTATAAACTATACAATTAAGCTTCGTTCACAATAGGCAGCAACATTTTCACTGGTGTTCATCATTGAGCAACAATTTTTTTCGCGACCACAGACGTTTGAAAATTTTGCCCAGAACAATATTATGTATTTATTATTATTTGTTGGAACATTTTGTTAACATTTCGAGCCCCGGCCACGGTCAAGAATGAAAGATTATCAATAACAATTTTAATTAATTTTCATGTTGTAAAATTCCTTTCTTCATAAAAATAATTTAATGAAAATTAAATTTAATGAACTTAAGCCTAATTAAAAAATATTAAAAAAATTTGGATTAAAAACCATAAATAGTTCAACAAAATAACCACAATACTAATTATTGTTAAAGCTAAGGCACGGGCTGTATGTGTTCATTTGTCCTTCAATTTGTGCTGAAAAAGGTCAACAAGAAAAAGAAAGACATAAGTAAAAAACAAAAAATGTACATTGGACTTCAAGAAGAATTCTTGACAGAAGTACGAAAAAACAGAAGTAAAGAAAAAATAAAAGAAAAACATATGAAATACTTTGGGAAGAAATAAGATAGAAGAAAAAACGAAATTGTTGCTCTGATTGTGAACAAATCCTTCTTTAACATTAGAAGTCGCTTTTTGTTATCTAGACTTTATCAATGCAGACATAATAAAATAAATTATGAGACTGAAAATCAGATAAAACCTTTCGAAGAAACTGTTACCCAGAAAGTGGTAGCCAATATTTCGAGCTATTAATCAACGAAGCAGATTTGTAAGGGAGAAACTTCAAAGTTTCGCTTGCCATATCGCTTTCGGAAGACGTGAATTGTATATGGCGAGGCACTTTTTTTTAGCGCATATAAAAATTGGTGAATATAACAATCAGATTTCCACACTGCTGTTATATATTTCTTTTTAATCTGTTAAGAAATAGTTTACTTGTCTTATTGCGTAGCGCATAAATGTGCGCTAACTTTTTTAAATTTACTTTTAGTGCTTCGCAGAACAAAACAATTGCTTATTGGGTTGTTATTCGACTAAATATATTGCAAAATTTTTTTAAATTTGGCAGTTTTTCTTTACTTATATTCATATTTTCGATTATTTTCTCAAATCTGATGATTTTAAATACAAGATTAAAATTCAGTCTCTAAGATTCTCTGGTTAAAAATAGTGGTGGTTTACCCACTTAACTGCTTTTTTTACACTTGTATGTTCAAAATAGCAAAACAGCAAAAACTCTGATTAATTGCCAAAAAATTACAGCAGAATAAAAACGTGGTTAAGTTTTTAGTAATTTTAGTGAGAAATAAAGAGAGCAACGACGCACAGTGGCTCAGAATCATTTTTCATCGGGCAAAAGTCGATATTTTAGAAAAAAAAATTTTTATTTTTTTATATGTTTTTCTATAGTTCTAATTTCATTGAATTCGGTTCAGCAGTTATTGAGAAATTTAAGGTCAAAGTTGAAATTTTGATTTTATTAGCATTGAGTATAAAAATGTGGTCTTTAATCTGTTTTATTTTAATAATACCCAGAATAATTTTGTAAACTGGTTATCACTCTGGTTTCACTTAAAACGATTCCTCTAGAACCGGTTCTAGTGGGACAATGAAAGCAAATCATAATTAAACTGTACTAGTCGCAAACTTTAACAATCTGTTCAGCCTACTGGTAAAGGACATATGCGGTTACCCATGAAAACCACAGATATATGGGTGCGTATTCAGTTAAATAACAGCCCAGGCGCAAGATTAACATTTCCCCACATAAACACTAGATTTTTTAATGTAAAATGTATTTTTTAGACCCAATAGAATTTACAAAGGTGTTAGCTGTCAAATGAACTATCATACTGCGATCACTTTTTGACTTTAATATTTAATGAGCATATGGAGTGAGACCAATACACAGCAGAACCTACAGACTGTATTGTATCCGGAGAAAATGCATTAGTCTGGTTTACACGCTGTATTTTATTTCTTCAAGAATAAAGAATCACACAAGCAGCATGAAAAATAAATTAAACCGACTGAAAGACATTCTATCTGCTCCCGATAACTACAAATTGTACCAATGTTCTGTAACTTAAGGGAGCACTTCTCGCATCGTAAATATATGAAACAAAATATTCCATCGTTTCTCGAAAATTAAGAAAAAAGTGTGTCTGTAACTCATGTTAAAAACTTTAGAAGAAATTATGTCGTTACATTGGCATTGCAGACGTTCAGTCCACCACGCCAGTCACACATATCGTTCACAACGACCAACATTTACTAAAATTTAAACACTTTCAACGACGGAGGCGAAAATTCAACCGTCGGCTATACCAAATAATGTAAAGTGCGACTTTAATGTTTGTTGTTTGCAAACGAGCTTTAAAAACATTCGTATTTTTTCGAATTTCATACAAATTATTTGTTCTAACCTATTTTGCTTGTAACCTATTTTCGTTTAAAAGCCACATTTTCTTAGAATGCGTAAATAATTCTTGATGCAATAATGTTCGCGTACAGTCCACTCTGTTTTTTTATATTTTTTTAACCAACTGGCAACATGTTTTTATTTACCTTTCTGGCAACTTTTATTTTTAACTATTTATTTCAATTAAATCAATATTTTAATTAACTTTTCTTTTGTTTAAAAATAATGGTTTTATCGAAGAAAATAATAGGCCAAAATGTGGATTATTCCAGATTTCACTTATTATCCATAAAATGGCTTATAAAAAAAAATCGGTTATAGTCCAAATTCGCTTATAGTCCACAAAAGTTGTGTAGTGGACTATAAGCGAAAAGTACGTATTATTCTTTGCATTTTGCATTTTTTTTTTGTCGCCTCATTTTTATTCGTGAGTTTTTTTGACAGTAAACAGCTGTTTATTTCATTATATATGGCATTTTTGTTTCATTTCACACATTTCAATCGAAAAGATTCTCGAAGCGAGAGTTGCAGAACATGGGCACGGGTGTTAAATTGTAAAATTGCTTGTTTTTGATATTTGGAGAGCTATCTATAATGAAAAGCTCTTTTCTTTTCATTTAAGAAGCTTACAAACTCTCACTCCAGATTTTATATTCTATGTGAAGCAGTTTCCCTGGTAAAAGATTAATAAATTATCATTTTCTTTACAAGTACTGGCTGTGTCTACTGCTCTCCCGCATAACTTCACGTTTCATGTAATATTCCCCTAATGCAATCATTACAAGATTTTGAATTATTTGCCTCTTATCTGTTGTAACTAAGGTGACGCCAAAAAAAACTCTCATTTCAGATGGCAGTTTAGAAAACCTGACGAATATTTTTTAAAGCGATTTTATAATTGTTGTAAAAAACAGACTAAATGACTTTAATTATTACCCTGAAGCCGATCTTATCAGTTTCTTATTGACATTAGGGGAGGCAGACAATTTTCATAATAGCAATTGTTTCCCTGAGTGTAATCTAAATATTCCAATTCTAGAGCTAAGACATTGTTGTTGTTACGCCACTTATCAAAAGAGATTTTTATGCTTAAAGGCTCCAGAGAATATTATATTACAAAATGCACTTAACAAATGCTAAATAAAGAATCTCGGGCTTGTTATTACACCTTACCTTTAAAGTTCATGTAAATTGAAGTAAGGTTTAGGTAAAGTAAGGAAAAAAGTGGTCTTTAAATATTTTTCATTATTATAACTTTTCTGTAAGATAATTAAAATATGTCAATACTAAAGCAAATACCGAATGCATTTGACATTTCATCAGGTCATTCTTGGTTTGGCGTATATGCCAAAAAGTCGAATTGGAGAAAAACATCAATATTTCTGGCATATGTTTCAAAGAAAAATGTGAATGTTTGTGAACGTTCATAAATGAACTTAGAAGTTAATAGTATTTTATTGAAAGTGAAAGTTATTGTTCTGTGCCACATACGTATACTAACTGCTGTGCATTGAGTTGTGACATTTAATTTTCTTTTTACTAAATTTTTTCTAACGGTAATAAAGCAAAGCAAGAGTAATATTAATTTTCTTGTGATATTATTTTGCTATCGCTTCAGCAGGAATGAAATTTTTTTGTACGTTTTTGTATGAGGAATTTGCAGCATTCACCAAACAGTAGCGCTTGTAGAGAAAAACAATACTTAATTAATTTTAAAATAATTGATTAAAGGAAAATTAAAAATATCTCAGAAGACGGTCAAAACTTCGTGAAACAGGTTTTGCATTCAGAAACGAGGTATTCAAAATATATATACATATACCCCATACCTTACTCAATTTTTTTTTAAATGGTCAGTAGGTCAAACCAATAAATAACTGACGATTCGTTTATTTGTTTTCATTTAACATATTTTGGTGTTTATATGGTAACTCTTACATGGCAACTTTAAAATTCAAAGTTTAAATGCATAAATCTTTCCTTTAGCTTATTGTTCACTTTTAGCTTAAAGTTAAGTTATGATAATGAAAAACGAACTATCTACCCGATAACAATCTTACTTAGCTATCGGCAAGTTGTAATAATGTCCCTAAATTTTAATTTTCGAAATCGGTGATCACAAAAAAATTGGACTTTTGGCCAATGAAATTAATTTCTGAGCCACTGTACAGCGTCTCTCGGGTATTGTAAGCAGAATTTTGTTGCCAAAGCAAACGTGCCGATACATTGAAAAATTGGCATTGAGTGGTTTAAAAACTGCAAACTTGACTGTTTTACAAAAGTTAAATATTAATTAATACATATTATTCTAACCTTAAGCTATTTCTTAAACACAAACAAATCTGGCAAAACTGATAAAAAAAATTTTCTCAACATTTATCTCTGCAACTGAACGTTCTTGACCGAATCTCACACATATTCTAACTCGTTATTTACACATTAATAATAAATTATTTTAAAGTTTAATACATTTTCAATTAAATGCAAATTAACCTTTCATAAATTGAAACACAAAAAAAAAATAATACATACAATATTATATTACAGAATCCAATTCCAAACATTGATCATGACCCAGTATGTATTATAAATGGCACTTATTTGTAATTAAAATTATTTCTAGTACTCATAGCATAATTAAATAAATGTTATAAATATGTAATTAAGTTAATTTTTTTTATTTCAGAATACATCTACAACATTGGTCAAAAATTGATATCTATTGCCAAACCTTTTGATGCCTCACAAAATCCTTTGGCCTCGGATTTATGTCGTCTACACACCCAACAATATTTGGATGGTCTGCAGAATTTTGATTTGTGGGCTCTGAAAAGTAAGTACACGGAAAAAAATAATTTTCATATTTGAATACGAAAATCGAATATTTGATTAAAAAATTTTTGAATTTTCTGCGATGACGATTTCTTAGTTAACAATCATGTCAATAAAAGTCAATAAAAAAAGTTGTTGCCCAAAATAATTTTTTTCAGCAAAATGCTTACGTGATTTGTTAAAATAAATTGTTTAAAATGTTGAATAAATCAATCAAAATGTTTATCGAATCTTTATTTATTTATTTATTCATTATAATGTGCTAAATTCCCAATTTTTATTCTTCGATCAAAACACTAAAATTTATTGTGGGGGTATAAGCTAGTCCCTATGCGCATTTGGCTGGTTGCAAATCATCAGGAAACCTTTTTCCAAAGACTTTGGAAAAACAAATGATATTATTCCAATAAAACTGTGAAGCAAATGAGAATTATAAGCTATTAAAAAATACTGTCTTAATTTGATTCAAATACTTTTTATTGAATATGAAGAAATATTTAAATATTTCATTATTAAATATGTTTTATTGAGTGCTATTTTGCAAAGTGTAATTTTGATACATTTTTTCATTTAATCAAATAAAAAGTTTTTTGACCTAAAATTTTATTTTTAACAAACTGTGTTGTTAAAAATTGTCTTGAGATATTTTTTTCTGGGATTCTTAACAAAGTTGGAGGATAAGCAAGTAAAACTATTATAATTTGAAAGTATACACTCACAAGTTTTTAAAGTATTTTATGATTTTTGAAAATGAGCCGTTTATGGAAAATATCTCATTGTATGGTATGTAGTGCGATTAGCTAATTTGCTGGCGGTTTAAGTCAGCTGTTACTTTAAACAGTATATTTTTGTTATTTAAACTTAAATAAATTACGTATTTTATTAAATCGATAAAGTGCATTTTGTATTTCAAATGGCTTTTGAGTATTTTGCATATGATATTAAATTAAATGAATGCAAAACAACAGCTTTATACTTTCGTTAAAAATAAATTACAGAATCACACTGTCGTTACTGCAAGCGAAATTATATGTCGACAAATATAACGATTATCGCTTCTTTAAAAGTTAGTAAATCGCACTTCTGGACTTTGTCAAATATAACTTTTAGTTTTACTGTAAAAAGCTTAAGCGGCAAAAACAAAATTTTACAGGAGAAGGATTTTTTATTTTATTTCATATAAATTTTGTATTAAGGTTGTCGCTTACGATAAAATAGTTTTTGCTATAAAATCGTAACGGTACTTTAAGTGACATTGACATTTTAAGAGAAAATGCAAGTGTTGCCAATAACGAAAAAACGAAAATAGAAAATTATGTCGCTTAAGCTTTTTTTGCGGTAATGCCTCGATATATAATCCTGAAAAACTTAAATATTAAGCGGATTTTGGAAAAGATATCGTTAGATATAACATAACATAAATATACAAGCGTTATTTTCACGTTTTAACGATAAGGGTATATTCCGGAATAAGCTTTATAAGCTTTAAGTAAACATAAACCAATGACAACAAAATTAAAAACATGTTTTCTTACAAGATTCTACGCCGAATTTTTCCATGAAAAATTTTAGCTGAACATGGACCAATTTCCATAAAATTGCAATTCAGTATTTAAACAAAATATAATTTCCTAGAGTCAACCCTAAACAGGACCCATTTTATTATCAACTCTTGTATATAAGTTTTATTGTGAGCAATTATGTGTTCGGTCAAGAAAAGATTCCGAAGTAAAGTTGGAATAAAGGAACACTTTTAATACAGCCTGTAAAATCCTTTCTTTAGCTATCGGTAAGTTGTAAAAACCGGCCTAAGAATTACTCAAGGAACCAGAATATAAAAAAGTTTCACGCGTAATAAAAACTTAGTATACCCACTTTTACCGTTAGTGGTGGTGCGAATAACACCAGGGAAAATTTATGCATTTAATATTTAAAGCTCATCTAATGCTAAAAATTAACTGATAGTAAATCACAGAATCTTAGAATTATTCAGCCATGTTTAAACTTCTTGCTATTGCGATTTACAGAACACATATTATGCGCATAGAAAAAAATAAAAATTGATTTCAATTAAAAAATTTGTGATATTAATTAAAAATTTAATTAAATTTGCTACAGTAAACGACTAAATAGTAGCAATTAAACGTTTAATTTATTTGATTAAACGCTTAATTAACTTGATTAAATGTTTAATTAACTTGATTAAATTTTTAATTAAAACAGATCTAATTTTTAATTAATGCTTTAATTGAAAAAAAATAGCAAGTTTTTTATCTGTGCGGTTTCAAGTCAGAATCGAAATGTTAAGCGTTTGTCAGAACATGCCCGATAGGTTTTTATTTAGATTTAGTGTAAAAGTTTGTCTTGCACGGTACTGTCTACTCTGCTACTTTGCCGTGGTTTTAGGATCACTGGATACCACTAAAGACAACTTACTTAGACCGGATTTTTTTATGACGTGTATTCTTGGAGGGACAGGCAAGGCAGCACTTTAAAATTTGTTGACGTAGGGAGTTAAAATAAGACCTGATAGAAATGCTGTCTTAGGGAATTTTGGATATGACGAATTAATAGAAAAACATATAAGATTGCTATGCTCGGCTGTGGTAAGTCTTAAATACCCTTCACCAAACGGAATGCAGCGTCTTAGACCACTCACCCACTAACACACATTATCAAATAGAATTAATAAAAATTTTTCTAAGTAAACTTTTTCGCTTAAAACATATTTCTCTATTAAAGCGGCAACTTGTTTATGTATACACAGAAAACAATAAAAATTTATTTTAATTAAAAAATTTGTGATATTTATTAAAAAATTAATTAAATTTGCACCAGTAAACAAATTAATAGTATCAAACGTTTAATTTACTTGATTAAGCGTTTAATTCAATTGATTAAACGTTTAATTCACTTAATTAAATTTTTAACTTAAGCTGATTTAATTTTTAATTAATGCTGTAGTTAGTGCAATATTTTGGAAAACTTTTTTTGTGTAGCTGAGTTGCAAAACTCGTTCCTTACAAAATTAAAAATACGTTTTTATATAGCGATTTTATGAACAAAAAACAAACGGTTCTTTCTACAAAACACTTTATGATAAACGCAAAAAGACCTTACTAACAGTTTGCATAATATGCAACTTTGTCAACTGTCAAAACAACTGGTAGGTTTTACAAGAAAAATAAATTATAAACCGTTTAAGGCAATTTATCAATTTATCATTTTAATTAGTTTCTTCACTCGGGATAAACCAAGTTTTTTATGATTACTTTGAGTACGAGTCGAACTCAAAAATTCAAGTACGAATAACACTAAAACGTACTCAAAATAATCCGAAATGGGATTACTTTTGAAAATCAATCCCGGAATTTCTTGAAACAAGTATAAAATATTTAAGTCAAGTAAAAAAAAGATTAAACTTTTCGTTGTGTTTAACCCTTCGGCTTTGATTTTCTATACACATTAAAAAAAGGTCTGGCCAGATTCATGTGTACCACGAAGGGTTAAAAAGTAAATTTTAACTTCTGCTTCTCATTTAGTCAGGTCTGCCATATTTGCCGATTTTTTGCCTCTAAATTATCAAAATGCCGATTTGCCGATTTTTGCTCAAAAAATGCCGATTTTTCAATAAACGACTTAACACGGTAAATTTAGTTTGCTTTGGTATAACTTATTCATTTTGTGCAACACTTGTTAAAAGTTTAAAATTTTATTTGAAAATTATTCAACTATGAAGAATGAAAGAACTAAATCTAAATAAAAGAAAAAGTCAACGCTTAAAATATCTTTTTCCATAAGGAAAATATAAAAAGCTTTATATACGAGTTTGAAAATGAATAGACGCTTACAAAAGAGAAAGGCTAAACTAAACTTACATTCACTATCAATAAAAATAATTTGAATAAAAAAAATTATTCTTTTAAGATTATACGGAATTGAGGATGATGCAGCTTCAGCCGATAGCCAATATAATGTAAGGAAGTGGAGTAAATTTGCAAGCATTTTGGGAAAAAATCATGTTTTAATCGTGAGAGTTTTAGTGGTGAAATTCCAAAAAATTATTTTCCTTCTAAACCTTAATTAAACAAAATATCGTTGGTCCCTGAAAAATTAAAATTTGGAAGGAATTTTATTGTTCAAGTTTAATAATTCGAATTGCTTTGAAACTGATTTCTGGGGGCTGATTCTGGCAGTCTTGATCGAATACTTTGTCGTTTCGAAAGCAATTTAATTTCTGATTCTTTCAGTCGATACTCAAATTATCGAAATTATTTTTCAGTGTTGGAAAAACTTAAATAAATGCTTTACAACATTGAAAAAAAATTGCTTTCAAATCGAAAAAGTAATCGATCGCGACTGCCAGAATTAGCCAGTATGATTTAATAAAAATGTCAAATTTCAATATTTGTCTATAAAAAAAAAAGTTAAAAAAAATTTACCCTAAAGTACAAATAATTTATATTTGTTTTTCATTAACTACAATTTATTTATAAAACGTTTCTTTTTTTTATTGATTATTATGTTTAAAACATTAGTTAATGCTGCATTTTTCTGTTTTGTAATTAAAATTTTTTTTTAAATTTAAGTGCCAATAATGCCGATTTTTTTTTTTTTTTTTTTAAATATGCCGATTTCTTATCAAATTTAGTTTATATATTTGGTTAAATATGAGCACACGATTTTTAAAGTAAAAACCATATCGAGCATGATGTTGGTGTTTTTTTTATCATTCTGTAAGGTATAATACGGGTGAGTAAATCAATCATAACTTTTTCTTTCTAAGTTATTTTTTGGTTTTTTTCAAGCATGAATTCGAATTTATAATACTTGAATCAAGCGTATTTTGAAATTGATTCAATCTTAGTTTCACTTAAATCAATCTCATTTTCGGATTATTTCAAGTACGAAATTGCGATTGAACATGGATAATTTAATAATATGGATAATTTCGCTTCGGATTGATTTGAGTACGGATGGATTGATTTTTTTTTTGAGTGTTGCTTATCCTGTTTTCAAAATTTTAGAAAGGGCCTTTTGCCTTTTAGGTAACGATGTATAGATTTCAAAACCCTTCAATCTAATTTTTCATTGTTTCTTAACATAATGTACCTTATAATTACACTCGCTTAAATGCAAAGTACGATAGAGTTACGAAAAAAAAATTCAAACCTGTCTAAATAAATCAAAGAATATTAATTAATCATGTAACGCATACAATTTGTTTTAAAATACATATAAATTAACAAAACTAAACGTGTCTACAAGGTCGTTTAAATTAAATAACATTGACTAATCGACAAGATGTCAACACTTTGAATTTGGCTCTCTAACATGAAATTTGACAAAAAGCAAACAAAATATTTGGTAATACACTTTTAATTATTTGGCTAACAAAATGCATAGAATCAAGCAGTTGTAGATATTTAAATAATCATTTAGTATAACTAGGACTTGACCAACAAATATTTACATATTGCGACAAATAAATGTTGCAAAACAATTGCAAACTGTTTTACAAACAAAATCAGTTTATTATCTTTGTTGCAATACTAAAACTTCGATTTCAATTGGGCAAAACTACGTGAAAAATTGTTGATGTTGTTGTTGGAGTTGTGATGTGGTGTGAAGCCAAGAATTGAATTTTTAATGCAGACATTTGACAAGACAATTTGTCACTTCAGTTGTCGTCTTCAATTATTAGTAAATTATGTATGATTGTGTGTCTCAATACTAAAGTACTTTAGTCAGTGTCTGTTTATTTCGTTAAAATAATGAACATTGATGGATGGATTCGTTATTTTTTTTTTTTAAGTGTTTATTGAATTTGAAGTAAAATATGTTTATGTTGTTACAAAAAAAAATAAGAAAAGAACTTTACAAAAACTATTGATATTTTAGGTAAGAGTAAGATAAATTTGATAAATTACAATGATTAATCTTACAAAAGTTTTGTAAGTTTAAACAAACATTTGCAAAAAAATATAAAACAAATGAATTATTATAATTTACATGTTTTAGAAAAGAAACTTTCGTAACTACTTTTTTCGTGTTATTAACAACAAATTATTCACCCTTATTGTGTTTGGCGTATTTAAAATACGCCTACGACTGTTTGGTAATAGATTAAAGAAAATAAGTTCACGTTCTCTTTAATCTATTACCAAACAGTCGTAGGCGTATTTTAAATACGCCAAACACAATAAGGGTGATTATTTTACGTCGTGAGAAACCCGGCAGCGGCGGTCCAATATTGATGGAATCATCATTTAGTAATATTTAGGCAAAACTTTAAGTAATCATGTTTAATCAATTACTTCGCATTAAAAAAACTCTAATTAATAAAATTTAAATAGAAATAAATAAGTAATTACAAAAAACTTCTAAATCTACACTCAAAAGAAAAATCTATCCATCCGGTGGGTACGGATTTTATTGAATCAAGTACAGAAAGATTCATTCAAGTACGGATTTTCAATCGCAAAATACTTAAATTATCCATATTCAATCCCGATTTCGTACTTAAAAAATTCTGAAAATGAGAATGATTTAAGTGAAACTAAGATTGAATCAATCTCGCGCTTGATTCAAGTATTATAAATTTGATTTTATCCTGAACTTGTGCTTGAAAAAACCCAAAAAAGAAATTAGAAAGAAAAATTTATGATTGATTAACTTACCCGTTTTACATCTTACAGAATGATAAAACACCAACATCATGCCCGATATGGTTTTTACTTTAAAAATCTTATGTACGTACATATTTAACCAAAAGTATAAACTTTTAATTTACAAGATTTTGTTTGTCGTGCTTAATTCCCAATCTTTATTATTGATAAAAACGCTGAAACTTATTGTTGATGGGATAAGCTATTCCTATGAGCATTACACTGGTTGCTTAGGCCAGATCAACAGGAATCTTCATCCAAAGATTTTAGAAAAACTAAAGATATTCTACAACTAAAACTGTTAAGCGTATAAGAATTATAAGCAACAGTCTTACTTGTAAAAACATCAAAGCTTAAACAAAAACATCAACAATAAACAGTGAGTTTATCTCTTCTTACATTCCCCACTACAATTGGTTGGAATTCTTCCAACATTAACTGTAGTTGTAATAAACTAAATGAGAAGCAAGAGCTTAAATTTACTTTTAACTCTTCGTGGTACACAAGAGTCTGGCCAGAACTTTTTTCAATGTGTATAGAAAATCGAAACATGCGTAAGCCGGAGGGTTAAACACAACGAAAAGTTTAATCTTTTTTACTTGATTTTACTTGACACTTATTTCAAGAAATTCTGGGAGTGATTTTCGAAAGTAATCCCATATAGGATTTTTTTAAGTATATAAAATAAATGATTGAGATGAAAAATAAAGTGGGGTTGGTCATACATTTGACCCATCTAGGGGCATCCTAGGCGCTGCATTAGCCAAATTCAAGAATTTCAACAATACATATATGGCGGTTTAATAGAATTCTTCAATTTGGCCCCTGCAGTCCTTAGGATGCCCCTAGATGGGGCAAATGTATAACCAACCCCACTTTATTTTTCATCTCAATCATTTATTTCTAACATACCTACCCTCTATCTCCATTCTTTAAGGGGGCTCCCATACAAAATGTTTAATGCAGACTAGAAATATATTCAAAAAAAGTCCCATAAATGCCCAGGAGTCGCCCCCAGTAAGATAAAATGTATGACCGACCTCAATTAGTTTTTTGTCCTTAACATTTTCTCGATACATACTTGCCCCTTATCACTACTTTTTAGGGGCTCCCAAGCAAATATTGCGTCTTATGAAATTCTAAAATCAACTTTTGTGAATAAAAGCAAAAGTTGGTAATAGATTTCATCATTTATGGCTTGTTTTGTTTGCAGCTTCGTTTTTTCTATGTCTGCAAAAAATTAGAAGCCTAGCTGAATTTTTCAATTTTTTATAAATTTTTAAAAAACAAAAATTTTGATAAAAAAATTTCCAAAAAAAAAAAAATATGTTTCTAAATCGACCGCTCATATTAAAAAAAATTTACATTTCTTAAAGAAAATTTTATAGCGGAATTTTTTTTTTAGTAATTTCAATAAACTGAACAGTTTTTGAGTTACGCGAATATATGTTGTGCAACCTCCTCCATTTTTGAAATAACGGTATATCTCGAAAACAAGAGCTAACCTTAAAAAACGGTGGGCACCATTGGATTCAGCGTACCCGAATTATGATTAAACGCCATGTACCTGGCTTGTCTTATTTTGCAACTAGCATAGTGTTATTATTTTTTAAGTGCGATAAAGAGCCCACTACCGAAAAACACGTAAGAACTTCCAAACATGTAACAAACATTAATGCATATTATATTATATAAGAGTAATTAAAGATAAATTACCACTGGTGACGTAACAAAAATTTTGCAAAAGTATTAATATCAATAAATTTTTTGAGCATAAGAATAGTAAGCTAAATCTCCCAAAACAAACTCTACTTTTTATATTATTTTATTTCAACACGCTAAACAAAAGTAAAGATTTCATAAACAAGCTGTTATGCCCAGTTATCCATAACAATATTTCTTAAATATGGACTCAAAAAAGCATTAAGAATCTCTAATCTATAGTATCGAGATCAGTTTGAGAAGTTTACTTGGAAGTTCAAAGTCAATCATCAATGATGTACAATATCCATTTAAATTTAAAAGCTTTTTCAAAAGTCAAAGTCAATCAAAATCACTCCGAAAAGAGTGATTTGTTTGCAAAAAATTCTTTGTTAACTTCAGTATCACACATGTGAAGGTCATTTAAAAAATATATAAAAATAAAAAACAAACTCTGATATTGTTTTTTTTTATAAGCTCAAAACTGCAATATTAAGAATGTTTTTTGGTTTTTTTTTTTTTTTTTTGAACAAACCTCATTCGTTTGTTAATAAAAACCCATATTTATAGAAAATGCAAGTGCAGCAGTTTTTTTTTTTAGTTTTTAAATTTTAGATTTTTTTATTCAACATCATGCCAACTTTTTAGAGACATGGCAGCTTGAAAAACAAAAAAAAACACCATTTTTCACTACCACCACATTGACAGGTTGCATGCAATGACAACCGCTTTTATTGACTTCGAAAACTTGACACAACACTGCACTAAGTCCAACAACATAGACAACCCAACGTTCGCGTTTGTGTTAGTCATGCAACATTTTTCTTGACCCGTAAATTAACCCTAACATTGAGCAGAGTATAGCAAACATTGAAAAAAATATATTCGAAATTATTTTTTAATTTTCAGTAGTTGTTATGGCCGAAAGCAACTTGTTTATTTTTTGGAGGGGTGTAACAACAACAAGAAAAGTTGCTTGCAACTGATCAAGTTCGATTTTTTTTAAGCTTGATTCTACAAGTAAAAAAAGTCTGATTTTAATAGATTTTTTTTTTTAAACTTCAGATCGAATTTTTGTTTTTTCTCAACCTCAACTTGTAATCGAATCTGTTTGTTTTCAGAAAACCTGATAAGACGTATGTTCTTAGATTTTTTTTTTTTTTTTTTTTTTGTAAATAATTATGTGTTCGAATTAAAATTAAATGTTTATAGAATTTGGAAAACTCATGATCAAGGTTGCGTTAAATGACAGAAATTACGTTTTGTTGTTGGTAAAAAAACATCTAGATAAATAATTTTTATATTTTCTTAGAACTTTAAAATTCTTGTTACAAGGTTACTGCAATCAAATAGGCGTAAACAACTTTTGTATTAAGAAAAATGATTATGATTAATAATTTTATTACTCTAATAGTGCATTTACACTTGTAATTTTCAAACTAGCTTATGATCGTAAACTACTTTCATAAACAATACCGTTTACATCAGCATTTTTGACAGTTAAGTTGTTTATCTTTGACAAGTTCTTAGCCCCAAAAATAAAAAAAAAACGTTGATGCACAAACATACGAACATATAAACAAACCTTTTATTTCCGGTGTCCATCTAAAAGAAACTATGTAAAAAAAACCAACATTTCTTATAAATTTTGAATTTTTTTAAACATTTTCTTTGTTTATTTTATTTTTCTTACTATTGCTTTGGCTTTTTTACAGACAAAAGTAAATTTTTTTTTCACCTGATTTTTTTTATTTTTGAGGAAATGTCAAATATCAGTAGCATTGCCAGAAAAAAATTTGAAAAAACAGAGTTGCATTAACAAAAACTGGTTGTTTTTAACTAGTTTATCTCAAAAGCAAGTTACAAACGTGTTTATAATTTGTATGGATAAACAAGTTTCTCAAACTAGTTTATCATCATAAACAACTTATAACCTGTTTATGGCGTAGGTGTAAATGCACTATTAAGCAAGCTTTAGTTATATTGGAAAACCAAACTCAATTTAAAAGCTTGTTTTAAAAAAATTTAAAAGAAAAAATAAAAAATAAGAAAAATATTTAAAGTCCTGTTTGTTTTAAGAAAAAAGACTTATACATTAAAAAAAACTGCAATGATAAGATTTAAACCAAAACAATTAGAACGAAGAATCTTTACAATTTAATCGGGCATGTTTTAGAAATCGAAATGAAGTTCATTTAAAATTAAGCAAATTTTAAATTCGACCCTGTAATGAATTTCATTAAAATATTGCTTTTTATGTACTTTGAGTACCAATTATCTTGACAAGAACAACTCTTAAAACCAAAAAGGCCATTTTGTAAGTAATCGAGCTAAGTTTCTCAATCGATTAGAATTCCACTTCATTTCAATTTCTAGCAGTGTTCGAAAATAAACATATCATTATTTAGCGTTCGGCTCACACACCCAGGAACGATATCTATTTTTTAGTGCTTGTGTAGACGAACACAACCCTTAATACCGTTCGTAACTATTTTCAATATAGTGTTCTGTTCTTCGTTAAAAAAAAAACAGAACAACTGTAGTGATACTGTAGAAAAACATTATATTTTAATGTTCTTTCCTTTTTTACATTGATAAAGAAATGAACAAACAAACAATTTAAGCAACGACCGCAGTACGAACAGATTGTGTGTATATTGTGTATATGTATATGTTTTTTTGCTGGCTTTTTGTTTTTTTCGTATGTGTATTTTGTTTTTGTAAAAAATGTTTGGTCTTTTTTACCAGCCAAAGGGGCGCTTAGCACAACAGAACCGAACGAACACTAATGAGCGGAACCGAACACAATGAAGTTTGTGAATTTGTAAAAAAAAAACGAACGGAATTAAATTTTCTCATCTTTTTTTGAGTTGGATAAGAACAGTATTATTGTATTAGTATTATGTTTGTGTTCAAAAAGATAACAAAAAGGGAAACGCTATTTTTTAATGATTAACTACACAGACACTATTAGCGAACCGAACCGAACACTAAGGAGCGATATTTAGTGCTTATTTTCGAACACTGATTTCTAGAACATGCCTGTGAACTCAAACCGAGGCTTCAAACAACCGAAGGTCTGAATGGGCATACAAATTATAACTGGATAGTGCTTTTTGTAAATTTTATGATTTAAACTGAATCATTTAAAAAAAAGAATATGGGAATTTGTATATGATTAAGTTTAATACATAAAATAGTTATAGGATACAAAGAATGCTGACGAAGGCCTTGGCGGGCCAGAAAATGCAATACCTTCTAGTGGTATCTAATAGTTGTATAGTTGATAGCCAAAGGATAGCTAAGGTAAAGGTACGTTCAGACTGATGAAATATTTGGTAGCTAGCATCAAATATTTCATTAACGTAGTCTGAACACAAAATATTTTTGAGTCTCAAATAAAATAACGGTTGATTTTGAGCAAATAAAAGTATTTACGGGCAAACAAATATTTGTCGAATGTGAACATAGTGTGAACACAAAAAATCAAATATTTTAGTAACTTTTGAGCAAACATTTATTTGATATTACAAAACAATTGTAAGAGCAAACAACGACAAATAATTTTAGCCATGTTCCCGATACAAGCAATTTTTCCTGTAAGTTTTCGGATTCTTTAAAATTTTAAAGATTTACGGGCTAATTTATAAAAAATAAAACCGGTTAATAAAGGATTAATAAAATGGATTCTCATACAAAATCCGTTTTATAAACCCTTTATTAACATGTTTTATTTTTTATAAATAAGGGTGTTAGACTTTGCTTTCATGCCGCTATTAGCTAATTTTAGCTTAATATCTATTAATTTGACTTAGAATACACATTCGAAATAATATGAAAATGTATATTAGAAAATGTTACTCCCAGTAACTACCCAGCAAAAACTTTACTTACCAAGTAAGGTAGCAAATAATGTTGGAGAAAATAAACACTACTTATTTTTCGGCTGAATAACTACTTATTTTTGTTCGAGGTGTCCACAGAATTCAGTACTTACAATACACTTACTAGAAGTCAAAAAATATCTAGTTATTATTTAACTACTAGTAAGTTGAATTGTAAGTACTTACAATATACTTACCAGAAGCCAAAAAATTCTAGTTAATAGACCTAATAAGTAATTATTGAGTGCGTTACCAGTAAGTAAATATTCAGTACTGAAAACAACACAACTAATAAGTAGTTATTGAGCTGATTATTAGTAAGCAAATATTCAGCAGTGAAAATACTAGAAGTAATAAGTAGTTGTTGTGGTCATTACTAGTAAGTACTTATTAAAGTCTTCAAAATAATGACAATTGTAATGACAACTACTTACCAGGTAACGTATGAAATAACTACCACCTATTACTAAAAATCAAAAAGTTTTTCCTGGGTATTTACTGATATATGGCAGGTGATCACTGCGGTGACCACACAGAAAAAATTTTCAGCAAAATTTTTTCAATTAATTCAATTCAAATGCTGTTTTAAACCATTTTTTAATTGTTCCAATTAATTTGCCTTAATTGAAAATAAAAACTATAATGTTTGTGTGTATATTTGCATATATGAAAACATACACACAAACTTCAAAATATTTTAAATTATAATTAGTATTGTGGTTATTTTGTTGAACTATTTATGGTTTTTAATCCAAATTTCTAATATTTTTAATTAGGCTTAAGTTCATTAAATTTAATTTTCATTAAATTATCTTTATGAAGAAAGGTGTTTTACAACATGAAAATTAATTAAAATTGTTATTGATAATCTTTCATTTTTGACCGTGGCCGGGATTCGAACCGCGGCCGGCAGGTTACCATGACATGTTTCGATCGCAACCACTCGATCTTCTCAAATGGATTTGCCGTTTTACACTCGCAGCCATCGAAGGCTGCTGACGTCAATAGTCAAACATCAATCCTTAAACCAAATTGTATTTTAACCTTTGGTAGATCGAAGTTTGCTTTTTTGAATGATTATCTATTTTTAATTGATTTTACATGTTCTTCCTTACTTCTGTTTTTTTCCGTACTTTTGTCAAGAATTTTTCTTGAAGTCCAAAGTACATTTTTTGTTTTTTTTTTTTTTTTCATTTTTGTCTTTCTTTTTCTTGTTGACCTTTTTTCAGCACAACTTGAAGGACAAATGAACACATAGAGCTCGTGCCTTAGCTTTTAACAATAATTAGTATTGTGGTTATTTTGTTGAACTATTTATGGTTTTTAATCCAAATTTCTAATATTTTTAATTAGGCTTAAGTTCATTAAATTTAATTTTCATTAAATTATCTTTATGAAGAAAGGTGTTTTACAACATGAAAATTAATTAAAATTGTTATTGATAATCTTTCATTTTTGACCGTGGCCGGGATTCGAACCGCGGCCGGCAGGTTACCATGACATGTTTCGATCGCAACCACTCGATCTTCTCAAATGGATTTGCCGTTTTACACTCGCAGCCATCGAAGGCTGCTGACGTCAATAGTCAAACATCAATCCTTAAACCAAATTGTATTTTAACCTTTGGTAGATCGAAGTTTGCTTTTTTGAATGATTATCTATTTTTAATTGATTTTACATGTTCTTCCTTACTTCTGTTTTTTTCGTACTTTTGTCAAGAATTTTTCTTGAAGTCCAAAGTACATTTTTTGTTTTTTTTTTTTCATTTTTGTCTTTCTTTTTCTTGTTGACCTTTTTTCAGCACAACTTGAAGGACAAATGAACACATAGAGCTCGTGCCTTAGCTTTTAACAATAATTAGTATTGTGGTTATTTTGTTGAACTATTTATGGTTTTTAATCCAAATTTCTAATATTTTTAATTAGGCTTAAGTTCATTAAATTTAATTTTCATTAAATTATCTTTATGAAGAAAGGTGTTTTACAACATGAAAATTAATTAAAATTGTTATTGATAATCTTTCATTTTTGACCGTGGCCGGGATTCGAACCGCGGCCGGCAGGTTACCATGACATGTTTCGATCGCAACCACTCGATCTTCTCAAATGGATTTGCCGTTTTACACTCGCAGCCATCGAAGGCTGCTGACGTCAATAGTCAAACATCAATCCTTAAACCAAATTGTATTTTAACCTTTGGTAGATCGAAGTTTGCTTTTTTGAATGATTATCTATTTTTAATTGATTTTACATGTTCTTCCTTACTTCTGTTTTTTTCGTACTTTTGTCAAGAATTTTTCTTGAAGTCCAAAGTACATTTTTTGTTTTTTTTTTTTCATTTTTGTCTTTCTTTTTCTTGTTGACCTTTTTTCAGCACAACTTGAAGGACAAATGAACACATAGAGCTCGTGCCTTAGCTTTTAACAATAATTAGTATTGTGGTTATTTTGTTGAACTATTTATGGTTTTTAATCCAAATTTCTAATATTTTTAATTAGGCTTAAGTTCATTAAATTTAATTTTCATTAAATTATCTTTATGAAGAAAGGTGTTTTACAACATGAAAATTAATTAAAATTGTTATTGATAATCTTTCATTTTTGACCGTGGCCGGGATTCGAACCGCGGCCGGCAGGTTACCATGACATGTTTCGATCGCAACCACTCGATCTTCTCAAATGGATTTGCCGTTTTACACTCGCAGCCATCGAAGGCTGCTGACGTCAATAGTCAAACATCAATCCTTAAACCAAATTGTATTTTAACCTTTGGTAGATCGAAGTTTGCTTTTTTGAATGATTATCTATTTTTAATTGATTTTACATGTTCTTCCTTACTTCTGTTTTTTTCGTACTTTTGTCAAGAATTTTTCTTGAAGTCCAAAGTACATTTTTTGTTTTTTTTTTTTTTTCATTTTTGTCTTTCTTTTTCTTGTTGACCTTTTTTCAGCACAACTTGAAAAAAAAAAAAAAAAAAAAAAAAAACAGAAGTAAGGAAGAACATGTAAAATCAATTAAAAATAGATAATCATTCAAAAAAGCAAACTTCGATCTACCAAAGGTTAAAATACAATTTGGTTTAAGGATTGATGTTTGACTATTGACGTCAGCAGCCTTCGATGGCTGCGAGTGTAAAACGGCAAATCCATTTGAGAAGATCGAGTGGTTGCGATCGAAACATGTCATGGTAACCTGCCGGCCGCGGTTCGAATCCCGGCCACGGTCAAAAATGAAAGATTATCAATAACAATTTTAATTAATTTTCATGTTGTAAAACACCTTTCTTCATAAAGATAATTTAATGAAAATTAAATTTAATGAACTTAAGCCTAATTAAAAATATTAGAAATTTGGATTAAAAACCATAAATAGTTCAACAAAATAACCACAATACTAATTATTGTTAAAAGCTAAGGCACGAGCTCTATGTGTTCATTTGTCCTTCAAGTTGTGCTGAAAAAAGGTCAACAAGAAAAAGAAAGACAAAAATGAAAAAAAAAAAAAAAAAAAAAAAAAAAAAAAAAACAAAAAATGTACTTTGGACTTCAAGAAAAATTCTTGACAAAAGTACGAAAAAAACAGAAGTAAGGAAGAACATGTAAAATCAATTAAAAATAGATAATCATTCAAAAAAGCAAACTTCGATCTACCAAAGGTTAAAATACAATTTGGTTTAAGGATTGATGTTTGACTATTGACGTCAGCAGCCTTCGATGGCTGCGAGTGTAAAACGGCAAATCCATTTGAGAAGATCGAGTGGTTGCGATCGAAACATGTCATGGTAACCTGCCGGCCGCGGTTCGAATCCCGGCCACGGTCAAAAATGAAAGATTATCAATAACAATTTTAATTAATTTTCATGTTGTAAAACACCTTTCTTCATAAAGATAATTTAATGAAAATTAAATTTAATGAACTTAAGCCTAATTAAAAATATTAGATATTTTAAATTCTCAAACAATTTTTTAATTGTTTCAATTAACTGTGTTGATTAAAAAAACTATTTTGATTTGTGTTTACGTTTTATATAGCCCCTTTTACTGGTGGTAAAATTTCAATTAAACCTAAACCTGATTGAAACTGAACAGCAAGAAAAGCTCAAACTTACAAATGCGTTAACTGATATGATCAATTTGTTTGCAGGCGGAAAATCAGTAAAGAATTTAATTAATAGTACAAATTTCTAACGAATACGTTAATTGAAGTTGGTTTTTCATTTTTTCTGTGCATTCGACGATTTTTCTAAAATAATTTTTTGTGGCTAATATGTTATTACAATTATAAATTACAATAATAAGTATATCAATATCATTTATTTGCATAACATCAAATTTTTGTGTTCTATATTTGGTTTTTAAAATGTGGTCACCGTAACATAACACAATTTTTAGAGCCTTATCCAAAAGTCGTTAGTCGACCTTAAGCTAAACAAAGTCGGCCTGCTTGTCTTAAAAAATTACAAAGACGCGCGAGCTGCTTCCCCGCCCAGAACAGTTTTACGAGTGCAGGGTTCCCAGTTTTATTTTAAGCCTTAACCCCAATTTGCGATTGCTCATCCCCAAAAATCCCCAGATTTCCTTAAAAAAAAAAATACATAATATTTAAATAAATCCATTTGTGTAAGATAATTAAAACTAAAGTTATTTATTCTTTGAGTTATACGTATCTATGTACAAATGTATAGTATGTAACAAGGGTAACGTTAAAACGCAAAAGAAAAATAATTATGCGTCAATATTTATCATTTCAAAAACTAGGGAATCAATATCTTCTGATTCATCAGCCAGTGCAATTTTGTTTTACATGTTGGTTGTTTAAAAAGTGCATTTGAGATGACTTAATAAATTTGTTACAGCAGGCTGCATTATTTTAAAGTGGTATTTATTCTAAGAAGAGCTTCTAATAACTCATATTGCATTCTGTTGCAAATATTAATTTTGGTTGTATTTATTATAGAAAAACACTCGTTCAATAGAAGTAACGCTTGTTGGTACAAAAAGCATATTTAAAACTATTTCAACAAGCTCTTGAAAGGGTTTTAAATCGCAAAAAAAGACTTTAATTTGTACCCACATCTTAACCAAATCGGTCTTGCCATTGTAAAAATGGAATTTATAATAAAATATTATCCCTAAAAATCCCCAGCGAAAAAAGTGCTTTTCCTTAAAAAAATCCACTGGGGATTTTCACGACATTTTTATCCCTAACTACAAAAAAAATCCCCAATTTGTAGATAAATCCCCAAAACTGAGAACGCTGTACGAATGTATCATATTCAGTGTTTCCAGAAAACTTTTGGATCTTGTCCCCAATTAAAATTTTAAATTCCCCAAAACTTCCTATTTTAAAACATAAATCCCCAATTTTTGAAGCTTATAAAAATCTTAGGAACAAGCTTTAAGCTTTAATTTATTTTTATTTTATATATTTAAGTTTCCGATTCTTTACATATGTAAATAATAGATTACTGTCCAAAACGTTCTATAACATTGTGTTTTTTAAAAAAAAATACTTGGTGTAAACAAAAAGTGATTACAATATTCCATCCTTTACGTTCTAAGATTTCTAGTTTACTAGACAAATTTAATTTTAACCAACAGGTATATATATATATATGTTCCTTTAACTCCCATTGGAGCATAGGGCGCCAAAACCAACAGGTACATTAGGGTTAATTTTTCTCAGAAGAATTTGAGAATTCAAACTTCCGTTCATTACCCTAAATGGAACAGGTATGAACGTGTAGTCGGTTCAGCCCGGTCATATGATACCCTACACCATAGTATATAAGGGACCATAATTGATTTTAGGAAGAGGGTTTCAGTCAGAATAAATTTCACTTATGTTGATAAAAGTTTAAGAAAATGTTTAGGAAACGGTTCTTTACTGAAAGAATTTTCTTCAGAATACCAATGAATTTTGACATTAATCCCATGAAAAATTGCATTAAAAAGGAACCTATGCAGCGCTTCGTTGGATCAATGAAACCTGTTTCATTAAAATGTATTTAATGAAACATTACATTAGATCTATGAATGTTATTCATTGGATGAATACTTTCAGAAAAGTAAAAAAAAATTTTTTTATTTAGTTTTTTTTTTTAATTTTTTTTTTAATCAAAGTTGCTCTTATTCAACTTTTTTTTTAACCAGAGTCGCTGCGGGAATCGATCCCGCAACCTCGGCGCTGATAGACTTATTTTATTTTTTTTTTTTGTAATCAAAGTTGTTCTTTTGTTCAACTTTTTTTTTTAACCAGAGTCGCTGGCGGAAATCGATCCCGCAACCTCGGCGCTGATAGACTAGCTCACTACCAGCTAGCCTACTGGGGCAGTGTAGTTTTTGAATAAAAAAAATATGTTTTTGCCATTACTCAATTAATAGCGTAAATATGAGATTCAATTGTCGTAACATAACAACAATAACAACTATGATTTTTTTTGCTAACGCATAATACAAAAAAGACCACATAAAGAGAGAACAAGCTTTTTCGAATACATAATTTGGTTGACAACAGTTTAAAATAAGAGTGTGTTTTTTTTAAAGGAGAACATTTATTTGTTCATTACTTAGTACATACTATATGTATTTAGGTATGTACATATTAAAGAAAACTAAAAACATACGTATTTATGGATTGAAAGTTTTTGTTTCATTACTATAATGACATTTTTCATTGCCATAATGAAAATTTAAATTTATGAAGGCATGCTTTTTCGAAATATTTTTATACTTTTAATTATTGAGACTATAGAGTTATTTGAATGTTAAAAATAATTTTTTTTTTTCTTCAATTATTGAAATATGTTGCTTTTATAGAAAAATTTTTGATTTCATAAATTTAATGGCATATGACATTAGATGTATAAAATAATTAAATCTTACATTGGTTTAATTAACAATTAAACATATTTTTAAGGAAAATATAATTTTGTATTAATTTATGAATATAGTTATGTTTGTATATTGTTTTTTTATGTTCCCAATTAAAATTTTTTGTTTAACTTGGACAAACTTTACTTTTCATATATCCAATAAAAATTTTTAACGTAATTACGAAATCCAATGAATCGATTTTAACGAAAATACTTCATTATAACTACGAAATTCCATTTGGACAATGAAAATTTTTATTTAACCAGTGAAATTTTTTTTATGAAAACGATTCATTAAATATATGAAGCATTTTTCTTTCAGTGTAGGTAAATTAATTGTAACCCAAAATCATCAGGGATTTTAAAGTCTAACGCTAGTATTTATAGAAAAAAAATTCATATCACAAAAACTATACAACTTAAGCTACGGTCACACTTATTAAATATTTGATCAAATAAGCGTAACCCCTACTTTTGTTAATAGTAAGTGAGATTTAAAATGTTCTTAATATTTCAAAATATATTGATTATACTACTAGGCATAGCAAAAAACCGTTTTTTGTAAGATGTGGTTTTTTAATGAAAATAAATATTGATATTAAGCGAAATGATTTTTAAGATTGGTTGTGGTCCCGTTTTTTTCGTCAAATATTTAATAAGTCTGACCGTAGCTTTAGGAACATGATTTTAAAAACGTTTTATTTTGTTCTCGCCTTATATATTGGCTGTTAACATTTCCTCTCAAGTCTATTATTCCCGGTGATACTGCGGCTTACAGCAAACGATTTTTCTTCCACAGACCTATAAAATGCTGTAACTATAACTATTTTTTTATGGAAACAAAAAAGTGAATTTTTTTCATGATACAAATATGGGACCGGGTTCAATCGACGCAGTATTTTTTTCTGATAAAAATGATGCAAAAAAGCGTATTTTCGACTTTTTGTCAGTTACAGCGTTCTTTAATTCTTGCGACGATATATTCTAAGACTTAAAAAACACAAACCAATAACCTAATAACACACATACCAAAAAATTACCATAAACAGCCATAAAAAATTATAAAGATTTACATAAAAAGCCGCCTAAAAACTTAATTTTTAATTTGTAATAGAAATACAATAGAATTTTTTTGCAGCAATGAATTTAACATATTTTTTTTTTTGCCATGATTAAAACGTTGTTTATTAAACACTTCACACTTTTTTAGCCAATTAACTGAACAAGTCACATTTACAGTTAGTTTCATAGTTCGTACCCACTTAACATCTGTTCACTCAACGTTAACAAAGCGAAAGCATTTTAAGCCCAACTGTAATGTTGATGATGATCATGATGATGATAGTGACCTTGACATTGCCACTGCAACATGTATAAAATTCAAATTGTACATTTGTTTACGTTTTTCGACTATTTGTTCACAGTTGAATAGCGTTTGTGGATTTGTTTGAAAACTAATAAAATTAAATTTGAAAGGAAAATGTAATTAATATTAGATACAAAAATAAAAACAAGACAGCAGTCTTAATGTGATAATCAAATTTCAAATAAAGGGCTTGAATTGTATTAAGTTAGTAAAACAAAATTATAAAATTGCTAAACTTTAGGAGGAGTTGTAATAAAAGGTTTCTTTTATGGCTAGTTTTCAGTAAATTGCAGTTGAATGCAATAAAAATGCTATTTGTGGTCAATTGATTGAATGCACTATTGCCCAAGTTCGCTGCTTAAGTCTTTCGTTTTTAGCACTTCACCAAACAAATTAACTTTTTACAGATTTTCAACGAAAAAGCAAGCCAAAATTTTGAAATTAAGATAATGGCATATTACATGTTGTTATTTTGAAAAAAAGCTTCATTTATTTTTTACAGCTTTAAAAAAACGTTCACCAAAAAAATGCCATAAATGTGAAATTATGTTAATGCATGTTAATATCTATCTACATATTCTTATTTTATAACATTATTTTATACATAATTTTGAAAATTTTCTTTCGATGCATTTACAAATTTTTTTAACATTCTCTCATTTTAGTGCACGATTCCACTGGTAAACTTACATCAGGCATACTTAATGGCAACATAAATCAACCCGGTGATTTTGATCAATGTATGGGAATCAAGTATCAATTAAAGCCTGCTGAAACTGGGAATAAAGCTGATGTTAATACTGATGCTGTTGAGACAGCAGCAACGGCACCAGCAAGTGATTATGATGAAATCAAGGGACAATATTGTTTGGCATATGCACAACCCGTATTGCCACACAAATCTAAACGTTTACAAACAATTTTCAAACTAATACAATCCCATGGACCGTTTCGTAGCGAATTTAATGACGTAAGTACGATGTAATTTAGCTAAAGTATGCAAACGTGTGGCTATTATTATTTTAATTTAAAGCTTATTGTGATTTTTTTTTTGTTCCCAATATTAATTGTAGTGGGAAATTGTTAAGTTGTAAATTAAAAAAAAAAAAACAAAATGTTGTAATTTATATTTTAAATACCTGTCACGTGATTAGTAAGGAATACTTAATTTATAAAACAATGTTTAGAAAATAAAGTTTTAATTAGTTAAATTTTAAAACAAATTAAAATAATATATCGCCATATAGCAAATTTAAAGCCAACGTTAAAAAATTTAGTGCGATAAGTTTAACCATATAAACTTAAAAAAAGTTAAGGCACATAAAGAAATTTTAGGTCGTGCTTTAGATTTAGAAAAAACAAGTGCGCAATAAAAATGCAGTCTATATAAATAGATAAAATCTATTAAGCAGGGGCTTAGTCTACGTTATTTCAAGTTTTAATTTTTAAGTTATGCATATGGTAATAAAAGGACCAATAAAAGGTTTTAAAGCCAAATTACTTGTTTTAATACAAAACAAAATGATTTTAAATTCATTAACCATATGAAACCCTCCTGCGAGTGTACCCTATTTTGGACCCATGGGCAATCATGGACCCGCCAAAACAAAATTATGTAATTGAGGTTAAGATTCATATAAAAGTTCCATGTGCCGAATATTATTTAGATATCTTTATCTATATGAGATTTGTTTGCTTTAAGTGATCTTACGATGGGGCCTTATATGAGGCCTTTGGTTAATTTTGGACCTAACAGCACAATATTTTGTCATGACAAAGCAGCTATCGCCAATTTGTATGACATTACTAATATTTATTAGAATGTTATGGCATTAAAAGATATTTTTGGGAGTAGTATGTTTTTGTATGGGAGCTTTGGTCAAATATGGACCGACTTCAATAAAAAATTTAATGAAATTGAAAATGATAATTACATCAAATTTCGAACCACCAGTACCACTGATTAAAGATTGATGTTTGACTGTTGGCTGGCAGCCACCGCAGTGGTGCAGAGGTTAGAACTTAAAGAATTCTGATGAAGGAATGTGGTGATTCTTGAAACATGTAAATTAAACCCAGGTTCGAGCCCCAGCTCAGCCAAGAAAATTATCAATGAGTTTTAATAAAATTTTCATGTTTTAAAATTACTTCCTTCAGTAAAAATAACAATTTGAAAATTTGATGAACTAAAGCTAAAAAAATATCAAAACTAAAAAATTTAATTAGATAATTTTGATTGCAATAAAATAAGTTTGGAACAAAGTTTATACAAATACCAACATAGTAAGATGGTTTATGGGCACAAAGACCCTATTCCGGAAAGAAAGATGTTTTGGAGCTATGTGAAATTATAAACCGGATTGTCCCATTTTCAATAGGCTTGGTCCTTGTGTCAATTAGAACCTATGTACATACTTACTTTCATCAAATGATCTCCTGTACTTTGCGCACAAGGTTTAAATGGACAGCCAGCCGGACGGACATCGGCATACTAAAAGGTTCACGCAAAGAAAAAACATGGTTGTGGTAAACATATTCTAAAAGCAACATATAATGATAAGATTTATGATTGTAGTCACCATATTACGAATTTTATTGAATTATATTATGACCAAATATATTCGTAATATTACATCATACTACTTTTCTTTTAACCATATTCTTATCATGTTAATCATAATAAGTAAGGAAGTAATCATATTATTGTCATGTTTATGATAATAAGTTAAGAAGTAATCCAATTCTTATCGTGTTAATCATAATAAGTTAACAAGTAATCATATTATTATTATGTTAATCATAATAAGTTAAGAAATAATCATGTTGTGATACAGCACCACTTTTACAACAATAAAAAACTTTGAATTTTTTTGCATCGATTTTTTATTTTGTGGCATTTTACAATTTTTTTTAATCAAAAAGTAATTTCAATTTTTGGGAATACAAAATTTTAATTTCAAAAGATTTTGTTATTCGTGCTTAATTCCCAGTTTTTATTATTGATAAAAACACTTGAAATTTATTTAATGTAAATACAACTTCTTTATTTTTTAAATTTCTTAAAACTTGTTTTTTAATTTGTAATTTTTTTTTTAATTGTTAAACCACTCACTATCAAATAATTCGATAGGCATATGGGGGATTTCATGTCAAGTGACCGAATTTTTAAATCGATGTCTTCCGATTTGGTCGCTTTTTGGGATACGATTGGCTTATGTATAAAAAAAAAATAATTTCTAACTCAAGACGAGGGTTTTTAAATTTTTAGCATATGTAGCACTATCTTGATTTTTTTCCTAAAAGACCTAAACTACCTTAAAGGGAAAGAAAAAGCTTTCTTTTGAGCAAAAAAAAAAAAAAAACATTCCGGATAAAAAAAATAAAAAAAAATTTTTAAATGTAAAAAAAAAAATTTTTTTTAAATTTTTTAAAAAAACAAAAAAAAAAATTTCGAAAGATTGATCAAATAGCTATCGAAGCTACTTGGGACTAATTTTCCAAACACTAATAGGTAAAAAGTTACATGGATAAGAAAGAACAACTGTATGTCCAAAATGTCAAATTTTGACCCCTCTACCTCAGAAACTTTTAGACTTTTAGACAATAGGACTAACCTTGGTGCAAATTTCATCCAAATCGGAAGAAATCGATTTAAAAATTGGGTCAGTTGACATGAAATCCCCCCATATGTAAAACAAACGACAAAACTGATGCAAAATTATTTTACAAATGGTGATAACAAAATATTATTAGAGTAAACATATTTAAATTGCATCTTAAACATATTATTATTATCATATTATGACTATTAAATATCATAAAATGGTTGTGAGTAATTTAATATGTTTTTAAAGTTATCATTTATTAGTTGTTAGAAAAATGATTATTTTTCAGTCAACCATACTCAAATTTATAATTGCGATAAACATTGAAGTGTTTACAGTACCTAAAATATTGTTGATATTAAATAAAAATAAAAATTTTTTGAGTACAATAAAAATATATTGTTACAATAAACATAGTGTCGTTGCCGTAACCATGCCCAACCATATTTTTTCTCTGCGTGTGGGACCATCAGCACCAATACATAATACCCTGTCCACTATTGTAGTGTGAGTATAAATATATCAATTTAACTGTTATAAAGTTCAACACAAGCAAGCAAAGAAAAAACATGGTTGTGGTAAACATATTCTAAGAGCAACATATTATGATAATATTCATGATTGTAGTAACTATATTACGATTACTATTGAATCATATTATGACCAAATATAATCGTAAAATTACATCATTATATTTTTCCCTAAATTATATTGTTATTGTGTTAATTATAACAAGTTAAGAAGTAATCATATTATTGACATGTTAATCATAATAAGTTAAGAAGTTATCATATTATTATCATGTTAATCATAATAAATTAAGAAGTAATCATATTATGATACAGCACCTTTCATAACTTTCATAACAATAAAAAATAAATTCAAATTGTTCTTGCACTGATTTTTTATTACGTGACACTTATCCTTATGTTTTTAATTTCTTTAAACTTAATTTGATGGCATATTCGATGGCATATTTAAAACAAACGACACAACTGATTCAAAATTATTTTACAAATGGCGCTAACATAATATGATTAGAGTAAAGATATTTTGTTTGCTTCTTAAGCATACTATGACTACAAGTATAGAATCTTATCATGTTATGGTTGTAAGAATTTCAATATGTTTTCATAGTTATTATAAGTTAGTTGTTAGAAAAATAATTATTTTTCAGTCAACAATACTCAAATTTATAATTGCGATAAACATTGATATGTTTACAGTAACTATAATATTGCTTTTATATTAAATAAAAATAACAATTTTTTGTATACAACAATATATTGTTGAAATAAACATAGTGTAGTTGCCGTAACCATCCCTAACCATATTTTTTCTCTGCGTGAGGGTTTGCTTGGTAACAAACTGCGCATAAACAAGTCCATTGATATTTCTAAACACCTGAAACAATTTGACCTTTAATCATTATACTGAAATGATTATAAATATTTGAAGTAACAACAATTAATAAAAAACTTATTTTTATAAGTTGTTTTACTGTTATCTTTTATGTGTCCCCTGCGGGCAATTTATGTTAATTGGTTTTAAAGCACTTATCCCCTGACCAGTGCACACAGTTTTATAGTAAAAAGAAACGAGTTGTGATTGGTGAAAACAGAACATACCACTCAACTAGTGATAACGTGCTTAAAGAAGAGTTACTCCCGAAGAAAAGTCATTGACAAATATCTGGTCATGTAACTAGATTTTGTGTGGGTAGTGGTGACTAATTCTATCTATTCTATTATTTTCTTTTACTTTATATATTATATTAACATGTTTAACTCGGGACAATATCTGCGACAGGCATTATTTTAACCCAAAATTAAACGTGTCCATTTCGGTAATTTTAGTGACCTGTTACAAAAGGTTTCAATTAACCCCCTCCTAGGACATCGTCATGTTAAAGTGACAAGTCGCCTTCACATAAAATGTTAGAACTAGAACCGGTCCCTAGTACTTTAGAACTGTCACCTGGACAAGTTTAGAGTTAGATCACCTTCCACTAGGGTCTATATCACTTTATTTCTTGTTCTTTAATCTAGTCTAATTTTTAACAATTTTTATTAATTTTGGCACGAAAAGGGCCACAGTGCAAAAGTGAAAAATATTATAAGTCGATACAAATTTGTTTACATAAGAAACAAGAAATCGGACAGATAAAAACCTCTTTTATTTTGTTTACAAGACCAACCTTTTATTTAATAGAAAGTTATTTTTGAGATCATTTATGGAATCTAATTATGGAATCTAATTTTAATTTTTTTTTATTCCTTTTTTCGATAACAATTTAATCAGACATTCTCTAAAATGTAAAACCTTATAAATGTAAATATTCATTTATTTACATAATTTTTACATTTTAAACAGACAAGATTTTTGGTATCAAAACACTAAATTCATTTTTATTAAATATTCCAAACCCACCTATTTTAAGAACTTTGTCTATTAGTTTTTATAGCACTTAATTTCACTTTTACAATATTTTGAAATTTATAAAAATTAAAAAGGTTTGAAAAAACTAACAGCGATTTTAAATGACTGGGCAAACTCTTTTAGCAAAAGAACATATCTAGAATATTTATTATTAAATAAAAAGATTAAATATTTTGCAAGTAAAAAAATTATAAAAACCAATAGGCGGTTTAAAAACAAGACAAAAGAAAGCGAAACTTTTAAAAAAAAAAAATTTTAACAGGTTTTTACTACACTGAAAAAAATTCATGTCTTATATAAACGAAAACTGTAGAACACTTAAAACACGACGCGAACTTCAAAACTTTTGCGTACAAAGTACAAAAATTTTAAAAAAAATTATTAAATGTTTCAATTAACGAAATAATTTTTTAATTGCGTTTCTTATAAACAATACTTCATAAAGAATTTTTGAGTTTCGTAGAGTTTTAAAAGTGTAGACTAATTTTTTTTCTTATTATATTATAAAGGCTCAGTTAGTCTTTACTTTCTGTTCTGTTACGAATCAGCTGATTTGTTTTTGTTATTAAAAAACCTGTGAAATTGATTAGTTTTTCTGTTCTGTTGCGGTTCAGTTTGTTAAAATCAAAAACTTGTTAAGTAATTGTAAGTGACAGCAAAATAAATAATGAAAAATACATATTTATATTGAAATAAACTGTTTTTTGATTTTAAGAATTCATAAAATTTAATTTCTTCAAATTTATGTGCATTAAAGTTGTTGAAATAAAACAATGGACGGTGCAAAACTAATGAATTTGTCATAAATGGTTGATAAGTTGCTACAGAAAAAGTAACTATTACAATTTCGTAACAGAACGGCACGGAACAGAACAGAAACAGAAAGTAAAAACTAACTGAGCCTTAAGGAACTTTAATAAATATGTATTTCTAAAAAAAAAATTACGAAAGTTTTTTTTTTAAACGTATTATTAATTGTTTACAACGAACGTTTTCTAATCCAACAAAAACAAATTCATTCATAAAACTGATAGAAAAAAACAATAATTTATTTTTAAACTGTCATGTTCGACTTACGATTAATGACCTGTATTTTTTATTTTGCCAGCAAAAATAGAAATAATTTAAAATACACCAATACCCCAGTTTGCGTCGTTTTCGCAGCTGCGTCTTTTTAAAACTTCTGTGATTTCGAAGTTCCATTGTTTTTGATTCACTTTGCGTCGCATGGCTTCGAAGTTGCGTAGCTAGTGCTTTAATTTGAGTAGCTAATATACAAATGTTTGTACAAAGCTTAAACAGAAAAAGGGAATTTCCCGTTGAAGTCTAATGCAAATATGTATGTGAAGATTGTCTGCTGATTGCAACTGGTTTCAAATTACATTTGCTGAAGTAAAGTTAAGTTTAAATATTTTCCAGCAACGAGTCAAAAAAAGCAAATAATCTTAGAACAAAAACTGGGCATTTTGACGCGTTCTAAATTAGGGGAATAGGGTGTTGATATTGAAAGAAACCTTGAACTAGCCCCTTCTACAATAAAATCTACTATATGGATTGAAGATCAAAATCAGCGATGAATGCCCTTAAAATAAAAGGTAATTCAAAAGAAGGCTTTAACTTTATTTGAAGATCTAAAATAAAATTATCCGTTATAAAGTCTATCAAATCATAATTTATTTTTCCAGCTAAAATTATGAATCTCGGAACCAATTAAATGAAAATCAATACAAATGTATGAAAAATCGCGCTTAGGTTTGCGTCGAGTTTTTTCGGTCCCATTTAGCGACGCAAGCCGTGGTATTGGTGTACTATTAAATATTTAACTATAATTGTGGTTGGCTTAGAACGAATACTTAAGTACTCTGCAGTTAATAAAAATTATATTAATTTTGCATTTTCTTAACTCTTCACTATGAGTCAAAACAGTTAAAATTAAGCAGAACTACGTTAAATTTCTTGTTAAATTTCCCACTACAAAATGCATACATGTTGTGTGAAACCAATAAAAAATTGTTTCTGTAAATGTCAGCTCGAATTAGCAGTGTAACATTTTTGTACTGCCAAACCATCTGACATCAGCTGTTTTGCAAGTCATTTGTTTGTGGCGACAAATATAATATATTACCTAAAACGCAAAACGCCCTATCTAACATTTTGAAAATTTTACAGGAGAAGCAAATTACTATTCAAAATGTTAATTGATAAATTGCCTAAAACTGCTTATAATTTATTTTCCTTCTATTTTTCTTGTAAAACCTACCAGTTGTTTTGAAAATTGACAATGTTGCATATTATGCAAACTGCTAGTAAGGTCTTGTAGCGTGTATCCATATAATCTTTTGTAGATAGGGCCGTTTGTTTTTTGTTAATAAGAGTGCTAATTTTGGTTGAAAGACTCCAAAATTTATTGTGGACATTAGTGTTGATGCAATTCATCAGATTTCATGAAAAAGTCGATTTTTTATTTTTTGTTAGTTAGGGCCTTTTGCGTTTTAGGTAACGATATGTTATTTTTTATTTACACAATTCTTTAAAAAAAAACAAAATTTTTAACAAGATTTTTAATTTAGTGCAGGTTCACACTCACCCAGTTTTAGCCGTCAAGTCCTGAGTTTTTAGAAGTGAGAGGAAAAGAAATGGCATTCTCTTTTTCCTTCTCTCCTAAAAGCTTAAGATATTATATTATGAATAAATTAGTCAGTCCTCCATCAAAAATCCACTAATATTTACTCAATTTAAGCGTGCAAAACAGAATTTTAATTTAAAATCAAAATGTGCTTTGGTTAAAAAAATTTACTTCAAATAATTCAAATTAAAACTTAAAGCGGCATGATGACACATCAAACTCACATTTTTGTTATTGTGTTAAGGTACGGTCAAACACAATACCACATCTTATATAAAACAGTTTTTTGCTATGTCTAGCAGTATAATTAGTAGTGTTCGAAAATAAATATCGCTACTTTGTGTTCGGTTCGGTAGATTTGTAGCAAACACAAGAGCTAATAGTGTTTGTCTATTAAATTATTAAAAAATTTTAGGTTTCCTGTTTGTCATCTTTTGAACACAAAAATAATACTGTTCTTATCCGACTCAAAAAAAGATGAGAACATTAAATTCCGTTCGGTTTTTTTTAAACCACAAGCTTCAGTGTATTCGGTTCAGCTCAACAATGTTCGTTCGTTTCGGTTGTGCGGTAGCGGCTTTTTTACAAAAACAAAACAAAATACACATACGAAAAAAAAACAAAAGGCCAGCAAAATAACTTAACCATACAAAACACATACACACACAAGCTATTTGTGCTGTAGTCGTTGCTAAAAATTTTTTTCGTTAATTTCTTCATCAATTTAAAAAAGTAACATTGTAGAACATTAAAATATAATGTTTGTCTACAGTAGCACTACAATTTTTTAACCAAGAACAGAACACTAATAATGTGTTCGGCTCTTTCTTGAAAATCATTACGAACGATTTTAAGGGTTGCGTTCGTCTACACAAACACCAAAAAAAATAGACATCGGTCCTGGGTGTGTGAGCCGAACGCTAAATAATGTTCTGTTTATTTTCGAACACTGATAATTAGCTTTATTTTGTGATATAAAGATGACCATGTTAAATCTCACTAACTATTACCAAAATTAGTGGTTGTGCTTATTTGGTAAAATACACTGTAAGGAATTTTTT
Source organism: Pollenia griseotomentosa (assembly GCA_963931875.1). NCBI lineage: Eukaryota > Metazoa > Arthropoda > Insecta > Diptera > Polleniidae > Pollenia > Pollenia griseotomentosa. The sequence continues at coordinate 90,936,478 of OZ007563.1, forward strand.
AAGTCATGCAAAAATAACCATATACGGACAACTCTACGTGATAAAAGACCAAAAAATCATTTTCTCAGGCTCATATCTTGCAAACCGTTAGGAAGATGTAGCTCTTGCCATAAAAAACTTTAAAAATTCGATAGTTCAGGTCGATACTTTGCAAACCGTTCAAAATTCAAGGAAAAAATCAAATACAAAAATGTACCTAAGATCTCAATAAACAATTTTCTAGAGCATATGAACTTCCTAGGAATGGTGCTTAACACCCTTTAGGTAGCCGCAAAAGTGAAAAATTTTCTGAATTTTTCGTGCTGCACTTTTCGTGTTAAGTATGACCGTAGCTTTGATAATAAAAAAACTCATGCGTATGGATTGATGAAATTCAAAATGCACACAAATTTTAAGCCAGTTTAATGTGTTTTATTGCTGTTTATTTTGAAAATGTATAAAATAAAAGTCAGGTTTTTTAAATTTTTAATAAATTTTTTTTATTAATTAAATAATTCCAAAGAAAAATTCCAATTTTTATTATTTTCACAACAACTTTTAAATAAAGTTTGACGGTGTTAACGATGTGCTAAAGGGCATAGGACAGAACAGAGAAGGGGATTATATTATATTTATAAATAAAATCTTCAAGCTGATTATTGCAATATTTCAAATGCAAAAATGTTTTAACTTACAAAAAAAAAATGTTGTAAAATAATTATAAAATAATATTTAAAACAATAACACAGGCCTAGAATATTTGAAAAATGTCGAAACCCTGGGACTAACGTAAACATTCTAGAGAGTTTCTAAGCGTCTCGAATATGGCGTAAAACAGGGTATTATTAAATTTTAAGATCGCGAAAACCTGATGTGATGAAGTAATTCTAAATACGGATTCGGATTCACCGCAACTCAAATCTTTAGAAAAGTATACTCTGGTCCATGGGTAACAAATTTGTTGGCCTGACAATAAAAAAAAACATCAGCATTATACTTATTCGAATACAATTGATAGTGGAACCAAAAATAACCATGAACTTGTCATACCAAAAACACATTGAATTTAAGTTCATTTGATAGCTCGTTTACTTGCGTGTTATAACTCTCCCTTTTTATGAGAATTTTCAAAAAAAAATTACACTCACGAGTATGTGCTTCTTGACTCGTAACCATTTTGCAAATTAATACCGCATATAAACTTTTATTATTATAGGGTAAACAATAATTGTTTTTCTATTAATTGTTTTTCAAACTATTATATTATTAACTATTCATATATTTAAATATTTATTGTATGTAAATAAGCCAATTTAACAAGCTGTAATTATTACGTGATTTATACATTTATTTGAATTTAATTTTCAAAAAAACTGTTAATCGTACAAAAAAATATAAAATTTTGAATCATGCAAATAAAGCGAAAAGTTTTTTAAAGTCAACGACTTTAGAACATTTGTCTTAATTCTAGTGCCGCTAATATTTTGATTAGAAACTAGTTAAATTTATTTTCAGTTTTTAACGCAAAAAATATAAAAAATGAGTTTATTTAGTAAAATCTTTCCAATAAAGGTTCGAGAATTTATTTTTCTTTGAAATAATTAAACTTAATTATGCTTTAGGGTAATGCTTTTAATAGTGCTAATCAGATAAATGTAGTCTGGGAGGTATTATTGTCAACTCTTCAAGACTAAGAATTGCTAAATTTTGAGCAAACAATGGTTTAACACTGACCCAGAAATAGTAACAAATGATTTTATTATTTAGTGCTGGTTCACACTCTTCAAAAGAGAAGATAATGTCATTCTCTCCTAAAGCTCTCCTATAAGCTCAAGATTTGACGGCTAAAACTTGAATTGTGTGAACCAGCACCTATTTTGTAACAATTAATACAATTTAGTATAATCTTTACAATAAAGATTCGAGAATTTATTTTTCTTTGAAATAATTAAACTTAATTATGCTTAAGGGTAATGCTTTTAATAGTGCTAATCAGAGAAATGTAGTTTGGGCGGTATTGTCAACTCTTCAAGACTAAGGATTGCTAAATTTTAAACAACCAATGGTTCAACACTGACCCAGAAATAGTTACAAATGATTTTATTATTTAGTGCTGGTTCGCACTCTTCAAAGGAAAAGAGAATGTCATTCTCTCCTAAAGCTCTCCTATAAGCTCAAGACTTGATGGCTAAAACTTGAATAGTGTGAACCAGCATTTATTTTGTAACAATTAAAAATACTTGATTAAAATTTCAGATATAAAAAAAACTAAATCATGGAAAAACGTTACATAACGTGATAATTGTAGCAATATTTCTGACATTTTTTTAAGTTTAACGGCAATTTCGCTAAATTAAAAAAGAACCTATTTTTGTGTTAATTTTAAGTAACCCTTAATAGATTGTATTAAGTAAGTTTGACCATGGTGAAATAAACAGGTGGCAGCACTACGCCATATGACGATTTTTTGCTTTTGCATTGTTTGTCTAGGTTTATGTCAAAGTTTTGTTTATGTTTACAAAAAGTCCACGTTTTGTGCTGTGATTATTGTATATTATTAAAGTTTTTGATAATGTTATCAAAAAGTAATTTCAATTTTTGGCACGAATAACAAAATCTTTTGAAATTAGTTTTTGATAATGTTAAATTAAAATAAATAAGATATTGACCATAATTGAATAAAAATTGGCTAAAACTTTTTTATTTCATCACGTTTAGCGGCACGCTTTGATTTTTGTTTAATGTATTTCTTGACGTAAACGGTGATGTAATTTCCATTTTTGTTGTAATGTTGTATTTGTTGCCGTAACGATGCCACCTACTTATTCCACCATGAGTTTGACCTTTTTTTTTTTTTTTGTTAAAAATTAATTTAATTGTAAATTTTCGCAATGTTTTCTTTGTAAATTTTTTTGTTAAGGAAAACCATTTGTTCAACACTATATTAAATTTTGGCTATGCTCTTAAATATTTTCCAAAAATTAATAAAAAAAAAAAATGTTAGGCTCACAGCATTATCGGCTATATAATCCTGTAAATTTATAAATGAGGCGCTGATTTCCAAAATTCGTTACTTGCATTTTTAAAAAAATCATGATACTGAATGACCTGAAGTGAAAAAAAACTAAAATCACTCCTTGACCTCTGTTAATTACATTGAAAATTGGAGTGGGCTCCAAAACTTTTTCTTGGCATTGTCTAGTGAGAAACAAAACTGCTTCCTTGCATGGACAAAACTCGTCTTTGCAGCCATAATAATCTTTTTTTACTGTTTTTCGTTGCTGAAAAATAGACTTTTGAAAATATTACATTTTATTACTTTTTTTTGTAATGAAAGAAGTCAATCGTACAAGAAAAAGAAAACGCCTGCCTGAAAAGTGGAAAAAAACATTGCCAAATCTGAAAGGTTAGAGTGAGCAGAAAAATATTGCTCAAATTCTCTCAATATTCTAAATTTGAAATCGGACTAGTATTTTTCTATTTAATAATAATGTTATAAGAGCTTTTTCATAAATACAAGGCTAAAACTCTTCCCCAATTGCAAACTGCAGCCATGAAAAAAAGAATGTCTTATTTTGCAAGCAAGATTTTATTTAATCGTCTCGAGATCGGCTCAATACTCAAATTGTCTTGAACGCATTTAAAAAAAGGAAGACACTAGTCACGACGATTATCTTATACTGTTAACACAAAACCTTAAAAGTTGGTTGATGTATACAAACTTCTTCAAAAGCATTTTGGTGTAGACTGGCCTTTTTCATTATTCATTTTAGAACCCATAAAGAATATATATTCTGGATCCTTGAGTAATTCTAAGTCGATTCAGCCATGTCCGTCTGTCCGTATATTGAAAACACGCTCACTTTCGAAAAACTCAAAAGAAATGAACAAACTTGGTGTCAAACTGCTTGTACATATCCTAAGCAGTTTGGGATTGAAATCCAGCAAAATCGATTGGGTAGGATCAGAGCAATAAATCAAAATGTGGAACCAACACCCTAAAATATTGATAATTTTGTTACAAAAACTAACATAAATGGTGGAACAATGCACGGAATGGTATAAGACTTAAAATTAAAATTTCGTGATGATCCGTCCATAATTTACCCTAGGCCCCATATAAGCCCTACTTCCGGAAAACAGTATACCACACCTAAAACCGTAGTAAATAATGCTATCATAATAGAATTTGGTACGTTACAGTGTTATAGGACTAGAAATGACACTAATAAATTTCGTGATGATCGGTCCATAATTTACTATAGGCCCCATATAAAGGTCACTCTGGTAAATTAATTAAATACGCCTAAAACCGTAGCAGATATAGATATTACGGTAACATTTCTTCCAACTTAGCTTCATATGGCCAGAAAAAATGTCATGCAACTTCGTGATATACGGTCCATAATTAACCTTAGATTCCATATTCAGCAGCCTTCTGAAATACACTGTAAACGCTAAAATTTATTTCACCACTGTATTGAAATTTATGTTTTTCAATACCAAAAATACCTCTGCGAAATTTTGGGATGATTGGTTTATAACTTACCATGGCTCCAATATAAATCCCCCTCCTGAAAATCATTTAAGTTCGGCTTAAACTGTTACGAATCTAGATATTTTACTCAGGATTGTCGGTCAATAATTTAATATAGGTCTAAGCCGCAACCAATTTTAATGCTGATGTCTGTTTTAATAATGATAAATGAATAATAAAAAGACATCATATAGACATCACTCCTGAAATAGTCGAACTGTCGGTGGAAGGTATCAAATATTCGGCACAGCCGAATATAGCACTCTAACTTGTTACACCCTAAGGGCTAAAAAATCAGAGCAAGTTAAACTCTCTTTTTGGTTTAAAATGTGTTTAACCCAACAAATCTATAAATCGCTTAACATATAAACAATCTTTTGACGCATAAAATTGGGCGTTTAAACTACCAATACAGACCATATGAATTTGATAAGATTTATTGTAGTGCTGCCATATGTTATTTTTGTAACAACATAATATATGGGACACTGATGTAAAGTTGTTGAGTTTAAACTACATATAAATTCAAGTTTAGTTTAGCTAAACCAGCGTTTAGACCATTAGTGATTTATTAGCCATAAGACCACGAAGTGGTTCCGACAAAAATAGTTTGCAAGAAATAAAACTTGCTTCTTGAAGAAAAGTTAATTGCAAGGCTCTTTTCTTGCAGTGCATCATAGTTCCAAAACTCGCTGCTTGTAATTTAAATTAAGATGCTGTCGCTTTATTTTTCAAGGAAAATAGTCTTCATTTTATAAAAATGGACTTTCTGCCACTCCAATAAAACAGCAAGAAGGCTTATTTTTAGCTTATTAAACGTTTTTTTAAATTTGTGAAAAATTACTTCAGGTGCAAGAAGCGAGTTTTGGAAGTCATAAAGTATAAAAAATTCACCTTCTCGAAGTCTTTTAATAATACGAAAAAGTGTGTTTAACCCCGCTTAAATTACTGTAAGATTTCTTTTAATAAACCATTAAAATTGTAATATAAAAATTATTGTTCTTGTCTTTGTAAAAGTTGTTTTTTTTTAATAAATGTTTGAAAACGAACAAACAATAGAAAAAATGTTATAAATATATGCCACAAGTTTAAAACAGATTAAATAAATAATGTTTTTAATTATCTCAATCAAAAGCAAAAAAGCTTTTGAATAAATTAAATCATATATTTGTTAAAACTTATGAATGAAATTAAAGTTCATTGCACTCGTTTGTAGAAAAAAAAGACTAAACTAAATTTTTTTTTATAATAATGATGGAAATGTCAGTCATGATTAAGCTGGTTTTAATTATAATTATTAAATGAATATTAGGTGTAGAAAAATGTATTGAACGAAAAATATAAACCATATTAATCCAATTTAATGACTTTAAACTAAACACAGAATTGACCTTTAACATTTTTCCAAATTCAAAAATTCAGAAGAAATATTAAGATTTACTTCTTTTTTAAGTTATGGTTATTTATGAATTACATAAGTATTTCGTTACCTTAAACGCAAAACGCCCTATCTAACATTTTGAAAATTTTACAGGAGAAGCAAATTACTATTCAAAATGTTAATTGATAAATTACCTAAAACTGCTTATAATTTATTTTCCTTCTATTTTTCTTGTAAAGCCTACCAGTTGTTTTGACAATTGACAATGTTGCATATTATGCAAACTGTTAGTAAGGTCTTTAAGCGTGGATCCATATAATCTTTCGTAGATAGGGCCGTTTGTTTTTTGTTAATAAAAGCGCTAAATTTGGTTGAAAGACTCCAAAATTTATTTTGGACATTAGTGTTGATGCAATTCATCAGATTTCATGAAAAAGTCGATTTTTTATTTTTTGTTAGTTAGGGCCTTTTGCGTTTTAGGTAACGATTTAGAAAAAAACATCATGAAATGTGAATTGAATGTCAAAAAAAACGAAAGACTTAAGTAACATACTTGAAAACTTTGAAAGAAAACGACTTAAGACACATACACACATTTGTTTTTCTCTACTTTTTGTGATAAAAAAACATTATTTATACCCTACTTTAAGTAAATAGGCGTTTTATACTTCTGTGGTCGCAAAAGGGTGATTTTTGTTTTTTTTTTAAATCAAAAGATTTAAGACACATGCATAACTTCTACTTTAAGGAGTGAATAAAAGCTTTTAAAATTATACTTTCACTGATGGCTTATATAAAAAAACTCCCGATAGTTGGCGCTGTTGTCGTGATATTTAAATTGTTTTTATTGATGGTAGATAGCGCTGGGGTCAAGTTATTAACAAAATTCTCCAGTACTTCATTTTTTATTTTTATTTAGAAAATCCCGAGCAGCGCCGGGACCAAACCGCTAGTAGTTTATATAGTTTCCTATTTGCAGGCTTTCAAGGTAAAGAAGTGCATGACTTTGAGCAAAACTGGGAGACACGGGTCTTTTTTTGGTCTTTTCTCACGTAGTGTTGTCCGTATATGGTTATTTTTTTTCGTGTTGCACTGTGTAACTAGCGAGACCGCGTCTTATCTGGGATGTTCAAGATGAACAGACAGACGAAAATCGTGGTTTGAACTTATCTTCTCATACGGATTCAGATGTTATATATGGGCATTTCCACAGAAATGTCAACAGCAGCCAAAAAATTCAAAGTCTATAAAAGTATGTTGTTTTAACATATTTTAATAGGGAATCTATCAACTTTCAATAATGTAAACAAATTTTACATTTATTCATAACACACTTTGAAATATTCAAATTCAAAGTCGAACAAGTGCAAAAATTCTGTTTTGAACATTTCTATAGCACGTTTTGTTTTGCTTAATGATCTTAATGAAAAACATTATGCATTGACAATTGCTTTTTAAATCTCGGTTTATATTAAAACAATATAAGAAAAATATAAACGGAATGATGCGATTGCCAGTTACGGCAATTTTTTTCTTTGCTTTACCGTATATTTCGATGTAGCGTGCGACATTGAAAAAGAACATTTGTTATCAGTGCGTCGAGGGTATTTGTACAATGCGCATCAAATATAAGTAACAAACAGATATTTTTGTTGCAAATTTTATAAAAAAATTTTGCTGGAAAATAATCAGTGCTTTTCTCTTGGTACTTATTTTAAATTTGTAGCGTGCGACATCGTAAGTGTAAAATGCATAAATTCAAAAAAAAAATTTTTCTAAAATATCTTTATTTGCGATGGCCAACAACTAAAAGCAGCAAGAACAGCATATTCCATTAAAAAAACTTAATTTGAGACTAGCAATACTATTTTCAGTTAAGCTAGTTTTTTGTTCTATATTTGTATTTTTCTTTATTGAAGATATTTTTTTAAGTTTATAATTTTTGTTCAGAAAATAAATATATTGAATGTATTAAAAATAATGTAGAATCATCTAACGCATGTCTTATTACATAAAAAGTAAAAACATAAACATAAAAGTGTGATGGAACAAAATGTCGCATGCAACATGTAGCGTGCGACAGTGAATAAAATAAAATTTAAAATAAGCTGCACAATATTTTTGAATCAAATAAAAAGCATTATTAAGATACATCAATGCATAACATTTTAAAATTAGTCGCATTTAAATATTTTATCAGGTTTCGCTGAAATCAGTGTTTGAACTGTTTGCCTTAAAGGCGACTTCTGTTTTTGTCGCATGCAAATGCCTTGGTTTTTTTTAATTATCTTGAAAACGAACAATTGCTCAAAGTCAACCTTCGCACAAATTATAGTGCTAATCAAGAGCTATAAGTTTCGCCTTTTGTTAAAAAAAAATAATGTTTTGGTGTATGTTTTTTTCACTTTTAAGGCGTACGAATGTCGCATTCGATATTGGAGAAATGCCCATATACTTTATAGGGTCTAGAATAATTTTTTTTTAGAAATTACAACCGGAATGACAAATTTATACACTCAAAATATTATACAGCTAAATTCAAAAGAAAATTCATTTTAAACAACTAAAACATAAATGTTAAAAAATAAAATTATTCGTAAAATAACAAATTTTTTCCCCATTTTTTACAGTACGAAAAACGAATTTAATAACCCACAATCAGTTTCTTTAATAATTATAAATGTGTTGCAAACATTTATTTAGAATAAACTGTATATACATCTATATATCTCAGACGAATTTAACTTATTGCATTGCTTCGAACAATTGAATTTTAAGTTAGAGAAATATTTGCACATAGAGATAAATATGTGGAAGAAAAAGATAAACACTTTAAAGAACTTTTTTTAAGTTCAAGATACAATAATTTATCCAAATTTTTTCTGAACTCTATGACATTAACTTTCTCTGCAGCATTAAATTCGCTTCAAAGTATTTTCCGTTCCATTTCAAAAATACTCATATAACTTTTTATAATTTTTTCCTTAAATATTTGATAACATAAAGTCACTGAAATATTTTTCGTATATCGTTTTGCAATTAAAATGTTTGCTGGATAAGAATTGTGGTCGCATTGATGACTTAATGAAAGAGCATAAGCTTATACATATGCTAAGTAGTATCAGCGCACTCGTGCTATGAGTTGGCTGCCTATGATGTAAGGTATTTATGGAAAATATGAATGTTAATTCAGCTTTCCTTTTGGATTTTTTCGCAAATTTTAAATAAAGTTTTTATTTAAAAAAAAAGTATTTTGGAATTTGAATAATAATTTAATAAATTTAAAATATAAATAAGAAGAATAGAATAAAAAAATTATAGAATTTGGATAATGTCATCAGGCTAAAGTTTATTGAATTTGTACTTGGTACTTCAAAAAGAATTCTTGACAAAAAGTACGAAAAAACAGAAATAAGAAAGAACATGTAAATCAAAGGCGGTGAGTGTTAAACGGCAAACCCCTCTGAAGAGATGCTGTGGTTACAATCGAAACGTCAGGGAAACCTGTCCGTGAAATTTTAATTCATTTGATGTTGTAGAATTCCTTTCTTCATAAAAGCATTTTAATGTAAATTATATTCAATGAACTTTAGCCTGATTAAAATATCAAAATTTCGATTAAAAACCATTAACAGTGCAATAAATTAACCACAATGCTTATTAAATTATAAAAATATAATGTATCTGGGACAACTTAAAATTAATGGGAAATTAAAAAAAATATTTTTATAAACTTTCGCAGTTTTGAAATAAAATATAAATAATTTAGCAAAAGAAAGTTTTTACTGTTAAAAAAAAAACAATAATAACACATTATGCAAAAATTTCAGAAACGTTTAATTTATTTTCGATTTTATGCAAAACTCCAATTAAAATAAACCAATGAAAAAACAAAAAACGTATTGGATTCGATCTAAAAGATCGAAAAAATGTTATGTGTTGTTGGATTTTCTTTAAAAAAGGCTCTAAGAAGTTTAATTTATCCAAAAAGTAAAGCAAACTTTATGCATATGGGTAACTCCATGTCAAATCGACCAAGAGTGGGACCTAGCCCCTTTCGATTTGAATGAAATTTGTTGAGAAGATTCCATTTATCCTTTAAGGAACATATATATTTCGCCGAATTAGCCGAATGTGTTAAATTTATTTCTTAAATATCTCGAAAACTAATTTACATACGAATGATTTTAACGTCATTTTAAAGAGAATACTTGGGGCTACAAACAATATATTGGCAAAAAAATGTTTTTTGGAAAATGTAATATCTGCAAAATATTAAATTTTGAAAATGAACTAAGTCAAAACCTATTTTTTTATATAACACTCAAACTGCTCTTCCAAAATCCTGAAACTTTGAAGGAGGTGATGTTTTTCTTTTTCAAGATATGATTTTTTTCTTTCGCAACCTTTAAAAATATAATCTTAAAATAAAATTTTTAAATTGTAATTTTGAGCATAAGTATTTATTAAATACTAGCATTCAACCCGCTACTTCGTTAGCGTCTCCTTTTTCTTCGTGGACATACTTGTATGCCAAAGTTTATTTTTCCAGGTTTTAACTTGTTTTTTTAATGTTTCTGGATCCAATACTAACGGAAATTCAAAGAGTACCAGTGAATACACAAAAAAAGTACCAAAAACGTTCCTTCTTTAGATTCTTATCCACTCAGGACATTGCATCTTGAATTCTATGTTTTAAGGTCTAATACTCACGAAAATTCCAAAAGTACCAGTTAAAGAACAATAATGTACCAAAAAGTTCCCTCAAAGATTCGTTTCCAATCAGGACATTGCATGTTGAATTTTATGTTTTAAGGTCAAATATTAACGATAATTAAAAAATACCAGTTGTAGAACCAAAAAGCTGAAGAAAGATATTAAATTTCCCGTATTTCCCATTTTGGTACTATTTTTCCCCCCATTAAAGTATCAAAAATTGCAGTATTTTAGTGGGTGCCCATAATTTAGTGGGAATATGTCAATGAGTGAAGCAAAATGTTTTGTAAAAAAAAGTACCAAAAATAGTTACGATTTTTCTGCCCCCTAAGCATTCGAATTTCAAGTTTTTAGGGTCAGTGGTTTGGGCTGGGCGATGATGAATGAGTCAGTCACTCACGCAACTCTTTTATATATATATAGATGACTGGTTTGATTTCAGGTATAACGACATTCATAAAGTTGGTTTTGTTTATTTGTTGCATTCTTTGTTAGAGCTCAATGTAGGCACTATCGAAGAAAAACATTTTTCGTTGATATATGTTCCTTATAGCGTGAAAGGAACAGAATCTTCTCACCAAATTTTATTAAAATCGAAAGTGGTCGGTCCCACTCTTGATCGATTTGACATGGAATTACCCATACGTTTTAAATTTTTTGTTTTCGAAATATGAAAATAATATTTCTTATAAAACTGCTCTAAGACTACATATCCAAAATGACACATTTGCTTGAAAATCAGCCAAAAGTTTACCTTCTACTCCATTTGCCTTAAAAACTAATAAAAGCAAAAAAGTTAAAAAAAAATGCGAGAAAAAATGCCAAAAAAGTTATTTCTTTTCTCCAAAATGTAAAGGAATATTAAGGCATTGGGGGTATGTCTTTCTTTTGCACACTAAAAAAACTATCATATTTTCAAGGGCGTGGATATAATTTCTTCTTTAAAGGAGGCTCTAAAACAAATTGTATGCCAAGTGTGTAGGAAAGCTTATTTCAAAACATACCTTTTTGAAAAAAATTCAGTCATCACAGTTTTTCTAAAGCAGAAAAATCATAATAAAAAATCTAAACTTAAAAGCTTAAAAACTTAAAAGATTTTAATAAAAACTACATCCCTGAAAAAGTTGGAAAGAATACACAGTGCAACACGAAAAAAAATAACCATATACGTTCTACGTCATAAAAGACCAAAAAAAAAGACATGTGTCTCCCAGTTTTGCCCAAAGTAATGCACTTTTTTGTATGGGCCCCCATAGATTTGGGGCCTCGGTGTCATTTTTGCAAAAAAGTGATAATTATCTCAGGCTTATATCTTGCAAACCGTTCGGAATTTTGATTTACCCTCTGAGACAAAGTTGTAGCTCTTGCCATAAAGAACAAAAATTGTGAACATATAAAATCAAAAAAAAAATCATCTTCAAGATCATAATCGCAAAAAAAACTTTAAAAAATCGATTTTTTTACCTTTTTCCCCCTGTTCAGGTCCAAAGGTAGCAAACCGTTAAAAATTTAAGGAAACAGTCAACTAAAAAAATGTACCTTTAATCTCAGTTAACAACTTTTTAGAGCATATGAACTTCCTAGGAATGATTCTTAACACTGGTTAGGAAGCCGCATTATTTGTTTTTGCTCGCATCGAATTTTCGGTCATTTTTCACTTTTGGTGCAACCTACTCGGTGCTAAGCATCACTCCTAGGAAGTTCATATGCTCTAGAAAGTTGTCGATTGAGATCTTAGGTACATTTTTGTAGTTGATTGTTTCCTTGAATTTTTAACGGTTTGCTACCTATGGACTATGAACAGGGGAAAAAAGGTAAAAAAAATCGAATTTTTTGAAGTTTTTTGCGATTTTGATCTTGTAGATGAAGTTTTCTTTCTAACATTTTGAAAATTTTACAGGAGAAGCAAAAACTATTTTAAATGATAAATTGATAAATCGCCTGAAACTGTTTAATTTATTTTTCTTCAATTTTTTATTTTTTTTTATTTTTGTAAAACCTGCCAGTTGTTTTGAAAATTGACAATGTTGCATACTATGCAAACTATTAGTTAGGCTTTTTAGCGTTTACCATATTATCGTTTGAAGATAGGGCCTTTTGTTTTTTGCTAATAAAATCGCAAATTTTGGTCAAAAGATTTCAATTTTTTCGTGGGCATTTGTGTTGGTGCAATACACCATTTTTGGTTAGTTAGGGCCTTTTGCGTTTCAGTTCACGATATTTATGTCACATATAGTCCGAAAGAGAATTTCGCCAGAGCCATTCACATAAAGGCAAACAACTAGAAAAGTATGTCGACCTGCCTCCTGATATAGAATTAAGATCTAAACATCGGTAGTTCTCTGCCGTTTTTTGAAACGATTTATAATCCTATTTAGCATGCTTTGCTGAATTTTTTATGTAAAACTTAATTCGGGAGGTAATTTTAATACGAGCCAGTTAAAAATCGGTGCTTAGGTTTAGAATGTCAAAGTATCTAAGTGTATAAAATATTTAAATTTTATCTCGCGTGAAACAACGGCCATAAACTTTGCGTATCTAAAATAAAAAACAACATTTTTGATACTTAAACATTATTTGATTCATTTTCCATTTTTTTTAATAAAACATTATTAAACTGATTTTTAAAATAGTTTTTTTTTTTATTTTTAATTACAGCCTGGTCATCGTGTACCCCGTTATTCTTTGGTCAATTGGGGTATTTGTGTGCCTGCATCGTGTACCAACAAAGATGTGGAGTATAGTGTTAAAGAAATTCTAAGCAATATGACAGCATCGACTGGCATTTCGTTTCAAGTACGTGTAGAACCACAAATGTGTCAATATAAAGATAATAAAGCTTGGGATCGCAATACAACGTGGGCAGTGTAAGTTCTCAAAAATCCAAAAATAATATAAATTTATAATATGAATGTAACCATGGTAGAATAATTACAAGGTATAGTCATTAGAAATTTTGTTCCCAATTTTAAGACCCATATAACGTCAAACAAAAGAAAATAAGGGAAATAATTAAAACAAGCGTCAAAATTCAAATAAATTAATTTGACATTACATGGGTAAATAATGACAACTCTACCTAATGAACATACCTGGTACTTATTATACTAAATACAAAAAAAAAAAAAACATAAAAATAAAAAAGTTTATGTTTTTTGTTTATTTTATTTTGATTATAGACGTTTCTTTGTAACAATTTTATCCATTACGATTTTATCAACTATTTACCATCACTGTACCAAAAATAAACAATCCAGTAAGTTATGAAATAATTTCAACACACTACTTTTTTTAATTAATTTTGCGATTTAAATTAATTTCATATACTTATGCATCTATTTATGTATGTATAATTTTTAAAACGCTTAGATCCATGGTTGTGTGCCTTCTCCTTGGAAAAAAATCTTAGTTGGTTATTTAGTACCTCTTCCTCGGCGGATGATATACAAGCAGTGCATGGTTTAAGATTACTGAATGCTATAATGTTGCTGTTCTCCCACAAATCGATGGCCATGTTTTTCAATCCCTACAACAATCGTACAGAAATGTCGGAGGTACGTCTAGTTTTTGTTTTTATCATAAAAAATATCATAAAAAATGTATACGTTTATAGAGTTTGGGACAATCTTGGACTGTTATTGGTCGAGCAGCTTCTTTGTATACTGATCCCTTTTTATTATTCAGTGGCATGTTGACAGCCTATTCATTTTTTGGCCGGCTAAATAAAGGTCAATCCATTCGCTTGAAAAATGAATATATAAGTCGTTTAATACGGTAAGTTACATCATATAGTTTAATTTTGCATGCATAGCCTCAAATATGTTTAAAAAACAAAAACAAAATCAAAAAACATTTGATTCCGTACGGAATGTGCGATCAGTTTCACACTTTTCTTAAGTAAAAAAAGTAATCTTAAATTCAACATGGTTTGCCTCATATGATTTATATGTCTTCGCACATTTGCTTACGACAACTTAAGCACATTGCGGTTGGGCCTTTAAAATTAGTATTTGATTATTATTAATCCAATCGAAATTCTGTTTGTTTAGACTGACGCTCTAGTTTTTTTTCTCTTAATGCAGAAATTAAAGTGCAAAATCAGAGCTGTAAATGAATCATTATTTTTTGATTTTAATTCATTACCAATTAGCTAAATTTTGAATAAATTCTTTTCACAGCAAAAAAGAATTGAATTAAATTTGAATCAATTCAAACGAATTAGGCAGAAATGAATTTCAATTCGTTTTCCAATTCAAATGAATTTGTAGAATGAGTTGCAATTCGTTTCTTATTCAAATGAATTTGTTGAAGTGAATTGCAATTCATTTGAATTGTATAGATTTTGAATTATTCAAATGAATTAGAAAAGTGAATTGCAATTCAAATGAATGAAATCAAAAATGAGTTGCAATCAATCAAAATCAAGAGGAGATCTAGGGGGAATTACTAAAATTTACTATTTTTTATTTGAAGTTTTTGATACAAAAAGTAAACAAATTTTCCAATTGTAGTAAAAGTAGTAAGAATTTCGAGTAAACGAACACAGCTTTGACAGCAAAAGATGTTGTTGAGATTCAAAGTTGTTAAAACCTTTAAAATTCGATTGAAAAATTTAAAAAAAAGAAATTTTCCACAATACACAAATATGAGATTATTCCAAGGTATATTTACACAAGGTAGACTCATTTGGGAGTGTAGACATGCTGCTCTATAAAAGGAACCAAGTTGTCAAAATTGTCTTCATATAAAACAAAAACAATTTAACGCACACATGTACAAATTTGGGCTCATATACACGCAATTTGACGTTGGGGTTCCAACTAGGGGTAAACAGCTGACAAACATATGGGCCAACGAGTTTACCTTGTGTAAATATACCTTGAGATTATTCAAACAAAAAAATTATTATCAAAGTTATTTACGGGAATACAAAATTTATCATTAATACGATTAATACGATTATTGTTAAACACACTTTTAATAATACTTTCACACTATTTGACAGAAATAAAAATTTCCATTTTGATAGAATTTTCGCCTATACCTTATAATATAATTCCTATTCTGCCGCTACCTGACAATACCATTCCAATACAAAATCAATACAAATTTCAATCAATTCATTTCAAATGAGTTGGAAATGAATTGCTAATTCTTTTTTCTAACTCTTTTTGAATTAATTCAAAATCAATTCAATTCAAATGAATCTGTGAAATGAATTGCAATTTAATTTAACAATTTCATTTGAATTAAAAACGAATTGCAATTCATTTTACAAATTCATTTGAATTGGAAAACGAACTAAAATTCATTTCTGCCTAACTCATTTGAATTGATTAAAATTTCATTCAATTCATTTTTAAATAAAAATATGTATATGAAATACAATGATTTTATAGCGCTTAATTCAAATCCGTTTTCGGTTTTTTCTATCATGTCTAGTTTTTTTATGGGCCAGATTAATATTTCGACCGAAATAAGGCGGTAATGCTAAATACATTTTATCATAACTTGAGAACGATTTGTGCCATTTTGATCTTTTACAAATGATTATTATCAAATCTATTTCTTAATTAGTGGCGACCATTTTTTTTATTTGAATAAAATAAGACATGAAATCATAAAGATCAGTAAACAAAATATTAACTGGACGTGATTGAATAAACTATTTGGATTCAGCACGCTAAAGTCAATTAAAATCACATAATCAAGTTCTCTACCCGACTTTTTTTGTTTTTTGCCGAGCAGTGCACACTGCAGTGTTAATAAAACATTAACATTTTTAAAAAAATATTTACTAAATCACCAGAAAATATTTCTTTACCAAGAAAATTTTCCACCATTCTCGTCCGAGCCAAAAATTTCTTATTGTAAACATATGTGTGGCTTGGTTTAAGAATTAAAATTTATTTAATTACAGCTAAAAAAAAAATATTTTAATTCTTAAATCAAGTTTTCGGTGCTTTTTGTTTTACAAAATCAGAAGAAAAGCCTGAATTTTTTTATAAAAACATGTAGCACTAGATAGTTTAAGAAAACTTAATATAAAAATAAGAAACTTTTATTTGATTTGCTTAACATATCGATCCAAATAAAAATTAACTAAATCAAAGCAAGTGTTCTTCCGCATTTTTTGTAAAATTTAAAGAAACCGCTAGCATTTGTTTCTTGATGCAAGAAATTCGATTCTCTTTAAATATCAAAAAATTCCTTCTTGTTTTTAACAAAAATAAGCTACTTATTTATTTTTTGTTTTAATAAATTTTGGATCATATACCAAAAACGTGCATTTTTTGATCATGAGAAAATGTTTCTTATTTAAGAAAGTTTTACTTAATACAAACAAAACAAGTTAAAATCAGGAAATCATTTTTGGATTTACTTGTTTTAAGAAACGAACTGGATTCCTTTAGAAAATAAACTTCTTTCCGTGTATAGTATGTATCAGAGAACTGCAAAATCCGCTATTTTTGTTGATTTATTCACACGCTTAAATTTACATTGACTCTATGCCTGCAAAACAAAGTTCAACATTGGTAGTTTTGACATCGTTTTGTGCACATTTGATTTGTGCATGTGTGAGTTTTTTATTGAAAGTGCTTTGTTTGCATTTATTGTTGCGCACGCAATAACACAATTCCTCTAAGTCAAAAGGCAAACATTCTTATGCTTTTGCATTCACGTAGTCATTGTCCACTCGATGAGGCAACGACGAACTAAATTGGTATGAGTACGAGTTAAAGACCTGCACGAGTGTATCTGTAATTATTGTTGAAACAGATACACTAGATATTTATCTGTTACTACTGATATAAATGAGAGAATGAGTGTAACTGATATTGTATGGTTTTGCTTTTGCCCACTCACCCTATCTTAAAAACAAAAACAGTTGCTTATGGTTTTGGATTGAGTATGTCATAACATTTTTTTTTTTTTTTTGCTTGCAAATATCTGTTGTCACTATAAGTATTTCTACAATATCTGTTGTTATCTGTTGTATATTAAAATATTGTTGGGGAGTTGATGAAAATAAGAGAGTTTTTAAAAACTTGCATACGATCTCAAACAGGGGTGCCGGATGGTTTTTGTAATAAATCGGCATATTTTCAAAAACAAATCGGAAATTAAATTAAAAAAAATCGCCAAATTCAAATAACTATTTTAAACACAATAAAACATATTTTTAATGACAAAAATAACAAAGCAAAACAATTAACCATTAACTAATGCTTTAAAAAAATCAATAAAAATAAACGTTTTATAAATTAATTTAAGTTAATTAAAAAAAATATATGAATATTTTGTGCTTAAGGGTAAATTGCAGGGACCGTAAGTAAAAGTTATCCATAAAATGTTAGCTTAAAAACTCTCCATATTAGTGTCGACGGATACCTACACGCAAAGAAAAAACATGGTTGTGGTAAACATATTCTAAGAGCAACATATTATGATAAGAATTATGATTGTAGTCACCATATTAAGATTATTATTGAAACATATTATGACTCAATATACTCGTAATATGTCATCATAATATTTTTCCCTTAATCATTTTATTATTCTGTTAATCATACTAAGTTAAGAAGTAATCAAATTATTGTCATGTTAATCATAATAAGCTAAGAAATTAATCATATTATTGTCATGTTAATCATAATAAGCTAAGAAGTAATCATATTATCATCATGTTAACCATAATAAATTTAGAAGCAATCATATTATGATACAGCACCTTTCATAGCTGTCATAAAAATACAAAATAAATTTAAATATTTTTGAATCGATTTTTTATTTTGTTGCTTTTTACAATTTTTCTTAATGTTAATCAAATAGAGGAGTTCAATATAAGGCTTGCAAAAGAGCAAATGAAAAATCTGTGGTTTCATGGGCAACCGCGTGTGTCCATTTTTATGATTTTAAGATGTTGATGCCATATTGCCTAATTTTGAACGCTCTTTATATTTTTTTGAATGTTCAATATGTTCAATACCTAGCCCATAGTTTGATCTAGAATGGGTTTTCGGCTTTCCTGAACAATTTGTTTTAAGACATACGCGGTTGCCCATGAAAACCACAGAAATATCGTAGCACTTTTATAAAATATAACGAAATCTCTGTGTGTTTTGTTGTTGGATTTTACAAAAAACTATGATATTTTGCATTTGCACTATTACATCGCTAATACTTGAATGAACTCCGCTAATATTTTAATTTTTTAATTTCTTTAAACTTATTTTTTTTATGGAATTTTATCTTTTAATTGTTTAACCGCTCACAAATAAAAAAAAACGACACAACTTCTTCAAAATTATTTTACAAATGGCGCTAACATAATATGATTAGAGTAAAACTAGTTTGATTGCATCTTTAACATAATATGATAAATGTATAGAAAGTTATCATGTTATGGCTATTAAATATCATGATATGGTTGTGAGAAATATAATATGTTTAGAAAGTTATCATAATTAAGTTGTTAGAAAAATAATTATTTTTCGGTCAACAAAACTCAAATTCATAATTGCGATAAACATTGATATGTTTACAGTAACTATAATATTGTTGATATTAAATAAAAATAACAATTATTTGTGTACGACAACAATATATTGTTACATTAAACATAGTGTTGTTGCCGTAACCATGCCCAACCATATTTTTTCTATGCGTGTATACTGTCATATACCCAAAGGTTCGTCCTAAAGTTCTCTTTAAGAACCTATGGTGATCTAGAAAAAACGATCTAAACTCCACAGTTAAAAATCATTTTTCAACGAAAAAATAAAAGGTTGCGAGAAAAATTCCTTTATTTTCAATTGGGAATCTTAAACCATTATCGTTATATACATTTAATTTTCGTTGTGGTAACACATAGACAGCTAGCCGGACGGGTGAATTTCTTTAGATCGATTCCCCTTGTGCTTTAAGCCCCTCATATGTAGTTGTATATTTTTTAAAATGTGTTTGTTGGGTTAGATATACATACAATACAAATACTACATATCGTCAACTTAAAGATGAAATAACCTATCTGCAGTTTTCAAAAGTTTACAGGAGAGGGAAAAAACGTTATAAAATTGGAACTATTTACAATATTAAAACGAAAATTAGATATTTTGATTAAAATGAAACCAGAAATATATATCGGTTGAGAAAATTTTGTTTTTCTAAACACAGCTTATGTTATGTCACTTAGGTTATTTGGAATTGTAAAAATCTGAAACCAAATAACCTATCAGCAGTACTACTAAGTATGAATGAATAACAATTTCTTTATACATATGAACATTATATACATTAAATAATAGCAGTTATAGTTTCTTTTACTGGTTTAAGTAAAAAAAGTACTTAATGTTTGTTTGAATTTCACTATGCAACAAAATTAATCTTTTATCGTGATTTTTGATGATTTATTTTTCTCTTTTTTTAGTGTGTAATGGTCCTCTAGGTACAAAAACTTTGTCATTTGTAATATTACATGTTTAAAATTTTGCACACATATGCGTTATGATATAAGGAATAAAAATCCATAAAAAACTCAATTTTTAAATTTTTGCAGATAGGTTATTAGGACTTTAAGATGACGATAAATGGAATATATATAACCATTTTAAGCGCTAAATTAATAACAGTGGTCTCTTTGTAGTGTAAAAAGTTACCCAAGATTAATAAATTATATAAAACAAACCAAAAATTACCGTGTTGTAAGTGTTTATCAAAAAATAGGCACTTTGATAATTTAGAGGCAAAAAGTCGTCAAAATGCCTATAAATCGCTAAATATGGCAGGCCTGATCACAGCTTCTTTTATTTTTTTACAAACACAAAGTACAAGTGTTCAGTTCTTTCAGAATTTTTTTTTTAATAATTTTTGTCTACATGGCACTTGAACGAAGAAAACCCACCCTTTTAATGCATCAAAGAATTTTTTACAAAAATAAAAATACCAGCGTTAAAAAAGCTGTAGTTGAGATAGTAAAAGTCATAAGATTATGCTGTAACTTCGACATCTTCATTTGTCATTGGACAAAAATAAACTGTTGGCTTTACTTCTGATTCATTAAATGAACACAGTCGCAGTGAAGGCAAAAGCAAAACACGAAATGTTGTACACGACAAAGAACATCGGCAGTCGACATGTTCGGAAGTGTTTGGTTTGACAGACCAAAACTTTTAAAAAATCCCGTAATTATCGAAGATGGGACGTTGTGTTTGTGTTTTTATTTTCCATATTTTTTTTAATAATACATGCGTTCATAAAAACATAAATAAGTACATATTTATTATTTTTAAGCTTAACAAATCTTTTTAATTTTTTGAAATTAAATAAAACTGTAAATAACATCATCGCTTTCATATATATACAATGAACACAACGTCCCATCTTCGTTAACTTTGGGATTTATTAAAAGTTTCAATCTGTCAAACCAAACACTTTCTAACATGACGACTGCCAATGTTCTTTGTTGTGTACAACATTTCGTTTTTTGCTTTTGCCTTCACTGCGACTGTTTTCATTTAATGAATCAGAAGTAAAAGCGACGGTTTATTTTTGTTCAATGAAAAATCAAAAAGTGGAAGAAAAAGCAATTTTTTCATTTTGACTGTAGTTTTTTAAACCCTGAAAAATACATATCATTACCGAACATTTAAAAAAATTTTTCTTCAAAAAAAAAAAACCAACAAGCACGTTTTTACGTTACGTAAAATTTACGACCAGCTTTGTTATTTTTTTACAAAAACAAAGTTCATGTGTTCAGTTCTTTCAGGATTTTTTTTACAATAATTTTTGTCTGCATGGCACTTGAACGAGGAAAAAAAAACAAGAAGCACAGTTTTTGTTCTTGTAAAGTTTTTTTTGTTTGCCTTTTTTGCGCTCGAAACACATCACGCAAAAACTATTGAAAAAAAAAATAAATGATCATATGTATGTATTGTGAGTGTCGGCTGTTTTTCGTTGAAAAATAATTGAAAATAACGGCATCGTACAATAAGTAACTTATTGTATTCCATCAGTAACCACTAGTATCTGCTTTTGCGAAACAGATATAAGCAGATATGATACTCTCTTTCGCTTTTTTATCAACTGACATCCACTCTTTTAAAAACCATATCAATATCAACTCATATCAGAAACACAAGGCCACTCATCCATACGCATCCACTTTAGAAAACACACAGAAACTTGTACAAACAGATATATTTGTGCAGGTCTCTACCCTGCAAACAATTTCCATCGCCGAATCATCGCCCGCGAATCGCCGGCAAGTTGTCTAACATCGCCGCGATGCATCGCGTGGAAGCTTAATGCGAATCGCGAAAACGTTCGCATGTGTCAACCGCGCGAATCGCGTATCGCGATTCGCTTGAACATCGCGTACCGCGATTCGCGTAAACATCGCGTACCGCGATTCGCGTGAACATCGTGTACCGCGATTCACGTGGTTGACACATGCGAACGTTTTGCCGATTCGCCAGAGGATCGCACTTAGCTTCCACGCGATGCATCCATCGCTGCGATGTTAGACAATTTGCCGGCGATTCGCGGGCGATGATTCGGCGATGAAAATTGCTTTCAGAGATATATTAAATAACACACCCTTCACAAATCACTTGCTCAACTGGAATGACAATTTTGCTAATTGCCATTGAAACCAAATATTTATTTTCCCGTTACCTTAAAAAAACAACAAGAGAAAAAAAATTCTTTCGAAAGTTATAAAAAAACACTGATGATTGCCGCTACTTGTGTGCGCTCGCATATTCATCGCCATAGGCGATGGCTAGCGATTCGTATTCCCTGAGAAGGATCGCGGAATCATCGCCAAACAAGCAATCGCCAAAAAATTTCAAAAATGTTTGAAGGGTAGTACTACATAGCAACTGCTGAATGCATACATGAGTAATGACTGCTTGATTTCTGGCTTTTTTTGTTTGTATTTTTTTTTTCTTTACCAAAACAATCATTATCGCACCGAACACACAAACATCTTAATTAAAAAACAAAGCTAAACGATGGTATAAATAACAAAGCACGATGTGCATTATTTGAATGACTGCAAACGATCAGCGAATGTGTGCAGTTGCGCAAGTTTGATTGTACGACTGAAAGCGAGTGTATTTGTTGGTATTCATTGAATGCGATTTTTTTGCAATCGCACAAAACCGTTCTCTGTTATGTATGCATGTCAGAGTACTATATAACAAAAGTATTTAAAAAACCGGAAACAAATTTTGGTTAAATGTGTCTTGATTTATATGTATGCAAATAAAAGTAAAAAAATTTTGGGTATCTGTAAAAGCGCTGATTTAGAGCTCTTTAAAAAAAGGAAGAAATATGCGCCTTTGGGACAGTTAAAAAGCGCTAAATCTACTGCCAAATGAGTTTTTCTCTTTTACATTACAAGCTGCACTCTTAGCAGGGTTCCCAGTTTTGTTTATACCTTAACCCAAATTTACGTTTTCAACTTCGTATGATTCAACTTTTTAAATTTGACTTGAGATGCTTTGTCAAAATGCCACAGAATTCATTTGTGTAGTATTATTAAAACTCCATTTATTTGTTCTTTGAGCTCTACATACACAGGTATAAAAAAAGAGTAGGTTAAAAAAAAACTTTCAAAAACTTCAGATAAAGTCTTAAGGTCATCAGCAAATGCAATTTACATTTATACATCGAGCCCTTACCGCAAAAGAAGCTTAAGCGACAAAAACACAATTTTTCAGGAAAAATATTTTTTTGTTTTTGAATTAAAATTTTTTAATTTGTCAGTTATTGTTAAATTTTTCATAATTTGTTAAAAATTTATAAATTAAGAAAAATACCCTGAAGAAGGCACTCAAGGAAGTGCCGAAATATTGGTTTTAAAATACACGTTAAAAGTTTTTTATAACAAAAAGACCTTAAGCTCGAAAATTTAGTAATATTAGTTTTTTATTATATTTTATTAAAATTTTGTATGAAAGTTGGCACTTAAGCTAAAATAGTTTTTGGCTATAAAATCGTTACGGTACCTTATGTGGAGCTTGGTCAATCGATTTTATCCATCCAAAATCAACCATAAAAACACATATATCCGTCATTTATTTAATAATGCATCATAAGCACTTACCAATATCCCAGCATTCTTTTTCCCAAACTTTATTATATTGTCTTTCATATTTACTAATTTTTGGGGAAGACATATTTGCTTGAAACTTGTCTTTAAAAAATTAAAAATTGTATGTGTTGTCAACGGTCTTAGATTCTTTTTTTAAATTCTTCTTTTTTAAAACACTCACTCAAGAATAATAACATAAGTTTATCAGGTACCTTTTACACACTTAACAAAAATGGCAATCTTAGTTAACACCCTTTACACCATATTAGTTGTTGATAAAAGTAAGATAAAAGTTGTTGATAAAAGTAAGATAAAAGTTTTGCTTTTTACTTTGCTTTTTACTTTTTATCACATTTTATATACGAAACAAAGGAAAATAAACGTAAATAATAAAAAAAGGGAAAATATTTTAAAAATGTGTAAAATCCCCGAATTTTTTTTTTTAAATCCCAAAAAAAATCTCCAATCCCCAAATGACTTTCTATGTCCTTTTTGCTCGCATGAAATCGCCAAGTTTGGGAATAAATCCCCAAGTCTGGCAGCCCTGATTCCCAAAACTGAGAACGCGGACTCTTAAGAAAAAATTTTTTCCACCTCATCCATGCGCCAAAGTTTCGCCTCAATTTATCATCGATAATTTTTAAAATCGTTATTGTTAAGCAAATTACTGATAGGTGGCGTAAAAACATGTTTTCAAAGCTCTAGAAAAGTTTTTTAGTTAACCACCCAACCCGAAAGAATTAAGCTTTTCTTATTTCTTAGTGCCCATTCACATTATACGACTTTTGTCGTTGCGATTCTTGCTTTATACGCAAGAGGGGCGGGAGGAATTATAAGGGGTACAGAAGCGGGTGTACTCTTCGATTCGTTTTGTTTGTTATATAAATAACATCATTCTCACCTCGCTTATTTCTTTCAACTTGTTCACCACAAATATAAAACCGATTATCTTTATCTTCGTAACGAACAAACGGAAGAAGCAAATTTAACAACCTGTAATAAATCGCCATTTAATTATTCACAACTTTAAACACTTTTTTCACAAACTTCTAATTAACATTTTTAAACAATTTTAACACCAAAATATTCACAAAAACTTAGATTTTATTTTTATATAAAAATATTTAATTAAACTTTATTTTTCTAATAAAAAAACCGAGATTGATTAAGACAATACACTGACTAGACCGAACCGTATGACTGCTGAGAAGAAACTAAAACTTGCAAAAAAAAATGCAGTGCAACAAAAGCTTTAGTTGTTGTTGTTTTTTATGTTTTTTGAGTTAATGAGTGTTTAGTAGGAGTGCGTAATTTACTTAAACGTATTCGGATTAGAATGTGTTCTGCTAGACTAACAAAACTATCCTTAGAATTAGGAAGCAAAAAAATAAGTTAAAAGCCTATAATATAATTTGAAGATAAAATTTTTGAATAAAATATTTTCGAAAGTATAGAATCACCATTGGTATTGTGTATTTTTTATATTTTAAAATCGTCAGAGTTAAGCTAGATCTTATTCAAATAGCTAGTTTACTTTTGTTTTAATATTATTTGATGCAGGAAACAGTATCGCCTATAGTCGATTTATTACTTTGATACAAAATCAATTTTTTTAGTAATTCTACAGACTTCATTAAAGAAATCTCGCAATATTAGTTTATTTGTACACGATCTCAAAAACAAAAATTTATTGCAAAAATGTATTAATAAAATGGAAGAAAAATTAATAACAAATTAAATTTTTAATTAATTCAGTGACGAATACTAAGGGCTTTATGACACTACATTTTTAATGCATTGTTCAAGTTTTGGTGAACAGTACAAATATAATGTAATACAAAAATTTACCAAGTGCAAAGAGTTAAGCTGTATTTAGATAAATGGCAAACTGTCAAAAATTTTACTAAAGTTATCGATAAAAAATGAAGTTATGTCAAAAAAAATGTAAAATTGTTTAACTTAAAATTGACATTTCAAGCTTGAAATATTAAAAGTGTTGCTGAATCAGCGGTTTATGGGCAAATTCAGCGATTTACCGCTTTTTGTTTTTAGGTTTCTCATAAAAAAAAGTTGGCAGCATTTAATAAAATGAACAAAACAGGGATGGCTAAGTTGTTTCAATTGTTCTTTTTTGTTGATACTTTTTTAACTAAGATTTATAATACCTTTTTGTGGTGTTTTTTATGAACATAATTAAAATTAATTTCAACTAAAAAAAATCTTTTAGTACAATTAGGGTAAAAAACTATAATTTTCAAAGGTTGTTGGTACAATATTAAAAATTCTCAACGCCATCCCTGAAACAAAAACATAACATACATATAGTTTGCTCTTTCTTACATTTACTGTTTCTTTCTATCAATTCTATATCAATTAATGAATAAAAAATGTAGTGTCATAAGGGCTTAACGGAGACCTTCCAACAGAATCTAGGTAAATAAAAAAATGTAAGCCAATTATGTACATACAAATTATGTACGAAACTAGTTACATAATTCGATATTTGCTTGATTTTTCTGTAAATAATAAATAAATATCGTCATATAAAATGCAAAAGGGCCTCTATTATCATTTTAAGAAAAATTTCAGGAGAGATAAAAAAATGAATATAAAGACAACTATTGTGATTTTAATAAAGAGTCTGGTTAATATCGTTTAAAAGTTATGAATTAATGATACATACCTAAAAAAGTGTTGTTGTAATCACAATACATAGTTTGATTTTCAAAATAGAATCTAAAACCGTTGACAACCAATACATTTTTTTTTTAATTTTTGAATCAAATATGCATGTCTTTCCCAAAAATAAGTAAATATGAAAATCAACATAATAAAGATTGGGAAAAAAGGCTTGGCTATTGGTTAGTAGTTATAATGCATCGAAGTATTAAATAAATGAGGGATATATGAATTTTTATTGTTGATTATAAGGATGGCTTAAACCGATTGAACAAGCTCCAAATTCTTATAAATTGGCTTATTCGTCTTCAATAACAGCATATTGTTCTGCTTGTTATTTCTTACTGGAATCGCATAAAAAGGGTTTAAAAAAATGCCGAACCAGTTGCTACAAACAAAATAAAATGATTTTTTTTGACTAAAAATTTTTATTTGGGGATTTTTCTAACTATTTCTTAAAAAAAATTTAAATTTTGGTCAGAAAAAAAAACAAAATAACAAATATTAACTTTTTAAGGTTTTGTTTCTTGGGGATTTGGGGATATTTTTTTAATTTTTTGGGGACAAGGAAAAAAAGTTCTCCTTGAAGGAAGTCCAGCGCCTTAGCAATTGGTTGGTTTAGTTGAACTAAACTTTAATTTATATGTAGTTAAAATTTAATAGCTGTAAATCAGTGCCTCATATATTATATGTAGTGCAAAAAATATTAATGTGGCAGCACTACGATAAATGTTGTCAATTAGATATGGCTTGTATTGGTATTTAAAACGACCAATTTTATGCATTTATAGATGGTTTAAATGTTTACTAAATTATAGATTTGCTGGTTTAAACACATTTTAAGCCAAAAAGAGAGTTAAACTTGCGCTGATTTGTTAGCCTTAAGTATCATGTTATTTAAAATAATACCGATCAATTTGATTACATTTTTTGATTGGTAATATATAACTACAGTCAAATACTTGTAAAATTTTATATGGATAAAAGTGTTCGCCAGTACATTTTTAAATAATGATAACATTTTACTCTTTCCAAAAAAAAATATTGTCCGAATGAATGCGCAATTTTTGAAAGTAATCAAAAATAATCGTTGAAAATAATCGGATTACATTTTGATTATTTTTGATTCTTTTTGATTATTTTGTAGTAATCGCCGGTACTTATGATTATTTTTTGATTACTTGTAATCGTAATCAATTAGTAATCATGCAAAACCAAAAGTAATCGTAATTGTAATTATTATATTACCCTTTAAAAAAAGTAATCAAATAAGTAATTACTACGATTACTAATCATTACTTAACAGCTATGGACCATAACAATTTATGAGGTGATGCAAGTGTTGCCAATGAATTTATTTATTAAAAAAACGAAAGCTATTTTGCGGTAAGAGCTCGATAGTGTTTGCATTAAAAAGTATTAGCATTTGAGAAGATTAAATAAACATGTCACAGCATACTGAATTATTTAAAGTGTGTATTAATTCAGACTGAGCTAACGAAGAGCGCCAAGCGTTTTTTAAACATAAAAATTATATTTAAGTTTCATTTTCTATAAAACAAACTGATCTAGTCAAATAATATTTCCCAGCCGAATAGTATTGAATTCACGTTCTGAAGGTTTGTTTCGTATAAAATCTATGAAAATGAGAAGTTTTTACATAAGTTAGCTCAGTAAGAATAGATTCGAATAACTCGTACTTCATTTATTAAATAAAAAGACTCGTTGAACACAAGCGATACATATTGGTATAAAAAGCAAACTTAAAACTATTTCAACAAGCTCTTGAAAAAGCTTCGAACCACCAGCGTCTTGGTATGACAAAAACTTCGAATCAAAAAATACTTTTATTTAACCCACGTCTTGACCAAACCAGTCTTGTCATTGCAAAAATGGCATGTATAAAATCAACAGCGAAAAAGATGCTTTTTCCCCAAAAAATCCTCTAGGGATTTTTAAGAAATTTGACCAAATTTAAAAATTTTTTTTTTTATTAGTAATAAAAATTTAATAAGAAATCCCCAAAAATCCCTGTAGCTCGTTTCTGTATTTCTCGCATCGTAAAATTTCTTACATGAAGTGTGAAACAAAAAATTCCATCGTTTCTCGATTTATGAGATAAAAGTGTTTCTGTATTTGAATGCGAAAACAGACACAACAAATTCTGTTTATACTGGAATATTTCCAGTACTTAAGTGTCAAATAAAAGCGAAACGTCAACAAAAGAAATAAATATAATAAAAACAGGGCTGCCAGATTTGACGAGTTATCGTCATCTTGATATTAACAAAGTTTTTGATGATTTTTTCTAAAAAAGTGACGAAAGCAAAAACAAAATCAAAAATATTTTATAATTTTGTTGTTACTTTCTATAGAAATTCATCTTAAATTTTTAAATTTCAAACACTTTTATTTTGTGGCGTTGAAAATTGAAAAAAAAAAAAAATAATATGAATGTCTGTAGAAAGCAACAACAAATTTATAAAATATTTTTGATTTTATTTTTGCTTTTAATGAAATTGTTGGCGTTGCGTTTTACACTATAATCCCCTTAGTCTTCGAAATAAGATAATTGTAAATATTTTTATATGTTTGTTTATTAGAAAAAAAGATATCTTTAGAAACAAGGCTGCTAAAATTTTTATATTTATCCCTATTGTGAAAATTGTCCTCGAAATTGTTTGTTTCTTTCCTAAAAAATGTATCGGCAAAAGCAAAATTTCGAGGGAAAGTAATGGACCGACTTGGCTTATTTTGAACATTTAATACTTCTTATATACATATACAAAATATGATTGATATTTGTGCCAAAACCATTATTCCGGCAAGAAAGAAATTTGTTTGTCTCCCAGTAAAAACTTTTTCAAAATGGATAGCTTCTTTCACTCGTTATTAAGTAGCTTTCTTCCATAAGAACTTCGATAACTACTTTTTTCTGGATGTATTAAGATAAAAAAAATTACTTACTTTTGAATTTGTTCTTTTTGGCACAACCCTTGTAAAATTCATTAGTTTTTCAGTGGAATTGTATGTAGTGCTTTTATGTGTTTCTGATTACTTAACATATTATTTTGTAGGCGAAGATTTTACTGGGTCTTTAACTTGTTTATTTATGAACCGATTTTTTTTATTTTAACTACAAGGTATTCTACTAAGTCTATTTCAGGTAAAAAAGAAAAAGGTTATAGGAATAGGTAAATAAAAGATTTATATCTCAATTATTAAATAGTAATTATTAAATACCCATGAACTTTAACTATGTTATGTTTGATTATTTTTTAATAAAAGTCGAAACAAATTTGTTTAAAATTGATTTTAAGTTGCACGATTTTTAAAACAAAAAAGACGATCTTTTTAATTTTTTTTCTCAGGAAATTGACGATTTTGACACAAATTTATCTGGCAGCACTGATTAAAACCAAAACAAGAAAAGGCTAACAAAAATTTAA
The DNA here is from genome assembly GCA_963931875.1 of Pollenia griseotomentosa. Taxonomy (NCBI): domain Eukaryota; kingdom Metazoa; phylum Arthropoda; class Insecta; order Diptera; family Polleniidae; genus Pollenia; species Pollenia griseotomentosa. The sequence goes on from OZ007563.1 coordinate 90,966,318, forward strand.
ACTAACAAAATATAACAATTGTTTTTTGTTTATTTTCATCATATAAATTATGCATTTATCATTAATATTCCTTCTATTTTTTTATTTATTTAAAAAAAATAGTATATAAACATATTTTAAATTCAAAATATCTACATTTTGTTTTTCTCGCCACCAATTTCAAATGTGACTTATTTTGACAGTTCTTAAAAGAAACTTTTCGCAAAATATTGTTATAGAAACACTTTTTCTCGCATCCTTCCAATAATTGCTGGAAAATTATTTAAATGACAGATAATTCTCGCAAAAAAAAGATACAGAAACACTTGTGTGAGAAAAATAATTTTTTGTTTCATTTCACACTATTTTTGTTGCAATTCACACGTTTCATGCGAAGAGTTTTACAATGTGAGATATACAGAAACGGGCTACTGGTCTACAAATTTGGAAAAAAAATTGACTGCAGAAACGAAGAATGTTTTTTATCTAATCTGGGTGCGCTGAATTCGAATCTGGAAACAAAATTCGGCTATCACGTCTTGTTCATTTTTGTATCGCATGCTGGCAATACTGTAAAACAGTCAATACTAACACTACAATTTCACAATTATTGCCTTGGAGATCGTGTGTTACTGATTCAAGCTATTTTTGCTTTGTGTGTAGTGAATATTTGGTTGGAAAAAGAGGATATGCAATATCAGAATCAATAAAATATGCATATTTACATTACTTTGGATTTGCAGTCAGAAACTTGGACAAACCGTAGACACCGACAATGTTTTGCATTTTCTTCAGGCCATGTCAAGGTACATTAACACAAGGTAGACTCATTTGGGAGTGTAGACATGCTGCTCTATAATATAGGAGTTGAACCGAGTTGTCAAAATTGTCTTCATATAAAACAAAAGCAACTTAATGCACACATGTACAAATTTAGCTCATATACACGAAATTTGACGTTTGGGTTCCAACTGGGGTAAACAGCTGACAAACATATGGGCCAAAGAGTCTACCTTGTATAAATATACCTTAGGCCATGTCAGATAACACTTTTGCTTCTCGTTGCGTTAGAGATTCGCTTTGACATCCAAGATGAAAAATTAATACTTATACGAAACATGTCACATAAAGTACTTTTAACGCAGAGCGAAGCGAAAAGTTAGGCAACTCTCATCTTTTTACGCGCTTTGACATTTTGCTAGTATAATTTTTTTAATTTATTTATTTTTAATAAACAATTCGTGTGTGTTGTCAAAGTGTTTATTGTGACATACACCTTTTGTGTTACGCTTTTCTGTCAAAGTTAGAAACGCCACGCAAAGCGATGAAGTTTTATCTGACATGGCCTTTCATTAGCATTTAGGTTTTTCCCCAAACCTAGGTGCAGTGAGCGACGAACAAGGGGGGCGTGCTCAACAAGATTTAAGGAAAATCTAAAGAAATGATCAAGGATTTTGGGACAAAAGCATGTTGGGAGACTATTGCTGGACTCTAATACGTGAAACCAAACCAACAAAATACAAACGACGTTCAAACAACGCCATTCACTTTTGAAAATTCATTGATTTTTAAATAAATCAGTGATTTTTTTATGTAAAAAACGAATTAAAGTGTAATGTACCTTATAAGCGTCCACTGCTTACCCAATAACCAATCTAAAATGCATACATGCCACCCCAATTGCTGTAGGGTAAATGCCATACATAAAAGATCATATAACGGCATTTACCCAAATGACTCAATGTGATCGATCATGAGTCAATATGATGGTAAAGCAGATCAATCAGAATGTGAGTGACATGAATTTGGATTGTCTAATACCCTTTGTACACTTGCATACATTTCGGAGGAACGCATGGAAGATGTTGAAAATGTGAAATTCGCGTTCACACTTGAAACATCTTACATCTACTATCAATTAAAAATGTCACCATTTCTGAAAAAAAAAACTTTTTTTTTTTAAATACTTTTTTTCTACAAAAGGGCTAATATTTTTAAAGATAACACCAAAATGTATTTCTAATTCATTTTGTTTAACAATTTTAGCAAAATTAAGCAAAATAAGGCTTGCAAAAAAGGAAAAACTTAAAAAATGGTAACGCTGCTTTCGAAGCAACTTCCATTTTGTCAGTGATGCCACAATAATTACAGAATTTATTGCCACTTTTCTAGTGATGACACTAGAAGAATTGAAAAATGTAAAAGGGAACAAAATGAGATAGTAACATTCTGTAAAGATGTTGAAAAATTTTGATTTTTAGCCCTTTGTATTTCTTATGGGAAAATTCCAACATCTTCGCTAGTTAATGTTAAATGTTAAATGTTGACAAGTGTGAAAAGACTATAACGAAAATGAGTACATTCCTTACTCATGCATTCTGATTGGTCATAGCATGTGCATAAGGAAAAACCATGATAATTATTCCACGGTACTGAAAGAGAGGTATAGATTGTAAGAATTAATACTAAAAGCTGTGTTGCCAGAAGTAGGGGAAAATCCCTACATGTAGGTATTTTTGATACTAAAATAGCAGCGTAGGGAAAACCGGACAGATTTTTTATAATCTCCAAAATGTAGGGATTTTTCGTCACATCGCATTATTTATTAAATAAATGCAGAAAAATATGTTTTTTTAGTGACATTTTCTTGTCGAAAAAGGTAGAAAAATTTTATTTTCCTTAAAATCGCATTAAAATATACTCGTATTGCCAGAGTTTTTTGTGGCTTAAAAAGTTGGCTACACTTATATGTATGTATGTAAATGTTTTTCTAAGATATCAGTCAATGTTGAAAGATTTAATTGAATTTAATTAAAAGTACGTACATACATGGGCTACAACTTTTTTACATTTTTTGCGAATATAAAAATGGCTTTGCATAGTCGAATAGACCACTGAAAATTATTTAAAAAAATGGTATTACTTTTTCGCGGTTGTCAAAAAAGTTCACCCACAAAACGCGGTAAAGTTTGGAAATCAAATTTTTAGTTTTTTATTTATTTATCTAAAAAACGCAAAAAACAATTCACTTTACTATTTTAGTTATTCATAAAATTTTTTATTTAAAATTAATTTACTTTTTTTGGGAGATATTATTTTTGTGGTGAGGTTTTTATTCCAAAATGACCCGAAAAAGGGCAGTAGCAAATAAATAAATTAGAATTTGCATTTGAAAACTAAAAGCGGCACTTGTTGCCTTGTTTGATTCTCTAAGTCTCCAATCTGGCTGTCGCAAGACGCCTAATCATTGAGCTGAACCCCTACAGCTGTTTAAAATTATATTGGGCTATAGAAAATCATAAAAACAAAACCTATACACTCTTACTAAAAATAACTTCCAACACTACATGGCGATCCTGCCATCTTTCCAACACGACATGGCAATCCTGCCAACTTTCCAACACAACAAAAGTAATTACAGATTCGAATTCAGCCCACCAAATTACCCTAGAATAGATAATTGGTTGCTCCAGTTCAAAACCTTGTTGGCTTGTACTACAAGCAGAACAATATGCTGTTTTTGAAGACGTATTAGCCATTTTATAAAAATTTGGAGCTTGGTCAATCGATTTTATCCATCCAAAATCAACCATAAAAACACATATATCCTTCATTTATTTAATAATGCATCATAAGCATTTACCAATATCCCAGCATTCTTTTTCCCAAACTTTATTATATTGTCTTTCATATATACTAATTTTTGGGGAAGACATATTTGCTTGAAACTTGTCTTTAAAAAATTAAAAATTGTATGTGTTGTCAACGGTCTTAGCAAGGTATATTTACACAAGGTAAACTCGTTGGCCCATATGTTTGTCAGCTGTTTACCCATAGTTGGAACCACAACGTCAAATTGCGTGTATATGAGCCAAAATTTGTACATGTGTGCGTTAAATTGTTTTTGTTTTATATGAAGACAATTTTGACAACATGGTTCCTTTTATAGAGCAAAATGTCTACACTCCCAAATGAGTCTACCTTGTGTAAATATACCTTGGGTCTTAGCAAAATGTATTAACAAAGTGACCTCAGTACTACAACAATGCAACAATAGAAAAAACAACAGGCATTTTGTTGCTAGAATTGAGACGGCAAATGCCAAAATGCCTTATGAAAAAAAGTAAATAAACAAAAAAAATGACGACAAACGTCACACACGAAGAAAATCACTACAAACAGCTGCGCTTGTGAGGTCACTTTATTAGTACATTCTGGGTCTTAGATTCCTTTTTTAAATTCTTCTTTTTTAAAACACTCACTCAAGAATAATAACATAAGTTTATCAGGTACCTTTTACACACTTAACAAAAATGGCAATCTTAGTTAACACCCTTTACACCATATTAGTTGTTGATAAAAGTAAGATAAAAGTTGTTGATAAAAGTAAGATTAAAGTTTTGCTACTTTTTATCATATTTTATATACGAAACAAAGGAAAATAAACGTAAATAATAAAAGAAGGGAAAATATTTAAAAAATGTGTAAAATACCCGAATTTTTTTTTTTAAATCCCAAAAAAAATCACCAATCCCCAAATGACTTTCTATGTCCTTTTTGCTCGCATGAAATCGCCAAGTTTGGGAATAAATCCCCAAGTCTGGCAGCCCTGATTCCCAAAAATGTGAACGCGGACTCTTAAGAAAAAATTTTTTCCACCGCATCCATGCGCCAAAGTTTCGCCTCACTCTATCATCGATAATTTTTAAAATCGTTATTGTTAAGCAAATTATCGATAGGTGGCGTAAAAACATGTTTCCAAAGCTCTAGAAAAGTTTTTTAGTTAACCACCCAACCCGAAAGAATTAAGCTTTTCTTATTTCTTAGTGCCCATTCACATTATACGACTTTTGTCGTTGCGATTCTTGCTTTATACGTAAGAGGGGCGGGAGGAATTATAAGGGGTACAGAAGCGAGTGTACTCTTCGATTCATTTTGTTTGTTATCAGCGTTGCCAAAATGAAGATTTTACCTTATTTTTGAAGATTTTTTGACTTAAATAAGATTTGTATATTTTTTTCTCAAATTAAGATTTTTTATTTTTAGAAATAAAAATTCCTAACTTTAAGTTTGTACAACTTACATAATTTTTTGCAGTTTTTTAAACAGTCAGTTTTTAAAACAATGAGGTTTTGTATCAGCTTGTTGTCTATTGGATATGCATACTTTTGTACCCATTGTCTAGCATACACAAAAATTAGCGGTTATTCATTTTGGGAATATTGATGAAAAAAAAATTATTTGAAAAAAGAAAACCCGTATTTTTATAAAGTTTAATATATTAAAGAACAAAAAAGTTCATGTATTTAGTACCAAAAGGTAAAACTAATGGAACTTAACCCTAGGATTACCGTCTTGGTCTGGCCAGACTAAATTTGTGTTTTGCAATTATTGCAATTTTTCGAATATAACAAAAAAATAACATGGGCGTTTATAAATGATGTGTGCTAAATTGAATGAAACTAATTTGGATTTGATTGGAGCAAGATTAGTGGGGTGAAATTCTATTTTTATGTAAAAGTCTATGAAATTACCCTCTGGGACGGAGCAAATTTTTTTTTTTTTTGCAATATTTTTCATAAAGAACTATTTATCAAAAAAACAGAAAGGTTAATTCTATAAATGATATGTTGTGAATTGAATGAATCAAGTTCGAATTAAATCAGAAAACTACGGCCCGTTATGAGCTAAGTATAATTTAACTACAAAAACCAAGCGGAAAACTCGTTTCACTCAGTTGCGAAAAAGCATTGTGCAAAATAAGGGACTACATATTCGATGACTTGCATGTAAAATAAAATAATAAAATTATAAAGGGGTGTCCTTTAAATCGAAAAGGCAAACATTTTAAACGTCGTTTTTTAATAAGATTTCTGTGATAAATAAATTTTATGACAAATATTTTACAAATATTTCTCTATTAAACAGAATTTAACAACAAACATTATAAAAATTTGATTAAAAGTGTATTAAAAACAACTTCCAAATTCTTGTGTTTTCGATTTCCAGAACACCCCTGCTTATCTAAAATAATAATTTAATAAAAAAAATATTTAATTACTTTTTATTTAATTGGGGTTTTTTTAGCTGTTCTAATTGGGGTCAGGCCTGACCAAAAGGAGACCTAAGTGGTAAAAAGTTACCTATGGTTAAGAAGCTTTTGGTGTGAAAATTCCACATTCCATGTTTTTGATAATTATTAAATAAAGTGTATATACATTAGTGATTTACAATAGCTTTTCAAAGGTGTACATTATTTTAATAACAATTCCATAAGGAATAAATTTAGTAAAATCCATATAATACATATATTTTCAAATGCCTTCGATACAACAACGGTATCAAATATAATACTAAATTGAGAACCCTTAAAACTTCATATGATGTATGATCTTCTTGCCCAAAACTTATATATCTCTAATTTTAGAATTTTATTACTTCCAAAGAAACTTCTTTATTTATATGAACTTTTTTACGTTCTTATTTATTAGAAAACAAATGGATTTAAAGTATATTTTTAGAAAGAATTTTATGGAAAATATAACTAAAACACAATTTAAGCCTACAATCAAATTTTGTATAAATACCGCAATTATGAATTTCAATTTAAATAGTTTCCATAATAAGAAGTAAATTCTTTTAAAAAATGAATAATTTTTACTTCTTTGCCCTTGTTATTAAAAATTTTAAGATTTTCCTCTTCAAAATAAGATTTTTTTTTTGCCATATGAAGATTTTCCTTCTAAATCTTCTGGCAACGCTGTTTGTTATATAAATAACATCATACTCACCTCGCTTATTTCTTTCAACTTGTTCACCACTATTATAAAACCGATTATCTTTATCTCCGTAACGAACAAACGGAAGAAGCAAATTTAACAACCGGTAATAAATCGCCATTTAATTATTCACAACTTTAAACACTTTTTTCACAAACTTCTAATTAACATTTTTCAACAATTTTAACACCAAAATATTCACAAAAACTTAGATTTTATTTTTATATAAAAATATTTAATTAAACTTTATTTTTCTAATAAAAAAACCGAGATTGATTAAGACAATACACCGACTAGACCGAACCGTATGACTGCTGAGAAGAAACTAAAACTTGCAAAAAAAAAATGCAGTGCAACAAAAGCTTTAGTTGTTGTTGTTTTTTATGTTTTTTGAGTTAATGAGTGTTTAGTAGGAGTCATGGTGGAATAAGCAGGTGGCATCGTTACGGCAACAAATACAACATTACAACAAAAATGGAAACTACATAACCGTTTACGTCAAAAAATACATTAAACAAAAATCAAAGCATGCCGCTGAACGTGATGAAATAAATAAATTTTTAGCCAATTTTTATTTAGTTATGGGAATATCTTATCAAAATTATCAAAAACTTTAATAAAAAACAAAAATCCCAGCACAAAACGTGGACTTTTTGTAAACATAAACAAAACTTTGACATAAACCTAGACAAACAATGCAAGAGCAAAAAATCGTCATCTGGCGTAGTGCTGCCACCTGTTTATTTCACCATGGTAGGAGTGCGTAATTTACTTAAACGTATTTGTATTAGAATGTGTTCTGCTAAACTAACAAAACTATCCTTAGAATTAGGAAGCAAAAAAATAAGTTAAAAACCTATAATATAATTTAAAGATTAAATTTTTGAATAAAATATTTTTGAAAGTATAGAATCACCATTGGTATTGTATATTTTTTATATTATAAAATCGTCAGAGTTAAGCTAGATCTTATTCAAATAGCTAGTTTACTTTTGTTTTTATATTATTTGATGCAGGAAACAGTATCGCCTATAGTCGATTTATTACTTTGATACAAAATCAATTTTTTTAGTAATTCTACAGACTTCATTAAAGAAATCTCGCAATATTAGTTTATTTGTACACGATCTCAAAAACAGAAGTTTATTGCAAAAAATTTATTAATAAAATGGAAGAAATTCAATAACAAATTAAATTCTTAATTAATTTAGTGACGAATACTAACGGAGACCTTCCAACAGAATCTAGGTAAATAAAAAAATGTAAGCCAATTATGTACATACAAATTATGTACGAAACTAGTTATATAATTCGATATTTGCTAGATTTTTCTGTAAATCATAAATAAATATCGTCATATAAAATGCAAAAGGGCCTCTATTATCATTTTAAGAAAAATTTCAGGAGAGATAAGAAAATGAATATAAAGACAACTATTGTGATTTTAATAGTCTGGTTAATATCGTTTAAAAATTATGAATTAATGATACTTACCTAAAAAAGAGTTGTTGTAATCACAATACATAGTTTGATTTTTAATAAGTTTCTTATCGCTTCTGAAAAATGTTAAAATATTATAAGGCCCGTTTACATTTTATATGACGATATGTTTATTTGTTTGTTTGTCCGACTACTTTAAACTTGAAAACTTGACTGGACCATATTGAATAAATCCTTCTGCGGGTTTATTCGTAATTGATACGCAAAGGTTTACGAAAAAAGGGTAACAGTTCGCACTGTTGGTATTTTTTGTAAACACCTTTTTTCAAAATAATTTTACGCGAACTTTTAACCTATGCTCTCTTAAAGTTTGCTATTGAAAGTCAGCCACACTGAAAGAAAAATGCTTCATCTTTTAATGAATCGTTTTCATAAAAAAAATTTCACTGGTTACATGAAAATTTTCATTGTCCAAATGGAATTTCGTAGTTGTAATGAAGTATTTTCGTTAAAATCGATTCATTGGATTTCGTAATTACGTTAAAAATTTTCATTGGATATATGAAAACTACAGTTTGTCCAAGTTAAACAAAAAATTTTAATTGGGAACATAAAAAACAATATACAAACATAACTACATTCATAAATTAATACAAAATTATATTTTCCTTAAAAATATGTTTTATTGTTAATTAAAAAAATGTAAGATTTAATTATTTTATACATCTAATGTAATATGCCATTAAATTTATGAAATCAAAAATTTTTTTACAAAAGCAACATATTTCAATAATTGAAAAAAAAAATTATTTTTAACATTCAAATAACTCTATAGTCTCAATAATTAAAAGCATAAAAATATTTCGAAAAAGCATTCCTTCATAAATTTAAATTTTCATTATGACAATGAAAAATGTCATTATAGTAATGAAACAAAAACTTTCAATCCATAAATACGTATGTTTTTAGTTTTCTTTGATATGTACCTACCTAAATACATATAGTATGTACTAAGTAATGAATACATAAATGTTCTCCTTTAAAAAAACACACTCTTATTTTAAACTGTTGCCAACCAAATGATGTATACGAAAAAGCGCGTTCTCTCTTTATGTTGTCTTTTTTTATTATGCGTTACTTGAGGGTTACACGATCAAGTTTTGCCTATCAAGTTTTAATACTCTCACACTTTTCTACCAATACACCTCATACTTTTAAAAATTTAAACGAACTTGCCTTTAAAATTCTCTTTCCAGAGAGTGCTTTAATTTACGTTCAAGAAAACAGCTGATTTCAAGGTTAGTGAGCAAATTTTTCGTTTGCCTTTATAAATTGTTTTCTTGATGACATCTTGAATGTAAATTGCTCAAAAATTGAATGCAGCCTACGTCACAACTTTCAATTTTTGTTAATTTTGACAATTAGTATATGTAAAAGACTATCAAGAAAATCTTGATCGTGTGGCTGCACTGTTAGCAAAAGAAATCAACGTTGTTATTATGTGCGTTCGTTTACTTTTCTAGTAAAATCCCAGTAAAATCCAGTAGGTGAGTAATATGAAAATTTTACGTATTTATGTGTACGCGAACGCATTTCAGTAAAATCCAATTTGTACAAATTTTGGCGTAAACGAACGCAGCTATTGTTGTTATGTTATGACAATTTAATCTCATATTTACGCTCTTAATTGAGTAATGGCAAAAAACATAGTAGGCTAGCTGGTAGTGAGCTAGTCTATCAGCGCCGAGGTTGCGGGATCGATTCCCGCCAGCGACTCTGATTAAAAAAAAAAAAGTTGAATAAGAACAACTTTGATCAAAAAAAAAAAAATAAAATAAAAAAAGTCTATCAGCGCCGAGGTTGCGGGATCGATTTCCGCCAGCGACTCTGGTTAAAAAAAAAGTTGAATAAGAACAACTTTGATTAAAAAAAAAAAAAATAAAATAATAATAAAAAAAATATTTTACTTTTTTGAGAGTATTCATCCAATGAATAACATTCATAGATCTAATATAATGTTTCATTAAATACATTTTAATGAAACAGGTTTTATTGATCCAACGAATCGCTGCATTGGTTCCTTTTTAATGCAATTTTTCATGGGATTAATGTCAAAATTCATTGGTATTCTGAAGAAAATTCTTTCAGTGCAGATCGGTACATTACTTGTTTATTTTAATTTAATAAATTCATATTTAAATATAGTTTTTCGTATAATTTTATTTGTATTTGAAATGAAAAACGAATTTTAAAAATAAATTGATATTTAAATAAATTGGTGAAATCGGCCATAAGTATGTTTACACGAGAAGATAATTTCAACTTTAAATTAGACAAAGAGTTATATTGGTAAGCAAAAAAATAGAGAATCATTTTATATTTGGAAATACCTTCTTGGAATAGGTAAGCAATGTATTTGGGTAGAGCAAAAATGAAATACATACCCAGTAAAAAATGAGCTCCAAAAGGAGCAGGTTGTATGTATGAATTCATACCTCAAATCGCTTCAAACCTGCTGACGGGATGCTTGATTTTTGTATGAGGTGTTCCCAGTTTGGAGGACGTTTTTCTGCTGACAATAAGCGCTTCTTTTAACATGCAAACAAAACACTCCTGAAGTGCTTTTTAAAGGGCTTACTTAATCAACATATTCATTAATGTTTTGCTTCTACTTATTTAAATGCCTTTTTTTAATAATTTTCGCAAACAATAATTTAATTTTTTTTTTTCGTTTTGAAGCCTTCTTCGTTATCAGCACATAAAAATCAGCTTTTTGTATAATTTATTCTTTATCATGTACTGCTGTATACGAGCTCTCTTATTGAAGCGCTCGAATATGCGCTTTTTTTCTTAAGTGCTTCAAAAAACCCAAATTTTTTTTTACTGGATAGGTATTGAAAATTTTATATTTTAATATTATAACGGCAGTAAAGTAATTTTTCTGCATTTGTGCCTTGTAAATTAGTTCTTGATCAGAATAGTTGTTCAGCAGCACTATAAACGCTCGTCTGTTGTAATTTTTTGATAATTCCTTAAGAAAAGCATTTATAAGCTTTTCTGGATCTTCTAAAAATGGCACAAAGCAGTTTTGTTGAATCCTTCCCGAAATACATACCATACAAGCATATTGGTGGAATGTTCTTTTCTTTAAAATAGTTGTACGGATGAGTTGTTGCCACTAGTGCGGACCTCATTTATTATTTTTATTTGGAAAAAAAATTTATAAAAACGTTTTTTATCAAAAATTCGTAATGAATAGAGACACAGTTTGTTATTAAAAGTGTTTAGTACAATGTTGCAATAATAGGGTATTGAAACAAATTGTGTTTTATCAAATAATGTTTCTAAAACCTTGCTCGTTGGCCCAGGGCTGCCAGAATTGACGATTTATCGTCATTTTGACGATTTTTTGTTCCGGAATTAGCGAAGTGCCGATTTGCTGATTTTTTTCTTAAAAGTGACGATTTTTTTCAGTCTCCAGTCTGAATAAAACATTAAATTTTCTGACACGTTCGTTTTTAAATCTTGGAATGTTTAACAGCCGTACCTTAACAAGAGCGGAAGCCGGAACGTTTTCTTTCGATTAGCTTTTACGCTGATATGCCATACCTAAGCAAGAGCGTCAACGTTGTGTAAAAAACAGTAGGGATAGCTTTCTTGTGTAATAAAACCCACAAATTATAAATAAAAATAGAGATAAAAACGCTAGATTGATCAAAAAATAGCTAAATTTCCTTTATTAAGTAACAATAGCGCAAAAATGCACTATTAAACCAGCTTTGAAAATCGGTTTTTCCAATTGCAAAGCGTTGAGACCGCTCTATTCAAAAACTAGAAAACGCGTGGCGCTTTTGTTTAGGTACGGCCATAATATGCAAGTCTTAAGAAAATCTTAAAATTAATATTTTCAGAGTATAAAAACAACAATGTTACACTTTGTTTATCTTTCGTCAAACCATCAGCGAATAAATCTTTTACGACTCTCTGTATAAATCATATTTTCAACAATTATACGGCGAACATTTCACGAGTTGTGAGATAATATCTACAAGAGTCTCATCCCAGTCAAAAATGTTTATGTTTCGGGAAGCACGAAAACTACATGAGCGCTGATATACATATGCGCTGGCTATTACACACTACTAAGAAGCAGCAGATAAGCGAATACCATTAAAGTGAATTTTTAATTTAATGATTGAATAACTTCGCATTATCCCTTATACGAACAATGTTTTATGTGCTTTTGTTATTCCCTTACATCGAGGCAGGTTGTATTGCAATGATTTTAAAATGTGTTTACGATCTTTTTTGAAATATTACCGAACATAGAAATTTAATTTGTTTCATAACGCAATCAGTTATCAAAGTGCTTCCAAGTGGGAATTCGCCATATAAAAATCATGCCTCTTGTAAGCAGGTTTTGTAAGGGGGTATTGTGCTTCTCTCCCTTACAAAACTGCTGTAAGCTCCATTTTTTACTGGGAAACGATTCTTGACATGAAAGACTCGTTAGATAATCTTTACCCACATCTTAAACGATTCCCACAACGGTTGAAGAAGCGTCTTTCACTGTGCTATGGATTAATCTCAGTCGTGTTGCAGTTTTCCCATGTGAGGAATCTTCCACGATTAAAAAATGCGGCATCGACGATCAAAGACGCTTTGTATGAGACTCCCAATATCTCTTACACAATTGAAAATGCTAGCTGGGAATAAAATAATTATGTTTTTGTTTGAATGCTTTTTTATAAAAAAAATCAAACAAAAACTGTTCAAAAAACTAAATTTTAAGTTGTGCGATTTTTTTTGACGATTTTTCGAAACGTGAAAGACGATTTTTCTATTTTTTCTCAGGAAATTGACGATTTCCTCGCAAATTTATCTGGCAGTCCTGCGTTGGCCACTTTTTCAACTGAACTGATTGCACCATACACAATACCACAAACTGGTACCATCAGCAAAATATCAAACTCCGTTTTACATCGCTTCAGAAAAGCGTACAATCACACCAAAAGCACAACCACGGTTAATCGGCTGGCACAACCTCTTAATTGCGAGTGAAAACTGTAGCTGTGTATAGCCCGCTTAAGATGAAGCATTTATGTTCCTTCTTTCTCATATATTTATACGATTTTATATCCCTTTGAGTGTTTCCAAAACAAACAAAAATATTATTAGGAAGCTGTAAAAGTTTAATCGAACGCCGAACATTAACCGAACTAATCTGCAAAATAAAGAGAGGTCAAACAAAATAGAGAGTTACAGGGTTGGCAAATTTGGTTCTAATATACAGCCTTATTACGGTTCTCGAAAATGAGCTTCGACTGTACGTAAAATATACGTAAAATTTTCGACTGCAAGGAATTTGTAACCAGTGTTGCCAGAACTTTTAGAGGTAAAATCGGCAAAAAACCATAATTTTTCATCAAAAAATCTGCAAAATCTGCGCCAAGATTTGAAAAATCTTCAATAATTCTTCAAAACACATTTATTACATTTTTAAAGTAGTTTATTTAGAAAATGATATTATCACCCCTATCGTGAATAAAAATTTCTTGGGAGTTTTTTTCCCCTTTTTCCATTTTTCTATGTTAATTCAATTGTAAAAATGGGAAAAGGAAAAAAGATTCCCAAGGAATTTTTATTCACGATAGGGGTGAATAATTCATTTTAAAATATACGGAATTTCTGGAATTTAAAATCGATGGTTCTTTTAAAAGTAGTTCTGGTTAATATCTATAAGTGGTCCTCGAAGTACGAGGTATGAAAAAGGAAATATTTTTGAACTTCCAACACAGAAAAGCTTAAAAAATTTGTCCGATATTTATTTCACTCGAATGCGATTTTCAGAACATGGCTGATAAATTTTGTATATTTTTACATTAAAAATATCTGTCCAAATTTAACTACTCAGGCTGAGTAATTAATCACATAGTTATTTGGTTTTTTAAACAACAAATTAATAGTTAATTGCTTGACATGTTGTTTAAACTATCGAGGGTATTTTTAAAAATTAACAAGAGATCAAATATTAATATATACGTAGAAACATTTGCATATTATTTCGTGTAAAATCAGATGACATAAGTCCGACGATATTAATGAGTCAAGACAATGCGAATTTTCAAGTAATCTATTGTGAATGAAATTCCTACTAATGAACCTATTTTCACACGGTTACTCCATGAATGGTTAATATATTTCGTTTATCAAAGCAAAAAGTTAAAATAGTACAAACATAAGTGACAATGTAAAGAAGTTTCCACCGAGCTAAAAAAATCTGCAATCTTAAACCGAAAATCTTCAAATCTGCATTTTGGCAATTTTGGGGTATAAAATCTGCAAAATGCAGATAAATCTGCACTTCTGGCATCACTGTTTGTAACAGAACAAATAGAAGAGAAGAGAAGAAGAGAAGAGAATAAACGACTATTTTTCAACTTTTGACATTTGATTTCGAGAATCGTAGTTCAAATAATTGCAAAAGATTTGTTAACAGAGTTGTATTTGTATGGCTTTCGAGAAACGTAGTACAATAGTGTAAAAACGAGCAAATTAGAGCTCGAATATGCTAGGCTGATAATGTTTAGGTCCCAAGATATACTACAGAAAACTCAAACTAAGCAACAATAGTCGAAAAAATTTATTAACGGATAGTAATTATCTCGTTTTATCAAAACGAAATTAAACAATTAATAAACATATTTAGTCTGAGTTCATACGGCTCATGTATTATTGACATGAATGCTACGTTATAGGCGGGGGAAAAAGAAACGAGCTTTCTTACGCAAAAGGTCGTTTTATAAAAATAAAGTCGCACAAAGAAGTCGTTTATGAAAACAAGTTGAACACCTAATTTAATAACTTTATTTATAGCAAATTAGAGTACTATATTCGGCCGGGCCGAATATTTGATATCATCCACTGACAGTAAGAATATGTCAAAAGTGGGATTTATGTACATATATGGTTGCTATGGTAAACTAATTTTTTATAATAGCATTTTTCGCTACGGTTTGCATTGTGTTCTGAGAGTGGGCTTTATATGGGGCCTATAGTAAATTATGCACTTATCATCACAAAATTTAGCAGTATAGTTTCTGTTTTTCGTTCTTTGAATTTGTACAAAATTTTAATTTGTAACCAAATTATAAATTTCTTAACGTGGCTGTTCCACATTATGATTCATAGCTCTTATCCTACTGAACCAATTTTATTGGATTTTAATCCTTAACTGCCTAGGATAACTAGAAATAATTTGACAAAATTGATCTAGTAATTAAGCCATGTCTGTCTGTCATTCGAAAGACTCAAGAATGACAGACAGACATGGCTTAATTACTACTGATCACAAATTAAGTACATATATTCATATATAAAATACATCATAAGTTATATACATACATACTTACATCGCTCATTTGCTGCAACGTCGTGCTTATTTTTTAATTTGCTCGCACCCCTTAAAAAAACGATACATTCTCTTCAAACGGAAAAAGTATAAAAGATATAAAAATGAATTTAATACACAAAATTTTGCTGAAATACTATTTAAGAAGAATTGTGTATTGACTCAAATATGTACCCTACATTCTATATGTTTTTACTCACATAAGTGTATGCATATTGTAGGAAAAATATGTTAATTTTAAATTAAAATGTATTTTGTTAAAATAAAAACTTGTTTTCAAAATTTAAAGCTTCGTTCACAATAGGCAGCAATATTTTCACTGGTGTTAATAATGGAGCAACAATTTTTTTTCGCGACCACACTGATTTTAAATAAAGAAACCGTTTGCAAATTTTGCCCAAAACAATATTATGTATTTATTATTATTTGTTGGAACATTTTGTTAAAATTTTCATTCAAAGCCATAGTATAAGTTCCAGGTATGTTCATTAGGGAGAGTTTTTATTATTTACCCATGTAATGTCAAATTTATTTATTAAATTTTTTACGTTTTTTTTTAAATTTTTTTTCATATAACGGGTTTGAAATTGAGAACAAAATTTCTAATGACTAAACCTTGTACTTATTCTACCATGATTCAAAACTAAATAAAATTATTTGAAACGTCAGAAACAATTTCATACAAATTGTTGCTGAAGTTCTAGTTGACTCAACTTTTTTAAAAAACTTTAGTTACATTTTTGTTTATAAAATGAAAGGAAAATATATAAAATACTTTGGGAAGAAATAAGATAGAAAAAAAATGAAATTGTTGCTCTGATTGTGAACAAAGCTTAATACTTTCACATAAATTGCAACTTTTAATTAAAAAATTTATTTAAACCACTCACCTTTACTCTGTCATATTTCTGTATTACTCCCTTTAAATTATTCTTCTCTCATTTTCTTAAAAGATAACACTGGGTCTCCACGTTGCAATATTTATTGCTAAGTACAAGCAAAAACGTCGGCAGAACAATGACAGAACAATGGAGCAATAATTGCTGAATTTATTGCTGGAGAACACTTGAAATTGCTTTGCCATAAATTTGCAATTTTCACCGCGAGTAGTCGTATAAAGTTTTGTGGCTGTACATATTTATAACAAATGTTTTATGTTGTGTTTTGAAGTGGTTGTGAAATTTTCTTTTTTAAATTAATAAAATAATTAATTGTAATTGTCGTAGCTGTGTTTTGTATTACTTTTTTGTTTATTTTAATAAATAAACACACAAACAAAAATAAACCGTACAGAGAAATGAAATGTCAGATAAATTAAAACTGATTTGACAGCATATTGCTAAGCAATAATTGCTCAAGCAATAAGAAGAGCAATCATTGCGCAATGGATTGCCACTCATGGCAATATGCGGTCTATACGTCGCAAATTTTATGGAGCAATGAAATTTGACGTTTGCGGCAATAAATATTGCTACGTGAAGACCCGGGGTAACCTGAATTTTGCTCGTCTTTGCAATTTTGTTAACATACTTAGACATCGTCCAGACTTGCAATTTTTTTGTTGCCATTTTCTTAAATTTTGCTTTGAAATTGCACTACTTTGTATCTAGATTATAAAATTCTAGGGCTGTAATTTTTGTATTTTTATCTTGTTCTTTTTATATAAATACAAATACAGCTACAGCCAACTGTTGCAGCAAATTTTTTTTTTGAATTCTGCTTTGAAATTGCCTTGTCTACATTATAAAACTCTAGTGTTGCTATTGTTGTAATTTTAACCCTTAACCCATAAAACTTAAAATACATCTACTGTTAACTTCAAGTTGAAAGTTTATTAAAAAAATTTGCAGAGTACACGAAACGATGTATCCCTGCCCAATTTTCTTACATCTCTCACCCAATACTCATGAATTGCTGTAACACGCGCAGTTTTAGATAGATTGAAGGAAATATATTAAGACAACTAAAAAACATAAATTTTCTTTAAACAAGAATTAGCCCTTGTGAGGCACTTTGCCAACACTTTTTTCTTGGCATTTTCGTAGCTTTTTCACACAAGAACACAGATTCAACACTTTTGAAATAGATTTTCCATTACATTTTTCTACATATTTACAGAGAAATCATTGCACTATTGACTTAAATATTTGTGTATATTTAAAAACGCTTTACATATTTATTTAAAATTAAAAGACAACAGGACGAAACAAAACTAAAATCAACGATAAACAACACTAAAGCAAAGATGCCCAGTAGTGGCTGATATCAGCAAATTAAACTCACACGTATACTTACGCTCTTTTGTTTGATCGTCAATCAACCAATAGGAAATCAGCATGTTGAGTGGGAGAGACAAACTACACTTGCAGAACTTCTGTGTCTTATTTTACATTTTAATCGTCATCGAGACTGCTGTGAGTTAACACATAAATTGAAATTATTGCGATTTATTAATGATGTCAGTCGAAAATTATTTTATGTTACAAAATGCTTTTGATGACATGCAATGTCTTATTTGTCATAAGACATTTAAAAAAACTAAGAAATATAATTTAAAAAAACATTTTGAAGATGTTCACAAAGACATGAATTATTTTCAGGGGGAAGAAAAAGAAAAACAATTTAAAATTTATAAGAAAATTTTTATTGAAAAGTTGAAGGAATGGGTAAATCAATATAAAGAAAATGATGAAGATATGGTGGAGGAGAATTTAAAAATGGGTCTATCTAACTTAATAAGTTTATATATTGTAAAAAAAGGAAGGCCATTTTATATTGAATTATATTTGCTCAAAAAAAAGCAATAAGCTGAATTCTTCTAGTTTGAGAAATATACTTTTATTGCGTAACTGCAATAAGAGTATCAACTTAGAAGATTTTATTACTTTTTAATTGCAAATTAAACAATGATTAATTGAGGGAAAATTTATAAACACTTCGAAGAATCTTTTTATTTCGAAATATATCATACTATCCAGATGTCCGCATATATAAATTATATATGTATGTATTATAGATATATATATACCTATCAATACATTCATCAAGAGTATTACTAAAATAAATACATTCACCAAGAGTATTACTAAAATATGTACATTCATTAATTTTACATTTCCCTTTTGTTAAACAAAGAAACAGAAAAAAATGACAACACCCGCCACACATGTGCTTTCGTCGCAATCTCGTTGACGACTAAATAAAATGAATAGCAAATTGATTTCTTCCAGTGTTATTTCGTCACTCTCACCAATACTACTTACTACCTTGGGCATCAATGCACTAAAGTAAATGTCATTGTTCAGAGAGAGAATGATGTTTACAAGGCGAATTCATTTTCAGGTGGCGTTGAAAACACAGCTGTGCTACTTTTTTTTCTTAATTAGAGAGAGAAATGTCAAAAGTTCCTTGTGATTTTGACATATGGATCAACGAAAGCAACAACAAAATACATTGTGGTGTTTTTGGTGTTGTTACTTGTTGTAGTATCGACACCACCGTTTACATGAATTCGCCTTGGATATTTATTTACTTTTTATAAAAGAGATACCAGATTTTTGTTTACATATTATATCCGTTAGCGAAGACACAAATGGCTTACTAAGTTTTTCATAGCATTGACATAAGCCTTTTATTTACAACAAAACTCAATGATACATATTATTAAAAAAGTTCAAAAACTGAAAAAAATTAAGTAAAAATGAAATCTATTATTTTTTTAATACAAACATTTATATAATATATAGTTATTTGTTTTTTTTTATTTCTCTTACAGTATTGTCCCACCACTAGCTGCTCTTATTTTGTTCTGTACCTACGTTTTGCCCATGTGGGGTTCAGGTCCCCAATGGAATTTAGTGGTGGGTCATCATGCCGATATTTGCAGAAAGAATTGGTGGCGTAACTTGCTCTTCATACACAATTATTTTGGTTTTAGTGAAATGTGTTTGACTCATACTCACCATTTGGGTATTGATACGGAGTTGTTCGCTGTGGCCCCCATTATGATTTTAGCTATGTGGAAATGGCCTCGCAAAGGTATGGCCACCCTTTTGGGATTATGTTTTATTGGAACAGCTGCCCGTTACTATACGACCGTAGTAAATGAATTGTCCAATTACATTTACTTTGGTACAAAGTAAGTTGTAAAGAATTTTTTAAACAAAATAACATAATTCTAGTAAAAAATAATGAACTTTCTTTAGCATCCAAAGACTTTTTCGCACTGCTGATTATATGTACTCCTTCCCACCCATGCGCTCTACTGTTTATATAATGGGTATATTTTTGGGATATGGTTTACGACAATTCCGTGGCTTACGTTTAACCAATTCTCAATTGAGATTGGGTTGGTTTGTAGCTATTGTTTGTTTATTGGCTTCTCTTTTGGGTCCCGCTCCTATGGGGGACATTACTTATACCTACAATGCTACACACGCTGCTATTTATGCCGCATTCGCTCCTATTGCTTGGTGTATATTCTTTAGTTGGGTGGTATTTGTTTCCCACAATGGTTATAAAAGTAAGTGTTTATTAAAGAAAACAAGAGAATCTTACAAATTTTAAAATTGTTTATAAATTTTCTAGATCGATTTACAAATTTTTTTTCCTGGAAAGGATTTCAAGTTTCAACAAAACTATCATATGCCATATATTTAACACAATTCCCAATATTCTTTTATAATGTAGGACGTCGTCGTCATATACACCATTATTATAATTTTGTGTCCATAATTGTAAGTAGTTTTATTTTGAAGTTAAAAGAGAAAAAAATAGAAAATTGCATTACCTAAACATATGTTTTCTCTTACAGCTTGACACCAATGAATACATTTGCATATTCTTGGCTTCAGTAGTCTTAACTGTACTATTCGATGCTCCCTTCCAAAACATCAAGAAAATTCTGATAAAACGGCCTTTACCCAGCCCAGCAGCTATTTCCAAAGTTTCCCCAGCTGAAACCATCTTAAGTAATGGCAGAACGAGCACTATTAAATCCTGTGATGAAATGACATTAGAATCATCTGTAAACAATTTACACTCTGATTAAACATGTTGTATCTCTGTACATATTGTATTTAGTAGTTTTAAAATTTATTTAAATATTCTAATATAAGATATTTTACTATAAATTAAGTATATTTTCACTTGTACATAATTGTAGACAAACTCCAAGCGAAAACAAAAGGTATACCGATAGATATACATGGCCATTTACAAGGGTTATACATACATACTTAAAAATAAACTAGACATTTTTAGCATATATACTTAAGGGTATACTAAAAAAAACGTTAGAGTATGGTGTTAACTTTATAACATACTTTGTAACAATTACAAACCGTAACGATTATACTTTTTCTTCTTTATCATTTTCGTTTAGTTTGGAAACATAATTTCTTAGTCACTTTTCATTTCGTATTTAACTTTAAATGTATTTTATTTTGTAAATTAAGCCATAAATGTTCAAAGAATTTATTAAAATCATTGTTTTAACTGCACTATTAAAAAATATTTAAGTTTTAGGCAAAGTAAATTTTAGCTTAGATATGGTTTAAACATTTACATACTGTACACATACAAATGTATGTATAAGTGCTAAGAATTTAAACTGGTTTTTAATTAAACAAAATAAACGAAAAACTAATGTTTGGAAAAAATTACATATTTTTAATAAAATTTTTGTTAAAGCAGTTTCACACTATAATGCCAGTTTTAAATATTTTGAGCATACTACAACCCTGACATGATAAGTTGTTAATGCTTTTTTTTTAAATATCAAACAATAATTTACTACAAGAAATGCCCCAGCTAGCATTTTCAATCGTGTAAAGGTATGTTCAGACCAAGGCGAACTCACTAGAAGGTGAGGTCAACTCTACAACAACACTGCTTCTGTGGGATGCGTATGTCTTTTCCTTTAAGGTAGTTTTGAACGCTTTTTGGGATGCGAGTGGCTTATGTATAAAAAAAAGATAATTTCAAACTCAAGACGATAATTTCAAAAATTTTAAGAAATTTAAAAAAAAAAAACAAAAAATATTTTTACAAAAAATGATCAAATAGCTATCGAAGCTAATTGGGACAAATTTTGCTAGCACCAATATTTAATAAGTTACAAGGATGAAAAAGAACACCTGTATGGCCAAAATGTCAAATGTCTAACTCAGAAACTTTTTGACCCATCTTGTTGAAAATTTGTGTCTAAACTACTATCTAATAGGACTAATAGTCACTTGACATGAAATCTCCTATATATATTTTTTTCTTAATGGTTATGATCCTTTGATTACACCATGATGTTAAGAAGTCTTACTCTGGCTATTTAAAGAGTTTTGTATCTCCATTTTGAAAGAAAATAGTTTCATCATATTAAGTCTTGAGGAGCTCTGCGCTTTAATCCTACGTATGTTGTGTTATTTCTCATGAGGTTTGATGCAAACGAATATGAATTTTGTTCAATTATATTTTTGTAGGACTCCAAATGAGTTTTTACTTCGTCTTTTATGGTATGTATTTTGAGATCTTTGTGGAGTTGATTATTTGTTACATACCATGGTGCCTCAACAATTTTTCGGATTGTTTTTGATTGAAAACGTTGTAGAATTTCAATTTTTAAGGCGGAGGCGGTGCCCCACAACTGGATGCAATAGGTCCAAATAGGATTAAGAATACATTTATGTATGTATACTTACATATATTGCTAGCTTGTTTTAAATGAAGAGTCGGGAATTAATGAGAAATCTGAATTTTTTCAGTTGGATATCTAAAGCTTAACGTTTAGCTTGAATGTGTGTTTACTTTTTATCTAGGTGTATACCTAGATTTAAGGTATTCCAGTGCCATTTAATTTGATAGGAGGGCATGTCTGACTATTTAGTGTAATTGTAACCCGCACAGATTTCGACTCGTTTGCTTCTATACACCAAATTTAAGGCCATGATGATATAACATTTAGGCGTTTTGAATAGTTAATGATGCAGCTGTATCATCTGCAAAAATTTCAATGATGACATCTTTAGACTGGGAGAGGTCGAAAGTGTAAAGTAGGTAAAGTGTGGGTTCTATAATGCTTCCTTGGGTAACTCCTGCCGATATTGTATTTAAGTCACTTATATCACCTTCTTCTTTAACAAAAAATAAGCGTTTTTGTAGGTAGGATTTAGTAAATAGAATATAAATTTAAAGGGAGGATTTTTTTTGATTTTGAATAGTAAAACATCATGCCAGACCTTATCGAAAGCTTGGGATATGTCTAGAATGTGCTAGTCCATTACTTCATCATTATTTTCTACCTTGCTTGGAGTAAATTCTTCTTTCAAAGTTATTATTAGTCTTGCGAACTGGATGACCTTCTTTACTTTATTGCTTATTACATTATAACGAAAAATCTGTAGATTTTGTACAATCCAAATTGTGCATGTCTGATACAAATTTTTTATCTCTTTCATTCTTTAGAAGCACTTTTAGTTCTGCAGTTAGTTTAATTAATACCCTCTTGTTGATTAAGTGCGATATATAATTAGATCGTGTAGTTTTGTAAAAAAATTTCCATCACATACCTGAATATGCAATGAGGAATTTCATATTTTGCACTTATCAGTATTACCAAAACATTTGCAGAAACATAACATTCTCAATTGTTTGGTATGTATAACACTTATTAATTTTTAAGCCTGCCGTGGAAAATCACCTCTTATAGAGCCCTTTAAACATCATTAAAACTATGATCAAAAAAATCTCAGCATAAATAAAATTTATTTATTTAATAAATGCACAACATGAGACCAAATATATCGCTGCACTATTTAAGAAAAAAAAATAGCCCTCTCTTGCGGAATTTGGCTTTTGTCGCTTACGGTATAATCGCAAATATGGTTCGATATGTACATTAGTGTGTCCCATTTTTTTTTTTTTTTTGGGCTCAAGCATAATTTGAAAGCTTATAGGGTAAAGTATTTTTGAGACTTTTCGGAAGAGGTTTAGAGGTCACTTTTTTAAGTTTTCTTCATAACTTTGTCAAAAATCACGATTTTCTTCACTTTTAAGGAAATAATTGAAAAGAAAAATGTCCAAGCTTTATTTTGATGTAAAAATACTATAAGTTTTTGCAATGCATTTGCTCATTTATGCACCCTACATTAAAATTTTCCATAAATTTCCATAAATTTTGTAAATAACGCTTAATACCTTTTAAAATATCTATGAAAATGAAACCAACCAACAATGCTGAGAAACAATGCAGTTTGAAAGATCAATTTGTTCTTTATAACTTCGAAACAAATATTTTTGAATTCACCTGTTACCGTTCCTGAGTTATACCGGTTTTCAGCATTGTAGCCAGTTTATAATATTATTACTCTTACCCAACAAACAAATAAAAGTCATACGTTTTGCTTTTGCTTTGTTTACAAATCATTAATTACAGTTCTTACGATTAGTTCTATGCACTGCAATAAATTCTTAAAATCAGTTTCAGAAGTAGTGACATTGATGAAAGTTTTATCTCTTAAAAATACATGACGATTTGAGGATTTGTGCACTTTTCTAAATCGCTTCAATCTTGCAAGGATGATTCAAAATTCAATGCCTTGCCAGAATTTAGTTCATTTATTTTAAGAATAAATATCAAAAACTGGTACCTCTGTCAATGCCCTCGATACGCTACTCTAAATTATCTTAGTCTTATAAAGCAGTTGGATAACTACAATATTAATAATGAAGCAGTTGAACGCGCCACGTTAAAAACTTTTTAAGTCATCAATGGTACTTTATCCCAAAGTTGGCTACCTTACCGTTTTTTGATAAACATACCGACACCAGAACTTTGAGTTGAATGCAAAAAATCTACACACGCTAAGTAGCGAAAACGAAGTAGTAAATTTTAATAGAAGACAACCTTAAAAATAAAGAAGTTCAAGGATGAATTTCCAAAACAAGTCTTATTTGTTTTCGAAGCTTGAGATATTTCAATTGATCTTTTAAAAACAGATCCAGAAAATTGGGAAGTCAACAAGTCATTTCAAGATGCAAAGAACAAAGTTCAAAATTTACAAGCAGTACATGATGTGGCAGAGCGAGGTGTGGCTTTGGCTAACATTTTCTTCAACGTCACAACTTCTGAAACAGGTTTTCAGGATCCCAATAAATGATTTTTAGACAAAGCAAAATAAAACGTTTAATTTTAATATGTTTGGTGGGTATGAGTAATAATATCATAAACTGGGTATAAATCTGAAAATCGGTATAACTCAGGAACGGTAAGACCGAATTCAAAAATATTTATTTCTAAGTTATTTAGAATAAATTGATCTTTCAAACTGCAATGTTAGTTTGTTTCATTTGCATAGATATTTTAAAAGTTATAAAGCGTTATTTACAAAATTTATGGAAATTTATGGAAAATTTTAATGTAGGGTGCATAAATGAGCAAATGCATTGCAAAAACTCAAAGTCTTTGTACACCTAAATAAAGCTTGGACATTTTTCTTTTAAAATAATTCCTTAAAAGTGAAGTAAATCGTGGCTTTTGACAAAGTTATGAAGAAAACTTAAAAAAAAAGGCCGGCAGACCCGATTTTTGGCAAAAATTCGACTTGATCGACCTAAAAATTTTTTACCCTATAAGCTCTTAAATTATGCTTGAGCACCCATGAAAATCCAAATAAAAAATTTTTTTGGGACACACTAATGTACATGTATACCAAAAATCCAAATTTATTTAAATTACCGTTTTTTAAATTAAATTACCTTGCTACCTTTTAGGTCCCAAAATTACCGTAAAAAACGTTAATTGCCGTACGGCTAACATCCCTGAGTTAGATTGTCAAATATTGTTTTGTTAATATTTTTTTCGCCGTCGCACAGTGTTGCTATTTTTGAAGTAGCGGCCAAAAGTTTTTTTTATTTTACCGCCAATTTTTATTTTTAAATACTTATATTAAAGTAAACACCTGAGAACCTCAGAAGCCAAAAGTTAAGATCTCTACGTAAACACTTTCCCTATAAACAGGGTGATTCAATATGCACCTTTTTTTTGTCTGACTGAAAAGTATGATTTTGTAATAAATTTTAAAAATTAAATCGCTTATTACTTTTTTACTCTTTCCTTTATTTACATACCCACCTCGTTTTACTCCTTTAGAGCTTGATCAATTTTTCTGACTCATGTCTGATGTTTATACTCTATACCAGCCTATGTTGTATACTAAAAATGCATTCTTGTAAATATACAGGTCGCAATTTTTAATGGAATTATATGAAATTTTGTATACTGTAATTTTTTTAGCAAGAACGAACCTTGTTGCCTTGGACGTAAATCGGTCCACTTTTCGGGTACCCCCCATACAAATGACCTTCCGGAAACCAATTAATCCAGAAGAACTCTTGAATGAACATAAAATTTTACACTTCATTTTATTACAATCGGTCCACATTACACCATACCCCTCCTATAACTCCCACTCCCGAAAGCCTCTTTATTTTGCAAATCTAGCCGGACATTAGGCAAAAAATTAAATTTAAGAAATGTAAAAATTTAAGTACGCAGCCCGACAGACAGCAAAATTCTGCATCGTATAATACATTTTCAAGTCGTTTACTTGAGATTTGTCGTTTTGGGACACTGTTTAAGTTAGCAAAGTTGAATAAATTGCATGCGTTTTTATTTACTTTTTACGGTTTTGAGAGTTTAACAATATATTTTTGGGCAAAACAAATAAATTTTTAACATTGATTTTGTTTCTTTGCAATACTATATTAACAGCCCACGTATAGTAATTTTAAGAACAGTTTTAATTTAAATTTTAATTATAAAAAATTCGTTCAAAATGAAAAAAAAAGATAATTTGTTCACTTTTTTGTAAAAAAAAAAATAAAAAATTGGAAATTTGTACTTTTAGACTGAAAAAACAGTTCGCGTTTTTGCGCCATTTTTTCGGGTGATTTTTTAAAATTTCATCTTTTTTCTATTTTTGCTCATCTTGCATAGGTAACCCGCAAGGTATATTTACACAAGGTAGACTCATTTGGGAGTGTAGACATGCTGCTCTATAAAAGGAGCCAATTTGTCAAAATTGTCTTCATATAAAACAAAAACAATTGAACGCACACATGTACAAATTTTGCCTCATATACACGCAATTTGACGTTTTGGCTCCAACTAGGGGTAAACAGCTGACAAACATATGAGCCAACGAGTTTACCTTGTGTAAATATACCTTGGGTAACCCGTTTGTCAGTCATAAAATGTTTGGGTTTTTAATAATTGTTTGTTGATGTTTTTTATTTAAATTATAGTAAACTTTTCTAAGAAACTTCAACATTCTATTTAATTTTTTTTTTATTATTCAACAAAAAGACGGACTCAGAAAAGTTTTTATGTTATACAATACAAAAAATACTCAATTTTTTGCTATAAATTTCATATACAAACTTCAAAAAAAAAATTCTTACTCAATTTAATTTTCTAGACATCATAATTACATTCTTCCGCAACCTAATATATAAACTAATGTACCAAAATAAAGGTAAATAAGTCACCTTTCAAACAAAATAACCCCATTTGACAGCTATTTTTAAATTTGCCACACTATGCGTCGTTTTTATGTCAACTAGTCGCTTTTCATACTGTTCTTAGTGCTTTTTAAAATTTTCGCCTCACGAAATTTTAAACAAAATCAAAATTTGTGCACCAATTTTAATGAAAAAGTCAGAACCTTGCATGTTAAACTTTATGTTTTTAGCTCTAACCCGTTTACACCCTAAAAGGGACCCGATAAGTATTACATTTTTTTTCTTTTTATTTTATTTATTCGACTGAACGTATTCGAATAGCTTTTATAGGCCAAAAACAGATTACAAGATAAACTTAAGTTCAAGCACATTTTGTCTTTTTTAGTTTTGGAGATATGAGTGAGGTTAGAATAGGAGGTTTAGCGCCTCTGGACCCTGTCCTAAGCACTTTGGTAGAACCTTATATTGCCCATGTCCGTTAGGAGGTTCCATTCTTCATTTTGTTAGAGAAATTTTTAAAATCGGACCGGCAGTTTCGGAGTTTGCAAACATAGAAACATACAAACTTTTCATCTTTATAATATTAGCATAGATATTTGAAAATGTTTGATATGTAGTGTCCGATCGAAGCAGTGAAGTTAACAGTACGGTAATAACCGTGTTTTACGGTAATTTTCAACCCCAAAAGGTAGCAAGGTAATTTCATTTTGAATACGGTAATTTTAAGAAATTTGGGTTTTTCGTATACATATTCATACTTACATATCGTCTCCTACAATGCAAATGTCACAACACTTTTTATTTTTTACAGGAGAAATAAAAAACTTTACAAGATCAATAACAACAAGGTGTACTTGGCGTTTGAATTTCTTTAATAAAACCGCTATTTTTAGTCGCAGGAATCTAAGATTATTTGTGAATAAGTAGTATAATAAAACGAACAAAAATCACTCAAAAGCCCTTTTTCATTTTATGTGACGATATGTAGGTTTTATGATTTAACCTTTAAAGAGGTGATTTTCAACGGCAGGTTTAAAAATAGGTTTTCGTTATACCAAAAAATTAAGAATGTTATGTTTCGCCAATGTTTTTGTTGCACTTTTAGTGTTTACTAAAGCCCTGCACGAATGCATTTGAATGCCGTTTCAAAACATTCGTTTGTTTTTCAACTACTGATTGTCGATTGCTTTTTGCTAACGAATCAAATTCTGTACTGTGAAAAACACATAAAGCACGAAAAAAATATAAACACACAAATGCAAATGAGTTTAAATTAGTTTGTTATAAACGACCAAACACGAAGTGTAAAGAGCACGAAATATACTCCACACAACAACGAAACAAACGAATAACACAAACTACACCAAATCACACGAATCGCACGAATCAAACGAATCACACCAAATCACACGAAGGACGGTTGACAACACTGGTGGATACAAGATCACTTTTTTTGCGCAAAAAAAAAATAATTAATTTAATTAAATTTTACAACAATCTACTTTAAAGAAAAAATAAAAAAAAAACCAATTTGAGTTAATTAAAAACGAAAATAACTTTGTGGGATAATTTAAAACGAAGTAATTAAATAAAATTTACTCTATGAGTAAAATTCCACATGTGCCGGCTGAGCCGCCGCCATTTAATAAAAAATTGCCACCAGATAAAAAGAATGCGACCAATAATATTATTGCCGACCTGATGTTACAAAGTGGAATATCCACACAGCTTGATACTGACGATATGGATGTTGGATCCAGTAATGACGCAGATTTTCAAGAAATTAAATCTAAAAGGCCAAGAAGAAGTGTGTGCGACGAAACTGTCTCACATAAGAGCACAACAAAAACAAATGTAGACATAGCAAATTTTGGGTCTACTACTATATCACAAAATCGTTTTGAACTACTAGGTAGTCTTAATATAGAATTAAATGAAAGAGCCTCGACAAGTAAAAACATTCCCAAAGATTCAATTAGCGTTGATGATGTAAAGAATTCTGGTAGACCTACAAAAAAAAAAGAAAAATTCTGTCCTCCTATCATCCTATATAATGTTAATGTTAAGAAACTAGTTGACCAGCTCAGTCATAGAACACCAAAGGTTGTCTACAAGATTATCAACTCGTCTAAGAGCAAAAGCAAGCTATATTTTGAGGACCTTTCTGTGCACTTAGAGATGATGGAAATTCTAAGGGCACAGAATATTAACTCGTACTCATTTACGCCACAAGAATTAAAAAGAGTTTCAGTGATTCTAAGAGGAATATATTACCTAACAGAAGTATCTGAAATTAAAACAGCCCTTGATGTGGAATTACCCAATATAGTAGAAAAGGTTAACAAGTTTGTCACAGAGTATTCTGCGAAAAACGATTGCGATACAGGTTTATTTATTGTTACGTTAGCCCAAGGTAAAACTCTTAATGATGTAAGTAAATTAAGTTATCTATTGAATCAGTCGATTAGTTGGGAGTCGCCAAAAGTTAAAAAAAGAGAGATTCAGTGTTACCGTTGCCAGTTATGGGGACATTCAGCCCGTAACTGCAATTCAAAATTTAAATGCGTAAAATGCAATTTATCCCATGAACCCGGTACTTGTAGTATAAAAAGGGGTGAGTCACTCCCAATATGCGTTAATTGCAATAAAACTGGTCATGCTGCAAACTATAAGGGCTGTTTAGCTTATAAGACATATTTAAAAAATAAGAGAGAATTGTTAGACAAGGCTAAGACTAGACGGGCAGAGGCTAGAGTTAATGTTAAAAATGCTATTTTTAATAGCCAACGGGTTAACAACAAGACTTCATTCGCTAGTCTGTTTCATTCAGACCACGAAAAACTGGTTAATAATAAAAAGAAGTTGCCTCCTATAGTGGAAGAATTTATTAAACTTGGCGAGTTATTCAGAGAGCCGAAAAAAAATACATTAGAATCTAAAATTTTGAATTTTTTAAATTCCTACAAATCCATGTCATTAGAAATGGCTAAAAACGAATATACAAGTTTATTAAATGAAGTTCTTTTTACATATGGCCCGTAATAACCTGAAATTTATCACTTTTAACGTAAGGTCATTAGTCGAATTAAGTAGGCGTATAGAATTAGTAAAAATTCTTAACTTTCATAAAATTGATTTTTGCTTTTTACAAGAAACTCATTTTCGGAATAATTCTAAACTCAATTTTGAAAATTATAACCTAATAAGAGATTTTTCTAGCCAAGGCACTGCAATTTTAATTAAAAAAAATATAAAATTTTCTTCTATTAATATAGACGATATACAATTTCCAAATAGTCTCATAGAAATAGAGTTGTTCTTCGGAGGTCGTCAGAATAAATTACTTTTAGGCAGTTTTTATATTCCCTCGAACTTTCCTCGCAGCGATTTGACATTAAGTTTGGATGCTATTAAACATGCTTCAGGATTATATGATGGCACAATAATCGGTGGAGATTTAAATTCAAGAAATACCAATTGGGGTGATTCCTTGAACAACTTAAATGGTCAATGTCTCTTTGACTGGTTAAACTACTCAGGGGAATGCTTTACACGGATTTGCGATATAAATCCTTCTTTCCCTGCGAGTTCATCATTTTTGGATCACTTTCTTATAAGTACAAGGTTAGTCGATACGGTAAACACAAATTATCGGATAACTTCCCTTCCCACCTTCTCGGACCATTATCCTCTCAAATTGACTTTAAAATTTCAAGACTTTGAACTTCTAATGTCACCACCAATTTTTTTCAAATCATTTGAGGACATCAATTGGAATGATTTTCGTGATGACGTTCATTATATGATATTAAATATATGCCCTCCAGACTATAGCAATATATCTAATGAGGAGATAGATAATGTTATTTCACGATTTAATGATTGTATTAACCGAGAAACTGACCGACATTTGAGAGTGGTTGAGCTAAAAAATAGAAAATTTTTACTACCAGAGTGCATAAAAAACCTGTATAGGATCAAATATTCGTGGCAGAAAGACCTAAAAAAAATATTTCATAGAAATGGGAATAGACGATCCGATGAATATCGTCTTTTAAGTACGCAAATACAACTTCTTAAAACAATTATTAAGGAAAAAGTCGAATTGTTTCAAGCCGACGAGTTTAGTAAAAGGCTGGAAAAGATTAGGCCAGGACCTAAGGCATTTAAGGAAGTATTTAATATTATAGGTAAAAAAAATTCCAAAAGTTTTTCAAAACTTGTAGTCGGCAACGATATATTTCAAGATGACTCGGATAAGGTGAATCAATTCCAAAATCACTTTTCAAATGTTTACAGCTTCGTAAATCCTGATAGTGCTGAAACTAACGTTGTTACTAACAATGTTAACTCTTATCTTGATAATTGCCTTGAAACAATTTGTTCCTTCTCTCATTTTAACAATGCTTTAAATCCAACGGCCAATAACATTTTTACTAACTTTTCTGAGGTTAGTGAAACCATTAAAATATTAAACAATAAAAAGTCTTCGGGGCTAGATAATTTATCCAATTTTTTAATTAAAAAATTACCACATTCGGCTATAAAATTGTTAGTTATCATATATAACAATTGTTTAAACAATGGCTACTTCCCCAAGCTTTGGAAAGTAGCAAAAATTTTTCCTCTTATGAAGAAGCCAAATGATTTTCGAATTGATAACTCACGACCAATTTCAATGCTCTCTAATGTCGGTAAACTGTTTGAAAGAATTATTATGCTAAGGCTGGAAAACTCTCAAGTACTGAGTCAAATACCCATTCACCAATTCGGTTTTAAACGAGGTCATTCCTCCGTCGATGCTCTAGTTCATTTTCAAAATGACGTAATTTGTAATTTAAGAGAAAAGAAATGTACTGTTGCAATTTCACTCGATATCGAGAAAGCGTTTGACCGCGCTTATCAATTTGGTATTCTCTTTAAACTCATTCATATGGAATGTGACTCATATATTATAAAACTTTTTTATAACTATTTCAAAGAAAGACAATTTTTTGTGCAAATTAATAACTCTAAATCTGATTACGGTTACATATTTAGAGGTGTTCCACAAGGGGCTATTTTAGCTCCCTTGTTGTATAGCATTCTTGTATATGACTTACCACATATTTATAATGGCTCAAATAGCATTCTCTACGCCGATGACTCTCTAATATACGCTCATGATAGTAACCCACATACCGCACTTAGGAAAGTACAGAACCACCTGGTTGTAATTGACGAATACTACAGGAACTGGGGAATCAAAATAAATCCCTTGAAATCAGAAGCTATCTGTTTTCGTAATGCATCGGGAAAGGGCCCCCATAACGTTGTCAAATTAAGCAAAATGCTGAATCTTTCATTAAACGGATCCGTTATTCCCTTCAGAAATGAAATAAAATATCTTGGAATAACATTAAATAAACTTTTTAAATTTAACCAACATGGCAGATTGGCCAAAAATAAGGGATTACGCATCAAGGGAATGTTTTCCAGATTATTAGTAAACAGAAACTTAAGTCAAAGAACCAAATTACTAATCTATAAAGTTTGCATCAGATCAGCGATCATTTATGGTTTTCCAATCTGGTACACGATATCACCAACCGTTATGAAGGAGTTAGAAGTCCTTGAAAGAAGTTGCTTGCGTCTATGCGTTAATGCAAATTATGAGAATTATGTAAAAAGATTTTCAAATACTTATATTTACAAAAAGGCAGATGTTCTACCACTGTCCTCTTATGCTCTTACTTTGCTTCATAATTTTGTGAAGCGATTGGAGTTTCATGACAACAGTTTGATGAGAAATATTCTTCTTAGCCAAACTGGTTATAACTGGTCTAACAGTTTATATACCTCACCCGTTGGTATTTTAGAGGAAAATTTAAATATCACGACCAACTTAAGCCGTTACTGTCTACCAGATTTCTACTGTAATTCATTTGTAGGCTCCAATAGGGGCTAATTTTTGTTGTTTTTAGTATGTGTTGCTTAGTTTTAGTCCTAGTTTTAAGTTTTGATCTCATTTTGACGTGCCAGCAGTCTATGTAAACTTTTATTATATTTTTGAGCAATATAATTGTAATGTTTATTGTCTGATGTAAAATCATATCATATTCTTAACTTAAGCACGTAGCATTATTGTCCTCATAATGTTCTCAATGTTTATTAAAATAATACATATAGTTTTAAGTTTATATATATTTATTGTTAACTTTACATTTTTGCGCAATTGTGATCTGACCTGAAAGTCTCAATAAAAATTACAAATTACAAATTACACCAAATCACACCACACAACAGTAACAAAATAGGTGGCATTATTTTATTTTTATTATTAGGTAATTAGTAATTTTGTATTAGCAAAAAACAAATGAAGATGCAAAATATTTTTATACAATGTTTAAGTTTTTATTTTAAATTAATTTATGCAAAAGTTACAAAAATATATTTTGAAATATTTTATTAAAAGTAAAAAAGAAATGAAAAGCTAAATTCAATTAATTGCAAAATTAAGATAAAAATAATATAATGAGCAAAATGGTTTAAAATTAATTTGTACAGTTTAAAAGTTCATTTTGTATTTCAGTTGCTTCTATATTTGAATGAAGAAACATTATGGCATTTATAGAATCACCGTTTGAAGCAATGATGCATCTTTTTTCAGAAATCAAATTCCGTGCTACTGAAAAAACTCGCTCTGAAGCTGCACTACTAGCAGGCTATATATTTAACGCACACATGTACAAATTTTGGCTCATATACACGAAATTTGACGTTTGGGTTCATACAGCTGACAAACATATGGGCCAACGAGTTTACCTTGTGTAAATATACCTTGATTAAACAAAATACTATTTGATTTTTTTATGTTTAACCGTAGGAACACAATTGAAACGTATGAGCGTAGAAGCGTACGGCGAAGATACGTTGTCATATTAAAACGAATAATAATTTATACAAAGGCACACAATAGATGGCGTAAACGTAAAAGCGTACGCCGGTTACGACAGAATTGTCATAGAAAAATAAAAATTGAACACAAGGTATATTTACACAAGGTAGACTCATTTGGGAGTGTAGACATTTTGCTCTATAAAAGGAACCATGTTGTCAAAATTGTCTTCATATAAAACAAAAACAATTTAACGCACACATGTACAAATTTTGGCTCATATACACGCAATTTGACGTTGTGGTTCCAACTATGGGTAAACAGCTGACAAACATATGGGCCAACGAGCTTACCTTGTGTAAATATACCTTGATTGAACATATAAATTTAATTTTTTTTTTGTGTTTTCAAATTGAATATTTGATAACATAAAAGGAAAGAAAAAAAAAACAATAAAGCTTCGTTCACAATCAGAGAAACAATTTCGTTTTTTCTTCTATCTTTTTTCTTCCTAAATTATTTCATATATTTTCCTTTCATTTTTAAAACAAAAATTTAACTAAATTTTTTTAAAAATGTAACTTAAGTTGAGTCAACTAGAATTTCAGCAACAATTTGTATGAAATTGTTTCTGACGTTTAAAATAATTTTATTTAGTTTTGAATGAAAATTTGAATGAAAATTTTACCATAATGTTGTAAAAAATAATAATAAATGCATAATATTGTTGTGGCTAAAATTTGCAAACGGTTTCCTAATGCAAAATGTGTGTGGTTGCAAAAGAAATTGTTGCTCTATTATGAACACCAAGTAAAAATGTTTCTTTGATTGTGAACGAAGCATAATTTGAATAAATTTGGAATTTTTTAATAATATTTTTAAAAGAATAAAATACGTTTACGACGGCATCTTTATCATAAAGAGGGTATTAACTCCAAATTTAAACATTTTCAGTAGCAGCAAAACAGTTTTTTATTTAATATCAAAAGCATATGAAAAATAATTTTTAAGCCAACCGTTTTATTACCAAAAAGTAGATAAAGTAGCAGGATATTTTTACTGAAGATAGATATGTATAAATATTAAGTTTCGATTGTTTCCAAAAGTTAAAAAAAAAATTTAATTTAGTACCCTCTTTATGATCAAGTGCGATATTCGAATTTACAAAAATCTCGTCTTAGTGTAATCGATTTGCGAGAGACCTACCTCATCTTTATGATCAAGTGCGATATTCGAATTTACAATAATCTCGTCTTAGAGTAATCGATTTGCGAGAGGCTCTGGTTTAAATTTAACTTGTTAGCAAAGTTGCTATGCTTTTTTTCTTAAAATATCGTCAAAAGTTTTAACAAAATTCGTCAAAATCGTCAAAAACATTTAACAAACGTTA
Source organism: Pollenia griseotomentosa (assembly GCA_963931875.1). Taxonomy (NCBI): domain Eukaryota; kingdom Metazoa; phylum Arthropoda; class Insecta; order Diptera; family Polleniidae; genus Pollenia; species Pollenia griseotomentosa. Next base: position 91,001,708 of record OZ007563.1, read on the forward strand.
CAAATCAAAGGCAATTTATTGCTCCAATTTTTTATTGATTAATTCAAAAATATAAATTTTTAGCAAGAAATACCTTTTATTATAAAAAAGGGAGAAGGTTACGTTTTATTCTATTTTTTTAAGCAAGTGGGCGTAGATATTATAAAAAATAAGTAAAAATATATTTATCATTTAAAAAGAAATATGTAATTAAGAAATACATAAGAAAAAATATATTTTCACAAAAACTTAAAAAAAAAATTATTTATTTCATTTATCTATCTATATTCACAAAAACATTAAAAAGAAAAAATAATCTAATTTGCTATTAACTCGAGCTATCTTTAAATTATTAAATTAAGCGATATCTCTGTTGCAAATTGTTTTTACTGTTGAAGGTGTTAAGCCAAGGGTTCTGTCTATATTAACAGCCTTTTCACCTGACTTGAAACTTTTTATTACATCCAATTTTAGTTTCAAACTAATGCATTTTCTTTTCTTTGCACGCATCATCCAAACAACTTCTTATTAAGAACTAACTTCTTACTTCCTAACACGCAACTATGCTAAGAATAACTTACCTAACAGAATTAAATGGAATCCCCTCTTGTTCACAAAATAAAAAAAATCTTCACATGTGATTATGACTTCAGTGAAAAAATCCAAACGAAAGTCGCGACGTAAATCGGGATGATAACGACGCAAAGTGGATTTAGCTCTAGTATATATCAAGGCGAATTTATACAAGGTAAGTGCAACTCTACAACTACAAAAAGCCCCATGTATTTTGTTTATGAAATTTTCCGACTTGTTGTCAAATTTCAGTATAGAAACAAAACAATATTTTGACGTTTCACCGTTTTTTTTAATTCGCCGTGGATACAGCTGATGAACGGCTGACGAGATGAGTTTACCTTGTGTAAATTCGCCTTGGTATATATCTTTAGCAGTATTGATGGCATTTATATAATTGTAGAATCTGAATTACTAATGAACGCCACCTGGTTTGTTTGGTTTGGTAATTTCCAATAATTTTTGTATTTCCAAAAACTAATTGTTAAGGTCGATTCACCCATGCGTTCCGAACAATATTTTTGACCGGACAATAATTTTTTTACAGAGAGTGTTCTGCAGAACGATTCACCCATCTCGGAAAATTTGTCCGGACAAACAAAGCTACCATATGGTTTACAGATGTAAACGATTATACAAAGTGGCAGCACAGTTAGCAAACTATTAGTTTTTTTTTAAAAGTGTGTTAAAGAAAATGGACGAAAGAAGAAAATTAATTTTATTATTTTTAATTGAATTGCATAAAACCCATTTACTAGCAAAAAAAAATTATCAAAAAATGTTGAAAGTAAAAAGAATAGCAGTAAGAAAAATATTACAGAAAAAAAGATCAAACGGTGTTTTCCACACACTTGTTCCTGAGATGCGTCTTCATGACGTGGAATCGTTTATAAATTTTCACCGTATGGACCCCAACACGTTCAATGAAATCCTTGCAATTTAAGGGCCTGATTTGCGTGGTATACCTATTCGTAAACCAGAGCATATTACGCCGGCAGAAAAGTTGTCCTTAACATTAAGGTAAAGCTGCTTTGTAGCGTCTTCGCAGACTTTTCCATAATATTTGACATTCACTTCCTACAATAATTGGTAAACATTATGTTAAAAAAATATTCACCCCTATCGTGAATAACAAGTGGAATTTTTGTTCCCATGAAATTTTCATTCCCCTCGAAGGGAAAAAAGCAATCGTGAATCTCATGTGAAAAATTTTTCACGCTATCAGGTTCAGTGAATGTAAAAAAGAAGAAAATTAGAAAAAATTAAAAATCATTGAAATTTTTGTTTAAAAATATACAAGTATATATTTTAAAGGAAAGTTAAAATAATAAATCTAAATAATTAGTATTGGAGGGATAGGTTGATAACAACGTTAGTTTTTTGCACTTTTTAAATTTTATGTAGTAAATCCGGCGGCAATCAACCTGTTGTTTTGCATTTTGTTGACCAATACATCGGTTTGTGCGTTAATAACGGAGCTAGCCCTTAATATTCGATTTATAGGAGGAACTACTAACATTCACGTTCTATTCCCTAGCAAAAATAAAGTGAGAAAATCTAAGGGAAATGTGAACAAATTACGAGGGAAAAAACTTTTCACGATAAGGGGAATTTATTCCCGTGAACATTTTTTCAAGTTATTATTCTCCTTTGAATTTTATTTTTTTCATGGGAGCTGTTCATGATTGCAAATATGTGAAAAGGGGAAAAATTACGAGGGAAAAATTATTCTCGATAGGGGTGATTAAAATTTACCATTTAAAATTTACTTACGACCAATTCCAATAGATTTTTTCTTAGTATTTTTTGTTCTTAGTATTTTTGTTCTTAGAATTTTTTCTTAGAATTTTTTGTTTTTATCATCATCCCTAATGTCTTTGAGTTTAGGTCTTTGTGTTCAGAACAAGTAAATTATGTGTTGAAACAATAAAAAAATTATAATGATGCCCAAAAACATTCATTTATTAGTGAAATTCAGTACAAGGTCCATACGGACCTATTCACACGTCCGCGTACTATTCTCACTAAAACCTCAATAACTCCTAAAGTAATGATCCGATCGACTTGATTTTTTTTCCAAAAGTAGGAGTAATTTCAGTTTGAAAAGGCAAAAAGGTCCCTAGGGACCTTCTCACTCATCGGAGGGTTAACGTTTTAACTAAAAACATTTGCGTACGGGGGTTTAATCACAAAGTTTGGGATTTCATACAAGCAAAAAGGACAAATTCGTTTAGGGATTTGGGGATTTAAAAACAAATTCGGGAATTTTTTGGGGATTTTACACATTTTAAATAATTGCGGATATATGTATTTTTATTGTTGATTTTCAGGATGGCTAAATCCGATGGAACAAGCTCCAAATTCTTATAAATTGGATCATTCGTCTTCAAAAACAGCATATTGTTCTGCGTGTAATTCCTTACTGAAATCGCGCAAAAATAATTTAAAAAAATATGCCGTACGGTAATGAAAAAATAATAGCTAACATCACTGGATCGAAGCCACTTTTTGAGGCCGATGTCGAAGCCGTAACCGAAGTTCGGACAAATTCGGCCGAACCGAAGCCGAACATTACTTATCCAGTCACAACAAAATAAAATTTAAAATTTTTCATTACCAAAATGTTAACAAAATAGCACGATATTTTTACAGTGGGTAAATATGAATATTACGTGTCAATATTTTCCAAAAAGGGACAAAATAAAAATTTTGAGTTCAAGTGCGAATTCATTTATAAAAATTTTTTGGTTATAAAAAACCCAACAAAATATGGGAATTTCTCCAATGTCGAATGCGACATTGGTACGCCTTAAAAGTAAAAAAAACATACACCAAAACATTATTTTTTTTTTTACAAAAGGCGAACTTATAGCTCTTGACTAGCACTATAAATTGTGCTTAGGTTGACTTTGAGCAATTGTTCGTTTTCAATATAATTAAAAAAACCAAGGCATTTGCATGCGACAAAAACAGAAGTCGCCTTTTAGGCAAACAGTTCAAACACTTATTTCAGCGAAACATGATGAAAAATTTAAATGCGACTAATTTTAAAATGTTATGCATTGATGTATCTTAATAATGCTTTTTGTACTTTATTTTTAATTTAATTTTAATCACTGTCGCACGCTACATGTTACATGCGACATTTTGTTCCATCATACTTTTATGTTTATGTTTTTACTTTTTATGTAATAAGACATGCGTAAGTTGATTCTTCATTATTTTAAAAACATTCAATATATTTATTTTCCAAACAAAAATTATAAACTTAAAAAAATATATTCATAAAGAAAAATACAAATATAGAACAAAAACTTACTTAACTGAAAATAGTATTGCTAGTCTCAAATAAAGTTTTTAAATGGAATAAGCTGTTCTTGCTGCTTGTAATTGTTGGCCATCGCAAATAAAGATATTTTAGAAAAAATTTTTTGAATTTATGCATTTTACACTTACGATTGTCGCACGCTACAAATTTAAAATAAGTACCAAGAGAAAAGCACTGACTATTTTCCAGCTGTTTTTGTTCAATGCCGCACGCTACATCGAAATATACGGTAAAGCAAAGAAAAAAATTGCCGTAACTGGCAATCGCATCGTTCCGTTTACATTTTTCTTATATTGTTTGAATATAAACCGAGATTTAAAAAGCAATTGTCAATGCATAATGTTTGTCATTAAGATCATTTAGCAAAACAAAACGTGCAATAGAAATGTTTAAAACAGAACTTTTGCACTTGTTCGACTTTGAATTTGAATATGTATTTCAAAGTGTGTTATGAATAAATGTAAAATTTGTTTACATTAGCTGCGTTCGTTTTCCCCAAAATTTGTACAAATTTTACTGGATTTTCATATAACTCACCTACTGGATTTTACTGGTATTTTACTGGAAAAGAAAACGAACGCACATTTTCATCCCAATTATGAATGAAAATTCCCCGGGAGTTTTCTCCCTTCTCTCATTTTTCCTATGTTAATTCAATTGTAAAAGTAGGAAAAGGGAAAAAACTCCCGGGGAATTTGTATTCATGATTGGGCTTATTATTGATGAAAGATTCCCTATAAAAATATGTTAAAACAACATACTTTTATAGAATTTGAATTTTTTGGCTGCGGTTGACATTTCTGTGGAAATGCCCATATGTAGTTTTTTATTAACAATTACTTGTTATATCAAAATCTTTGCTTGATCATAGAGTATTAGGCCCCTATTACGGTCCACATAAGTCCAATTAAGACAGCTGGTTGTGATCAGTTGTAATTTTTGTTATGTTTTTGTTCACCGCAACGCAGCAAAGTTGTAAACCATAATACAAAAATTAAGAAATTGCAACTCAACTGAGTTGAGTTTTGAACCGTAATAGGGGCCTTAATTCGAAATTTTTATTTTTTCACTTTTTGGAAAAAATCGAACCGTAAAATTCATATCATATATAAAACGGTGGCTTAAAAATTATTTTACATAATTTCCTAAGCTAATCCCGCGAAGCTCTATGCTTGTCTGCAGGAAAGGAACGAGAGTCTCTGGCGGGAATCAAACCCGCAACATCGGCGCTGATAGACTACCTCGCTACCAGATAGCCTACCGGGGCACTCAGTACATATTTAAAATTCCTACCTAAGCTACCTAAATAAGAGCTACAAGCGTATTTTCTATACCTATCAAAACTTCTAATTTACATACAGTTTTCGTATAAAACAAATCTAATTCAACAATAACGGGCTGGAAAATTTTATTGGACAGATGGCTAGATCGGTTTGTTTCATTGAAAATATATTGGCAATAGAATTTTCATGTTTAAAAAACGCTTAACACTCTTATTTAGATAGCTCAGTAAATTTTATGATTGATACCATTAAGTTTACTTAACCAATTAAAATAAAACTGGCCGGTCTGCACTAAGCAGTTGCTCGCTGGCAACTAGTTTGTGGTGCTGGCAGATATTTTATTGCTAAGTTGTTAAATGGGCTTGTTTTCCAATACTCAAATATATTAATGCTTCGTGGACTTAAGGGATCATTGACATAAGTACGTAATTTCTTTTGGAGAATATTCCCATGTAGAAGCTTTAATTTGTTTTTCTCCCCGATATTACTAGCTTGTTTACCTGTTTCAGAATCAATATAATTTTCCAGACGAATTTGGAAAATGGTTCGCAGTTTATTTTTTTCATGGTTTTGTAACATTAGCATATAATATGGTATTAAAAAGTTCTGCCTTCGGCAAAATTTAGCCAAATTAATGTCGGAACACCGATTATTGGCCGCTTAGCCATTTTTGGCCGTTACTGAAGCCGATTAATTGGCCGGCCACTATTTATATGTAATCGCAAAATTTGATTTGGTTATTCATTTTGTTTCTCATTTTAAAGAACCTTAAAACGTTTTAAATTATGTATTACATATATGTACAATTATCTACCTATTACTTGGAATAGAATAATTTTAATTCTGCAACCTCTCCCAGTACCCATCAAATAACGTCTTCAGCTCGTTACACCTTCATAATTTTTTATTATAACTTGTGATTTTTTGTTTATTTTAACTCAACATTTTTCACATACAAAATAAGTGATCATAAAAAAAGACAAAGGCTTTCCTAAACCCCTTGAGAAAACTCCGATACTAATTAGTTATGGTTACACAGCATCTATTTAGCTTGGACGGTCTTCTTGGGTTTAGCTTGGGTGCCTTCACGGAAACCATTGCGGAAACGGCGTCTGACAACCTTCAAGTGACGCATGCGGCCAGTACCAGTGGTCTTCCTCCTCTTGGCCTTGATGGACCAGTTGTCTGAAAAATTTAAAATAACATGTATATGCCAGGCAAAAATAAATTGTATACCTATATGAACTTTGTTAGTTATATCGCTCATATGCAGTCACATCGTCATAACTCAAAAATATTAGTTTTACAGAAAACGACTTCAAAGTTTTTAACTCACGTACAACATAACTTAAGATGATTTTATTCTCGAGAGTTGAGTTTACAATATATGAAATAATTACTACTTCATTGAAAAACTGATTTACTATGCATTACTGATATTTGCTTAAAATTTGCAACTTTTGACTTATAACGTTGATGCACCAAATGAGCTTTATTAATATATATTTGAAATGCAAAATATACATACATATTTAAATGTACTAAAAACTTACAAAATGGTTTAAAAGCAAGCAAAGCCCTACAACCAATAAATTGCAAGTTATAGAAATTTATCTATCTGCGTGCTTGGGACGCATAGTCATTGTAAATAAACTATGGACCTCAAAAACACAGATCTCATTAAATGTCAGCAAAAAGGAACATTTCAAATACTTACAGGAACGTAATTTAGCTGCTGGGTAGCCACATTGAGCACAAGTGGATTTTTGGATGTGGTAAGAAGAACGACCGCATCGACGGCACAAAGTGTGCGTTTTATTGTGGCGCTTACCAAAGCTGGATGTACCTTTCGTCTGTAAGATTTCAATTAAAATAAATTATTATGGTTTTTCTTCATGCAAGTTTTATAAAACCATCACAATTTTGTTTTAACAGTATGTAAACATTTGAAACTATTCACTCATTTTTCTCAATACGTTTAAGCTCTTTTTGCAAAAACAATTTAATTTTCTTAAATTTTTATTTGTATTTTACTTTTTTTCAAAGTTTTTTCGTGATTTTCTTTTGTGATGATTTAGAAATTTAAAGATTAAAAAAGTTTACACTTAAATTTAAAATATTCCTACCATCTTGGATCGAAAGACCGCAAAAGAAAGAGAGAAAAAATGACAGGTTAAAGTGCAGCCAACTTCACATGTCTAATTATGTCAACAACATCAGTGGCAAACCAATTACGGCTCACTTAATGAAAATTATTGCAATAATTGAAAAATAGAGGGAGCTTATTTTTATTTTTGTTTTATTCTAAGTGCTGGTTCACACACGTCCAGTCTTGACCTTTTAGGAGAGAAGGGACAAGAGAATGCCATTTCTTTTCCCCTCTCTCCTAAAAACTGAAGACTTGATGAGTCAAACTTGACGTGTGTTAACCGGCACTAAAAAACTGATCCTTTTTGGGAACAAAACTTTTAAGAAACAGACACCAAATTGCAATTTTTAAAATAAAATGTCACATTTTTCTGTAGAAAAGAAAACACCATAAAATTTACGTTTATTTACAACTTCTACAAATTGATTTATAAGTAATATTAATTTATTATTTAATGCAGTAACGATTTTATACTATTGTTTTTAGCTTTTTTATAATAAATTTGATACGAACAATTTGCGATGTCTTCACAAAAGCAATAACGCTGGCAGAATAGCTTCGTCAAATTGACAATGTTCAAGCTCATGTCTTAACGATGGGTCTCCACGTAGCAATGTATTTGTGTACCCTGCAGCCACACGATCAAGTTTTTCTTGATAGTCTTTTACATATACTATTTGTCAAAATATTCAAAAATTGAAAGCTGTGACGTAGGCTGCATGCAATTTTTGAGCAATTTACTTTCAACATGTCATCAAGAAAACAATTTATAAAGACAAACGAAGAATTTGCTCACTAACCTTGAAATCAGCTGTTTTCTTGAACGTAAATTGAAACACTCACAGGAAAGAGCATTTCGTTTCAATTTTTTTAAAGTATGAGTGTATTGATAAAAAAGTTTGAGTTTATTAAAACTTGATAGTTAACCCTCAAGTAAGTATGTACAAGCAAAAACGTTGGCAGAACAATGGCGCAATAATTGCCATAAACAATCGTACAGAGAAATGAAATGTCAGATAAATGATAACTGATTTTACAGCAGATTGCTAAAGCCGGCGATACACTATCATACTCAGTCGTACGATTTGTCAAAAAAATCGTGTGTGCTCATAAAGTAGGATAGTATGGCTTGAACATGAATTGAGTGAAAGATATTTTTGAAGAGTCTGTCCGACTTGCAAATGTTTATGAAAATTTTCATAAAATGATAGTTTCTATGCAATCAGAGTTGCATCTTCTTGTAAAGTAGCTGAGTCATTTGAGTTGGCATCATTTTTGTGGGATAGTGTGGCATTTACAGCAGATTTTGAAGACATTTATTTATGTCGGATAGAATTTCATCAGATTTTCCTGTGAATGAATTTTACGATTGTGTAGGATAATGAATCCGGCCGTAAGCAATAATTGCTCGCAATCAAAAGAGCAAGCATTGCGCAATGGATTGCCACTCATGACAATATGCAATCCACACGTCGCAAATCAAATGGAGCAATCAAATTTGACGTATGACGCAATAAATATGGATACGTGGAGACCTGGGGTAACACATATTTATGCAGAGCATACGTTACCCCACCCTACAAGAATTGAATGAGCGAGTAGTCACTTTTTTCACGTTGGTGTTAAGAAAATGATAGAAAAAAATGGCACAAAACTTGATTTCGGTCATTTCATTCTATCATTTTCTTGAAAAGAAGTTGAGCATCAAAAGATGAAACGTGTAAATTCAGACTAAACCTAATCGTGAAACAAACAGCCTATGCAAATTGAGTTGTAGACGGTGTGCTAAAATAAAATAGAATTTTAGAGTTGCCTCAACAATAATTGCCCGTGTGGTCGGGTTGTAATGATTTGAGCAAGATTTACACCATGGCCCAATTAGTAGGTCTGCGCGCAACTACAACAATCCATTAGTCTTGGGCTTAATCGTTCATTTGGGTGACTTGTCAATAGAGTTCATTTAAAAAAAGTGAACTAGTTCGTTCTTCCAGTTCAGTAGTTCACTTTTAGTCAGTCAGTCTTTTGAGCCAGCTGTATATTTCGTCAGTCAGTTCATTTAAGTCAGTTCATGTATGTAGTTTAAAGGTTCATTTACTTCAGTTGCTTGTTTTGATTTCTTATTCTGTTGTTGTTTATTTTTGTGTGTGTCAAGCTTTGAAAAAATTAATAAAAATTTAAATACTTAAAAAAACTTATTTAAATTTTTAATAAATATTTAAATATAATAAATATAATGTAATAAATATAAATTTTTAATCAAGTTCAAAAACACAATTGTGAATTTTTTATAAAATTTCCTTTTCTTTGTTTTTCAACAAATAAATTTGACATTCCTCATTTTACAAAAACAAAATGCATAGTATTTTTCATGTTCTTTACCGAATTGATAGAAAAGAGACAACAATATTATTAGATTCTATATGTTATAATATACTTGTTTCTTTTACTCATTGCCAGATTACTAAAATATGTTCATAATATAATCAGGGCTGCCATATTAAGAGATGTCTCGCCACATGTGGCAATTTTCAAACATTTTGACTACACTGCGATTTATAAAATATATGGCGATTTTTTTATTATTAAAAAGATTTCCGTATGACGTGCTAAATTTCCAATTATTATTTTTGATAAATACACTGAAATTAGATAAGCTATTAATTTATTTTAAGACTCTTATACTATGTTTCCACTATCAGCTTGTTGTCAACTTGTTTTGAGCAAAACGTGTCAGAGTGCTTCCATTATGTAAAACTGGTTTTGGTTTTCGAAATCAATTTGGCATTAATAATGTTTACAAACATGAAAGCAAAATATATTTTTTTGTAAAATAATAAATATTTTCTTATTTGTTTTGTAATACACATTATACATATAATTTAATAAGTCTTGTTATTTTGGTAAATCTGTAATTTTTTTCGAAATTGTTAATCACCAATAATGGAAAACTCTGCTGAGTTTTTTCATGGTTTTCGACATTTTTTGGAGCAAAACTAGTATTTATTTGAGTTTTTCGAACATGAAAACTGTATGGGAAAACAAGTAGCAGAACACTTGTTTTGCTGCAAATGTAGTTTTGTGGCCCAAAAAATGTAAAGCGGCCCATACACTTGCAATATTATTGTATATGATATTCGCCATATCATTTCCATTTTGTCCTATATTTTACAATAAGTCGCACAATAGTTTCATTCATTCAATAAAAAGGCGAACATAACCTATAGGAATAATATAAACAGCATTGTATAATGTTGCCAACACACTTCTCTTTCTTTTCGTTGTGCAATAAAAATCAAGTCTTTTGATTGTTGCCAATATATTGTTCCACCTTCGAATATCACATACACATTGGCGATATAATTGTACTATACGTAAAATTTAACAATTTTATTCTAAGTGTATGAGCCGCTTAAGTGAAATACTATTACATAATGGAAACACTCTGACACGTTTTGCTCAAAATAAGCACCCCTACCTCAAACAACTACTCCCATGAAAATATTCCTATATTTTTTTTATTTCGTATTGTGAATGATTCCTATAACAAATTTTATGGGAACGAATTCCCAAACTAAAAACATGTAGGGAACATGTAAGTTTTAATTTGTATTTTAAGGTAGGGCTCAATTAAAATTACTTTTTTCTTTTATTGAAGGAGTATTAATAAGAAAAATTAAGATAAACATTATTCATTATTTATTTTATCATATAATTATTAGTGTTTTATTTTGTATATTTTTCTTTCAGAATACAAGCACTGACAATTTATTCACAATAGAGACATTTGTTTATAAAGCACTGACAAATAATGCACAATATAAATTTTTACTCCCAAAATATTTGCGATGACAAAAAATTGTCAGGTGAAAACGCTATGTTAATGCCGACAAAATCACCTCAACAATAAATTTCAGCATGTCCTACGGAAATCTTAAGCGGCCCATAGACACATACTGCTGACACCTACTGCCGATGAATCCTTCGTATGCGTGTGTGATTGATATTTTACTACACACCTATCAATCATCATTTTAAAATAAATGTCATATCGTGAAATTCAAGAGAACCCCTACTTTCTTCACACGTTTTTTTCTCAGAAACTATTTTAAATTTGTTTTAATTTAAATTGAAAGAAAAATATATCATAAAATTAATAATTTTTTTTATTGTTCATTGAACAACTGTCAGCAGTATGAGTTCATTTTGAAATCAAACCTATTTTGGTTTTTCATACTGCATTGTCTGTGTGACGCATACATAAATAAAAATTTCAAATTTACAAACACATGCTGATTGCATGAGCATGAGAAGTATGTGTCTATGTGACCCTTTATTAATAATACAAAATATTTTATAAATTGCCGAAAAAATCGCAGCTAGACATCTCTAAGTATGGCAGCCTTGATTTTATTATGAAAATGTTTAAAGCTATCTGGCAATGAGTAAAAGAAACAATATAATGTTAAACATAGAGACACTAATACTATTGTTGTTTCTTTTCAATCAGTGCGGTAAAGAATAGAAATCAAGTGGACAAGCAACTGAAGTAAATGAACCTGTGAACTAAATGAATTGAACTAAATGAACCCTCTCAAAAGACTGCTGACGCAAAAGACAAAGAAATCAAGTGGACAAGCAACTGAAGTAAATGAACCTGTGAACTAAATGAATTGAACTAAATGAATTGAACTAAATGAACCCTCTCAAAAGACTGCTGACGCAAAAGACAAAGTGAACTGTTGAACTAAAAGGAACTGTCAGACTGAATGACAGTTCAACGTTCATCTGACTGACTAGTTCAATTGAACTAGTTCGTTCATGAACTACCCAACTCTACAATCCATCAATAAGAAAAACAACACGCATTTTGTTTGTGTAAAAAATGATAAATATGTCAACAACAAAAGCTTTTGTTTGTGTTAAAAATGGTAAAATGTCCAAAACAATTGCACGAGAAAAACACAACTCTTCAAAAAATCAGCAGGCGTTTCGCGCTGCCCTACTATTTGGACCATTATTTAAAGTATAATGTGTCCGCATACAGCGTCGCCCCATTACAAGGGGTCTTCCCCTGACAATTTTTTGTCATACCAAACGTTAGTCTATATAAAAAAAACTCTAACATTTTGTCAGCGCTTTTTTACACAGAGTCTTCACCTGAGATAATATCTGATATAATATGTGAGAGAACGTCGGCAGAATGAGAGAACAAATTTCTTCATATTAATCTTAATCTTAAACAAGGGGAACACGTATCTTATAAGATTTCATAATCGAATGATTCTCGCACAGTAAACTTGTCGTTTTTATTCTTTTTTTTAGTTTTTTATTGTTTTTAGTTAAAAATATTGTTTTTTTAAACACTTATCACAAGATTTTCACTATTTGTACAAAAAAATTTTACATTTTAATGAATGCGTCTTATTATTGTTTTTTATGTATGCATGTATGTGTATTTTTGACAGCTCATCTTATAAGATAGTTGTTATAAGATCTCTCATAACAACTGTCTCATAATATATATTATAATATTAATATTAACACTATTTGAGAGTCCACACGTAAGATAATACTCTCTGCGATTGAATTTGACGTTTGCTAATATAAAAATCTTATATCTTATCTCAGGTGGAGACTTTATGTTATATGAAGTTTGACGTTTATTATGACAACAAATTGTCAGGTAAAGACCCCATGTAACCAAGGTATATTTACACAAGGTAAACTCGTTGGCCCATATGTTTGTCAGCTGTTTACCCCTAGTTGGAACCTAAACGTCAAATTTCGTGTATATGAGCCAAAATTTGTACACGTGTGCGTTAAATTGTTTTTGTTTTATATGAAGACAATTTTGACAACTCGGTTTCTTTTAAAGAGCAGCATGTCTACACTCCCCAATGAGTCTACCTTGTGTAAATATACCTTGCATGTTACCAACAAATCACAGACATAGTTTGAGCTACAAACTTTTTCTGTCCGGCAAGTAATGTCCATAGTGTTGCGACTTATGCGCCCCATACACGGTTCAATTCAGTTGACAACTTCATCAACTGAATTGAAAGATTTTAAATTTATTTTAAAATTTAATGAAATAAAAGACAATTTTTAAAATACTTAACTACAAAAATTAATTTTGACAGCTGATCAAGAGACTTGAGCACACACAGTACAATCGAATTGAAAGACTTAGTAGTCAACTTTAAAAAATCAAAATCTTTTGATTTTTCTTCAACCAACTCGACAACCGTCAAACTAATCAACTGACAAGGCCATACACGCTTTGATTTGGACAACAACCGACTCAGTTGACAATTGAATTGAATAGTGTATGGTCTGCTTTACACGTAGCTGTTAACTTAAACATCTGGCATCTCTATTTTTTAAATCGTTTAAAATGCACTGTGTATTTTAATTTTGGCTTTAACAGTTAGTTTTATAATTAATTTACTACTAGAACGTTTAGTACGTTTTTGTCATAAATAAAGTAATTTATTTTGTAATATATACTTTGGTTAGTAATATAGACGCAAGGTTTTAATAATGGAAAAACCTGCAAGTGCTATTGATTCTGAAACCGATTTGTTAATTTGTCCATACAATGAATCGCATGTTATATTGCGCAAGCGTTTTCAGGTGCATTTAGTGCGCTGTCGCCGATCTTATCCCAATGCACCCATGGTAGTTTGTCCATTTAATGTAACACATCGCGTTAATAAAGTTGAATTGGAGGTAATTAAGTTATCCTAAACGTTTAAATATTTTTTATTTAATAATACAAATTTAATATTCAGTGGCACGTTTCAACTTGTCTGGACCGTCAGAGTTTTGAAAATTTTCGTCATCAAGATGCTCCTATTGTGGGTTTAAGCTCTACCAGGAATCATACTTTTTGTAGTGCTAACTCAACGTTGCTTAACACTACTTTAACTGCAGATGACACACATATTAAAGGTGGCGAATATTTTCAGTCTTCAGAGTGTTGGGATAATCTACCCGATCATCCAGGTTATGATCCAAAAGAATATATTGAAAAGGCTGAAGTGTTACGTTTGCCTGTTGGTATGACACCATCTCAACGTAGCGCTTTTCGCTTGGCTGAACGAAAGCGTTTGCAATCGTTAATGAAATAGGCGCGAGAAAACGTTAAAATACAAATTTTATAAGTTCTTATCTATTGAAATTTATGTTCGAGTTTTATTTTTTTTTTTTAATGAATTCATTTTACTTTTGTGTAAATAAATAAGAAATATTAATAAAAATTTTTTAAAAATGAAATTTTTTTTTTAATTTTACTTTTGTGTAAATAAATAAGAAATATTAATAAAAATTTTTTTAAAATGAAATTTTTTGTAATGTAAAGCCTTGTTAGTTGTTTTTATTTAACATGTTCGGTAATATAAGAAAATTGCAATGCAATAATTAAAAGCTTCCTTTGCCATAAAATATCAAGGTTGGCATCCGAAACGCATTTTGGAATCATTAAATTTTTTATATCGGTATATTAGTATACCTATATCAGGTGTTTACTGCGTATTTCGATTCGAAAGAAATAATTTACGAGTTCGAACAATTTGTACTGTGTATTACGATTTTCGCAATCGTTCGAAACGCTGGCAAAGGTTGTATTTTAAAAAAAATGGGAAATTTGATAAACACTTTATGTTCGTAATGAGAGTGGATTTTAAGAAAGGGACTCTTTGTTTTCGATAAAGTATAAAAAACGTCCGTTTATTCGAAACCAAGGCGAATTAACTACAGGTGGTGTCGAAACGGCATCTGATTTTGACAGTTCGGGCTTATTTGTTTTGATTTGTTAGTGTTTGGCTAATAATGGTTGACATTTCGAGCTAATGGCACTAACAATGCAATGCAAAAAACTCTATGTTGTTTCTGTTGTTTTTGGATTGTTGTAGTTCCGACACCACCTGTAGTTGAATTCGCCTTGATTCGAAACAAATATTACGAAAATCGTAATACACAGTAGAAATGGTTCGAATTCGTAAATGATTTCCTTCGAATCGAAATACGCGGTAACCCCCTAAGGGGCAAATTATGGCAGTCGAGATCGAATACTTTTTCAGTATTGACTTAAATAAAATTGCTTTCGAATCGAAAATGTATTCGATCACGACTGCCATAATTTGCCGCCTGATATAGGTATACAATATACTGATAGAGCTAAAAGACTTAAGTCTAGTTTAGCAACGCAGCTCCAAATAAAAAAAGTACATAGGTGAATAGAAAATTAAAAAATAAGAAGAAAAAATAAAATGGTAAAATATTCGTAAACGCATAGTTCTCGAGTTATGGACCTCTAAAGTTTTCATATAAATTTGCGATTTTCCACTACATTTCTGAACTACACATATAGCCAATATTGGTATCATTTAAAATCTTTTGAATATATCTTTCTGTATATAAACATTTTATTTAAAAATTGGGAGGGCTTCTTACTTACATTAATAACGGTAATCTTTTACTATTTTTGATATATGTATATGCATGTGTATGTGCATATGTACATGTATTAAGGTTTTTTTGATTCCCTATTTTGCTTTATGTTATTTAAATAATTTTTGGTTTACATACGTATTAATTGCTTGGCAGGGAAGCTTTAGTAAGTGAAGCCGGAGATAGAGGAGAAAACCCGGCCGCAGGCCTACTGTGCAGAAAAGCTTTAGTAAGCGAAGCCTGGGGGCAAATTACGGCATTCGATATCGATCGAAATTACAATACAACTTTAATGGAAATTTCGATCGATATCGAATTTACAATACAATTTTAATGGAAATTTCAATCGATATCGAATGCCGTAATTTGCCCCCTATGTTTTTTATACCATATAATGGTCATCTACACATTAAAGTATATATATATAGCAAAGAATTACGATTAATTAGAGGTAAAGATTTTATATGAAAAAAAAAAATTACGAATTAGCGAGGAACCAAAATGATTGATAGTCTGTTAATTTGTTAAGTAGATAAAAAAAGTATTGGTTTTAGACGCACAAATACAATACACAATTTTAAGTAAAGGGTTTTTTTTTAAGCCCGATAGAACTTGAAATTGTAAAAAAAACCACAAAAAATTAAATTGTAATCAAAATTTTTTTTTTATTCGAAAGATCAATACGTGACATTAACATTTGAAAATGATTTCGGGCATATGGGCACCGCGGCTGTTCTTGACGAAGCGCATTCTGGACGTCCAATTTTGGGCCACTTTTTCGAGCACTGCTGGCCGTATGTCACGAATAACACGAACAATGCTGGCCTCTAAGGCGTCAATTGTTGCTGGTTTATCAGCATAAACCAGTGACTTCACGTAGCCCCACAGGAAATAATCGAGAGGTGTCAAATCGCACGACCTTGGAGGCCAATTGACAGGTCCATTTCTCGAAATCAACTTATCGCCAAATTTTGATTTCAATAAGTCGATGGTTGCGTTCGCCGTATGGCACGTAGCGCCATCCTGTTGAAACCACATCTCCTCCGGATCAATGTCATCCATATTTTCAAACAAAAAATCATTGATCATGGTGCGGTAACGATCTCCATTGACCGTAACGCGAGCTCCGGCCTCATTTTTGAAGAAATAAGGTCCGATGATGCCACCAGCGTGAAAACCGCACCAAACGGTGCATTTTTCTGGATGTAATGGAGTCTGTAGGGTCTCTTGTGGATTGGTCTCGCTCCATATGCGGCAATTTTGCTTATTAACAAACCCGTTAAGCCAAAAATGCGCCTCATCGCTGAACACAATTTTGCGATTTAAATTTGGATTAAATTTTTCAAAGTAAATTTGGATAATTTCGTAGCGTTGTTCAAGCGTGAGTCTATTCATGATGATTTGTCAGAGTATACTGAAACGATAAAAAAAATATTTCATCAAAATTTAATTTTTTTGTGTTACTTTTTACAATTTAAAGTTCTATCTAGCTTAAAAAAACACCCTTTATCAAAAAACGAAGCGGATAGTTCTTGTTCCAAAACATATCTCTATCTCTCCAATCAATTGTAGTGGGGAATGTAAGGAGAGATAAACTCACTGTTTATTGTTGATGTTTTTGTTTAAACTTTGATATTGTTACAAGTAGAACTGTTGCTTACAATTCTTATACGCTTAACAGTTTTATTTGGTTTAATATCTTTAGTTTTTCTAAAATCTTTATGGATGAAGTTTCCTGCTGCATAGGAAAAGCTTATCCCATCAACAATATATTTCAGTGTTTTTATCAAGAATAAAAATTGGGAATTAAACACGAATAACAAAATATTTTATATTATTTTTATTTATGATCCACAATGTATTACAATCCACATTTGAAAAACATTTGAGAATTACGTTTGAAAGTAAGTTGAAAATAAAGGCATTTTTCAACTTGATAATAATTTCCCCTTTTTGTTGAGAATGCTATGATTTTCATTTCCCAAACGACAAACGTTTGATTTCAAATTACATAGTTTCAATTTGAAATCAAAGCTCCGTGTTTGTTGGGATAAAACAATACACACAGTGATGGGAATCAAAAATGTTTAAATCTTGAACGCTGTGCAGAAAAAGTACCAAGTGATTTAAATGGTATTAAAACAGTATTGTGTTGTGTGTATGTAATAGTATGTTCACATTTGGCTTCTTAAATGCGTTTAAGCAGTTCGAACGTGTTTAAGCTCTAATCACTTCAAAATCGAGATGAATACCCATACGTTGAAGTGATTTGTTAATCACTTCAAATTGACATGATTACAACTAAATCACTTCATAAATCACATAGAATTCACTGAACATACCTCAAACTGTGCTTCAGTTCTGTGGTATTCTGTGGTGATGACGTAGATGCGCATTAGAACATTTTTTTGTACGGCTGAGTGGGCAATCTTGTTTTTTTTGATTCATGATATTAGTGTTAATGTTAAACATTTGATGTCTGTTGTAGACTGTGTGTATTAATTTATGTTACCCCGGGTCTCCACGTAGCAATATTTATTGCGGCAAACGTCAAATTTGATTGCTGCATTAAATTTGCGACGTATATACAGCATATTGCCAAGAGTGGCAATCCATTGCGCAATGATTGCTCTTCTGATTCTGAACTGCTGTAAAATGTGTTGTCATTTATCTGACATTTCATTTCTCTGTACGTTTGTTTATGGCAAAGCAATTTCACGTGTTCTTTGCTTGTACTTAGTCTGGGTTCACACTATGATAGTTTTCTTTCAGAAAGTCTGAGTTTATGGGTGAGAGAGGAGAGAAGAAAAGCATGTTCCCTTCCCCTCTGACCAATAAACTCATGCTATGTTCATACGACGATATAAACCACTCGTTTCGCTCTCTGAAACTAGTTTGCCAAACATGCTGTTCATACGATTCATTCTTGTTTCATTTTGACACTTTTTTTTGTGTTGTTAGTGTGATTTTTTTTTAAATAGATAAAAAAGTAAATAAAACTTAAAAATATATTATTTAATACTTTCATTAATATTATTATTTTATAATTATCACTTTATTTTATTAAACATCAATTTTTACTTTGTTTTTTTCTTTGTTTTGATTTTTTTGAGAGCTAGTTCAGATAATCTAACGATAAATGTTATCAAAATTGGAAATGATAGTACATTTTTCCTGTTTCGCAGCCTGTTTCAAAATGAAACGACCCGTTTCGCTCACAAAATTGTGTATGGGGAAACAAGTCGTTTCAATCATGTTTTCACGAATTTAATTTCTTTCTCACACAATTTGCTTCTATTTTTTTTTTCTTTTTTGCTTTTTTTTTTCAAGTGTCAACGAAAATGGACTAACAATTATTGCAACATAAATTGCCAGCATTAAATACGTACAAGGCGAATTCAACTACAGGTGGTGTCGGAACTACAACAATCCAAAAACAACAGAAACAACATAGGGTGTTTTGCATTGCATTGTTAGTGCCATTAGCTCGAAATGTCAACCATTATTAGCAAAACACTAAAGGCCCAAATACATTTGTCAAATGCTTGTCCAGCCGGCGAATTCAACGTGTACGTGTGCTGGACGTAATATTCGCCGTCATATCTAAATTTTTTGATTTTTCATCAAGCATTGTCGGTGTCAAACATACAAACACATTTTCACTAATACTATCACAATGCTTGATGAGTATTTTAATAAATGTATTTTGGCCTTAACAAATCAAAACAAATAAGCCCGAACTGTCAAAATCAGATGCCGTTTCGACACCACCTGTAGTTAATTCGCCTTGAATACGTACAAAAAATTCCTGTCAACATTAAAGATAACATAATTTTGACATTTACTGCAATATATGTCGCAATAATTATCTCTGGTATAGACGGGCAGTAACATCCTCTACAATGTCCATTTTATATGGCAACATTGCTGAACATAAAAAAGTGCGCATATCTAAACTTGTTCTAAACTATCAATTTCAGTGAATAAAAGCATTAATAGAATTTAATTGAAACGCATTGTACAAAGCATTTTTATTTCAGAAAAAGTAATTTATTAACAAAGAAATATTTAAAAGAGAACCAGAACTTCTCAAAAAGACTATTATTGTTCTCAATAAAATTTTCCTATAGAAAAAACAAAATGTTTCTTAGCGACGATGACATGGTTGAGTGTCCCTACAATAAAACACATCGAATGTTAAGGAAACGCTTACAATCCCATCTATTAAAATGTCGACTTAACTATCCCGATGTGGAATTAAGAAAATGTCCTTTTAATATTACACATTTAATACCAGAACCTGAATTTGCGGTATATTTTATTAACAATAGAGCAAATGGAACTTTTAGGTTTGTTTATAATAATTATTTTTTTTTATTTAGCATCATGCCACAAACTGTCCCGATCGGAAATTAATTACTCAATACAAGTACGATGCACCACAACCAAAAGAAGAGGATGGCCCTAAACATGCACCCATTGAATGTGATGAGGATTGGGATGATACTGATGCAAATGATTATAATCCACAATTGTATTTGGAAAAGGCAAATGTAATAAGAAAACCAGATGGAGCCAATCCATCAGAACGAAAATTATTTATTAAAAAAGAACGTAAACGTCTAGGAGATGGTGATGATAGTTCAGAAGAAGAAAGACAAGGCAATAATTCTCCTTCCAGCAAGAAACGTCAACGCAGCGATGGTCTAAGCGATGACGAAACATCTTTAACATCGTTTAGTCCAAGATCTTGCAATAAAAAAATATCTGAAACTGAAGGTAGTAAACGTTCATCCCCTTCAACTATTTTTTCATGTTCTAAAAGACTTTCTCGTTCTCCCACAAACATAAGCAGACGAAATCGTTCACGTTCTCCTGCTGGTTTAAGATCTTACAGGAATCGTCCTAAATCTCCCAATTCTCATTATTCGCAAGCTCAAAATTCAATAGGAAGCGCATTTTATTCTGATAATACCAATCAAAATCACTATAATAAAAGGGGTGGAGCAAAATTAACTAACGATTCATTTAATAGTGGTCGTGATCCATACTATAGCAATGTTGACGATTCTCAGGCTTGTGACCGTAATTTACAAACAGATCCAATGAAACCTAAAACGCCACCACCTCCTTTAATTTCTTACCCAGCACCAAGCTCATATCGTACATTAAAACCTTCGTCATCAGCATCGCGCAAATAAGTTGGGTTATTAGTTCATACCTATAATGATGTTTTTCAAAACTCACAGTTTTAAAAGAAAATTAAGAAAAGAGAAAAATAAATTAAGAACTGAACAAATATCAAAAACCTTTATAATTTTTAAAATACAATCAGGTCTCGTTTTATGCGGATTCAAATTTATGCGATTTTTAAATTAACGATTTTTTTTTTTAATTTTTACAGTTTTTGAAATTTTAGATATTTTTTTTTAAATTAAACCAAGTTTGCATCACTGATATAATCGTTATAGTTTGTTTTATTTTGTGTTTTATATTTATATGCATAGCCAGTATGTATGTATGAGTGTTTTTAAACTAATGAAGAGCACATAATGGGGGGTGTGCTGGAAATCGCAAACGCAAGAATTTGGAGGCTGTTTTTAATACACTTTTAAGAAATGTTTGTATAATATTTGTCATAAAATTCTTTTATTACAGAAATCTTACTAAAAAACGACTTTTAAAACTCTTGCGTTTGCGATTTCCAGCACAGCCCTGAATATTAGTTTTACAACGAAGGCTAATTTCGGTAAAAATAGAATCAAAAATTAGGTGGAAGTAAGAAAAATTTCAATTTTAACTCGTTCTTTCCTGTCTTACGGTACAACAATGTAATAACCACATGTACGAGTGTAAAGAAATTTGCATACCTTTAAAACTAATAGAGGTCCCATAATAAAACTTTTACAATATGATAAGGACACTAAAGGCCAATTTAGATTAAAAAAATTTAGAACTAAGTTAGAAGAATTTGGATTTAAATTGGTCATTTCCGGTTTTGCAGATGAAAAAATTTTATTTTTTTTATTTAAAGATCAATCGAATTTCTATAAGAATCACCTGAAATTTTTTTTCGTTTGATTAGTTTTAGCTTGAAATAATAATTTAAAAAAAATAACTCGACAAATAAAAACATCATAGAAAAAGAATATTTCGCGCACTTATTCATATCTACTAGAACTATAGTTACGCCAATTATATAATACCTAGAATATTTTTTTCAATATTTGAACGCTCTTTTGTGGTTAGAATTTCAAGAGTTTGGAATTTTCTTCCCAATAATTTAAAAATTTTTACTTTTTCTAGAGCAAAGTTATTGTTTCTGGAACACTTTGCAAATCAATAAGCTTAATATTGTTCCTTGTTATAATGTTATATTGAATTTAAATGGTATCTTTAAAATATATGAATTTGTTAATATCATTATTTTTAGTTTTAAGTGTTACATTGTTTTTGCACATTATAAAGGGTGTTTTTTTAAGCCCAATAGAACTTGAAATTGTAAAAAATAACACAAAAAATTAGATTTTAATTCAAATTTGAATTTATGTGGGTTTTCAGCATTTTGGAACGAATCATTAGTTTTTATATGAAGCTAGAGTATCGTTTTTTTGGAACGAATCTACCGCATAAAACGAGACCTGAGTGTAATTGTTAATGATAAATTTAAATGAATTTTTTCACAAATTTCCAAAAATAGGATCAAGTTTTATTTTTGCTAATTTTTAACTTTTTTTTTATATACAAATAAGGCTTGTTAGCAAACTCGTTTGAACATTTTGCACCGCAAATCGGTAATGTTATTAAGGCAGTGGACTTCAAGTGAAGATTTAATAGCAAAATATAGAACGCATATTCCTTAAAAGTAGTTAGCATTCCTAAAAAGTTTGTGTTAAAGTAGTTTTTACGACTTCTAAACTAGATTTTCGATAGTAAAGTACAATTTCCCTAAAAGCAAACATAACCCATATACATATTTGTTATTTTTTATGGTGGTTTCTTTAAAAAAAAAAAAATTAAAAAAATGTGACATTTTAATTAAAAATGCAATTTGGTGTTGGTTTTTAAAAATTGTTTTGCTCTCTTAAAGAGCTGCATGTTTTATTTTAACAAATTCACCCTTAATAATGGCATAATGTATTGAACTTTTCGCTCTTTTTTGAATCGACAGTGCCCTGTAAAATAGGTGACGATTGCCTCAAAAAGAAACGCTAAAATTTAAAAACTCGGAAAAATTTGCAAAAATAGCGCCATAAAATTGATTAAAAGTCCCTAAAACTAACAGGAATGAAAACATTCGGTGAAAACTGCTAAATTGGCGGAAATTTCCAAATATTTGGTAACAGCGGTATGATAGCAAAGTCTTATATTCATTAAAAATAGTAAAAACTTTAAAGAATCAGAAAACTTACAGAAAAAATCGCTTCAATCGCGAATATGGCTACAATGCGCGACCGATTGCAAAATTTAAAACAACCCTAACATTTATTTGAAATCGCTAAATCGGTTAAAAAAAAGAAAATATCGAAAAATTATATTAAAAGCATTAAAAACTCAGCTATAATGATAAAGAACAAACTTTTTTTATCAGTTGTTAAAAACAGGATAGGGCATTCCATAAAAAATTATGTTTTTGAGCGCTTCCTTCCTGAACATATTTTAGTTTGTTTGTTTATAAAAAACTTGGTCTTATTATGTTCATTAAAATGAGAAATACTGCTTTAAAAAAATTTGACCCTTTTTTATTGAAATACCCTTTTTTTGACCCTTTTCGAAAATTTCCAACGGTAACCCTGCTCACAGGCCGACGAAATGGTCAGAAAGGTTAAATGCATTCTACAATGAAAGCGTGTAGAATTTTGCAATGTAATATGTCTCAAAGTGCACCGAAAAAGTTATCGATGCGTATGTACACAGTAAGCAAATTAGCGTCTGACCTACTAATCGGCTTCGGTATCGCCCAATAATCTGTGTTCGACACTAATTTGGCCGAAGGACGAACTTTTTAATACCATTATATTAAGGTGACCAGATTTCGAAAATAAAAATAGAGGACAAAAAAAGTAAAAAATTTATTTGACTTCAAGATTTTTTACATATTTTACAGACAAGTTTACATTGACATATTTATATATGTAAAGTAAATTAAAAAACCAACATGTTTAAAAATTTACATTTATTTATAAATAATTAAAATTTGTTTAAAAATAACGAAACTTCAAAATTCATTGCACTAACTTATTTAAAATTTCATACTGCAAGTGCATAAGAGTTTAGTACTACAGAACATGCATCTTGCGGCATTTTCCATACAAATTGACAGAAAAAACCGGTGACCGCCGTGAAATAAAATTAACTATAATTTTTAATTAAGATTTTGTTTGTCGTGCTTAATTCCCAATTTTTATTCTTGATAAAAACTCTGTATATTCAGATTTGTGCTAATAGCCGAGACCGCATTCTAGATAATAAAATTTCCACGTTGAGTAACAATTATGAGTAGTTTTTTGTTTTTATTTAGGCCCTTAATTTGTTAAACGCAACGCAATGCCAAAAATAACATTGAAAGCAAAAAAATGTCAAAATTTTGTTGTTGCTTTCTACAGAAATACATATTGCGTTTTAAAATTATCAACGCCACAAGATATGCAGCGTTTAAAATTTAAAAATTCAATATACATTTCTATAGAAAACAACAACAAAATTATAAAATATTTTCGATTTTGTTTTTGCTTTCAATATAATTTTTGGCGTTGCGTTTGCGTTTTACAAATTTAGGGCCTTAATTAATAATTAATTTTGTTGTACATACAGCAATCACTTCAAGTTTATAATTGTTTATGTGCTTCAAAAAGCTGTGTAAAAATACTTTCAAAATTCGAAAAATTCTAGGAAAACGCATATTTTTATCTAAAAAATAAATAAATTATGATAAGTTACAATTGTTAACAAAATATATTTGTATTTGTTACCGACAAAAAAATTATTTTAAGAAAAACCCTGCCAGCATTTTTGAAATTTTAGAATATTAGAGTCTGATCAGAATATGCGCCCATTTTCTGATCAAAATGATACTTTTGTCGGGACAAGATGGTATCGTACCCGCGACATTTCTTGACGAGTCATTTATATTTTGTTTTGTATTAGTTTAAACATTTACGACTCTTCTAATGTTATGTATTTGTGATTGCATTTTAAATCAAACACTTTTAAGTCTTAAACCCCAATAATTTGTATGTCGATTTTCAAACGTGTACAAAATAAAACAGTTTTTGAGTACCAAAAGTACTCATAAGATAAGATGATTTATGTGCTGTTTTCACAACACCAGTAATGGGACGTGAAGTGAAATTTATATGAAAAGCACTCAGTTTTTTGAGTGTTTTTCATATAAATTTTACTATACGTTCAATCACTTGTGTTGTGAAAACAGCACATTAAAAAAAAAAAAAAACGATCAGGGGTGTTCTGGAAATCGAAAACGCAAAACGGAAGAATTTTAAACGTCGTTTTTTAATAAGATTTCTGTAATAAAATAATTTTATGACAGATATTATACAAATATGTCTCTATTAAACAGAATTTTATAACAAAAATTAGATTAAAATTTTATTAAAACCAACTTCCAAATGTTTGCGTTTTCGATTTCCAGAACACCCCTGGATATATACCTTCATATATACATACCTATATAAAATAGTTACTTTATTTCTAAATGTTTTTAATTTAAAACTGATATATCGCTAAAGCGATTAAAAACGGATACATATGATTTATTTCTATGCTCAAAAAGGAATAAGAAAATTTAAACACAAATTATTCTTTGAGGTGATTTATCGTAGGGTACAATTTTGTCACAACAAGAGCATGATAGAAAATGATCTCATGCGGTTATTTTGGTCGTAAAGCTGATTCCTAACATTCGATTATGATGAAAAATGCTAGCTGGAACTTTTATTATAATTAAAAAAAATTTGTTATTTTTTTATTACTACAAATATTTAAAAAAATATTATTTGTCAATTATTAAAATTTCTTAAAAAAAAATATATATGTATATATAAATTGAAACAGTACATACAACACAATGCGGACAATAACAGTAAACGTGCTTAATTATTGAAATATATTCACAATTAACTTAACTAGGTTTTTCTTAATTTTTTGGCCAATTCTTTGAAACAATCAATAAAAACTAGGATCCATACAGGGCTGTGCTGGAAACCGAAAACGCAAGAATTTGGATGTGGTTTTTAATACACTTTTAATCTAATTCTTATAATTTTTGTTATAAAGTTCTGTTTAATAGAGAAATATTTTTATTTGACATAAAATTCTTTTATTACAGAAGTGTTATCTAAAAACGACTTAAAATTCTTGCGTTTTACGTTTTCGATTTCCAGCACCCCCTAACATACTTAATAGTGCCCCCGTAGATTATTTCGATGTTACAAATGACAAAACAATAGACCTCTCATAAATAAAAAAAACTTTTTATTCATCCATGGCTAGCCAACGTAAACGTTCCTCTTTGCGGAATTGTTTGCGTTCAGCAGGAGCAACACCTTGAAAATTGCGTAAAAGTGGAGCTTTTGCCAAATATTCTTGAGGATTGTATGTAGCTGCATCGGCGTCGTCCCAATTTTCTTCACTTTGATAAACAGGCATAGGAGGTGGTGAAGTAGGGTTGGTTACAGTTTCTTCAATATTACGAAAATTTTCAAACGTTTTTCGTTCCGTACATACCATTACGTGAAACTAAAATATTTTAAACTGAAAAACTATCTTTTTTTAACTTTATCACTTGCCTCTAATTCCGGCTTATTTAATACATGAGTCACATTAAAAGGACACGTAACTGTAGGTACATTAGTGTGATTACGTCGACATCTTCCTAAGTGTACTTGCATGCGACTTTTTAAAATACGATGACTTGTTTCGTAAGGACATTCTAACAATTCCTGGTCATTCATTAAAAATGTGTATAATTAATTATTTTATAATAAAATGGAAACAAAATGTGTAATTTGCACTTTAGAAACGCAATTATTTCTTCGTGTTAATAGGAATGGGCAAAAAATATCGATATATCAAAATATCGATATTTAAAAAAAACATAGTCGATATTTAAAATACCGATACATCGATATAGAAATACGACTATCGAATTCGATATTTTTAAAAGTCAGTCTTCACTAAAAACTCAAAATTTAAGTCGTTTTTCAAACAGCATATTTTTTAAGAGTTGGCATCACTGCATCAAATCATTTTTTTTTAAACAAATATGAAGATCTAGGGATGAAACGATACCTCTAAGGTATCGATACTTTTACTCGTTGTGGTATCGCTCGTAAAGCATCGATACCTACTTAGTATCGGGAAAAAAGTATCGATACTTACTTCTATCGGAACTTACTTGTATCGGTTCGAATGATGAATAATACATACAATACAAGCATTTATAAATGATCATGTTCTTGCAGATAAGGTAGTTTAGTACTAAACAATTCAATTAGCACTCCGACAATGTCAGTCACTATCAGTGATGTCAACTTTTTGAGAGCAAAAAGCACTTTAAAATTTAAAGAGGCACTATTTCGAACAAACAAAATCGTAAAAAGCACTAAACTATTTCCACAATTTAATTAAACACAAAAAAGTTGCATTCGGCTGTGCCGAATATTATATACCTCCAAAACTTAAAAAAAGGCTACGGCGTTGATGGGTGACCGTTTTTATTTAAAATTAAATAATAAAAAAATGACATTTTTATATAAATCATTTGGATTATCATCAAATGAGTTTGAATTGGCCATAAAACAGTTTTAAAGTAACAAAGTGCGAGCTCGATTTTCGTAGCGCGAAAAAATCTAGCCTGTTGCAATTACCAAAAATTTGCAATGACCGACCATTGTTTATAAAACTTAATGACAGCCTTCAGATACTTAGTCAAACCTTTTTGTAATAGCACTAGAGGAATAGGTGCACAACACGCGGTTATTTGGAGACGAGTGTCGTGCGTTTAAAAACTAAAGCGCATGAAAAATGCCAGGTTACACAACGCTCGTTATAAAAGCATTATCTGTCAGCTATTTTTAATTAACACTTTGCTTATACCAAGTTACTGCTCTTTTTTTTTTGTTTCAATACGTTTTTTCTACATAACTCAAAATCGTTGTTTATTTTTCCATTCACAATTCCTAATATTTTCCAAGCCATTTTCTATTTTGGAAACAGTGTCTACATCTTTAAAAAAATGTTTACCGCAAACAAATACATCGTTTTGAGGCATCAAAAAGCACCATAAATAATGCCAAAAGCTCTAAGTTGGCATCACTGGTCACTATATAATTTTAATGTATATATATAGTTTAATTTTTGAAAATAATAAATGTAATTATTTTTAACTTTATAATTAATGAATAAGTTTAATAAAAGGGGATTTAAATTTTGGAATGGGAATTTTTGAGTACTTAAAAATTTGGGACATTAGCCAAAAGTTTTCCTTCAACACTGATTTAAGAAAAGTTTGTAATTTTTTTAATATAGTCAAAGAGTATATTTTTGTCTGAAAAATAATATTTTTTAAAAAATAAAAGATCAATAGTATGTATTTCAAATTATTTTTATTATAACAAAAGAAAAACAAAAGAATCTTAGATAATAATTCAATAAAATAAACCGTTTTTCAGGTTTATAAAACATAACAAAAAAAAAAGGGTGAGATCTTGTAGTATAACTACTATGTTACTAAAATTATCATTAGCAAACAAAAGCTAAGGAAATAAACAGATATGTGATGTAAAACTATTGTAAAAAGAAAACGATTAAATCGCTTTCAATATCTTTAAAAGCACTTTTTCCATCTTTTCTAGTGTAATGTAGCCAAACACTAGATTTTGGTGGTCCCATTTTAAATAAATTTTATTTTGCACCTTTTTATTTTTAAAGATTTTATAATTTTTTTTACTATTAAAGAACACTGCTTCAGTTTAAAAATAATTTCAATGCTAAAGTGAAGCGATTACTTTTGACCGATACCGAGTATTTTTTTACCGATACTACTTGGTATTCGGTGTCTAAGTATCGATTACAAAAATAGTTGGTACTTGTATAAAAGTATCGAATATATACTTGTATTTACTCGTATCGTTTCATCCCTATGAAGATCTTAAATGATTGGCATTTATAAAGACCGAAATACATTGATCAAAATACTCATCAAGCATTGTGGTAGTATTAGTGAAAATGTGTTTGTATATGTGACACAGACAACGATTGATGAAAAATCAAAAAATTTAGATATGACGGCGAATATTACGTCCAGCACACGTACACGTTGAATTCGCCGGCTGTACAAGCATTTGACAAGTGTATTTGGGCCTTAAGAAGCAGTGCCGGATACAAGAAGCAGATTGACAGGAGAGCACATAAAACAGAGAGTGCTCCTGATGTCCATATCTCATGATTACTGGTTTGACTAAAACAATCAAAAACATTTTTAGTTAAAGTTGGTACTTTTGGGGTGCAATTCAAATTTTAAAGTAAGTTGGTACCTCCATGTTTACTTCGTAATTTACTTTTTTTTAGATATCATATGGTTTTTCTGTATTCTTCCCTTTTGGTTTTTGTTATAATTGAATTTTTTGTTTTGATTGAATTTTTTGTTCTTATTAATTTTTTCAAATAAAATGAACTAATAAAAAGTAGCAATGTCATTATATATAATATGTTTGTACAAAGGTATATTAAATTTTTTAATTTGGTAATACATAGTTTCAGCAATATACGTTCGATATTTTTAAAATAATAAATATCGATACTCTTAAAAATATCTATTCGATATATATCGATATATTTTTTCAGTTTGCCCATCCCTACGTGTTAATATTTCAAGTGAATTAGTTGCATTTTTGTTGCATTCAAAATTCTACCTAAAATGCTTTAAAAAATCAACAAATTGACCGATCTTATTAAAATAAACTTACCTACGACTTAGCTGGGATAGTTCTCTTTAAAATAAGCTATGGTTCATCTTTCCCGGTCCTCCGGTTGGTCCACAATGGTAAAAAGACCACCGAAACACCATACAACCAAAAAGTGCATTCAAAATTCTACCTAAAATGCTTTAAAAAATCAACAAATTGACCGATCTTATTAAAATAAACTTACCTACGACTTAGCTGGGATAGTTCTCTTTAAAATAAGCTATGGTTCATCTTTCCCGGTCCTCCGGTTGGCCCACATTCCTAGTTTTTATGTTACGCAGACTTTTTTTGTATTCATACAGTTTTTACGTATCCACAGTTTTCTTGTATTCCCAGTTTTGTTTTAATGCACTTTATTAGTTGCAATTTTTGTTTGAATTTTATGTTTCCAGGTGAATTACACTGCAGTTACACGTACGTTCAAGGCGAATTCGTGTAACACTGCCTTTACAATTGAAAGTTCTTTCATGAAATTTCTGTATTCGTATTATAAATAAAAATTTCAATGAAATATACGACTTTCTTGAAAATTTCTTATTCGATTACACAGGAAAGTTAAAGTTCATTTAAAAAATGTCGTCAAAGGGCAAACTTCTAACAAAAATTTATTTTCTTCTTTTATTATTTTGCTTTTTTGAAGTTTCAGAGTTGACAAGACAATTACTGACGCCGAACATCAGGCATTCGTTCAAATTAATATTTTTTTCATGATATTTGTATATTTTAGATAGAATAATTGTGTTCTTAATATTTAGTTGAAAATATATATTAAATTCTTTCAGCCGTATTCATAAAAACTTATTGATGATTAATTGACCGTTTTTAAGCAAAAATTGCTAAAGTTGTATTCATAAACGAAAAATAGTCTATTGAACCTTTAATAAACCATTCATAAAGTAAGAAAATTTATTGTTGGATTTGCCCTTCTTTAAACCAAAAATAAAATGACATTTCAAAAGGTGTTGGTATTTTATGATATTATTTTTGTGAAATATGTTGAAAAATAATGACAAAAATGTTTTATTTATTACAACGGACATGTTAAATAAATTTTACTATTTTTTTTTATTTTAGACAGCCAATTTAAAGTTATAGTGATAATGATAAAAAAAATTATATGATTTAAATGAATATGTTCAGGGGCAAATGCAGATATTCTCTTTAGTAACTAAACTAAAGTTTAGTTATTTATTTAATTATTGGAACTCGTTGTTTTTTTTTTTGTTTAACTTGGTGGCCACACGATCAAGTTTTGCCTTTCAATTCCATTCAATTTACTCAACTCTCTCATTTTTTTACTAACACACTCACACTTTTTAAATCAAAGATGCCCAAGGTAGTAGTATTGGTGAGAGTGACGAAATAACACTGGAAGAAAACAATTTGCTATTCATTTTATTTAGTCGTCTACGAGATTGCGACGAAAGCACATGTGTGGCGGGTGTTGTCATTTTTTTTCTGTTTCTTTGTTTAACAAAAGGGAAATGTAAAATTAATGAATGTACATATTTAAGTAATACTCTTGATGAATGTATTTATTTTAGCAATACTCTTGATGAACGTATTGAGATATATATATCTATAATACATACATATATAATTTATATATGCGGACATCTAAATGTCTTATGACAAATAACACATTGCATGTCATCAAAAGCATTTTGTAACATAAAATACTTTTCGGCTGACATCAATAATATATCGCAATAATTTCAATTTAATGTTTACTGACAGCAGTCTCTATGACGATTAAAATGACGATTAGAATGACACAGAAGTTCTGCAAGTGTAGTTTGTCTCTCCCACTCAACATGCTGATTTCCTATTGGTGGATTGACGATCAAACACAAGAGCGTATGTATACGTGTGAGTTTAATTTGCTGATATCAGCCACTACTGGGCATCTTTGATTTAGTGCAAAGATGCCCAAGGTAGTAGTATTGGTGAGAGTGACGAAATAACACTGGAAGAAAACAATTTGCTATTCATTTTATTTAGTCGTCTACGAGATTGCGACGAAAGCACATGTGTGGCGGGTGTTGTCATTTTTTTTCTGTTTCTTTGTTTAACAAAAGGGAAATGTAAAATTAATGAATGTACATATTTAAGTAATACTCTTGATGAATGTATTTATTTTAGCAATACTCTTGATCTATAATACATACATATATAATTTATATATGCGGACATCTAAATGTCTTATGACAAATAACACATTGCATGTCATCAAAAGCATTTTGTAACATAAAATACTTTTCGGCTGACATCAATAATATATCGCAATAATTTCAATTTATATGTTTACTGACAGCAGTCTCTATGACGATTAAAATGACGATTAGAATGACACAGAAGTTCTGCAAGTGTAGTTTGTCTCTCCCACTCAACATGCTGATTTCCTATTGGTTGATTGACGATCAAACACAAGAGCGTAAGTATACGTGTGAGTTTAATTTGCTGATATCAGCCACTACTGGGCATCTTTGTTTTAAATCATTGATGCCCACGGTAGTAGTATTGGTGAGAGTGACGAAATAACACTGGAAGAAAACAATTTGCTATTCATTTTATTTAGTCGTCAGCGAGATTGCGACGAAAGCACATGTGTGACGGGTGTTGTCATTTTTTTTCTGTTTCTTTGTTTAACAAAAGGGAAATTTAAAATTAATGAATGTACATATTTAAGTAATACACTTGGTGAATGTATTTATTTTAGTAATTCTCTTGATGAATGTATTGATTGGTATATATATATCTATAATACATACATATATAATTTATATATGCGGACATCTGGAAAGTATGATATATTTCGGAATAAAAAGATTCTTCGAAGTGTTTATAAATTTTACAGGGGAAGGTTTTTTTTAAATAAAATCAGTTTAAATAAATAATATTTACATTATAAATTTTAAAATAATGGCTTTTTTCAAACTGATTTTATTTAAAAAAAACCTTCCCGGTAAAATTTCGAGTTTGTGGCATAAAAAAGTAAGCAATAAAAATAGTGCGAAACCAACAAGTTTCATTAATACATCAATAAAACACATCTTCTTACCCAAAAATTTTACCTGCTGTCACATTTGCTTTTATGTGTATAGGTTTACACATAAATTGTAGGAAAACAAGACTTTTTTTAACTTGTTTTTTAAATATTTTTACTTACTTAAGAAAAGTGTTTTCAAAGAAAAAAACCCACCGACGCGATTGGTACAGAAACAAAAATATTTTTACAAGCACAAAATACCAACAAATTATTGTGGCTATTTTTTCTTAATAATTTCTGCATTTAGGTACGTCTTTTTAACGAAAGTAAAAGTGACCCTTTTCAGGTACAAAGAATTTTTTTCACAAACAAAACACATATCGTTAGCCTAAATGCAAAACAATGTAGATATTATTTGAAAATTACAAATTAATAGAATACAATATTTTTTCCTTAATTTAGTAATACTCTTTGTGAATGTATTTATTTATTTATTTATTTGCAAATAATTCATGTCTTTGTGAACATCTTCAAAATGTTTTTTTAAATTATATTTCTTAGTTTTTTTAAATGTCTTATGACAAATAAGACATTGCATGTCATCAAAAGCATTTTGTAACATAAAATAATTTTCGACTGACATCATTAATAAATCGCAATAATTTAAATTTATGTGTTAACTCACAGCAGTCTCGATGACGATTAAAATAAGACACAGAAGTTCTGCCAGTGTAGTTTGTCTCTCGCACTCAACATGCTGAATTCCTATTGGTTGATTGACGATCAAACAAAAGAGCGTAAGTATACGTGTGAGCAAGGCGAATTGACTAGAAGGTGAGGTCAACTCTACAACTACAATGCTTCTGTGGTCGGGTTGTCAAAAAAATTGCTAGTAAAAAAAATAGGTTTGTTTACATAAAAAACTAGTTTGTATACAAACTTTGACAAGTCGACCACAGAAAAAAATCACCATATGTTGACTTGACCCCACCTTCTACTCAATTCGCCTTGCGTGTGAGTTTCATTTGCTGATATCAGCCACTACTGGGCATCTTTGTTTTAAATTGACCACGAGATGGCTTTCAATTTCACCTTTCCATTTGTTTGGCAATTTACTTTCAATTTAACAGCTGATTACATGTTTGTCTTTATAAATACTTTTTATGGCATCTTGAAAGTAAATTGAGTGCCAACTACGTCACAGCTCTCAATTTTTGTAAATTTTGACAAGCAGTATATGTAAAAGACTATCAAGAACAACTTGATCGTGTGGCCGCAAACAAATTATTATCTTTTTTACCAATTACGTTAGTAGCAAGTTACCTTAACGTTGTTAGTTTTATAAAGAATAGTTCTGTAACCTTATTCGAGCTTACCAAGTCAAATACCGTTTAACTTTTCTTTTTAAAAGCTTTTCATAAGCAAACAATATTCCTTTCAGAAATTTTATCGGATTGACAACAAACGGCGCTAACGCCATGACTGTTAGTGTTGGTAAGTTTAAACTTTAGGCTAGTTTACACATAATATTTTGTGAGATAGAAATCTAATGAGTTTTGTTGTGACTGTCAAAAAATCTAATTTAACACTCACACATAAAATAAAATGCAACCCTGATCCAATGAAATGTATTATTCAAGGTATATTTATAGCAGGTAGTCTCGGAAAGCCAGCTGTTTATTTTTTATTTGCTTGTTTTGTGGTACGAACTGTCAAATGTTGTATAGTAAACATGTAAACAAGTTTTTTGTCTCTTTCTTTTGTCTCTTATTAACCCCTTTGCCTTTTGACAGTTCGTACCACATAACAACAATAAAAAGTCCTGTTGTTTGTTTTATTGTACAATTGTTGTAATCTCGCGGCTACCTGCTATAAATATACCTTGGTATTATTGTTTAGAAATTTTTCAAAAACGATGAAGTCGAATGGGATGTCAAACTTTTTCAGAAACACTTTCATACAAATTGTTGCTGAAGTAGAAGTTTTTTTTTAAAGTTAAGTCTACTTCTACTTCAGCAACAATTTGTATGAAATTGTATTTTTTATGATGATTTACTTGTTTTTAAATATTTTAAAAATTTGGTCGGTTTCAAAGGATTTTGGTAGGTTTTGCAGACACTTTGGTCGGATAATAATTTTCAAACGGCAGCCCTGTACAAAATGTACAAATCGCAACGTTCAGGGGCCGCATTAACACTGTGTGGCACGTCGTGTAGATGTCACAACCAAAATATTGACGCAGTTTCTATATTATTACCAACTTTGATCTTTAGAAATTTGCAAAACAGCGCACAAAGAAAATTAAGCTTAAAATGAAATAAGAAAAAATAAACGGCAAAATTTTCGACAACAGCTAATTACATATTTGTCAAATAAACACAATCGTTGAAGAGTAATAATTGTGAACAAAAATATTTTAAATAACTAAACAAAAAATTCTTACATTTATTTTAAATAAAAGCGAAAAAATATTTTTATAAGTACACATTGAAAATAATACAAAATTTTGTGGCGTAGTTAAAAAAAAGCCAACAGTTTAAAAAAAGAGTAAGAAAACAAAAAGAAAATCTGTTGATGCCGTTTTTTGTGTTTTAAATGAAAATAGCCACAGCCTGGGAAATTTATTGTGAGTCTGAAAATATCATTTTCAATTTATGTACTAATTCAACTAACTAGAAAACGATCGAACCTCTGATAAAATGCCTTATTACGGTTTGTACATTCCCGTTAAGGGCGTTAGTGTAGCATCTTCCACCAACGGGGCCAGCACAACAAATTCGGTAGACTCCGCCAATGACGTAAATAAAGACACTAATGAGACCGGTAAGTGTTCCATAAAATATTTTTAAGATTTTGTGAATCCCTATATATTTTTTATTTCTAGTTTCATTTTTAAAGGTTAGAATTCTTGTTTTTCTTGTTTCTGTTGTTGTTTTTGCTACTATTTATATTGTGTTTTCTATATTTTATCTTGTTTCTCTTGTGTTCATTTTTATCGTACGACTCAGTGATGTCTGATTAGGGGATTTATCCCCAAATTGGGAATTTGATTAAGAAAACCGCGTTAAAATATCAACGAGTGAACACAGAAAAAATTTTCACCAAAATTTTTTTAATTAAATTAATAATGCTGTATCAAACAATTTTTTTAATTGTTCCAATTAATTTGCCTTAATTGCAAATATGAAAACATACACTTACTTCCTGTTTGTAGAACGCGAGTGCAAAAGTGACTCGTTTAACTAACATTTGAAACAAAAACAAAAATTCAAAATTTTCTGTGGAAATACCCATATATAAATATGTATTTTTACAGTTCCTTAATATAATTAGTATTGTGGTTATTTTGTCGAACTATTTACATATGGGCATTTCCAGGGCTCATGAACGTATGTACGTTCGTACGCTTTTGATGTACAAATAATATAGAAAACAAAACTTTTCCTAGCATTTTTTTTGCGACTCGATAGCATTTGGTTAACTCTATGTTTAGTGCAAAAGATGGATTTCATGGAGTTTAAGTTTTCATAATGATAGTAATAAACATGTGGTCACGAACGTACGCAAAATAGAGGTCAACTTTGGCTGACAGTAGTGAAATGTAAAAATCTGCGTAATGGAACAGAATATTCAAAAGTGATTAATTTATTTTAAAAGTGTATTAATGTAGGTCTCCATTCAGTATTTACAAAATAAAATATCTCTCTTGGTTTTTTTTAATTGGCTTATGTTACCGGTCGCGAACGTACGGGTCGCGAACGTACGATTTTTCCATATATTTTTTTTATTATTATCACCATGAATTTTCCCATAAATATCTTCAAATTTCCTTTGCCAAAAAACTTAATACTCCTTTTACAATTGATTGCAATGGAGAGATTGTGAAAAAAGAGTGCAAACATAACTCATTTTTTGCATGTAAAATAAGTATATAAAAATGTCTTTAGAAGTAGAAAATATAAGAAAATATAAAATTTTCCAGTTTCCAGCCCAATTTTCTCAAGTAAAACAGCTGAGATATGCTATGAAACCATTCTTTTATAAAAACATAGACTTTTTTTTATAATAATAAACAATTAAAGACGATGATTATCAACATTTTATTTTTTCATCCTGGTAGACCATTCTAGGGAAATGCTCATATGGTTTTTAATCCAAATTTTTATTACTTTTAATTAGGCTTAAGTTCACTAAATTTAATTTTCATGAAATTATTTTTATGAAGAAATGAAATTTACAACATGAAAATTAATTAAAATTGTTATTGATAATCTTTCATTCTTGACCGTGGCCGGGATTCAAACCGCGACCGGCAGGTTACCATGACATGTTTCGATCGCAACCACTCGATCTCCTCAGATGGATTTGCCGTTTTACACAGATTATCAATAACAATTTTAATTAATTTTCATGTTGTAAATTTCTTTTCTTCATAAAAATAATTTAATGAAAATTAAATTTAATGAACTTAAGCCTTATTAAAAATATTAAAAATTTGGATTAAAAACCATAAATAGTTCGACAAAATAACCACAATACTAATTATTGTTAAAGCTAGGGCACGAGCTCTATGTGTTCATTTGTCCTTCAAGTTGTGCTGAAAAAGGTCAACAAGAAAAAGAAGGACAAAAAGGGGAATACAAAAAATGTACTTTGGACTTCAAGAAGAGTTCTTGACAAAAAGTACGAAAAAACAGAAGTAAGGAAAAAAACATGTAAATCAATTAAAATGGATAATCATTCAAAAAAAGCAAATTTCGATCTACCAAAGGTTAAAATACAATTTGGTTTAAGGATTGATGTTTGACTATTGACGTCAGCAGTCGTCGATGGCTGCGAGTGTAAAACGGCAAATCCATCTGAGGAGATCGAGTGGTTGCGATCGAAACATGTCATGGTAACCTGCCGGTCGCGGTTTGAATCCCGGCCACGGTCAAGAATGAAAGATTATCAATAACAATTTTCCTTAATATGTATAGTTAAGGTACAACATGACTAAAAAGAGATCTTCAAAACCTTTACATCCGCTTAACTCGAACAAATCTATTTGATATCTTTTTATACATTGAATGTTTAACTTTTTATTCAACGCAAAAAAGATTTTATTGTATAATTTTTTTAAAATACGTTTTGAAAACTAAAAAACAAGAAAATTCACATAAAAAAAGTTTAAGCACATACTGTATATATGAAATCGGTCAAAAACTTTCATAGACGTCCGCAAAATTATTATAAATCTTTACGCGCAAGGAAAATCCTATCGCGAAATTGGTGTCATTGTACAGAGGCCCTATACTAGTGTCATAGAATTTTAAAACATCTAAGCAGATTTATTAGTAAGATCTCTCTATGACGTGCCAGATTCCCAAATTCGAGTTTCCTTTTCCCGCACTTTTTGGATTCTCGTGAAAACGAGAAATAAAAATCATATTCCTGGCATCCGCCCAAAATATTTTATTTATTGATTTACTTTATTCTCCAATAAAACTAATACTTCTTACTGGTAAGTATGCTTAAAATATTTTAATCAAGTACCAGTACATGACAAAAACGAACAAATTTAAGATAACACTTAGGTCTTTTTAAAAAAACGCTAAAGAAAATAAAAAAGACTGCATTTTAACAAAAAAAAGATATGAAATAAAAAAATTAACCAAAAACAATTCATTTATTTAATATAAAAAACACATTAATCTGGTTAAACCAGTTTTATAAAACCAGTTATAACGTCATCGTTGTCTACGCTGAATGAAATAACATTAGAAGTTGACAACGTTGAAGCATTAATATTTGGAAGCTTTTGATCTGTTTTTTTTTTTCAAAATAATTTGTCATTGATTTTTTGTTTGATTGTGTAGATCGTGATATGCTGACATAAGGTTAAAAAAAAATTTCTATTGAGTTTTGAGGCTTTTTCAGTATTTGGTTGGTAAAGAAGAATTTGATTTTGTAACTCTTTAGCTGTCTGAATTTCTTTAAACGTCTACATCACAATCACTTTCTGGATCTTAAACATTTTCTGTAGTGATGGTATTAAAAATCGCATTACTATCGTTGAAGTAAAAATTCCAATGGGTTACAAATTTCGAAAATTACTAGGTAGTAGTGATGCCAACGTTTAAAAAAGTTTATAACGACAAAATAATTATGAAAACTTAATAAAAAGAATAATAACAAAAATTGTAATTGAAAACCGCATAAAAATAAACCGCATATAAACAGACATAAGTGCAGTGATGCCAACTCTTAACTATTAAGAATGACTAAATTTTTAGTTAAATATGGGTTAAAAAATGGCTAACCAAGATTTTATTACAAAGGTCTAAAAATTTTAATAATTGAAGAAAATTTGGCTTAATAAAAATTTCTAATGGCTAAATTGATTATTTCATGGCAAAACCAGAAGAAAAATGGCTAAATCTAACCACTAAATGGCTAAATTGGCAACACTGCCCAAGTGTAAAATTATTTTAAGACTCTTAGGCCCGTTTTCACAACTTACCGATAGCTAAAAGTAGACTTTAAACGGCCTTATAAAAAGTGATCCATTATTAAAACTTAACTTTTACCTAAAGTGAGCGATAAAGTAAATTAAGGTTCATCCTACCTGGTAGGTAAAAGTATAGTTGTTATAATGGAACACTTTTAATACGGCCGATAAAATCCTACCTTTAGCTTTCGGTAAGTTATGAAAACGGGCCTTAAACGGTTATTTTTGATGTCAATAGGATAACACATTTACCCCTATCGTGAATAATTTTTTCCTCGAAATTTTTTCCCTTTTCACATATTTGCGATCATGAAAAAAGTTTGTTGAGGTAATTCAAAGGGGAATAATAACGTGAAAAAATGTTCACGGGAAAAAATTCCCCTTATCGCAAATAGTATTTTCCCTCGTAATTTGTTTACTTTTCCCTCTGGTTTTTTTCACTTTATTTTTGCTAGAAAACAGTCCAAGGTATATATATTTATTTATTAATCCATATTGTAATACAAAGCCATTTGGGCCAAAAAACGTATTACACAGCAATATAATCCCGAGTATAGTACTTAACCTAATCTACAAAAATAACTTACATTTACTAATGTAACTACACCCATTAATACAACTTATTGGCTCCCCAGCCGTAACAAATTATAAAAGTACTATAAAAAAAGATTCAGTTTAGTAATTTTTATCCGGTATTTGTCACAACTCATATCAAACGTATGAATCATAAAGAAGTGAAAAAACAATTTGAAAGCTACCTTACAGACAACATAAAAAACTATCGAAAGAAACTTGAGAAATGCTTCAAAAGCTTAAGGCGAAACACATTATTAGATTGCGAAAAAATACGCATTTCATGCGGTAAACTATTCCAGCAGCGAGCAACCCTTACAATAAAAGACCTCTCAAACAAAGAACACCTGATTCTAGGTATTAGAATTTGCTTGTTCCTATTCGACCGCGAAAAAGTAAATTCGTTACATAACTGGACAGGTATGCCACTTTTAATAATGCGATGAAATAAAAGAATATTACGGTACTTTACGAATTTATCAAAGTAACACCCTAAAAATTTCTTTACAAATTCGGATATATGCTCACGTCTACGGATATTAAAAACATAACGAGTCACAGTATTAACAACCCGCTCCAATATCTTTAAGTTCATGGCAATAGTCCCTGACACCAACTCAAGTCCATATAAGATCTGCGACATAAGAAGCGCATGAGCTAGTCTACATTTAACCCGAAAAGGCAGGAATATATTTGTGGAATATATTCTACGTAAAGTACAAGAAATCTTGCGATGCACATATACAAAATGAGACTCATAACTAAGCCTATTATCAATGATGATACATAAACATCTATGTTGACTTACAAAATCGATTTTAGAATCCCGAATAAAAATCTCAAAAGCTGTCACAAAGTTCACAGACGATCCAAACAAAATCGCCTTAGATTTAGACGGGTTTACAGCCAGTGAATTTCTGGAAGACCACAGGTCGATTTTATTAAGGCAGTTGTTAATATTAGACTCCAATACATCAGCAAAATCTCGACCAGTACTAAATAAAAGCAAAATATCATCTGCAAATAAAAACGGCTTACACATACTAGAACTTAGAACTTCAGGCAAATCATTAATAT
Organism: Pollenia griseotomentosa; assembly: GCA_963931875.1. Taxonomy (NCBI): domain Eukaryota; kingdom Metazoa; phylum Arthropoda; class Insecta; order Diptera; family Polleniidae; genus Pollenia; species Pollenia griseotomentosa. Next base: position 91,042,588 of record OZ007563.1, read on the forward strand.
AAAGGTAGTTTCGGAAAGCCAGCTGTTTATTTTTTATTTTCTTGTTTTGTGATTCGAACTGTCAAATGTTGTATAGAAAACAAGTAAACAAGATTTTTGTCTTTATCTTTTGTCTTTTTTGTCTCTTATTAACCCCTTTGCTGTTTGACAGTTCGTTTCACATAACAACAATAAAAAGCACTGTTGTTTGTTTTATTGTACAATTGTTGTAATTTCGCGGCTACCTGCTATAAATATACCTTGGAACAGGCATTGTATGTAAGTAGTTCTTTTATAATATATTTGAATATTAAGGGCAATATCGGTTAATATGGCACACACGGTTAATAAGGCACAACTGCCTGCGGATTTGTGAAGCTTTCGAAAGACTTGGTGGCAGAAATTTGGAAAATATTTTACTATGTACCTGGACATAAAATTTAAAAAGTGAAACTAATAGCGTGAAAATTTTTCCACATGAGATTCACGATTGCTTTTTTCCCTTCGAGGGGAAAGAAAATTCCACTGGTTATTCACGATAGGGGTAATTGTTCAATTCAGATCTCATTTCGCGGATAGAATAAAAATTTGCATAATAAGACTGAAAGTATTGAAGTCTTAAAGGAATATAATTTCAGAAAGGGCGAGTAGGAGCTAAAAACTCAACATAACGAAGTAGGAATTCAGAAACAATTTCACTATGTAACAAATTCAGAATAAAGGACAGATTCCATTTACCGTATTTAATAACCTATTTCTTTACAGTTTTAAACCCTTACCCCCTTTTGCAAAAAAAGTTAAAGTTCACATAAACCAACACATAAAAACTAGGGTATACAATTAATCGATGTTCTATCTATCTATTCTGGAGAGAAGATAAAGTTCGGTGTGGCCTTTTTTCTAAGTGAATGATAATAGAACTGCGAATGCAAAATGCAAGTTGTGCAAAAAGATGTTAAAAACTTTAAGGGGTTCTACCAAAGGTTTTTTGACACATATTTGTTAAAGTTTATTTTATTAGATTAACACTTGCAAATATATTTGATATAAAATAAATTAATATTGTCATAAAGCATATATGTAGCTATTTGTTTACGATACCACCCAGCATATGTTTGCAATAAAATAAGGTATCGATTATCAGACGTCATTAATTTGTTTAAGAAGCTTTTTAAAATATAATAGCCAATCCCACGATGTCACACGTTAACGTTCGCGTTGAGTATTACATTTAAAACAAAAACAATTTCTAAAATTTGTTTTTGTTTTAAATGTTATTTTCTATGCGAACGTTAACGTGTGACATCGTGGGATTGGCTGTAAGTTTTAATACAAAATTCTTCCATATTACTTTAATAGAATACATAAAACTGTTTTATTTTGTAATGAGTTTAATTCTTTTCATGAATTAATTTGTTTTTATACTAATACATAAACATTTAATTAGAATTGTTTATGAATTTTATTTATTTAGTTAATCAACAGAATAAATTCTGAGACTAAATATGGAAGTGAGCGTTGGCAGCATAGGCCATCCGCTCTTATATGAATTTTAAAAATTGGCTTTTATATATGAAATCTCGAAAAATCCCGATCCGTCCCGGGATCCCGTTTTTTGAATTACAAATCCCGAATCCGGGTTTTCAAAAAACCTGGTCCCATTTGGAATCCCTATATGAAACTTTATAACAAATAATTTTTTTCATCAATATTCTCAAAAATAACAACCGCTCATCTAGGATGCTCTTTTTAATATTTTCTATGCCCAGAAATAATGATGCAAATTTGTGTATTCTAGACACTGGGTACAAAAGTGTGCAAAACCAATAAACAACAAGCTGATACAAAACTTCATTGTTTTAAAAATTGACTGTTTTAAAAAAATTGTGTATTTTGTATAAACAAACTTAAAGTAAATCATAATTTTTTAAAATAAAAAATCGTCATTTGAGAAAAAAATCTTTAAATGGTATTTTTGTCAAAAAATAATCAAATATATTATATAATCATCATTCTGGCGATGCTGTTTATATATTATATGTATTCAAACAAAAGAAAACAAAACTTTGTCAAATTAAACTTTGTGTCTAAAACCCCAAACAAAGTTTAAAAAAGAATTCAACAAACTTTGTCAAAGTAAACTAAAAGGGGAATTATTGTTGACGTTGGATAGATTTTTTTTTCTAAAAATTAGTAGTCTTGCATTGTATCACTTGCATCTCTGGTTGTTTTCATTCATCTCATAAAAGTTATCTTCTTCATCTGAATCATTTTGGTAAAAGTCTGTACTAACACAGAAACAAATTGATCATACCATTTAACACATTTGTAAGTTTTAGCTTTTCTTGCCGTTCAGTTTCAATCAATAGGTTTAATTGAAATGTGACCACCAGCAAAAGAGGCTATATAAAAAGTAAACACAAATCTAAATATTTTTTTTCGGCTGAAGTGCCACCCGGTTCAGAATAAAAAAAGAAAACAACCAAAATTGAAATTTAAGGGGGCTGAGGCCCGTGGGGCCCCGTGATATGTGTGGGTACTCAAATTAAAGGTAATTTGCTAATATGTATTTTGCAAATATGTATTTTGTTTTTGTATTCGTATATTATTATCCGCTCTAGATTAATTTAAGTACAATATGTGTCAAGAAATGGTCCAAAATTACCTCAAGCGAATCAATGCTTGCAACACTTCACATGGTGGTCATTTAAATGATATAGTGTTTCACACATAATGTCAACGTTCAAACTTTATAATAAAAAAGAAATATCATGAAATAAAATATTTTATATGTGTTTTATTTACGTTTACTTTTGAAACCGCAAAATGGATAACCCTTTACCTTTAATTTGACTACCTACACATAGATATGAGTGGATGGGGCACTTTTTTGACCCAGAGGGACCCAAAAGTCCCGCCCGCCTTAAATTTTATTATTTTCGTTTTTCTTGTATAATTACCTTTACTGCACTTTTGCCTTTTTTCAATCAACACAGTTAATTAAAACAATTAAAAAATTGTTTGAAATATTGGAATAAAATAATTTTATATCTAATTTTTTATATAAAAAAGAAAAACCTCAAGCTTAATAAATTATATTGCAATTGTTTGAAACTTTAAAATATTTTGAAGTTTATGTGTATGTTTTCATATTTGCAAATACAGTGCACTCGCGATAATATGAACACCCTAATTTATGAACACCCCAAAATATGAACACTTATTTTCTTCCATTGACTACTCTAAAATATGAACTTGTGCAAAAGCTTTAAAATATGAACAACTTACAGTTGTATTTTTCACGTTTTTTATCTACTGTCACATTGTTAAAATCATAATCAATTTTGATTCAACTGCATAATAACTTGGGGATTTCCCTAGATATCGCTTTAAAATTGTCTTCAGTTGTTAATCAAAATGTTTTACATACACTTTTTAGTAAGTTCTCACATTTACATGGAATTTTATATATTTTCATTTTAAAATATAATTTTAACGTGAAAATTTCTTATATATGAATTAAAAAAAGCATACGTTTTGAACTTAAAAAAGAAAAATCAGAAAATTAAGGCCATTTAGGAAAAAGGTATTTTTAATTTAGCGAATAAATTTGTTTTTTTTTAAAGTTCTAACAATACGTTTATTTGACTTGGAAAAAGAAAAATGTGCGGTCTTCCGAATACACAAAAAATTTCCATTTGCATGCACCGATGGTTTTTGAAAAAGAAATACAAAAAGATCACTGTTAGCGGACACGGCAAATAGCTGGAGATTTTTAAAAGAGCGGGGCGTTTTTAAGCTGATTGAACGAAAGAAAATCACAGACTTTGTCGCATTACTTTAAGTTTGTTTTTCTTTAAATCAATAGTTTTTTAAACGCAATGAACAATAAATAAAAAAAAACTTTGGCATTAGAAACTTTTATGTTTATGGAAAAAACGTTTTTGAGAGGAAATTAAATGCCATTCGCATATATGAACAATCTTGTTAAAGTGAACTGGCTGTGTTTTAATTAGTTCATATTATCGCGAGTGCACTGTATACTCACAAACATTAAAATTTTTATTTTCAATTAAGGCAAATTAATTGGAACAATCAAAAAAATTGTTTGAAACAGCATTATTAAATTAATTTAAAAAATGTTGGTGAACATTTTTTCTGTGCATTTATTTGACAAGAAATTTCTTACGGTCTAATTTATAAAAAATAAAACAGGTTAATAAAGCGTTAATAAAACCGATTTTCATACAAAATCTGTTTCATAAACCCTTTATTAAGCTGTTTTATTTTTTATAAATAAGGCAGTTATTATGTAGACCATAAATTAACAATGTATGTGTACATGATATTTCTAAGTTTTTATGTAAAAAAAGGAAAAACAATTGAAAAAACACTTGGTATTTAGAATAATTAAAATGGAATACCGTTAAGGGGTAAAAGAAAAACTTTTGCTACCATATCGGTTTAGTCAACAGAATTTAAGTTTAGCAAGATTTTTTATTAGAGGGTTGTGTCTTATCTTTTATCAACATCCGCAATTCCCATATTATTTTGAATATATCCTACATGTTTCCGATGGCACATAAGCACTTTTTCATACCTCGATGTATTCTTCACTGACATAGTAGGGGGCCATAACAGGGTTATTTTACTTGCCTTTGACCTTTTTAAAATATGGTTTCTTATTATATGAATACTGAAATATTTTTCTATTCTACTTATTTTTGAAGCATCATATAGCCTCCTGTTAGAATTTTTTTTTCAATTCACTATCAGGTGACCCGAAGAGTGAAGTGCATGCTCTAATGCATTTCCGTTTGAAAACTCTCATTTTTTCCAATCTTCATTATACACAGGCATTGTTCGAAAATAAATATTAAGGAAAATCACGATGGGTAGTGCAAAGTGTGCAAACAATTATTTAAAGAATTTTTACACTCAAAAGAAAAATCAATCCATCCGTACAGAAATCAATCCGAAGCGGTATTAGTAGAACGGTGAGTACGGATTTTCTTGAATCAAGTACAAAAAGATTGATTCAAGTATGTATTTTCAATCGCAAAATACCTCAATTATATATATATATATATATATATATATATGGGCATTTCCCCAGAATGGTCTACCAGGATAAAAAAAAAAAGCGTTGATAATCATCGTCTTTTATTGTTTATTATTATAAAAAAAAGTCCATGTTGTTATAAAAGAATGGTTTCATAGCATATCTCAGCTGTTTTACTTGAGGAAATTGTAGTGGAAACTGGAAAATTTTATATTTTCTACTTCTAAAGACATTTTTATATACCTATTTTAAATGCAAAAAATATGTTATGTTTACACTCGTTCTTCATAATCTCTCCATTACAATCAATTGTAAGTATTAAGTTTTTTTGTTAAGGAAATTTGATGATATTTATGGGAAAATGTATGGTGATAATAATAAAAAAACATATGGAAAAATCGTACGTTCGCGACCGGTACATAAGCCAATTAAACAAAAACCAAGAGATATATTTTATTTTGTAAATGCTGGATGGAGACCGACATTAATACACTTTCAAAATAAATTAACCACTTTTGAATATTCCGTTCCATTACGCAGATTTTTACATTTCACTACTGTCATCCGAAGTTGACTTCTATTTTGCGTACGTTCGTGACCACATGTTTATAACTATCATTATGAAAACTTAAACTCGATGAAATCCAACCTTTGCACTAAACATACAGCTACCCAAATGCTATCGAATCGCAAAAAAAATTCTAGGAAAAGTTTTTTTTTCTATATTTTTTGCACACCAAAGCGTTCGAACGTACGTTCGTGACCCCAGGAAATGCCCATATGTATTCGTTCCTTTTACTCCTCTGTGGAGCATAGGGCCGCCACAAAAAAAAAAAAAAAAAACCTCAATTATCCACATTCAATCCCGATTTCAAGTTGATTTTATCCCGAAAAAATTATTACATATGAGTCTGGCCAGACTTTTATTCAATGTGTATAGAAAAGTTTAATCTTTTTTTTACTTGATTTAAAAATTTTATATTTATTTCAATAAATTCCGGGATTGAGTAATCCCATTTATGATTGTTTTGAATACGTTTTAGTGTTATTCGTACTTGATTTAATTTAATTTAAGTACGACTCGTACTTAAAGTAATCATAAAAAACTTGTTTTATCCCGTGTGTTTTTCTTTCTGTGTAAATACAAAAAAAACCTTCCAAAAAATTTTTAAAATCAATAAATAAATTCTTTTAGAGCTTTGCTTTAAATACAAGATTTTCAGATTTCGACAAAAGATCCTTCTTTTTTAAACCTTACATGGTTAAGGCTTCCAATGGGTTTAAAATATTTTATCCAAAACTGTTACAAATTATTCGATAATATTGCAATTTTTAATGGAATGTATCCCTTGATTCCCCTGAACCGTAGCCAGTAGGAACAAGATGGTGGCCTGGCTAGGTGCTTCAGAATTTTATTCAAAAAACTTCGAGTAAATTAAGAATGGCAGAAGAGCTTGTCGAAACCAGCGTTTAAAAAAACTGCAATCAAAGTAGAACAACTGCCATTTCTTCCACTTCTTTAGTTGTCATTGCTTGACAGTTTTTTTTTAAACTAGAACAGTGTAATTAATCTCTTACGCTGTTATTTTTGAAAAAAAATTTTTAATTTTTTTGTTAATTTTATGATGAATTCAAATTTTATTTTTTGGTTTTAACGGGCAATTTCAACAAGTTCTGTTATAACTAACCTTTACTTTTACTTCCAGGGCCCTGTTTCTCAAAACTACAAGTTACAAATCTACAAGTAAAATAACCCTGAAAATAATATTGTACTACCTGATCCATTTTGATAAAATGGACTACTCCATGGACTAGTCCAATGTAATGCAAGCATGGACCATGTCATTGTTAAAAAGTGTTTATAGTGAGACGACATGTCTTCGTTTTTTAACGACATGTTGTCGTTTTTAAACGACTTCAAAACTAATCCTCTTGAGTATGCCATGGAGTAGTTTTAAGACTACTCCTTTGTAATCCAAAGCTGGGTTATATGGTCCTGCTCTAGGACATCGTAATGTTAAATAGACCATGTTTTTTCCATACATTTGGGTTACTTTTGGACTAGTCCTAGTCCCTTGTGGGCTACATTTTACACGCGTGTTTGGACTAGTCCTATTATTTGCATGGAAGTTCTAAAAAGCAACAATTTTACAATTTTTGTTTTTGTTTCAAACGTATTTTACTTATAGATTTGTAACTTGTAGTTTTGAGAAACAGGGCACAGTCAACAATATATTTTTGACAGTTAGAACTGATAGTTTATTTTAAACAATTTTTATTGATTTACTAAACCTCGGTAGGCTAGCTGGTAGCGAGCTAGTCTATCAGCGCCGAGGTTGCGGGTTCGATTCCCGCCAGAGACTCTGGTTTCTTTCCTGCAGACAAGCATAGAGCTTCGCGGGATTAGCTTAGGAAATTAAAAAAAAAAAAAAAAAAAAAAAATAAAAAAAAAAAAAATAAATTTGTAAGAAGATAATTTTATGATGTAATTTAGCCGTTTTGCGAAAGCAAATAATTTTTTAATAAAACTATGTAGTGGTTAATTGTAGGACGTCAAATATTTTAAAGGTGTAAACATGAAATGTAGAAAAGGAGGCTGCCTACATATTCAACAGTCCTGTTTTGAAGTTCTTGTGTATTCATATTTTGATATTTTTCTAAATGTTAGATACGCCTTTTGTGAATTAAGGTAACGGTATATTCGTTCAAAGTTGATAAAACTAAATGACTTATTTAAGTCATTCGCATGTTATTTTCTATTGTAATAAAACAGCTCGTAGGCACACGCAGAGAAAAAACATGGTTGAAGTATGGTTAAAAAAAACATATTCAGGGGTGTTCTGGAAATCGAAAACGGAAGAATTTGGAAGTTGTTTTTAATACACTTTTAATCTAATTTTTATAATTTTTGTTATAAAATTCTGTTTAATAGAGAAATATGTGTATAATATTTGTCATATAATTCTTTTATAACGGAAATCTTATTAAAAAACGACGTTTAAAATTCTTGCGTTTTCGTTTTCCAGAACACCCCTGATTATGGTCCCTTCAACGGCAAAAAACAAATTTTTGTTGTTTTTAACAAAACTTTTTTCACGATTGATAATATTTTGTTTCTATTTAAAAATAAAGTGTTTACCTCCCTTGAAACTTCAAATATGGTTAAATTTAACGATATAATGTTTTAATAAAATGAAGCTACAACAATTCACCTCAACATATTATGGTTACCTTAACCATATTATTATCACGGCAACCATGTTATGGTTAAATTCATCTATCCAAAAGCTATAACCATATTATGGTTGCCTCCAAACATGTTATGGTTAATATTTAATAACAATAATGTGTTCGAAATTATAATATTTTAAAACATTTTATGTTTAATTTTAAATTAAAAATAATATGTTTAAAAAGCAACAACATTCTGGTCGTTTGCATTTTACTTGGTTTGCTTAAAATTCTCAATCATTTTATTTTTACTATTGATTAAAATACATAAATTTACGTAGAATAAACTAGTAGAACAGAAAAAATGGTAATGAAGGTCGTCTCAGGCTGGAAAATAAATCAAAAGGGATTTTTTATAAAAGTAGAACATGACACCTATCAGGAATAAAAAATTAAATACAATTATAATTTGACACTTAACAAACAAATTGAAAAAATGGATGAAATAAATAACCATAATATGATTAGCATTGACCATATAATTGTTAATTCTGACCATAATATGGTTACTTTTGTCAAAAATTTGACCATATTATGGTTAATTTTGAACATAATATGGTTAATTTTGACTATTATTATAATTAATATTGATAAACATATGGGTAATTTTGACCATATTATGTTTGATTTCGAGAAAATGTTTGTTGATTTTAACCATACTATGGTCATATTTAAACATAATGTGGTAACCTGCAAACATAAACATTGTTAAAATCCAACCATAGTATGTTGCTCTTAGAATATGGTTACATCCAACCATATTTTTTTTCTACGTGCACTGATTTCGAATCGTAAAAATCGGTAATTTAACATTTACTTAATAAAATTTTCTGATAAACAAAATAGTATCTAGCAAAGATTTTGGCAGTTACATAACGGAATATCTTTTTTAATTTAAAAGCATTCGGACAAACCGGACACGGGACTCACGAGCAAAATTAACGCCAAAGCAAAATATGAATTGTGCTTAAGTAATGCTCTGTATCTGGTTGAATCACAAGGGAGTTTTGTATTAAATATTTGATTAATGGTTTGAATAGAGCAATAAATTAAAACTTTTAGAATATGTTACCAGATAGAAAATTGTATGTTATTTTTTGGCGCTACTCTGCTCAAAATCAAAATCGAGTAAAATTGAAATCTATGGAGATATTCAGTTTATTTAAATTTAACTTTAATTCGGTTTTCAGAACAAGTCTGCATGTTTATTTACCAATAAAATTTATTGGAAATCACAAGCCGTAGAGTTTTATTCTGCCGGCTATATAAGAACGATTTTGCGTGAATACGCTTTACTTTAGTTGATGATAACAATAATTTTATTTTTAGCTTTTCTGAAGGGACTACGTATTTATTTTAAAACACTTCGGAAGTATTTTCGAGCGAAGGTAATTATGTGTTGGATAAGTTCAAAGTTATTTTAATAGGATTATTCGTTACGTTTTGGTTTTGAGAATTTAGGATCATGTAACTCGGCATATGCTTCACTTTCTTTTAAACATTTTATTGCTATTAGGTAACTCCGATTATATTGATGAAAATTTTAATTTCTCTAGGTCAACAAGAATTCCTCAAAATATTTTTCCTGTTAGATGCTTAAATACTTTTCGAAAATCGTATCAGATTTGTGTCCCAAAAATCTGGAATACTTTGCCAAGAGATCTAAGAAAATTTTCCTAATCGTTGTCCTTATTTAAATTGTTGAAATTTGCGGAGCTAAATTCATTAAAATGAATAACTTCCAAAGTGTCTTAGTTTTACATTTCGTGCTGCGCAATATTGAAACAAAATATATAGCATTATTTATGTACTAATCTATATACAAACAGTTAAGAACACTTTCCTCCTCTGTATGTCAACCGATTTGAAGGAAACACACCATTTGAAAGATATTTACTTACAGAAGTGCACAATATACATATATTTTATTAAAATCTGTTCAATATTTTCGAAGTAATAAGCGTTCAAATTAGTAGCTAATACATACATATGTACAAAATACAAAATTTGTTTTTTTCAACTATCAAATAATAAAAAAATAGGTTGCTCGATTATTCAACATTTTTAAGAAACCGGTTTTCGAATATATCGACTATATAAAAACGGGAAATTAAATTTATTTTACTTTTCCGTGCTGCATGTGCTGATTTTTAAATTTTCTATAATATTTAACTTAGAAACATAATATTATAGGTTCAGGGTCCTGAGTGAATAAAAACCTATAAGATGAAAAATGAATAAGAACATGTAAGGGCAGCTTTTTGGTACTTTTTGCTCAACATCTGGTACTTTGATTAATTTTGATTTATATTATACATAGAAAAATAAAATTAAACATGCAATATCCTGAGTGGAATACAATTTACAAAGATATTATGATACTTTTTTGTTTTTCAATTAATGTTTTCTGATATTTTTTATATTGAACTTACAAAATTAAATTAGTAGAAGGAAAAATATGAACCAGAGGTTGGTCCTCTGCCAAAGCGTTAATTCATATATACATACTTAGATAAAGTATGTTTTCTTCATATGTACATAAAAATTTATGGTCGAATTTTGACCATTAGGCGAACACTAATTGTTATTAAATGAACTAAAAAAAATTTTACGTTTTTATGTATGTTTTAATATAAAATTTTACCAATTACCAATTTTTCTTATTTATTATATTTTTTATTATTTACTAAAGTTTTTTGTTTAGTTAGTAGCTTTTATTAACTAGTTTGAGATGTGAATGAATTTAAACTTAGTCTAACGTAGTCTGAAACTCGGATTTTTCCGGCGAAATGTGATTTTTATTATTATTTCATTAAAGATTAATTTTATAAGCAAAACTAAGCTGTTTCGTCAAAATTTTTTATACAAACTGGGTAAGGGCGGCACAAATCTGTTTAAAGATTAACTAAACCTAGTTTAACTGAGATTTCAAAAAGCTAGCCTTAACGAAATCATTTTCTATTTTCCTTCCTAACAGAAAGTAAATCATTATAAAATTATTTAGAAAAAAATTTTAGTAATAAAAATTTCAACACACCTTAGTTTCATTTGTTGTTTATGGCTGATAAATCATTGATGGTTTAAACGCTGGTTTAGTTGAACTAAACTTGAATTGATATGTAGTTTAAACTCAACTACAATAAATCAGTGTCCCATGTATTATATGTTGTTAAAAAAATAACATGTGGCAGCACTACGATAAATCCTATCAAATTTATATGGTCTGTATTGGTAGTTTAAACGCCCAATATTATGCGTTTAAAGATGGTTTATATGTTAATGCCTAATAAATCACTGATGGTTAAAACGCTGGTTTTGTTGAACTAAACTTGAATTTATATGAAGTTTAAACTCATCAACCATAAATCAGTGTCCCATGTATTATATGTTGTTAAAAAATAACATGTGGCAGCACTAAGACAAATGTTGGCAAATTCATATGAATTGTACTGGTAGTTTAAACGCCCAAATTCATGCGTTTAAAGATGGTTTATATGTTTAATGATTTATAGATTTGTTGTTTTAAACACATTTTAAACTAAAAAGAGAGTTTAACTTGCTCTGATTTTTTAGCCCTAAGTAATTTATAGATTTGTTGGTTTAAACACATTTTAAACCAAAAAGAGAGTTTAACTTGCTCTGATTTTTAAGCCCCTAATGATAGAAAATGCATTGATATTTTATTTCCCTTCATAATGCTTTGGCGGTCCAGTGACTACCCTGCAAATAATATTGGACTACCTGATCCATTTTAATCAAATGGACTGCTCCCTGGACTGGTCCAAAGTAATGCAAGCATGGACCATGTCATTGTTAAAAAGGGTTTGTAGTGAAACGACATGTCTTCGTTTTTAACGACATGTTTTTGTTTTTAAACGATTTCAAAACTATTCCTCTTGAGTATACCATGGAGTAGTTTAAAAACTACTCCTTTGTTATCCAAAGCTGGGTTATATATATGGTAATGCCCTAGGACATCGTAATGTTAAATAGACCATGTTTTTCCCATAAATTTGGGTTACCTTTGGACTACTCCCTTAGGACCTATACTTTACAAGCGTGTATGGACTAGTCGCATTATTTGCAGGGTATATACATATGTGTATATATGTATGTGTTTACACCAATCTGTACATATGTTTAAATTTAGAGAAATTGTCAGTTTGTGTTTTGTTTTGACAGCTGAATATAAAAGATATAAAAAACTACTTACTATTCAATTAAAGCAAGGTCATTTAAAATTTATTGAACATACGGTTGTTAGAAATTAATTTATACTTATTTTAACTTTTAAAATAATTGTTTAAAGTGAAAAACTAAGAGGGAACTAAACACATAAAGTTAAAAAAAAACATATGTACATAAATATATTGCCAAAATTACGAAAGAAGAAGGCACTGAAAAATACAAAAAATTTAAAATTTTAAACCTAATCATATAAAAAAAAATACTCAAGGTGTTTTATGGCATTGACTGTGATGACGTGCTATAATGCTGATAACTTTTTTACACTTTTCATTTCAAATTAACAAAAAATTTAATATATTTTTTTTTTATCAAAAGTAATTTTTGTGAATACAAAATTTTAATTTAAAAGATTTTGTTAATCGTGCTTAATTTCCCAGTTTTTATTCTTGATAAAAACACTTGAAATTTATTGTTGATGGGATAAGCTATTCCTATGCGCATTTCACTGGTTGCTTAGGTCAGATCATCAGGAAACTTCATCCATAAAGATTTTAGAAGAACTAAAGATATTAAACCAAATAAAACTGTTAAGCGTATAGGAATCATAAGCAACAGTTCTACTTGTAACAATATCAAAGTTAAAACAAAAACATCAACAATAAACAGTGAGTTTATCTCTCCTTACATTCCCCACTACAATTGATTGGTATTCTTTCAACATTAATTGTAGTTGTAAGTAGGTTAAGAAAAAACAAAATGCAAAAAACAACTTGCAAAAGCATGTTGCCAGTTTGATAATAAACTGGCAAGTGCACGGCCTAAAAAACATACCTGGCAACATGCTTTTGCAAGTTGTTTTTTCTTAACCTACTTACAACTACAATTAATGTTGGAAGAATTCCAATCAATTGTAGTGGAGAATGTAAGGAGAGATATACTCACTGTTTATTGTTGATGTTTTTGTTTAAACTTTGATATTGTTACAAGTAGAACTGTTGCTTATGATTCCTATACGCTTAACAGTTTTATTTGGTTTAATATCTTTAGTTTTTCTAAAATCTTTATGGATGAAGTTTCCTGATGATCTGGCCTAAGCAACCAGTGAAATGCGCATAGGAATAGCTTATCCCATCAACAATAAATTTCAAGTGTTTTTATCAAGAATAAAAACTGGGAATTAAGCACGAATAACAACATTTTTTTTTACATACATACAAATAAATATTTGTGTTTTTTTGTAATTTTTATAAAAACGTACAAAAAGTTTAATATGTACGTACATACATTATTATCGCCCTATATGCTGAGACAAATCTTTATTTAATTGTTTATTTATTACAAAATGGGAATCTACAAGATTTATTTTAAGTGTAACGTTATTGTTTCATTTCTTTTGTAGTTTTTATTTCAGGTTTTGCTTTTTAATTTTTAATTTGTTTGCTTTTGTAGTTTTTAATTTCAGTTTTTGCTTATTATTTTGTGGATATTATCGCTTATGTGTGCTTTATTTCGCTTTGTGTTTTTTTTTTTGCAAAACAAATGTAAACAAAAATGTTCGTACTATTAAATCTGTTTACTGCAAACAGATAAGTGCAATAAACTTTGTGAACTTTAAATTAAATTTACGTTTTTACGAAGTATATATGTACATACAAATGTACATACCCTGCAAATAATACGAACTAGTCCAAACACGCATGTTAAATGTAGCCCACAAGGGACTAGGACTAGTCCAAAAGTAACCCAAACGTATGGAAAAAACATGGTCCATTTAACATTACGATGTCCTAGGGCAGGACCATATAACCCATCTTTGGACTACAAAGGAGTGGTCTTAAAACTACTCCATGGTATACTCAAGAGGATTAGTTTTGAAGTCGTTCAAAAACGAAAACATGTCGTTAAAAAACGAAGACATGTCTTCAGACCAGTTCATGGAGTAGTCCATTTTATCAAAATGGATCAGGTAGTCCAATATTATTTGCAGGGTATATACACACATATACAAACTACTTTTTGTGGGACTGATTGTTAATAGGGATGCAACATCGTTCTGAAAAACATCGATGTTTAAAGATATCGATGTTTCCACGATAAGCATCGATGTTGAAAAACATCGGTAAAAAACACGATATATCGATGGTTAACATCGATGTTTAAAACTACTTTGCAATAATACTTACGGACTGCACAAAAACAAAATCAGTTTCGCACTTTGCCTAAGCAAATGACATTCATAAAATTTAACAAAAAGTTTCCTTAAGTACAATATGGTTTTACAAATATGATTTTCATGTATTCGCACAGTTGCTTAAGCCAACTTAATCATATTATAGTTGGGCCTTCACACTTTCGCAGTCTTCAAAATTATTTTAACATTTCTTAGTGTATAAAAGGGGTTTCCTCTAATACATACATATACAGTGGTGTGCTGGAAATCGAAAACGTAAAACGCAAAAATTTGGAAGTAGTTTTTAATACACCTTTAATCTAATTTTTATAAAATTCTGTTTAATAGAGATATATTTGTATAATACTTGTTATAAAATTCGTTTATTAAAGAAGTCTTATTAAAAAACGACTTCTAAAATTCTTGCGTTTTACGTTTCGATTTCCTGCACACCTCTAATAGTTATGCAATGCACAGTATGCATGCATGAACATACATATGTACGTACTTTGTCAGAGGTGTACTAGAAAACGTAAAACGGAAGAATTTGGAAGTCGTTTGCAATACACTTAATAAAAATTTTTTAATTTTTGTTATAAAATTCTGTTTAAAAGAGAAATATTTGTATAATATTTGTTAGAAAATTCTTATATTTTAGAAATCTTATTAAAAACCGACATTTAAAATTCTTGCGTTTTACGTTTCCGATTTCCAGCACACCCCTGTATGCTTTGAAAACACTTTATGTTTATAAATAAAAGGTTTAATTGAAAAATAAAAATTAAAAATGGTAAAAATATTAAATTAATAAAAATATAAGATGGGCGATGTCGATGTTTTTTAGTTTTGATGACGATGTATCGTAAATCAAAACATCGATGTTTTCTAAACATCGATGTATCGTTTACATCCCTAATTGTTATTTATTTATTTTATTTTATTTATTGGTTTAATCTTATGAATAAATTCTAAGACTAAAAAAAAATTAAAGGAGCACTAGCTGCCAAGGCTATCAGCTCGAAAAAATACATGTATTATTTACAAAGATATATTTATATTGGGTTTTTTGTTTAAATTCTTAGTTTAGTTTGTTTTATGTAGATATAGATATTGCTAATGTTTGATATGGAGGGGTCTTGTAGAAGGCTGAAAGCTGGTTCATTACTAAAGTGTGTTCTTCTAAGGCTGCTTAATGTTGGATACTCGCTGAGAACGTGTTTGATGGAGAGGTTGTTATTACAATTAGGACAGGTTGGTGTAGTAGTTTTTTTAATCCTGTATTCGTGAGAAAAGATTCTATGCCCAAGGCGAAGTCTAGAAAAGATTCTTATTTTGTTCTTATCAATTGATGTTGGATAGGTAGGAGGTTTGTAGTTTGGATTAATGTTGTGGTAGTGGTGATGGTGTACCTGATTGTTTTTGACTTTAATTCTAATGTAGTTTGTTATATGGCGACGAATGTCAATTTTTTCAAAAGTTGCATCTAGTAAAACTGGGGCGTAGGCAGCGTGTTTTGCTGCAATATCGGCTTTTTCATTACCTGCTATGCCTATATGACTAGGGATCCAGTATATTCGGATTTTATCCTCGTTGCCAATGAGGGCATCTCTAATTTTTATTACTGTGTTCCATTTGTTGTTAAAAGGATTTGATATCGCTTTTAGGACGGAGAGGCTGTCGGTAAAGATAATAGTTTTCTTTTTATCACTAATTGCCAATCGAACAGCTCGATAAATGGCGCATGATTCAGCTGTAAAGATCGATGATTGTTGGTTTAAAGTGTTGAGAATAAGGGGCCTGCCCAAGTCGTCTACCGCAGCGTAGGCTGGAAGGTTATATTGTGATTTAGTCCCATCTGTGTATATAAAGCGCCAGCAACTGTTCTTTAAGGATAATTTTTTTTCGGCAAAAAGGCTTAAAAATTGGCTTTTAAATGTTTCGTTCTTTTTAAGCTTTGATAGAGAAAGATCTACGGATATTTTGTTGAAATTCCACGGTGGTTTGTTAATAGTCTTTTTATAGGTTGTTAACGGGATATTCATTTCCAAAGCAAGCTCTAATGATTTTTCTATTGCAGATTGAATGCGCCTTTTTCTTTTGGCTTTCATAAATGACGAGATATCGGTGTCTATTATTGAGTTAGTTCCCTAATTGTTAATTATGTATAACTTATTAGGTTAAGGTCTCAAAAAAACGAAAAAAAAAAACATGAAAGAATACTAGGGTATTCATTTAATCGGGCTTTTGCTTTAATCGGTTAATCGCTCGATTAATTAATCGAGGTTTTGGTTTGATCGGTTAATCGGTTAATTTTGTTATTGATCGGTTAACCGGTTAATAATGTTGTTTTCTAAATTAAGTAATTTCAATAAATAAAAATTAAATTTTTTTATTATTTTGAGTTTATTAGTAAAAAAAAATTTCTTGAACTAAAACTAGCAAACTAAAACATAATTAATAACTATGTAATACATATTTTTTAATTAAAACATATTATGTATTACTTAAAAAATAAACCGTGAGATCATTTTATTAATAATTTCAATAGTTTAAGGAGATCTTATAAAATAATATTTTAGAAAAATAAATTGGTTTAAATGTTAAGGATTTGAGCGATTTTTTTCTTTAGTTTTGATAAACTTGACTTGGAAAAAATTCTTTCACTTATCGAAGATGGTGGAGAAATCGAAAGCAACCCATAATACAGATTATCAAATTTCTCATCATTTTCCTTTAATCATATTAATCTTCCATTATGCTATTAGAGTCCTGTTATAATTTTTTTAAATGCTTAACACTTTTAATTGTTTCGGTTAATTCTCTTTTTGTGTTACTATCGAGAGTTTCTTCTGTTGTCAGGTTATCATCTTACTCATCCTGAGAAAGCTCAGCACCGAAAATTCTGCAAAAAAGTTTATTTCCGAATTCCTTAATTTCTGTTTTTGTACTGTATTTTAGGAATGTATTTCTAGAAGAAAATATATTGTATGAAAAAATATTTCTAAGCACAACTTTTTTCCTGTACTTTGGTAACTTTTTTAGAGAACTTTGGTACAGATAACATTGTAAAATTCTACATAGTTGTATTGTAGAATGCATTTAAAAAAGGGACTTGCTTTGCAACTGACGTTTTGGAACTAACCCATAACTAAAAACACAAAAAAAATATGGTTTAATACTACAAAAAATTCCAAATTTTGTTACATCGGTTAATCGGTTAATCGACTGAAATTAACCGTTTTAATCGTTAATCGAAAAAAGCCAATTTTAAATTAACCGATCAGTTAATCGGGTAGTAATTAATCGGTTAACCGATTAACGGTTAACCGAGTGAATACCCTAAAGAATACTATATTCGGATATGCCGAATCTTATATACCCTTATATACCTAATTTGGAAACTTTGGCCTTGCTGTTCTCCAGATATACAGAAATCTTTGATGTCTTTTTATGAAGATGGCCACTCCCACTTGTCCAATCCCGCCCACATTTTGTCGGATGTTGTGTTTTGGTGTATAATCTACGATGCATCTTAACAAACATAATGCAATTAAAATTTTCAATTTATTAAAAAGATTTTAGATAACACTCAACACAATTTTTAGGATACAAACAATGCTCGATCGATAAAACCTTTTGCAATATAACAATATTTTGCAAATTCACAAAACATTTACAGCCGTATTTATAACAAAAAGTTAGCCACAGTTTGTACACTACGTACAACGAGCTGCTAACTATAATATGCCTTGCAGCTTGTTAGCACAGATCTAATTCATAACAAACTTTTCTCCATCTGCTAACTTTTGATAAATCAAATCTGAATTTTAATGATGTCACATTATATTTCTCAAAAATGCATTAATCATCGCTGGTTTTGTCATTTTTTTTTGTCTTTTCCTCCACATTTAACAATTTTAAAAAGTTTTAAAAATTAAAATTAAAATAAAAAAATATTAAATTAAAAAAAAAACAGTTATTTAAAAAAATTGTTTAACATTAAACATCTGTTTTTCAAAAGTTGGAGTGATTGGCACTTCGTTAACAAGAGTTTAGCAAATCGTTAGCCAGAGCTTGTTAAGTACATTATGAATAAACTTTGTGCTAACTTCATGCCAAATATTCATTATGAATACGGCTGTTTAAAATTTAGAATGAAAAACGACGCTTTCTATTCGTATTTATTTTTTTGGCCAATAATTAATTAATTTCCAGTTTATTTATGTGTCTATAGCTATTGGCGCAATTCTGTTTTATAATTTATTCTCCTCTCCTCTCCTTCGGTATGTTTATTATGTGAAGCATCTCCAAAGTACACTGTTTATTATATTTCTCCTCTCTTTGTAATATCTCCACATTTTCTAAGTTTGGTTTATGTAGTCTCTCTGCACAGTGGGATGGGAGTGCAGTTTTTTTGTGTTGATATTTTATTAATGTTTTTAAAATCTGTTTTATGTCCAGCTATACGAGTCTTAAGCTTATTTTTTGTAGTACCGACATAAACTTGATCGCATATGTCTTGTTCATTTCCTGTACAACTTATCTTATACAGTAGTTTTCCGGTTTAACGAACCAATACTTTGTGAGGCCTGTTCGTTATACCGAAATGTTCGTTATATGCCAAACTTATGTCTAGTACCCATGTTATGAATAAATAAATAACTAGTACTGTTTTATTTGTGGTTTATTTAGAAATACGTTTTGAGATCTGTATAATATATTAAAAAAGGTAGAATTCATTACCCTGGTAGCATAAAACCTAAAATAATTTGAATGAAAAATAAGTTAGTTAGAAATTACTTCACATTATGACTTTTTAAACTAAAATTATGAATCTTGTTTGTTCGCTAAATTGAGCACAAAAAAATATTTTTTGTTCGCTATATAAGGTACTCAATGGAGCAAACTTGTGTGTTCGTTAAATGCGATGTTCGCAGAATCGAAGGTTCTTTAAACAGGAATACTACTGTATATTACGTTAGTGTTATCCAATTTGTCAAGTTTACATTTGGTGTTTGAGAAAAGTTGTTTTAATGTATTCGTCGATGTGTGAGCAATCATAAATTTGTCCTTATTATAAATTTCAGCATTCTTTATTCTCTCTGCGATACATGGTACAAACTTCATTGCTTTAAATATTTTCGTATTTTCTTTATGTTCCCTAGTCGGTTTTTTTCCATAGTTTTTAATTAAAGTTTCTATTATATTTTTTGGGAAAGAGTTTCTAGTTATAATACATTTAATTTTTTCTTTATTGCGAGAATGGAATGACTAATCGCTTATGGATAGGAACCTGTTGATAAGATTGTTGGCCGTATTCATTATTATATTTTTTGCTTGACAAGAATTGAAATTAATAATTCTCCCTGAAGCCGTCGGTTTTTGGTACCAGTCTATTTTAATTCTGTTGTCGCTTCTTATGACCAGGGTATCCAAGTACGGGAGTTTTCTGTTAACCTCCTACTCCATTGTAAATTTAATGTTTTTGTGAAATGTGTTCAGTTGTTCTAAGGTCCTTTCTATTGCACTTATCTTTATAATGCCAAATAGGACGTCCACATATTTCGTCAATAATTTAGGTTTTTCGTCCAGATTACAATAGTGGATGCCGGTGAACCCATTGGAAGTCCTTTGCATTGGATATATACTTTGTCGTTGTACTTAAAATATCTGTTATCCTTGATGCAAAATCTTTAAATTCTCAAAAATAGTTCCTTTAGCATATTTGTATGTTTCTCTGTTTGTTTAATTAAAAAGTTTTCACAATCCTGTTAAACTGAGTACGCATACTAAACAAGAATAACGCTCAAGACACAGACCTGCTGACAACAACAAATGACTAAAAAAATTATAATAAGTCTTATATTTTATATATTTGATATTTACAATTATAAAACCTAATGCAAATATTAATCTGGAGAACGGCAAGAGGCAAAGTTTCCAAACTAGGTGCAAAGATCTTTGTTATCATTAGAAAATAAAATGTGGGGCGGAAGTGGAGAAGTGGGCGTGGTATAAAATAGATTTATTTATATCTAATGAACGGTTAACGATAAATGGTCCAAATTTGGTACACATAGTTGGGTTTTCAATAAACAACCTATCTTAATGATAGGTGAGATGAGAGAAGTGTGTAGCGTGCACCTCCCTTACAAAGATATTATAGATTTCTGTATATCTAGAGCAAAAACCACAGTTTCCAAGTACAAACATCTAAGTTATCAAAACACAACATCCGACAAAATGTGGCCGGGATTGGATAAGTAGTCGTGGCACAAAATCAATTTATTTATATCTAAGGAACGGAATTTATGTATATAGCTTCCCGTTATTATCGCACCATGGAAAAGGGTGAAAACTAATTACCAAATATCCGTTCCAACAACAGTTGGATCTTCGCTTCGGAACGACCAGAGTGTCACTCGATCAAAGATTGTCAACCCAGAAACAGATGTATTAACCGGAAGATTTTTGTTACCAGGGAAGGATTTTCGATGACAGCAAACCTATTGCAACAACAACAACAACAACAACCAAATATCTATTTTTTTTGTTTTATAATGTTATTTATTTACTTAAATATTATTTACTTGTGTTGTGGTAAACTTAAAAGTTAATTTTTACAAAAGCTTTGCAAATAAATCTCAACTAACCTAGCATTTACACATGCCACTGCCAGTTCGAAAAACTCAATACACTCACAATTTTTTACTAATACACTCACATTTTTCGCAATGGCAGCTCCAGTGGCAGCAAAAATTGCATGCGAGTGGAAATTTGGCACTTGCATGCCATTAAATGACAAAACGATGAACAATGTTACCCCGTTTAGAATTTAATGCAAATTTACTGGATTATTGTCAAATTTTAATTAAAGTTTTGACTTGATAAATGTATTATTATGATTAATTTTTTGAAACGCGCATTACTAAAAGCAAGTTTGTCAATTATAGAGCATTAATATTGTTAAAATAATGCTTATATAAATAAATGTAAGCCATTCCCCCAAAAATGTGCTTATATGATTAGCTCGGTAACTCTATTTGGTTTTTTGGTACTTTTTTTTAATTTGAGAAGCAAACAAATTATCTCAAGTTTGCGCTTCGACGACATTTTGAAAATGTACTCGTAGTGGCATATGTAAACACAAAAGCAAATGGCAAGAGATTCGACAATTTCGAAAAATTTTTCTTTGATAATATGTATACAACAGTGGCATGCCACTACTTGCATGTGTAAAGGCAGGGTAAATAAATTTGTGTTCATTGTATTGCGGCATAAAAGATGATGCAAAGAGAAATGCAAAAAGGGCAGCTTTCTTAAAAAAAGACAAAAAAAAACGCAAAATCTTCCGTCTCGTGACAGTTCTGTAGTATTCTGTGATTTATACCACAAAGCATACAGAGCTGAAAAAAGTGACGTAAGAAAAATGCCCGAATCATTTGTGAGGGCAGCTTTCGAAGAAAGAGAAAGAAAGCGTTTTTTGGTTGTGAAGTGGCAATGTGTAAAAACAGGCCGTCACAATCAACACAAATTTCGTAATCAAAACAAATATGCAAAAAGGGCAGCTTTCGAAGAAGACAGAAAAAACACAATATTTTCTGTCTCGTGACGCCTCTGTGTGCTCTGTGATTTATACCATGGTGGAATAAGTAGGTGGCATCGTTACGGCAACAAATACCATATTACAACAAAAATGGAAATTACATCACCGTTTACGTCAAGAAATACATTAAACAAAAATCAAAGCGTGCCGCTAAACGTGATGAAATAAAAAAGTTTTAGCCAATTTTTATTCAATTATGGTCCTAGACCATTGATGCCCACGGTAGTAGTATTGGTGAGAGTGACGAAATAACACTGGAAGAAAACAATTTGCTATTCATTTTATTTAGTCGTCAGCGAGATTGCGACGAAAGCACATGTGTGACGGGTGTTGTAATTTTTTTTCTGTTTCTTTGTTTAACAAAAGGGAAATTTAAAATTAATGAATGTACATATTTAAGTAATACTCTTGGTGAATGTATTTATTTTAGTAATACTCTTGATGAATGTATTGATTGGTATATATATATCTATAATACATACATATATAATTTATATATGCGGACATCTGGATAGTATGATATATTTCGGAATAAAAAGATTCTTCGAAGTGTTTATAAATTTTTCCTCAATTAATCATTGTTCAATTTGCAATTAAAAAGTAATAAAATCTTCTAAGTTGATACTCTTATTGCAGTTACGTAATAAAAGTATATTTCTCAAACTAGAAGAATTCAGCTTATTCCGTTTTTTTGAGCAAATATAATTCAAATCTGAAAATTCTGAGTTTGCCTGCAAAAATGTATAGTCATTATAACAGGTCAAAGTTACCGCCGAAAAATTGTATCCCACAAACTCGAAATTTTACAGGGGAAGGTTTTTTTTAAATAAAATCAGTTTGAATAAATAATATTTACATTATAAATTTTAAAATAATGGCTTTTTTCAAACTGATTTTATTTAAAAAAAACCTTCCCTGTAAAATTTCGAGTTTGTGGCATAAAAAAGTAAGCAATAAAAATAGTGCGAAACCAACAAGTTTCATTAATACATCAATAAAACACATCTTCTTACCCAAAAATTTTACCTGCTGTCACATTTGCTTTTATGTGTATAGGTTTACACATAAATTGTAGGAAAACAAGACTTTTTTTAACTTGTTTTTTAAATATTTTTACTTACTTAAGAAAAGTGTTTTCAAAGAAAAAAACCCACCGACGCGATTGGTACAGAAACAAAAATATTTTTACAAGCACAAAATACCAACAAATTATTGTGGCTATTTTTTCTTAATAATTTCTGCATTTAGGTACGGTACGTCTTTTTAACGAATGTAAAAGTGACCCTTTTCAGGTACAAAGAATTTTTTTCACAAACAAAACACATATCGTTAGCTTAAATGCAAAACAATGTAGATATTATTTGAAAATTACAAATTAATAGAATACAATATTTTTTCCTTAATTTAGTAATACTCTTTGTGAATGTATTTATTTATTTATTGATTTGCAAATAATTCATGTCTTTGTGAACATCTTCAAAATGTTTTTTTAAATTATATTTCTTAGTTTTTTTAAATGTCTTATGACAAATAAGACATTGCATGTCATCAAAGGCATTTTGTAACATAAAATAATTTTCGACTGACATCATTAATAAATCGCAATAATTTCAATTTATGTGTTAACTCACAGCAGTCTCGATGACGATTAAAATAAGACACAGAAGTTCTGCCAGTGTAGTTTGTCTCTCGCACTCAACATGCTGATTTCCTATTGGTTGATTGACGATCAAACAAAAGAGCGTAAGTATACGTGTGAGTTTCATTTGCTGATATCAGCCACTACTGGGCATCTTTGTCCTAGACCAAAGATGCCCAAGGTAGTAGTATTGGTGAGAGTGACGAAATTACACTGGAAGAAAACAATTTGCTATTCATTTTATTTAGTCGTCAACGAGATTGCGACGAAAGCATATGTGTGGCGGGTGTTGTCATTTTTTTTCTGTTTCTTTGTTTAACAAAAGGGAAATGTAAAATTAATGAATGTACATATTTTAGTAATACTCTTGATGAATGTATTTATTTTAGTAATACTCTTGATGAATGTATTGAGATATATATATATATATTTATCATACATACATATATAATTTATATATGCGGACATCTAAATGTCTTATGACAAATAAGACATTGCATGTCATCAAAAGCATTTTGTAACATAAAATACTTTTTAGCTGACATCATTAATATATCGAAATAATTTCAATTTATATGTTCACTGACAGCAGTCTCGATGACGATTAAAATAAGACACATAAGTTGTGCCAGTGTAGTTTGTCTCTCCCACTCAACATGCTGATTTCCTATTGGTTGATTGACGATCAAACAAAAGAGCGTAAGTATACGTGTGAGTTTAATTTGCTGATATCAGCCACTACTGGGCATCTTTGTCCTAGACAAACAATGCAAGAGCAAAAAATCGTCATATGGCGAAGTGCTGCCACCTGTTTATTTCACCATGATTTATACAAACAGATTGTTTTTAATGCCCAAAGTCGCTATTTAAAAAAAAGTAGTGTTAACATAACACAAACAACCGATTCTTTAAATAATAACAGCAAATTAATTGTTTGGCTTTCTTTAGTCATTTTTAAAAACAAATTTCACTTTTTAGACACAATTTTAACTTTTATTTTATTTTAATTGATTTTTGTATAGACATTTCTTACAAACTGACAGTAATTGTTAAAATTTTACAAAAGTTAAAAATGAGCTTCATGAAACAGGTCCCGTTAGTATGCCCATTTGCACAAATGACAATTTTAAGTAGTTTCATGAAAACCCTTAATATTTAAAATATAAAACGGCCAAAAAAAAAAAAAAAACCAAACAAAAAAAGTTTATATCTTAATGAAATTGTAAACACCCCCTGCCTTAAACATGCCATTGATCCCCTCATTTAGAAGCTTGCTAATCAATACAAAATAAAATAAAAAAATCTATATTTTTGCTAATTTTTTGTTTTGCTACGTATTTTTGTATTTTAATTTGTTTATAACTAAAAATAGTATGGGCTATATTTGTTTGTTTATTTTCGCGAACAAGACAGTAGTAGAAGCTTAAAGAGCACTGAACTGAAAAAGAAAAAATAAAAAAAAAAACAAACAATTTTGTCGTCATAAATAATTTGTATGATAATTTAATTATTTTTTTTTTAATAATTTAATTAATATATTTATTACAACATAATAAATCCTGTTTTAATTTTTGTCTGATTGCCAAATTATCTAATACTTTTTTTTTATTCTATGTTCACACTTAACCCATTAACGACCAAATCAAAAGACAAAAGACGACATAATAAAAAATATTTCAAAGTTGTGTTTTTAGAGGTGTATTAAGTTTAGTACTATGGGTGCTTTGGAGTCATGTTTACCAAAACACCATCTTTTTAAACAAAAAGTTTTCAGGCACTTGTCTCATTGCGTTTGGACTAGATGTGAGTAGGGTCGCCTTTTTAGTTTTTTCGTTATATCTTATATCAATGTTTATGTCTCGAAAAACCAATGTTTTGCCATTAAGCCTGGTACTCTGTTCAACATTTCACGCGAAATGCTGTCAAAACGCATATTAAAAAAACTTGTGCGGAATATCTATGAAATAATGTTGATAGAGTTGTACTTTGTTCATTTTGTAAAAAAGTTCCGAAATGTTTCTGGCAACATTTTTTCACAACTGCGAAACAATGTGAGCTGCACTTATTTCACGTGGAATTTTAAGGAAAAGCAACACAACCGGTAACCATTTTCTATCTATATTTACATTCTTTTTTATTAAATTTTTTATTAAAAAAAATAATTTTTAGTAAAATACATGTGGGGTTTATTTACATACACAAAACAATGTTGCATACTTTGCAGGAATAAAAACGTCAAATTGTACAAACTCGCATAATAGGTAACATTGATACATGTCAAAATTTTCGTATGAAATAATTAATGTTGCTCAACATTTTTTACAAATTTGAACAGAGTACTAGGCTTTAGGGGCCATTGACCTCAAGTATCTCGTTGTAGTATTTATTAAATAGATCTTTGTTTGCACCACCCTAATGTCAGAAAATTAAAGCTCACAAGAAACTATTAAGCTTTTGCTAAGGAAGTAATTCGATAACTCAGTTGAGTTGTAATTTCTTAACTTTTGTATTATGGTTTACAACTTTGCTATATTGCGGTGAACAAAAACATAACAAAAATTACAACTGATCCCAACCAGTTGTCTTAATTACAACTCAACTGAGTTGAGTTGTGAACCGTAATAGGAGCCTTAAGCTCGCTGAAAACCATTACAGTTTTGCCAAGGAAGAATTTCTATAATTACTGCAGGACAGTCAACATTTACAGTCGGGTCTTTAAATATAATGTAACGAAATTGTGTATTTTTGTCTAACCCTCTTGCTTCTCTAACCCGTTCGCTTCCAAACAAAAGCAAATGTCATGCTTTTTTTACCTGTTTTTTTCTCAAGTAATATACAAATTTCCGTTTGGGAATTTACATTGTAACTACAGTTAAATTATTGTGCATCGGACTTTTAAGCATTTAAGGTTTTTCCTACATTTTATGGCCTTTTACTGTCTAATAAGCGTGTGTGTTGCTTACAGGTTACAAAACGCGGAAAC
This sequence comes from Pollenia griseotomentosa, assembly GCA_963931875.1. Taxonomy (NCBI): domain Eukaryota; kingdom Metazoa; phylum Arthropoda; class Insecta; order Diptera; family Polleniidae; genus Pollenia; species Pollenia griseotomentosa. Next base: position 91,069,446 of record OZ007563.1, read on the forward strand.
CCCATCGGAAATAAGTTTTTTTTAACAATTGTCCATGAAAATTAGTTTTTTAAATAATTTTTACAGACATGGATATATTTTTATACAGTTTTTGGAATGGGATATAAAAAAAACCAATTTTATAATGAATTTTTAGATAGTACTTAAGAGCGACTCAAAGCCGAACTAAAATTACGCAATGCAATGTCTGTCACCGTAAATTTTTTTACTTTACTATCCGTGACCACTATCCATCAACTTGGTAAGAACATGTCGCACATGAATTCTACTCGTGTAGACTGTTCATGTTTATGTTTCGTCCATGTGCTGACATCGTTGCCTAAACATTCTTCTTAGCATCCATGTGCGCCATGATGTTGGCCATACAACGTATTTTCTATATACAACCAAACTCCACAACAACAAAAATTGTGGTCAATCATAACATGAACATCAACACGTATTCGCCACATACAAGAACATGAACAAATTATGTGATGTTGCCCATAGGCAACAATGGGTTAAAACCTTTGGTACTAACACTTTAGGAGTGTTAATAAAAGGTAACTTGTTAAAACAAACATATTAGACAAACAAGTTAGAGTGCTATATTCGGCTGTGCCGAATCATTGATACCCTTCACCGACAGTTCGAATATTTCAGGAGTGATATCTATATATATGATAGTTTATTATTTATTTATTTCAATCCAAGTAATATAAAAAGCCTAAGAGGCCAAAAATTATGGGGGATGTGCTGGAAATCGCAAACGCAAAACGCAAAGATTTGGAGGCAGTTTTTAATACACTTTTAATCTAATTTTTATAATTTTTGTTATAAAATTCTGTTTAATAGAGAAATGTTTGTATAATATTTGCCATAAAATTCTTTTATTACAAAAATCTTACTAAAAAACGACTTTTAAAATTCTTGCGTTTTGCGTTTGCGATTTCCAGCACACCCCTGTATATATTACAGTTGTAAATGCAAATTCTGAATTAAAGTACAATTAATAATAAAAAAAAAATATATTATTAATTAATCTTTATAAAAACTGACGTCAGCGTTAAAATTGGTTGCGGCTTAGACCTAAATATATTAAATTATTGACACCCAATCAGAAAATTTCATGCTTTTTTTTTTAGAAATTTGAACTAGTTTGAGTTAAATATCATGATTCGTAACAGTCTTAGCGGAATTAAAATGATTTTCAGAAGGGGAATTTATATTGGACCCATTGTAAATTATAGACCAATCATCTCAAAATTCTGTGGAGGGATTTCTGATATTGAAAAACATTAATTTCAAAAAATTTCAATACAGCGGTGAAGTTAGTTTTAACGTTTACAGTGAATTTCAGAAGGCTGCTTAATATGGGAATTAAGGTAAATTATGGACCGTACATCACAAAATTGCATGACATTTTTTGGTCATATGAAGCTTAGTTGGAAGAAATTTTACCGCAATGTCTATATCTGCTATAGTTTTAAGCGTATTTAATAAACAATCATCACGAAATTTCACAGTGTGATTTCCAGTCGAATAAAACGAATTTTGGCAAAATCTTATATCATTCCGTGCATTGTTCCATCATTTATGTTAGTTTTTGTAACCAAATTATCAATTTTTTAGGGTGGTGGTTCCACATTTTGATTCATAGCTCTGATCCTACTGAACCGATTTTGTTGGATTTCAATCCCAAACTGCTTAGGATATCTAGATTTCTTTTCATTTGTTTTGAGTTCTTCGAAAGTAAGCCTGTTTTCAACAGAAGGACATGGCTAAATCGACTTAGAATTACTCAAGGAGCCAGAATACTTTATGGAGTCTGAGATGAATAATAAAAAAGTTTCACACGGAATGACATACTTATTATACCCTCTTCACAACTAATTGTGGTGGAGGGTATTATAAATAAGACTATAATATGATACTTTTGTTTTTTTTTTATTATAATGAAGTTTTATAGAATAAATATTATATTTTTAGTACTTTCTTCAGCCGAATCTTTTTAATTAAACTAAAAAAGTAATCATCTGCCAGTACAAACTAAATCGCTAACAAATACCGGAGATTCTTCTTATTTTTAATTTTATTATATAACTTTGACTTTTTTTGCTACATTGTTGTTGTATGTACTATTAATCTTTACTAATATTACAGGGTGTCTGGTGGCAAATTTATATTTTTAAATACGACATTTTCAAAAAGTCATAAATGGTGCGGAGAGAGGGTGGCGCCGTTGAATTATCGATTGTGCGGATTTGTTAGTCACGATGTCGCAGTTGCCGAGTGAGCATCACGCGTTCGCTGTAGATACATTTTTTAAGAGTAATGATTCTTACGTAATTGCCCGTCGACAATTTGGTTCAAAGTTCATTTTCACTTAAACGGCCACGTCAACAAGCAAAACCATTGCACTGCCCCAGGGTAACTTGTGTAAGAGGTGTGCCTTATACACGCATGAGATAATTGGACCATTTTTTTTTCGAAAATTTTCGAAAAACAAGGCGTTCAATGCTCTTAATAAAACTTTGTGTCAATTATTACGTTTTTTATTTAGGTTTGAAAATATAAATAAGTTTGTATGTTTGTAAAAGGTAATCTCCGGAACTGCCTGTCTGATTTTAAAAATTTCTTCAACAAAATGAAGAATGGAACCTTCTAACGGACATAGGATATATTTTTTGTCACCCCGTCTATTTTTATTATGTTCGAAACTTATCTAAAAAAAAATACAAATTTGGTACTTTTTAGAAATCTGAACGTTTAAAGGGCGAAATTTGTAACTATTTTTGGTACTTTTTTGTACAAAGTATTTTTTCTTCATTCTTTGGCATATACGTATTAAATAGGCTCCCACTACAATATTGAAATTTTTGATGCTTTAATGGAAAGAAAAAAAGTACCAAAAAGGGGAATACGGAAAATTAAATTTCTTTCCTTAGGTTTTTGGTTCTGCAACTGGTACTTTTTTAATTTCGGCCTGTATTGGACTTTCACCAAGTTAAGTTGAAACTAATTGGGGGTTAGAAACTAGAGTTTCTACGCGGGAAAGAATTCCCGGGAATCCCGGGACACTTTTTTAAACTTAATCCCGGGAATTTTTTTTCGGGAATTTCAAATTTAATTTTTTGAAATTTTTATTTGTTAGCGATAAAACGAGCAATAAAAATATATTCTTTACTAAAAATACTAACAACTACCTACAAATCCTACGCCAATAAATCAACGGTCTCTTTAATTGCTGATGAAATGTCTAAAAAGCTTCTTGAAGTAGAAAATGAAAATGTACACGACACACCATCACTAACACCAGATGAACCATCTACTATCTTTAAAGAACACCTTGAAAAGGCTATATCAAATTAAAAAAAAAAAAAAAAATTAAAGAAAATACAAAAGCCTAGAAATATTTTAAAAAAGAATTTGACGTCTATGGCGTCACGGGCCAACAAATTTTAAATCTTTGTATGATGTGCTTCTTACTATAAAACCAACGTCTGTAGAAAGCGAGAGTACGTTTTCGGTAGCGGGCAATATACATATCAACAATGATTAGAAATAGAATCTTTGATGAGCTTTTAAATGCTTTTATAATACTAAAATGTTTTTTCTTAAAAGAAAATTAATTTTACCAAGTTGCTACATACATATGTAAATATGAATGTTACAATTTATTTGGTTTTGTTTTGGTTATCTGTAGTTTTAATTAAGGTTATTTGTTTAGACTGTTGTATATATATACATATATATGTATATTCTTTTAAAAAAGTAAAAACCTGTATCTTAAACTCATTTAATGAAATCATTGTTTTATTCTAAAAATCCCGGGATTCCCGGGAAAAAGATTTTTTTTAATTCGTTTCCCGGGAATAGAACAAGTCCGGGAAATTAGAAACCCTATTAGAAACATAAAATTCAACATGCGATACCCTGAGTGATAAGACATAACATAAAATTAAACATGCCAGGTCCTAAGTGAATGAGAATCTTTAAAGGGATCTATTTAGAACTTTTTGATTCTGTAACTGCTACTTTTTTTAATTTTCATTAGTATTGGACCTAGGAAAATAAAATTAAACATGCAATGTCCTGAATGAATGAGAATCTGTAAGAGGGGCGTTTTGAAACTTTTGGTTTTTATGTTTTTCAAAGCGAGGAATATGAAGGGACAGATGGGCAATTTCGAATTTGATGAAATGTAAAACTTATGTAGATCGATCTACACACAATAAAACACACAGGCTTTATGTTTCTTTATAGATGGTCAAAATTCGTTCTGGGCGGGCAACGTCGCGAGAACGGCTAGTTTTTATATTTATTTAATAACTTTCACTTTCTTTGCTACATTGTTGTTGTATGTACTATTTTCAGTTTTCTAGCATTTATTAATTACATTGAAAAACTTTTTTTTAAACCATTCTAACTGATTATTATGTTTTTTACTAAATGCTAAATAAAACCAAATGTGAGCTCAGTTTTAGCACTCTTACTTGTTTTATTTTAAATTTCAGTTTTCATGTTTTAAGAACGTAATAGGTTTCAAGTTTGCACAAAATTATTATGAACAAATCGTGTTTACAAATGGTACCAAAGTTATGAATTTTACGTACGATTTTCCCCCTTTTTAGTTGAAATTTTTAAATTTATGTCCCTGGTAATAATAAAGGCATAAAAATAAATAAACTTTATAAATTTTGCTGTCTAAGGCCGAGGCCACGCAATGAGCGGCTAAGCGTCAAGCGGCTGAGTGATGAGCGTCAAAAAATTAAAACATATGAAATACTATTGAAGTGGCCACGAAATGAGCGGCATGCGAGCGAAATTTTTGAGCGTCTAAGCGACGTCGCTCAGGAATAAAACTTGTTCTAATTTTTAGTTGTTTTCTGAGCGTCAAAGAATAAATATGGCAAAAATGAATGTGGAGCTTACAATTTCATCTGTACAAAGCCGACCGCTATTATGGCAAGACAGATTACCAAATTTTAAAAATAAAAATATAACCGAAAATTTATTTTTTTATTTTGTCAATCTAGTGTTAACTGCTTGCAACAGCAAATCAATGGATTTCACATTTGGGTAGATTTGTATATATATGATTAATGATGAACACCAAGGCCTGTTCGTCGATTTCGATTAATATATATATTATAATTTGTTTTTGTTTTAAACGTAAGTTAAGCGAACGAAGTCTTCGCTCGAAATCGACGAACAGGCCGCAAATTGTTTTTTTTTCTTAATAAACGCATTAAATTCATATGAATACGATTTTCGCGTAATAACATTAAACAATCCACTCTTTACAATAGCAATTTAACAACTAACCGCTCAGAAATGACGCTCAGTAATAAGCCACTTGCAGCTCAAACTTGACGCTTTGACGCTCATCGCTCAGACGCTTAGCCGCTCATTGCGTGGCCTCGGCCTAAATGGATCAAAATGTACCTTAAATTCCCTTTTTTACCCGCCAAACGGAGATTTTCAAAATGTACTTTTTTGTGACATGCCGACTTAGTGTGGAAATTCATACGAACAAATTTTTAATTAAGGATGACCTAAAACTCCGAAAGAATATAGCCTATACATAGTAATTTTCCTATTTTCTATCGTGGTACCAATTTTATCAAAATCTATTTAGTCGTTTGCGCATGATTGCGGATGTGATGTCAGTGATAACGTTTGGTTATTAACTGATTTTATTAGTTTTTAACATTATTTTTAAAAAAATTCTTTTTATTTACATACTTCTATTAATCAATTATACACTTGATTTATTATTTCTTTTTCTACTTTTGCTTCTATAACAAAATAATAAATTTTGGTAATATGAACAGACCTTGAGTTTGAAGAATCGTAATAAAGAATATAGTGGCTGCTAGACAAAATGCCTGTCTTGCTGTTTTATCTTACTTTTTAATAATAATAAAAAAAAAAAAAAAAAAAAAAAAAAAAAAAAAATTCTATAGACGACTAGTAGTCATTTTTAGATTGACCTACATCAATTCTTTATTTTGTATAAGTTTTTTCTGTTTTTTATTTCAAAGTTAAAACTAAATTGTTTATTTTGTTTTCAGATATTTGTGAGTTTGTGTTTGAAAATAAAAAGGAAGCTTTGAAACTTTTAAAACAACACAAAGATGCTCGTTTTAAAGAATTTCTTAATGAAGAAGACGCCATTAAATATGCTCAAACAGGTTTTGAAATTGTGCAAAATAAATATAATGATACTAAGGGTAAGTAAGAATACCATGATATTGAATTATTATAACAAACAAACAATAAATAATCATTTGGTATAAATGTTAACCGCTGTATTCATAAAAAATAAAAATAGATTTCAAATGTATAAAGAAAAATTTTTATGAAAATTTTGCCTTAAAACACATTTCAAACTTGTTTTATTTTTTATGAATACGGCAGTTAGTATTTTTAATTTTTTTATTTGCTTTCTATTTTTAAAGTTAAGAAATTACAGAATTTATACATAAATATATTTTTTTTAATTTTGTATAATTGATGTGTTCATTTTTTTAATTTTGTTAATATTTATTTGCCATTTTTTCATTGTTAGCGATTTTTTTTAAATTATTTGTATAACATAGTTGCCGTATTCACACAACATATACAATATACAGTCGATACAACGATACCAGGGGTTTTTTTAATTTTTATTTACTTAGTTATTATTTATTAGAACATACATATTTCTGTATGTACTAAATAACATTTTTCCTTTATAATTTACAGCTTCAACAGAATCGCTTGAAAAGGCAGCATTTCGAGCGCCTACAAAGCAACAACTACAAAAATTTCGTCAAATAATTGAAGCGGATAATTGGGAACATGTCAAGAAAATGATATGGGATAATCCACGTTATTTAGTTAGTTCAGGTGATACACCGACAATTCTAAAAGAAGGTTATCGCTATAATGCCATGCATGTTTGTGCAATATCGAATTGTCCAAATGTGGCAAAACTAATACTTGATACTGTCTCAGATATAAAATTTGTGGATCTCTTGATGGGGAAGAAGTACGATGAGAAAACGTGCAAAGAATTATCCGCAAATCTTTTGGACTATTATTTAAATATACCGGAAAAAGGTCGAAGTGAGACGCCACTACACTTTGCCTCAAAATATGGTCATCGGTTAATGGTAGAAGTATTAACATCATACCCCGAATGTAAAATGTTACCAAATAGTCAGGATCAACTGCCAAAAAATGTAAGTAAATAAATTTGAACAAAAAACAAAAACTTATTAAAAAATCATTTTTTTTTTATAAAATTTTAGATTATATGTGAGCGTAATAAAAATTTTAATAACGAGCATTCCGAGATAAGCAAATTATTTGAGGAACGTTATTATGTGCCTGTTTTACGTTCTAATGATAGTGCTATTCCCGCGCAAATAGGTGAACCATTTGCGGCTAATAAGCCACCAGTAAGTTGTAATAAAAACATACATATATATATATATACTAATATAACAATTTAAAAAATTGATTATTTTTATTGTTGTCAAAATTTCAGACTCTTAACTGTGATCCCTTAACTCCTGAAGTGGAAATAAAAGCTGTGGCTGGTCCGATGAGTAAAGAAAAAGCCAAGGTACAACATTTTAGAAACTCAAAATTATGTCTGAAGTGTTAAACTTTAATTTTTTTTATTAACAGCAATTTTTCCGCCGTTGGAAGACACCACCTAGATTGAGTAGCAATGTTTCATCTCCCATTGCAAACAATCCTTTTATATCACCCATAAAACCACGCAATAGCACACCTTTTAAAACTCCTCGAGGTTTTAATGTCAGTTTCAATTCATCCACTGCCAATTTACAAAGACGTTCTTTATTTAATTCCAGTCCTCAGCGACAAGATAATAATGGTGTCGTTGATTCGAATGGCTTCGACAAATCATTAGTCGATGATTCATTCGTTGATCAACAAAATGGGAATCACGAAAAAGAAGCCAACGAAATCGATTGTTCAGATAGGGCAGAAACTGACAATAATTATAATAATTTGGGTAAAATGGCTAACCCGCAAATGAATATGTTAAAAACGGCTCTATGTCCTCGTACCCCTTTGTTTAAATTGAAAGGTAACGCATTTTCAATTTATCGTGAACAGAATACTGCCTCACCTATGGTGGGGTCCATAGAGATGGTACGTGAAATGAATGATTCTTTAATAAATGTTTCGGATATTTACGGTAGTCCTGGCTTTATGGAACGTCATGTTAAAAACACGGATGAGGAGAAAGGCCTTGAATGTATTGGTCGTATTTTGGCCAAAGAGAAAAATGTGGAGTGGCGTGAATATTGGGATTTTCTAGAAGAATTTGTTGATATTGCATCCGAAAGTGGTTTAAAAAAATTGGAGAATTACTTTGGTCAGCGGCGAAAGGAACAAGACCAGCGTAATAATCGAGTAGAAACACAAAAGCCCGATTTACTCGATGATGTGTGCAATGCTTTGGAAAATGCTTTTAGAATAAGTTCAACCACATCAGCTGCTACAATAACTGCGAATACGTCGACGCTGCACCAGTCTACAACTCCCTACACTTATGTAGAAAAGTCCCTACAGGTGCATGCTAGGCGTATGACTAAAACTATTATACACAACATTGATAATGAGATGTCGATAGTTGATGCCTTGCTCTTGGAATTGAGAAGAGTTAAGTCTCTTATTTACTCCTTCAAAGAAGATGCCAGCTATACGAATGTAAATTTTGAAAAGGTGCATTCGCGTATTGGTAACTTAGTTTCAATGTTTTTAGAGAATTCGCAAGAAGTGACAAAACAAATGAAAGAAAAAATATTGATAATTTTACAAACTCTTCTGGTGGAACAGGGAGAGAGACGTGAACACATGGAATGTGTATGTTCACGTATTTTTCATATGTTACAAAATCCTAGTGAGTATAGTTTTCATTTTATAAATAAGACAATTCATTTTTTTAATTTTAATTTGTTTTAAAGCCGAACAAATTTTGCCTGAAAATGTGAAAACCGAAGATATGTGTTCGAAAATTTGGTCACAAGAAAAAGACTGTGACTGCCAGTGGGAAAGTAATTTGAGTCGCAAAACAAGTCGGCGAAATCGCATGGAAGCTCGCTATAAAAATCACATACGTCTTAAACAACAAGAAAAATTGCAAAAAGATGTTGACAATCAACAAAAAGCCAATAATAAAGAAGAATGGCGTAGTTTAAAGGACACCACAAATGATTCCTCAGATGAAGATGAATTTTGGGTTAGTATTGTATAATATTGTTAAAAGTGATAAATGAAAAATAGAAAAAACGTTAAATTGGCTAAATATCGATAGAAAATATTATTATTTTTTTTTGGAATTTTTGCTTTTCATTAAAGTAAAGAAGTATTGCAAATAAACGGTTCAAATTTCAAATTATAATTTTTATTAAAACTTTTATTCAATGAAATGTTGAATTGATTGTATTTCCAGAACATTCACTCTTATTTTTGGTTTTACTAACTTTTAATATTTTGTTTATAGTCAGATTTTGGTGGTTCCGATACTGAAGAAGATGAAGTATTCCTAACACCATGTGCAAGTCTTTCACGTCTAGATACATCGGACGAAAACGATGATAACGATAAAATATTTATTTATGGGTAAGATTTGAAAAGACGTAAAATAAAACTTACCAACTTTGATTTATAATATGTAATAACTAGGGATGCGATTTCCATACAAATGCATGTTTTTTGTTGATAGTCTAAGAACGATGTCGACCAATTATATTTCGAATCATTAAATTTGCGTTAAAATGGCATCGATTTGTTTTTGAATATTGTTGCACATTTTGTTGAAAATGCATATTTTTGCATATTTAGGTTTTAAATGCATATTTTTGCATATTTTGTCATTTTTGAGTGATTTTTTTTTTTTAATTTCCATATAATAAAAAAAGTTCTAAAACAAATTTTTAAATCCATACACAAAAAAAACTTCCAAAAAAAATTTTTAATCCATAAATAAATTCATTTGGAGCTTTGCTTTAAATACAAGATTTTCAAGATTTCGACAAAAAATCCTCTGCACCTTACATGGGTTTAAAATATTTTATCCAAAACTGTTACAAGTTACTTGGTTGTCACATGGGTTGTACCGAGTTGCAGAGGAAATTAGAAGCCAATTCGATAATATTGCAAGTTTTAATGAAATGTATCCCTTGATTTCGCCGCAGCCTGTTGGCCTGGCTAGATGCTTTAGAATTCTATTCAAAAAACTTTGAGTAATTTAAGAATTTAAAATATTTTGTTATTCGTGCTTAATTCCCAATTTTTATTCTTGATAAAAACACTGAAATTTATTGTTGATGGGATAAGCTATTGCTATGCGCATTTCACTGGTTGCTTAGGCCAGATCGTCAGGAAACTTCATCCATAAAGATTTTAGAAAAACTAAAGATATTAAACCAAATAAAACTGTTAAGCGTATCAGAATCATAAGCAACAGTTCTACTTGTAACAATATCAAAGTTTAAACAAAAACATCAACAATAAACAGTGAGTTTATCTCTCCTTACATTCTCCACTACAATTGATTGGAATTCTTCCAACATTAATTGTAGTTGTAAGTAGGTAAAGAAAAAACAAAATAAAAACAAAAACAATTATTTTGATAATAAACTGGCAAGTGCACGGCCTAAAAAAACTTAACTGGCAACTTGCTTTTGCAAGTTGTTTTTGTTAGAAGAGCTTGTTGATACCAATGATTATGCAATTAAAAAAGTATAAGAAATATTAAATTCAGATAACTCAGAAGTCAATTAGCAATTTGTATTTTCCAATAATGGATATATTGGTGAAACAATAACTAATTAGAAGGGATTTAGTTCACTTTTTACTCAAGTCAAATTAATTGATATTGCAGAAAGTAAAATTAATAATGTGAAAATAAGAATAACCCGACAAATAAAAAAAATCCCAAACTTTTTGCAAAAAAATTCAGGGATTTTAAAAAAATAAAAATATATTAAATACTTTTGATTTGATCTGGAATCAAATGCATTTAAATGCATTGGCATTCTTCAAGTACAAGACAAAGTTTTACTTTAAATAAAACAGTATTTATGTACGTTGACTCAGAAAGTGAGTGCTCATCCATACATTTTTTTAAAATGCACTATGTTTTCATTAAAAGCCTTCACGGTTCTATTCAAAATAAGTATTAAAATAATACCTTTATTGCTCTTATTCAAATCCTTAAGTTGGAAATTTCAAATGCCTTTACCCACAAAATAACAACACAAAAACGAATTAAGTACCAATTTTATAGTTCAAAAAGTGAGTGATCATCACTGATCAGCTTCGATTTTAAAACAAATAACGGTACATTGTGCAAACAAAAAAAAAAAGAAAAAAACAGAAAACGAAAATAAAATCATTTAAAGAAAAGTTCTAGCGAAAATCAGTTAATATTTTGTAAAAACTTTAAAATGGCACCAAAACGTAAAGAAACTACGGAAGAGGAGCGGAAAATAATAATAAATTTGCGAAAATCTAACAACACGCTACGCAAAATTGGTGAGATAGTTAAAAGACCTTATTCTTCTATCAAAAAAATCATTGATAAGTATAACAAGACGAAAAAAATTGCTAATGATCCAAGATGCGGACGCCCTCAGGCACTTTCTGATAGTGAAAAGAGGTATATTGTGCGGGAAATAAAGAAAAATCCCAAGCTACCGGCAACAGAATTAACGAGAACCATCAATACCAACTCTAAAAAGAGCGTTTGTTTAAACACAGTACGTAAAGTACTTCATGAGGGAGGGTACAGTAGCTGTGTTGCACGTAAGAAACCCTTTTTAAGTAAAGTGAACAAAGCAAAGCGACTTAAATACGCTGAATGACACCGAAATAAGACTAGCGACTTTTGGAACAGAGTGGTTTTAACAGATGAAAGAAAATTTAATATATATGGAAACGATGGCAGATGTAGTGTGGAGAAAGCCCAATGAAGAATTTAAAGAAAAAAATTTGTGTCCCACATTTAAACATGGGGGAGGATCTGTGTTAGTTTGGGGATGTATGAGCGCTGCTGGAGTTGGAAATTTGGAGATTATTGATGGGATAATGGACCACAAGAAATACATTGACATTTTAAAAACCCATCTCCAGCCTAGTGTGCAAAAATGGGTATTGCTGAAAACTTTATATTTACCCAAGACAACGACCCCAAACACACGGCACACAATACCAAGTTATGGTTATTATACAATACTCCAAAATGGATGGAAACTCCTCCCCAATCACCGGATATCAACCCTATTGAAAATTTGTGGGACCATTTAGAGAGAAAAATTAGAGAGAGGGAGATTAGAAACAAGGCTGAACTTGCCAATGCTCTGCAGGAAGAATGGGAAAAAATTCCACACCAGGTTACCCAAAACTTGGTCGATTCCCTTCCCAGAAGACTAGAAGCCATTGCTAAAAACAAAGGTTCCCATACCAAATATTAAAATTGATGTTCAGCGTGACTTTCTTGCGAAAGTTCGATATGAGCACTCACTTTTTGAAGTACAAAAAAATTAACTTATTTTTATTTACGCCTTATAATTCTGAAGTTTTTAATTTTCGTATTTATGTTTATAATAGTATTAATTATTACTTAAGAAAATGTCAAAATGTGATAAAAGTTTCTCTTTAGTACATTTAAATTAGTTTAAAAAATGTATTGTTTTATTTTATATGGGTATGAGCACTCACTTTCTGAGTCAACTGTATTTATTTAAACAAACAAAAATTTGTCAAATGATTGATTGCAAGAGTTCATTAAAAATAACAAAACGTTTATTATTTAGTAAAAAAATGAATAGTTTTTATTTCGCGAAACTTTAATTTAATTTTATGATCTTCAATTACATCGAATCTTCTAGAATTAATAATCTTCAAGCGTTGTCAAGATGACTCGTTAAAAACTCAATGTTCCCTTTTTCAAAAGACACAGCGTTGCCATCGTGCACAAGGTTGCATAAATAAGTAAGAAAAATAATCGTTTCATTTTATGTTGACAGCTCGGCCAATTCTGACCCCAAGTCGTCCTCGACTTCTTCGTCGTCGTCGATATCGAGCTCGGGAGATGCACTACACCATCTTTTCATTCTATCAGAACTAAAAACCGAACAGAATTTACGGGAACTCATTTGTAGACCTGGTATATCCTCGATTAAGTATCTGTCGTTTCCGAGGACTCGTGCCACGATGTACGGACCTCGATATTTGGGCTCTAGTTTTCGCGAATCACCAGTTGCCGGAGGCTCGTGTTCAAGAAGAACCAAATCATTTTGGTTATACATTGTAGGGCGGCTATGTTTAGTATCAAAACGTTTCTTCCAACGTTCTCGTTCATGTTCAATATTCTGGACAGCCAACTTACGTTTCTCGTTTATTGGGGTAGTATCTTCGAAAGTAACCTCATCCTGTACTGCAGCCATTAATCGATTTTGTACCACGTCGATTGGTTTATAATCAAATATCAGCTCATTAGGGCTGTAGCCCGACGTCGAATTCTTCTGAGAATTGATTGACCATTGTAAAATATGTAACGACTGATCCCAATCTTTTGTCTCTTCGGTGGTGGTACGTAGGAATGACAAAATAGTTTTGTTTGTTCGTTCAACTTGGCCATTGGCCCTAGGGGTACGAACGGCTGTCTTTATGTGTTGTATGTTGTTCCTTTCGCAAAATTCTTCAAAGATTCTCGCTGTAAACGCCGTACCGCGGTCAGAAATAATACGTCGTGGTAAACCAAAATAGCCAGTTAGCTCATTCAATACACCTATCACTGGAGCAGTTTTAGTATTTCGAACTGCCTTTACTACCACAAACTTTGTAAATGCGTCTGTGATTGCTAACACATGGGTGTTTCCCCGCTTACTCCTTACAAACGGTCCTAAATGGTCTATGTGTATTTGGCGGAACGGGAGTGGCTTCAGAACCCCATAATGCAAATTGCCTTCAGGTTTTCCTCCTTTAACCTTGTTGTAGCAACATTCGGTACATGCGGTAATATACTCTCGGAGGTATTTCCTCATACGTGGAAACCAAAAAGTTTGTTGCACTCTCTCAAAAGTCTTGTCGAGCCCATAGTGACCTATGTCGTCGTGACAATGTTGGGCAATCCGCCATCGTATGGACTTGGGTACTACCAATTTTCGTCCATCCTTTGTATTACGATAAAGACGATGATCATGTAATATGAACTCTGATTTCAACTGCTTACATTGGTCAGATTTTATTTCGCCCCGTAGAACACCAATTATATTCTTTAGTTTGTCATCCTGGATCTGCATGGTTAACACCCAGTCCTCATCTTTAACACTAACATTCATGATGAACCCCGCAGTTTCAGGTTCAATGGCGGGTAGGTCAGGTGATCTACTTAGAGCATCGACGTGGGCCATACGTGAACCCTCACGATGTACAAACTCACAATCAAACTCCAATAATTTCATCAGCCATCTGGCCACCTTCTGGAGAAGCTCCCTTTTGGTTTTAATTGTAGTAATCGCCGCACAGTCAGTGACCACACGAAACGGCTTGCCTAATAAGTAAATACGAAAACGTTCCAATGTCTCTACCACAGCCAGCACCTCCAGTTCGTAGCTGTGGTATTTTGCCTCAGTATCGGAACAATGTCGGCTAAAATAGAATACTGGATGCCATTCATCATCACCTGTGGACTGCAACAGTACCCCGGCCAGTCCTAAACTGCTCGCATCGGTATGTACCTCGTGTCGTGCCGACAAATCGTATATAGCAAGTACGGGCTTGTTACATAGAATCTCGATTAGTTTATGAAATGCTTGGTTTTGTGGTGCGCCCCATTGAAATCTGGTAATTTCATTTTTCCGTGTCAGCATTGTAAGTGGTCGTGATATTAATGCGTAATTCTCCACGAATTTCCTGAAAAATCCCGTCAGGCCCAGAAATCGTCGGACCTCGGTGGTGTTCGTTGGTATTTTAAAATTCTTAATTGCCCTGACCTTCTCGTCACCAGGCGTTATACCAGACATATTAACCGTGTGACCCAAATATGAAATTTCCTCCGCCAGGAAATTACATTTATCTAAACGTAACGTGAGCCCGCTGTCCTCCAGCGTATTTAAGAATCTATTCAAGCGATCGACACCTTCATCAACGGTCTTGCTGGGAATTATAACGTCATCCAGATATGCCAATACCTCACCCGGCTTCATTTTTCCCACAATACGGTTCATCACGGCCTGGAAAACTGCCGGGGCGTTTACGAGTCCGAAAGGCATTCGGTTGTACTCGTAATGACCCTCGAATGTAACGAACGCAGTAAATTTTCTTGATTCTTCTTCAACTTCTATTTGATGGTAGCCCATACGCAGGTCAAGAGTGGTGAAATAGCGATTTCCGGCCAATTGAGCGAACTGCTCCTCCATTACTGGCATAGGGAAGGGTATCTTCACAGTTATCATATTTAATTGCCGGTAATCTATACATAATCTGTGCTCCCCATTCTTTTTCTCAACCAGAACTATGGCCGAAGCATAGGGGGAATCAGATTTTCGTATTATTTCACTTTCAAGGAGTTCCTTTACAATGTTAGATACAATTTCACGTTTTGCAAATGCAATTCGATAAGGCCTAGAGCATATAGGTTCAGGCTTACTCACTTGTATTTTCATCTTCACCAGGTTACACTTGCCTAATTCTTGTACATTGTCCGCAAAACAAGCTCTATGGTCATTGAGAATAGATTGGAGTCGTGTGCTCCCGTCGGTTGTCAACAATTGCTTAGAATTTATGGCATTTACATTCTGTAGCCAACAGTCTCCTTCTTCTATGATTGTACGTTTACCCTTCTGACACAATACATTACGACCAATAAGTATGTCCATTGGTATCATTGTATCCTCCACAATAAATAATTCAGCTTCGGAAACTGTATCATCGATTAATACCGGTACAATCATTTTACCAATTGATGTATATTCGCCGCCTGCAAACCCCTTTAAAACCATATTACATTTAACAGATTCACCAATTTGCACAGAAAAAGACTTCCTGATCAAGCTGCGGTCGCTGCCTGAGTCAATAAATGCCACCGTCTCTACACCCTTTAATTTAACGGCTTTACAAAGTTCATTTGCCGGCTTTGGATATTCGTCGGTTATTTTGTTTACATCCGCACTTTGATTTTGTTCAGATCTGCAATCAACCGTCTTATGTGAAGTACGTTTGCATATGTTACAACGATCTTTTTTTTGTGGTTCAGGGCACGTCATCGAGTAATGTCCGTAATTGGAACAATTGTAACATTTGACCTTACTTAGCGATGGGTTAACCTCCTTCTTTATGGTTCCGGTGTTGATTGTGGTATTGTCGTTATTTTTCCTCTTCGTTCTGTTAGCTACAATTGCTGGCGTTTTGATTTCGTTGTAATAACAATAACACATTATGTCGTTGAGAAGTTGGTTACATGTTACATATTCATTGGAAATTTTTCTCTTTAAATCGTAATCGTGGATTCCATTAACAATATGGCGTGCAATCGCAGACTCTGTCAAATTACCCTTTTTACCGAATGCGTACATTTTATAATAGTATTCCTGAGGTGTCTCGTGTGGACGGCGTACCATGGCGGACATTTTAATATGAATGTCAGCTTCATTTTCAGTGTGCGGAAAATCTGCAAGAAATTTATTAACAAATTGCAACCAAGTCAAACATACTTCCTGCTGTGAATCGACCCAATATTTCGCTGGGCCTTTCATCTTCTGCTGTACGGCAAATATCAGAGACTGATCGTTCCAACCGTATGCTGTTTTTAAAACCTCAACGCGTTTCACAAACTGCGATGAGTTCACAGACTCATCCAATGACGGATCGAAGTCCGGTAGGAGTGAAATAATTTCCTTAACTTGCCCGTACGGATTGCCCGTATTCTGGTTAGGTTGAAAAACGTTGGGCGTTGCCAAGAACGGCTGTGGCATTGCATAGACACCACTAGAATGTATAGGTGGCTGTTGCACATATGTTGGTAATGTTGTGTGTCGAGCATAGACATTCTCCGGCGGTATTTGGTGAACGTAAGTTGGTGGCATTGTGTGTTGAACATAGACATTCTGTGACGGGTTATTTCGAACGAAATTCGATGACGGCACACATGGAACGTTGTGGGTAGACGTAACGTTATTCGTTGTGATTATTGGACGTTGATCACCAGCGTTAGCGTACTGGTGGGTATATACAGAACGAGCTGCTGTATCGCCATATGTATACGCATACTGATGTTGTACAGAATTATGTGATGGCATCGTTGGTACTTGCGAACAATTTGGTGTTATATCACGTTGCACCCCACCGACCGATTCCTCCGGCGTCCTAAACGTTTGCATAGGCGATGATACCATCGATGGATCGAAGTCGGGTTGTTCATAGTGATTGATTTTCATACGCAATTCTTTTATTAGCCCCTCTAATTGCACCACACGTTTTGACATATCATCGGACCCCGATCGTGATGCTATATGTGTTACCTTTAAGTTGTGACTCTCGATGCGATCAATCAATTGATTCTTCTTACCAGAGTGTGAAACTCCAATTTGCTTGCACTTCGCCTGCAGCTGTTTCACAGTAAAGGTGCGTAAATCTTCCATTGCGTCTGCCGGGAGTCCAGATCCCACTTCTGAAATATTGTCAAATGATTGATTGCAAGAGTTCATTAAAAATAACAAAACGTTTATTATTTAGTAAAAAAATGAATAGTTTTTATTTCGCGAAACTTTAATTTAATTTTATGATCTTCAATTACATCGAATCTTTTAGAATTAATAATCTTCAAGCGTTGTCAAGATGACTCGTTAAAAACTCAATGTTCCCTTTTTCAAAAGACACAGCGTTGCCATCGTGCACAAGGTTGCATAAATAAGTAAGAAAAATAATCGTTTCATTTTATGTTGACAAATTTAAATAAGTTATTTAAGTTTTTTCAAGATATTTGAATAACAATAGACAGCATTTTTTATATTTTTGTTTTAGTAAAATTAAATAACGACTTTTTGTGGAAATTTTTTAAGTTTTTAGTGCATATTTTTTATTTTTTTAGTGCAAGTTTTCGATTTTTTAGTGCATATTTTAAGCCCATATTTTCGATTTTTAGTCCATGAAAATCTCATTCCTAGTAATAACATACATGGGGTTTTATAAACACATGGGGGTTTCGTAAAAATTTCGGATTTTTTTTTGTAAAAATACTGTTTAAAAAAACAAATATTTTTTTTTTTTTTTAACCAGAATACTTTTTTTTTGCAAAACATTTTTTGCGAAAATAACATTTTTTAAAAAAATACAGTTTTTACAAAATATCGGTTTTCAAAAAACATCAGGAACATAGCTATATTAAGTATTAATTCATAAGGTAAAAAAATTGCTTTTGAAAAATAATTGATAAAAAATATTTTTGTTTGAAAAAGAAGAGAAATATTATACATATGAACATTAGACCACACCTCAAAAATTAAAATAAATACTTTATATAAGAAGGTGTACGGGTTTACTTTAGTACGCGTATTACCGTAACGAATTATGCCATTGTAATAAAATTTGGTCTGCCACAGTTTTATAAGACTAGAAATGACACAATCAAATTTCGTAACTTCGGTCCATAGTTGACCATGCGCCCCATATAAAGCCTACTCCCGCAAAACACTCAAGTACGCCTAAAACCGTAACGAATAGTGCTTTTGTAGTAGAATTTGGTATGTAATAGTTTTATAAGATGTTAAGTTAAGTAAGTAAGTATAACCTAAGCAATTATAGACAGTGTTCGAGAATAAACATTAATGCCTGTACATATTCACAAACATTTTTAAAATTTAATAAAGGTTTAAATAACAAATTTACTATGAAAATTATCCCTAATAAACGTTTGTTAAATTTAATAATCGCTTGTGAATACGGGGGTAAATATGTAAATATTAAAAAAATAACGTTTCCATGTTTGCCATCTTTGAGCACAAAATTAATACTGG
This sequence comes from Pollenia griseotomentosa, assembly GCA_963931875.1. Lineage (NCBI taxonomy): Eukaryota > Metazoa > Arthropoda > Insecta > Diptera > Polleniidae > Pollenia > Pollenia griseotomentosa. The sequence goes on from OZ007563.1 coordinate 91,088,474, forward strand.
GGGATTACTCTCTATTGCAATGCGAAAGAAAATGGTAGCAAATCTTGAGATTGGTACTCTTTAGTGCTTTTGCGCATTTGTCTTTCGCATCTTTTTATTTTTTTCTTTTCGTAAATTACACTACGTGACAAAATTTCAACAAAGTCGTAACCAAATGAATCTGACAGCTAATCTTTATGTAAAATTTTCCGCTGAATCCGAATATGAATTTTCCAAAGTAGAACAGTTTTTGCGATATTCCAAAATAACCGTTATTTGTGTTTAAAAAAATGATGTGACTGAAATGCAAATATCTTCAAAAATTGCTGGGATTGCTGATTGCTCAAGAAATGACAGAGTTACAGGGGACGGGTAGACAGGCGGGTAGAACCGGTCACTCTAAACCCAAGGATTTTAGACCAATCAGCTTATCGTCTTTTCTTTTGAAGACGTTGGAAAGACTGATTGATCTACATCTGAGGACGAAGATTGACGCCGGCATCATCAGCGGCGCTTAACACGCCTATCTTAAGGGTAGATCTGTTGAGAGTGCGTTGCATGATGTGGTGGGTTATGTTGAGCGGGGTTTGCGAACCAAGGAATACACCTTGGCGGCATTCCTGGATATAGAGGGCGCCTTTAACAATTTGAGGATAGAGGCTATTAGGCAGGCACTGTTTGATCAGAGGGTTCCGTTGTTCTTGGTCGAATGGATAACTAGGATGCTAAGCAGCAGGGTTATTCACTCGGACTGGGGAAACGAACGTTTGAGGAGATCGGTGACTAGGGGGACCCCACAGGGGGGAGTTCTCTCACCCTTATTGTGGCTCTTGGCCGTCAATGTCGTTCTGAGACGTTTTGACAGAATGGGTCAGAAGGTCGTAGCCTACGCGGATGATGTGGTGATATTGGTGTCGGGCAAGTTTCTGCCGACAATTAGCGACAACATGCAAGGGGCGCTGGGCGAACTGTCGGCATGGGCGAGTGATAAGGGACTGGGAGTTAATCCGGGGAAGACGGAGTTGGTTCTTTTCACTAGGAGGTACAGGGTGGAGGATTTTAGGCTACCGGTACTAGGAGGAGTGGAGCTTAGACTATCTGATAGTGCTAAGTATCTGGGAGTTTTTCTGGACAGCAAGCTGTCATGGGGAAGGAATACTCAGGAGAGACTTAAGAGGGGTCTCAATGCCTACTATGCTTGCAGATCATCGATAGGTAGGAGTTGGGGACTCCGGCCGTCAGTGGTGGGATGGCTGTACACTTCGGTGGTTAGACCCATTCTTACGTATGGATGCTGTGTTTGGTGGGAGTCATTGAGATTGGCTAGTCGTAGGAACCTTCTTTCTAAGGCTCAGAGGTGTGCTTCAATGGGCATGACAGGTGCCATGAGGAGTACTCCTCAGGCGGCCCTGGACGTCATTCTACATCTTCTCCCTATTGAGCAGTATGTGATGGGAATGGCGGCCAGGAGTATTCTTAGACTGAGGGAATCAGGACTGATGGGGAATGTCACTCAGGGTCACTCACGGATCCTGAGTGAGATTGAGGCGTGTGGCTATTGCCTGGGACCTCCCGGATCCACAGATTATGTGGGCACTAGGGTGGATTTTGGGCGGCTGCCGGAGGTAATAGTTCCTTCTAGGGAGAGCTGGTCAGGTAGGGGCAGATTATTTAGTGGATTTGCTATTTTCACTGATGGCTCGAAGATGAGGGGCACGGGTGCGGGGGTCTACATTGAGGATCTGAACATCAGAAGGTCATATAGGCTTCCTGACGACTGCAGTGTCTTTCAGGCGGAGGTTCTGGGGGTCATGAGGGCCGTGGAACTGATAAGGGACAACATTGATAGGGGCTCGGAGGTCACTATATATGTGGACAGCCAGGCGGCTCTTATGGCCGTAAGGGGCTGTTATGTGAACTCCAAACTGGTTGATGATTGTAGGAAGGCTCTTGGAGCAGTCTTAGGGGAGTATTTGCTAAGGTTGTGCTGGGTGCCGGGTCACTGCGACATAATCGGCAATGAGGTTGCTGATGGGTTGGCGAGACAGGGCTCGGAGATGGAGGATCCTAACTGTTTGGAGGCGGTTAGGCCTCCAATGGCATTCTATTTTGGAAGAATCAGGGAATGGACTGTGGGCGCGACCAATCGGGCCTGGGGGAACCGAACGGACTGTCGGGTATCACGGACGCTGTGGCCGGTGCTTAGTAGGTCCGATTCGGTTTTGCTGATGGGCAGGAGTAGGGTCTGCGTTAGGACCATGATAGGAATGATCACGGGCCACTGTATGATAGGCAGGATGGCGGTGAGGATGGGATCCGGATTGTCGGATATGTGCAGGTTGTGTGAGGACCCTGAGGAGTTGGAGACGGTGGAGCACATTCTGTGCCACTGTCCCAGGTTGCAGGGCAGCAGGCGGAGGTGGCTGGGCAGTAGATTCCTGGGCGAATTAGGGGATGTCTCGGGTTGCGGACTCGAGAATCTGATAGGATTCGTAATGGGGATGGCCTGGCTGCGCGAGAGTAGGCTGGGTGCTGGACGCACGTAGGGCGTATTTGGTTGAGTAGGATTTCTCTCGGGTTTGGTCCGGAACCTTCTTTCTTTCTTTCTTATTTATCCTATGCTTTCTCTGTTTATTTCACTAACTTTCTATCTCTCTAGGGCTATCTCTGAATAAGGTATCACAATGGACCATATTGGTCTCTGGGTGAGGGTGTGAAGGAGACTTCACACCGGCCTTTCTACCTACCTACCTACAGGGGACAAACGTTCAAGCTTCATTGAAAATATTATGATTTTGTTCAATTTTGCTCTTTTCAAGTTATATTTTTTAAACCAATGATTTAATAATCTTTATGTTTTATTGCATGCGACATTAGATTATTTTAATATAAACATACACAGAAAAAATTATTTTTCCAATTCAAACAAAAAATTTGTAGAATTAAAACATTTTTTGTCTGAAATCGGTCCTACAAACAAATTTGCATATTCAAACAATTTATTTGCATTTCGTTTATTGAAAAAAAACACTGATTTTTTCAAACAAATAATTTAACTGAATCAAACAAATAGTTTACTGAAAATCATATAAATTTCAAACAAATAATTTTGCTGAATCAAACAAAAAAGTTTTTGCACAAGCAATGACGCGCACACAAGCAAGCACTGTAGAGGTAGATGAAGGCAGAGCAGAGCGGCGCCGGCTGTCTTTGAGACACATTTTTTTGTTGGAATAATTTTTGAACCAAGTCTTGTTTGTACACACAATGTTTTTCTTCTTCACTCACTGTTGCTGTATCCTTTCCTTGGCAGCAGACCGACTCGACATGTTTTTCGTCATCATTTTATTTCTTGTATTTGATGTAGGTATTTAACTAAACATTTTTAAAAAATTGAATACGGGATTTTGTTTTTCATTCTTTTTTACCAACTTTGAAACCAACAAAAAATTTATTTTGTTTCTTCTAATGTTGTTGTTGTTTAAAAAGAGTGAAACGATTGTTTACCTATTATTGTTTTTGTTGTTTTTACTACAAACCTCGCCACGCTATTTTATCATCTTTCTTATAGTTGTACTTTTTCAAAGCGTCCAAAAATAGACTGTATGTGTTTTTTGTTGTTGTTCTTATATTTCACATAAATAAGTGTTGCTTACGGTCAAATAAAAAAAAATGCAAAAAAAAACGACAACATTAAAGAGCGTTAAATATTTCATACAAAATTATGAAAACTAGAAGCCAATAACGCGTATATTATATTTTTGAATAGTTGTCAACATTTCTGTTGGCTAAAATAAAAATCAAACAAAAATGTTAATTGAATCAGTAAAAAAATTTGTAGAAATTAAAAAAAATTTCAAACAAGCGTTTGTTTGAAAATAATTCAGCAATAATTTTTTCTGTGTAATGGTAGAAAAATGACAAATCTACAGAAGGTTTAGTAAATTAACCCACATAGAAATTCAATTTTATAACTTTTTTATTTTACTATAACTCTCCCATTTATTGACTCATCTTCACAAACGACCCCTGGGTTTTTTTAGAAATTTTATAACCTTTCACTAAAGAAATACATAATCCGTTTAAAATGTTTGAAGATATTTGCATTTAAGTCACATCATCTTGTTTAAAAACACAAATAACAATTATTTTGGAATATCTCAAAAACTGTTCTACTTTGGACAATTCTGACTTCATATTCGGATTTAGCGGAACATTTTACATAAAGATAAGGTGTCAAATTCATTTGGTCAAAAATTTGTCACGTAGTGTTATCACTATTTATTTCAGTCCCCATTTACATTATACGATTTTTGTCGTTGCGATTCTTACTTTATAGGCGAGAGGGGAGAAAGGAATTAAAAGGGGAACACAAGCGAGTGTACTCTTCGATTCGTTTTGTTCGCTCATTCGCTCTCTCATTGTTCTCTCATCTGACGAAAAATGTATTTAAGTTTGGTGTCACAGAATAAGTTGTAACGACAAAAATCTAACAATGTAAATACAAATCAGACCGACTTCAAAGAGGAAACGACAATAATCGCAACGACAAAAATCGTATAATGTAAATGGGGACTTATTTTAATTTTCCAATTTCAATCTTTTTTACATATTTTTACATTTCATTACTGTCAATCTGCGCCATCTTTAATTTTTATTGAAAGTATTGCTTCATTTTCAAAAAATCTTCCGAAAGTGACAGAGAGTACCAAGTTGGCATTTAAGGCCCAACCATAATATGCATAGCCTTGCTTAACCTACTGTCGGAAATTAGTAAAAAGTCTCTCAAATGTATTTAAAAACACAAAAATAAAATCAACAAACATTTGATTCCGCACGGAATGTGCGATCAGTTTGTTTCGCACTTTGCTTAAGCAAATGACAGTTTTATAAAATTTAACAAAAAGTTTCCCTAAGTTCAATATGGTTTGCCTCATATGATTTACATGTATTCGTACATTTGCTTAAGCCAACTTAAGCACATTATGGATGGGTCTTTAGTTTTCGCATCGCAAAAGAGAATAGCCCCCCTGTTCTTTTCCAACTCAACAAAAAAATGAAAACATTTAATTCCGTTCGATTTTTTTTTTAAACCATAAAAATCTTAGCGCCCTTTTGTCTGGTAAAAGAAACCAGAAATTTTTTACAAAAACAAACTACATACATATGTATACGTACGAAAAAAATACAACCCTGCAAATAATAGGACTAGTCCAAACACGCGTGTAAAATGTAGCCCACAATTGACTAGGACTAGTCCAAACGTAACCCAAACGTATCGAAAAAACATGGCCTATTTAACATTACGATGTCCTAGGCAGTACCATATAACCCAGCTTTGGACTACAAAAAACGAAAACATGTCGTTTAAAAACGAAGACATGTCGTCTCACTACAAACACTTTTTAACAATGACATCGTCCATGCTTGCATTACATTGGACCAGTCCATGGAGTAGTCCATTTTATCAAAATGGATCAGGTTGTCCAATAATATTTGCAGGGAAGATGCCAGCAAAAAAATTTTACACAAACAAAACATACACAATACACAGACAAGCTAATCGTGCCAGGGCTGCTAGATACTTTATTTATTTCCTTGTTAAAAAAAAAAATAAAATCCCCAAAAATCCCCAAATTAAAAAACAACACCTTAAAAAATTATTTTTTTTCTGACCAGATGAAATATTTTCTTAAAAATAATAAGAAAAATTTTAATCAGAAATCCCCGAAAATCCCCAAATAAAAATGTTTAGTAAAAAAAATCATTTTATTTTGTTTGTAGCGACTGGTTTCGGCACGCTTTTTTAAATTCTTTTTATGCGATTTCAGTGAGGAATTACAAGCAGATCAACATGCTGTTTTTGAAGACGAATGAGCTAATTTCAAGAATTTGGAGCTTGTTCAATCGGTTTTAGCCATTTTTAAAATCAACAATTAAAATACATATATCCGTCATTTATTTAATACTTCGATGCATTCTTTTTCATAAATTTTATTATATTGTCTCTCATATTTAATTTTTTTTGGGGGGAACAAATTGTCTTTAAAAAATCAAAAATTGTATGTGTTGTCAACGGTTTTATACCTATTCTTTTTTAAAATTCTTCTTTTTTAAAACACTCGCTCAAGATAAATAACAAAAGTTTATTAAGTACCTTTTACACACTTAACAAAAATGGTAATCCTAATTAGGACCCTTTACACCTTATTCGTTGTTGATAAGAGTAAGATAAAAGTTTTGCTACTTTTTTTGTATTATTTTATATACGAAACAAAGAAAAATAAGCGTAAATAATAAAATAAGGAAAAATATATTCAAAATGTGTGAAATACCCGAATTTTTCGAAAAAATGTTTAATATGTATGTTTAATACAAGTATTTCCAAAACATTATTAAACAAAAATTATTTAATTAGGTACTCAAATACCTGAAGTTGGTGGTTCCATTATGTGTAATATCTTTTAGAAGACTTAATATAATACAATATACCAGCGCCCAAAATATCAAATTTTTAAATTATAAACCACGTCACGCAAAATTTGTAAAAATTATTTGATTTTGACCGCTCACTTCCAACGAAGTAAATTATTAAAAACAATAATTTTAGCAATTATTGATGTAGAATTTTATTTACTTTCACCCAATATCAAACATGAGTGTGAAGGATAAAGTGAAGCTTTTGAATTCATCCTTTTAATTTCAACCTCTGTGCATCGTTTTGTTTTAAAACACAACACAAAGCAGCACAAGACAACACTAAAAACGCAGACGACAAAATCAAAGGCAATTAAAGGCAACAGCAACGCCAATTTTTCTTTGAAAATACTAAACATATGTTAACAGTCATTGAAATATGACAATATTGCCAACGGGAATACGAAATTGAAACAAAACATAAAAAACGGCGTTGCTTACTGTTGACGACGCCAAATAGAATTATAGTGATCATTTTTCACAGAACCAATGGTTTCTCAAAATACCTATGGTTTTTCGTAAAACATTACCACTTTTTTAATAAAATGCTTTTTCATAATTTTACCAAATTTATATAAAATTTTTTTTGCAGCAATGAACCCACAAAGCGTGATTTGGATGTATTAAATGCTATATTCCATGTATCCCTTGATAAGACTATTTATCCCAATATTCATTCCTGGAAAGCAACAATTATGCGTTATCCTAATGAGGAAATGGACTAGTAAGTTTTCCATTATTATTGATGAGGTTTTTAATTCAATATAAATAAAAACATACAATTTTTTTCAACAGTTTCCCTTCGCCACGAACCGTTAAGAAATCTCACTCATTTATGGCAACAAGTGGCAACAGAAAAGACTTCTATGTACAGCCACAAACTCCAACATCACTGCAAAAATCATACTTATTCGTAGACTCGAATACAAGTTTTTTAATGCTAAATTTGTCAAGACAGCAGTCGCCAAAGGCAACTACGACAGCATTATCACTGTCATCTTCAGCAAGTGGTGGTATCATTAAAGAGTCACTATTGCAACTGCCAACGGCAAAGCGTTTATTTATGTCACCAGGACGATCAAAATCAACGACTGCCATTTTATTAGCTAACAACAGAAATGTAAGCGATACTTCAAGTACAACAACTGCAAATGCAACAACCAGCGGAACAGCAACATTTACTACAACAGATGTATCAAATGTAGCCACATTAAAAATGCCAGTTCATCAACAACTGCAAACTCAAAAGCCTCGGACACCGCTTAATAAGTTACGTGGCCTTTTTAGTGCCTATCGGGAATGCCTAGATAATAGTCCACTTTCAACATCATCTGCATCGCCCCAAAGTTTGCAATAATAGTTAGTTTACAGTGTTTTGGAATTTATATTAACTTCGACTTAACTGAGCGGCAAGCGTTTTTTTTATGTCAAATCTTCATATTTTCATACGGTTTGTTCGAAACTTAACTTAAGAATAGTTTTCTATTGAAAATGTATTGGCAATCTATAAAAAACGATTCCGCTCTTGTTTATGTAGCTCAGTAACACTTCCTGAGACTTATTTACATATGTATATGTTCGAAAAAAAAAATTGTGTTAAAATTAAGTTTTTAGTTTGTTTTTAAAGCATTTCAATTATAAATTTGTTTTTTTGTTTCTATTTTGTTTTTGCAAATAGTTTTCAGGTATGTGATAGAAAACGATTTTAAAAACAAAACGAAAAATCGAACATTTCGTTTTCAGTTTTTTTTGATTCCTAATACATTTTCTTTTTTTCCTGTTTATACTGTGCTTTGAGCAAAAAAAATAAAACTATAATCCAGAAAAGAATTTTGAAATCGATCGAAATTTATTACACCTGCTAAAACAATCGTTTTGAAATCTATCGATTTTCATCACATACTTGATTTTTTTGTATTGAATATTCTTCGCAATTTATTTTAATATCAAATTATATTTTAACTAAAACTATTTCAAACACACACACGTACTCATATTTTTATTGTTTTTTTTTTTGCGTATTCCTTATACATTACAATCAATTTATCATTATTTATACATAATTTTTCTATTGATGCAGATTAAAATATATATTACATACATAATAGTATTATATAAAATCGCTTTGAAGAAAACTCAATATATTCAATCAATTTCAATACACGTATTAATAAAATTAAATTTATTTCTTTCATCATTTAAGACGAAAATACTAACGAAAAAGTTGCAAAATAGTTGACAATAAATATTCAAAGAAAACTTAAAATATATTCGAAACCCGTGTAGAGTGTAAATTACACATGGACCCAGCTTTGAAAAAAATACATTTTTAATTTTTTCCTAAATATATTTTTTAACAAACAAGTTAAATGAAATTGGGTCTAAAATTTTTGCTAAAATTTTTTTTGTACTGAAAATCCGTTTGATACAAAACTCATAACAAAAGTTTTTGCAAAAAAAAAAAAAAAAAAACTAACAAAACCTTTTGGTTAACTGAGATTTAAATATGAACGTGTAATTTAAATTTTGCTCGTCACCATCATTTGTATGTTGTAGCACTCATTTTAAGAGTTTAAATTTTTCAGAATTTTCCGTTTGTTTCCAAAGATTCTAATTTTATTTCAATACCCAACAAAGATTGCGTACAGAAAATACTTAGATCTTAATTGTGTAAATCGCAACGCCAACAATTACATTGAAAACACCAACAAAGTCAAAAATATTTCATAATTTTGTTGTTGCTTTCTACAGAAATTCAAATTGCGTTTTAAAATTTAAAAATTGAATACAAATTTCTGTAGAAAAGAACAAAAAAATTACACAATATTGTAACGTTACTGCCTTTTCAATAACGTTTTCGGTTTATTTTTTTTATAATAAAAAAATAAAACACAACACTTTAAACACTGTTTACAATTTATAACACTTATGTATTTATTAAGAACTTAGTCACTTTAACAACCGTAATTTATTATTGCGACCTCTATTAATGATCTGCACACTTAAACGTTTAAAGTAAAACTCATTTGGCAACGTCATTTCGCAAGTATTTATACTAAATAACACTTATCTAGAAAGCTCCAGAATGTTTCCCGTATGTTCGAGCTTTTACTATTTGATTTTAACGACTAATACATTGATTATGTTATGAATTTTAAACTTAGCGTCTATTATGTTATTATTAACGACATCTATGGTTAAATAGTTGCATCACTTATCCTATAGCTTTTTTTAACGGACTTTTTAACATCTAGAGCATTCTGCACATTGGGCTTGAAGTATGTATAATGATGTATAACAATTTTTAATAACAATGTAAACTAATGAAATTACTTATGAATACAAGACACATAATAAATACATGATAACTAATAAATACAAGATAACTAATAAATACAACTAATTCTTAACTAAAGTTACTTTCGTAACAATATTTTGCCTTTGTTTTTGCTTTCAATGTAATATTTGACGTTCGCTATTGTGCCAAAAATCCTTATTTATGAGGTAAAATATATTTTCCAATTAAACTTTATGTATTGAAAATGGCTACATGAAATAACCCCCCAAAATATAAACCCCCAACAAATAATGAAATAACACCCCAAAGTGTGGGGTCTGTCATATTTCATATGCAATTAATTTTGAAAAGGAAATAAACCCCTAACGAAATGAAATAATTCCCTAATTTTTTGGGGCTCATTTCATTTAAATAAGACCCCAATTTTTGAACAGAAATAAGAGCCCAATATGTATAATACAATTTATTTTAGAGTTTTGCTTTAAAGAATCGCGCGATAGATATCATGGATGGGACTTCGGCCAACCAACTTCGCTAACTAAAGCTTTTCGGCAAAGACGACCTTCGGCCGGACTCCTCTATGGTATAACAAGCACTGGCATCGCTAACTTAAGCTTCTCTTCATAGCCAGCCTTTGGCCGTGCGCAAAGATTTTCTCCTCTGTAGTATACGCAGAAAAACTTTAGTTAGCGAAGTCGGTCTTTGTTAAACCATAGAGGAGGAGGAAATGGTTGCGCCCGGCCGAAGGTCTGCTATGCAGGGCAGCTTTACTTAGCGAAGCAGGTATTTTGTATACCAAAGTGGAGAAAATCCTTGCGCCCAAAAACGTTTTCATTATAAATTTGAAAATGACAAAATTCCCCAAAAAAATATATTGGGGCTTTATTTCATAATGATTTTTTTGAGGATAAATTCATATGAAATAATCCCCCAATTAAAAAAATGAAATAACACCCCAAACAAAATGAAATAATCTCCTAAATATCGTTATTATTGTTATCTGTACAAACTTTTAGGGTGTTATTCCATTATTTTTTGGGGGTTATATTTTGGGGGCGTTGTTTCATGCCGCCATTGAAAATATTCATAACAAACTGGCCGGCCCGGCTTTGCTCGGTAGGTGATTACTAATGATCGATGGAGCCGTTTTATGATTTAAGGTAAATCGAAAAAAGTAGGCGTAAAAGTGGGCGGGGCAAAATTTTCTTTCCGTACAAACCTAAGTTGGACCATGGCGATCATTTTAAAGAAAAAATCATCCAAATCAGGTCGGTCATACATTATACATATCCCTTGGCGGCTATAATGGCCATACATTTGACCCATCTAGGGGCATCCTAGGCGCTGCAGTGGCCAAAATTTAAGAATTTCATTAAACCGCCATATTTGTATGGGAGCTTCCCTAAGGGGTGGAGATACATTGCAAGTATGTTTTGAGAAAAGGTTAAGAACATAAAACTAATGGAGGTCGGTCATACATTTTATTCCCCTAGGGGCGATTTCTTGGCAGTTATTGAGCATTTTGTATAGGAGCTTCTTTAATGAATAGAGATAGCGGGTAGGTATGTTAGAATCAAATGATGGGGATGAAAAATAAAGTGGGGTTGGTCATACATTTGACCCGTCTAAGGTCATCCTAGGCGCTGCAGGCCCAAATTTAAGAATTTTATTAAACCGCTATATTTGTATGGTTGAAATATGTAGAATAGCTGGGTCAAATGTTTGACAAACCCGAATTAAGTTAAAACACAGGGGCGCCGCTTGTCTCAGAAAAAGTGTCCAATTCCAGCACAGTGTTATCAAAAAAAACTGTTAGGGTAGTCAGTTTAGATTTTTTTGATAAAAAAAAAAATGGAAAAATGCCACTTTTTATACAACAAACACAAGGAAAAAGTTTTAAACTTAAGCTTCGTTCACAATGGGAGGTACAAGTTCATTTTCTTTCTTCTTTCTTCCCAAATTATTTCATGTATTTTCCTTTCATTTTTCAAAACAAAAATGTAACATGTCTTTTAAAAAAGTTGAGTCTCCTTCTACTTCAGCAACAATTTGTATAAAATATTTCTAACAATTTTATTTAGTTTTAAATGAAAATTTTAACAAAATGTTTAAAAAAAATAATAAATAAGTAATATTGTTGTAGGCAAAATTTGAAAACGGTTTCTTAATGCAAAATTTGTGAGTTTGTGAAAAAAATTGTTGCTGTATTTTGAACACCAGTGAAAATGTTGCTGCCTATTGCGAACCAAGCTTTAAAGTTTAACCAGTGTTTAAAAGTTAACCCAGTGTTTAAAAGTTGCAAGATTACATTTTTTTTTATTTTTCCATTTACAACGTACTACTAATAAGATAATTAATCAAATTACTTTTTACGCATTCGTTAGGCATCTTGAAAAACAAAAATATTTGACATTTAATTGACAGGTTCCTTCACTTTTTTTGACACGTCAAATATGTATGTACAACTTTACACTTTTAAATTATAATCAAGACCGGTAACTTCAACATGAGTACAATTTTCCATTTTTTTCTTTTTCGTAACCATTTTCAAGTTTATTTTAAATCACATTTTCATTTGCATGTTGCTTTTAAGTACTTTAAAACTTATTAAAGATTATATTTAAAAAAAAGAAAACAAATAATGTGGAATATTAAATACTGATTTTTTTTAAACTGACTTATATTAAGTGCTTTAAGCATGATGTACTTTTATGGCTTTTTTAAAGATTAAGGAAAGTAGAACATTTGTCTTCTATTTTCTAAAGGAAACTTCTTTAAAAAATCCAAAATTTTTTTTAATAAAAGTTAAACTGCTGAAATGAAAAAATAACTGTGTTTGAGAAAAAATTAAGATGGTTTGTAAACAGAGCAATTTACACAAAAAACTTACTTTGTATAACAAGATCTATGGAATACCCTGGTAGGTATTGTTAACTGAAGTTATCGTTTTGATTATTTTCCTTTCTTGTCTGAATATTTTTGATATTTTTAAAGAAAAATTTATTCTAATAACTTTTTTTTTTACTTTTATAAATTTAAAATAAGAAATGAGTTTAAAACCATGGGAACGTATTGCTTGGAGTCCAGAACATCAACAAATCATTTACCGCGACTGGGGCTTGTTTTACACGCACAAACAACAATTAGATATAGCGGTTCATTATTATAATAAATCTTTAGATCTAAAACAGAATGATCTACAAGCATTGTATTTTCGCAGTCGCTGCAAGCGTAATATAGCCCAAACCGATGGGGCTTTAGAAGATGGTTTAGCAGCGATGGGTAAGAAATTATAAACATAAGTAAATATTATGTACAACTCGAATGTCGTTTTGGAACAAACGTTGCAAATTAAGAGTTGTGATTAGGGGTCCTAATTACTGGTCTTTTTTAAACATTTTTCTTTTCTTGTCAGAACTCTCATAATTTCTTTTTAAATAATTACATATCGCTAATTTGCTGCAACGTCGTCATAACTTAAAAAAACATTTCCAAATAAACATGCTTAAAGTTTTTAATTTGCTCTAACCACTTAGAAAAAACAACGACACATTCTCTTTAAACGGGGAAAGTTTAAAAGACAAAGATGATTTTTACACACAATATAAAGAAAAACATAGCGAACAATTCTGCATCACTAACTCCAAAACTTCATTTGTTGAGTAATGACGACGTTGCAGCAAATAAGCATATGTATGAGGCTCATTCAAATTTTTGGAAAATTGATATGGTAGCAAGTTTTTTACTTATCAATAGATGCATTAAACTGTCTGCACATGTCAACGCAAATATAAGGTGTATTTATTTACTAAAAATTGTTACGAGTTTGTAAGAATCGTTACTGAAAAGTGTTCATTAACTAGAGTTGTCAAATATTCGTATATTTTTAAAAACCGGGTTTCGAATACTTTAAAACCCCGACTTCTAAAAAAAATAGGATTTTCGGTTTTGTAACTAAAAACCGTTTTTTTAAGTTATTTATTAAATAAAAAAGTTAAACAGAACAAGCATTTTGTACGTACATATCGTCACCTAAAACGCAAAAAGCCCTAACTAACCAAAAATTTAAAATCGACTTTTACATTAAATCTGATGTATTGCATCAACGCAAATGTCCACAAAAGATGTTGGAATATTACGACCAACATTAGCGAGTTTATTGACAAAAAACAAAAGGCCCTATCTACAAAAGATTATATTGTAAACGCTAAAAGGCCTAACTAACAGTTTGCATAATATGCAAAATTTAAAATTATCAAAACAACTGCTAGATTTTAAAAGAAAAATAAATTATAAACAGTTTAAAGCGATTTATCAATTTAACATTTTAAATGGCTTTTGCTTCTCCTGTAAAATTTTCAAAATGTTAGATAGGGCCTTTTGTATTTTAGGTGACGATATGTACTTCAGAACTAAAACGTATAATACTTGTTAGGTATATTACCACATTAAATGTAAGTGAGATGTAAATAGAGATCAGTTTAATAAAACAAACAATTATTTTTTTTTATACCCACACCACAATGGTGGAAAGGTTATTATGCGTTTGTTCTGATGTGTGCAACACTAAAAAATATTGGTGCTAGACCCACCTCTTAGTATGTCGATCGGCTGGTTGTCTGTCCATGTAAAGTCCAGGTCGGAATTTTGATAAAATTTAATAAATACATTTCAATTGTCACTAGGACGAATCCTATTGAAAATGGTGAATTGTTTCCGGAATAGTCTTTGTTCCCATAAACTATCTTATTATCTTGGTAATAAGATAAAAGTTGTCTCAAAAATATTTTTTTGCATTTCTTAACTAAGTTTTTAAAACGTTAATTGTCAGTAATGTCATGTAGATCCGATCTAATTTGGAAGATATTTTAGAAAATGTATCTCTGTAGTCAAAATCCGCTTTTCAGCCACTGTTATTAATTGTTTTTGACCTTTTAGCTGGGGTTTGAATTTTTGTTAAGGTAGCATTAAGCGGTTCTTCTATTACGGTTTACAACTCAACTCTAGTTCAGTTGAAATTTTGCAATTTTTGTATTATGGCTTACAACTCTTTTTTAGAGCGGTTTACAAAAACATCAGAAAAAAAAACATGAACTCAGTTGTGTTGTTCTTCTGCAAGTTCAATAGCTTGGTTCTGTTATGAATATGTTATGTATAGTGGCAACAATTAAAATACTGTTGTGAAAAACGAAAGTGGGTACTAAAAAATATCATCGAATGCAAGATAATTAAAAAATTAAATATGTATGAGAAAAAGTCGATTATTCGAGACCAAAAAACCGATTTCTCGAATACTTCGAAAACAGGCCTTTTTAAAAACCTGGTTTTAAAAAACCGAAAAAATCGATTTTTCGAATACTTCGGAAATCGGGTTTGACAACTCTATTCATTAACCTAAAAAATTTGCAAGTAGAGAGCGTCGAAAGATTGTAAAAAACTGATAGTCTTGTATATTTTAACTGTTAAACTTTTCACATGTAAGAATTTTTAAAACAGATGTTTCTTTCAAGTTTTGTTTACAAAACAAACTTGAAAATGTGTGACAAAATAATTTTTATATATATTTTTTCTTAAATTAAGGAACAGTAACCATGTGTAAACAGTTCACAACATTTCAATCAAGAAAGACAAAATTTCGTATCATACTACTTCTAATCTAACTTGCTAGTTTTCGATGGTAAAGCGTTTATTTACTTTTTTTATTTTTTACTTGGGAGAAAAATTATCTAAACTTTTAATTAACTATCTCGTTGCAAGTTTCTGCTAGTAAAGTAAATGAACACACCTATTATAAAACTACCAACAAACCAATTTGTCAAAAACTGTGAAAAAGTACGTTTTGTGCTGCGGCTCTTTATAAAATCATTTATTATCAATAGTCATTTTATGTTATAAAATGAGCTTAATCGAGAAAAAACTAAATCGTCGCATGCTTGAAGTTGTAGCATGAGACTAGCTGCTATTCAGTTATTGCTAAGTTTACAATCCATGGTCCTTGCTCGTTAAACTCTGAATCGTTCCGGTGCTTAGAACCGATTGCCACGAAGTAGATTTTGTTTTGTATAGGTAATCTAGTCAAAAACAACTAGATTTGGCTTAAAATCTCGTAAGTACTAGATTTCGCTATAGTGTAAACGGACTATAAGGAAAGAGCAGTTTTAAAGTGTAAAAAGTATGCGTATATGTACATTAGACCGACTTACCTTGCATGGAGCTGAAAAAGGTGTTTTTGTTACCCCTCTGAAAATAAAGCTGATATGTTTTATGATGATTCCCAAAATATTTTGGTTCTAGCGTTGATCATCCGTGAGCTGGACCATTTTTAAAAAGGGCTTTTTTCAGTTTTTTGATTTTTTTTGCACTTTGCTCCAAGACGACATAAATAAAATTGGGAATCATCATAAACATATCAAGCTTTATTTTCAGAGGGGTAACAAAAACACCTTTTTCAGCTCCATACAAGGTAAGTCGGTCTAATGTACATATACGCATACTTTTTACACTTTAAAACTGCTCTTTCCTTATAGTCCGTTTACACTATAGCGAAATCTAGTACTTACGAGATTTTAAGCCAAATCTAGTTGTTTTTGACTAGATTACCTATACAAAACAAAATCTACTTCGTGACAATCGGTTCTAAGCACCGAACGAAAAAAAAAACATTTTTTTCAGCTCCATACAAGGTGAGTCGGTCTACCCTATATATGAAAAAAGATAAAATATATCGCGTTTTTTGTGAATAACATTATTTTAAAACAGATTCAATTTGAAAAGCAAAACATTATTTCCACATACGTAGAATTTGTAAGAAAACCCGAAACAAAAGTTTGTATTTAGTTCAATATCTCAATTAGTAGGTCGCAAGTGGTCAAGTTTTATATACCATTGGATGCTGCTTCAAAAACTATTTTCGATAATACCAAATTTTATTTATGTCGTCTTGGAGCAAAGTACAATAAATTCGAAAAACTGAAAAAAGACTTTTTTAGAAATGGTCCAGCTCACTGATGGCCAACGCTAGAACTAAAATATTTTGGGAATCATCATAAAACATATCAAGCTTTATTTTCAGAGGGGTAACAAAATCACTTTTTTTTTGAGTCGCTCTAATGTTCATACTTAAACCAAATGCCCACTATATACATATTACAGATGGCAACTGATGTCGATTTCAGTTGTCAAATAAGAAATATTTAGGCAACCGTAAAATTTTGGTTGCTGTGTAGATTTTTCAAGTGAAAAGACGCAAAAAGCTAAAAACAAGTACTTTTAATTTGGGAAATTTGACAACGCAACTGAAGTGTCAAAAGAACTCGTTAATCCTCGCTAATAAATTTTTTGTTCCCAAGAAAAACTTTAAGAGCTAAATTTTTGTTTACTTAGCTAGCGGGTCAGCTTTTATAACCCTTAACCGTCTTAAGAGGTAAACTGATTTTTTTCCTTTAATGTTTTTTATTGGCGCATTACATTTTGATGTGACAGCAACTTAAAATTGACGTCGACATGACAACTACTTATATAATAGAGGTGATTGTATCTATTGGAAGTTTAACTTTAAAAATTTTTATTAATATCACTTTATCTTGTTCACAAAACAAATTTTTTAATAAATCCTATTTTAATTGAAAAAGCAATTGATGACAACAATGCACCTATTAATTTGGAAATTTGTGATGCCTTATATGAGTTAAATAAATTTGAAGATTATAAAGTTCAGTTGCACGATAATACTCGGAAATTTTTTGGCAAAAAAGTTGCCTCTTTTCTCAATCGTATAACTGTGGTAAGATAAAAAATTATTTTAAATAGTTTTTTAATACTATGTATATAATTTTTTAATTTCAGGTTGATGAGAATTTCAAAGATACTATTGGTAACACTTTAGGACCGTTCATTTTAAAAAACGAAAAACATTTTGCTGCGGTTTTAGAAAAAATCGAACGTGAAAAACATTTTGACCCCAGACCTTTATGGAAGATACTCAAAGAGCAAGAGAAATGTGATGTGTTGAGTGTATTGGAAAAAGAGGTGAATAATATAATATATGAATATTTAAGTAAACCAGGTAATTGAAAAGATTTTAAAGAAATAATGTAAGGTCCGTTGACCAGGGGCCTAATTCTGGCATTCGTGATCGAGTACTTTCTCGATTCGAAAGCATTTTATTTCAGTCAATACTGAACGAATCGAAATTATTTTTTCAGTATGGTGACACTCAAATGAATGCTTTACAATAACGAAAAATTAAATCCAATTCGTTCAATATTGACGGAAATAAATTGATATTAAATCGCTTTCTAATCGAGAAATTACTCGATCACGACTACCAGAATCTGGCCCCAGATTGAGAATTTTTGGGCTTCACAAAATTTTCTACATTACCTAATACCAACTTTGCAACTTTAATTAAAAAATTCTAATAAATATTCTAATTTGTAATTAGACTTTTCTCCACGATTTCCAGGGAATTTATGCCTCCAACTCATCTGTATTGAGTTTTAAACTGTAATAGGGGCATATGTTAATTGTTTTCAAATATTGAAATTTAAAACTGATTTCTGCTATTTAAAAATTTCTGTTAATATTTCAAATTTTTAATTATTTTTTAAATATTTCCTTAGGAACTTTTATTATCACCCCGTGAACTTGCACGTCGGCGTCGTGCTTTTAAAGTTTTCAATCAGATCTATTTCAATAAAAGTTGGATCGATGTTATTTTCCTAAAATACTTGAGAGAAAATAAAGAGCTTTTGTTACCACAATCAAAAGTTTCTACTCCATTTTTGCGCCAACTAACGCATACAAAATACGATGTGGTGATTAAATTTCTGGTAATGTATTTCTCAAAAATGTTTTTCTTTCAAAATTAAACACATTTTCATTATACATACATAATTTGGAAAATTTTTAACAGAAAATGTTGCAAGCCCGTAGCCCGCTGTATACCGAACAAGCACGCAAATGTCCCGATAAAAAAGTATTCGATAAGCATCGTGAGGCCCATTTAAATCGTGTACAATATCAGACACGTCGTACAATGTTAACAAAAATGCGAAACATTAAACGTCTTAGACAAGAGGGTGAAATAAAGGTGAGTAAAGTCGTTTGTATTTTAATGATAAATATTGAAATTATACATACATATTGCGATTTTTTTTAGAAACTTTCAAAATACGTTGAAAGTGTTATGGGAGACTATGTAGTTTTAAAAACTTATCGTGTTATGCCTTGGAAGTTTGAATTTATTAACGAGGTTTATAACACTTTGGCATTAGCTCATGCTGATCGCTATACCGTAAATGAAAATTTATTAAAAATCAAGGAAAAGGAGCGTTTACTGGTACTGCTACGTATGCCGACCGATAAATATAAAGATGTTGTACAATTTGTTTTTGGTGATAAGTCCACCTATCAAGAACCAGATGCTCCCGATTATAATTTAATAG
The DNA here is from genome assembly GCA_963931875.1 of Pollenia griseotomentosa. Taxonomy (NCBI): domain Eukaryota; kingdom Metazoa; phylum Arthropoda; class Insecta; order Diptera; family Polleniidae; genus Pollenia; species Pollenia griseotomentosa. The sequence continues at coordinate 91,107,674 of OZ007563.1, forward strand.
CTTACAAGTTAAGTTCAGTTTTTTAATCTTTGATATTTTTTTTAACTTAAATGCTACTTCGTTTTTTTTTAGAAAATTTCTAGCCCGTTTAGAAAAACGCATGATATTTGCTAAATATTCCATAGAAAAATGCTATTTATTGCATGAAATTGCTCGAGCTCATTTAGCACAAAGCCGTTTTGATGAATGTTGTTCGAGTGCTCGCAAAGCTGTAGAAGGTTTGTGAACATAATTACACCATTTATCGTTGCTATTTAGAAATTTATAATTATACTCGAGAAATTTAAAATTACAGTTTAAAATTCTTTAATTATATACCCTTCACCACAGTTGGAATGGGTGTTTATAAGTTTGTCATTTCGTTTGAAATTTCTAGAATATCGCCGTTAGATCCTATAAAGTATGTATGTATATTCTGAGTCCTTATGAGCGAATTGACTTAATCTGGTATGTCACAGAATAAAATAGAATTTGTTTTCATTCCGTGTTACCAAATCGATCAAGTTTGGTTTAGCTTCTTCAGATATTTTTATTTTTAATTTAAACGAAAAAAAAAAATCAAAAAATTATTTTTTGCATTAAGTATGGCAACAATACGAAAAATACACACAGCTGATTGTTGTAAACAAAAAGCATAGAAAGAGAAAATGAAAAAATATTTTTGTGTTGGTATAAAATATAAAAATGCCTGGCATATCCAATGTTGCAGCAATAGAGGAACTGAATCAACATTTCGTTGAAAAATTGCGTAAACGACATTTGAGGGATTCATCAGATCCTTTGTCATACCGAAATGAAATGTAAGTTGCAAAAGTGCATATTTTGTTATTAAACTTTATGTTCACAAAAAAGGTTAGACCCCTGAGATCATTAAAGAAATTCAAACGCCAATTACACCTTGTTGTTATTGATTTTGTAAATTTGTTTGCTTCTCCTGTAAAAAAATAAAAAGTGTGGTTACGCCCTTTTGCATTTTAGGTGACGATATGTATGTAAATTTGTTTGCAAACAAAAATCATATGTGTAGTGCCGGTTCACATGAGGAGCCGCAGAACACAACGTACTTTTTCACACACTTAAAATTTTTTGGAAATTGAGGTTTATTTGTTTCAGCCCCTTAAAAAACTGCATGAACTTGGAAGTGGAAACAAGTTTTTTGCTTACCAAAAGATGAATCAAACTGCCGTAAGTCAACACATTAAATGTCAAGGATGTTTAATATCAAACCAATTTTATACATATCGAAAAAAGTACGTTTTGTTAAAAAAAAATTAAAAAAAGTAGGTACGTTTTGTTTAAAAAAATATTTAAATTTTCTACAGATTCTTGTAATTCTTCCATGTTTTAATTATACTATTGTATTAATTATTTTTTTTATAACACTCATTCACCAAACAATAGTTAAATTATTGCAATTATTGGTGGCTATTCTTGAAAACTCGTCGAAGTAATACAATTTACATTAAAACAAAAGCAAAGTTTAAAAAATAGTTTTTGTTTATCATACATTTCTAAAATTAAATAAACGTGAGAATTTTGACGCGTTTCTCTCTCTTTAAAAAACGGTAAATTGTATGATCAACACAAAAACAATTTCTTAAACTTTGTTTTTGTGTTAATGAAAATTTTCACTTTTTCGACGCGTTTTCAAGAAAAGCCACCATTATTTAACAGTTAATTTTAACGAAAATAAAATGACACAAATAAACGTCAAAAAAATTAAGAATATTCACCCTTATTGTGTTTGCCGTATTTAAAATACGCCTACGATTGTTTGGTAAAAGATTGAAGAGAACGTGATCTTATTTCCTTTTATCTATTACCAAACAGTCGAAGGCGTATTTTAAATACGCCAAACACAATAAGGGTAATTAAGAAATGTTATGTTATTAAAACAACTACACGAATAAATGACAAAAACAATGAAAAAAGCACGTTAAAAAAAATTAAAAAAGTGCGTTTTGGTATGCACCAATTTTTTTTAGAACCCTTTTCTTGGTTAAAAAAAATATGCTAACTAGATTTTTTCTTAAAGATTTCAACCCAAATATTATAAAAATATCAAAAAACCAATTTGTCAAAAATGCGAAAAAGTACGTTTTGTTCTGCGGCTCCTAATATATGTTACTTAAAAAATCAACTCCACTTAAAAAATTTAAAGTGGTTTCAAATCTATAAAATTTTTCGGTTTACGTTTTCTGAAGAAGACAAATACGTTTTTAATTTCACTTTTGATCGGAATTTGTTTCTGTGACATGCCTGAATGATGTTGAAATGGGCTTTCAAAAGACCCTAGATATGATAGGGAATAAGTTGTTGAATATAGTCCGGAATGTGTAAAAGAACAACCGAACTCAATATACTTTATTTATTTTTATAACTTTATTTATTCTTATAACTTTATGTTTTTATCGCACTATGTTGAAGGGTATATAAATTCGGCGTAACCGAATATTTAGAACTTTGAAATAAGATTTTAATTAGTGTCCTTTAAAGTCATGGGCACCGCATTAAAAGACTTGCTCATCTTTCAAGGCCAGTAAAGATGAACGCCATTTTGAATCTTTTTTATTTAGCGAGGTTTGGGCTATAAAACGATGTTAAAATTTCAATTCGCTGTTTTGCAAATATGTAGTTTTTTACTTGTACAGCTATCTTTGATTGCAAAGCCCTCATGTAGTATTCTTACCCGGTTTTTGCAGGTCATTATTCAAAACACTTCTAACCTTAGCAACTACAGAGCTTTATGGATATTTTGCTTTGGTGTTACTGTTGCTTTTTCGATCCAATTTATATATCTCGAATCGTGATATATTCTATATACATGTATATATTTGAGTTTTTTTAAAAACAAAAAAAAAAACTAAATTTATTTTTTTCAGAAACTAAAAATTGTAATAGTCTTTTATGGCATTTCCTTAGCATTATGCTGATTGTTAAATCTCATGCTGTTTTGCATAAAATTGAACGTGGCAAAGAGGCTCTGGAGGAGGCCCTTGTCATAGCCCAACGTCTTAAGAGCGACAGATTATGTTCATTTATTGAAATTTGTCGTGCTATAAATGATCAAGAAATATCATTGAAGAAACGTAACCAATCGGTAGACTCTGTGCGTAAACGTCGCAGTCGTTTATCAGCTACGAGTCGATATTCTCAGCAATCGCAAACTATTACAGATGAGGGAACAAAGTCTAATCTGATAGAAAAACAAGATACAATTGACGGCGGGGTCTCGAAGGAATGATTTTTTGTAGATTTGTTGTCTTTTTCATAATAAAACTCTCATTTTTTAAAATTATGTATTAAGGATTTTCTTTTATTTTGGGGAAAAATGTTTTTTTTTTGTTTTTAGTTTGTGATGCTTAATACATTTCTAATGTTTAATGAATTTTACTTTAATAAACTGTTGCTCTCTTTAGTTTCTATTATAAATTAAATGTATGAAAATTTTTTTGTTTAAAATTGTTATTTTGTTTTTTAGTTATTACATACTTTTTTTTTATAATAATATAATAATTATTACATTAATGTTTAAATACATATAAATTTAATGCTAAACTAACAAATTAAGTAACTGATAAATTCTCTTAGATTTTAACATTTTCCTTTTTTAATATAAATATAACAATTATAATAAAAACCTGATTTTTTTTTTATAAATATTTAAATTAGAAAATAAATTAAATTAAAAAAAATCAAAAGAACTAAATTTAAGTTAGGATTAACGAATAGTAACAATAAAGCAAAAAAGTGTATTTAAACTAATCGCAATTTTCATAATCGCGATTAAGATTAAAAGTTACTTTGGTAATCGAGATTATCAATTAATCGCGATTATACAAAACACAACATATGTTAAGATAAATAGCGAAAATAAAGCTGCCATAATAATGCACTAATCAATGATCAATTTTTATCTGGGAAGTGACGACCGATTTTAATCCAGTAAATACCGACCACTTAGATTGACACATACAGATTGATAAGCAAGTGAAACTCTCCTCATATAAACAACAAGTGAACTAATAAAATCGCACCACATAACAATGAAATGGACAGTTTACGGTGGATCGATTCTATATTAAGCCGACTGTTGTCACTGGCGTTAGCCAGTATTCGCATTATTTTTCGTGCGATAACGATCAAACGTTGCGACAAATCGAGATTACGATTACATTTGCTTAAATTCCAAAAGATATTGAACAGACCTTACAAATATTTGACGAAAAAAATGCCAAAAAATCGTGACCAGCAAATTGATCAAACTTTAGCTTTTTTGTGTTAATAATTTTCTACTTTTTTTGTATGAAGATAATTGTATAATGAAATTTAGAAACTGTTAAATGATGTTTGATCTAGCAAACTTTTTGCAAAAGCAAACACATTCTTAATATATGGAACTAGTGGTTACGTGTAGGACGTCAAATATTTGATAGGTGATAAGGTGAACATGGCTTTATTTAAACAAAATTGAGTTCAATTTTTAGGCAACATAGTTAACCCTAAGTCAATCTTAGTTTAAAATTAATAAAGAAATAAATGTAAATAAACTTTTAAACAAACAGTTTTAAAAAATATATATATAAAAAAAAAACATTGGACCATACCTTGTAAAGGGTGATTTTTTCTATTGGGTTTTTTCAGTGTAAAAAACAAAAGATTTGTGACATGTGGCAATGCCAAAAATGCCCAGTAAGGTTTGCCATTTCACCATTATTAGGCTTGTAACCGAACAACGCTTGCAAATCATTGAATTTTATATCAAAATCCGTGCTGTGTGAGAAATGTGTTTTTGTGAATTACGTCCACTTTATGGTGAAGCAGTCCATTGGCCGCCAAGATAATGCTTGCGATTTTACCTCACTTGACTATTTTTGGTGTTAATACTTGAAGTCTCTCGTGTACAGGGAGGAGCCAGCCACAATTCCAGTCTTGGAAGAAAACATTACAGCTCCCATTGGTGAGCTACTGGCCGAAATGCTAGAAAAAGTATGCCAAAATTAGAGCTCTCAGACGGACCACCTACGGCGTAGCTGCGAGCAACATTTACATGAAATAATTTTTAAAAAGGAAATGACAGGCGTTCATTTATCGCCTCAAATAAATATTTTATTTTCTGTTTTTTTTTTTCATTTTATAAATTCAAACGGTTAAAAAATCACCCTTTATTTGCGGCTTAGGGCCTAATTTAATTTTTAATTGTATTTTAATTTTGTATTAGCTAAACTGTCCTTAGGTATCTTCTTTGTTAATTACTCTGTGGTACAGAAAAATAATAAAACGTTTTCATTTATAAGACTTGTTACTTGTTATTCTTAATATGACCCAATAAGCACTCAAAAATAAAATTAAATGCTTAAAATTTAACTGGAAATAAACTTGAGTTCAAACGTATTTTTAAATGCTTTAAAGTTTAAAAATATTTTACTTATATTCACTTGATTTTAAATTCCCATTTTACTCGAGAATGATATTGAAACAAAGTATAAGAAAAGTATGTCTCAACCCTTAAAACTTGAAATTCGAACTTGAATACCAATTATTTTGCAGTTATTTTGAAATTAGCTTATTAATTTGCTGGAAATTATTGAAATAGAATTCAATAATTGTAAGATTTTATTTTTTTAAATATTGATTTGTAATTATAATCTTAAGTTTCTAAAGCAGATTTGGATCTTCTTGAATTACGAATAGAATATTCTTAAGACCGAGTCATATATAATCCTTTGTACTTTTTACGTCGTTTTGTTTAATTGACAACTAAGTTAATACACAGGTTTTCTTATAAGTTTTGTCCCGTTAACGTAAAGTACTAGTTGGGTAATATTTAACGTACGTTAAAAGTTATTGAAAGCTATGAGTGTGTCACCAAAAAAAAAAAAAAAAAAAAAAATAAAAAAAACTAAAATTAAATATATCGTTACTTTAATATAGAAAAGCCCTAACTAACATGTTCCTTACTTTACAGGAGAAGGAAAAAACTTAATAAAAATTATAGTCTTGTAGTCGCGATTTTTTTTTAAACGCAGTTTTTTATTAAACACTCTAAACAATTTAATAAAAAACTGCGTTTAAAAAAAATCGCAACTACGATACTACAATTTTTATTAAGTCTTTTCCTTCTCCTGTAAAGTAAGGAGAATGTTAGTTAGGGCTTTTCTATATTAAAGTAACGATATAGAGTAGAGAACAAACTTATCGTCTCGGTCTTGATATAGCGGTCTGGCCCAAAATCTTCGACCTCTTTCCATTATATAAAGACACGTTCGGCCTTTAAAAGCAAAAATTTAAATTTTAAATTGTATGATTTTTATTAAATTTCAATTCAATTGTGTGACCCGCCCTGTACTCAATTGTTACCTTAAGCTACGGTCAGACTTATCAAATATTTGACGAAAAAAACGGGACCAACAACCAAACTAAAAAATCATTTCGCTTAATATCAATATTTATTTTGATTAAAATACCACATCTTACAAAAAACTGTTTTTTGCTATGTCTAGTAGTATAATTAGTTTATTTTGTTATATTAGGACCATCTTAAATCTCACTAACTATTAACAAAAGTAGGGGTTACGCTTATTTGATCAAATATTTAATAAGTGTGACCGTAGCTTTAGTAACAGTTAAAAAAGGCGACGTGCAAGGTACTATTAAAAAGTATATTTTTTAAAAAATTATTAAAACAATATGAAATATCGATCGTTTTTTTTTTAAACTATGCAAAGTTTAAGAATTCAACTTGAAGTCTTAAAGGGCTATTGTTTTTTTATTTTACTGCAGCACAGGGTAAAAATTATATTTTTTACTGTAGTTAATCATTGCATTTTGATTTAAAAATTTTCTTTTTCATATATTTTTTTATAGAAAAAAGGTTTTGTAACACAGTTCTGAGATTTTATTTGTATTAGAATATTTAATGATATTTTTTATTAATAATTACTGTTAATTGTTTTGTTAGTAAATTTTTATTTATAAATATTATTAAACTACATAATACGAGTATGTTTGTTTTGTTTTTATTATTTAAAATCTATTTTTCATTTTATTTTTTATTAAATTTAAAGTTAAATGTAGTTTAATGCCTTTCAATTGGAAGGAATGATTTTTTTTAATAACTTTTCTTATAAATTTAATTAAATGAAGTAGAAATTAAACCAATTTTAAACAATTATGTATTTTTTGTGTTTTTGTAAGTAAATTAAAATTTATATTTTAATGATAAACTTAAAATTATATGAAATTTCTTTTTATGGGGGATATTATTTAAAGCTTTGTGTGTTTAACAGTATCGGTCCAATAGTTTTGTATTGTCATGGCCTCTAAAGAATTCAGAAATGAATCATTATCCAGGCTATACATTTCATCGGAATTATCCTGTTATAGTTAAAATAAAATAAAATTAAAAGTTTTATTAGTTAAATATGTATATGTGTATACTAGGGTGGCCGTTATTTTTTTTATTTTGATTTCTTATATTCTCCCCCCCTAAATCGGTTCAGTTTTATGTAAAAAAAAATACAAAAAAATTTCGTAGCGATAAGTTGTGTTTTAGGGGGGGCGTCCGTCCCTCAAAGTTTGCCATCAAGCCATTTATTCAAATGTAATTTGTTTGCATATGACTATCTTCTAAAAACAACATTTTACAAGAATATGATATATGGCAATATTTTAGCTCTTATAGTCAACAACATAAGCCTCTAAGAAAGTTTTTTGCTAAAATCAATATTTTAGAAAATAATTAAGAAAATAAAAACAAAATACCAAACATTTTATATACGTTTTATATATATAAAAGGGGGATTTAATGTCAAGTGACCCAATTTTGAAATAGATGTCTTTCGATTTAAATGAAATTTACACCAATTTTAGTACTGTTAGATAGTAGCTTAGACACAAATTTTCAATAAGATCGGTCAAAAAGTTTCTGAGTTAGATGGGGTCAAAGTTTGATATTTTGGCCATACAGGTGTTCTTTCTCATCCATGTAACTTATTACCTATTGGTGTAAGCAAAATTTGTCCCAAGTAGCTTAGATAGCTTTTTGATCAAACTTCTTAAAAAAAATTTTTTTGTTTTTTTAAAAAATTTTTTAAATTATTTTTTTTTAAATTTAACACTTGGCTAAAAAAAAATAAAAAAAAAAATTTTAAATTTAAAAAAAAAAATTAAAATATTTTTAAAAATAAACAAAAAAATATTTTTAAAAAAGATTGATTAAATAGCTATCTAAGCTACTTGGGACAAATTTTGCTAACACCAATAGGTAATAAATTACATGGATGAGAAAGAACACCTGTATGGCAAACTTTGACCCCCTCTACCTCTGAAACATTTTGACCGATCTTGTTGAAAATTTGTATGTAAACTACTATCTAATAGGACTAACCTTGGTGTAAATTTCATCCAAATCGGAAGACATCGATTTCAAAATTGTGTCACTTGACATTAAATCGCCTTTTTATATATATAAAACGTATATAAAATGTTTGGTATTTTGTTTTTATTTTCTTAATTATTTTCTAAAATATTGATTTTAGCAAAAAACTTTCTTGGAGGCTTATGTTGTTGACTAGAAAAGCTAAAATATTAGCTGCGTTCGTTTACCCCAAAATTTGTACAATTTTGTACTGAATTTTACTGAAATGCGTTCGCGTACACATAAATTTGTAAAATTTTCATGTAACTCACCTACTGGATTTTACTGGGATTTTACTGGAAAAGTAAACGAACGCACATATTGCCATATATCATATTCTTGTAAAATGTTGTTTTTAGAAGATAGTCATATGCAAACAAATTACATTTGAATAAATGGCTTGATGGCAAACTTTGAGGGGCGGACGCCCTCCCTAAAACACAACTTATCGCTACGAAATTTTTTTGTATTAGTTTTTACATAAAACTGAACCGATTTGGAGGGGGAGAGTATAAGAAATCAAAAAAAAAAAGTTCTCCATACAACTAACGGCCACGCTAGTGTATACATTGCTAAATTGAAACGAACTTTAAATAATAAAGAATACAAATAAATAACGATATTGCTCTTACAGTACTTACACTAACACGCATTGTACTATCATCGATATAAACACTGGAATCCGGCTCACTTAATGCCTGCGGCTTATTTAAGAAACGACGACGATATAGAACAATGCTTACTGTTCCCACTGTACAACAAATACCGAATACTGTAAAACAAATTGCCGATATTGCACCAACATCCATAAAATAAGCGCGCTATAATAAAAAATTTAATTTTTATTACACATTCTTTTAAAAAAAATAAAAAAATCTTTTCAAAAACTTACCTGTACCGATAACGCTTCTGACGATATATTACTTTCCTCACTGTCGTATTCATTGACAGTTGTAGCCGCCGATCGTGTCAAAAGGTTTTTCGAATCAGAGGAATAATTTATATAACGATTAACTTTGTAGTCCGCCGATAAAGTTTTAGACTTCCTGGTACGATGTTCACTTTCTTCTCGTCTTAAATCTTCGGGCTTATTAACATTTTCCAAAGTAAATGGTATTTTATGTGATTCCTCGTCATTATCTTGGTTAACATCGGTGGTAACATGGGCTGCAACTGTGTTGAGCCAATCTAAATTGCCTATTTGAGCCTTAAAAATTTTTGGAGTGGAAGGTGCTTGAGGCAACTGCGTAGTTGCATTAGTTGCTGTTGATGTTGTTACTATTTGTGTTGTGGTATTTGTAACAGTTGTTTCATTTGTATTGTTGATGGTAATTGTTGTGTTTTGAGATGCTGCATCCTCTAAAGGTGCAGCAGTTGTATTTGTACTGTTTGTTTTATCTCTATCGGTAAAATTGGTATAATTGTTTGCTTCTACTACTGTTGTTGCCGTAGAAGTTTTCAATTCGATTTTAGGATCTGAGATAGTTTTATTTTTAATATCTTCTGCTGATCTTTTAACATCGACTTCATGCTGTTTTGTGTTAATGGAAGATGAAACCCGTTCATTTCTTTCCAAGTCTGCCTCCATTCTTTGTAGATTTAATTGTTTATTTGTATCTTCTGTGGCCTCATAATCATAGTAATACTCTTCTTCTTCATTGATATTGGCCTGGGCGGGTATTGTTTCATTTTTGATTAGATTTTCGGTGCTGAACTTTTCTGTTGTCTGATCTATATGTTGCAATTTTAATTTTTCCATTGTAGTTGTTTTTCTATAATTTATTGTTGGCTTATCTGTGGTCCATGTTACTGTGGAGGTCTGATAGAGTTTAGTTACCAGTTTATTGGCATTATCTTGTTGATTTGGAATATTCTCTTGTATTGATTCGTGACTTGGATATGTGTATACCACCGCGATTTGGGGAAAAATTAGATCTAGAAAAGTAATTTAAATAAAAAAATGTTACCTCTAAATTTTCCTGGAGGGCTACTCTCTATTGCGATGCAAAAGAAAATGGTAGCAAATCTAGCGATTGGTACTCTTTAATACGTTTGCGCATATGTCTTTCGCATCTTTTAATTTTTTTCTTTTCTTAAATCATCACTTTATTTTATTTAAATTTTGCAGTTTCAAATATTTTTACACACTTTGGCATTTTATTACTTTAAATACGCGCCATCTTTAATTTTTATTGCCACTATTGCTTCATCTTCAGAAAATTTTGCGAAAGTGATAGAGAGTACCAAGTTTGCATTTAGCTTTCGAATCGCAATAGAGAGTAGCCACCCTGGAAAATTCGTTTTAGAAACGTTAAATTATTTTTGTGAATAAAGCCATAAGTGTTTTTTTTTTTAATTTACTTTTATATGTAAGGTTTTTTATTTTAAAGGTAAGGCTTATTAATTATTAAATACACTTTCTAATTATTTCAAACGTATACTTACTACTGATTAATGTTATCCAAAACCAATGGGACCACCAATAGAACGTCATGATTCAGATTGATAGATGATGACTTTAATGTTGAAAAAAAAACTAAAAGGAAATTTGAAAAAATTCCAATTATAAGTGATTCATAATAAATAATCAATTAAAAAAAGTTTAATTCCATTAAAAAATATTAAGAGAAAAATAAAATCATTTGCAATTGCATCACCAACTCTGAGCAAATGTCATCATCAATACAAATTGCATAAAAATATTTAATTCATTTGCTTTGTGTAAAACTGACATTCATAAAAACGTCACAAAAACGAAGTCTATAAACAAAATTAGGTAAATTGTCGGTATAAAATGTAAAAAAAATGTTTAACGAACAAGTCATAACTTTTTGAATATAACCCGGGGTCTCCACCTAACATAAAATGACTAACTTTAACACTAACTGCAAGTTAGTGTTAAGTGGAGACTGCTACAGTTAAAGTTTTAACTTGATTGTTATAACATTTCTTTTGAAAGTTCTTTTATAACATAAATTGACGTTTAAGTTTGACAGTACGCTATTTTGTAGTTGTTTTTCGACATCTTTAATTAATTTGTTAAAAGGGCTGTAAACTACACATAATAAACTTTGCTTTTTGTGAAAAGTATAATACAAACAAACATTTAAGTATAAAATAACTTTAATTATTTTCCACAAACACACTGTAGCTACATACTTTACGCGTCAACGAACTGAAAATAATGAAAAGTTTTAACTCTAACTTCACTACGTGTACGCCACCATAAACATATAACCATTTTAACAGCAAGTCTTAACTTTATGTTTTAACTGCATTTCAAGTTAGGTGGAGACTGGGTGTAAAGAAATAAATTTTCATCATTATGCATATCGCACTTGATCATAAAGTGGGTATTAACTAATAAATTTTAGGATCAAGGGCGATTTGTAGTTTGTTAAATTGACTATATCAAGGGGTATTTTTTGCATTTTAATGTGGATGGGTGAAACTCAAAAATATAAGTCATTCTGAATATTATATAATCAGTGCAAGAAGCGACCTTATACTATGCCTACTTCAGGCCAGAAGAGTAAATCCCCAGCACCTACCAGTGTCTCTAATATCTGACAGAAAGTTGTCTTCACGGTGATGTTAAATTATCTAAAGAAGATACGAATAAGAATTTCACTAATCTCGTACAAGAAAAAACTTAATTTACGACACTTTAAAGGTGAAACTTTTTTAAAAAATTAAATATATGTAGGTGCCTAAACTAAATTTCCTATTTCTGTTCAATATAAGTTTCTTTTATAAATCTTAACTTATATCGTCTTAGATTAGGTTAGGTTCCTTGGGCAGCCATAGAGAGACATCTCACTTGGGTCCTTCAATGGTCTCTTTGTGATACCCAGCGCCAATTCCCGTCCTCCAGAGCAGTTACTCAGATGGCATCACTGCAGAGTTTAACCAATTCGTCTTCCTAATGAAGAGAAGAAACGACCTTAGATCTTTCTCCCAGGTATTTTTCCCTAGTACCCCGGATTCCAGGACATTGACATAGAAAGTGAAACACAGTTTTCTCCTCCTCCTCATCATGACAACTTCTACAGTAGACATTAAATTCCAGACCCATTCTCCTAGCATGAGTCCCCACAGCCCAGTGCCCAGTTACAACTGATACCACTGTCCTAATTTGGTCCCTTTTGAACCTAAGTAGAGAGCTAGTTCTCGGTTCATCATAGCCAGGCCATAGCGCCCTGGATATGGAGCAGGTAGATCCGCAAGTTCATCCCATTTGCGCAATACTATAAGACTCGCACTTGATAAGTGACTTACAGTGAGCCATTGTTATGCTAACGAATTGATCAATTTATGTGTCATTCATAATACCACGTCGTTTGGCAAGCTAATCTGCTATCTGGTTACACGGGCAGTCAGCATGCTTTGGTATCGCCTTAATACCGCGTGCAGTGAACCGCCTTAATATTTTAATCGTATGCATTAAGTCATTCATTCGCATGTACCGAGGTGTAAATCAATTTGAAATATGTCGCAAATATTTGTAATTTATTCCAATGATGAACAATATGCAGCTTTAACATTAATGCAAGTTTACAAATAAATTTTCCATTTATTTGAAGTGTAGAGAGGACCGTGCGTACATTTTTTCATTCAAATTTGTAGTACACACTTGTTTAAAAATACTAGTTTGCATAATACAATACTATGTATAGATACATAATTATGTAAGTATGTATATTAATTAATAAATTTAAATAACTAAACAAACTTGTGCACAATGTGTAACGGAATTTAAGTTGAACGAAAGATACATACAATGGTGTTTTAAACATTATTTTACATATAAAGGTCATGTAATAAATTTGATTTTGCAGATTATATTAGTTATATATACCTACTTTACTCTAATTTGCATATTACTTTAAATTCAAATGTTTATTTTTAACACTTTTTTACATATGTAGTTACATTTTACAAAATAAAAATAATTTTGAATAAAATTTAATGCTATTTAATTTTTAATATTTTAATAATGTTAAATTACTAAGTGCTGTTATTAACATTAAAGTACACTTGTTCGTTTTCAGATGAAAGTAAAACATGTTTTTTTTAAAACTTAAATTAGTTTAAACAAATTTGTTTTAAAATAAACAAAAAAAACTTAAAGTGCCAGTTTTTAAAATAGATAATTTACCAGCTAAAATAAATAAATAAAACACACATTTTTTTCCAAATGACACAAATTTGATTATACGAATAACCAAAACAATATAAAACAGCTGTTAACAATCAAAAATATATTAAGCAATAAAAAAAAAAAAATACGAAATAAGATATGTTAGACCAGGTTTTTGTGTTTTTTCTGAAAGAATTGCTAATAAAAGTTTAAAAAAAAACTTTAAGTTAACGTAAACAAAAATTATGTATATAAACTACAACAATTTATAACAAAAATGTTTTAGTTCCGCTTCAAATGCTAATTTTATTTAAATTTGCTTTGAATTTATTTGAAGATCGTTTTGCAACGTTTTTTAGTCTTGCCATTTAATTTAATTCTTTACATCTGGCAATAACAATTTGTGGTCTTTTCTTGAGCCTGCTTTTATGAGCCAATTTGTCTGGCAATACCGTTTCGTTTATTAGTTTGTTTTGTTTTTATGGTCGGTTGCAAATTTCTTGGTGAATTTATAAAATATCAAAAAACATTAAAGTTTTTGTTAATAGGTACATAGTTTTAAATAAAAACGTTCATTAAGTGTTGCATTTAATAAATATTATGAAAGTTTTTTCGGAAATGTGCATTAAAGTGTTAAGAAATAAATGTAAATATGTACGCAAATTAACAAAATTTAATGGAGCCCTAGGGACTCCTCAATGTCATGGGAAATAATGTTGGTGTTTTTTTTTGAAAGGGGAAATGAAAGAATAAGAAGGGGTAATAAAATATGTGCGTTAGTTTGAATGTATATATGTATATGAATGTGTATTGGAAATGTGTTTCATTTAAAAGCGCAACCAATAAAATTTAGAAAATAAACACTTTATTAAATCAATTTTAATTATAAAATCAATTAATAAATCAAAAAAAAAAACTTAGTAAAAAGTGTGTTAAATAAAAATTAAATGTTAAAAATTAGTAATTATGTTCCACCAAAATTTATTATCTTGTTATAGAAGCAAATATAGAAAAATAAATAATAAATCGAGTGTATAATAGAAGTAAATACATAAAAATTATTTTTTTAAAAATAAAGTTATAAATTGATTAAATCAGTTAATAAATCAAAAAATGTAAGCAATGAATTAAAATTTATAAATAATTAAAATGAAAAATTGTTTACATAAAATATGAAATAAATCTGCAAGTTAAAAGGTAAGTCAAGTTTACATGTAATTTTTATTTTTGTAGTTAAAACTTATTTTTTTTAACGAGGATTTAAACCTTTTACTACAGTTTGAACCTACAGTTTCCATCTACATATAGATATGTAAAGGGTGGTTCAATTTCAAGGGCCGATGTTGATTTTGAATAAAACACAAACTATTTAGGAAATTATTGTAATTTTATTTTATTATGATATATTGGTATTACTCAATTATGTATGGAACAAAATATCGGCCAAATGGGCGCCGCGACCACGGCGGCACACCTCCATCCGATGGTCCAAATTTTCGATGACCCTGAGGCATAATGGAGGTTCTATGCCGTTAATGTGCCGAATTATCTCATCCTTTAGCTCTTGAATTGTTGCTGGCTTATCGACGTACACCTTTTCTTTCAAATAACCCCAAAGAAAAAAGTCCAACGGTGTCAAATCACATGATATTGGCGGCCAATTGACATCGCCATTACGTGAGATAACACGGCCATTGAATTTGTTGCGCAAAAGAGCCATTGTTTCGTTAGCTGTGTGGCAAGTGGCACCGTCCTGCTGAAACCACATATCGTCCACATCCATATCTTCCAATTCGGGCCATAAAAAGTTCGTTATCATCTCACGATAGCGAACACTATTCACAGTAACTGCCTGACCGGCCTCATTTTGGAAAAAATACGGCCCGATGATGCCGCCAGCCCATAAACCGCACCAAACAGTCACTCTTTGTGGGTGCATTGATTTATCGACAATCACTCTTGGATTATTATTCGCCCAAATGCGGAAATTCTGCTTATCGACTGAAGATGATTTTCTTCGAAATTTATCATCCATTTTCATAATAAGTCTGGATAACTTTAACACGTTGTTGGATTGTGTATCTCTCCATGGTTCAAATTGAGTAAGTCTGAAATAGAGAAATGTCAAATAAAATTTGGAAAAAAACTTGGCGTTTAGGTGTGGTTCACATTCAACATCGGCCCTTACAATTTAACCACCCTTTATATACCTACATATAGGTACTTATATCTATACATATAAAAATAAGTCATTTTATAACTCGAGAACCACTCAACCGATTTTCAAACGAGTACATGCGTTGGAAAGGTATACTTTCACTGATATTTTATAAAAAATATCCCAATAGGTGGCGCTGCTGTCGAGATATTTAAATTTTGTTATTGATGGAAAAATAGCGCTTGGGTCAAGTTATTAACAAAATTCTTCAGTATTTCATTTTTAATTTTTATTTAGAAAATCCCGAGCAGCTCCGGGACCAAACAGCTAGTCTAAGTCTAAAAACGTTTGTTTTGGGTTTGTGTTACTAAAACTCAAGAACCGCTGGACTTATTGACCCCAAACTTGGACAAGAAATTAGTTTAGCCTAGAACATGGTTTCTCTTAACTTTAATCCCGAAGGGTGGTGTCGTGATATTTGAATTTTTTTTATATATGGTACGATTTGGCTGAAATTCACCAAATATATTTATTAAACAAAAATAAGACAACATCAAAACCGTTTGTATTGCCAGGCAACTTGGGACGTATGCTTTTATGTTTGTTATTTCATTTGTAATTTTTACAATATTTATCTCAGACCCTATAAAGTAAATATGTATAATATGTATCTAATAAGGAAACCGAATATCCTTATTAGTAATACAGTTGAATTAACGATGTCCTTCTGTCTGTTGAAATGGATTTTCCAAACACCCCAGATATAATGGGCGCCATATTGTTTAATTTTTATGTCACATATACATACTTCGTTAAATTTTGCTATTGAAATTCAGCCAGATCGGATAATTAATAGCTAGATATGAGTAAAATACCACGACTGCCTCTAACTTTTACCTATAAATCTCATATTTTTACCAAAAAATCTTAGCCTACCTAAATTTATGAACTTAATTATGAATTAAGTTTATGAACTTAATTTTTTCAGTTTCGTATTGAACAAACTAGGTAGAATACTAGTAGTAAAAATTGACAAAATTGGTACATCAATTGTCCCAGTTATCTATTTACTTAATTCGCTAATGGAACTTATAATTGTTGCTGGCTAGTATGCTTAAACTAAATAAATTAAGTACATTTCATAAAATAAAAATTGAGCATTAAATTTATCTTAAAAATTCTTAAATTCGAAGCTCTTTAAAATAAATTTTAATGAAACCCATTTTTGGGAAACAAAGCTCCTTTTAAGTCAAAATCTTATAACTCAGATTAGTGGTAAACACAACGGCATATAAATCTGTTTAATCAGTAAACAAATGGCCAAGCTATAATTAAAATACTGAAATCCTTAAAAGTACTTATTTACTTAAGGTAGCCTAAATTAATGAAATACAAATTCTTCGTTTTGTTAAAGAAGACGAAATTAATTTTGATGTCGATAGATTGGCGAAATGTGGCAAAAAATGAAAATTGACTTCAAATCTGGGGCTATTTTTCATAATGCGATATGACCCCACTTTTTAATGAAAAATTACCTCAAAAATAGCCCTAATAATAAAATGAAATATGACCCTAAATTCGGGGTAATTCTTCATCATAAAAAATCACCTCATAATTTTTGTAAATTAATTTTTACCTCAAACAAGTTAAAATTAAAAAAAAAAATTAGTATTGTGGTTATTTTGTTGAACTATATATGGTTTTTAATCCAAATTTTTAATATTTTTAATTAGGCTTAAGTTCATTAAATTTAATTTTCATTAAATTATTTTTATGAAGAAAGGAATTTTACAACATGAAAATTAATTAAAATTGTTATTGATAATCTAATAATTCTTGACCGTGGCCGGGATTCGAACCGCGGCCGGCAGGTTACCATGACATGTTTCGATCGCAACCACTCGATCTTCTCAAATAGATTTGCCGTTTTACACTCGCAGCCATCGACGACTGCTGACGTCAATAGTCAAACATCAATCCTTAAACCAAATTGTATATTAACCTTTTGGTAGATCGAAGTTTGCTTTTTTGAATGATTATCCATTTTAATTGATTTTACATGTTCTTCCTTACTTCTGTTTTTTCGTACTTTCGTCAAGAATTTTTCTTGAAGTCCAAAGTACATTTTTTTGTTTTTTCATTTTTGTCTTTCTTTTTCTTGTTGACCTTTTTTCAGCACAACTTGAAGGACAAATGAACACATAGAGCTCGTGCCTTAGCTTTAACAATAATTAGTATTGTGGTTATTTTGTTGAACTATTTATGGTTTTTAATCCAAATTTTTAATATATTTAATTAGGCTTAAGTTCATTAAATTTAATTTTCATTAAATTATTTTTATGAAGAAAGGAATTTTACAACATGAAAATTAATTAAAATTGTTATTGATAATCTAATAATTCTTGACCGTGGCCGGGATTCGAACCGCGGCCGGCAGGTTACCATGACATGTTTCGATCGCAACCACTCGATCTTCTCAAATGGATTTGCCGTTTTACACTCGCAGCCATCGACGACTGCTGACGTCAATAGTCAAACATCAATCCTTAAACCAAATTGTATTTTAACCTTTTGGTAAATCGAAGTTTGCTTTTTTGAATGATTATCCATTTTAATTGATTTTACATGTTCTTCCTTACTTCAGAAGGAAGATTAAAAAAAAACTTTATGAAAGCTATGGTTGGGTTCATATGCCCTTCGGCCGGGCGTAATGATTATTTCCTCTATGGTATAACGAACACTGGCTACGCTAACTAAAGCTTAACTTCATAGCCGGCTTCGACCGGGCTCAAGGATTTTGTCCTCTATGATATAACGAACACTGGCTTCTCTAAATAATGCTTCTGTAAAGAGGAGGCCTTCAAACGGGAAAAAGGATTTTCTCCTCTACGGTAAAACAAACACCGGCTTCGCTAGCCTTATCATCTCTGCATATCCAGCAAGAATTTTCTGCTCTTTGGTATTAGAATTCAGGATTTTGATATTTTGGGGTCATTTTTTATTTCTTTAAACTTAAATGATATATTACTAAATGAAAAAAAAAACCCAAAACTTTGTGATTTTATTTGGGGCCATTTTTCATTTCTTGATATTGGTTTTATTTTTCATTTCAAAAAAAAAACACCTCAACGAAAATATGTAAAAACAAGTAAGAGTGCTATATTCGGCTATGCCGAATCTTATATACCCTTTACCATGGTGAGTTAAGAACAAAAATTTATATAAAAAATGTTCTTTAGATATAAATAAATATTAATTGAGCAACGCCAACTTTTAATTTCGTCATACCGAAGAATATGACAAAATCAAAAAAAGGTATTTATGTTACTAAGTCCGTTTCCTCTTTTGCCAAAGTTGATGTTTGAAATTCGTTTTATAATTTTATAATCGATTTTTAGAACATACAAAAATTAAATAAAAATAAAAAAAATTTATTTTTTAGACTCGCAACCTCATGAGTCTCAAGCGAGAAGTTAGACAACTCGGCTACGAACGCGAGTTTGTTTCTTTATTTGAGCGGCATATCATGTATATACATAAATATGTATTTGTATGCGTAAAATTAAACACATTAAAATAATGGGGATGCCTTCTAGAAGGCCTCTGTACTCCTTCTTTTGGATAAACTAGGCCTGCTCGCTTCACTCCATACTCATATCTTTTTTACACACGTTGTCATTGCGGGGTAGGCCTTCCGCTCTCGCTTCTTTAGCAGGTACATAAGAATGGTAACGGGATCAAAAAAAAAAATGATTTTGCTTTTGCTTGTTCAAAAAAACAATACAAAAAGTGTTACTCCTTCTCTACTCCCTTCTCATAGAAGCGAGGGTGGAAGGTATATCTTATCTTTATCTTAAAATAAAACATTGCCAATAAAATGAAAATATCGAAAATTATCATTTTTTAGGACATAAACAAATAAAATAAAAATCACCTGTGGTGAAGGGTATAATAAATTTTTTTTTTAAACTGGGGCAACCAAGACTCGAATTTGAAACCTGAAGAGTCTTAGGTGGCAAGTTACACAACTCGGCTACGAACGCTTTTACTGAGGAAGCGTTAAATTAAAATATATTGAGGCTACGTGTTTGTTTCTTTATTTGAGCGGCATATCATGTACATACATAAATGTTGATGGGTTTGTGTGCATAAAATTAAACGCTTTAAAATAAAACAACAACCACAAGGGATTTTTTGGAAACATTTTTGGTCATATCTCAGCCATTTGTGGACCTATCTTGCTGAATTTCTATAGCAAGAAATGGTGGACTATATGTGACATAAATGTAAAACAACCTAGCCGTTATCATGTCTGGCGTCTTCGGAAAACAGACGGACAGACGGACATCGTTAAATCAACTTCTCTCCTCATAAGGACCCAGAATATATATACTTTATAGGGTCTATGGTCAATATTGAAGAAATTACAAACGGAATAATAAACTTATATATTCCCTTTTCCACCTGTGGTGAAGTGTATGAAAACGGCCCCAAAATTGCGTGTTGTAAAATTTTGAGGCCATTCTTAATTTTCTTTTTGGGTCTATATTTTCTGGGATCATTTTGCGTACTGCCAAAAAATCAACTCGGCCTAAAAAAAAATAACAAAAAAACTGTCAAACTATGGTGAAGGGTATAAAAGCTTCGGTATATCCGAATATAGTACTTTTACTTGTTTTGTATGTACATACATGTTTCCAAGAATTCCAGGGAAAATCTGTGCAGTATTTGTTAATGTAAAAAAGCTTAAATGATTACAGTCATACAATTCCGTAAAATTCCAAAAAGTTTTCTTCTAAATACTTTTACATACTGCATACATACCCTGCAAATAAAATTGGACCACCTGATCCATTTTGATAAAATGGACTACTCCATGGACTGGTCCGATGTAATGCAAGCATGGAGCATGTCATTGTTAAAAAGTGTTTGTAGTGAGACGACATGTCTTCATTTTTTACGACATGCTTTCGTTTTTAAACGACTTTAAAACTAATCCTCTTGAGTATACCATGGAGTAGTTTTAAAACTACTCCTTAGTGGTCCAAAGGTGGCCTATATGGTCCTCTCCTAGGACGTAATGTTAAATAGACCAGGTTTTTTCCATACGTTTGGGTTAGTTTTGGACTAGTCCTGGTCCCTTGTGGACTACTCTTTACACGCGTTTTTGGACTGGTCCTATTATTTGCAGGGTAGTAATTGGATATCACAATAATACCCTCGGCTGCATAATTTTATGGAAAATTTTAATTTATTATTTTATTTTTAATTTCGTTTAGATCAAGGTTGGCCACCGATACCGTTATTATGACCGATTCCGCTTAAATACCGTTTAAAATTTAATACCGGTATGGATACCGAAATAACAAGTAATTAAATACATGTATTGCTACCGAAATTAGTTTCTGTTGTAAACCTTGGCTTTGAGTTGATCTGAACTTTGCCAAATAGAAATTTACTAACAAATTATTATAAAGTTTTCTACAATTAAGTGACCTTAAATATTGGCATCTTTCTGTCAAGTTAGCTCTTGTTTTCGAGATATACCGTTATTTCGAAAATGGAGGAGGTTGCACAACATATATTCGCGTAACTCAAAAGGGTTTAGTTTATTGAAATTACTATATTTATAAACTTCATTCAAATCGGTTTGAAAATTTGTGAGGGGCAGAAATTGTCCCCTACCTCCCCTTGTGGTCCTATTTTTGAAAAATGCATACCTATTGTGTCCATATAGATATGGCTCTATCTATGTTTTATATTTCATTAAAATCGGTTTGATAGTTTCTGAGAGGAAGAAATTTTCCCATATCTTTCCCCAGTCAGCCAACCGGACGGACATCGTTAATTCGACTCAGAAAGTGATTCTGAGTCGATCGGTATACTTTAAGGTGTTACACACATCAGCACAAATGCATAATACCCTCTCCACTATTGTGGTGTGGGTATAAAAATACTCAACATTTTTTCAATTTTGTTTTTATTCAAAATTACTTCTTATGGGAAAATACATTGGGAGCAAAAAATTTAAAATTAACTAAAATCAACTTTAAAGTAAAATTTCAATTTTAAAATTTCTCCCTATAGCCTAGTACTCTGTTCAAATTTGTGAAAAATGTTGAGCAACATTGATTATTCCACACGAAAATTTTGGCATTTATCAATGTTACCAATCTTGCGAGTTTGTACAATTTGACGTTTTTATTCCTTCAAAGTATGCTACATTGTTTCGTGTATGTAAACAAACGCCACATGTATTTTACTAAAATTATTTTTTTTTAATAAAAAATTTAATAAAAAAAAAGTAAATATGGATAAAAAACTGTTACCGATTGTGTTATTTTAATTTTGTATTTCTTTTTTAATATTAAGTTCATATTTTTTGCTTTTGCTTAAAATTCCACGTGAAATAAAGGCAGCTTACATTATTTCGCAGTTGTAAAAAAAATGTTGCCAGAAACATTTCGGAACTTTTTCACAAAATAAACAGAGTACAACTCCATCAACATTATTTCGTAGATATTCCGCACAAGTTTTTTTCATATGCATTTTGACAGCATTTCACGTGAAATGTTGAACAGAGTACCAGGCTTATCGGAGAAAAAAATTCCTCCTTATGGGAAAACACGTTGGGAGGAAATTGAAATTTAAAAAATTCTCCTTATGGGAATCACGTAGAGAGGAAAAAATCATATACAGAATCCCCATAAATATACTACTTAGGGTGATTGCTGAATGCTTTTCATTCTCAACTTTAAATTGGATAAACATGTAAATTGTTCAATTTATTCTTTTAATATAAACAAATAAAATTTGCACAAACTAATGCCAAACACTTTATTTAAAAATTTTACTTTATTTGTATAGTTGTTTAAACTTCACAAATATTTCGACATTTATTTTTTTGATATAATAAAATATGTGTCTCAACTGCATTTAAAAGGTTAAATCACATAAAATTTATTTACTTTTTTGTTAAAAAATTATACTTTAATTTAAAATTTTAACAATACACACATCTTCTGTACTTTGACACAAACATTTTAGCATAAAAAGTTTAATTTTAAATTGTTTGTCAATTAAGATGATGAAGTGACACCCACACTTTTTTTATTGTTGTTTAAAATTTTATTTTTATTGTTAAACTAAAAAAGTTTTCATTGTAAAATACAACTCTAATGTTTCATTCTATTAAACTTGAGCGGCATTAAAAGAAGATTTTGATCATATACTTTTTATCGCTGTATTTTATTATAATTGTACCCTACATTACATTTAATGGCATTATCTTTTCTGAGAAAAATTCTGCATTTATTCTGCCTTTTACATTTTTTTATGTTCTTTTCTGAAAAACATGTGTTATTTTAAAAGTGTAAAGCGTTCTTTTCTGATGATGTTCCCTTTAAAATTAAAAAAAAATGCTACATGTTCAACACTCATTTTAATTAAAGGGGCATGAGTGCAGCACTAGATCAAGGCGAAGGTGGTGGCAAGTTTCGAGCCGTAAACACTAACAATGCAATACAAAAAACATCAGTTGTTTCTGTTGGCTTTGGATAGTTTTAGTCTTGCCACCACCTGTAATTGAATTTACCTTCCGCCAATTGTACTTTATTGTTTAATGCCAAAATTTGTGTTTTTATGTAAACCTAAAATATGAAACACTTCTTAAAAATTAGGGGTACATTTAAAAATGTTGCCAAGTCACATGTAAAACTTATGCAAAACTTTTTTTTCAGAAAAGAAAACGCCATAAGTTTATAGCAAAATATATAGGCTTAATCGAGACCATGATATAATCTCGGAATGGCATAATAACCAATAAACGCGCTACGGATCAACGTGCCTCATCTGTATATATGGGTGGTATAATTATTGAGGAATCAGAATATATTGATGTTCTGGGCATTCAAATACAATGATATGTCCGATGGACAAAACTTATACTCCAGGTGTCGAAAGACGCATTCAAATTCCTCGGTTATTTAAAACGGCATATGAGATACTTTACTCCATTTGATCTCCTTACTATTTATCATAGTTGCCAATTTAGCGCCTTTGGCGCTAGATTTAGCGCTTTTTACCTGTCGAAAAGGCGCATATTTTTTCCTTAGCGCTTTTTTTAAAAAGAGCGCTAAATTAGCGCTTTTATTGATACCCAACATTTTAAAATCAAGACACATTAAACCAAAATTTTTTTCCGTTTATTAAATACTTTACTCTGAAATGCATACTATACAAGGAAAGAACTTTTCCTTGTTCCATTTCGTTTCTTAAAAGAAGAAAATCTAAAAGTAATTTCTTGATTCTAACTTATTTTGTTCGTATTTAGAACAATTTTCTTAAATAAAGAAACATTTTCTCATGATTAAAAAAATTTCAAAAATTTCTTAAAACAAGAAAAGTAGCTTATTTTTATTAAAAACAATAAAGATATTTCTGAAATCAAGCGGCATTTATTTAATATTAGTCTGATTTTCTTGATTTTTAAATAGAATCGAATTTCTTGCATCAAAACCAAATGCAAGTGATTTTTTTAAATTTTTCAGAAAATGAGCAAGAACACTTGGTTTGATTCAATTAATTTTTATTTGGATCGACATGGTAACAAATCAGTCAAAAGTTTCTTATTTTTATATTAAGTTTTCTTAAACTAACTAGTGCAACACGTTTTTATGAAAAATTCAGGATTTTTTTAAAAAGCAACGGAAACTTGATTTAAGAAACTAAAGAATTAAAATGGATTTTTTTTAGTTGTATTTAAGTAAATTTTAGTTCGCTTTGAGTTATAACTTTTTGCTTAAACCAGGCAACACATGTTTACAATAAGAAATTTTTGGCTTGGACGAGAATGGTGTAAGACTTTCTTGGTGCAAGTCATATTTTCTGGTGATTTAGTAAATAATTTTTTCCGTGTATATTTGAAATTATATTACTTTACTTTTTCTGAAATATCAGAAAAGGCTTTTTAAAAATGTTAATGTTTTATTAACACTGCTCGGAAAAAACAAAAAAAAAAAATCGGAGTAGAGAACTTGATTTAATTGACTTTACCGTGCTGAATCCAAATAGTTTATTCAATCACGTCTAGTTAACATTTTGTTTACTGATCTTCATGATTTCATGTCATATTTTATTCATAATAAACCTGCATTTCGCATAAATCGTTCGCAAGTTATGATAAAATGTATGTATCATTAATACCTTATTGCGGTCGAAATATTGGTCTAGCCCATAAAAAAACTAGACATGATAGAAAAAACTGAAAACGGATTTGAATTTAACGCTGTAATATCTTTGTATTTCATATATTTTTAATTAAAACGATTTTTTTTTGAGAGCCAGTGTAATTAATAAAACTTGGTTCTTAAACATTTCATTAAGTTTGTTATTTAAATATTATTTAGCGCTTTTTAGCGCTTTTTGATTGGGGGCACGGCGCTTTTTGATTAAAAATAGTTCACAACCCTGCTATTTATACCACCTTCAAAGTCTCTTTTGGAGCTTTACGATCGCGTGCAGGAGAGGGCGAAGGTTCTCATTGGTGATAGTAGGGTATCCAATTCCATTGACTTATTTAAACACCGTCGCAATGTGGGTTGTATATTCCTGTTTTATCGTTACTACAATGAGATGTGCTCTGATAAAATTAGGGATCTGTTACCCGAAACTCGGACGTTTGTTCGTAATACGCGTTTTTTCTCAAGAGTCTAATCTTTTGCTGTCGATTGGTCGGTTTATCGTACTACGCATTACAGGGTAAATTCGTTCTTTGGCTGGACTGTTCGTATGTGGAATGACCTTCCTGCGAAAGTCTTCCCTTTAACTTCTACCTCTATCCTCCTTCCTATAACCTATTTTTCCAGTTCCAACACAATGCAATGCATTAGTAGTGGTCATCCTCTGAGTGATGGTCCTAACAAAAAAAAAAAAATACTTTGTATTGATTGATTTGGATTAATGTATAAAACCAGTAACATTAATATGATTTTTCAACTGGAAATTTCATCTTTGTATAATTCGTACTGTACAGTTTTACTGTGTTCTGACCACTAATGGGCATTAAATTGGTTCCCACGCATTTTTTAAGAATCACGTTTATTTAAGAGGCCCATAATGCTTTGAAATTTCTAAATAATTTTATTACCTGCGATGTTTTTGCTGTTGGTGAACATTTGTAGAAATATAAGTTAGTGAAAAAACAAAATCATCGTCATGTAAGATAAAAATTATTATTTTTTAATGTTTATTATCTAAAGTTTATGTTTCTGTTAATTTTATACACAAGTTGTGGTTTTAAATGTCATATTTGGGTTTATTGTTTGCTCATGGAGATATGCACATATTAATACAGGGTACTTATTTAAATAAATATGTTTATCTTCATTTAATTTTATACACTGTACAATTCTGAATATAGAATATAGATGAAATATAGAATATTACGTTATATCTAGTTTGATTATTAAGTATTGAAATTAGAACTATGGATTAAAGTGACAGGACACAAGTTTATCATTTTATATAGCAGTCACATAGAAATTGGCAAAATATATGGCTAAATTTTTTTTAATAAAAAACAAAAATATTTTATGTAATAATAGATTACAATAAAATCGCAATAATATTTTACAAAAAAATTGTAAGTAATAGATCAATTCGTTACAAAAAATATACATAATTAAAACATTTTGATATGTGATTTAAAAAATTAGGTCGTTGATATGTTCGATGCCGTTTAACGTTGCCAATTCTTCGTGACCAAAAGAGGCTTAATAAAATTTTGGTACAAAAATACATTTAAAGCAAAAAAGAAACAAATGAAACATTTCGTAATAAAATGAATAATAGCACCGCGTTACAAAATCGAGCTTTTTTTATGTGCTATGAACCAAATATACTTTTTCGGAAAGGGGAGAAAAAATAAAAATACACGTGTATCGGCGATTTTCATGTACACGTCAGAATTTTTTTTGTCCGTCTGTCCGCCTGTGTGAAAGATTTTGGATCGATTTTTAACCCTTTTTCCGTGATCCAATCGAGCTGAATTTTTGCAGGCAGACTCGTGGAAATGTCTGTATTACGTCAATTTTTTTAAAAAATAGATTTTTATCAATTCTCAGATTTTCCTGAATTTTTTTTTTTTAAAAATGGTTATCGTTTTTTTTGTAACGGTTTCAGTTCGTTAAAAAATCGAATTTTTTTTATTAATTTTGTTATATTAAAATTAAAAATTGTTACATTAAAAATTTCAATGCTTTTAAAGAAACTCAGGCCTTTTATTTTTGCGTTTGTAAGCATTTGTGTCAGTATCGCGACAAATAGACCAACAGTATTCGCCAAGCATATGCTTAATGTCTTGTCCTTTAAAGTGCTTTTCAATAGCCGCAATGTCCTGATGGAACCTTTTGCCATGCTCATCACTACAAGCTCCTAAATCATCAGGGAAAAAATCTAAATGATCGTGAAGAAAATGGATCTTTAGCGACATTAACATGCCCATTTCGCCATATGCCGAAATAATTTCTGAGACAATATTTTTATAATTGTCAGCTCGTTTGTTTCCAAGAAACTGCTCAATAACGGCAACTATGCCTTTCCATGCACGTTGTTCGATAGATTCAATTTTGATGAAAATTCATAACTTGCAACTATTTTTTTTATCTGCGGACCATTGAAACACCTTAAACTATACACATCATTAAAAAAAATAAAGTTACTAAATGACTTCTTAAAAAAATACCTGCATGAATCTTTGCGCCGCTCAATTTCGGAAAAATTTTGCGCAAACTTGCAATCGCCCTCACGATCCAGTTTATTAACAAAATTTGATACGAGACCGAGCTTAATGTGTAGTGGTGGCAAAATGATTTGAGATGGCTGCACCAATGGTAGACTCTCAATACTTTCTACGCCTACTTTGTTCGCGGCTTCCACTTAAATTCAGTGTAATGCTGATCTCTTTTGCGACCTTCCCATGTACACAAAAAGCACTGTTGGGTTGGAAATCCACGCTTAACACCCATGAGTAATCCGACCACATTCAGATCGCAGAATATTTTCCAATTATGCTCTTGGTACTTTATCAGCTGTAATATTAATTGCATGCCTTCGTATGTTTCATTGAGGTTTGTGGCATATGCGATCAGGACATATGGCTGTTTGTTACCGATATGAAACAGCACGACTTTAATCGATGAAAAATCGCCACTCCTCTGAAATATGAAAGTAACCAATTTTTGCAAGCATCGAATCAATATCATAGCAATAAGCCAGGTTATTTTGCCGATCTTCGTGCAATTTAAAAATTCGTCATGGAATAGTGCTAGTTCGATCACGAGGGGCTGTTATTTTAAAATCAGCCGCTACTATATTCCACTGCATATTAACGATCATTCCCGAAATATTACCGAACATAGAAATTCAATTTTTTTAGAACAAAATCAGTCATCAATTTTTTTTTTAGTAAAGAGGAAAAAAGTAGTGCTTCCAAGTGGGAATTCGCCATATAAAAATCATGTCTCTTGTAAGCAGGTTTGTAAGGGGTATTGTGCTTCTCTCCCTTACAAAGTTGCTTACCAGAAAGCTCCATTTTTTACTGGGTAGTGGCATTGAATTTATTTATTTGTAAATGCTCAAAAATTTATTTACGTTTATTCTTATGTAAAAAATTTATCTCAACTTACAATTTTATTGTAAAAAACTTTTAATAAATAATTTCTGTTCTGTTATTGAATTTTAATGTATTTTTACTTATAAAAATTTTTAGCCATTTTTTAGCCATTTTTTCCGTAAATTTAGCCATTTGGCAACACTGTGCGCTACAGAGCATTCGTCAGCTCCAAATACTACTACAACTAATTTATTCTGTTCCAGACCTAAGATTTGCTATTACTCTCATATAATCGTGGTAAAGTTGCTGTAACCACAACCCATATGCATAAATGTAGGTACATGCAAACAAAATAAATGAATTGAAATGAAATGAATGAATGATACCAACTTGACTTGTTTGCGATTTTTGTTTTTATACACAGCTTAAATTGTATATTTATGTGAAAAAGTGGCCACCATATTTTTTCATGTGTGCAGCTAACTTTGATGTTTTATATGAAAATATTTTAACGCTGCCCAAAAATATGAAAAATGTACAGGTATACAAAATGCACGTAAAGAAGGATTTTGAAGAATAATTACAGAAAATATGTATTTTGGGCAGTTAAGTCAAAGTGCAGCTAACTTGAATTTTTTTTATGAAAATAATTTTAAAATGCCAAAAATGTTGGGAACTTATCTTAAATGTGCAGGTAAAGAAAGTGCGCTTAAAAACGGAATTTGTATGTCAAAAGTGCACGTAAATAAAAGGCAGTCAAAACTACTGTTTTTTATATTCATTTGTTGTTTTTAAAACTTAAGCAATTTTTTATTCAAGTACTTTGATTTTTATTGAATTTTAAATTATTTTTTTACAAAATGTAAACATAGCACGAGAGTCAGCTTGCACATAAATAAATAAACAATAAACGGATGACTCGAAAATGTCACCTGTACGAATTCGCCTAGATAATCAGGTGTGTGATGAAAAACGATCGTTTTCAAAATGATCGTTTTAGCAGGTGTGATGAACTTCGACCGATTTTAAAATCCATTTGTACAGTAAAGTCTTAATTTTTTGTTCAAAATACAGTTCAATTTGCATATACAATAAAGAATTTAAAAGAATATATACAGGAAGACAGAGGAAAATGTATTAGTAATCAATTTTTAAAGATACTGAAAACGATATTATCGTTTTCAAATCGAATTGTGGCTGCCTCGACCAATAAAATTTTTAAAACCAAAATTTTTGAAAAAGTTACCAAATATGAAAAAATATAACCAAAATAAAAATGCCTTTTGTTATTTGTAAATGTTACTTACAACTTTAGAAAACAAAACAAGAAATGTAATTCTTTTACACATTAAAAGAATAACGAGAAACATAAATTAAAAGTTTTTATTTATTTGAGACCTTTTACATAAAAAATATATTTATTTTATTAGAGTTAAACCCGTCAAATTTCCATAAAAAATTCAGCAAAATTCAGAAAATACCAGGATTTATGGGATCGGGATTGGCATCCCTAGTTTACCTTTATACTCACAAAGACAGTCAGCCCACCGACCAGATGTAAGGACATTACGGGGCCGAACGTTACAAACTTCAGCTCTACCTACCTATAATAGTGTATGTTTCGATAACAATTAATACAAAAATGTTAATCAATACAAACTTAATTTTTTAAGTCAATAAATTAAAACTAATTTCAAGTACTGTTTTAAAAAGAAAGTAAAATACGAGTAAACAATATAAAATAATCATTAAAAAACTGTCAACGATTTTTACCAACAATTGTGTATACAAAATTGCATGTTGTCTGTATTACAGATTTTCATTTTCTTTATTTCTTCTTTTCAGTACAAAAAACATTGAAATCAAATCAATTACAAAATCGTAAAAAGACGTACAAAAGCTTTCATAATGATACAGAAAGGGAAAATGTAAAAATTTTATGAAGAAAAGGTTAAAATACGAATGAACATTAAATAATTTTACACAACTAGTGTACGATGTAATAAAACTTTTTGATAAAATTAAAGCAAAAAGTTTTTGGCCAAAAAATTTCTATTATGAGTATGTGTTTGTTAACTGACTGTCTTTCTACTCAACGACCAAAAATAATCAAAATGATTATTATTGTTAACATAAGTTCAATTTAAATCATGGGAGTTTTGTTTTGTTTGAAATGCATAAAATCGTCTTCAAGTGTGTGTGTGTGTTTTTTTTTGGCAAACATGTATTTGTCTAAAGTATTTGTTAAATAAGTGGAGGTAAAACTACAAACTCATTTAACTATTTTGGTTATGGATGCAAAGTCTTTTTAATGTCAAAAATTGCAATTTAAGCGCACTAGATTTTTAAGAAGATTTCAAATCAAATTTACAAGATTTCTGTGCAATGTAAACTGCCTATTAGTAAAAATTAGTATAAATGTGTAAATTCCAAAACGTCAGTTGCAATGCATCTACTCAGAAAAAAATTTACGCCAATTTTTTCAATTAAATTATTAATCAAATATAAAATCAGTTTTAAATAAAATTTAAATCAAGTAAATTAAACGCTAACTTATATCAACAACATTACTGCAGAAAATGATGTTAATAACAAAAATGATTTAATTAAAACTATTAGTTTGTTTATTGGTGCAAATTTTTTAATTGAAAACAACTTTTATTTTTTTCTGTGTAGCAAGTGCATAGCTGTATATTTTGTTGGTGTAGATTAAAAATATACTTTATCATTTTGCAAACCCTACGATGCAAGATTATTTGCACAAGATTGTGAATAGGGTTAATGTTAGCTGTCCGATAATGCACCAAAAAAGTTATCGATACGTACATAGAAATCAAACTGTGGTTGATGATACATTGTTGACTTTAGCTGGAGGTTCACACCACGCCTTTTTACCTCCGCCCATTGCATGACTTTTATGCCTAACTTGCGTTCTACTATTATAAAATCAAGTGAAAAAAAAATTTAATTTGTCAAAATCAGCTGAATTGTTCGATCGCTACTTGTGATCGAACTTTTCGCATTAAACTCCTCAATGCATCCTAGGCTTTTGTGCATGTTGTACCCTTTGTTCACATGCATACCTTTTCGAGGAACGCATGGAAGATGTGGAAAATGTGAAAAATGTGATCTACTATCAATAAAAAATATCACCATTTCTGAAAAAAACTTTTATTTTTTTTAAATACTTTTTTCTACAAAAGTGCCAAAATCTTAAAAGAAAACACCAAAATGTATTTGGAATTAATTTTGTTTAATAGTATAAAAAAATTAAACAAAAAAAGACTTGCAAAAAAGTAAAAACTTGACAAATGGTAACACTGCTTTCAAAAAAATGCCCTTTCTGTCAGTGCTGCCACAGTTATAATAGAATTTTAGTGTAATTGAAATCGAAAAGATGTAAAAAGGAACAAAATTCTGTAAAGATGTTGGAAATTTTTGATTTTAATCTCAATGTATTTCATATGGGACAATTTCAACATCTTAGCAAATTAATGGTAGATGTTATATGTTGACAAGTGTGAAAAGGCTATTTGTTACATATTACTGCACAGATTCTACTTTTTTGACAGCTGCGTAGACAGTCAAAAGGCGTGCTTTGAAGTAATGAAAGATTTGGTCAAAAGTTTTTCCCTGCCTTAGATTATTTTTAATAACAAAATATTTCTTCTGGTCAAAATTTATCTTCTGTTTTCTTTTTGGATACTTAACGTACGTTACATCGTTCCAGAATTTTACAAACAGCAAGAAGAACGGAATATTGCATCACCTTTTGTGATGGGTCTTAAATTGGAGCATAGGGCCGTTTTTTTTAAATGCCTGAAACAAGAGATTACTCTTTGTTCTTCATCATTAAAATATTTTTTCGAGCTTGCCTTTACTGATGACCCTTGGGTCACCACTTGGAGGCTATTGTGTAAACTCAAGTTTTGATCATTTTTAAAGATGTTGGGCTATGAAATGATTTTTTTACTATACCTAGTGATAACTGACTACTGAGACTTGATTTTTATTACCAATTTTATTTTTGTAGAACAAGCAAAACTTTGGATTTTATGAATTTTTAGGTCGTTAGGTGACGAATAATTTATCCGGTGCTTAAATCTTTTTGGGGCTTGGTAACTATTTGTGTATTTATTTTGAACACATCGGAGTGCTTAATAGGTAATTTTTGTTTTTGGTTTCTCTCCAAATTTGTCCGATTCAAAACCAATGCATTACTTTTTGTGAAATTTTAATTTTTAAATAACACATATTTTTCAGAAAAGAACATAAAGAAATGTATAGTACAAAATAAATGCAGAATATTACTCAGAAACGAAAACGCCATTAGTCAATATAAGACTACAAATTTTATAAATGCATTTAAAAAAAAAATACTTAATAATTTTCCTTATAATTAGTAACATTATAATAACAAAAACTTAGATAACACACTTTTTAACGCTTTCAATGTTATTTTATCTTTATTCCTAAATTTTTCATTGTTTTTATTATGAAAAATCTCATTAAAAAGTTAAAATTTGTTTACAAAGTGTTGTAGTATAATTTTCTTTAGTATTCAAAACCAACAATGTAAAGAAAGGAAAATTAGATTTAAATTTTTTCCATTCATACAAATATACTTGTATGGTTATGATAATATTTAATTTTGTAGAGATGGTGTTTCAAGTTGCTCGCGTGCCTTTTACCATAAAAAAAAATTAGAAGAAAAAAATTACAATAAGACCTTTTATGTAGTAGAAAGTGACATTGGATGAGAATTTTTTTGTTATTATGTACCTCTTGATGAAAACGAAAACTTATTCTACAATTGCAATAAAAGTTTGCATGTGTTGTGTATGTCACTTAACCAAATACTTAACCAGCAGGAACCGTCCTAAGGCCCCCTGATTAAGCGTACGCTCGTGCTCATGTCAGAGCTTTTACGTGTTACAATTACCGACTTTTGAATTTATTGATTTAATCTCTTAATAATAAAAAAAAGGTAATTATTGTGCCTGGGGGATAAAATTGACAGATCAAACATAGATTGCGGTCGAACTAAGTCTACATTGGACCTTAAGTTCTGGACTGCTTATTAGCTTAGTAGCGAGGAGCTTTATGATGGTTGAAACCCAAATCCCGAGTAGAGGGAAAAGGGGAGTATTTTGAACAAGAACTAGCCATTGCTATCTCTAGGACTTAAGTAAATGGGAGCGTTGTAGGATACATTAAATTAATTCGTTAAAGACCACAATGAGGTTAAGTTTTTATTGCAGATACCGACGTTAATCTTAAAAACCTAATGTTCACTTTAGCTCTTAAGTTTGTTTATTTCTGCAAAAGTTGTTATAATATATTTTATTGTATACTTGGCATTTACACATACTTGTGAACTAGTGCTATACACGGTTTTATTATAATTTTTTAGCAGGTCTTGAGCTAGATATTACAGTTGTATTCGTATTTTTTCATACATGCATTCATTATGTTTTTATAAACGAAAAAAAAAACTTAACGCCTGTATTAATGCATTGTATTGTAATTGTCCCCCTACAAAAAATAGTAAGTATTTGAGAGGAAAATCCCCAAACGAAGTTAAAAGTAAATTTACCTTTCAAAATCGCAATTCAACGGGTTTCCCTTTGCTAAAAAACAGCCAAAAGAATTCAACAATTTTGAATTCTTCTGTTTTTTTTTTAAACCGGCGTAAATAGTTAAAATATCTGTAAAATAAGACCGCATCGATTTCAACGTTCAGAGAGAGAGTATGCGTGTTCAGAAGTTTTAATTTTAACACGGAAGACAATAACCGGTCAGGTCGGCAAAAAAAAGTGTCAAGATTACAAATTGCAGGCATTACTCCATGAAGATTGTTGTCAACCCAAGGGGTACTTAAAAAATCATTGGGAGCCACTGAAGCATCAGTTACACACGAGTTATAGACAAAAGGCAATTTTGACTGTTCGAAATGAAAAAGGTCCTAAATAGAAGTAAATTTTGCATTGAAATATTTAAGGCGATATATAGAATAACTCAAAGCGCAAGAAATCGTGTGTGAAGGTCAGCCAGCAAGCGAAATCAACGCCAAAAGGCAAATATCCATGACAACAAGGTAATGCCAGAACATTACGGAAGAACTTTTTCAAACACGATTAATTGAAGCGGGCAATGGCCGAAAAACTACCGCAATTTGAGAATAGATATATTCGGCGACATGTAGCAAGATCAGTTAAAACTGTTTAGAAAATTAGGATTTGGAAGTTGTGGCTCACCTGCCTTGTAGTTTCGACCATGCCCCTTCGACCATCATTCGTTTCGATGGATGCAGAACGCTTTTATTGGGAATAGCTTTTTTCAGAACTGGATAGCCGAAATTAGTTTGATTCGTTCTTGGTCTCTAAAAATTAGCAGTTCTTTTCGCGCAGAATCCATATGTTGCCAGAAAGATGGGAAAACTCACGTTTTTCAAAACAGGGACTGCATCGGGCTAAATTTACCCATTGCGATGACTAAGCTGTATCAGCGTCAAAAACATTAGCTTATAAGTTATTGGCTAACTCAAGGTATATTTATAGCAGGTAGTCTCGGAAAGACAGCTGTTTATTTTTTATTTGCTTGTTTTGCGATACGAACTGTTGTATAGTAAACAAGATTTTTGTCTTTATCTTTTGTCTTTTTTTTGTCTTTTATCAACCCCTTTGCTGTTTGACAGTTCGTATCACATAACAACAATAAAAAGCCCTGTTGTTTGTTTTATTGTACAATTGTTGTAATTTGCTCTAAATATACCTTGGGCTAACTTATCGGGTGGGAGTCTAGATTGAAGTCATCGTCTTGGGGGATTGTTTTTGTGAGCCTAAGATGGAGGTAAACGTTCTCTTGAATCTTCTTATATTTGCGCAATAGAGCTAGTTTACGTGCTATTTGTGGAGATGCAATGTTGCAAAGTTTAGGCATCCATTCAGTTGGGGTTGGGCAGAGCGTTCCAGGGATCAATCCTGCATTTTTCGGTTAGATACCTAATTTAATCTCTTTTCGCTTTGAGAGATTTCTGAAATAACGTCATGTCGATATATGGCTATACAAAAACTGAATTCTCCAACGAAAAATATAGTGTTGTATATGGGTTTTAAAAAAAAGCAGGAAATGCGGACTGTTTCTGTGTTAAATGTGTGTTAAATATGGCAACAAGAAATATTTAGTTAAGTGCGATTTGACTCTGTCAGTATTTTTTGAAGAGGCAAGTTTACACTTGTCGGCTGTTATGTTCAAGATTTACGTTGGTATCTGCCAATACTGTATGTTTTATAAGTGCACAAGGACAGTTAAAAAATAAATTTTTGTTAGTTCCCAAATGTTCCAAAAATATGAAAATATAAAATGTCTGAAAATATAAAATGTCGAAATGCTCTTTAGATGTCAAATTTATAACATTAATTATTAGATATCCAACAAACACGAAGGTTTGATTTTAAAATTGAATATAATTTGAAATCAAACATATTTTCAAACGACAAACTTTTAAGAATCATTTAAAAATCATAGCATTCTCAACAAAAAGGGGAAATTACATGCTTTTAAACGTCATTCTCAAATGTTTTCCAAATGTGGATTTTAATAATATGTGGATCATAAATGAAAAATTTTTTTTTTAATTTAAATCAATTTTTTATTTTAATAAACTGTGAGCGTAACATTTGGCACCATAGCTAAAAGATGCAATATTTTGCCCTAAAAAGGAAAGACGAAATACTTGGCTCCTTATTGTTTTGAGGATTGTCATGGCGTAGCACCGCGATCGTATTGTATTTTCTTCACTCTCCCGTTTTATATTTATTCGTATTCTTACACTTTGTAATTTTTTTTTACTCACAAATAATTTATATTTTTTCACAAGAAATTAAGGTAAACTAAGGGCGAATTCACTTAACGTAATATGTAATTTTTCTTTAATTGCAAAACACATTTAACTTTAATCGCACTTTTTTTAATGTTTACATAAAATTTTTGCTTCAGTGCTGGCAAGTTTAT
Source organism: Pollenia griseotomentosa (assembly GCA_963931875.1). Classification (NCBI taxonomy): domain Eukaryota; kingdom Metazoa; phylum Arthropoda; class Insecta; order Diptera; family Polleniidae; genus Pollenia; species Pollenia griseotomentosa. The sequence goes on from OZ007563.1 coordinate 91,144,020, forward strand.
TTTTGATTTGAGAATAACATTTGATAACAACTTGATATTAAATTGATAAAACATTGTGTGTGAAATGTTTATATTCAAATCATTGTCAATTTCAATTCAAATGTTAAAATCAAACAATTGAAAAAGGTTTGAGAATTGTGTTGGATGTCAAATGATAAAGTCATTTTATATCAAAGGTTTGACTTCGTGTTTGTTAGGGTTACCGTTGGAAAATATCGTTTGTGCGCTTAGTTTGCACTACGGCGTAGTAGACCTGCTGGACGGCCTAATGTCAATATATGGCATAATTATGTATATACAAGTATAAAAATAATAATGAAAAAAGCTAGTTTCGAATGAATTATCCATTAGCACATGTATGAGAATATATTATCTTCACATCCAATTGAGAATTCTATTTATCATCTGTTAAAAGTCGTTGTGGGGATGTCTATAATATGAATGAGGGTCGTTTGTTTACCTTTTTTTTATTCTCATTATGCTGGTTCGTTGGTTGAAGAGGTTCTTTTTTTTAAATTTCAAAATTTACTCTTTAGTATTTTTGTTTTGTTTTATTTTTTTGGTTAATTGCAGGTTGTTTTTAATGCACTTGTTCCACTTTTTATTTAGTTTTGTTGTCTTGTTAATGCTTTGCCTGTTTGTTTGAGTTTGTTGTTTTTCCATTTAATTTCTAATGTTTGTTACAATGTTGTTGCTGGGGTGCTGGTGGCGGATGGTTGGTGGATTTAAAATTGCGTTTTTTGCATTTCGGTACAAAAATGTTAAGTCCGTTTTATTAAAAGTATTAAATGTTGTTTGTTTTGTCTTATTTTGTTATTTAGAAATCTAAATTGTTTTTCGTCAGTGTTTAACTTTTACATTTTTATACCCTTCGCCACAGGTGGAAAGGTTACATATTAGTTTGTCATTCCGTTTGTAACTTCTACAGTATTGGTCTTAGTTCATATAAAGTATATATGTATGTATATTCTGGGTCCTTGTGAGTAGCGATTGATTTAATGAAGTTCTATTGAAATTCGCGATTGGTATATAAATGACCAGGGTTTAAAAAACTGCAGTCGAAGCCAAAAACTGTCGAACAACTTTTAACTTTTTCAGTTGGTATGAAAGCGAATGTTTGCATTTAATGAATCAGAAATGGCAGTTTTTTTACTTTGACTGCAGTTTTTTAAACGCTGTAAATGACTGAGATATGAAAATTTTACAACTGCCTTCAATTGTTTACCTATTAATCTAAAATTTTTAATTAAAAACTTTAACTTTTCGAAGTCCTCTTATAACTTATGAACTTGAATTTTTACTTACATCTTACATAAGCTTAGAAAAATACTGGCCGTGAAAATTAACAAAATCGGCCCATGAATGGCCTAGTTTAGGGATGGGCAAATTGAAAAAATATATCGATATATATCGAATCGATACTTTTAAAGAGTATCGATATTTACTAATTAAAAAATATCGATATATCGAATGTATTTTGCTGAAACTATTACCAAATTAAAACATTTAATGTATGTATATATATGCTTAAACCAATCTTATTAATGTTCAAATATACTATATAGGCACAAATATTTTTCCAAAACCTCTTAAAATAATCGTTTGACTTAACTGTTTTAATTAGAAATCTGCAATGTGAAAACCCCGTTTTTTTCTTAGTTCTTCTTCTTATAAATGCCAATCATTTTAGATCTTCATATAAGTGCCTATTTCACGATGTCACTCGAACGTTAACGTTCGCACAAATAACATATAAAACAAAAACAATTTTTTGAATTTTGTTTTTGTTTTATATGTTATTTGTGCGAACGTTAACGTTCGAGTGACATCGTGAAATAGGCAGTTAGTTTAAAAAAACATATGATGCATGCAGTGATGCCAGTTCTTAAAAAAACATATTGTTTGAAAAACGGATAAAATTTTGAGTTTTTAATGAAGACTGACTTTAAAAAATATCGATTTCGATAGTCGTTTTTCAATATCAATACATCGATGTATCTATATATATATTTTAAATATCGGCGATATATATCGATTATTTTTTTTAAATATCGATATTTTGATATATCGATATTTTTTGCCCATCATCACAAAACGTTCAATTACTTCACCTGGCCCACATATAAGTCTCCTTCCTCCCGAGTTTAGGGTTTTGGTACGATAGGGTCCATACAAAACAAGCTAGGTGGATACAATAAAGTTCAAATATAATTTTCCCATTTTCCCGGGATTTTTCTTGCGGGATCCCGGGAAATAAAAAATTCCTCATAATTTCAGAAAATAGCTATTTATGCTTTGAAATTTAGTTTTCTATTCTCTAAAAATTAGCATCTGTGGATGGGTTGTGGATTAGATCAATTACAAGAAGTGAGTACATGTATTTAAATCAATGTCTCCTGATGTAATAAATCTACTAAAAGCAGAATGGCAGTGCAATAGTTGATAATTATTACATTTAGTGAAGTGAAGAGTTAATAAAGTACATTAATTCAAAATAAGATGCAGGCAGTAAAGTTTCATTGTCCATGAACAAGTTTTAAAAATAGGAGATACCTAAACATATCGCTCCTTTATTGCAACATAGTCGTAACTACAAAAACAAACGATCTTGGCAAAATGCGATTAAAGTTTTCAAAATGTACCGATTTAAAGAAAATATATCTAATAACTTCGGTTCAGTTTGAGATATAATACGAGAAGGTATGAAGGAAAACTTTGCTAAAGTTACTTAAAAATTTGAGATATGACTATGATGCAATGAAGGAGCGATATGTTTATTAGGTGATAAACACAAATTTTCAATTTCAATTTGTGTTGGTTTATATACCCGTGAAGTGCGGGGAAACCGAAATAAAACAACATTTTGGAAACTCGTGTACGATACTACAACATACAACTTGAAAAACACATTGTCCTCAAGATTAAAATTGGGCCTATTGAAATGAAAAGGTTTGTAAGAAGCAGTCCGGTTGATGTTATTTTTTGCATCAACCTTGGCATACATTTGACTGATATAGACTTTGTTTATAAAAAAGAAAAAATTGATTCTGATTGTGAATCCGAAGCATGCTACAACGGTGCACTTTTAACTATTTGTCCAACCTCGGTAAAAAATGAACGAAATTTTTCGGAAACATGATAATTAGTAAATAAAATCAGGAATATACTTTTTGACGACTTACTAAGCGCTTTGAGTGTGTCAGAAAGTTATTTCCTAAGCCGTTAAAAAATGTTATATATTTCTTTAAAATATTTTATCTATTTTATTAGTTCACTTTTTGATCTCATATCTTGAGTAACTCAATTTTTATTTTGTTTTTATTATTGTTTTATGAATTAAATCTTTTAAAATAAAATTTTGTATTGCCAAAAATTACTTTTGATAATTAAATTGTTATGTTTATGTTATCTTTTTATCTTGTATCCAGAGCATAATAATACTGAATAAAAGCATAATAATAGGGAATAAAGGCGTGAGGTAATAATAATTCAAGTTCCTATTTTAATCTGGAATTAATTTTTTAGTATTGAACCATTTCTTTTACTTTCTTTGTAAACAAGTTCCCTTACGTTTTTTTTATAAAAGTTTTTTTCATTAATTAATAACAAAATTTACTTTGTATTATTTATATGGAGCGGGATTCCGGGATCCCGGGAAATTTAAAAAAAATTCCCGCTTTCCCGGGAATCGAAAAAGTCCGGGGAAAAAAAACTCTAGATAGGGCCCATACAAAACAATCTAGGTGGATACAACAAAGTTCAAATATAATTTTATACTTTTCCAATCATGATGAAGGGTATATAAGATTCGGTATAGCCGAATATAGCACTTTTACTTGTTTTTATTTAACGTCCATGTTGTACTAGTAGCAGTGTTTTAGTTTCCTTTTTGAACATGTCACGATTTTTTAGTTAAAAACTTTTTCGTTAAAGCGCCATTTGACCGTTTTGCTTGTGACCTTGTTGTGTGGTATTGTTTTTTTTTTTTTTTGTATTTAATTATTTGTTTTTTGTTAATATGCAGGTATTTATTGTTTGTTTTTTGTTTGGCTTTATTTTTGTATTAATTAGAATAGTTTCCCATGGTTTGCATTTTATACAAGTAAATAAATTTTTCTTTAATTGTGGGTCTAGCGGGAAAAAAGTTTTTTTTTTTTTGAATAATTGTAGTTCTGAAATAGCAATTAAAAAAAGAGAAGGACAGAAAGAAAAATAGTTTTCATTAATTTTTAGAGAATAAACGGACTATTTGATACTATAATTTTTTAAAAAAGCAGCACTAGAGAACATAACAAAGAGCCCACTAAAACATTAGTTTCAAATTTATAACAAAAAAACATATGCATTACTTTTAAGCCCAAATTGCTACTCGCAGTATTACATTCTAAAGTTTTATTAAAGAACAGTTCGTTTGCCTTCTGAAAAGCTAATTTTATCCCACCCAGTTGGTTATGAGCGCCGATCACTAACAAGTTGTATGTTAATTAAAGCTTTCTTACCTTTAAAATTTCTGGAAATCTTTCTCAGTGTTTTTAAATATTTGCAGTTATTCTCTTTGATAAAAAATTAAAAATTTTTAATTTGTTGACATTAATCTGAAAGTAAACAAAAAAAAAAAAAATTTTTATAAAAATTTGTTTTACATGCATGAATTTGAAAAAGAAAAGTTGTAATCAAAGACTTAAATAATTACTTAACTACAATAATAAATTTAATATTGTAATTAATGATTACACAAGGGAAAAAAATTTTACTTTTTTGTGCGGGCTGGAACTTTATTGCCAATTTTTACTAATGTGAAATCGCTGATTTCATCTCTATCAGTACCGTTATTTCCAAAATTAATGTATATTATCACTACGTTAATTGAAATTACTTGAAAACGGTTCATCAACTTATTCAGTTAAAAAAAATCCGAAACTCGACAACAATATACTCTTTAAGCCGTTCTTACATTGTTTTATAATTTACCCAGTAGTTTCAGAGATGTCGTTAAAGTTTAAAAAACCAAAATCTTTTGAATTAAAATAATTCACCCCTATCGTGAATAAAAATTCCTTGGGAGTTTTTTCCCTTTTCCCATTTTTGCAATTGAATTTACACAGGAAAAATGAAAAAAGGGAAAAAATTGTTACAATAGCTTTAAGGTTTTTTTTTCCAAAACTGTATGTTTTGCTTTTTAAATTTATATATGCAGCTAATGAACTGCTTAATTTTTAGAATTTTTAAATAATGTTAAAAACTAGACAAATTAGTCGAGGATGTTTGGGGAAAAATTTCAGGAATTTTCAAAATATGTACATCGCGAACAGAAACTCTAGTCGTGAGTTTAATTTGCGGAGAATGTCCTGCATAGGTTAAATTTAGAATTTTTAATATGACGAATGGTGTTCAGTCCAATATGTTATTAATTTTTTTTTTAGAATTAAATTTTTTTATGTACTTATGTATTTTCGTTTTAACTTTATACAAGAAGTAACGTATTTCGAAAATTGTTACGGTCTAAAATTGTGAAAAGAAAATACTTTTTTGGGTTTATAAAAGTTTAGGATAACGTTAATTTAAGAAACGTTAACTTTTTCTTAATTTAAAACAAAAGTTGACTTATGCAATATAAAACATATAAAATTTATTAAATTAGACCGAATATTGGGAAATTTCGTTAAGAAGATTTTCGTGTGTCTTCAACAAAAATACAAACTATAATAAGTTTTAAGGCAGTTTAGATATTTTTCTTTTTGATACTAGCGGCAACACTACTTAATTCTTAAAATTCATTATTTAATTTTATTTAAATTTTTTTTTTACTTTAATAATCAAATTTATTTTATATTTAAAATAGAACTTAACTTTATATTTTATTAGCACTTTTAAAAAACCACTTTTCGCTCATTTCCAAACTTCTTTAATTAATTTAAAATTTTTATTTATTTTCAAAAGATTTTGTTATTCGTGCTTAATTCCCAGTTTTTATTATTGATAAAAACACTTGATGAGATGAGATAAACCCACTGTTTATTGTTGATGTGTTTTGTTTAAACTTTGATATTGTTACAAGTAGAACTGTTGCTATAAGTCTTATACGCTTAACAGTTTTATTTGGTTTAATATCTTTAGTTTTTCCAAAATCTTTATGGATGAAGTTTCCTGATGATCTGGCCTAAGCAACCAGTGAAATGCGCATAGGAATAGCTTATCCCATCAACAATAAATTTCAAGTGTTTTTATCAATAATAAAAACTGGGAATTAAGCACGAATAACAAAATCTTTTGAAATTAAAATTTTGTATTCCCAAAAATTGAAATTATTTTTTGATAATAAACAGGCAAGTGCACCGCCTAAAAAAAAACACTTAATTGACAACATCTTTTGTAAGTTGTTGTTTGTTTTTTATTTTGTTTTTCTTAACCTACTTACAACTACAGTTAATGTTGAGAGAATTTCAACTAATTGTAGTGGGGAATGTAAGATGAGATAAACCCACTGTTTATTGTTGATGTGTTTTGTTTAAACTTTGATATTGTTACAAGTAGAACTGTTGCTATAAGTCTTATACGCTTAACAGTTTTATTTGGTTTAATATCTTTAGTTTTTCCAAAATCTTTATGGATGAAGTTTCCTGATGATCTGGCCTAAGCAACCAGTGAAATGCGCATAGGAATAGCTTATCCCATCAACAATAAATTTCAAGTGTTTTTATCAATAATAAAAACTGGGAATTAAGCACGAATAACAAAATCTTTTGAAATTAAAATTTTGTATTCCCAAAAATTGAAATTATTTTTTGATAATAAACAGGCAAGTGCACCGCCTAAAAAAAACCCTTAATTGACAACATCTTTTGTAAGTTGTTGTTTGTTTTTTATTTTGTTTTTCTTAACCTACTTACAACTACAGTTAATGTTGAGAGAATTTCAACTAATTGTAGTGGGGAATGTAAGATGAGATAAACCCACTGTTTATTGTTGATGTGTTTTGTTTAAACTTTGATATTGTTACAAGTAGAACTGTTGCTATAAGTCTTATACGCTTAACAGTTTTATTTGGTTTAATATCTTTAGTTTTTCCAAAATCTTTATGGATGAAGTTTCCTGATGATCTGGCCTAAACAACCAGTGAAATGCGCATAGGAATAGCTTATCCCATCAACAATAAATTTCAAGTGTTTTTATCAATAATAAAAACTGGGAATTAAGCACGAATAACAAAATCTTTTGAAATTAAAATTTTGTATTCCCAAAAATTGAAATTATTTTTTGATAATAAACAGGCAAGTGCACCGCCTAAAAAAAACACTTAATTGACAACATCTTTTGTAAGTTGTTGTTTGTTTTTTATTTTGTTTTTCTTAACCTACTTACAACTACAGTTAATGTTGAGAGAATTTCAACTAATTGTAGTGGGGAATGTAAGATGAGATAAACCCACTGTTTATTGTTGATGTGTTTTGTTTAAACTTTGATATTGTTACAAGTAGAACTGTTGCTATAAGTCTTATACGCTTAACAGTTTTATTTGGTTTAATATCTTTAGTTTTTCCAAAATCTTTATGGATGAAGTTTCCTGATGATCTGGCCTAAGCAACCAGTGAAATGCGCATAGGAATAGCTTATCCCATCAACAATAAATTTCAAGTGTTTTTATCAAGAATAAAAACTGAGAATTAAGCACGAATAACAAAATCTTTTGAAATTAATCTATATAATAAAAATGAAATGTTGTGTGTTGCTGATCGCATAACTGAGAACGGCTTGACCGATGTGGACGATTTGGCCCGCCCACTTTTACGACCATTTTTTTCGATTTACCTAAAATCAGAAAACGCCTCCATCGATTTGACAAATTTTTCTTTCAAATGTTCGTATTAATCCATTTTAAGTTTTAATCGAAAGAAAAATTTACCACGCCTACTTTTTCGCCCACTTTTTTATTAAGCGCATAACTTGAGAACGGCTGGAGCGATTTGGACGATTTTTTCTTTCTAATGATCGCCATGGTCCAACTTAGGTTTTTACGAAAAGAAAATTTTGCCCCGCCCACTTTAACGCCTCCTTTTTTTGATTTACCTAAAATCAGAAAACGGCTCCATCGATCATTAGTAATCAGCTACCGAGTGAAGCCGGGGCGGCCAGTTAGTAAAAAATAAAAATGCGACAAAATTTACAGTTTTGTCCTAAAAACATTAAGCAATCGGTGCAACTTTTGATTATGTTCACAATTTACTGAGAAAACTGAATTGATAAAAATTGCTCTTTCCATAAAAAAAACATTTTTAATGTGTATGTTGGAACAAAATTAGACTTTGTTGGTTTTTTGATTGTTTGATCATCAGTAAATTCTGAACAAAATTGAAAGTTGTGCGCCGATTGCAATGAAATAAAGCTTATTTCATTTGAAATAATGACTGTTCCTAAGTGTTATATCATATGTAATCTTTATATATATAAAAAAAGTTGCATTGTGTTAGTAATTGATGTTCTCTTTAATGCGTGAACCGATTTTGTTTCTGCAAAGTTCACGTGGAAGGTGACGTCAATACCAAGGTTTTTATGTATCAATGGTCTTCAAATGTGTATTGGTACATGAGTTATTGAGTTATATGAGTTATATTAGTGAACACTGCATTCATTCCGAAACATGTATTTTTTTTGCATGGAAATTTTGCGAATTTGACTTAATATTTTGAAAAACTGAAATTCAATAAGTTTTTAAATTCATTACAATTCGATTTTAGTCAAACCATTACTTCACTTTCGCTACTTACGACTTCAGTTTCCTGTTCGGCTTGCGTTTGCGGTTACTATTAATAAGGCGCAAGGCCAATCATTAGGAATTTGTGAAGTGAATTTAGAGTATCCAGTTTTCTCACAGTTGTATGTAGCCTGTTGGCGCGTTGGCAAACCATCGGTTTTGTATATTTACACCGAAAATGAAAAAACAAGAAATGTTGTGTACCACAGAGCATTACAATAAAAACAATTTATCGCTGATTTAAATGAATTCGAATTGATTTCTTATTTTGTTTTTTGCACTACGAAGTGTGCAGGGGGTTCGCTAGTGATATATGTATAAGGTACACTTTTCTTAACAATTATTATGTTGTGCAAATTTTGTTCATATTGTATGTTTTAAAGTTGATCGGTTTTAAAGTTGATGCTTCGTGACATTTAACATTTTAATTGCAAGGAATGCAGATATATTTTAAAAGTATTATGCACTGCATCACTTACATTTCAAAGCGTTTTTATAAACAAAACACATAGTTGCATTGTTTCGGTACTTTGTACGTGTACATGGTTGAAATACAGTAATAAAATTGTGTACGAACTTTGTATTAGTACGTTTTGGAAGTCAGCCGGAGTTACTTATTCCATAGGTGTATAAAATTTGAGGTAAATGATTTGAGTTAATCTTAACAACTTAAAGATTTAAATAAATTAATTTCTTTACTTTTTTAATTAGTCATCCCTTTTTATGGGATGCCAATTAGTCCAATATTATTAGTTCCTTTTAAATAAATGCAGATAATAATGTGATTAATTAAAACTACTTCATAATTAAAAATACATTTTTGTGGTTTTTTTCTTCTTTAAGTTACTAAAGTACAATTATTTTTATATACAATTTTAATGAATTGTTAATTATACAAAGTTTTACAATAAAAAAGTTATTAACTGATTCACACACATGTCGAGAGCTAAAAATTTTTTTTTTTTTATATTAAATTGAGTTTACAACAAATGATTCATTAATTTGTTGCTAGTTTTATGACGTAAACTAAAACAAATAAAATTTTAAAGGGATTGTAAAAAAATTGAAAACAACTGTTTTGAGATTTAAGTAAAAATGTATCAATAAAATTATTCAAATTACACTATAAAATTTAGTTCTTTATTTAAATAAGAGTACATTTTTTTGTTCCATGTATTTTTATAATTTTTTCAATCGCTGGAGATTTTTTAAAATTTTTATACTTTACACTATTTGTACGCATGTGATGATTTTTGTAACGAATAAAATATTTTAAATAGTTGCCCAATTCGCAAACTCAATCGTATGGCTTATCGTTACAAAAATACGGTATTGTTACTTTATCGTATTGCTAAATTAGTCAATTCACTTTGACTAAACTATTTAAGAAGATCAACAAATTTTTTTTTACCAAATAATAAAAAAAAAATATGAAAATTAAATTTATAACTTTTAGTAAAACAATTTTACTTCACTCTTGGTTTTAATTTATTTCTTCTTCTTTAATATTTGCCATTCATATACCAAGGTGTCGAAACGGCATCTGATTATGACAGACAGTTCGTACTTATTTGTTTTGATTTGTTAGTGTTTTGCTAAGAATGGTTGACATTTCGAGCTATAAGCACTAACAATGCAATACAAAAATCCCTATATTTTTTCTGTTGTTTTTGGATTGTTGTAGTCCCGACACCACCAGTAGTTGAACTCGCCTTGTTCGATACCATGAAATTAAATCAGGTTTGGGAGTTTTAATTTGTGTTGAAATGGTAAAAAATATTAATTAATAAGCAATTTTAATTAATATAGTTAAAAAAATAAATAGAAATGAATTTAATATAAATTAAATTTGTGGTGTTTGTGATCACATTCCTAAAAGATTTTTACAAATTTACCAAATAAATCGAACATATCCACATCTACTATAAATATAAAAATTTTCAAAACATATAAAAATAAATCGTATAATTATACTACGGTTTTGTATGAAAATAACTTACAACAATATACAACATTGTAAAATTATACGATTATACAACATATACGTTGATAATGCGAGCTTGTGAATTGTACAAGTATGTCCTCTTTTAAGTATACCGATATATACAAAATCACTTTTGGACAAACTGAATCCTCGTAAGTGAGAATCGATCTAAAAGTCAACCTAGCAATCTATACCCCAGGAATAAAATATATCTCCCCTTTTGGTTCACAGGACATACTTTATAGCACCGGAAATAATTCTAAGTAGACTAAGCTATGGTTGGAGTCTTCTTAATATAATCTTTGCTTCTTATACCCTCTACCACTAGTAGTTAATGAGTGTATACTAACAAAATTTGCCATTCCATGTAAAACTTTTTCAATATTCATCTAAGACCACATACAGTGTATAAATTTTGAGTCCTTGAGTAACTCTTAGTCGATTTAGCCATGTTCGTCCATCCGTCTTTTGAAAACACACTCACTCAACAGAAAATATAAATTTTGGTATCCAATGGTTTCTAGCACTCCTTAGCAGTTCTGAATTAAAATCCATCACAATCGGTTCTTCCTATAGTGGGGCAAATAAAGGACAACCACCAAAAAAAACTATCATAAATTAAGAGGCGAAATGAACCGATTGTCATTAACTAAATTTCGTGAAGATCGGTCAAAATTTCATCTTAGGCCCCATAAAAATCCCATTTTTAGAAAACACTTTAGTACGCCTAAATCCATAAGGAAATCAAGTAAAATTTTGTCCGTAATACATAGTTTAATAACACGATAAATTACACCACAAAATTTTGTGAAGATCGGTCCTTCAACGGTCAATGGCCCCATATAAAGCCCATTCTCGGAAAGCACCTTATTACGCCTAAAACCGTAACAAATAATGCTACAGTTTGGTCTGTCGTCGTTTTATCAGAGTAGAAACCACAACACCAAATTTCAAAAATATCGGTCCATAATTTAGCAGAGGTCTCATATCAAGTCCCAAATTTGGTATGTCAACATTTTATAAGGCTGGAGGAAAACACAAGACAAAATTTTGCGAAGACCGGTCAAACCCAATCTTAAACCGGTTCCCTGCGAGAAATTTGTGTCAATTGTTCAAACAGACTGGTCCTGGGATTTGTGAAAATAGAACAAGTACAAAAAGATAGAACTCATGACCAGTGAAAGGAGAACCAATCATTTAACTGGTATATGAAGAACAAAAAGGTAGAAAAAGTGATGAATTACAGTACAGTCTTCACCGTAGGTATGACACATTTTTTGGGACTTTCTAAAGTTTGGTTCTTAAATTTAGTTCTAGGACTTGTTTTATTGAAATAAAACATACTACATTGTATTGAAATAATACTAAATTGTAGTAACTAACACTAAACACGTTCGTTGAAAGTATATGGGGGGTGTGCTGGAAATCGCAAACGCAAGAATTTGGAGGCTGTTTTTAATGCACTTTTAATCGTTTTTATAATTTTTGTTATAAAATTCTTTTTAATAGGGAAATTTTTGTATAGTATTTGTCATAAGATTCTTTTATTAAAGAAATCTTACTAAAAGACGACTTTTAAAATTCTTGCGTTTTGCGTTTGCGATTTCCAGCACACCCCTGTATGTGTGATTTGTCAAATGGTTGCTGTTAGGTGTCAATTGACCCCCTCTATTGACAACCCCATGTACAAGTGATAGGTCCCATTCATATAAAGTGTAAGAACTTAAACCGGTCTCTTACACCAAAGACCTATCACGGGACTACTTCGGTGTCAGTTCGCTTCCCTCTAGGTAACTTATAGAACTGTGAACTGACCATAGCGAGTACTTGACTTCTAAAAACTCGATAAATCCATGCCAATATCAGCTTCAATGCAAGAAAACCCGAAAAAAGTATAGAAAACTAGCTGGCCCGGCAAACGTTGTTTTGCCATATAATTTACTTCTTTCAGATGTTACAGTGTCTACATGCCAAATTTAAAGAGACCCGGTTGATAAGTTAAAAAGATATTGGGACAGGGAGCTTTTACCGCTTTTATCCCTTTTGCCCTATTTCCCTTCAAATCACAAATTTAATGATTAGATGTTACGGTGTCTGCATGTCAAATTTTAAAAAAACCGGTTGATTAGATGAGAAGATAAACTACCCTAATAATAATAAAAAATATAGGCTATAATTCCTTCCAGATGTTATGTTCAAGAAAATTGGTTGATTATTTAAGCAGATAAAAGGAGGGGGAGATTTTACCCCGTTTGTCCTATTTCACGCCCTATTACTTATTTCCTTTCTGATGTTACCGTATCTGCATGCCAAATTTTAAGAAAACCGGTTGATTAGTTAAGAAGATATAGGAAGGAGGAGCTTTTACCCCCTTTATCCCTTTTCTCCTATTTCCCTTCAAATCACAAATTTAATGATAAGATTTTACGGTATCTGCATGTCAAATTTTTTGGTTTTTTTTTGGAAAATATATACATTATATACATATAATAAAAAAATGGCCTTTGAAAAAAATGTATGGAAAATATTATTTTATTTAAAAAAGAAGACACAAATTATATACACATACATATGGATGGTTCTTAAAATTAAGTTGAACCAGTCACCCCCTAGGATTTAAAATCGAAAAATATTTATTTTATTTTTTTTGCCACGCCTCTGTATATCACCAGCGTTTAAAAAAATGCAGTTAAAGTAAAAAAACTGCTATTTCTTCCACTTTTTCATTTGTCATTGGTCCAAAAAAAAAACTGTTACTTTTACTTCTTATTCATTAAATGTGAACAGTCGCAATCAATCCAACTCATAAAGCGAAAAGTTGTTCACATTTCAGTCAATAGAAAATTATATATATCAGATAAAATCTTATGTTAGAAGAGCAATCAATAAAATTTTCGCGATCTTGTCCTGAATTTTTTAAACTCAATGTATGTATAGAAAATACCTCAGTTATGGTGCCCTTTAAAAAACTAAAATTGCTTTCTTAGGTTCTCAAATACCTGAAGTTAATGGTTCCATTATAATACTTTTACTTGAAGAAGACTTAATACAAAATACTAGCACTCGAAATATTTGAATTTTAAATTTTAACCAAGGCACGCAAAATTTGTATACAATTATTTGACTTTGAACGCCCACTGCCAATTAAGTAACTACTCATACCAGTTATTTAAGCACCAAACACGACTGCGAACGATAAAGTTTAGGTTTTGAATTAATCCTCAGTTTTAGTCAATTTTAAACTGTATATTAGTAAAGCCTTTAAAGTGCCTGAGTAAGGGTTTATTTTTGCCCCATATCTTAATGTGAAGTTCGGCCTGCTGTCGGATTTTCCTGGGTGCATTGGCTATTTAACAGATAGGTCCTAAACATTGTCCAAGCAACAATCTACTAAAATTGTGTTAACGTCCACACTCGGGGGCGACAGTAAACCAACTAACGTTTATCTATATATATATATGTCTACCATGGTAGACCATGGTTCCAAAGCACACGAAAGGTGTGGTACACATGAGTCTGGCCAGACTTTTTTTCGATGCGTTTTGTATCGAAAATTCAAACATGTGTTAGCCAGAGGGTAAAGACTATTTTGTCTGCCATTATTTGATGGTGCGAAATCCCCGTATACGTTTAATTAAAATGGTAAATGCAAGTTGTTTTGTCTTACTCTAGCTTATTTACACATTGTTTAAGCAAATAATAAAGGGTTTAACTTTTTGTAAATAGCTTTAAAAATTTTAGTTTTTCTTACGTAATTCGGTCACTGGTTCGCAGTCGTAACTTTTAAAATCATTTTAAGTTATTTTGATAAAAATTATCGCTCTTAGTTTCTTAATTAATTGTAGTTCTTTAGAGAATAAACTATAAACATTATATTAATTTCCACAAAATCGTTGATATTTTTTTTGTTAATGGAAAGGAACCTAAAAGAACACTGATTAGGTTTATGGTATGTATTTGTACTCTATTGTTTTAACACAAAATTCTAATATTCATAGATCTATCTGCTTCTTCATGTTATTAAAAGTTATTTTTATTGTTGTTTTAACCTTGAAATGTACATTAGAATATAAGAATGAAATGTTGTGTGTTAAACTAAATGTTGTATGACGATAAAATGGTTAGTTACGAGCATATTCTTGCTGTTTTGTTAATAGCTAGAAAAATGTATCTGCCAGTTGTACATACAAACATACATACATTTATGAACTAGTTTATGAGTATATTTATATTTAAGCAACAACGTATTATATTAACAATTGGGGTAGTCACAGCTGGTCATGTCATTCACATTATCTCAATATTATTGTTTTAAAGGACGTTTAAAATGTATGAAGTTATTGTGACAGGTTTTTGTGTGGGGAATATAAAACGTAAACAGATTTTTATACTTAAACGGCCTAAGTTATAAAAAATAAAATAGGCCTATAAAAATTTTAATAATCAAATTTTCATAGAAAATCCGTTTTTCAAAGTAAATTTTCACAATTTGGAAGTGTTGTTCTAGCGTTAAACGATTCACGATGACTTGCCAAACCTCACTGAACAGAAATGTCAACACAGTTTGACATTCTTAGCTGTCAAACCATAGTTATCGATATCGATATTTCTCATGCAGCTATAAAAAACATGGTATATATGTCAATAAATGTAGAAAAATGATTTTTAAATAAATTACCACAAAAAGGTACGATTTTCACTGCTTAAACGTTCGAATTTCGAAAAAGTACCAACTCAATATTTGTTTATCTTTGGCATAAGCTACGAACGTGATATAATTGTTACTGCTATGTTTATTGGTTTAGAAGATATACGGAATGACAAAAAAAGTTTCAAAATACAGATTTTACCCGTTCACACCCCAAAAGGGAGAATTTCAAAAAAGTACCAGACACCTGTCCGCTTACTTTTTAATGAGCAACGATTAGTGTTAAATTTATTTTCCATCTCTTTTAGTTTCGGAGATATGAGGTAAGCGAATTTACAAGTTTTAACCCCCTAAATATTTGAATTTCCAACAATCCCGTCTAAGTGGATCGAATTGGCGAGAGACCAACCTTTGGTCTAAATTTCTTTTAGCTTCAGGCGTTTAGACTGTGCGATGATGAATCAATCAGTCAATAACTTTTTATATATATATATATATATATATATTTTGCAAATATTGTTGCTGATTTCTATTATACATTTCTATTTATGGGAATACCCTCAATAATGTTGTTTATTTATTAACTTTAATTTTTTTTTGTAACATTCTTTAATTTCATAATTCTAGCTATCAGTGACCAACCTTTAAGCCTGAAAAGCGAAAATTTTTTTCCCGTTATTTAAAGACACTAGAATACTTAATTAAAATTTATTTAAAATGTGTTACGTATATGCTCAGTGTACATTATACACTCCTAACATTTATTATTAATTATTTATTTGCCAAAATATTTTTTATTGCTTGAATTTCTTTTAATTTCCTTAAAAGCTTTAGGTCATGTTAATGATAATTTCGATGAAAAAACGTATTTGCTCTAATAACACTGAACTTGAAGTAGCGAAATATAGACTTCACGCTTTAATTTTTTTTATAAAAACATTTTATTGTTATGATTTCGTGCGTTAAAAATGTGGCATTAAAATAATGAGCATTAACCATTTCCCACCCAAAGCGATTTCAAATTAATTTGTAAATATTATGAATTTAAGCACTTAAAATAAAAAAATTATAGTTTTAGTTGTAAGATAGGAAAGTGGTAATTGAAATTTACAAAAAAAAATCGATTTTGTATATACATATGTATATGTTCTATAGTTACCCTGCAGGAAATGTCACTAGTGAAACTGTACTGATTTACTACTGACACAGTCACCAGTACTAGTGACTTATTATGCCCCAGACAATGTTATTTATTATAGACATTTAATATGTGCGTGTCATTGAAAATCTACTGCTGACGTTGGTACTATTGACTAGGCAGTTTTTTTGGGACCATATGTAGACATTGGAACCAGAGAATTGCTGCAATTATGGTACGAACACAAATTCATAACAGTCTTTTTTTATTATTGCTTCAACTTTTACTGTTGTTGTTGATACAATTTTTTTCGTATTTAGGGAAAATACGAAGTGTAGACACTTCATTGACAATGTCGTCAAAAAGACACCATAATAATCGACAAAACTGGTGACTTGGAGACACTTGCACCCAGGTTTCCTTTAGGGTAATTTGTAATATTTAACTGTACGGGTTTTTACCTAAAATTACACTCTAAAGTTGTAAGTAGCCCGTATTACTTTTTTAAATGAACTTTCTATACTTGTACATTTAAGACAAATGCCCAAAATTTTTGGCATATTAAAATTGTTTTCATGCAAAAAATCAAATCAAATCACATAATTTCTGTAATTATTCTCCAAAATCCTTGTTTACGTGCCTTTTGTATACCTGCATATTTATAAATTTTTAGGCATCCTTAAAATATCCTTAAAAAAACGGTTCAGTTTATTGAAATTACTAAAAAAAACTCCGCAATAAAATTTCCTTTAAGAAAAGTAAAACTTTTTATTTAATATGAGCAGTCGTTTTAGAAACATAACTAGGCTTCAAATTTTTTGCAGACATAAAAAACCGAAGCTGCAAACAAAACAAGCCATAAATTATAAAAATCCGTTTACAACTTTTGATTTTATTCACAAAAGTTGACAATTTTTAATTAATTTGAAGAATTTCATAAAACGCAATATTTGTATGGGAGCCCCCCTAAGAAAATGTTAAGAACAAAAAACTAGGGGCAACTCCTGGGCATTTATGGGACTTTTTCTTCAATATATCATAGACTGCATTGAACATTTTGTATGGAAGCCCCTTTAAGGAATGGAGTTAGCGGGTAGGTATGTTTGAAATAAATGATTGAGATGAAAAATAAAGTGGGGTTGGTCGTACATTTGACCCATATAGAATCATCCTAGGCGCTGCAGGGGCCAAATTTAAGAATTTTATAAAAACGCCATATGTGTATGGTTAAAATTCTTAAATTTAGTTGGTACAGCGCGTAGGATGCTCCTAGATGGGTCAAATGTATGACCAACCCCACTTTATTTTTCGTCTCAATCGCACATTGAAAGTAATTTAAAATAATACTTATCAAAATCAATTCATTAGGACAACAAACAAAATGTATTGTTATTACCAAGGCCCCGATTTTTATGCAAATGCAAATTTGTAATCGTCAGTCGGATATTACCATGTTTTAAATATCTTTGCGAATTAAGAAATTTTGGAGTAAAATGACATATCGATGTTACTGCATATTTTTGCATATTATGCTTTTAATGCATATTTTTGCATATATTGCTGATATTGCATATTTTTGTTGCATAGTTTGAAAAAAACTTGTTTAAATTGCTTTATTTTGCCTTGCACCATTTTGCAGAAGAGATAAGAGACAACTTCGATGACATTTATTTATTGATAACAATTATGCAATTATTTATTATGCTGAAAACTTTTTAGTAAACAAATTCGTATCAAGCTGCTTAGCCAAGAAAATTATCAATAAATTTTAATAAAAATTTTAAGTTGTAAAATTCCTTCCGTCAGTAAAAAATAATTTAATGAAAATTAAATTTGATGAACTCAATGTAATCTTATTTTTACTTGATTTAAGAATTTTGTACTTATTTCAAGAAATTCCGGGATTGATTTTCGAAAGTAATCCCAATTAGGATTGTTTTGAGTACGTTTTAGTGTTATTCGTACTTGAATTTTTGAGTACGACTCGTACTTAAAGTAATCATAAAAAACTTGATTTATCCCGAGTGTTTTTCTTTCTGTGTAATTCATTTAATATGTGGTTCAAATATCTATCTAGTAAGTGACTTAATTTACATGATTGTTTTACTTTTGGTTTTTGTGTTTTACTTTATTTTACTTTTACTTTTGTGGTTATTATGTCTTATTTACGTTTATGATACTGTATTTGTTTACGTATTTTATGCTATTATTGTTTTCTTATTATTTTTATGTAATTTTTTTTATTTTTAGTCCATTTTTAATACGCATAAAACACGATTTTAACTGCATAAAAGTCCAACCCCTAGTTATTACAAATCTGTTCTAATTAATTAAACGTCGTATTTTCAAGTTTAACTAAGCCGCGGTTAGCTTTATCTTTGTAAATAAAACGTTAAAGTTAAAATTTTTCTGATTCAGTGTTTTTTTTAGTCATTAGATAATGCGGAATCAATTTTTCCACTAAAATTTCTATTAAAATTATCCGGCATGTTCTTTAAATTGAAATGAAGTGGATTTAAAATCGAGCAAATTTTGAAAATGAGCCTGTTATTAAAGCTCATAAAAATATTCCTTTTTATGTTCTTCATACTTTGAGTACCAACTGTCTTTACAAGAACAACTCTCAAAAACAGGAAAAAGTACAATTAATTTATAAATAATTAAAATCAAAATCTTGTTCGATTTCAATTCCACTTCATTTCGATTTCTAGAACATGCCCGATAGGATTTTATTTTCCGACAAATTGTTTTTTCATATTAGTTTACAATAACAGTCATTGAAAACCGGTTAATTAAGACAATTTAGTTTTTATTACAAATAAATTCTACTTTACTTCGTATTTTCAAGTTCAATTTAACTGCGACTAACTTCATCTCTGTAAACAATTCTGAGATTGGTTTGAGATTCGAAGGTCAAGGTTTACACTTCTAATCTGTAAAAATAATCAAAAATTAAACTAAAACTAGCATCAAATGGATAATTAATTAGTATAATAAGTATAAACCTTTTATTTTTAATTTTACCTAAATTCCGATTAACTTAACTTTGTAAATTACTTTAAAACTGAATTTTATTTAAAAACATTCTCAAATTTATAAACCTTTAATTTCTTTATTAAAAAATTTCTTTATTACATAAAAAAAATAACATTTATCAAAGTTATGTTAAATAAGCTTTAAATAAAGACGTTTAAAAACAATATTCGTGCGGCTGTTTTTAATTTGCTTGAGGATTTAACAATCACAATTGCACATTTTATTTACTAATTTTTAACCAAACTTTTATTATTTGTGGTTGTGAGAAATATTTTAGATAAAAAAACAAAAATTACAAAATAATTATAACTTGATGAAATGTGTAATTAATTAAAATATTTTTTTTTTTGCGAAATATTTAAATAATAAAGAAAACAAAAATATTTGTATTTAGTATTTAAAAAGGAGAAAAACATAAAAACAAAAGCTTATTTAATGTATACATTGTGTATATATACACAACACAACGTATAAATCCGAGGGCGCCATTGCTGAAACTGTTTATATTGATATTGTATCTGTAGAAAAATCTTTCTTTTTATTTTCATTTGAAAAGATTTCTCAAATCGTAACAATAAAAGATGACTTGATTTTGTTTATTTATAATGATGTATTGATGATTTTTTTATTGTTTACAATTTTTTTCTATTGCCAAAGCCATCACGTTATTGTCACTTCATGTGATTTCAAAATTATGAAAGAAAATATAAATCGTTTGATGTTGTAAGAAATGGGTCAATGTTAAATATTTTGTGGCAATATTATTGATCTTGTTAATTAAGAAAAGTTAATAAAGAACAAGTGTGTGTTTCAAATTTATGTAAATTAGTTTAATTTTATTTCTACCTTGAAATGATGTACTTATGAGTGTACATCGCTTATTTTATTATGAAGTGATTTGATTATTTTACAAAAGACTTTTTTTTATATATAAAGTTCCAATTACCATAAATAGGTTTATAGGTTTTTATGGTTGTGGCGAATAACGTTAGTTAGTAATATTGCATCTCAATTGCTTAATTGTTGAAAAGAGTGTTTAAAATTGTCGCATATACCTGTAATGGTCGGTCTAACCTCACGATAATGTTAGCAATACGTCCACCAAAACCCCAATGTTCTAAGGAGCTGAAGCTACATAACCTGCACTGAAAAACAGTTTCTGTTGTATATCAAAAGCATTCAGGGGCATGCGCCAGCAGGTTCAATTGCAATGGAGAAATTCACTCCCCACCTAAGCTAGCCTTTTTCGAATTTTTCTCACTTACTACGTAATCTCTAAGCTCTAAGACACGAGAAGGAGTGGTCTTCGGAGTAAACTCTAGGCTGCTTAACCTCAATTGATCGCGAATACTTCCGGATTGCTGTAGTTTTCCAGGCGGAGTTACTTGCGATCAAGGAAGCTGTAGACTGGCTCAGACTATCTGCTGTAAATATTAACACTGATATCCGTGCCGCTATTATGGCCTTGGATTCCCTCTCTTTGAGAACGGGAACAGTCTTTGACTGCCGCTTATCCCTAAACGAGATGGGTGAACAGTTTTACATCAGAATCATATGTGTACCAGAGCACGGGGATTTGCTAGGGTACATTCGGTCAGATGAGTTTGCCCCTGTCTAGATCCACTGGATCTGGAAGGCGTTAGGTTGCATATAATCGCCTGCAAACTCGAACTTCGGCGATCGACTATCAATGTTGCAAATGACAGATGGGCTGCGAACACTGGATGCAGGACTGCCTTGCAATTGTGGCCTTGTGTGGATGACGGGAGAACCAAGACTCTAATATCGATCACCAAGACGTATCACTTTTTATATCTGTTGTTACTAGATACTGTCTAATAGGTAGGCATGCACAGCGCTTGGGAGACGGACACTATGAATACTGCCACAGGTGTAATGACGAGGACGAGGAAGAAGAGTAGGAGGAGAAGGGAAACAACTTCTCTATCACCGTCCTGCACAGGCGAGAAGGCGACTGGCCGAAATGGGATCCGCAACATTTGACAGATCCTTCGACGTTTTTGGTGTTTAACTGGAGCGCATTTTTAAATATCGTTAGAAGTTCTTGGTTCTGCGGTGGGGGTTCTGTTTAGTGGAACTCCATGGTATCACAATGGATACTGACTGCAATTTCTACCTTACCTACTACTTAATCTCAGCGGGGACCCTACCAATAACCAGATATGATTGTGGTCAGTCGCTATCTTGGAGATTTGCCAGTTTAAGGCACCAGAAAATCTTAGGTTATAAGCTGCACCTTCATTTCATGAAAGTACAACGCCAAGGCAATATCAGCATCCTCGGGGTACATATAATCAGACATTGCAAAGGTCTGTTCAATGAAAGTTACTTGTAGCTAAATTGTCGCTTCATTTGAAGGCCGAGCAAATTATGCTTTAATTCAACATCTTTACCATTTCTTTTTCTAATTTGGGTTTAAACCAATTGCTCTACGAAGGCACAACGAACAGACAAAAAACCCTGAGTTCCACATCAACCCAGCTCTAATTTCTTGCGTTCTCGTAGTTTGACAATTTTCCGCCCCATATAAGTTTTATTGTGTTCGTTATGGTTCTTATCATTCTGCCGTAAATACTTTTCATTTCGGAATAAAAACTTTCAGCTGTGGCCGTATTCTGTAGTTCGCTTAAGCTAAAGCTCTATCGCTAAAAGTCTATAAAGTTGATTTAGAGATTTTTGGCTACGACTGTAATACTGTAACGTGCATTGCTAAATTTGGCAATGTTAAAATTTTGTATTCTCTAAGGCATTTAAGCGATCGAGATTTAGCTTTAGCTAAGCGAATTACGGAATACGGCTGCGGATCTTACTAAAAATACTTCATTATAAAAATTTATGGGCTGCGAAAATGTGAAATCTCCCCAAAATCTCTTTTTTAAGCACACCCTTTTTAAATAATGTACATACATATACAGTGTACCTACTTCAACGTAACTGTAATAAAACTGTATACCTTTGCACAAAATTCTTGCATAGATTCATATCGCCCATCATCGTCATCATCATAAATTCATTCATACAAAATATAACAATGTCTTTTTATATTTTTTCCCTTTTTGGGTTTCTAAAAAATTTTCTATCTACATACACGAACAACAAACATACTTATTTTGTTCGTTATAATATACAAGTTTTTTTTAAATTTTTTTTTCATTTTGGTTTTGTTTTATGCACTTTGATGCAGATTTTTCATTCATTTCAACGGAAATCCATTCATTCATTCACTCAGCGAATCGTATTTAGTAGATCTAAATATACATTTTATGGACGCGTGACTATTTTTGCACCAAAAGCTTATGTTGCAATTTTATACAGCAACAAAAACATAATTTTTTTAACAATCAGATGCGTGGGTGCTGTTTATTGTGTTGTACAAGAAATAATTTTGTGAAAACAGAGACACATACTTTTCGAAAATGAAAAAAAATTTCATACGGAAATTTATTTTTATGTTTATGGCACCAAAAAAAAGCCACAAATTGCAGAGATATTTTCAAATATTTAAATGCGGATATAATACCATGACTACAAGTGTTTACTTCACAATAAATTTTATAGGAAAACTACTGAATTTCCCAATGGTTATTGACAACTTGATGTTAACCTCATTTTGAACGGTGTTCAATGTTGGTAATCATGTTATCAATAACATTTAGACCTAAATAATAAATTTATCATAAAACTTTATAGTTTGTATGTGTGTTATATGTATTGGGTGTTATAGTTTATTTAACAACAATGCTCATCTATTTCCATTAATAAAACAAAAGCTTTTGTTTGATGGTATATAAATTTACTGCATTGTGGTATTAGGCAAGTTTTTATCAAACACAAGTGCTTTAGAAAACTTTTGTAATATTGTTTTGGTTTACATCAGTTAACAAGTTTGAATTTCGTCAATTACAAATATTTTATAAATACTCAATGTAAAGAAATGTCTTTAGTTAAATTTATGTAAAACTATTAAAGTTGGCAAACATTGACTGCTGTATTCGGTATAGCCAAAATTAAAAAAAAAATACACTAATACCTCGCTTTGCGTCGTTTCGTTTTAAGTTTTTTCGAAGTTGCGTCGCTGCTGAATTAGTCCTAATTTTCACTGTGCGTCGTTAGATTTTCGAAGTTGCGTTGTTTTGGGTTTGAGTCTTTAACTTTTTTTTTAATTTTCTATTTTTTTCTTAAAGATGGCAACGACTTTTGTTTCTACATATGTAATTTCTAAGCTTTATTTTGGTGTACAAAGACTATAAGTTTTTCCAATGCATTTGCTCTTTTATGCACCCTACATTAAAACTTATAGTCTTTGTACACCAAAATAAAGCTTGGACATTTTTCTTTTGAATTATTTTCTTAAAAATCGTGGTTTTTAACAAAGCTATGAAATAAACTTAAAAAAAAGCCGGCAGACCCGATTGAAAAATTAATTAAGCCTGATTTGAATTTTATTCTGTGAATCGTTTTCTTATTTAAATATGGAAAAAATCCTGCTCTTGGAAAAATTTCTTTTTTTTAAATGGAAATATATCGTACCCTAAATACTAAAGGGTATTAACTCAAAATTTAAAATTTTCAGTAGAAGCAAGACAATTTTTAATTTTACATTACAGGCATATGAAAAAGAATTTTTAAACCAAACTTTTCATTACCAAAAAGTAGACAAAATTGCATGATATTTTTACAGCGGGTGAATATGAATATTATGTGTCGAATTCTTCCAAAAAGTGAAAAAATAAAAATTTTGAGTTAATACCCTTTAGTATTTAGGGTGCGATATATAGATTATAATCTCTTTTTTGCAATGTTGTTTAATATATTTTTTTTTTAAATATTATCATAAAATGTAAATAAAGCTACTTTAGAAATTTTTAGCTATTTTTGTCGTTAATTTAACCAAAGTTAATAAATTAAACTTCCTTAATGTTTCGAGTTCTAAGTAGTTCCCAAACAAAAGTTACTTCTTTGCAGCGATTAGGTTTTAAACAAGTGATTTTTTAAAATTCTGCTTTTAAATTGCATTAGTGTATAGATTACGAAATTCTAGACTTGCAATTTTTGTGTTTTTATCTTGTCTTTCCTTTTCTGCTGTTTATATTTTGTATATGAATCAGTGTTGCCAGTGAAATTTTGAGAAAAATACATTTTAGTTTCCAAAAAGATACACTTTTTCCCAAAAAGATAAGTTTTGAAAAAAATTTGAAAATCCATTTTTAACGTTTAACATTTATTAACATAACATTTTTATTTCATATTTAAATTAATATTGTAAAGAAAATGATTTCGTATAATTTCATTTTTATATTTATTTAAGTCATAAATATTAGGTACATATGTAATTTTTAAAAAATACAGTAAGCAAACTTTAAAATTAATTATGTATATGTAATTATCTTTGGATGTTATCAAAACAAATTCATTTTTGTAAAAATTAATATACGAGTTAAGCCGTTTTTACTAAGGCGATTATATTGAAAAGTTCATATAAATTTTCTGAAAATAAAAAAGATTTTCATATTTCCTCAGAACAACTTCGCACTACTAGTAATCATCGATTTAGGTGAATCGTATGTTGCAACCCCTTAATGTTTTCTTTCACCATTATTGAAGCTGCTATCAAGGCAAATTCACTAGAAGTTGGGGTCAAGTCAGCATATGGTGTTTTTTTTTTCGGTGGTCGACTTGTCAAAGTGTGTATGCAAACTAGTTTTTTAAGTGTACACTAACCTTTTTTTACTACACAGAAAAAAATATCCAAAATGTTTCACCAATTAAAGCATTAATTAAAAATATAATCAGTTTTAATTAAAAATTTAATCAAGTGAATTAAACGTTTAATCAAGTGAATTAAACGTTTAATCAATACTATAAACTGGTTTAATTGATACTATTAATTTGTTTACTGGTGCAAATTTAATTAATTTTTTAATTAATATCACAAATTTTTTAATTTAAATCAATTTTTTTTTCTGTGTAGCAATATTTTTGACAATCCGACCACAGAAGCGGTGTTGTTGTAGAGTCGACCTCACATTCTAGTCAATGCGCCTTGGCTGCTATTGTATTAGTATTGAGTCGGTTACGATGATCAGTCTTAATAAGTTTTAGTTGGCTCAAAATTCTCGAATGTTTTGTTTCTGTACATTTTGCGTACAGATTCAAAAGATACGAAAAATGTCAGGATTATACATGATACTTGAAGTAGTCAAAAGATACGAAAAATGTATCTTTCGTATCCTAACGGCAACAATGATATGAATACAAATACATCTACAGCCAACTGCAACAAAAATTGCAAGTCTGTAGCCCGTTTCTGTATATCTCACATCGTAAAACTCTTCGCATGAAACGCGTAAATTGCAACAAAAATAGTGTGAAATGAAACAAAAAATGGTTTTTCTCACACAAGTGTTTCTGTATCTTTTTTTTGCGAGAATTATCTGTCATTTAAATAATTTTCCAGCAATTATTGGAAGGATGCGAGAAAAAGTGTTTCTATAACAATATTTTGCGAAAAGTTTCTTTCAAGAACTGTCAAAATAAGCCACATTTGAAATTGGTGGCGAGAAAAACAAAATGTAGGTATTTTGAATTTAAAATATGTTTATATACTATTTTTTTTTTAAATAAATAAAAAAATAAAAGGAATATAAATGATAAATGTTTAATTTATATGATGAAAATAAACAAAAAACAATTGTTATATTTTGATAGTTTAAATTTTTGTTAGCCTTTTCTTGTTTTGGTTTTAATCAGTGCTGCCAGATAAATTTGTGTCAAAATCGTCAATTTCCTGAGAAAAAAGATCGTCTTTTTTGTTTTAAAAATCGTGCAATTTAAAATCAATTTTAAACAAATTTGTTTCGACTTTTATTAAAAAATAATCAAACAAAAACATAGTTAAATTTCATGGGTATTTATTTTGAGATATAAATCTTTAATTTACCTATTCCTATAATCTTTTTCATTTTTACCTGAAATAGACTTAGTAGAATACCTTGTAGTTAAAATTAAAAAAATCGGTTCATAAATAAACGGGTTAAAGACCCAGTAAAATCTTCGCCTACAAAATAATATGTTAAGTAATTAGAAACACATAAAAGCACTACATACAATTCTACTGAAAAACTAATGAATTTTACAAGGGTTGTGCCAAAAAGAACAAATTCAAAAGTAAGTCATTTTTTTACATTAATACGTCCAGAAAAAAGTAGTTATCGAAGTTCTTATGGAAGAAAGCTACTTAATAACGAGTGAAAGAGGCTATCCATTTTGAAAAAGTTTTCACTGGGTGACAAACAAATTTCTTTCTTGCCGGAATAATGGTTTTGGCACAAAGGTGTACATATAAGATAAGAATATCAAATATCAATCATATTTTTTATATGTATATAAGAAGTATTAAATGTTCAAAATAAGCCAAATAAGTTTCGAGGGAAAGTAATGGACCACTTTTTCTCGAAATTTTGCTTTTGCCGATGCATTTTTTAGGGAAGAAACAAACAATTTCGAGGACAATTTTCACAATAGGGATAAATATAAAAATTTAAGCAGCCTTGTTTCTAAAGATATCTTTTTTTCTAACAAACAAACATATAAAAATATTTACAATTATCTTATTTCGAACACTAATGCCCGTAATTTCTACAAATAGATATCTAGTGGTGTTCATACCTAACAGTTATCTTTACCTATCCGGTATCACTATTGTGGTAACTTCAACGTTAATTTTGCCTACGTGAATTAACTACCGAAAATCGATGGGGTAAAATACATTACACTTTAACCCGTAGGTTAGAAATACGTTTTAAAATTATGAAAACCATAGATACCTATACACAGCTAGATACCTATTTGTAGAAATTACGGCCATAAGGGGCTTATAGTGTAAAACGCAACACCAACAATTTCATTAAAAGCAAAAATAAAATCAAAAATATTTTATAAATTTGTTGTTGCTTTCTACAGACATTCATATTATTTTTTTTTTTTCAATTTTCAACGCCACAAAATAGAAGTGTTTGAAATTTAAAAATTCAAGATGAATTTCTATAGGAAGTAACAACAAAATTATAAAATATTTTTGATTTTGTTTTTGCTTTCGTCACTTTTTTAGAAAAAATCATCAAAACGTCACTTTGTTAATATCGGAACAAAAAATCGTCAAGATTTCGATAACTCGTCAAATCTGGCAGCCCTGTTTTTATTATATTTATTTCTTTTGTTGACGTTTCGCTTTTATTTGACACTTAATTACTGGAAGTATTCCAGTATAAACAGAATTTGTTGTGTCTGTTTTCGCATTCAAATACAGAAACACTTTTATCTCATAAATCGAGAAACGATGGAATTTTTTGTTTCACACTTCATGTAAGAAATTTTACGTTGCGAGAAATACAGAAACGAGCTACTGGAATAGAGATCAGCAATGAGTAGTGAAAAAGTGAGTAGAGCTAAATCATGACTCATAAGTTCTTGTACATATACGCACTCATACTTATTCCAATGTTATTCAAACTCATATTCACTCAAAAGTTTTATTTTACTGCCTGTTTTTAGAAAACGTAAACAAGTGAGTTAGTGAGAAATTATATTGAAAACAACAATAAAAAACGAACATTTGTTTTTGTTTTCAATATAATTTCTCACTCACTCACTTGTTTACGTTTTCTAAAGCAGGCAGTTACTCATCGTACTCATACTTAGCAATATTTGTAGTGGTTGATTTAGAATCTACTCAACTCAATGTGTATAGGCGAAGCAAAATGCGAGGCTGCCAGATCTGTCCCCAAAATAGCAAAGTGACGATTTGGCAATTACAGTTTACTAAAGTTACATGTATGAAGTGGACGATTTTTCGGCAAATTTGGCAGCGCTGATTATGAAGTTGTGTGTTTTATCTGTTGTGTTAAAACGGTAAATGGATGAGCTTAATGAGTTGAATCATTGGTAGTATTGTAAGTATTTTCCTGAAATTATAAATCAAACTGACGTCATTTATGAGTATGCGTATAATGTCGACGTCGCACTCATATTAATTTCTCTTGTGAGTATGAGTGAATCAGAGTAGTTCAGTTTAAATAATTTCTACGCACTTATACTTACAATTGCATGAGTCAGTATGAGTAGCAAAAAAAAAAACGATTCATTGCTGATCTCTGGCAGGGCTGTCAGATGTGGCGATTTTTCGCCAATCGTGGCGATTTATAAACCTAATCGGAGATGCAATTTTGTGTTTGGCGACATGGCGATTTTTTTGGTGAAATTTAAAAAACTTGGCGATTATTTGGCGATTTCTAAAACACTTTTGATCTTTTTTTCATATCGAGGGCCTATATTCAAACCCCTCTATCTTAGATTTTCACGAAAATGACTTTTTAATGGGAAAATGTTCAGTAAAACAACTCTCATCTATGGTGTTATTTTAATAACAAACATATAATTTTTTGCTGTTTTATTTGCATTTTTGTATTTTCTCTATCTTGCACAGTTAATTTTTCTGAATGCAAACCCATCTATCTTTTCTAATAATTAATTTTCAAATATTTTTTGAATAACTTGTTCTTGCAATAGATACATGTTTTTTTTGCTATTTTTTGCAAGCTGAACATGAATTTGAAATCAATGGTGATTTGTCCGCGTCAGTATTTGTTTCCTGTATTATTCATCATTTAAAAACGTATTTCTTATCAGATTCATTGCCAATTACAATTTTCTCGGATGGTTGTGGCTACCAAAACCGTAACCATTATTTATCTAATGCTCTATCCAATTTTGCTGCTGAAAATAATAAAGTTATTGAACAGAAGTTCTTAGAGAAAGCCCATACGCAAATGGAGTGCGATAGTGCCCATGCTAAGATAGAGAATAAGTTGAAAAATCCATCTATACACTTGCCAGTCGATTACGTTAGAATTACTAGAAAAGCCAGAAAGACAGTTAAAATTAACAATGAGATCGTGAAAAATCCGTTTGATGCAGGATATTTAAATTATGATTTCTTTAATAATTACAGTGATGACAAACTTTTGCGTTCTTTTTTTTCAATTAGAACAGGACGAGTAAGGAACGATCCTACAGTGTCTAATTTAAGATCTCTTTTATATCTTCCAGATGGTAGCGTAAAATATAAATTAAATTTTGATACAGATCACATTGATTTACCTGTTCGTATTAAACCTAATACAGAACATATTGAACCAAAACCTCTATATTCTGCTCCACTTTCAATTCAACCAAATAAGTGGAAGCATTTGCAAGATTTGAAGAGCGTTATACCACCGGAATACCATTATTTTTACGATCATTTACACCAATCAAACTCCAAACAAACTTAAAAAAGCAAAAAAACTTTTTGTTATTGCTAATTGTTAATTTTTTTATCTTATGTTGTATTATTAACCTTAATACTACATTTACATTAGGCCGAAATCTTGTAGATTTGATTTAAAATCTTCTTCGAAATCTAGTGCGTTTACATTGTACTTTTTTGACATAAGCGAGATTTTGTTTTTATAACACAACAGCTGACTTAAAGTTTTTTCGTTACACACACAAACACAAAAAGAAATATACATTAAAAAATTTGCATTACCTTTTTTTTAATAATCAACGATATTTATTTTATCAATATTATTCGTGTTTTTAATTTTTTTACAATTTTTATAAAAAATTTTAATATTTTTTTTAACAATTTTTGTTTTGTTTTTTTTTTTAAATGTCATTTTTTCTTGTGCAGGGAAATATTTTTTAGTGCTATATTGTAAAAACCATAGTTGCATCATTAAGTACTATTAGATTTTGAGTAGATTTCGTCGATATCTTGTCACGAAGTAGATTTTGTTTTGTATGGGAAATCTAGTCAAAAACAACTAGATTTGGCTCGAAATCTCGTAAGTACTAGATTTTGCGTAGGTGTAAATGTAGTATTATCTTAAATAAAACACGTTAAACACTGAAGCTTCGCTCAGACGGTGGTCAGATCTTACAATGTTGTCACTAAAATTGCCTAAAAATGTCTTGCAATTGTGTGAAATTGCCTAAAAATGTCTTGCAATTGTGTGAACATTGTAAGCTCATTTTCATTTGGCAGATGTGTAAAATTAATGCATCTGCCAATGGCACCATTATCAGAAAAATGACAACATTGTAAGATCTGACCACCGTCTGTAAGAAGCTTGACAGATGGCATAAATAAAATCAAAATAATTTATTTTTATTAAAATGCAAAACCTTAATTTTCATTTTCATACATACATATTGAATATTTTTGAGAAGCAAAACCCTCCATCTCGCATAAAGTCCCCAATAATGCAAAATTTTATAAACCAATTACCTGTGAGATTCAGTAGTTGATTTAAAAAATATTGCAAAATACCGAATTTTAATAACTCAAGTAATACGTGAAAAAAACTGTTTTTTCGCTCTCCTGAAAAGTTGTGTTTTTTTAAGATAGAGGATTTTGAATATAGGCCCTCGATATATAGTACGGGCTAAGTTTTTTCTTTGAATTTTTAACAAATTTTTAAATCGCAATACGAATGCGATTGTTTTAAATGATAAATTTATAATATTGCCAGATAACTACCTTGAAAACATTAAAGAATTGTTGCCATAGAAATTTGGAATAAAGCTTAAGCTTTCTGAGATTTTCGCACATTTTCCTGATCAGAAGTTATCAATAATCGGACTTTTACCGAAAAATTATTTTGCAAAATAAATTTTAAAAACGCAATCGTTTTCGATTGCATATGAAATGGGTTTTTTAAAATAAATAAATAATAATGTATACTTGGTAGTATGCAAAAAAGTTTAATTAATAGCGAAAGAAAATCAGAAATTTTTTTAAAAAAAAAGTTGCATTGATATCAGATTTGAGTGCCCCGGTAGGCTAGCTAGTAGTGAGCTAGTCTATAAGCCCCGGGGTTGCGGGTTCGATTCCCGCCTGAGACTCTGGCTTCATTCCTGCAGACAAGCGTAGAGCTTCGCGGGGATTTGCATAGCGATTAAAAAAAAAAAAAAAAGATTCTATATAGCAGTATCAAGCGCAAAGCGAAAAAATGCGCACTTTTACACAAAATAAAATTAAACATTTCTTTTAAACCTTAAAATATTTAACAAAAAAAGTTAAATATTCACTTGAAATTTTTGAAAACCCTGATTTTATATAAAATCGAAAACGAATCTGGGTTCAGCGTTGCCATTTGTCAAGATTTCCCTTTTTTTGCAAGTTTTTTGAGATGCCAAAAAGTTACATACATAACGTAAATGTTTTTAGACAATTTAACGATCTTATATTTTCTCACTCCTTTATTAGTACAATAGTGTTAAATTGTGTATACTCCCTGTAGGTAAAACAAGGTAGTTTTTATACATTGACAGCTTGAAGTTAACTTTGTAGTGCGGAAGACATTAAAAAACATGGTAAGAACATGGTAACAAAAAATGGTAAGAATATAAAATATTTATGCCTTTTTTTAAATAAAATTTTTTATTATCAAAAGTAATTTCTTGGGAATACAAAATTTTAATTTAAAAGATTTGTTATTCGTGCTTAATTCCCAGTTTTTATTCTTGATAAAAACACTGAAATTTATTGTTGATGGGATAAGCTATTCCTATGCGCATTTCACTGGTTGCTTAGGCCAGATCATCAGGAAACTTCATCCATAAACATTTTGGAAAAACTAAAGATATTAAACCAAATAAAACTGTTAAGCGTATAAGAATCATAAGCAACAGCTCTACTTGTAACAATATCAAAGTTTAAACAAAAACATCAACAATAAACAGTGAGTTTATCTCTTCTTACATTCCCCACTACAATTGATTGGAATTCTTCCAACATTAGTTGTAGTTGTAAGTAGGTTAAGAAAAAACAAAATGCAAAAAACAACAAAGCACGAATAACAAATCTTTTAAATTAAAATTTTTTATGTTATTTCAGTCCCAAGAAAAGAAAGATCTCCTAAATGAATTTTATTTTATGTATTGGTGTTATATGTTATGTGTTTTTTTTTTAATATGTATGTATGTAGTTCCTTTTTTTATATCTTTAAATAAAAGGAATTCCTAATACATTTTGGTATTTTCTTTTAAAGATTTGGCACATTTGAAAAAAAAGTTTTGTCTTGCAAAAACAAGTTTTTTTTTCTGAGATAACAAGATTTTTTAAAAAAATATATGGTACCGCTGTCTGGGTTAGAAGGTAATTTTTAAAAATAATTCATGCAATTTGTTTAGAAGATTGAGTTGACTTTAAGTATTCCAATTCAATTTTAAATATCTAATTTAAATACACCTTTTAAGATATTTATCCTTTGCTTCAAATAAAAACAAAATTTTACCATATTCTGGCTTATATTCACATAGAAAATCACGCTAATAAAAACTATTATGATTACAAAAATTCTAGTTCCCTTCAGCATACTTTTGCAATTTAAAGTCGCCAAACTTCTTGCGATTGCTATTAATGATTTACAGATTACAGAATTCAAGTCAGAATCACAAATGTTAAGCGTTTGGCGATGTTCTACTATAATATAACCACACTACTAGAATAAGGATACATATTGAAAATTTAAATAAAGGTAAAATACACTTGTATAATCTTTTATATACAAAACTTTTATTTGGCGATTTTTGTTACCAAAAATCTAACAAAATAAATTTTTGGCGATTTTCGGTATACTATTTGGCGATGAAGGTGAAAAAAATCTGACAACCCTGATCTCTGGTCTGGAAGATTATTTATGGATGGTACCAGTGTTGCCAAAACTTGATGACCAAAAATGGCTAAATCTATGAAAAAATAGGGTCAAAACTCATTAATAAAAAACACATGAAAATTTCAAAACAAAACAAATCAAAAATATTTAATATTTCAAAATAAAATTGTAAACAAGATATTCTGGTATGTGATGGAACACGATTTTAAAACGATAATCTCGATTTCAGTAGCTTAAAAAATTGATTTATAATACATTTCCTATTTTTTCCCTATCTATATTTTTTTGAATTATGTATTATAGTATATGTAAATTGAACTATATTTTGAACAAAAAATTAAAAAAAGGCAATACAAAAGGATAAAAGCTTAAAAAATTAAGATTTTAATTGAGAAATGGATTTTAATTCGGCCGAAATTCATCACACCTGCTAAAAACGGTCGTTTTGAAATTATCGTTTTTCATCACATACCTGATAAATTTGTTACAACGATATTTTGATATTTAAAAAAACCTTAGATCGTCGATAAATTCAATGTCGTTATTGTTCATTGTTAGAAATTCTTACTAACCAACCAAACGTGGCCAAATAAGATTTTAATACAAAAACTTACAAGTCTTGAGCCAAAAAATAGAAATTAAATTTTTTATAATAGAATTTTAAACAGGAACTGACTTTCTTTATAGCTAACAATTTCTTTTTAATAACAAAATTCAAATCATCGATAAGACCAGATTCACAATGACAGCATAATTTTCATTTGGTGTTCACAATTAATCAAACATGATTTCACAACACACACATTTTCAATGACGAAAACATTTTGCAAACTTTGCCTAAAAATATTACGTTTTATTATTATTTTGTAAAAAATGTTCATTCAAAACTAAATAAAATTATAATAAACGTCATTAACAATGCTATACAAATTGTTGCTGTAGCAGAAGTAGACTCAATATTTATAAAAACCTTGGTTACATTTCTGTTCACAAAATTAAAGGTAAACAAATGAAATACTTTGGAAAAAATAAGATAGAAGAAAAAAGAAATGGTTGCTATTATTGTGAACGAAGCTTTCAATTAATTTTTTTCATCATAGTAAGCCTACAGTACACGGAATGTAAAAAGCCACATGCGTATGCCGTTCTGACGTAATTTTGTCGTCATCACACGTCACGAACTTGCTATTGAGGCTTTGTAGTGACGTCAAAATTACGTCAGAACGACATACGCATGTGGCTTTTTACATTCCGTGTACTGTAGGCTTTACACGTTTGCATATCTAAATTTAGAAAAATTCTATATATAGCATAACATAATATTTTGATGCAAGGTCTTTAAACATCTCTTTACGTGCGCAGGTAGCAATATTTACTGCCGCAAACATCAAATTTGATTGCTCCATAAGCATGTGGACCGCAGATTGCCATGAGTGGCAATCCACTGCACAATGATTTCTCTGCTTATTGCTCAAGTAATTACTGTTTAGCATTCTGCAGTTAATTCATTCATCTGACTTTTCATTTCTCTGTACGTTATTGAAAAAGCTATCAGAAAGCCGACAAAGTGAAAAAATTCTTTAACAAAAAACAAAAAATTTCCCCCAAAGTGGCAAAATCCACCAATATAATTATAAGTAAATACATATGTATACATATGGGGGATTTCATGTCAAGTGACCCAATTTTGAAATCGATGTCTTCCGATTTGGATGAAATTTGCACCAAGGTTAGTCCTATTGGATAGTAGTTTAGACACAAATTTTCAACAAGATCGGTCTAAAAGTTTCTGAGTTAGTGGGGGTCAAAATTTGACATTTTGGCCATACAGGTGTTCTTTCTTATCCATGTAACTTATTACCTATTGGTGTTAGCAAAATTTGTCCCAAGTAGCTTCGATAGCTATTTGATCCATCTTTTGAAAAAATTTTTTTTTGTTTTTTTAAAAAATTTTTTTTATTTTTTTTTTTAAATTTAAAACTTTTTTTTATTTTTTTTTTTAGCGGGTATGTTTTTTTTTTTTTTTTTTTTGTTCAAAAGAAAGCTTATGTCTTTTCCTTTAAGGTAGTTTTGGTCCCTTTTTGGGATGCGAGCGGCTTATGTATAAAAAAAAATAATTTCTAACTCTAGACAAGGGTTTTTCAATTTTTAGCATATGTAGTGTTCTTTCTCATCCATTTAACTTATTACCTATTAGTGTTAGCAGAATTTGTCCCAAGTATCTTCGATAGCTATTTGATCAATATTCTGAAAAATTTTTTTTTTTGTTTTTTTAAAACTTTTTTTTTTTAATTTTAAATTTTTTTTTTAAATGCAAAATTTTTTTTTTATATTTTTTTTTTATCCGGAATGTTTTTTTTTTTTTTTTTTTTGTTCAAAAGAAAGCTTATGTCTTTTCCTTTAAGGTAGTTTTGGTCGCTTTTTGGGATGCGAGTGGCTTATGTATAAAAAAAAATAATTTCTAACTCTAGACAAGGGTTTTTCAATTTTTAGCATATGTAGTGTTCTTTCTCATCCATTTAACTTATTACCTATTAGTGTTAGCAGAATTTGTCCCAAGTAGCTTCGATAGCTATTTGATCAGTATTCTGAAATTTTTTTTTTTGGTTTTTTAAAACTTTTTTTTTTAAATATAAAATTTTTTTTTTAAATGTAAAATTTTTTTTTTTTATATTTTTTTTATCAGGAATGTTTTTTTTTTTTTTTTTTTTGTTCAAAAGAAAGCTTATGTCTTACCCTTTAAGGTAGTTTTGGTCGCTTTTTGGGATGCGAGTGGCTTATGTATAAAAAAAATTATTTCTAACTCTAGACGAGGGTTTTTAAATTTTTAGCATATGCACTATTTTGAATTTTTTCCTATTTGTGTTTAAGTGTTTCTAAAGCAGAGATAGGCAAAAGGCCGCCCATGGGCGCTTTGTTATTCTCTTATTTACACGTACTTAAGCACATGTACAGAAGAAAACAATGAAAACAATTCAGTCTCGCATGAGCAGTCGCACAGGTATGTTGTGTTACGCTTGTTGCTTGAGCAGCGTTGCCGAATGTTAATTTTTTTGTTAAAAAAAAGTTTTTTTCTGTTAAAAAAATTTAATTTAAAAAATAAGTTTTTTTGTAAATTGTTTTTTTTTTCTGTTAAAAAAAAGTTTTTTTTTATATTTCTTTGTTTAAAAAATAAATATTTTTGTAAATTGGTTTTTTTTTCTGTTAAAAAAATTTTTTTTAACTGTCTGTTTTTAGAAAACGTAAACAAGTGAGTGAGTGAGAAATTATACTGAAAACAAAAACAAATTTTCGTTTTTTATTGTTGTTTCCAATATAATTTCTCACTCACTCACTTGTTTACGTTTTCTAAAAACAGGCAGTAAATAAGTTCTTTGTTTAAAAAATTAGTTTTTTTTTTTGTAAATTGTGCAGTTTTACATTATACTTTTTTTAAATTTTGGTATATTTCTTACGACATTTTTGCCTTTTAATGGCTTCATTAGAATCCATTAATATTGTAACATTGCAACACAGAACGGTGACAGAGAAGAAAAATTTAACTTATTCAAAACTTTTGATTACTTCATCTATGTCAAACTTGTAGGGACAACATTTTATACGCATGAGGTCTTCGAGATGTTCATCTGTGAGACGATTTCGGTGTTTATTTTTTATAAACTTCAATAAAAAAAAAGCATCAACAAAACCTCTTGGTATGACTGTTCATGCGACACTGAATTGTTTTCTTCCGTACGTAAGTTTAATATGCAATATTTTCAACAAAAAAAAAAAAGAATTATGGCAACGCTGAATAACAATGAGAGCAGGAGAGTAATATAGCACTAACATTATTATAAAATGCACATGTATGTGTTTGCCTATCTTTGTTCTAAAGCCTTAAAAATAAAACGTTTGCAAAGAAACTAGACAAATTAACCTTTCCGACGGTATGTTACAAACCCAATTACTATTTTATACCTTCGATACTATAATGCCCACAATATGTTAATCCCAGGAATAAAATCACTTTTTTTCTGTAGAAATGTTGACAAATTAAATTCTTTTTATTAATTTGTAATAATAATTAAACTAATATATAATTATAATAATAATAATTTCTAATAATAATAATAAAAAGATAAAGATAAATAATTTAATAAAATTTATGTAGGAAAAATTAAAAAAAGAATTATTTGTCAACATTTCTACAGAAAAAAAGTGATTTTATTCCTGGGATTAACATATTGTGGGCATTATAGTATCGAAGGTATAAAATAGTAATTGGGTTTGTAACATACCGTCGGAAAGGTTAATTTGTCTAGTTTCTTTGCAAACGTTTTATTTTTAAGGCTTTAGAAACACTTAAACACAAATAGGAAAAAATTCAAAATAGTGCATATGCTAAAAATTTAAAAACCCTCGTCTAGAGTTAGAAATAATTTTTTTTATACATAAGCCACTCGCATCCCAAAAAGCGACCAAAACTACCTTAAAGGGTAAGACATAAGCTTTCTTTTGAACAAAAAAAAAAAAAAAAAAAAACATTCCTGATAAAAAAAATATAAAAAAAAAAAATTTTACATTTAAAAAAAAAATTTTATATTTAAAAAAAAAAGTTTTAAAAAACCAAAAAAAAAATTTCAGAATATTGATCAAATAGCTATCGAAGCTACTTGGGACAAATTCTGCTAACACTAATAGGTAATAAGTTAAATGGATGAGAAAGAACACTACATATGCTAAAAATTGAAAAACCCTTGTCTAGAGTTAGAAATTATTTTTTTTTATACATAAGCCACTCGCATCCCAAAAAGCGACCAAAACTACCTTAAAGGAAAAGACATAAGCTTTCTTTTGAACAAAAAAAAAAAAAAAAAAAACATTCCGGATAAAAAAAAAATATAAAAAAAAAATTTTGCATTTAAAAAAAAAATTTAAAATTAAAAAAAAAAAGTTTTAAAAAAACAAAAAAAAAAATTTTTCAGAATATTGATCAAATAGCTATCGAAGATACTTGGGACAAATTCTGCTAACACTAATAGGTAATAAGTTAAATGGATGAGAAAGAACACTACATATGCTAAAAATTGAAAAACCCTTGTCTAGAGTTAGAAATTATTTTTTTTTATACATAAGCCGCTCGCATCCCAAAAAGGGACCAAAACTACCTTAAAGGAAAAGACATAAGCTTTCTTTTGAACAAAAAAAAAAAAAAAAAAACATACCCGCTAAAAAAAAAAATAAAAAAAAGTTTTAAATTTAAAAAAAAAAATAAAAAAAATTTTTTAAAAAAACAAAAAAAAATTTTTTCAAAAGATGGATCAAATAGCTATCGAAGCTACTTGGGACAAATTTTGCTAACACCAATAGGTAATAAGTTACATGGATAAGAAAGAACACCTGTATGGCCAAAATGTCAAATTTTGACCCCCACTAACTCAGAAACTTTTAGACCGATCTTGTTGAAAATTTGTGTCTAAACTACTATCCAATAGGACTAACCTTGGTGCAAATTTCATCCAAATCGGAAGACATCGATTTCAAAATTGGGTCACTTGACATGAAATCCCCCATATACATACTAGTAACAGTTAATGCACTTTATTTCAGTCGGCAAACGAAAGTTTCATTGAACTTTTCACTATAATACAATATGTGCACTGACGTTTTAGCTGCTGTTCAGCAATAAAAATTGCTACGTGAAAAAGAAAACTCTACCGCAGTTTCGGGATGACATAATTTTTGTTAAAAAAAGGAACTTTAAATGATTATTATTCAAAGTGAACCTTTTATATGACATGTTCTTTTGCCAATTGCATATTAAACAAGTTTGAAACTGGCAAAATTAACCCAAATACTTGTTAAACTAAATTTTAGTAATCATCTTATATCTTGTTTTTTAAATAAAACAACTTTCCGCCCTTAAAGTAAAATACATAAGGTATGAATATAAATTGTTAATGTTAGTAATTGGGAACATTAAAATAATGAAAACATTGTTTAAATTTTACAGACACTCTAAAGCTTTTGTTTCATTATTTGCTTTAAAAAAAACGGCCTTAAAGTGTCGTAAATAAGAATTTAAATTACGGCTTTTGTTATTGTAAATTTATATATTTGCTGTAGGTGTTAAGCAGCGAATACTCTTTATTCTTACTTAAGTTGATGTCATCTTTGAGATTTAAAAAAAACACACAAAAGCGTTAAAAATAAAAATATATTAGCGGTATTCAGTGTATGGTGCAAATTGTCTTGCAAATGAGAAAATAAGACATATCAATTCTCTTTTATGAAATCTAATTGCAAGTCTGTGTTTATTGTTCTTGCATTTTACAAAAGAGCTACGACATTTTACATTTGCTGTTTCGCCAGATCATTTGCACCAAACTCTGAGTACCACTAATAGCGATATTATTGTGCTTAAACTAAATTTGATTTTAATGTCAACTGATGAACATGGAATTAACTTTTTAGGAGGAAGAACAGATCATAAGCAAAAGTAATAATGAATGAAAATGGTCTTTTAAAGTTTGCTTACTTAAGTGCTGAAAATAACAGCTATAAATAACTTTTACGTCGTTAATTTTTATCATAAATAACACTATGCTAGTTGAAAAAACAGACAAGCCGGGCACATGGCGTTTTAACATGATTCGGGGACGCTGAATCCAGTGGTGGCCGCGGTTTTTTCAGATTGGCTCTGGTTTTCGAGATATACCGTTATTTCGAAAATGGAGGAGGTTGCTCAACATATATTCGCGTAACTCAAAAACGGTTAAGTTTATTGAAATTACTAAAAAAACCGAAATTCCGCAATAAAATTTCATTTCAAAAAAGTAAAACTTTTTTGCTAATATGAGTAGTCGTTATTGAAACATAATTTTTTTAAAAAAAAAAAAATTAATTTTTTTATCAAAATTTCGAAATTTTTGTTTTTTAAAAATTCATAAAAAATTAAAAGATGCAGCTAGGCTTCTAATTTTTTGCAGACTTATAAAAAACGAAGCTACAAACAAAATAAGCCATAAATTATTATTATCTGTTTTCAACTTTTGATTTTATTCACAAAAGTCGACAAATTTTAATTAATTTAAGAATTTCATAAAACGCAATATTTGTATGGGAGCCCCCTAAGGGATGGTGATAAAGGGAAAGTATAATTTGAGAAAATGTTAAGAACAAAAAACTAATGGAGGCCAGTCATACATTTTATCCCACTAGGAGTGACTCCTAGGCAGTTGTGGAACCGTTTCTTCAATATATATGAAGAATATAATTTATATGGAGCATTTCACAGGATTTTTTTTAATTTTTAAATTCTTTATTCAAAATTATGTACATATATATGAAGAATGTGCCAATGCAGAAAATTTATTTTCAATGACATTTTGACGTAAAATTTTTTTAATGAGGTTTTTGTGCCATTTACAATACAAAACAAAAAAACAAATATTCAAATGTATGCTATTCCAAAGAAATATGCATTTTATTACCACACTTTCACTTTGCGGTAGGAATTTTGGAAAATCCACAGTTACCGATTAAAAAATTCTTAGAATTAATAAATAAAGTCATAAATGCTTACATCCTTGTATTTTAATGTGCTTACAAAACCACACA
This sequence comes from Pollenia griseotomentosa, assembly GCA_963931875.1. Classification (NCBI taxonomy): domain Eukaryota; kingdom Metazoa; phylum Arthropoda; class Insecta; order Diptera; family Polleniidae; genus Pollenia; species Pollenia griseotomentosa. The sequence goes on from OZ007563.1 coordinate 91,184,922, forward strand.
AAACGGTATTTTATTGTGCAGTCGAAACCGCACTAATCGGTCTTGTAAAAAACTTAAATAACATATTCTATTGTTATACCTGGAACAGGTAGAAAAATTAATCGGTCTGGCTTTGGTTTTTTTTACAAAACATGGTCATGAAGGTCTCGACAGGTACTTTGATTAAAACAATTACAGTATAAATAAGAGTTCCTCAACCCCTTCACTGTCATATGGAAAGTGCTTGCGAAAGTGATTAGTGAAGTTTAAAGCCTTTGACAGTCTTGTATCTAATCAGTTATATTGAAATATCTAAGATGGAGGCGTGTAAAAAGTTTAATTACTATTGTTATGTGTGTGGAAAATATAAAAATATGCCAAGTCGCCGTAAAATCAGTAATGAAACAAGTACCTTGTATGAATCATATTTTTCTCTAAGTGTTATATATGATAAGAGTTGGACACCATCAATAGTGTATACACACTGCATTTACCAATTAAACAAGTGGCGAAAAAATGGAGACGCCATGCCATTTGGTGTTCCAATGATTTGGAGAGATCCCATAGTTCATGCTGAAGATGAGTGTTATGCGTGCATAAATTATACAGCGGGTATGAACAGAAGAAAAATGACTTATATATCTTATACTGCAACAACATATGCTCGATTACCGCTGCCACATTCTGATGAAATTCCTGTTTCGGATAGCCAAATACCAACAGAACATATTCCCTCAATAATTCATTCTGTTGAAGCGGGTGGGCCAGCTACTTCAATGTATGAACCGTCATGCATCACGGTTCCATGCAGTCACAATGAAATCACGCAAGATCGTCTGGATATAAAGGTACGGCGTCTTAAATTATCTCAAAGACAGAGCATTCTTTTAACAAAAGAGCTAAAACGAGCTAATATTTTAGCACCAGGTGTACAAATATACGGGGCTATCAATCGCCATAGACGATTTACGACTTTTTTTAAATCAATTGAGAATAATTCTATCGCGTATTGTACTGACATCCGTGGCTTGGTTTTAACAATGCAAAATGAATATAATCCTGGAGATTGGCGCTTATTCATTGATTCTTCCAAAAGCAGCTTAAAAGCAGTTTTGCTACATGCCACTAATTTAAAAAGTCCTATTCCAATAGCACTAAGCACAAATACTAAAGAGACATACGCATCAATGAAAAAAATAATACAGTTAATTAAATATGAAGAACACAAGTGGAAAATATGCGCAGATTTAAAATTGGTAGCTCTTTTAAGAGGCATGCAATTGGGCTATACTAAAAATATGTGTTTCATGTGCTTATGGAATACGCGTTTCGATGGCGACCAGTACAATACACGGGATTGGGCTTTACGTGAGGAAAGCAGATTGAATAGAAATAATGTTATTGAATTACCACTTGTGCCGATGGAAAAGATTTTGCTCCCTCCACTCCACATCAAACTGGGTAATGTAAAAAATTTTATAAAAGCATTGAGCCCAGATGGTGTTGCTTTTACCGAATTGCGCCGAATTTTTCCACGACTAAGCGGCATGAAAGTAAAAGAAGGTATAAACTGTAACTACTTTATTAAATTAGATTTATATTTCATATCATAATATTTTTATTTTAAAGGAATTCTTAATGGACCGGACATTCGTCGTCTTATGAAGGACCATCAATTTGAGGTTGCATTGAATGATATCGAGCTATTGGCCTGGAATTGTGTGAAATCAGTAATAGAAAATGTATTAGGAAATCATCGGTCTGAAAACTGGCGAATTTTAATCAAAAATATGCTAACCGCATTTAAAAACTTAAACGTTAGAATGTCATTGAAAATTAGGGTATTCATTTAATCGACCTTTTGATTTAATCGGTTAATCGCTCGATTAATTAACCGAGGTTTTGGTTTAATCGGTCAATAATCGGTTAATTTTTTTTTTGATCGGTTAACCGATTAATAAAGTTCTTTTCATAAATTAAGTAATTTCAATATATAGAAATTCATAAAATTTTTAATATTTGGAGTTTATTAGTAAAAAAAACAATAATATACCCAACATTAAAATTCTTGAACCAAAACGAGCAAACAAAAAAAAACAATTAATAAATATGTAATATGCATTTTTCAATTAATAGATAATTGGGGGATTTACAAGGTGTGCTATCAAGTCATATCGTCATAATGTCCTACATAAAATTTTTCAATTGCTTAAAATAAATTTTGTTGTGTTTCAAACAAAATAAAAATTTTAATGCAGCGCTCATTGATTCCTCATAACTGCACAGTAAAAATATTAATTATTAGCGGTAGCCCACAACTTAGAAAAAATTTTTTCACTTATCGTAGATGAATATCTAATTTCTCAGTCCTTTTTCAGGATTGCTCTAAACATATAAAATATTCCATTATGCCCTTACAGTCCGGTTTTAATTTTTAAAAATGTTTAACACTTCTAGTTGTTTCGGTTAGTTTTGTTAAAACACTGTTATGAGAAGGTATGAGAAGAAACAAATAACTAAACACATAAAAAGTACGTGAAACAAAAAAGGGTGTTGGAAATCAAACATTTAACTCATTTTTCGCCACATTCCTGTTGATTGAACATTGAAATCAGTCGGCGGAAAATGGGTTGAAATGAAGATCACAGAACACCTTTGTTTGTATGAAAAATATTTTCTAAACACAAACCTTTTGTATATGAGACGAAACAAATAATTAAAAACACAAAAAAATATGTTATAATACTACAAAAAATTAAAAATTTTATTACATCGGTTAATCGGTTAATCGACTGAAATTAACCGGTTTAATCGTTAATCGAAAAAAGACAATTTGAAATTAACCGATCAGTTAATCGGGTAGTAATTAATCGGTTAACCGATTGACGGTTAACCGAATGAATACCCTATTGAAAATACATTTTTTGCATTACCATGCCGAAAAATTTAATGAACAATCACCAGCCGAGTCTGATGAACATGGCGAGAGATTTCACCAAGTTACAGCCAGGCTCGAACACTGGTATAGCGGCAAACAACTTGATTCGCTATTAGGGGATATTTGTTGGAATCTGCAGGAGGAAGAAGAATAAATTTCTAAATAAAAACTTTAACTAATTAACAACAAAAATAAATGTTTTAAAATTTTTAAGTTTGGTTAATTTAAAAAATAAAAAAATTTCATCTATTATGAAAAAATTAAAAGTTGTAGACAGACTTTAATCACTTATAGCTTATTTTTTTTGGAACTTTGTTTTTTATATGCGTAGAACCCTAGCCTTAAATTTGGCCCTGCAGCGCCTTCTCCTTTTTTGAAATAACGGTATATCTCGAAAACCAAAGCCAAGCTAAAAAAAACGGCGATCACCACTGGATTCAGCGTCCCCGAATTATCTTAAAACGCCATGTGCCCGGCTTGTCACGAAAAAAAAGTGTCAATTTCATGCACAGTGTAATTATCTTGGTTTTTGCTTTGTTCTCCAACTCCACCCAAAAAAGCTCGAAGTTTATTTCCCCCCCGTTTTTTATAGTCTGAAAGAAAAGTCATTGTACTTTTACAATAAAATAGCTTAATTAACTAAAATAAAGTTACAAGAAAATAAAACACAAAGTGATGTTTATCCAACAACAGCGAAAAATTAGTAAATTTATGGTAGCAATAAATAAGAGTGTAGTGAAATTAGCCAAGAACGAATTGAAAGTACACTTTAATCAAGGTTGTTGACTTTAAAAGAATATTTTTTTGATTTATCATTATTTCGGATTTGAAAGGGATATAAGAAGTAATTTTTTTTTAACCATTAACCACTAATCGATTTTATTCTATTTCGATTTACTAGTATTCCAAACTAGATCTGGACCCTGTTTCTCAAAACTACAAGTTACAAATCTACAAATTAAATATATTTGAAACAAAAACAAACAACAACTTGTAGATTTGTAACTTGTAGTTTTGAGAAACAGGGCCCTGAACTCAAATTATTTTTATTCTTTTCAAAAAGGAAATTATAACTTTTTATTTACATTTAATAAATAAATCAAAGATAACAAAATTTTATGAGCTTTTGTGGTCATGCTAATGACTAAAGTTTCCAAAAACAACTTAATAACATTCAAAAAACGTCCGTTGAATTACAATAACAGCAAAATCAAGTTTAAATTCCCATAAATTATGAGTCATTTTCAAAAAGAGGGTTTAATAAAAATATTTTTTTTTTTGTTGAGACAAAATTTATGTGTTTTGAATATTTAAAATTTTGCTTATAAAAAATAACAAATTTTTTCATTAATAATGCAACCAGAAAATTTAAAGAATATTATTATAAGGAGCCATAAGAGAAAATTGAGTTTTATTTATTTCGTCCCCTTTAAAAACAGCATGAACCTGAAAATGGTAACAAGTTATTAACTTATTAATAGATGCATCAAACGGCCATAAAACAACACGTCAAATGTTAAGAATGTTTGATATCAAACTACTTTTATTATATCGGAAAAAGTACGTTTTGTAAAAAAAAAATTCAAAAAGTATGTTTTGTTAAAAAAAAATACGTACGTTATGTCTTACAAAAAAGATAAAATTATGGATTTTTGATATTAACGCATACAAACAAAAATTGTTAAAACTTAGTTGACGAGATTTGCAAGCTTCTTAAACAGGGCATTTCGGCAATATTTGAAATAGTTCTAAAACTAATGTCAGTGTGTTTTCTGATCACTCTTTCATTATGTCGTAAAATGCATTAATTCTAAGCCTATGAATTCGTAAACCTGTAATATGTTGTACTTTTTTATGAGAATCCATCTCCGTTTTAATTTTATTTCGTGTGAAATGACACACAGTGCAGACGTTTGATGCCGGTGATGAGGATAAACCATGATATGCATTAAGCTACTGTCAAAAATTAACGAAAAGCCTGTCAAAAACATTAAAAAAACAAAAATATCTGGTTTTGCAGTTTGCTAAAGTAAATTACAGTTTTTTAAAACTTAACGAATAGTTTCCTCAAGTTCAATAAGGTTTGACACATTATTTACATGTATTCGCACATTTGCTCATGCGCATTATGACCTTTAGATCGATTGTAATGATTTTCAGTAGCAGGAAAGGAATTTAAAAAGACAACAAAAAAAAAAAAGAGTTCATGTTAGTTTCAAATCTGTTTTAGCTTACTTTAATTTTAGTTTAATAAATACATGAATTGAATCTTTCATTAAAGCAAAAAACTCAACTACACAAAAAAATGGCAGAAAATCTCGAATTAAAAAGTCCCGAATTGCTAACTAAGGCCCCTATTACGGTTCACAACTCAACTGAGTTGAGTTGTAATTAAGACAACTAGTTGTGATCAGTTGTAATTTTTGTTATGTTTTTGTTCACCGCAATATAGCAAAGTTTGCAAACCATAATACAAAAATTAAGAAATTAGAACTCAAGTGAAGAGCTTTGAAAACATTCATATATTTTATAAAAATGGTAAAAGCAAATAATTAAACAATTAAAAAAATGTGCCAAGAACAAAATATTATTATTATTATTCTTTGCAATTTGCATTCTTAATGGTTTTTTAGTGTTAAAATTTTTTCTCGTCCCATTTTTATTCGTGAGTTAATTTGACAGTCCAAAGCAGGAACTTTTCTCAACAAAATGTTATAGACACACTATTTCTGTAAATTGGCGAGTAATTTCCTTACGTGACAGTTTGTACTCGCCAAAAAAAGTTACAGGCACAGTTTATTGAGAAAAACAGCTGTTTGTTTCAATATATGGCATTTTTGTACCATTTCACACATTTCAATCGAAAAGCTTCTCGACACGAGAGTTACAGAGCACGTGCACTGTTCTACACCTAAAAGAAATAACCCACGCTCTAATTCGGGTAATTTTCCTCGAAGTGGCAGCACTGCTTATAAAGATAATCTAAGAAAATAATCGGCACAATTGTTTTCCGCTAATGCAGATTTACCATCATATCAAATGATTTTGAAAACGATTCTTCAAAGGCCAATTAAACTTATGCTTTTAATTTAAACCCAGGCCGACTTAAGTTGTTTTTATATATACACACAGATTCTTAAAACACCTACTGTATAATGATTAAGTACGACATATTAATTGTGTTAATTATAAGTTTTTTTTTTATTTATTGAAATGTAAAATACCTCTCAGTTTTTTAACAAGTTCCTTTTTAATGTTATTTTTTTTTGAGAAATCCTTTCACCCTTCAAAAACCTTTTAACAATTCTGAGAATTTCATACTTGTGTGGCCTTCACATCTAAGTTAATAAATATAAAAAACAAACAACAGAAACGATAATTAATCTTCTTTTTTTTACTTTAATTAAAATTTTCACTTTCTTTTATTATTTGATGTAGGAATGTATGAGTTTTATATGTAAGCAAGTTGCAATCAACACCTACAACTTTGTTTTGCATTTACAGCACTGCGATTGTAACCTTGTAATCTGTACTACATACTTTAAATAATTCTCATGTTAACCCTTTAGGGTATTAGACATTAGATTTATTTTCTTTTGTGGCATAGAGTTTATTTATCAAATGGGTTAATTGTGTACTTTATTTTAAAAGCTTTCAGTTGTGTATATTTTTTTTTTTCAATTAATAGAGTATGTCTCAAAATCAAGAGTGGCAACCGAAACGAATTTCAGTGTTGGTAGAAAAGTATTTGTAGTATTAAACAATAAGTTATACTGGTATTGATATTGGTATCGGTATACCGATACAGAAACTTTATATCGGTATAGGTACATGTATCGGTTTTACAAAATTTAATTAACCAAACCAAGCAAAAGTGATACAAAAATAAAGGGGTCGGAATAACTTAAAAAAACCATTTTTTACATGGTGGCAATTGTCAAATAAATCATCCCTATTACGAAATCATCCCTATTACGAAAGCCGACACAATTCGAGAGTTATTGTATTTTTTTAGTCTTTATTGACAATAATCAATTACTATTGACAACCACTTGATATTTTCTAAGGCGCTTTTCAGTCGATGTCAAGTAGGATTGTCTCTGTTTTAGTCGACCGGAAATTTTGCGACGACTCAAATAAAATTTAATGAAATTTTAAATAGAATGTAAACATATTTATTATATTATTATTAAAAAAAAAACATTTAAAAGAAGTAAGGGCAAATTTTATTAGTAAATTGAACGCGAAAATTGTTTAAATTCGAAAAAGTTTGATAAAATAGAGACATTTTTTAATTTGCGACGATTGCCTCAAATTGCAACAAAGTTACGAGAAAATTGCAAAGATTTTGAAAAGTTTGCTATAATAGCGAACATTAGCGAACATTTTTAACATTTTAAACAAGCCATCAAATTTATTAAAAATCCATAATTCTATAAATTTACAATGGTAAAAATAACTAAATTAGTGGAAATTCGCAAAAACTAACAGCGGAACGATAGCATAATGTTTTATTTATTAATAATCGTTAAAGAATCAGAAAACTTTTAGTCAAAAATTGCTTAAATCGCAAGCATGGCGAAAATTCGCGAAAAAATGGAAAATCAGAAACAAACTCTAAAATTTATTTGAAATCGGCAAAAAATAGCATAAATGGCGTTATAGGCTTTTTACACTGGTGAACATCTAATATCTACCGTCAAAGATGTTGAAAAATGTGAAACACTCGTTTACATTGCTCACATCTAACAACCATCAAACAAAATTGTCACCATTTTTGAATCGTTTTTAAATAAAAAATGTTTTTTTTCTACAAAAGTGCCAAAATTTAAAAAGAAAACACAAAAATAAATAAAAGAACTTTTTTTCCTTTTGAGCTTGAGGTCCTGGTTTTATTGTTAATTATTCTAATTTTACAATTTTTAATTTGCCAATATTTCGTTTTTCATTGAAAAACATCTTCTGGGCTTTAATATAGAAAAAATTGTTGTTGTACAAAAATCAGAAAATTAATTCTTCTTATGTTGTGTCAACATCGTCTAATTATGAACTTCATAATATGAATAATTAACAATAAAACCAGGACCTCGAGCTCAAAAGGAAAAAAAGTTCTTTTATTTTTTCATTTTAAAGGTCGAATCAAACACAATATAATATTTATGAAAACACAAAAATTTATTTGAAGTTCAATTTGTTTAAAAATATAAAAAATACTTAACAAAAAAACAGAGCAGTACAAGAGAGCACTACTCAATGGTAACGCTGCTTTTAAATCAAACTTATTTTTGTCAGTGATGCCACAATGATAATATAACTTATTGCCTATTTCTAGTGATGACACTAAAATAATCTAAACATGTAGAATGGAATAAAAATGAGATAGGAACATCTTGAAAGATGTTGGTTTTTAGCCGTATGTATTTCTTATGGAAAGATGTTAACATCTTCGCAAATTGATGGTAGATGTTGATCAGTGTAAAAAGGCTATTAAAAAATTTGCTATATTCACGAAGAAGAAAAATAATTAAAGATGGGATTTTTTTTTCAGATTTTCGATCACTAGTCGACGTTAACACAACGTTCTTATAAAATACCAAACTAACGTCAAAGTAATGTAGTCGTCGACTTGATGTGACAATAATTTAAAATTAATGTCGACAACGAAAAAGACTTTTATAAATTTTGCAGAGTAGAAAGGAATACAATTTTCAACACTTGTGCTAATGGAAAATATGACAAAGAATTTCGGTATCGGTATCAAAATATTTGCTATTTCGGTATTGGTGTCAATACCGGTGTTAAGGTTTAAGCGGTATTTAAGCGTTATCGGTATTAATAATGTTTTCGGTTGCCAGACATGCTTAAAATCAAAATTTATTGGGGAGCTTTTTTTAATGTATAGGTAACGGGTAACACATATAAAGGTAACACATATAAAATGTCTTTTTTCATGATATTTCTTTTTTATTATAAAGTTTGAACGTTGACATTATGTGTGAAATACTATATCATTTAAATGACCACCACGCGAAGTGTTGCAAGCATACTACAAAAATGGTGATTCTGGCACAGCCACATATCGTGCTTAAGGCTACAGATATTGTAAGGCCAGTGAATCATCGTTTCGCTCGTTCCGCTGAAAATATCGCTGCTGTAAGTGAAAGTGTTGCCGAAGACCCGACTGTGTCGATTCCTCGTCGTTCTCAGTAAATAGGACTGTATGGTCGTATGATAACCGACTTTTTTTTTGCCTGCTATTGAAGAATACTACTTGGAGAATAAGTGGTTTCAACAAGACGGTGCCACATGCCACACAACTCGTGCGAATATGGCTTTATTGCAAGAGACATTTCCTGGCCGTGTAATTTCTCGTCGTGGCGACATCAACTGGCCACCAAGATCATACGATTTGACACCATTAGACTTTTTTGTGGGGCTGCGCAAAAGACCGTGTTTATGCATATAAACCTTTAACTCTTGAGCACTGAAGAACCAACATTCGTCATGTTATGGCTGAGATACCGCCCAATATGTGTCAAGAAGTGGTTCAAAATTACCTCAAAAGAATCAATGCTTGCAACACTTCGCGTGGTGATCATTTAAATGATATAGTGTTTCACACATAATGTCAACGTTCAAACTTTAAAATAAAAAAATATCATAAAAAAAATATTTTATATGTGTTTTATTTACGTTTACTTTTGAAACCGCAAAATGGATAACCCTTTATAATATAACTCTATTCTATATTAAAGTTTCTGCAGATAAAACAACTTATTTCAACAATCCTGGTTTTCTATAAAAGTTGTTCATATAAATTCTTACTGCCTGTTCAACGATTTGGAACGATATCGTTCGCATAGAAAATTGTTATGAAACATACTCAGTTTTAAAAATATTTTCCATATGTGACCTTCTCCGAGAAAATGGACCTAGTGTGTCAAAATACGGGTTTGGACTTAAGAGTGGATTCTGGTACCTAAAAGGGTGTAGAATAAGATGAAATGAGTTGGATTTCTGATAAAAATGTATTTACCACATAAAAACGTACAAACCAAACTTGGGAAAATCGATAAAAATGAGAAAAACATTAAAATTTATGAAACTTAAAATGCGTTTTTCATAAAACTTAATTTTCACACACTAGGTCCCTTTTCTCGGAGAAGGTCACATATAAAATTCTATACGAACGTTTACGTTCCAAATCGTTGAACAGTCAGTTATTTAAATTTTAAAAAGCACACCCGAACTTTTAAATTCATATAAACTGAGAAGCAACCAACCTTTTTAATGTGTTTTAAAGTAACAACGTATTATAAGGGTATTAAAACGATTAAACGTTGTTCGATTAATCGATTAATTTTGGGCGATTAACTGCTCGAATAATTTAAAATTGCTTATTTTCGATTAACGAAAAATTCGTCGATTAATCGAAAATTTATTTTTTCCCAGTATTAGTTTTTTACTTAATGTAAAAAAACAAGCCGGTACGCTTAAAATACCCTTTTATTGTTTCTTAACTCAGGAACATTTCTTTCAAGTAACAATTTTTAAAATATAGTATAGTACAAAGATGATTTTTTTTGAGACGAATGAAAATAATCTTCTACCAGACCTTAACAAGACTATTAAAAATTAATAAGAGATTCGAGTTGTATAATGGAAGACTACCAAATTTTAGAAAAGACGAGAAAATGAACAGCGAAATTGGATATGCTTTATAACGCTTTAATGTAAAAGAATGTTTTCTTAATAAAGTTTCATGAAAACAAAAGAAAGAAATCGTTTGAAAGATGTAGATTTAAACTCATTTTGAAAGATTATTTAGAAGATTAGCTTAAATTTTGATACTATATTTTATTTAAAGAGTTTTCCTCTTTTATTACATGAAGTACATTTTATTGAATTGTTGTTACATTTTTAATAAAATTTTAATGTTAAAAAATATAATTTTTGGTCTTATTTTTTAACTTGTAAGCTAGACAAAATAAAAATTATTCGATTGACCGAATAATATTAAATCGATTATTATTCGATTAAACTTTTACCTCGAATAATTATTCGCGCGATTAATCGATTAATACAAAACATCGATTAATTGAATACCCTAGTGTGTATGTTGTTCTGCGTTAACATGTACGTATTTTTTTTTTTGTTTATTACTACAAAAGTCGAAATTCTCTATATCATTTTTAAGATTAATATAAAGAGCGCAATTGGCCATCATTAACTCAAAATCGACAAAAACCGACATACGCGCTTATTCAAGCAAACCGCAGCACAATCGTAATAATAATAAAAATGAATACGAACGAATGAGTAGATTTTATTTTTGTTTTAAATTAAATTTGCATATTTAGTTGTATCTAGAGGTAAAGTACTATTAAATACTGTAAGTTCGCCGGTGCATTCATTAGGTTAATTGTTTTAAGTACTTTGCAATTGTTGATGTGAACGTACTCATTTGTTTGTAAAAGTTTTTACTGGATTTTTCATATATGGAATGATGGATAAATGGATAAACGGGTGGATGGATGCATGATTACATTGCATCCACATACTTTGATTTGTGCATTTTACTTTCATGTTCTCAAGTGTTGTCTGGAATTATTATCACAATTGTAACTAGAGAATTATTTAATATATTCTTTACAATTTTCTAATACATTTTTAAGTTTTCTCAGGAATTTAAGAAAATGTTACTCAAGGTTAAATAACTAAAAGGAATTTTTATTTTAAAGTTATTTAAAAGGTTTCAAGTTTATTCTTATGGAAATTATTATAAAATTGAAGAATTTTATTCCTCTTTCCCCTGTTATCATAAAATTTAAATTTTCTATAATTCATTTTCAAGATTTAAGAGAATAAAACAAAACATCTGCCCTCCTTATCAATACAAGTACTTTTCATTAAATTTTAAGTTTTCTAGTCATGTTTTTATTGAAAAAACAATTTCAATTGCATTCTATTTTATTTATTTTTTTTTTTGTTAAATATTCCATTCAATAATTACACCTGTTATTCAACTTGAGTATTTATTATTTAGTTTTCCTAAAGTAGTTTTTATGAGCATTAAGAGTAACTACTCGTACACAGTTGTAGTTTTAGTAATTTTTGTTAAATATTCATGGCAGAAAGTGCTTTTGAGTTTGAATCTAAGTATGTATGTACCACAAAGTAATAAAAAAAAACTTGGTAGTATTTGTACTTAACATTATTTAAAAAGCTTAGAAAATAGTTCGTAAATACTTGCACAGATGGAATTAATTGCATAGTATCTGTGCTACAAAAAACAAAAAAAAAAAAAAAAAAACAAAAAAAAAAACAAACATTTACTGCAACGGTTTAAATGACGTTTTGTAGTAGTTTGTGGAACTAATAAAGTTATAGCCTATTTGTTTTAAATATATTTGTACGAAAGCAAGAATTCTTTATTTTATTGCTATTTTAATTAAGTGTTCAAACAGAATCGGGTCTTCAACTTCAGGCAAAAATCCTAAAGCCCATAATTAAAACGTCGGCAGTAACTTCAAATTCTCTCCAGTTTGTTGTTTTCATTTTTTATTTTCGCAACGAATATTCGTCGTCACAAATATAACACATTGGTATGTATAAAAATACACACAATCATTGCGTAGACCGAAATTCGTTCTGCGTAACGAACACTGCGATAGGTTTATTTCTATTTCTTACGCAGCCGAACGACGAATGAATTGGGACAGGGACAGCTAACCGCAGGTAAATAGTGAAAGCTGTAAAGAATCACAGGGAAAAATCGCTTCTATTGCGAACTTGGCTAAAATTTGCAAAAATGGCGAAAATTCGCGAAAATGTTTAATATTTCAAACAAACCATTAAATTGATTAAAACTCTCTAAAACTATAAGGAATGGAAAAAATTTGGTACAAATCGCTAAATTAGAGAAATTCGCAAAAACTTGCTAACAGCGCCATAATAGCAATGTCTAATATTTTTTAAAAATCGTTAAAGCTGTAAAGAATCACAACCCTTACAGATAAAAATCGCTTGTATCGCGAACATGGCTAAAATTCGCAAAAATTGCAAAATTGAAACAAACGCAAACATTTTTTTGGAAACGATAAATCAGTTAAAAAATCAAAATATCCTATAATAACATAAACAAGTTTGCAAAAATAGCTAAAATTCGCGAACATTTTTTTAATATTTCAAAGAACCCATAAAATTGATTGAAAGTCCCTTAGACTATTAGGAATGGCAAAAATTCGTTAAAAATTGTTAAATTAGCGGAAATTCGCAAAAATTTGCTAACAACGGCATGACAGCAAAGTCTACTATTTATTTTAAATCGTTAAAGCTGTAAGGAATCAGACAACTTACAGGAGCAAATCGCGAACATGGCTGAAATTCGCGAAAAATTGCAAAATATAAAAAAAACCCAAAAACTAATTTGAGTTTGCTAAATCGAAATGCAGAACATCAAAAATGCTTAAGTAATCCACTTCCGAGTTGATACGGATTCTATTACACACCCAATTAATAGTTTTTTATGTCTTTTTTTGTTGAAATATGGTCAACCTATGATTTGATTAATGTTAACAAACAAATAAATTACAAAGCAATTTTAATAAAATTTATTGCTGGTTAAAAAAGATGAAAATGGATGAAAATGTTTATATAACCTATCGTCCAAGGTATTTATTATTATAAAATAAAAAAAAATTCTAGTCACATTGATACTTGGAATTCACGCACTAACTGTGTCTCATTTGACGAATTTACGCAACGAATTGTAGCCGACGAATTCGTCGTTCGTACCAGTTGTGTTTATAGCATATATCGATGGCATAATCTAAAAAGGCCTAACTCGATTTTTTTTTGAAGAAAAAAAAAAAACTTAATAAAATCCGTAAAGTTTTAGATAAAAAAAGTTATAATGCATTTTTTAATAAAAATATCCTTTAGCCATTTTTGGTCACCAAGTTTTGGCAACACTGTAGAATAGCTCCAAGGGAAATCTTAGGCGAGTATGTAGTGGGGCTATGCTGGGTACCGGTCACTGCAAATCACCTGTGATGAAATAGCCGAAGTGTTGGCGACACTGAGCTCGGAAATGGGAATACTGAATATGTGGAGACAGTCCGGCTTTCAATAGGCTTTTATTTGGGCAAGATTGTAGAATGGGTTCTAAACTTCACATTTGGCAGCTTAGTCATCAAGGGCATAAATTTGTTTGAGCAGCATGGCTCTTAAGTTTACGTATGGCCATTTTCAAGAATCTTTTGCTCCATAGTTAATTTATGTTGGACTAATACATTTAGCAAAGCATTTCTCATCATACATCGCTATAAAATATTATTTTCAAAGGAGTGTTATTTACCGAAAGTTTTCGAAAATTATTATTTCATGTGTGATAGTGTGCATACAAACTGTAATGTTAAATTAGATTTTCTGACAGTCGCAACAAAACTGATTAGATTTCTACCTCACAAAGTATATGAAGTATATGTATATGTACGTAAGACTTGTGCGATAGTGTAAACCATGGTGAAATAAACAGGTGGCAGCACTACGCCAGATGACGATTTTTTGCTCTTGCATTGTTTGTCTAGGTTTATGTCAAAGTTTTGTTTATAGGTGCGTTTGAGTACTTCTACAGTAAAATGCAGTAAATGAGAAAATTGTAAAATTTGCTCTCACAAAAAGCTGTTGTCCAAAAAAGTACGCGAACGCAAATTTTGTAAAAATTCGTAAAATAAAGGCAACAGCTGATGACAAATAGTTGAAGTGTTGAAAAATGTTAACACTTTTGAATACTTAACTCGTTTTCTTATCGGTACTCGATTAAATACTTTTTATAACACAAACATTTTTGGAAAATACAAACAAATTATTTTATGTAATCTTTCATATTTGTTTGTTTTTTATTTTATTTGATGTTACTAATTTGTGGCGGGTTAATTTATTCAAAAAAACATGAATAGTTTTTTGCTATTGATTACTTAAGTACCCAAGTACTTAGCACTTTTACAACTCTAAAAACTTAACATAACAAAAAAAGTTTCAAATGTTGGTATTTAGCCCAGTAAATGATTCACAAACAAGTTTAATTAACAATTATTTATTCACATTTTGTTTTTATTTAATTTTTATTTCAACTTTACGTTTATTTAACAATTTTTTCACAATTTATAAGCATTTTGTTTGTTACTTTTGTTTGTTTACCTTTTCAAACATATGTTTTTTTGTTTTACAAAATTTTACTGCAAAAATTTCTGCAGTAAAAATTTGTAAATACTCAGAGAAGAACTGTCACTTTTCGCTCTCAATTTGTGTTCTCATTTACTGCATTTTGTGTACTCGAACGCAATTTCGTAAAATGCAGTAAAGTTCAGTAAAAAATCGTAAAAACTTTTGTGTTCTCGAACGCAGCTTATGTTTACAAAAAGTCCACGTTTTGTGCTGTGATTATTGTATTTTATTAAAGTTTTTGATAACTTTAAATTAAAATAAATAAGATATTGATCATAATTAAATAAAAATTGGCTAAAAATTTATTTATTTCATCACGTTCAGTGGCACGCTGTGATTTTTCTTAAATGTATTTTTTGACGTAAACGGTGATGTAATTTCCATTTTTGTTATAATGTTGTATTTGTTGCCGTAACGATGCCACCTGCTTATTCCACCATGGTGTAAACTAGCCTTTAATAATATTTAATAAGAAGGTGAAAAGTTTTTATTCTGTAAGTCAAAATAATTAAATATTCTATAATAAAACCTAGTCTGTTTAATTGTTTAAGATTTAACAACAACTTTCAAAAGTTTATACGAATAGAACTGTACGAAGTTACAAGAAAATGTTAATTGTAATTAAATAAAAAAAATATTGACTTAAGTCAAGATTAACTTATAAACAATTTTAAAAATGATTTTATCTTTAATACACTTTTTCTTAAATGTTATTTATTAGAATAATATAAAATAGCAGATAAATTAATTTTAAATCCAATTTAATACTTACATTTCAATATGTTTTGTTACTTTTTCCATTAGTATCCTTTCAACTTAATCTGTAATTAAAAAAGAAAACAAATTATTAATAAAAATGTGCATAATTTCAGTGTCATCGAATTAATTAAAAAAAAATTTTTTTTGAACTACGCATTTTAATTTAATGTTTTAAAAAATTAAACATTAACATATTATAATTGAAGTCACGAAATACTTTTACTCGTATTCCATGTTAATCTAAAACTAAGAATGTATTTACGCTTGTTTTAAATAAATGAATTAATAGTTGAATTAAATACAATTAAATAAAAAAAGCAAGTCTGCACGCATTAAAAGTTAGGAAATTTAATACATTTGCACACTAAAGCACAGAAATTCAAAGGCGTTAAAGTTGAGAGGCATGAAATGAACACCCATTAACTCGGATGGAGTCTTTTAAAAGTTAAATAATAAATAAACATACATGTAATATAAGTACATATGTGTTTTTCGTATACTATATATGCTTGATGTTTATTATTAAGGAAGCTCACTTAGAAAATCTTACTCTAATTTGTACAAATCTTTACAACTCGAGTTTAAGGCTTAAAAAGGCCGAGTCAAACTGCCATTAAGTTAAGCTATTAGATACCGAGCTAGTGCTTTACAAAATAGTTAAGATGGCACGGCCTTAAATATGCTAAAAATAGAATGAAACTTAGTTCGCAAAATTTTTATTTTATGAACAACAAAGTCTCGAAATAACTGGATCAATGTGCTCAAGTTTGGAGATATCGTTGTATCGTTGTTCCCCAGTATCCCTGTCGATCTAGCTTTAGTAACTATAGAAGAAAAATGGGAAGAAATCTCCAGGTATACAAAAATGGAAAAGAATTTATTTCTACGAATTGTAAAATTCTGCATCAAGGATAATCGTTATTTTAAATATGACGGCAAAATTTATATACAGAAAAAAGGTCTTCCGATGGGCTCACCAGCATCACCCATAGTTGCAGACATCGTGATGGAAAAACTTTTAGAGACGGTGTTGGAAAATTTAACGATAAAACCCAAAATCTTGACGAAGTATGTTGATGACATTTTTAGTATAGTTCGGGAAAGTGCAATTGAGGAGGTATTGACCAAGTTAAATAATTTTCACCATAGAATCAAATTTACCGTTGAGGAAGAGTGTAATTTTAAATTACCATATTTAGATACTATTGTAATTAGGGAAGGTACCGCTTTAAAATTGGACTGGTACCAAAAACCAACGTCTTCTGGTCGAATAATAAACTATTTTTCGAAACACCCTAAAAGAGTTATTATCAATACCGCTAATAATTTAATAAAAAGAGTGCTAAGCCTAAGTGACGCTGAATTCCATAGAAACAATAAAAGAAAAATCCAGAATATCTTACTGAATAACAATTTTCCGAAAAAACTTGCCGACAAACTTATCCGTGATTACGATAAAAAAGTAGGAAATAATTATAAAGTAGCCGTGGAACCAAAAATATATAAGTCACTTACATACGTACCTGATTTATCCGAAAGATTTGAAAAATCAAAATTATTTAATGGTGAAAATATTACAATAGCACATAAAACTGACAACAATCTTTCCAAAATATTTAGTAAAACAAAGGATAAAATCGAAATGATGGATAAATCTAATTTAATATACCAAATACCATGCAGTGGAAGTTTAACTGAGGAATGTGATATGGTTTACATAGGTACAACAAAAAATAAACTGAGGACCAGAATCGCTGGTCACAAATCTGATAACAAATTAAAACTCAGTAATCCAACACAAAAAACTGCATTGGTAAAACATTGTCTGGAAAATAAACACTACCCTAATTTTAATGATGTCAAAGTTTTACAAACCGAACTTAATTACAAACGAAGGTACATACTGGAGATGCTAAACATCATAAGAACAAAAACAACACAGCGAATCAATTTTAAGAGCGACATAGAGAGTACTTGTTTCAACAACTACATACATTTAGTCAATAAAGGGAATAGAAAAATGCAATAATATTATTAATAATATTATATTGTTTCCAAACAATTTTTTTGTTCGGAAAAATTTGTTTTACCCAACACGATTCACCCATTTCGAACAATTTGTCTGGAAAAACGAAACTACCATATGAAATGAGGCGGAATCTTTAGTGCAATAGATTCGTTTAAATACATTTCAAATATTTTTCAATTTCAATTTGATTTGAAGGAAAATTGTGCCAAAACAAAACATAACAAAAAACTTTTTCCCCAAGTATACTCCATAACATGGTATACTCTGTGATTTTATTATACATGTATTATAATGCGGCAACTAAGTTCGACGTTGGCTCAAAAATTTCAAATATGTGTCAGCACAAAGGAATTTTGTTCGGACAAAAATTAAAATTAAACTAATTTTGGGTACAACTACACAAGGTAGACTCGTTGGCCCATATGCTGTTTACCCCAGTTAAAACCCAATTGTCAAATTTCGTGTATATGAGCCAAAATTTGTACATGTGTGCGTTAAATTGTTTTGGTTTTATATGAAGACAATTTTGACAAGTCGGTTATTTTTATAGAGCAGCATGTCTACACTCCCAAATGAGTCTACCTTGTGTTAATGTACCTCCGAAAAAAATGATTTCTCTCTCTCAAGAAGAAACACGTCAAGCTACAAAAAAAAAAAATTTCCAAACAAAAAAAATTTTCGGAAACAATAGGTGTATCTAGCTTTAGCTCCCATAATAAGACGAATTAATGAAATATCATATTGGTTCTGGTCTGCAGGCATTAGATTTCAGAGAATTTTCAATTATATTTTTGGGAATATCGTAGAGAAAAGGAAGAGAAGAAAGAATCCCTTATTCAGTACAGATACCTAAAAAAAAGCATTTACGAAAAGGGTTGGAGTATACATTGCCAATCAGAAATATAAAATATATTTCACGGTCTTTTTGAGATAACTTGATATCTAAAACGATCTGAGATAGATAATATTACCGAACCCGCTAAGAAGAAAAAATATATTGTACATGCATGGTCAGCATATGCCTTTAAGGGTGTTTTAAACGTACTTAACCTGCTTAAAAACATTTATAAAAAAGGAAATGAATGAATAATATCGAGCGAAAATGATGAAACCAACAACATTTTAGATTTTTCTTTTTTGATGAAAATCGATAATTTTTGATCATTTGCAACATCTCTAAATATCTCATATCTCTGGGAAGTATCGTTACGAAATAAGAGCAAAAGCAATTTCAAACGAAAACCTAGACTTGAAGCAAAATATTTAAAAAAAACCTTCTCCTGTAAAATTTTAGTTTTGCTGGTTACATTATTTTTGATATAAGGGCTCGATCTGACGGTTGAAGATTACGCGGGAACCTGACTTTCAGTGTTGCTTTAAGTTTGCGTGCAAGTTTAGGAGTTTTATAATGGTTCGAAGATCTTAGCTTACAGTTTAAACCTGTTTTTAATCAGGGATATTAACAAAAAAAACAAAACTACCCTACGAGAAATTAATGAGCGAATCATCATATTTTTCACGTTAGCATTAAGAAAATAATGGGAGGGTCAGCTTGATAGAATTTGATCTCTTCTTGCCATTGAATTGGGGTGCACTGTTGGTTTCAGTGTCTAGTATAAAGTAAATCTACTGTTTTTTGTAAAATATTTGAGCACCCTATTTTACGCCTTTAACTTGTATATCTTACAAGTTGATCTCTCTTTTTTTCTATGGCTAAGATCTTGACTTTTTTAATGCGTAACAATAATATCTCGTATGGTACTTAGAGCGTAAAGTATGAAGAAAATAATTAACTAAAATTAAACAAACCTTCATGCCATATAAACACAAAATAACAATTCTCTTGTAAAATAAAACGGTACGTGGTAACAGAAAATTATTTAAATATGTCAAAACTACGTGCATTGAATTAATCTGATTAGATTTTAAAATTGTTTGTTTGCTTGTCTGTTAACATTTGTTCAGTTTCCTCTGGGTTAATAGGAGAACTTAGAATATGATCATAATTACACTCAGGAAAAAGCAAGCTCTATTTAATCTTAATAAGCAAGCTCTTTTAAATCATGACGATACTTAATTTATTTTAAATATTGCCTTGTTTAACTTTAAAAAAAAACGATTTTTTTCATAGTTTTATAGTCTTGAATTAAACTAATTTCAAGACTAGTTCATGATTGATTTTAGAATGTTAAATCTTACTTGAAGAGTGTATAGATCTATTTGTAAACAAAAAATTTTTTACATTATTTTTTCATTGAATTTTAAGCTGCCTTTTCTTATTTTTTGAGCATGAAACTTCTTTAAGTTTAGAAAACGTAAAACAAAAAAAAATTCTTTGAAATGAAATCACTTCAAAGTGGAATTGCTTTTTTACACGGTTTATTAAAAATTTTTTTTAATAAAACTTAGTCGAAACAAGTATCAAACTCCGTATACCGGGAGCATATTTGTGTTGGCGAAAGGTTAATTAAAAGGCCGATTTAGCTGATTTTTAAAAATAAACAAATTTTATAGAGAATATTGGAGCTTCATTTTATAAACCTAGCTTGTTTTTTCAAGGGGACACTTTATGAAAGCCAGGTGAAAAAAGCGACCAATTTGGCTAAATTTTAATATTTAATACTCTTTCTATTTTTTTTTGTTTTTTTTTAAATTTTTGTAATAAAATAAAGAAGGCCAATTAATTTTTTAGGTGGCGTTGAAAGCACATCTGTGCTACTTTTTTCGTATTTAGAGAGAGTAATGTCAAAAGTTGCTTGTGTTTTTGACATATCGACCAACAAAAACAACAAATAAAATACAATGTTGTCTTTTTGGTGTTGTAGTATCGCCACCACCGTTAACATAAATTCGCCTTGAAAATGTGGAAATATGTGCCAAAATTCGGTTCTACTAGCTTTTAAGATATGAGCGCTATTGTACAAAAGCTATTAGATCTGGTTGAATAACAATAGCAACCTATTGTGGACTTCATATGATATAAATATCAATATAACAACCTAGTCCCCATCATAACTGAGATCTTAGAAAACCCCAATTCAACATACAACATACACACAAACAGACGGACTCCTCTTCTCATAAGAACCCAGAATATAACGGGTATTTTTTTTAGCTGCATAAGAACTATCGATATCGATAACTTAGGTTTTACAAGTACGAATGTCAAATCTGTACGCGAAGCTTACAAAGCACTTCGTCCATTTTAAGATCAACATAATCGGACTAGTTAGTAAGCAATTCGTGCAGCTATTGATCGGTTCTGTGCTTTGTGTTGGTGCTGCAAAATGCCGATTCGTCGTCGTTTTGTCCTTCCACTACGTAGAAAATTTTACGTAAGAATTTACTAGAAACAGCTCATGTAAGAATTGAAGCCAAACGACCATCGTTTGCGTCGCATTTTTGCTGATTGGGCTCATTTAAAACTGGCCGAAGATGAGCATTTATTTCTTATCAAAGAATTGTGTTTAGTTATAAAGCTCATTTCTGGTTAAATGGCTACTTCATAAGCAAAATTGCCGTATTTGAAGCGAAGACAATCCTCAAGCCATAAACGAATCACCATTACATCCTCTAAAATTGACGTTTTGGTGCGGTGCATGCTGACGGAATCGCCGGTCCTTATTTCTTTCGAAATTGTCAAGGAGCTGTCGTTATGGTATATGGCGAGCGTCAAGTGTTTACTTTTTATTGGAGTTTTATTATGCTTTGAATTTGTTGCTCTTATTTTATATATATATATATTTTCAAAAAGTAATTTCAATTTTTGGGAATACAAAATTTTAATTTCAAAAGATTTTGTTATTCGTGCTTAATTCCCAGTTTTTATTATTGATAAAAACACTTGAAATTTATTGTTGATGGGATAAGCTATTCCTATGCGCATTTCACTGGTTGCTTAGGCCAGATCATCAGGAAACTTCATCCATAAAGATTTTAGAAAAACTAAAGATATTAAACCAAATATTTTTTTTTTTGAAATTTGAAGACTTAATTTTAACATCAAGTACATACATCTTAGGCTGCAGCTTTTCTCTGAGTGTACAAGAATTAAACAAAAAAATACATCAAATATTTAAAATTCAATGGAGAATATCGTATGAATCCCAAAAACGGCCACTACAGACTAATTTGACTTGCAGTGATTGTGTCAGCCCCACCCTCAAATGTTGTGTGTCTATTACGTCGAGACCTTAATTTGACATTTTTTTGTTTTTGTGTATTTTGTTTTTAGAAAAAGTTTAAGTATGAGCACAAAATTGAAAAAATGTGTTCAACATGCAAACCCATGTTTGTAATTAGAAAATTATAACGAATTTAAATGGTATTTCCAGGTATGTTTTTTATTTTTTAACTTTGAGTTTGTGGGTTCTTCATATGTAGTCGTATTGAATTGAAGCGGCGAAAGAGTTTTTTAGTGTTTGTTTTGTTGGGGTAAACTTGTAATGTTTTTCTTCCTTTTGTTGTTGTCGTAGTTGTTGTTGCTGTTTAGCTATTTTTCGGTGTCCCCAATTCTTTGGCACGCTTCCGCTTAAACTAGCCCAATCATTGATTAAAGTGTAGTATTTTATATATGTTTTTTTTATCAAACATACAACATGTTTTATATAGTGCTAGAGAATTTTATTCAAATATGACGTAGTAAATATTGAGCATGACATGGAAAAGGGGTTTGCCTATTTTGTTCATATAAAATTTATTAATATTGCAAAGAGCAGTTGTATAAACAAAATAGAAGGACATTTCGTGACCTAAATAAAATCTAAGTAATGTGAGAATATGATTTTCTTTTGGAATAAATAAAGGGTTGTTAGGTTAATCAAATATTGATTTTGTTAACGAAATAAGGGAGGTCAAAATTATAATATTGCCTGTTGTAAAGTTGAAGGTATTAAAAATAGAGCAGGAGTACTATGCGAGTTATCAGTAGTGGAAAATTTATCAACTGAATGTAAATTCGCTGTAAAACCATTAACCTTGTCACTGCAATAGTGGCAATTTTTATACCATTTACTACAGGTGGTGGAAAAGGGTTTATATAAGTTTGACATTCAATTTGTAATTTCTGCAATATTGATGTTAGACCCTTTAAAATTTATGTATTCTGAGCCCTTATAAGTAGCGAAGTTGATTTAAAGATATACGTCTGTCTGTATGTCTGCTTGTCCGTTTAAATGGGTTTTTCGAAGACCCCAGATATGTCAGAGACTTAATAGTTATATATTTATGTCACATATAGTCCAGAATTATTTGCTATTGAAATCCAGCCTGATCGTTCCACAAATGCTGAGATATGAAAACGGCAGGAGCCAAATTTTCCAAACTTAGTAGAAGCATCTTGATTATCAATACACAACATCTGACAAAATTTGGGCGAGATTGGACAAGTGGGCGTGGCATTCCTACACAAAGACATTAAAGATTTCTGTGTATCTGGAGAACGGCAAGAGCCAAAGTTTTTCTAAAATTACCCAATAAAAAATGGAGCTTTCAACGAAGCAGGTTTGTAAGGGGAGACATTGAACTTTCGCTTACCATTGCGCTTACAGAAGAAATGAATTTTATATGGTGATAGCTAGATAGATAGATAGAACAACTTTATTGAGAATATAAAAACAAATCAAGCATTAAGAGGCATTGACATAGTGTCGTCAGCCTATATAATTACAAATGTATTATAACAATATTTTAGAGTTCGATAAGTTTTAGGCTTCAAACTCCGTAAGCAAACATTTTCGGAAACTTAAGGCATTTACTATAAAGTTTGCTAGGTTTTTCCAATTACAACCATCACATGTTCCGTTCAATAAAGTTATTAACGTATATTGATCAAAAGTATTTTTGCCGAAAAAACGAACCCTAAATTCTCTTAGTATTGGGCATTTTCCCATAAAGTGTAATATATGTTCATCTTCCCCCATATTACATAATTTGCAGATTGAAGAAGTGTTACTATTAAACATACATTTTGCAAGAGGTAGCGTGTCGCATCGCGCTTTAATAATGGCAGATATTTCGTTTATTGACAAATTTTCCTCAAGTATGTATGTTAAACCCATAGCGGGTGTAAGGTGCTTGTAAATACGAGTATTACTTGCTGAAGCAAGTTCTTCCATTTCAAACCGTTTATTACTTTGAAGTTTGGACACAAATTCCAAACACTGTTTAATCCACTCATTCATAGATAGATTCTCATCAAAACATATATTAAACTGTTCACCAATTTTATTAATTTCCTTTACCCAAAAAATGTTTTTCTGAAGAACTAGCTTTGATAATTTATGTGGTAATCTTTTCGTATTATAG
This sequence comes from Pollenia griseotomentosa, assembly GCA_963931875.1. Classification (NCBI taxonomy): domain Eukaryota; kingdom Metazoa; phylum Arthropoda; class Insecta; order Diptera; family Polleniidae; genus Pollenia; species Pollenia griseotomentosa. The sequence continues at coordinate 91,209,164 of OZ007563.1, forward strand.
TATACAATGTTTTACTCATATAATTAAGATGAAGACATACAGCCTTATTTATAAAAAATAAAACATGTTAATAAAGGGTTTATTAAACGGATTTTGTATGAAAATCCATTTTATTAACTCTTTATTAACCGGTTTTATTTTTTATAAATTAGGCCGATAATGTATATAAATGGCTGTCTGTAGCTACAGTTTCTAAAGCCAGTGCATAATTAGGAGTGATATCCGGTATTTTTATATGGTGAGTTCCCACTTTGAAGCAAAACATTTTTGACACATATAGCGCATTACTCAGCGCATATAAAAATTGTTAGATGTAACGATCAGCTTTTTACAACGAATGTTTTGATACAGTTATTTTTTGTATTCTCCCTTACAAACCTGCTTCGTATTAAGGGAATGCCGTGGCAGTTGAAATGTTATTTTTTTTTATAAAATTTGTTGAGAGTTCTTTCACTTACTTTACAGCACTTCTGTATGTCTTATTGCGTAGCGCATAATTTTGCGCTTATTTTTTTAAATGTACCATTAGTGCTTCGCAAAATGATACAAATTTTTATTGGGTAGGTACAAGTATCTTGATAATCAATTCACAACATCCGACAAAATGTAGGCGCGATTGGACAAGTAGGCGTCGCACAAAGTTGAATTATTTATATTTAAAGAACGGTATTTTTATAACTTTCTGTTATTTTCGCACTATGGTGAAGGGTATACAAAATTCGGCATAGCAGAATATAGGCACTCTTACTTGTTTTTAATAAAATTAACAAACTTAATTATTAAGCGAAAAATTCTTAAATTTCAGTTTTTATATACATAATGTTAAAATTTTTTTTTTAATATTTTGCTTCAAAATGTTAGATTTGTTAAATTTTTTTTCCAAAATTTTGACAAATGTTGTGGAAATAATTCCCTCATGTTGCAAACAATAAAGAATTATACAAATTTTAAATTGTTGCTAGCATCATGTTGCTAAAGTTTTATTAGCTAAAACAAAGAATGATAAAAACAAGATTACGCATTGCGCATGTTTACAAAATTCAACTGTTTAATATGACGTCACATCAGCATATTATACACATAATTCTATATTGATGCACAGAAACATTTAATTTTTAAAAGCTAAATGCGTTATCTTGGTTTCTTTTTATCATGATCTAAAACCATTAAAATGTGACAAATAATATTTTTTTTTTAGATCCACAAAAACTTTAAGAAATATGTACCATTATTTTCACTCCATTTAAAATTGATAACTGAACACGAATTTTTCCCTCTTTTACATAAACAATCTAAACAAACAACATCCTCATTTATTTAATGGCGTGTAAAAAAATCATTAAATGTTTAAGCAGAAAAAAACATTCAGTTATATGAGCTTAAAATTAACAAAAAAAATCGAGCAATGTACAATTTTTTAATACAACTTCTTATAAAATCAAATTACAACGTGTCTAATAAATAAATTTTGTTGCTACAAAATGTTCTGCTTGAATTGCCAAATTGTACATGAAGTCATTAATAACTACACAAAATATATACCTGCAACAATAACAGCAACAGAAGCATCATCGATCGTAATAAGAAACATCAGCAGCAACATCAAGCAACATTTACCAACAACATCATACAGTGGGGTATACAGATTTTGTATGTATGAGTGGCAGGCATGAGCCATTAAGTTATAAACCGTTGGATGTGAGTGATTGTTTAGATGGTTGGCTGATTCGGTTTGAATGGGTGCTGTGTTGCTGTTGTTGCTTTGTATTGTTTTAAAAAATATACACAAAAAATTAATTAATATATTTCCTTATTAATAAATACTGCAAAAAACAAACAACAGCATACATTTTTATCAGTATAATTATTTTTATTGTTTATAAAACAAATTAAATATATGTATAAACAATTACTGTTACATATTTTTTTGGTTTTATATGTAAAGATTAGGGTTACTATTTGAAAAAAATCCCGAAAATTTTCTTCCCAAAGTTTTTCGCCTATATTTAAGGTTTTGTGGCATTAAATGGCGCAAAACCATGGAAAAATCAAAGAACAGTTTTTAATCAGAGCAAATGATAACGAATCTTAATTAAGTTTGAGAAACTGATGTTTGTATTCGTTTGTCAAGGCAGGATTTACTTTTCAATATCATTTAAAACCCCTAAGAGCTTAAGCAATGCATCAGTTATACATATAAAAGTGAAGAAAAGAAAACGTATAGTTTTTGGGAAAACTCTTGAAGCTATACCAAAAGACATTGGTGCGTGGACACATTTCAGACAGAATATTTACAGATTGTTTAACATAACGAAAAAAGAATGCAACTATTCGTATTCACGCAAATGCTGGATATCAGCTCGAATGGCTTTTAGTATAAATTCCTCTTAATTCTATTACAATTTGTTTTCATAAATTTTTTGTGATGCGTTAATAACATTTTGTATAGTTTATTACATATATAAGGCTTTACAAAAAATTTCCCGGAAATATCTGGGAATGAAGGAAAAACTTTCTGCGCTCCCGGGAATGAAAAAAATCCGGGAAATGAAAAACCCTAATAAGATGTCTGTCAACACACATCTAAAAGAATTAATTTATAAAAACTTAAAAAAAACACAAATAGTATTTTGGTACGGAATTATTAATAAATAATATTTATTACTTATAATTTTTTAATCAAGTCAAATGATCAAAATTTCATCAAACTAATAAAAAGTAAGGGTGAGTTTCAAAAAGTCAGTTGAAAGGCGACTATACAACAGTCTTGCATTCTAAAGCCTGGTACTCTGTTCAACATTTCACGTGAAATGCTGTCAAAACGCATATGAAAAAAACGTGCGGAGTATCTATAAAAAAGTTTTAAAATGTTTTTGGCAACATTTCTTTACAATTGCGAAATAATATAAGCTGCACTTATTTCGCGTGGAATTTTAAGCAAAAGAAAAAAAGTATGAACTTAATATTATAAAAATTTTTTTTATCCATATTTACTTTCCTTTTCGACAATTTGTGCAAACTCGAAAGATAGGTTACATTGATACATGTCAAAATTTTCGTGTGAAATAATCAATGTTGCTCAAACAAGCGTGTATAATTTTACAATATCCCTCTTCACAATATTGTGCAAATGGTCTTGTATCGTAGCATTTGCAAATGGCATAGTACATACATTTTTACTCGAAACCAACAAAATATACAGCAATTCATTTGTTACTCTTTTGTTAATATACCACACTTAAAACCAATATTTTAGAATTACTCGACGTTTGCAATACTTAATTGCAAACCGGCAGCTGACACTCATCAGCAAAAGTTAATTTCGTGTTTTGCAATAAGCATTGTAAACTAAATCAAAGACGTCATTTACAATTGCAAGAAAACATTAATAATTGCATAAATTTACAATCTCAAATGCAAACGATTGTGAATACATTTAATATTTAATATTATCTGTCCCAAAGTGCACCAAAAAATGTATGTATAAATGCGTACACAATAAATCCGATTTACGTTCTCTTCTGGAATGCCTTCTTAAATTCACGCGCATTTACATAAAGACTTTTTTGTTGCAACAGTCGGAAAACTTCTATTAACATTTAACTGATCAATTCGTTCGTTTGTAGCAGTGTTGCCATAAAGTAACTAATCGCTAGTTTGACAACAATTTATAACGCAAAATGTCTGATTTAACCAAGGAAGAAATAATTGAATAAATTGTGAACCTAACTGAACTGGCTGTCGAAACTTGAGACTAAGATGTTGCTGAAAATATTCTGAAAATAACTGGTAACAGTTCTCTTGCATAACATATCACAAATACGAGATAAATAATGTGTAAAAGAAAAGTGCAATTCAATTCTCAAATAGCTAGATGCAAAAAAATAAACAAAATCCATTTCCAGAAAGCTATAGCTAAAAAAATTTCAAAAGAAATTATTCCATTAAGTACCTGGTTTAAAAACATCATTATAATTTTGGTTTTTTTGTTTTAGGCAGAAAATAAATGAATGTTTGAATTACTTGACTGGTTTAAAATAACAGTCGTACATTACATGACTTCCACAGTTAATTGACCTTATTAAACGGGTCCAATTTGTAAAATGACTGCAAATAACTCATCGTTAATAATTATTGTTCAAATTTTAATATTTAATAATTTGTTTTGTTAAAAAAAACCATAATAATAAAACAAGTTCACGGTTAAGTGTGTTTTCAATTCAAGTAATTTTTGCAAATTAATAAGAAAAAATTTTAAAAACAAACAATTTTTTTATCCTTAACCTTGTCTTGTGGAGTGCTTTTGGTTGGGAATTAACGACTGATATGAGTACATACTTATTTTCAAACTTTGTTGTTTTTTCTATATTTTTTCAAAATGCTTTAGTTTTTTTTTTTCTAGTATTAACACTTTCTGACAATTTAATTTTTTTTTATTTGCCATGTTTAATGGTTTTCAGTTTTGTTGCAAATCGATACAAAACCATTTACATTTATTGTTCTTCGTTTTTTTGTGGGAAACATTCCTTTTCGCTCTTTTCAACTAGCACACTCGTCCTTGTAGCCAGTTTAAGGATTCCTTTGTATTCGTTTTTTTTCATTTCCCTGCCATTTAAAGAACTTTTACTTTATATATAAGTTTTTAGTAAAAAAATTTATGTTCTTTGGTTTTATTTTACAAATTGGATGTTTGCCAAAAATTTGTCTTTAAAGCCATAGCGAAAATTGTAAACAAGCGTGTTTTGGCCTGTATTGTAAAATTTAAGAAAATTTATTTTTTATGAGTGTATGTATTAGAATAACAAAAATGTTTTTAAATTATAGAAGGTATCAGAATAATGGGATTTACAAATATTATGTTGCAAGAAAAAAAGGTTACATTATACGTTTTTGGCTTAAAATCGAAATTCGAATGAATACATTACTGTATTAATAAATTAATTCATTTAAAAATTTAACAATTTGTAATTTATTAAAAAACCTGTCTTAGGGTGGATTTTTAAGATCTCAGTTAAACTAGGTTTAGTTCATCTGAAAAGAGATTTGTGCCGCCATTATCAAGTTTGTATACAAAATTTTGGCGGACCAGCTAATTTTTGTCGAAAAAGTTCGTCTTTACTGAAATAATAAAAAAGATCACATTTCGCCGGAAAAATCCGAGGTTCTGACTACGTAATAAGTTTAAACTTAATTCACATCTCGAAAACCCGGCCTTAGTGGAACTAGTATGAATTCTTTTATTTTAAATTCTAGCTATAAATATTGTATGAAAATGTAATTAATTAATTAATACCAAATATTTCTCAATCTTTAAAACTATATAATAAAGCCATATTCTGAAAAGCGAATTTGTGTGAAATTGAAATCGAACAAATTTTAAAATCGTTCATGTCTTGAAAGTTAATAGAAAATTCTTCTTTACTTTATTCCTTTATTTACTTATCTGTACCAGAACTACTCTTAAAAAGAGGAAAAGCTACGGTCACTTAAAAACAATTTAACTTACATCCATCAATTTTACACAATTTTGATTTTAAGAACATGGCCGAATATATAAATTACTTGGTGGCCACACGTTCAAGTTTTGCCTTTAAATTCCTTTCAATTTGCAATACACTCTCACTTTTTTACTAACACACTCACACTTTTAAAATTGACCACGAGATTGCTTTCAATTTCACCTCTCCATTTGTTTGACAATTTTACTATCAATTTAACAGCTGATTACATGTTAGTCTTTATACATTGTTTTTTTTACGACATCTTGAAAGTAAATTGCTTACAAATTGAGTGCAGCCTACGTCACAGCTTTAAATTTTTGTAAATTTTGACAAGCAGTATATGTAAAAGAGTATCAAAAACAACTTGATCGTGTGGCCGCAGGGTTAATTAAATTCAGTTGATTAAATGTTTCAGCACATGTTGCTGGGAACATGTTTACCTTAACAATTTAGGTACAATTTGCGAAGAAGAGAAATCCTATAAACTTTGTTAAATTCTTTAACATCCTATAAAATAAGGGTACTTTACACTATCACACAAGTCTAACGTATTCCATAATTCTTTGTAAGATAGAAATCTAGTGAGTTTTGTTGCGACTGTAAAAAACTGAAATTTAACATTACAGTTTGTATATACAATATCACACATGAAATAATAGCGATTTTCACCCTTTGTATTAAGGATTAAACTCTGTATTATTTAATACGATCTTATACTACAAAGCGAGAGTGTCTATTTCGTATTTATTGTACATAAATTAATAAATCTGTTGAGAGATTCTGGTAGATTTAGCACACGTGTTTACTAAATTTTTTTTTGCGATTTTTCAACCACAGCGTTGTAAAAAAAAGTTTATTTCTATTTGCTGTTGCGGTCTTGTAAATGTTAGTACGTTAACTACATTGATAAAATTAACAACGTCTACAAGGGACTTTCCTATCAAGGGTGAAAACCGCTATTGATTTTTTCAACGAAAACCCGTCAGGTAAAAGAATTCATCCTTTTTAAAAACAAAAAATCAAAAGTGATACACTTGAAAGCCTTTCATGACTGAAAACGCTGTCAACCTCACAGAACATACAATTCCATTGATTTCTTACATTGCAAAAAAAAAAAACAAGTGCAATATGTATTGCAATGCGTGAAACATCAAAGAAAAATGTGTAATTTTGTGAAAAAGTTACGAAATGTTTCTGGCAATATAATTTTTAAAACTGCGAAATAATATGAGTTGCACTTATTTCACACGTAACAGCTTAATATACTCTTACACGACAAGCATTTTGCAGTGGCTTTGTCAGATATTAAATCCATATGTAATTACACATGTCTTTTAAAATTGACAAATACAAAAGATTTATAATTGTTGCTTTGACGCGTTCGTTTTTGGTTTCAAATGTTCGTTACAGCAAATTATATTCTATTTCTATTCACTTTAAATTGTATTTCAGTTAATTAAAAATTTTGTTTTTAAAGAATATGAGTAAATAAATAAATAATGTATATATGCCGACACAAACAAATAACTTGTAAAACAGCTGATGTCAGATGTTTTTTTCAGATCAAAATAGAACACTTCGTAATTGAAAATTTTTACACTGCTAATTCGAGCTGACATTTACATGTTTGCATTTTACAGTGGGAAATTTGACAAGACATTCCTAAATACATATCGTGTAAAAGTACCTTAATCAGTTTTGTGTAGTTTGAATTTGTTTTGTGATGAAATTAAAAAAAAAAAATGGACAATAGGTGCCGGTTACAGTTTTCGATCCAAATTTTACATTGTTTTTCACTTATTTTTTTTATAAAAAAAATATACTTTGGTAAAATACATATGGGTTTTGCTAACATACGCAAAACCATGTCGTTCACTTTAAAGGAATAAAACTTTAAATTGTGTAAACTCGCGAAATAGGTGACATTGACACATTATCAGCTTGATATTGGTTTGGCGCATATGCCAAATAGTAAAGAAAAACGACAATGAAGGTTTACATGAAGTTTGTCTGGAAATATACCCGATAGAAATTTTTGGTATTTTCACCACTGCTTCTGGTATATGTTTTGAAGAAAAATGTATTTTTTTTTGTGAATGTTCATGAACGAACTTAGCAGTTAATAGCATTTCATTGAAAGTGAAAGTGATCGTTTTGTGCCGCATACGTAATTTTTTACTTGCTGCTTTGTATTGGGTTGTTGACATTTTATTTTGCTTTTACTACTTTTTTTCTTACGGCAATGAAGCAAAGCAAGAGCTTAATTTATTTTGTACGTTTTTGTATCGGACATTTGCAGCATTCGCCAAACAGTGACGTGTAGAGCAAAACAATACTTAATAAACTTTAAAATAATTGATATGTCGCAAAATAAATGCTTAATTTCTTAGAAACCATAAAAAATTTCGTGAAACAGGTTTTGGATTCTGAAAGGGGGTTTCAAAATATATATATAATATGATAAAATAAAAAAAGACATACTTCAAAACATGTGCAGCAACATGTCGTTTATATGCAACGTAATTAGCTTAATTCAACAATGATAAATATCGTTAAAGATTGATTTATATTTGCAAACAAAAAATTTACCAATTTTTTTACAAATATTATATGAAACTTAATATTATGTACCGCTATTGCAAATGCAAATTTCCTTATATTTTTTTCTATCAATTTTTTAACACAAATTTCAAAAACTTCAATACAATCCAACGAATTCAAACAATTGAAATAATGAAAGAAAAAATCTGCGCTTTTCCTCTTTTAACCGCAAATTAGCACATCAAAGTCGGTGTTGTTTTTGTTTTGTATTTAGTCTATTCATATTAAGATGTCATAAATCATAGACACATGCAAAATATTAATGCATAAGAATAAATAACAGCCAACTCAAAATATTTATGATTTAATAATTGAACTGGAAACATGCACGTACGTAAATAGTTGTATGCAACAAAAAAATTACAACATGATGACGACCTCTTTCATGTCGTTGTTTTTAGTTTTGCGAATTTATTTTAAAAAGAATGTTAGAAAAAAAAACTAAATATTTATGCAACATGGTAAATTTAAAATCTTTCAGATGCGCAATTGAAATACAATTTATTATTAATTTAATTTTATAACATTGTTTTTAAGAAACCAAAAAACAAACTAGAATAAAAGAGAAAAAATACCACTGCATTTTTCAAGCCATTTGCGTTTAAAAAAAATTTTATAAATAAGATTTTGCGAACCATGGGATTTTGTTTGTTTGTTGGATTTTTAATACCAATAAATATTGTATTTTTAGTTTAAACATATAAAATGCCATTAGAATAATTGATAACCTCAAACAAACTTTCTTTTTTCACATGCTGCAAAAAATTTAATTCTATTACTTTAATGTTGTTAGTATTGAATTCGTTTTTTTTATATTTACAGAATTTATTAGCTTAGACGCTCATATGTAGAGTGATTAAGAAATTTGTGGGTCAATGTCTTAGTTTATTGCTTCTTAAAATTGTAATAAATAAAGAAAAAATATACTTAAATATTTTAATGTTAATATAAAAATGTTTGCTATGATCTTTAGTTTAGTTTTTTTTTGTAAATAAAATTAACCGCAAAATTAACTTAAACATATTTCTTTTTGAAAATTATTTCCACACTAGCATTTAACCTGCTACTTCGTTAGCGTCTGAGTTCAATATTATAGAAAATTTAAAAATTTAGATCACAAAAGCAAATGAAAGAAAGTTTATTTCCCGTGTTATCCTTTTTGCATCTTGAATTTTATATTTCGAGGTCCAATACTTACAGAAATTCAAAAAAGTACCAGTTAAAGAACAAAAAAGTACCAAAAAGTTCCCTCATAGATTCGTATCCACTCAGGACATTGCATGTTGAATTTTATGCTTTAAGGTCCAATACAAACGGAAATTCAAAAAGTACCAGATAAAGAACAAAAAAGTACCAAAAAGTTCCGCAATAGATCTTAGGTTTTAAGGTCCAATATTAACGATAATTAAAGAAATACCAGTTGTAGAACCAAAAAGCAAAAGAAAAATATAAAATTTCACGTATTTCCTTTTTTTGGTACTATTTTTTCCCCCCATTAAAGTATCAAAAATTTCAGTATTGAAGTGGGAGCCCATAATTTAGTACGAATATGTCAATGAATGAAGAAAAATGTTTTGTAAAAAAGTACCAAAAATAGTACCGATTTTCACCCCTTAAATGTTCGAATTTCGAAAAAGTACCAAATTCATATTCGTATTTTTTTGATAAGTTTCGAATGTGGTATATACCTTGTTTCTATGTTTATTGGTTCAAAAGATAGATGGGGTGTCAAAAAAGTACTAAAATTCAGATTTTACCCGTTTACTCCCTAATAGGGCCGAATTTCAAAAAAGTACCAGACACCTGTCCGCTTATTTTTCTAAAGAACAACGATAGGTATTAAATTATTTTTGTATCTCTTTTAGTTTTGAAGATATAAGGTTACCGAATTTTCCCGTTTTTACCCTTTTTTACCCTCTAAACATTCGAATTTCCGAAAATCCCATCTTAGTGGATCGATTTGGGGAGTGACAATCTCTGGTCCAAATTTCGAGTGTTTAGCTTCAGGCGTTTAGGCTGTGCGATGATGAATCAGTCAGTCAGTCAGTCAGTAACGCTACAATTTTATATATATAGATTATCGAATTAAAACTTCAATAATTTTAGTCTGGATTCGTTTTATTAGTATTTTTTTTTCTATTCGTTTTATTTTTAGAATAGTTTTTAACATCCAAAAGTACAAATTCTTAATTCAAGCGAATCTTCGAAAATTCGAACATAGCTCGAAAATGATATTTTTGTTCCAAGTCACAGGCCTTAATTCGGATTTGTTTACAAAAATATATTTTTAGGGCAATGAGAAATTTTTCGTATAAAATTGGGAATTTAGCACAACAAACAAAATCTTATTAATAAAAAATTATGTATTCCTAAAATAACTTTGATTTTTGGAATTTTTAAATATGCATATAAAAATATTTCTTAAGTCGTTAAATTTTTACTGATGTTTGTCGTTAATATTTATTGGCGAAAATATTTGCTTACTAAAAATAGAGGATAACAAATTTCATTAAAGTAACCGAGATTTTTCGTTACTTAACGATATCGCTAGTTAAATAAAAAAAGGTACAGAATTGAGTTACTGATGTGTTTTACAAAATTGTTACTATTGCATATTATTATTTATTGATTTTATGCCAAACCGTGGGGCACAAAATAAGGGAGGGTTAATCTTTTAATTCGTATACCAAGAAGTTATTGGGATACAATTTTATACAAATATTATCTATATATAAATCGGCAAAGAAAAAACAGTTAAGAACACTATCCTCCTCTGTATACCAACCGATTTGAACAAAATATTGACCATTTGAGAGGCATTTACTTACAGAAGTGCACAGTATATATTTTATTAAAATGTGTTCAATATTTTCAGAGTAATAAGCGTTCAAATTTGCTACTAACACATATGCAGAACACATAAATACAAAATGAGTTTTTTCAATTATCAAATAATAAAAGAAAATAGGGTGGTCGATTATTCGACAATTTTCGGAATCCGGTTTTCGAATATTTCTACTATATAAATACGCGAAAATAAATTTCTTTCTTTTACTTTTCCATGCTGCATGTGATCACTTATAAAATTTCTAGTGTCCGACCGAACGTTCGGGTTCGGTTACGGAGTTCGGCAAAAAATGATGTTCGGTCAAAGTTCGGTGTTCGGCGAAATTTTTACCGAACTTTACCGAACACCGAACTTTTTTATGAAATAACTTATTTATTATAATTTCAAATTTTAATTTGGGATCATTGTTTTTGAAAATAATACGAAATCAATACAACTATTTTTCTCTATGATTTTTAGTTCGAAAAAATACAGCGATGACTTAATAAAATGCTTAAGTGTATAAAAATGTCTTTATATGTGTAATTTTTAGAAGACGGTAAAAAATAAAACAAAAAAAAACGGTTAAATTTTATTTGGCAAAAAATACTCTCTATTTATATTCTGTGAATGGTAAGATAATCTTTAGTTTTAGGTGAACCACAAACCAAACTTTATAGTATACATATTTCCTGATAAAAATGTCTTCCAATCCGTTTTGGAGTTTTTTTTTTAAATTGACCAAGCGCTCAAAGCAAATGTTGCGCCAAACAAATGTCAATGGGGAGTTCATTGCCAAGCAAACAAACTACCGCCAATATTAAACGCCACTTAGAGAAAATACACCCCAAGGAATTCAAAAAATATATTGTAGAGGTTTGAGTACTAATATGTATACCAGTGTTGCCAAAACTTGGTGACCAAAAATGGCTAAGTTTACGGAAAAAATGGCTAAAAAATGGCTAAAACTGGGCTAAAAAATGGCTAAAAGCTTTTTTAAATATAAACACATTAAAATTCAATAACAAAACGGATATAATTCATTTAAAGTTGTTTACGATAAAATTGTGAGTTAAGATCAATTTGTTAAATAAGATTAAACGTAAATTAATATTAAAATAAATTAATATTAAAAAATTAAATCATCGAAAAATTGTTCATCTCATAGGAGTCACTCATTAGTTTCAGATAATCATAAGTTTTAAATAATTTGACGGTAAATCATAATCACGACAACATTTACCCAACCTTTTGAGTCCAGATCTACAATAAAAAACAAGTAAGAAAGTATAGTCGGTTAAACCCGACTTTATGATGCCCTACACCACATTAGAACCTTTGTACCAAATTTTATCAAATAATCTATAAATTGCGACCTGTACTTTGCGCACAAGGTTTACGTGGACAGCCAGCCAGCCGGACAAACATCGTGATTCTGAATTAATACGTAAAGGTGGGCTAAGGACTAATATTTTAAGGTGTTACAGACATCAGCACAAACGCATAGTTCCCTCCCCACTATTGCGCTGGTGGTATAAATATTGTACTGTTATGGTAAAAATATTAACCTAATTGATAAAATCGAATAAATGGTTGCTTAATGTAACCTTTTTCTCAAATTACTTTTAACGATGTTTACTTGGCTAAACACCCTCTCTACTTCAGCAAAATACCATGGAAGTCAGAGCCACTTTATAGGCAATTCTGAAATTTGAAAAACAATTTTGTTACCGCCTGCATCCCTTCATTGAAATACTTGCAACCAGAAAGAAACAACGATGTTTGTGTTGATCGATTTTATAAATTTAATAGTGAAATACTGTTCCTTAATTTTGGAAGATGTTTCAGCGTCATAGTTTATTGCAATTTTCAACAATTGTAAAAGTTGTGATTTAAATTAAAGGCGTTTTATAAATTTTTATAATAAAATAAAAATTGTTATTTTAAAAGAATAACGGCAAAAACATTTTATGGCTAAATAAGTTGAAAAATGGCTAAAAAAAATGGCTAATGGCTAAACTCATTTTTTAATGGCTAAACAGGATGAAAAATGGCTAAATCTAGCCACTAAATGGCTAAATTGGCAACACTGATGTATACATACTAGAGCTATAACCAAATATTAGCATTAGTAATGAAAACACCTGTTTCCCGTCGTTTTGCGAAAAAACCTCACGCAGGGATGCAAATTTCTAAAACCTAAGAAATTTGGAACACAATTGTTGAGATTTATTAACAAAAAGTTCGGGTTCGGGTTCGGGTTCGGCCGAACTTGTCAAAATTTACCGAAGTTCGGGTTCGGGTTCGGGTTCGGTCTCAAAAAGTGCGTTCGGTCGGACACTAAAAATTTCTATAATATTGAACTTAGAAACATAATATTTTAGGTGCAGGGTCCTGAGTGAATAAAAACATATTAGATGATAAAATATGAACCGGAGGTTGGTCCCTCGCCAAATCGATCCACTAAGACGGAAAAAATAAATTCCAGAAATATGTACACTCATATCTGTGGCATTTTGACCAAACATCTTAAGTCAAATTAAAAAAGTAAAAAAAAATACGAATTTTCATTCAAAAAACATTTTTGTTTTCGTTTTTAAAATTTTGAATTATTAACGAAATTTTTCTTAAATATGGTTTATTTTATTATTTTTTCACCATGTTTTTTTTAAATCTTTTTTGCTATCTTATCTCGACTTCAGATGTTTTGTCAAAATGCCACAGATATAAAATAACATACTTAGATGTACTATGTTTTCTTCATATTTACATAAAAATTTAAGGTCGAATTTTGCCCATAAGGCGAACACTAGTTTGTTTTAATTTGTATTAACAAAATAACTATTAATTTAGCAATTATACACCCTACCAAAACAATTGATTTTGTCATTACGTTTGTAACACATCGAAATAATCATTGGAGACACCAAAATGAATATACATTCTAGATCCTTGTGAAATCTTGCTGCGGGCAGTTTGTTTGTTGAAAGCAAAATAAAGCTAGCAATAGAAGGTTTAGGAAAAAAATGGCCCAAATCGGTTTATTATTTTTCCAAGCCCCTATTAAAATTTTCTTCCAGAATATAAGTGTTGGCATGCTAGTAGCTACAAGGGATGAGCCATTTCGGTCCACTATTGCACCTATCTATCCCTCATCCAAATGTCCTTCCAGAATATGACTATACAAAATCACGACCATACGGAATGAGCTAAAGCAACAAAATTTAGCATTAATATTTTTTTAGTACTGAAAAAGGTTCAAATCGATCTATGTTTTTATCCAGCCCCTAAATAAATATCCCCTTGAGATTAGACTTCGAAACGATGGTTGCCGTACCAAATAAGTTAATGCAATAAATAAATGCATAAATACTTCCCTTATAAATAAAGCAATTGCTATCGAAAATAGACAAAGTTAGAGCTAATAAAAAACATTTTTCAGTATGGTCACCTCAAACAAAAAAACTATTTTTAACAAAAATTTTTAAACATACTATGATTAATTTAACCTTATTATTGGTAATGGAAAGCCATAACCATATTATGGTTGCCTTCAAACATGTTATGGATAATAATAATAAATATATTTTAAACACTTATAATAGCTTGGTTGTTTTTCAACCATAGCATGGAAAAGAAGAAAGTACTATTGTTAATTTAAAGTCAAAAATTATTAGTGGTAAATAAACTATTGTCATATTTAACCAGACACAGAAAAAAATACCAATGTTAAATTAATATGGTGCAATGTTGATTAAAAATCATAGTAAATTTCTGTAAAAGTATGGACTTATTTAAAATTATCATTGTTTCATATTAATTTTTACACAACTTTCAAACAACTGTTTACAAAACTGCAGTCGAAACCAATAACTTTTCGCTTTTTGAGTTGGTTTGACAGCGACTGTTTACATTTAATGAATCAGAAGTAAAAGCAATATTATTTTTTTTTTGCCTATGACACATGAAAAAAGGTGGAAGAAATGGCATTTTTTTTGCCTGCAGTTTGCTGCTGTAAATTTTAAATGAAACATGTTAAAATAACATTGTTCAATATTGAATTCATGAAATTCTGTTTTACTTGTTTTGAGTAGAAACAACAACAACAACACTACAAGCAGAACATAGATTTTTTATTTTCCTGTTTAAAATAATTTATAAAAGAAAAAAAATTTCCGTATCCTTTTTGTTAAAATTATTTAATTAAACGAAAATAACTTTCATTCAAAGTGATTCGTAGGATTATTTCAATATCAATGCCATTTTTTTTACTCTAACTTTACTGAAAGTTTAAATTAACATGGATTACAGTTATTTTAAAAGAAAAAAATTTGTTCGCAAGTAATTTAAAATCATGTTAAATTAACATGAAGTAACTATGAAGCAAAATTACTACCGAAAAGTTTTAAAGGCAATCTTGTTTTCCATGATTTTACATTCATTTTTTTCTGTGCGTGCTTAAAACTTATATTGTTCTTTATTGTTTCTGCGTTTCTAATGTTCGTTCTCTAACTCATTTTCTTCACACTCTCTCTCTAAGCATGTTGACATAAATCGTTGCTACTCAAAAAATGCAATTATTGCGCAATATCTTTTAAGGAAATCAATATAGTTTATAAACTTTTTATTTCAAATATTAAATTGAAAAACTATCATAATCATTATTAAATCATAACAAATAATTAATTCATTGTTATGCTGGCATAATAATACCTTTCTTTAAATATGTATATGTAATTAAAAATAATTTAAATATGCAGTAGCTGTAAAAAAAAAAAACTAACCAGAAATTTAATATGCAAAACGAAACCAGCAATAGCTGTGAAAAAAATATTAAATAAAAGAGTAATAATAAATATTAAATTACTTAAACTTAATTCACTGGCAATTCTTTAAAGTTCTTCTTCATCATATTGCTGGTCTCGGTTTTTGTCTTCTACATACATGGCGAGCATTGTGTCATCCATAACCTTTAAAGTCAATTCTTTGCAATATTCGCTTTAAGATTAAATTACAATTATGGCACATTTATCTATAGATTGTAACTCATTCTGCGTAGTTTTAATATAAAATACTTAGATCAAGGTTTTCCTTTTTTACTTACAATGAAAAGAGATGTAATAAAAGTGGTGCTTAAGAATATGAAGATAATTACAATGAAGCCAAGTCAGCCAGCCAACCAAAACCAACCTCATCATCTTCATCATTACCATATAAAATTGTTAGCCAAAGGCGACATAACGACTTTGTCATTGTGTTTTAATAATTTCAATAAAAAAGGTTCTTGGGGCTTCGTTTTTTCAATAAATATCTAAATGAATTAAATCAATATTATTGCTCAGTTACTATTTCTTTTAAAGACACAAAATCGATTTAATGTTATTTTTGCATTAACTTTTTGTCTTTTGTTGCTTATATAAAAAAACAAGCAGATGTTCTTAAATTTTTGTTTAATCATATCAAAAAAAATATTTTCTTTGTTTGCTTTTTTGTTAAATATTTTGTCACCTCAATCAATTGTTCGCTATTAAAATCTTGTAAATATTTTTCTATCTGAATATTCATCCAAAAATTGGGCATATGGAGTTGACATTTTGCTATTATTTGTTTAAATATTCAATTGGCAAAACAATTTAAACTCGTTCTCTTGAACTAAATTTAAAAAGATAAACAATTTTAAAAATTTTTTCCGAACCAATTTAATTTTGAACTCATCGAATTTGTAATGACTTATTTTCGTCATGTGTGACACTAAGAAATATTCATCTAATACCCCATAAATTCTAAATCCTTGCATAATTCCAAGCCGATTTTGCCATGTACGTATTTCTATACGTATATTAACAATCAACAGAAAATAACAAAAGCTACAAGGGCGGGCCCAAAATTAACTGACCTAAAAAACACAACATTTTTTGGGATTTTTGAATGAATGAGCTGAGTCCCTAAAACCAAAATGAACTAAGTCCTTGAAATTAGGGAATAAGTTCATTATGAATTAAAACCCCAATTTTGAAAATGAAACAAATTCCCAAATATATTAAATAATACTTAAAGCAAAAAAAAACTAAATCCCATTATTGGGAACTAATTCCAGAATGATGTAAGACCCGACTTTAATAATGAAACAGAGAAGCTTTAGTTAGCAAAATATTTTCACTTCTAAGGTATAACAACACCGGCTTTGCTAACTAAAGTTTTTTTTTCGCAAAAAATCGGCATTGTTGTAGTGAAACATCGCGAAACACTGTATTGAAACGTCTTCACAACACAGTTTTTGATCTTTTTGAGCAAAAGCGGCACTCTTCTTTTCCTCACCGTTTCTGGCGATGACACTTAAATTGGTCAAAAACTGCGGTGTCCGTCTTGGCAGCTTGTACTTGTCTCGTTTAAACTCTGCCACCCAATAGTTTATAGTCCTATACAAACGAGCAGACTCTTAAAGAGTAAAATCTGGCTCGGCTTCAATACTTGTTGAACGGAGACCTTTTAAATAAAAGTATTCAGTCACATAACGGTGATCAATTTTTTCCATGTTAACAAATTCATTAAGATCGTTTAGTTTTGATGGATTTAAGAAAAAATACTTAACTTGGCGCCTTGAAACTTATAAAATATAATTTAAGGTGCCACTTTTAATCAAAGTAAACTTTTGCTGCTAAATACACTTTCTGCCCGATTTTGTATATTGGATTTACCAATTATAGAGTGGCCAGGCACCGAAGGGACCATTTAAAATGTGTCTGTGCAAGAAGAGTGTCCTCTTAAAAGAGCTGCCAGGGACACGGAACAGCTTCCATCGAAAGAGGGTGTCAGCTCAGGAAAAGTGTTCGTTAAATTAGATTACACTCTAATTATTTTCAAATGTATTCTGGCTATTTATTATTACGCCAGTGAAAACAGTCGCTTACGATCATTTCGCAAAAGGGGTATATCAGCCTCTTCATGGTATAAAAAATTTTGGTAGCCGCGATTGTGAAAATTCTCTTTCGAATATATAACAGTAAGACCTCAAGTATTTCTGCGATGTGAATCATTTTTTTATCATGTATCAAATAACATTTTAAATTAACATTTTCACCTTTTAATACTCGTGCAAAATGCCAATTTATGTCTGTGTTCAAATTACTGAGTCACTTAAATGAATCTAACCGGAATTTTTGTAAACATCACGATATTGATACATGTGTTTATATGTACGTATGTAAATGTATGTATGTTTGTATAGAGCTAAAAATATGGGGGATTTCATGTCAGGTGACCCAATTTTTAAATCGATGTCTTTCGATCTGGATGAAATTAGCACCAAGGTTAGTCCTATTGGATAGTAGTTTAGACACTAACTTTCAACAAGATCGGTCAAAAAGTTTCTGAGTTAAGCATATGAAAAAAACTTGTGCGGAATATCTATGAAAAAATGTTGATAGAGTTGTACTCTGTTCATTTTGTGAAAAAGTTCATAAATGTTTCTGGCAACATTTTTTCACAACTTCGAAACAATGTAAGCTGCACTTATTTCACGTGGAATTTTAAGCAAAAAAGTATGAACTGATTATTAAATAAGAACTAAAAAATTAAAATAACACAACCGGTAACAGTTTTTTATCCATATTTACATTCTTTTTTATTACATTTTTATTTAAAAAAAATATTTTTAGTAAAATACATGTGGGGTTTGTTAACATACGCAAAACAATGTTGCATACTTTGCAGGAATAATAAACGTCAAATTGTACAAACTCGCATAATAGGTAACATTGATAAATGTCAAAATTTTCGTGTGAAATAATCAATGTTGCACAATATTTTTTTACAAATTTGAACAGAGTACTCGGCTTTAGTTTGACATTTTGACCATACAGGTGTTCTTTCTTATCCATGTAACTTATTACCTATTGGTGTTAGCAAAATGTGTCCCAAGTAGCTTAGATAGCTATTTGATCAATCTTTTGAAAAACAATTTTTTTCTTTTTTTAAAAAATTAAAAAAAAATTTTTTTAAACTTAAATGCCTGTTTTTAGAAAACGTAAACGAGTGAGTGAGAAATTATATTGGAAACAAAAAAAAAATTTTTCGTTTTTTATTGTTGTTTTCAATATAATTTCTCAATCACTCACTTGTTTACGTTTTCTAAAAACAGGCAATAAAACTTTTGCTCAAAAGAAAGCTTATTTATGTCTTTTCCTTTAAGGTAGTTTTGGTCGCTTTTTGAGATGCAAGTGGCTTATGTAATAAAAAAAATAATTTCTAATCCAAGACGAGGGTTTTAAAATTTTTAACATATGCAGTGTTCTTTCTCATTCATCCAATAGATTGATCAAATAGCTATCTAAGCAACTTGGGACAAAATTCATTCAAATCGGAAGACATCGATTTAAAAATTGGGTCACTTGGCATGAAATCCCCCATATCCCCACATATTAAAAACAATAACAAAGATATATCAAATGAAGTACCTTTATTAAACAGATAAGATAAGAGAAATTAACTTGATTGTAATCAGTGATGTCAACTCTTGGGGCACTAAACTCGTGAAGACATTTGAAAAAGAAATTTCTCAAAAAAGCGCAAAAAAAGCTAACAAATATTTTTAAAAGTAAAACACCAACAATTTGAAACAAAAAATTAAGATATAACTAAAGCTTTAAGTAGCGTTTACATTCTTTTATAATTGGTCATTGTTTTATAAAATTTGCGGTACTTAGTCGTCCTCGTCTTCATTCTATAAATCAGAATTACTTTGCAGCAAAACTAGTCAATAGTCTTGAGCCAAATCGCTAAATTGGCGCGTTTTTATAGTTTAGGGCTAAACATTTTTTTGCGTTTCGTGCACTTAAAAAAGAGGCTAAGTCTAGCCCGTAAAGGGCTTTGTTCGCATCACTGATTGTAATATATTTTACAAAAGAAAAATTTATTTTCAGTAAATGAAAGAAGGGGATTACAATTACAAAACAGGGCTGTCAGATTTATTTTGAACTTTTTAGCCAAATTCAATATCAAAAATCGCCAAAGCATTGTTTTTATTAGTTTTTGTCAATGAAATATAAAATTTTAAATTATTAAAAAAATATATTTTATAAATCCTAAAAAAAAATTGTTCCGAATCGCTTAAATTAAATGATTAGTGAACACGAAATAGTAACAAAGCTTACTATAAAAGTTTAGTTTAGTTTAAAGTAGTCTAAACCAGGGTTGAAGAGTAGGAGTAGAGTTAAAGAGCCGAAGTTGAGGTTTTTGTATCGGAGTCCGAGCCGAAGTACCCACAAAAACTCACGGCTCCGACTTCAAAATTTTTCGGTATTAAAAATTAAAAAAAGTTTTCTAATTTTTTTCAAAATAAAAATTCTTCGAAATTGGCGATGCAATAATTAAAATATCGTTTTGAAATTTGTACAGAATAATTTTCTTGCTTTATTTAACCATTTAAAATGTACTGCATTAAAAAAAAGAGTTTAAAGTCAAATAAGGACCAGCCTTATATACATTTGGCATCAATATAAGAGTTGGAGACAGAATTAAAAAATTTCAGCGCTAGAGTCGGATTTATATTTTTTTTTAACGATTCGTATTAAATAAATATTGGATATAAATTTGTAAATATTTGCTGTTCAATTATATATCTAAAACGCTATACATTTCATCGCCAAGACATTCCTATTGTCACCCTTTTTGAGAATATATTGTATGGGAATTAAGTTCATTCCACATATCTTGCAAAGGTACAAAAGAAGTTCAACATGTACTATTTACATCCAAATAATTTGAAACTTGTAACTTGCATTCTATTTAGTGGAGACAATTATTGCAACACAGGCATTACTAGTTGGAATTACAGCCAAATCAAGTTCTTCAAAATGTTACGTACTTGCCGTATGTTTATAGCTCCAAACCTTTCGCAAAAACTTATTTAAGTTAGATAGAATGTTATCAGTAAGATAATCTTTCCAATTAACAAACGGTCATTTTATTCATTGGCATATTAGGATTTTTACAAATCCTTAAAATATCCTTAACTACAAAGAGTTTTGTTTGTGATAAGAAATTGCTACATTTTATAATGGAAAAAAATGTTCGAAAACTTTAAATATATTTATGTTTTCAGGAATTCTATTTATAAATTCTTTTAAGAGCATCTTTAAATATAAGCAAAAAGTTTTTTTTCGAAGATTTTCAATATCTTCATCAGCCATTTCAACATTAATTAATTCAGTTTCAAAGGCTGACCATAAATAATAATGCCTGAAATTTCATACATTAAGATACCAGAATAAAAAAAATATTATTTTTCCGTATTGACTTAACGATTATCAAAACAAATTAATGGCTAATCAAAAATAGCTAACAAAATCGCCAACTTTTTTTTATTAATAGCAATGTTAAAAAATCGCCACATCTGACAACCCTGCTACAAACTTGATTTATGACCATTAAATGGAACTAAACATATGACAGTTTTATTCTTCGGTTTTTAAATAGACAGATTTAATACGAAGATACTTTAATGATTGTATGATAAAAAAAAACACTTAAATATATGACGTAAATTTTAAAAACAAGGTACGTATTAAAATAAATCAAAATATTTAATAAATTTGTATAATCAAAAGAGCTTTACATCGTTTTGTAAATGAAGTGGGTTTAATGAAATTCAACAATTTAAGTTTTTAGATGACTTAGAAGAAAAGTTTGTATTTATATACAAAATATAAAAAGCAAAAGAGGAAAGAGAATTTTTAAAAATTGCAGCAACAAAACTGCAAGTCTAGATGATGGCATAGAAGAGATATTTCTTTAAAATGCCTCTTACTAAAGCTTGTGTCAAAATTTAAATTCAGAGATTCTTGTTTTTAGGATGTTTTAGATTTTGTTTAAAATATAATAACTTGGAGCTACTTGCTATAATTCTCGTCAAAGCTTTGGTGACCAGCATACATACACGGTTTGTATGATTTATAGGTTTACTTAAATTTCGAAGTTTACTACATAATCTCTATATGATCGAGCAACTCATGTTGAAAATAGTAGATAAACCAGAACACCCTAATAGGGGTTTTGCTAGTTTGCATAAGTAATATCAGAAACCGAAATGAAAATGAAGTGCACATCTGATGACCTGGAAAGTATTGCACTAAGTTGTTAATTTTAATCTAATTTTCAAACGTTAAGGAAACCTTTTTTTGAAGAGTATTTTAAATACAATGGCTAATAATAATATTTTCAAAATGCTTTTAGCCATAACATTTCAAGCAAAAAACACTTAAAATAAAATTCTTTTTTATATATAAATTATAATTATAAATGTTTTTATATAATTTTTTTTGTTATCTTTTGTTTAAGTAATTTTATTTTTAAGCCTTAAGGTTGAGTATAATTTTTTTTTAATATTTGAAGAAGGAATTTTTCTAACAGTATTCAGCCACTTATTTTTTTATATCACATTTATTATTTTTTTCAGCATTAATTTTTTTTTTGTATTGTTTTGAAAATGAATACTCGTGAGTATTAAACCATTTTTTAAGTTATTTGGCACGTTTTTTTTTTGTTGGCTTTTGCATTTTTTAAGTTTTATTGTTGAGCTGTTGTAGTTTAAATTTATTATTCATGTATAAATCATAATTTTGTTAAAACAAATAAATAATAAAAAAATAAATTTAAACTGACATTGAGCTACCACTGCTTTAAAGGTGTCAGAGTGTCTAATGATGGGAATTTTTAACTGTATTTTGTTAAATTTGAAATTCAGCAAGAAGTATTGCTAAAAAAATGCCTTAAAACTTTTTAACTCTTATTAAATCACTTGAAGCTTGACAAGTGACTAAATTTAGTCTTTATATGGATTTCTATAGTAGTTTTTTTTTTGTTTTTAGCAAAATTCTTAATTTATTTAATTTAAACACGTAACCTCTATTTAAGGTCATGCTTTTCGTTTAAACAATAAAATAATAATTTATCTACAATATTTTCAATATTAAATAAATTTGAAATAATAACGAGTGTTTAAATAAGAACTAAGATTCATTAAAAGTGTTTAAAACAAGTTATTAACAGAGCATTGATTTCCCATTTTAATATTGCAAAAATAAAAATTAAGAAAACCTGGGGCCTAATTCTGGCAGTCGTGATCTAATAATTTTTCGATTCGAAAGCAACTTTATTTTCAATTCTTTCAGACCCTGTTGAACGAATCGAAAATATTTTTTCAATGTTGTGAAAACTCAAATTAATGCTTTACAACACTAAAAAAATAATTTCGTTTCGTGCAGTATCAACTGAAAAAATTAGAAATAAAATTGCTTTCTAATCGAGAAAGTATTTGATCACGACTGCCAAATTTAACCCCCTGTTCTTTTCGATGCAATATACTACGAGTATGTGTTAAGAACAGGGTTTACATTTAATCGCAAGTTTTCATAATCGCCATTACGATTAAAAAAAAAAAGACTTTAATCGATTAATCGAATATTTAGTTAAGGATTTCATATACTATTTTTTTTAAAGGTGAATAAAATTGGTGTGTCATAAGAAGCAGAACAAAAATTAATACATTTCGCAATTGATCATAACGAGGGTATTAACTAGGGATGTAACGAATACTAATACCGATGTATCGGCGATATTTAACTGTCTATTTACTTATACTTTTTAAACACCTTTTTAGAGTTTGGTGAAGAAACAATTTAATTTTCAAAGCTTTTTTGGCATAACAACTAACAGGGAAATAAAACATTAAACAGCAAAGCATCAAATCGAAACAGAATAATGAAATTTTTTTCTTCTAACTCTTCGCCGTATTGGTTTGCACCATAGCACAGAGGAATATTTCGGATTAATCACAATTTAATTTTTTTTTTTTTGAATTTTTTTATAGTGATGCTATATTAGAGCTAACCCTTCAAAGCATGCAATTACAAATATCGATCACAATGTATAGCCTACCTTGACTGTAGGATTGCCTGACAGTTAGCATATTTCGTAATCTTTTTTTTTAAAAAATTATTCGGCTTTTTCAACAACGAAATCGGGGTAGCCTAATTTTTGATATTTGTCATATAAATTAAATTTTGTTTTTTGGTCTTTGAAAACTGAAATTTTTTTGTAAATCAACCGCATTATTATTGATCATTTTTACCGCATTGTTCATGTTCATATAAAGTTTTCTGGCATATAAAATTCTCTAAAATATGTAACAACAAAAAACAAGTAAGAAAGAACTCATGGACCCGCCAGAACAAAATTATGTTTGGAGGTTAAGATTCATATGAAAGTACTTTGAGTCGTATATTATTTAGATATCTTCATCTTTATGAAATTTGTTTGTCTTTAACTGATTTAAGGATGGGGGTTTATATGGGACCTATAGTTAATTTTGGACCCACCAGCACAAAATGCTGTCATTCGATAGTAGCTATAGTGAAAGTCATTGTCGCCAATTTTTATTTATAATATTTATAAGGAAGTAATGACATTTAAAGCTATTTTCGGAAGTAGTATTTGTATGGTAGCTATGGTAAAATATGGACCAATTACAATAAAATTTGATGAGATGATTTTGGTTGCAATAAAATTAGTTTGAACGAAATCTTAATTTTAATACCAACAGAATAAGATGGTTTATGGGCACAAAGATCCTATTCCAAAAGAATCTTGTGAAATTACTGACCGATTCGCCTTATTATCAATAGGCATGTTCCTTGTGCCAATTAGAGCCTTTGTACCAAATTTCATCAAATTATCTCCAAAATTGCGACCTGTAATTTGCGCACAAGGTTAACATAGACAGCCAGCCAGCCGGACGGACATCGTTAATTCGACTTAGAAAGTTATTCTGAGTCAATCGGTATTCTTAGGGTGGGTTTTTAACATGGAGATTAGAGATTTAGTCATCTTTAATCTGTGTTTTTAGTTTTTAAGATGAGGACTAATTTCTTTTAATTGCCAGTTTAAGCAGCCAATGTTGGTGGTTTAAACTTAATCATCAAATGTCAACCCATACACATGTATAACAAAGCAGCTTTTTTTAAAAACAGAAAAATGGATTGATTATTCTAGTAAAGATGAACCATCGTATTCATAAACGATTATTTAATTTAACAAACGGTTTTTAAGGATAATTTTCATAGTAAATATGTTTTTTAAACCTTTATTAAATTTAACATTTTTTTTATGAATACAGGCAGACCACTTTAGTAATTCTGAAACATATAAAAACCTAAATAAAATAATTATAAGAATTAATTTTCTTTTTATAAGAATAAAAAGGGCGAAAATTCTTCTTCTTCTTCTGTATAAAATGCTAAATGGATTGATAAAAAGTTGCCATTTTTAAATATGTTGGTGCCATTTGTTGTAATTCAGTATGGCAATGCTGCGAGGTTTAAACTACCTCTTAAAAACGACAAAAACAATTAGTACCCAATTAAATTTATTCTCAGATTAATTAATTATAGTTTGCCGCTAAGATTAAACTCGATGTTAAAAACCCACTGTTAAAGGTGGGACGAATATTTTAAGTTGCTTTTACGCCGATATGTCATACCTAAAAAAGAGCGTTAGCATTGTGTTACGAACAGTAGTGTTAACTTTCTTTTTTATATAACCCACATAATAGAAATAGCGAGAAAACCGTTAGATTGACAAAAAAATTCCTGAATGGCCATTATTTATCAATATCATTTTGTCTACTTTTTTATTAAATTTAAAATTGATTCCCTTCTACTAATAATGTTTAAATTTCGAGTTAGCATCCTCTTGTTGATCAAGTGTGATATTTGCAAAAAACACCGTAACTCAAACATTAGAACCTCAAAGTAGTATTCTTAACGTTTTCGCAATTTCCTCCATTAAACAAACGTTAAAACATGTTTTACACCGAAACGATCAATGTAAATTTACTTACAACATACAACTTATCACTTTAGGTTACTAGTAAATGGATTTACATAGTTATTTCTTAGAATTTATAACAGGAAGTACAAGTCTTACCAAAAAAAAGTAGATGCAACCCAGCCAAACAACATTCTATTACATAAAATCCATCCTGCAAATTTTTTTTACTTTTTGCTTAAATTTACAACAACTTCAGTTAGACAAAAACAACTTAAAAAGAAATAGGAAGACACTGAACACTTTGTATCTTAAAGTGTATTTTTTTCTTTTCTGTTGCTGTTGTCTTAATACTTTATGCACTTAAGTCAACAAGAGCTGCAACAATGCAGAGTAGTTCATTGCATGGCATCTTGCAACACAACGATGGATGCAAGATGTGCAAGAAGAATTACAAGTCAAAGCCCTCTTAACACCAAAAGACCCACATCTCAAGTAGAATGAAAATAAAAGGTATTTATTTGATGCTGTATGAGTAGAGGAGAAGAACAATAAAAAAAAAATAATAATAATAAAAGACAAATAAACACACACAAAAACGTGATTCATACGATTTTTGTTTGCTTTTTTAAAGTATTTGTTTTGAGAAAAAACAGAAACGTAAAAAAACGTTAAAAATAAAACCAGTTAAATTTTCATCAACTCAAGCTCAGCCAAACAACGTAAAAAGGTCTTTAGTAAAAAAAGAATGCAAACACTTGAAATATCCTTAGGCGAACTAATAGAGGAATCAGCTGTTCTAACAAGGGCTCCTAAAAAACACTTCTCTTTACTATCAATATTATACGAGTATATTTAAAAAAAAAAAAAAAATAACTTAGAAAGAGGTTTGGGCGTTTAATTAAGAAAAGAAATTGAATTTTTCTAAAACTTAAGGTGTTGATGGAAACTGATTTGACCGTAAATCAACAGAGTCTCGAGTTAAAAGTAGTGGAAACACCAATTTAGTGCATAAAGGTGGAACAAAACGAAAGACTACGCCAAAAAAAGAATCGGAAAATGAAAAGTATTATACAACAATTTCCTTAATTATCATCTAAAAAAACAAAAAATTCGCTTCAATTAATTAATAGTCGGACGTAGAAGCTGGACTGCGAGCTTGCACAACTATTAAAGAGCCTTTGATTTTCAAAAATAAGTTAGCTTTCTTCAGTTTTGCAAAAAAAAAAATACCTTTACTGGTCTGAAAAGTTTCCACACCTCTGTACTTTTTCCGGTGAATCAAAATTTTTATTTATTCGGTTCGGATTGCAGGTGCTTGGTGCACAGACCAAAGGGTGAACGTCTTGATGTTGCAGTCAAGTAGTATTAGTAGGGTATTCATTTAACCGGGCTTTTGCTTTTATCGGTTAATCGCTCGATTAATTAACCGAGGTTTTGGTTTAATCGGTTAATTTGATTTTTGATCGGTTAACCGATTAATAAAGTCTTTTTTTATAAATAAGGTAATTTCAATTATTAAAATGCGTAAATTATTTATTATTTGAAGTTTATTAGTAAAAAAAACAAGAATAACAATTCTTTATCTAAAACGAGCAAACAAAAAAAAAAAAAAAAAAAAATCATATATGTGATATGTATTTTTAAATTAATACATAATCAGAGGTGCTCTGGAAATCGAAAACGCAAGAACTTTTTAAGCATCGTTTTTTAATAACATTTCTGTAGCAACAGAATTTTATTGACAAATATACAAATACATATTTCAATATTTTATAACAAGTATTATAAAAATAAGATTAAAAGTGTATTAGAAACAACTTTCAAATTCTTGCGTTTTGCGTTTTCGATTTCCAGAACACCCCTGAATATGTATTTATTTAAAAATAGACTGTAAATCATTTTATTAGTTATTTCAATAGTTTAAGGAGATCTGTTAAAATAATTTTTTGGAAAACAATTTTAGTTAAGGATTAAAGCGATAATTTTTTTTAGTTTTGACAACACTTGACTTAGAAATTTTTTTTTCATTAGTATTAGTCATCGTCTGGACTTGCAATTTTTGTTGCAGCAATTCTTGAGTTAATTGGTGAGAGAGGTGAGAATATTGGGGAGGGGTACTTAGTTTCATGTACTCTGGAATTCTGTTTTGTTTTGTAATTCTCACGCATTCCAACTTGAAGTTGGCTGTAGAGGTATTTGTATTTATATATTATATATAATAATTAGAAGAGGAAAGACAAGATAAAAAAACAAACATTGCAAGCTTGGAGTTTCATAATCTGAACACTTATGCTTTGAAAGAATTTTAAAATTTATGAATTACTAACGAACCGTAATTTTTTTTGTTTTAAAATTCTTTAAAATAAGATAATAAAGAATATTTAAGTAATTCATTTTTATTGTTTTTTTTAAATTTTGTTCTAAAAATAACGTTTTTTAAAAAACATGTACATACAATGGTTGCAAATGTTTTGACCACTACTGTATTCTTCTCTTTGTATGATGATACGACATAAGTATATGTATAAGAAACTTTTTGTAGAAGTTCTGTATGCTACTGATCTCCTTTGTAATTGCTGTTTCTGTTTCGTTGATATACGGAACTTTCTGCAAGGGATTAGGACAACATCGGCCTTTCATAAGTTTTTTTTATTTATTTGGCAATGATTTGCGTTTAAACCAAGAAGCCTAATTTCATGACAGTTGCTAGATCCCAATTACAAGATCGATAACAGGAATTCGGCTGACCGATTTATGCGAGGTCTGCACTTTTAAGCCCAGAAGTGAGAACTTCTGCAGAAGACGCTTAGACATAGGACAAATAGTATAGTTTGATTCGACCTTTTGAGTAAAACCTGGTACTCTTATCAACATTTCACGTTAAATGCTGTGAAAACACATATTAAAAAAACTTGTGCGGAATATCTATGAAATAATGTTGATAGAGTTGTACTCTGTTCATTTTGTGAAAAAGTTCCGAAATGTTTCTGGCAACATTCTTTTACAACTGCGAAATAATGTAAGCTGCACTTATTTCACGTGTAATTCAAAGCAAAAGCAAAAAAGTTTGAACTAATTATTAAACAAGAAATAAATAATTAAAATAACACAACCGGTAAAAGGTTTTGATCCATATTTACTTTCTTTCTTATTAAATTTTTGTTGAAAAAAAAAAACATTTTTTAGTAAAAACATGTGGGGTTTGTTTACATACGCAAAACAATATCGGATACTTTGCAGGAATAAAAACGTCATAAGGTCTGTCTGCGTACTTTTCCAGTAGCAAATACTGAGTAAATTTTTTTTGGGAGAGTAAGACCAATTTTACTCTGTCGGCTGAAAATATCTCAAAAAGTACGCAGACAGAATCCAGTGAAATCTTGCAAGAAAACAGCTGATCGGTGTGTAGGCAATTGAAATGACAAAGCAAAATTTAGCAAAATAGCGACTTTTGGGAATTTAAAAACCGGGAAACAAAAATACCCAAATAATGGGATTTACCGAATGAAATCAAAAAGTTAGCGTCGAATTTAGGAATTTAAAAGGGAAAGTATAAATATTTAATATTTTTAACAAAGATACAAAAAATAGTTAAAAAAAAAAAATTAACTTTTTGGAACAAAATGAGCGATGCGTTCAAAAAATCGTTCGTTCCGTTCCCGAGATTTCTGGGTTCGATTTTTTGCAGAATATATACAGTTTGGCTGAGTTCCAAAACATCAATATACTTTGCAGCACAAGTCAAAAATGTATATTCAAGTTTAATAATGCACAGCTTTTGTATTATGTTCTCATTAAATACTTTTTTGGTGCACATTGGGACAAATAGAATTGTAATAACCTACACGGTTGCATTGTAGCATGCATTTAAAAAAGATAGTTGCTTTGCAACCGACGTTTTGGAACTCAGCCTTTATACCGTGCAAAAGCTTGTGTTCCAAGGGAGAAATCAGTAAAGCTTTGTACTGACCATTTTGGATGCACCCAAATATCTCGGGAACTAACCCGAACGATTTTTTGCATGCATTGCTTATTTTGTTCCTAAATGTGTATTTTTTTTATTTGTGCTAACTATTTTTTGTATTTTTATTAAAAATATTAGTTATTTTTACTTCCCCATTTTAAATTCCCAAATTCGACGCTAACTTTTTTTTACTTTTGGAAATCCCCCTAAATTCCTAAATTCGACGCAAACTTTTTGTTGTTATTCTGCAAAAGACCATAATTTGGGTATTTTGTTTTCCCGGTTTTTATATTCCCAAATTCGACGCTATTTCGTCGACGCTATCTTGGCACACGTAATAAAAACAGCTGTTCAAACTAGTTGCAAAATCTTGCAAGAGGAAATTTCTCCAGTAACATTTTGTAAGCTCTCTAACTTCCAACTGTCAAAA
Organism: Pollenia griseotomentosa; assembly: GCA_963931875.1. Lineage (NCBI taxonomy): Eukaryota > Metazoa > Arthropoda > Insecta > Diptera > Polleniidae > Pollenia > Pollenia griseotomentosa. The sequence continues at coordinate 91,239,313 of OZ007563.1, forward strand.
AATTATCTTTTTGGCTCTCTCGCTGCAAGAGATTTGGAGTACACAGACAACATTTTGTAATATTTTGCAACATTTTTCACAAAATGATGCAAAATATGTGTACGCAGACAGACCTATATTGTACAAACTTCATGTCAAAATTTTCGTGTGAAATAATTAATGTTGCTCAACATTTTTCACAAATTTGAATAGAGTACTAGGCTTTAGGGTTAATAACCGTAACGAAAAATTATAAAATTTTTGTGCAGCATGTTGCTTGCAATAATTAAAGGGTTAATCAAATCTGTGGAGTAGTTGTTTTGTTAAAATGCTTAATTTTAATAATACAATTTAAACAAACATATTAGCTATTTAAAAAAAATTATTGAAAACTGTTTGTTCTTAATCTTGTAAAATTAACGTTGAAATGTTTCTAGCAGCATGTTGCTAGCATAAAATCACGGCTTTTTTAATTAAGCGTTGTTTTTAAAGTTTAACTGTTATTAACAACTATTTTAATATTAATTGCCACTATTATTTAAAATTTAATTTTAATTTTGCGCAGCATGTTGTTAGCATAATAAAAAAATAATAACAGCTTTTAATACTCAATATTCATATTTATTATCTTTGTATTACTATTTTGTTATTCATAACAACATTTATAACAGTTACCTGCCACAGATTTTGCCTCAAAGCATTTAAGATAAAGTTTAATTAGCCGTATAAAAATTTATATTGCACCTTAAACTAGAATTTCTACGTAATTAATTGTTATTGCGATTCTGATTAAATCAAGATAAAATAAATGCAATAAATAGCGGAAGATAAAATTATTCATAATAAAATTATTCATAATACTAGTTCATTGGCAATAAAAAAAAACTTTTTAAAACATACTAGCAATTTAGTCATGTTTCATTTGAACATTGTTCTTTTATTAATTATTCTATCTTAAATAAGAACCGATTAGAGAATTGTTTTTACACATACAAACATATGTAGTACTATTGAGGTTATAGGCGGAAATAAAGTACATAAATAAATATTTTTTCAGCGAAAGGGTTTCATAATGAGAACTGTGAAATTAAAATAAATTGATCTTAATATGGTCTTTTATTGGTTGAACAACATTTCTAAGAATTTGTTGTGGAAATTGTGTAGAGAGAAGTAAAACTGCCATTTGGCAAAAAAAAAAAAAAAACAAAAAAAACTGATAGAATACCTTCAGAAATGGTTTTTGCAAAAGTTTGTAACAATTTCTGTTTATTAGATACAGGCGCGGATTCAGGGGAAAATAAGGAAATTCCCAACGAAAATAATTAAATAAACGTAATTCGTTTGCTTAACGTACATTTTCATTAGATTTTTGGTTCAGTGTATGCGAGACAAGATGGGTGGAACGTCACGACTCAATTTTACACTTTGAAACAAGTGTACATCATATAGTAAAAGCTTTGGAAAAAATATCAAAAGCCTTATATTAAGGAACTCACTTAGTACTTTTGAACTTATTTGCGGAATATACATATTAAGTGTGATACTTATTGTAACATAGCCGATAAGTATCATTTTACAAAAGCACGATGTAGATCTTCAAAAAGGATCAAGCCTTATCAAAACATTAATCATGTGCCTTGAAGAGAAAAGAAATAAAGCCGAAGAGTAATTTAAAGCGGTTTTTGTTTACAGAAGCCACTGGCTTTGGTTAGGTTAGGTTGAAAGGCTGGTGTGAAGTCGCTACACAACTTCACCTAGAGACCATTACGGTTCATTGTGACGCCTTAGTTCAATAGAAGAGACAGAGAAGTAAAGTGAAATTAAAGGTGAAAGAAGAAAACAGTGGAAGATAAAAGATCGGACTAAAAAGAGAGACAACCCTACTAAACAAAACACAAACTGTCCTATGTGTAAGCCTTACCCAGCCTCCTGTTGCGCAGCCAGGTCATTCCCATTACGAATCTCGAGAAATGCTCCGATTCGTCTACCTAGCCACCTCAGCCTGATGTTTTGCAGCCTGGGACAGTGACACAAAATGTGCTCAACTGTCTGTAGCTCCTTCGGGCTCTTACACAACCCACACATATCCGACAGGTTAGCCCCATCCTCACGGCAATGCTGCTTATCATACAGAGGCCTGTGATGATACCCATCATGGTTTTAACGCAGGCACAAGTATCGCTCTGGTTTAAATTAACCTGCTTAGACATACAGTTAATAAATGGTAACATTTAAGACATATTTTACAATTTTGATGCAATTATGCATCTATCAGAAAAGTAGAATCATTGTAAAATTGTATCAACAAGTTACACAACACATGCGTAGAATGCATATTCGCATCGAATGCATAAAGTAGGACTACTTTATCCTTTGCATTATTCACAAGTGTTTTGATAAAGACCAAGAAAGTATCAAAAGCATAGAACGTTTAAGCTGAAGGTCCACACCATGCGTTCATGCGTGCATTTTATTCGCTTCTAAATTCAAATTACATGCAATGCGTTTTATGCGCCATATTATATTTTGGATCAGCTGTTGTCTTAATATTGTTATCAAATAAAAACAATTTTGGCAAAATGGAAAGTGAAATTGAGACTAGAAAAGAATTTATGGAATTAATACATTATTCTTTACTTATAGAATTCCAAGCAGCTGCTCGTTAAAACTTGTTTCACAAACATATTTATCGATAACATTAAAAAAATAAAATATGATTTCTCATCAATGGCTATCAAAAACAGCTAACATCTTTTCACCACTCATGCGACGGATACAAAAGTAGAAAGTAAACCTAAGGCCCAACTATAATATGCATTAGCTTCCTTAAGCTACTGTCAAAAATTAACAAAAAGTCTCTCAAAAGCATTTAAAAAAACAAAAATAAAATAAAAAAATATTTGATTCCGTACGGAAAGTGCGACCTGTTTCGTACTTTGCTTAAGCAAATGACAGTTTCATAAAATTTAACAAAAAGTTTTCTTAAGTTCAATATGGTTCTACAAATATTAATCTTATGTATTCGCACAATTGCTTGAGCCAACTTAAGCATATTATAGTTGGGCCTCTACTCTGATGCATTGATACGAGTATGCATTCTATGCGTTTTGCTGTGTAACTTGTTACATACAATTACGCTGATTTTACTTTTTTGTCAGATGCATAAAAAGGACAGACGCATAAACGCATGGTGTGGACCTTCAGCTTAAGCCAAATTGTTTGACTCCCAAATTGGCTATTCGTCTATTATGCCAGTTTCGTAAATGAAATTTCAGGTTATAACTAATTTTATATTTTTATAACTGATTCATTCTTTAAGACTAAATTTTTTCGCCTTTAAAATGCGATATACGGATCAGCAAAACAATTTTTTTAAATAGTTTTTAATTAAAAATTTAGATTTATAAATTTAATAGTTTTACTAAATTTTAAGTAATAATTTTGTATTGCAAAAATTAATAAATTTTTTAATTAACTTGTTATACATATACATGTGTGCATACATACATATAAGTACTTCTTTTTTTTATTTACTTAATAAGCATGTGAATAAATCGCAAATAAACAAATTCAATTATTGTTAAACAAATTCAATTGTCACGTTTGATATAAAATAAAAATCGTTTATTAACACAATTCATTAATTAAATATTTATAAAAGTATAAATTATTCAAACTATTTAAATAAAGTGTATTAAAAAAACTTGAAACATTTATTTAGAATAAATAAAAACTAAAAATATTCCGACTTTACAATATTATGAATGGCTGTTAGTATAGGTGGCAACCTTGAAACCTTCTATAGCAGACAAGAATCAAAAGTCTTCTTTCATACTTTTTAATATTACAGCTTATCTGAGAGGCATTCGACCATCCTTTCAAATTTTCTAAACAGTATAGAGGAAAACTTTTCAGTTTTGATTAACATTTTGTTGAAAAGAAATCTAACTAATAAAACATTTCGTAATAAATATTATCACAAAACAGACAGAGTACAACTCTATCCACCTTATTTCATAGATATTCCGCACAAGTTTTTTTCATATGAGTTTTGACTGCATTTCACGTGAAATGTTGAACAGAGTTCCATGCTTAACCAATAAATAATTTTCTATAGTATTCTAAATATGTATGAAGAAATATGATTGCAATTTAACATCAAACATGTTGAAAATAACATATTGCAGTTGTTTTTTTTCTAGCAATATGTTGCTAAGAGCAACACGTATGATTTTCTACCAAAGTTTTTTTATGAAAAATTTTTTTTATTTTCATATGAAAATTTCTCCATTAATTTTTTTTACCAAACTTTTGTAAAATTTGGGTGCGCATTTTAAGTTAACTGAAAAAAATTAGGTCACTTCACTGTTGCAATTTAATAACTCATATAATTTATTTTTCTCTTTTTTTTTCTTGATGACACTGCATAATTTCAGTGCATAATTTCTTAAAATAAAATAAAGCATTTTAACATGACAATGTACAAATTATAAGACTTTGCTGAGTATGTGTCATGTTAAAAGCGGTAAACTGTTTTTTTTTTTTTTTTGTTCGCAGTGTCACAATTAAGTGTTAATAGGGAAACCAACCAACCAACCAACCATCATCCAAGCACCCAGTCAGCCAACCAACAAAACCCAACAAAATACAGGCTCATTAAAATAAAACGGAACGAAACATTACAAGAAGAAAATATGCGAAAAATGTGTATAAGGAAAGGAAATCACATAATTAATGTGTAAGCAGTGGTTTGGTAAAGATTTTTGGGCGAAAAAATAGAGGGAAATAACATATATCAACATGTTTGATATCAATGTCGATACTGAACGTGTTGCGAAAACTCAAATAAATGCTTTACAACACTCAAAAATAAATATCGATTTGTTTAGTATCGGCTGAAAGAATTAAAAAAAAAAAATAGCTTTCGAATCGAAAAATATTCGATCACGACTTCTAGAATTAGCCCCTGGCAATTTTCTTCGTAATAAATATTTTTGTTGCTTTTAAATTCTAATTTGAAGTTTAATCAACGAATGAACGCTCGAGAAGTGACTTTAAAGTCCATATAGGCTCTGATTTTAAATATTCTGTAAAGACAAGATATAAATTCACTGAAATAATCACTAGGTTTCTTATTTTTAAAACAGATATAAAGTTTTAAAAGAAATTTGCAAATTATTTTTTGTAATGTACATATTCTTTTGTTTTTGTGTGCTTGGTGACAAAAATCTAAATTAAATAAATCGTAATGTGATATTATTATACCCGGACAGACGGGTAGAAATGTTATTTGTTAAATAGTCTTAAACATTTTTGGTAGTTAAATTTTCAGATTCTATTGCAAAACTTCACAGATTGAAATATAGCAGAGTTAGGCCGACATTTTTTAAAAACACCACAATAGTGGATGATCATTCTTGAGTGGAGAGGGTATTTTGAGTTTGTGCTGATGTGTGTATCACTATAAATATTGGTCCTAGCTCCACCCTTAACATATCGATCGATTCAAATCACTTTCTGAGTTAATCTAATGATGTCCGTCCGGCGGTCAGGCTGCCTATCAACCTTGTGAGCAAAGTACAAAATGGTCAGTATCGTTCAATGATATCACATTGTCCCCATACAAATTTCTTTCCAGAATCGTGTATTTGTGCCCATAAGTGCGTCCCAAGTTTTTTTGGGGCTCAAGCATAATTTAAAAGCTTATAGGCTAAAGAATTTTTGAGATTTTTTTCAGATTTTTCGGAAGAGCGACCTCTAAGCTCAAGTTTTTGCCAAAAATCGAGTTTGCCGGTCTTTTTTGAGTTTTCTTTATAACTTTGTGAAAAACTACGATTTGCTTCACTTTTAAGGAAATAATTTAAAAGAAAAATGTCCAAGCTATATTTTTGTGTGCAGAAGCTATAAGTTTTTTTGTAATTTTTCAATAAATTTTGTAAATAACGCTTTATAACTTTAAAAATTTTTATGAAAATTAAGAAAACTAGCAAAGCAGTTTGAAAAATAAATTCATTCTGCATAATTTAGAAACAAATATTTTTGAATTTGCTCTTACCGTTCCTGAGTTATACCGGTTTTCAGAAATGTACCCAGCTTATGGTATTATTACCCAACAAACAAATTAAAATCAAACGTTTTATTTTGCTTTGCTTAAAAATCATTTATTGTGGTTCGGAAAATCAGTTTCAGAAGTTGTGACATTGAAGTAAGTGCCACACCTCGTTCGGCCACATCATTTACTTGTAAATATTTAACTTTGTCCTTTGCATCTTGAAATGACTTGTTGGCTTCCCAATTTTCTGGATCTGTTTTTAAAATTTTTTTTTTTAAAAATTGCAAGCTTCAAAAAAAATTCAAGACTGGTTTTGGAAATGAATCCTTGAATTTCTTTATTTTTAAGGTTGTCTTCTTTATGTTTTTTCTTGCTAACTTATTTTCTTCTTCATCTCTTATCCGATATAATATTACATGAATCGAATGTAATGAATAAAACATTTTAGAAAATATGGCCCTGGTGGTGTTCCCAGCTGTGTATTCTTGTGTGATTTTTTCGCCGTAGACGGATTTATTTAACATTATACTTTTAAATGGGGTTTCCCGATTAATTATAATAATTAATAATATCATTTTTTAAATCCGGATGCATTTCCAATATTTCTTACTATAAAAATATATATTTTCAAAAAGTTTGGTGGTGAACTAATCCTTACAAATTTATAACTTCAGCAATATCGTTATTCTATTCTGGCATGAAAAATGGTACTATTTGTATTTATTTTATTAAAACATTTGCTTACTAAATGACGACCTTCTACTATATAACTTAGATAAAATCGGTGGCTCTACTAAATTGCTCCTATATCTAAATAGCAGATGTCAGATGATCTTCTTCCAAAACTTTTATTCAAAAGCCTATATTATTAAATATTCCTGTGCAAAGGTTTTCCTTAGCCTCAAAAAATTCAATTATGTCATTCGTTTAAGACAGTTTAAACTTATAATAAATAATAAATTATCGGTCCGACAAAATCCTGTCTTTAACAAACAGCAAGTTGTAATAATGCTCCATAGTGTGATATACATTTAATGGATCTGAATTTGAGAATACATAAACATTTTTTTACAGAAAAATGTCATTATTATGTTGCTACGCATTGACTGAATTCTAACTTAACAATGAACTTTGTAATTTTGGTCAACCGTCTACAATCCCCATTATAAAATCTAGAATCAGTACAAAAACTGGAATCCAAATATCAACTTAAGATACAAATAGAGAAATAAATATATTTATATAAATATAAAAAAAATTTATTTATTCCGAATTTGTAGAACGGTAAAATGGTTTTAGAGTTCATACCTGGTAAAAATAAGCTTTAAGTTACAATACGTTCTTCCAGAAGGTTTATTTCTTCAAAACTTTAATACTTTGATCCCAACCGGAGTAAAAAAAGACACGAGTGGGAAAAGTTAAGCCTCAAACTTTTTCTATAACCCAACGTTATGGTGTATTCTGCTAGGCCTATAACACTGGTCTGCAGCAAAAATTGGCTTTAAAAAAAACTTGACTAATATTTCATTTCATCGTAACTTAAGAACGATTTGCCCGATTTTGATCAAATAAAATTTCCTTTAAATTATCCAAATAATATTTTTTTATTTTTAATTGCTTCGAAGTTATCCAAAAGTTAGTATCGAAAAATTTTTTTTTTATGCAAAGTTAGTACATACTATTTTTTGTTTTCAAAAATTCATAAAAAAAACTATAAGGACACAAATTCTACATTTCTATAATTTTTCGAAAAGCAACATTATTCACATATTTTTGTTATTAATACCCATAACATGTTCAAAGGCAACCCAAATATGTGCTTCCTAAAGGAGGATTAATTTAACCATTTGGTAAAATTAAACATTCTATGGGGGAACTCATATTTTAAAAGAGATACATATTTGGAATGTATTTTTATGCTTGGCATCACTTAAAATTTGTGTGTGCCTTTAATCAATAATGAAACTACTGTTCTATATTTCAGTTTCAAAAATCTAGCCACAGTACCTTAATATACATTAAGTCACTTTAATATAGTTTCATTATTTTAATTGAAATTACTTTTCATATACTTTAATAAACCAAAATCGTAGTATACAAAGTCGTTCAACTTTAACGTGGCTTTTTTGTTAAACGCAAATAAGAAAATTATAAATTCTAAAAACTTAACTTTTAGTTTATTAACTCTTAGGGAATTGAAACATCAAAAAACAGGCCACTGCTTTCAAAATATTAATAACCAAATACCGCATTACTGGCTTAAAAACCACTGTTCCCAATTATTTTAGAAAATCAAAATCTAAAATTGCAATTAAAACCGCAAAGACTTAACTTTTAAGCGTTAAAGAAATGCATTCGGTTGGAACGGTTAAATCCAGAGTGAAAGAAAGAAAATTAAAGAGAAAGAGAGAAAAGGAACCAAATCGAAAAGTTAAACCAAACTCGCGTACCTCGCGTAAATATACCGCATGCGAAAGTTTAAAAAAATGATATATTATACAGAAAATTGTATGTTTGTATGTATTTAAGTACATAAATATTGTTTAAAGTTTTCAGATAGTTTTTTTTTTTCGTTTTTGGTTGTAACGTTATGGTATTGTGGGTTTTAGAAAACAGTTAATTTTACACTCGTAACCAATACTTACCATAAGAAATAAGTAGCTTTAAGATGATGGAATGAATAGATACAAAATGTATCTTAAATATTCTTAAACTTGAATGTGAAGATGCTTTGCATTAAAGTATGTATTCCAATTAAGCGTAGGAGAGTTTTTGGAAAAACTGCTTTTTTTATTATTATTATTTTGTAATTTAATTTAAAATATGATCAAATTTGGCACTTGATTTTAGTATGATATAAAGTTACATATTCAGGTGACATTTTAATAGCTATTTGGGTTTTTTTGTTTTGGTATGCTATGGGTACTTCTTATATTTTTGCCTTAATTATAGCTAGATATACACTAAAATAATAACTTTTTTTAATTTTAATGACATGTTTTACTTATTCTTCCTAAAATGTTTATTGATTTTTTATTAATTTGTTTTATTTAATTTTTAATCATAAATTTAGAACAATATTTAGCCACCCCACATACAAAAACACTTTTTTTCTTAAAACACACACACACACACAAATTTTTGTCGATACAAATAAACAACAGCAAAAAGACAGTATAGCAATTTTTTTTTTTGTATCCGTTGGATACCGAACGCTACTTGCAGCAGCAATAACAAACGTTTTAGCAGCGAATGAAAGTCAAAACATACAATAATCAAATCAGGGTAGCTAGTGTACTGCCAAAATGAAACGTCAAAAAGTCATAAAAGCAATTTACAGCTTGAAAGGTCATTTGTCCTGAAAAGTTATTATGGCAACAAAAAAGAAAATCAGCAATAACACAGCAACCCTTAATGTTTAGCAAATCCGCCATGTAATAGATACATAAACATTAAAACAGATACCAATTTAAATAAAACAAAACAACAAAGCTAATGAATCTTTGATATACTAAAGTTCCTTTTACTTTCTTATTGCCGCATTTGCAGACGTTTTAATTGTTGTCAATAACCTAAGAGTAGGTAAGTCGAATTTGTTAGAAGATTTCGTCAACCTACCCTTTTTCTTAGTTATACCTTGTTCTAGTTTATGTTGTTGTTACTCTGTCTGTATCTCATGGATACACAGGTGTACATAAGTATTTGTATCTTTTCCAAAAGATTATTTTAAATAATAATTCATTTTGTTGTTCTTGCTATTTGTTTTTTTTTTTCATTGTTTCTTCGTTTTTAGTTAATAAGTTTATTCAGTTTAGCATGCGGCTAAGTCATTAAGTTTATTTTTTGAAATTTAAATTGTATCTGTTAGGTACTTGTATTTCATTTGGTTTATCCGCTTTAACGTTTTTATCGAACTCTACCGTTTGAGATACTCCGTTCAACTGCTTGTTTTGCCAGATTGTTAAATACTCTTGTTACGTTTTTGGCTTACGCTATCACGTAATTCTCTTGATTGTATTGTTTTGTTATTGTATCTTTTACTCTCTGAGTTTGCGCTTAAAAAATTAAGTCTTTGTTTTTGTTATTATTCTTTAACTTGGGGATATATTTTTGTTGGTTTGGAGCCCTTCTCTAGTGTTTTGTTTTGCTATTGCTCTTCTGTTACGTTATTTCTGTTTGTTATGTTTTTGTCTCGGGGCCAATAGATGCACTTAAAAAAATTAAGTATAAATTAAAAAAATTATAAAGAATAAATAGCTGAATAATGAATTTATAAGAATTGTACTATCACACTATGCAAAGATATTAAATTGTTCTCTAATCGGTCGGTCTATTACATTAAAGTACTTGGGAAAATAATTTTTAAGCTAACTTTTTTTATACCGCTGTGATACTAAAGTAACAGTTTAACCCCTTTTCGATGCTCTCGATACCTTTTATGACACTTTTTTTAAATTACCGTTTTGTATCATTTAAAATATTTTGTGCCACTCTTTGTCCGTTTTTAGAAAAAGCAGTTACATTTTGTTTTTTGGCAGCCCTGCTGGACCGTAGTGCTTTAGCTTAACAAGTATTTTCAAAACTAACATTGCTTAACTTGCGTTCCATGCTTTTGTCTCTTAATTTGTTCGAAACCGATCTAAAAGAATGGACTTCAAGTGAAGATTTAATAACAAAAATATAGAATGCACATTCCTAAAACAGGAGTACGTATTAGGGTATTCAATTAATCGATGTTTTGTATTAATCGATTAATCTCGCGAATAATTCTTCGAGGTAAAAATTTAATCGAATAATAATCGAACAATTTAATATTATTCGATTAATCGAATAATTTTAATTTTGTTTAGTTTAGTTTTGAATTTAAAAAATAAGACCAAAAATTATATACATATTTTTTAACATAAAAATTTTATTAAAAAAGAAACGACCGCACATTAGTTTGTTCCATATACAAAAATAAAGGTGAAACAATGTTGATCCAATGTTTAAAAAAATTACTGTACTGTATTCGTATCTAAATAGATTACATGTAGGAAGAACGTTTTTTTATGTTAAATGCGTTTCGCCGTTGCAAGAGGTCGCTAAACTTGTCGTAATTTTAAATAAAAAAGAAATAATTAGTATTGTGGTTATTTTTGTTGAACTATTTATGGTTTTTAATCCAAATTTTTAATATTTTTAATTAGGCTTAAGTTCATTAAATTTAATTTTCATTAAGTTATTTTTATGAAGAAAGGAATTTTACAACATGAATATTAATTAAAATTGTTTATTGATAATCTTTCATTCTTGACCGTGGCCGGGATTCGAACCGCGGCCGGCAGGTTACCATGACATGTTTTGATCGCAACCACTCGATCTTCTCAAATGGATTTGCCGTTTTACACTCGCAGCCATCGACGACTGCTGACGTCAATAGTCAAACATCAATCCTTAAACCAAATTGTATTTTAACCTTTTGGTAGATCGAAGTTTGCTTTTTTGAATGATTATCCATTTTAATTGATTTTACATGTTCTTCCTTACTTCTGTTTTTTTGTACTTTTGTCAAGAATTTTTCTTGAAGTCCAAAGTACATTTTTTGTTTTTTCATATTAAACTTAATTCATGTACAAGGAAAAAAATTATTAAAAATTTACTTTAAAGAAGTACCACAATTTATAAGTTAGTATTTGGTAAAAAAGACATTCTTCTTTGATATGAGCCCACTTTTAATTTAAAGTATGTATTAGTAATGCTCTGGATGAATCTTAAAAAAGTGTTGCCGTAACTAAAAAAAAGTAAAAAAAATTTTTGTTGGACAAATAAAAAAAATGAGTGAATACTTTTTCCAATTTTCTCTGCCGTTTAATAAGCCAAGTTTCCGCCATTAAGAATCAAAAGGGAAACTAACCACATTTTAGTTCTAACTTAGATATACATATATGATCTTTTTTAACGTTCTAAAGAAATTAACTTCAAGAAAATCTCTACCGTTATTAGACATTATTATATAGCCGTCAAAAATGTGGGTTGTTTTTGAAAAAAAATATGAAAATCGTGAATATTTACTTTAAATTTAAAATTAAAAAAAGGATATATGGGAGGTTCATGAATCCTTTGACTGAATTTCTTCAAAATTTTGTTTATTATTATCATATATACCTCCATGCAAAATATTATTAGTCTGGGTCAACTCCTTCTATTTTTGCACAATTTTGTTCTACATCAAAGTATTGTAGACCGGGGTGTGCTGGTGTTTTTTTAATCAAATTTTTAAAATTTTAATTAAAAAATTCTATTTAATAGAGAAATATTTTTGTATAATACTTGTCATAAAATTCTTTTATTACAGAAATCTTATTAAAAAACGACTTTTAAATTTCTTGCGTTTTACGTTTTTGATTTCCAGCACACCCCTGAACAATTTAACAAAAGGTACTTCATGTAATAAAAGAAGAAAACTTTTTAAATAAAAAATAGCTTCAAAATGTAAGCGAATCTTCTAAAATAATCTTTCAAAAAAAACATACTATTTAAATGTTTATGTTTCAAACGATTTCATTCTTTTGTTTTGATGAAACTTGATTTAGAAAAGATTCTTTCACTTATTGTTGACGTTGGAGAGATTTAAAGTAAAGCGTTATAAAGCATATCCAATTTCCCTGTTCTTTTTCTTGTCTTTTCTAAAAATTGGTAGACTTCCATTATACCAATTGAATCTCTTTTTGATATTTTAACAATTTTAATACTTTTAATAGTCTTGTTAGGTTGGTAAAAGGTTGTTTCAATTCATCTAAAAAAATTTGCTTCTTCCAAATAATTGTGGTAAAAGTCTGTACTAAACATTCTTAAAAATAGATCATTCCGAAACTCTTTGTTTTTAGCAGGGTAGGTATTTCCTCGCAAAGAATTCTTTTTTTTTATCTTTCCCTCTTCGTTTCGCGAAAAGAAGAGATTTGTTGTTTTTGTTTCGTTTCTATAAACGAAGTCGAGAAACTGCTGTGTTTTCTTTCGTTGATATTTGTGCTGAAATAAAAAACCATTCGTTTGGCTGAAAAAGAAGGAAACGAAATGGAGAGAAGAAGCAAACAAAATTGTTTCTTCTTTCTAAATCGAAGGAAAAAAATAGAGGGAAATAAAAGAAGGAAAAAACTTTGTTCATTGAAATTTGTTTTAATGAATGTCTATGTAATAAATTGATTTCGTTTTGGTATTTTTTCTTATTTCTGTATTTACTAAACGAAGTCTTTGCTTTTAATTTTACTTCATAACAATATAATTTCAATAAAAAACAGAAAAAGAATCAGAGTAGGTAAATGAATTTCTTTCTTTCTCGCGAAGGTTTTTTTGTACAAAACTTTTCGATTATCATTATCGCGAGAAAGAAGAAAATATTGTTGTTGTTTCCTTCTTTTGTGTTTGCCGAAGCAAACACAAATGCTTCTCTTCGTTTAGCAGAACGAAGAGGAATGATATAGAAGGAAACAAACTGAAGGAGAATAAAATTAGAAAAGAAAAATGAATTCGAAATATCGAATGGAAGGAAGGAAAAAATAAAGAATTCTTTTTCTGTTTTTTATTGAAATTATATTGTTATGAAGTAAAATTAAAAGCAAAGACTTCGTTTAGTAAATACAGAAATAAGAAAAAATACCAAAACGAAATCAATTTATTACATAGACATTCATTAAAACAAATTTCAATGAACAAAGTTTTTTCCTTCTTTTATTTCCCTCTATTTTTTTCCTTCGATTTAGAAAGAAGAAAGAATTTTGTTTGCTTCTTCTCTCCATTTCGTTTCCTTCTTTTTCAGCCAAACGAATGGTTTTTTATTTCAGCACAAATATCAACGAAAGAAAACACAGCAGTTTCTCGCCTTCGTTTATAGAAACGAAACAAAAACAACAAATCTCTTCTTTTCGCGAAACGAAGAGGGAAAGATAAAAAAAAAGAATTCTTTGCGAGGAAATACCTACCCTGAAAAGAATTCTTTATTTTTTCCTTCCTTCCATTCGATATTTCGAATTCATTTTTCTTTTCTAATTTTATTCTCCTTCAGTTTGTTTCCTTCTATATCATTCCTCTTCGTTCTGCTAAACGAAGAGAAGCATTTGTGTTTGCTTCGGCAAACACAAAAGAAGGAAACAACAACAATATTTTCTTCTTTCTCGCGATAATGATAATCGAAAAGTTTTGTACAAAAAAACCTTCGCGAGAAAGAAAGAAAAAAGAAATTCATTTACCTACTCTGGTTTTTAGTCTTTGTACTATACTATATGTATTTTAAAAATTATTACTCGAAGGATATCTTCCTGAGTTAAGAAACAATAAAAGGGTATTTAAAAAGTACAGGCTTGTTTTTTTACATTAAGGAAAAAAACTAATACTGTGAAAAAACAAATTTTCGACTTATCGATTAATCGACATAATTCATTCGAATTATTCGTTAATCGAAAATTAGCAATTTTAAATTATTCGAACAGTTAATCGCCCAAAATAAATCAAACAACGGTTAATCGTTTGAATATCCTAGTTAGTATGCGTATAAAGTTTTTGCTAAAACATTTTTTTACGTATTTTAAATTGGTTTTTCGATAGTAAAGTACAAATTAAAAGTACATTTTCTTAACTCATATACATACATATTTGTTATTTTTTAAATATCGCTATAGTTCCTCTGGGGGTTAACTCAAAATTTTCAGTAAAGACAAAAAAATTGTTTCTTTTTATACCCTTCACCACAAGTGGTGAAAAGGGTATATATAAGTTTGTCATTCCGTTTGTAATTTCTATAATATTGATGTTAGACCCTATAAAGTATATATATTCTGGGTGCTTATGAGGAGCGAAGTTGATTTAACGATGTCCGTCTGTCCGTTGAAATGGATTTTCCGAAGACCCTATATATGATGGGGGCCAGATTATTATACAATTATGTCACATATGGTCTGGAATTGTTTGCTATTGAAATTCAGCAAGGTCGGTCCACAAATGGCTGAGATATGAGTAAAAAACCACGACTACCTCGAATTTTTTCCTTAAAAGGTCCAATTAGACGTGACATTACCATACCAAAACTGTATTAAAAAAACGACATAAGAATACCATACAAACCAATTCAATTTTGGTTTATACGGTCATACAGTAGCTATGGTAATACAGTGCTGGTAATGTGGTTTTTTGTTGTTTTTTTATACCCTTCACTACAAGTGGTGCATTTTATTTGTAATGTCTTTAATTTTACGCATACACATTAATGCATGTACATAATATGCCGCTCAAATAAAGAAACAAACTCATAGACTCAATATATTTTAATTTAACGCTTCTTCAGTAGAAGCATTCGTAGCCGAGTTGTTAAGTTCTCTCCTGAGACTGATGATATTGCCATTTCGAATCCCAAAAAGATTTTTTTTCATTTTTTATTTAATTTTTTTATGTTCTAAAAAACGATTTTAAGATTATAAAACGATTTTCAAACATCAACTTTGGCAAAAGAGAAAACGGGCTTAGGTACATATATAAATTTTTTGCTTTTTTTAGCACTGTTGTTATATGTAGTAATATACTACAAAGCGAGCTACAATTGTATTTTTTTTTGGAAAAATACTAGAGAAATTGATCTAAGATTTTTACAGTGCGTAGATGTGACCGATTTTTTGCAAAAATTTAAAAGTTTTGAGTTGACTTTCATTAGAGGAACCACTGCGATATATTATCAACTAAAAATAATAATAAATAAATTGAGTCGCATTTTTGGATCACTTACTGCCTGAAATAAATATTTTTCGTTTGTGTATAAAATGCTTGGTCCCTTTTTTCTCTTTAAAATGCTCTTTTTGCTACCTCTTTATTGATAAATACTGTTCATAAAAAACTTTACTTAAACTTTTAGAACTAACTTTAACATGTTTTATGAAGATTCCCAAAATGTTTTGGTCAAAAAAGGGTATTTTTCATGAATAAAAATTTCGGTTAATTTTTTTTTTGTCCAATGAATGACCAAATATGATCGATATTTAAGAATTCTCTGATTCTGCATGAAGACATTTTAAAAATCTAACCATAGACTAGAGATAGCGAGATGCTTTAAAATGAAAATTAAAATAACTTTACCATTTTTTGTTAGATTTTCATTTCCAATACGTCGCACAGTGTGAAATTTTGCGAGAAGGTGGTCAAAATTCCATAACTTTTGACTGTATCGGTATTTTTATGCGATAGGTGGGATGTAAGCTTTTTATTATAAAACGTAAAACCCGACTGATAGAAACATATGTAAGTTACGGGGAGTACAAAAAGGATTTTTTTATTGAGTTTCGGTGTAAAAGTTTAATATTTCAAACGTTTCACTTGTAAAACTGCTCTGAGTGGAGAAGCAGCTCGCGCTTTTTGTCATTATTTCTTAAGGACAAACAGGTCGTTTTTGTTTGTCTGCTTTTCGTGCGTTTTGCGTTGGCACCCCGCATTGGTTAGTGGTTCGGCGTCGTATAACTGTACCGAGTAACAGTTTTTGCGGTTTCTACATTAACTATATGCAATCGTTTTTAACCTCAATGTTTTAATGTGTTGTCTGGTGGAGAACCAAAAATAGCTCAACGTGACTGGTGGAGAACCATATAAAACTCAGACGTTTCACTGGTGGAGTACCAAGGAAATAACTCAGACGTTTACTGGTGGAGACCAAAATACTCTGGAGCGGATTCTGGAAGCTCTCGCCTTCCTATACAAAGGTTTAGGTCGAACGAGTACTTGTGGTTGAAGCTCCAAAAATTGTGTGATACCCTGGCAATATAACTCAAGAGAGTTAGCCAAAAAAAAGCTATAGCTATGAATATCATTTTTCAGAAATTGTTTAGCTTCTTCCTCTAATTCGATTGAGGCTGATTTCTATTTTTGTCAAATACTGGACATATCGCACACCCAGTCCAAAAGAGACTTAACTCAAAATTTTCGAGTTTATATGCTTAAACTAGCACAATACACTTGATTTTCTAAAAAAAAAAAAAACAGTAAACAACACCAAAATACACTAATATTTTTTTTTATAAAAACAAGTATTGTGCATAGTTTAAGCATATTAACTCAAAAATGAAATTTGAGTAAATCCACTTTTGAGCTGGGTGTGTGATATACGCATGTGATGTGCACAACAAAATATGTAGTAATAAGATCTTTATAAGTACAACATCTGGAAATTTTTCTTGTATTATATGCTCGCGGGAGAATCAGTAGTCTTTGTTCCTTTTTTCTTGCGCTTCTTCAGATGGATCTTCAATTGGTATCATATTGTGTTGAACTATTTGTTGTTTGGTATAAAATTTTATGAACTGGGGTTGAGATATGTCTCCAAGAATATTTCTTGTTAAAAAGAGTTGCTGTTTCATTTGCATACTGACCAAATTTTTTTGCATTTATCTTTTCCCTACATGTTATAACTTGGAATTTTAATGACAAATTTATATATGTATACACTTTAACCTTCGGTGAAGGGTAACCTACGAAAGGAAATAATTCCCAGTTTCTATTAATTAAAATATTTATTTCGATATTTCGATTTCCGTGGGAAATCTTTTCAGGAAATTTTTTAAATAAGAAAATTTTGTTAAGTGACTTGTAATTTTAATGTTTGAACGAGTAACTAAAGAAATAATTTGTCCAGTATTTTACAAGAACTGCTTAACAAAGCCAACTTATTTAGTCAACCGACAAAACTTTTACTCCCATATAGCTCTTTTAATAAATTGTTTTAAAATAGCTGATGAGATGGATCTACAGTTAATAAATATAATTATTGTTTAAAATGTTGGATTAATTTGTTAAATACATATTCTTATTTAAACAAGATGGAAAGACAAATTATTACGTTCAAACTACCGTTATAAGCATATTTTCTCATAAAAGGTATGGCAACATTACATCTTAACCTTTAGCACATGGTGAATTTACTACAAGGTGGCATCACTACGGCATCTGGTAATTTTTTGCTTAACTGTGGTGAAAACCCCAAGATGTCATTTTTTTTTTGTTTATGTTTACATTCTTGAAAAACAATTTTAAAAAAATCATTTTTGTGCGGTTTTTAAATGAAAATTGTGCATAACAATTAAAATATTCGCAAAAAATAACTCGTATGTGGTTTTTATATGTGCGTCTTTAGTTGTGCCTACAGTTTTTTTTTTAATAATAAATAAAAACAGAAATAATTGTGTATGTGACCACGTCGTGTGTACGTTTGAAAAATGCGTATATTTTTGATATGCGCTTGTGCGCGACTTTCTTTAAAC
The DNA here is from genome assembly GCA_963931875.1 of Pollenia griseotomentosa. Lineage (NCBI taxonomy): Eukaryota > Metazoa > Arthropoda > Insecta > Diptera > Polleniidae > Pollenia > Pollenia griseotomentosa. The sequence continues at coordinate 91,257,616 of OZ007563.1, forward strand.
TTCCAAAGGACTTGTAGTGAAAAAAAAGTGGAAAAACAATTGTTTTTAATTCAAAAATATTAAAATTTTAAGTATGAATCTTTTAGTAATTTTTTCATAATATATTTCGTTTATTTGTTTCAGATCAGCGTTGCCACTGAAAATTTTCTATTCGACCAAACTTATTAACCAAAATCCTTTGGACTCGACCAGTTTTCTATTTTTGATACATTTAAGCAAGTTTAGTTATAATTAACTACCAGTTATAGCTGTTAGTTTAAAACTTATTTTTTATATACCTTTAATATAAAATTAAAATTTGTTTTGCTTCTACTGAAAATTTTAAAATTTTGAGTTATCATGGAGCCGTAGGTAAATTATGGACAGACCTTCACCATATTTGGTGTCATAAAAAGGTTTTTGTTGAAATTTAATGACAATCAGTGCATTCCGCTACAAATTTATGTTAGTTTTTAGGGGGGTAGTTTCACATTTGGGAGCTTAACTCTTTTTCTAATAAAAACATCTTTGAAGAACTAGAAACAATTTGTAACCCAAACGGCTAAATCGACTTAGAAGACCCAGAATATATATAGTTTATGGAATCTTCGATGAATATTAAAAAAAAAATTCACATAGAATGATAAACATAGTAATATGACAAATTAAATTTCTCCTTAATGCACAATTTGTTTAATAACGAAATTGTTTCAGAATTCCTACTTCGTAATGTTTAGCTTTCTGTTTCTATTCGCCCTTTCAGAAATAGCATTCCACTTAGACTTCAATATTTTCATTCTCATTATGCAATGTTTATACGTATATTCATTTCTATGATCCTTAAGCATTTAAAATGACCACTTTAATATCTTTAAATAGCTTTAATCTTTAGTTTTTTCGATTTTGTTATATATGTATTTATTAAACGTGTAACATTGCCCTAAGGTTTAGCCTACCATCCTACCAAGCGAAAATTATCCGACCAAATGTTGTCGGAAAAGACAAACAATGGCAACATTGTTGCACATAATTTTTGACAGCACGGAGTTTATTACACAAACAAATTTGCCTGTTTTTGTTGTATTGTTGTACAACAACACCTAGTGCTGCCACCTTGTAGTAATTTCACCATGCTTTAGCACACCTGTTTTCTAATTTTTCTTTCCCACCCGCTACAAGTGTGTTGAATATGAACAGCTGACTAGTAAAACACACCACACAAAGAACGTCAACACAAAATAAAACCACAAGAAATCATCTAAGCAAAAGAAAAGGGAGAAAAATTTAGTTTTTTTTCATTATTTTAGCAAACACTTTTTTTGTTCAGAAGAAAACAGACAGAAATTTTCAGAAAAATTGATTTTGCGGAAAGAAAAGAAAAAATTGTGTGAAATTTTAAGGAAAAAATCAAGAAAATAAATAAAGTAGTGCAATATAATTAAATAAAATAGTTACAATATAAATTAACATATAAGAAACAAACACAACATAAAAATTAATAATTTTTATTAAATCAAAGGATTTGAGTTTGAAAAAAGAAGCAATAGATACAAATTTACATGAAACGACAATGACAGGAAGGAAGTTAAATGGTAGTGATTTATTGATTTTTTACAGAAAAAATTTCATAAATTTAAAACAAACAAAATATTAAAACATGTGATATATATTTAAATATGAAATTACTGTTCTTTAATAAAAAGTTTCAATTAACAAGTGTTTAAAAGAATAATAAAAAACAAAAAAAAAAAAAAACCAGACGACGTGATAAAAGTGGCATTATGTGGCAAGTAATGTTTCTTTCTTATACTCTTTTCCATTTTAATGATTTGCAAATTTTTTGCAGACTCTTTTGCAAAAAATGTATTTCCTCTTGTTTTTGATACATTTTTCCAGCTTTGAAAAGGGTAGAGGATATTAATTGTGTTTTTATTTCTGGTGGGAGTCAAAATAAGATGCCAGGAACTTGTTTGCTAATGACAAAACAAATTTTAATAAAAAAAGAAGGTGTAGTTATGGTTTTACTGCTTATGTTTTCATTGTATTGTTGTTGTTTTTTTTTATTAAAATTTCTTATATGCATTTGTTCAAATGAAAGTGTGTATCCACTTTGCTGTGCTGCAAATTTTTCCACCCATTTCTTAACTTTTGATGTCAGCCATGTCATTCAGCCTCCCCAACCACCTACTTCTTCGTTATTGCCTTTTTCTGTTTGTTCATCTTATGATGCTGCGAATTCTACTGCTGCATCATCAACGTTTAATTTGTGCATACACGAAAAGAGTGTCTCAAAAAGATTTGCACGATTATTTTTCTTAGCAAAGGCTGCTTCTCAAAAGTTTTCTGGTAAATTCTTTATAATACCTCTTTAAAAACTAAGGAATATTTGGACATTTCAAGGATTTGTATCATAAACATTTTGACTTTATGTACCTACATACATACAAGTTGTACCTACTGCTTAAGGCTAGTTTTCACTATCTCACAAGTCTTACGTATTCCATAATACATTGTGAGATAGAAATCTTATGAGTTTTGTTGCGACTGTCAAAAAATCTAATTTAACACGACAGTTTGTGTTCACACCATCACACAAAGTATAAACACTCACATATGAAATAAAATTCAATCCTGATCCAATGAAAAGTATTATTGTTTAGAAATTTTTCAAAAAACGATGACGTCGTATGGGATGTCAAACTTTTTTCATAATACTTGTCATTTTCGTGACACATTGCATTCACACTATCACACTTTGTCATATTACTTGAGTTTTTGACATGTATTTGTTATCTCAGTTAAACTAGGTTTAGTAAATTAACAAGGTTAGTTAATCTGAAAACCAATTTGTGCCCCATTACCAAGTTTGTATACAAAATTTTGATGGAACAGCTTAGTTTTGATAAAAGTTGGTATTTAATGAAATAATAAAAAACACATTTCGCCTGAAAAATCCGAGTTTCAGACTACGTTAAACTAAGTTTAAACTTAATCCCAATCTCAAAAACATGGCCTTAGAGGTTTATTTTATAAAACTAAATCAAAAAAAAAAAAAAAAAAAACTTGCGACAAATTTTTTACATAATCTTTTGTTCCCATACTAAATAAAATAGTTTTTGATACCAAAATTCTGCTTCGAATAGTTTTGTATTGAAATCTAGAGCTTCGAGCAGTTTTTTCTTGAAACTTATTAGGATTATCAACTTGCGCCCACACACCAAGTTTAGGAGTTATGCATAGGTCATACAACTTTCAGGATACTACTTACTCTTTAAAAATAAAACCGTCAAAAATCTTTTGAAAAACAGTTAAACAATTTGGCTTTATGTGCTAATAAATGACAGTATACATATCGCGATTTAAGGACTTAGCCAACATTTTTTCTATAGAAAAGTAGATTTAGGTTAAAGTTTTCTATAGAAACTTTTGTTTTGACTTTTACTTTGACAGGTTTTTTATACGAAGCTTTTGCTTCGACTTGATTTCTATAAGAAGCTTCTGGCTTGCATTCATTACTATAGAAAAAAACAATCTTCCGCTTTGACTAGGTTTATATAGAAGACTCCTGTTTCCCCAGAAAACTTTCGGCATCTCTTTCTGCTTTTTTAGTTTTCTATAGAAGTTATTTGTTTTTGATTTATTAAATAATTACATATGTAGTTTTCCAACTATAAAACATTTGCGATTAGTTTTTGTCTTAAGAAAACTTTTCGAGAACTAGATTTATGTCTGAAGAAAAAACAAAAATTGTAAACAAGTTTTCTTTCCAAAGAAAACTTTTTTGTTTTCCTTTTATAGATTTCTTTTTCTTTTCTATTTCTTTGAATAGTTTTCTTTCTATGAAAATTTTTCCGTTTAGAGTTTTTATAAACATACAAAATAACATCTCTTAATAAACTTTTCTCATATATTTATTCAATACACAATATCAATGCTAGACATTTTTGTGCATGCTATCCAAAAAACCCCCATCATATTCTCTGTTCTTTGCATTTGTTGTAATATCCTTATCATATTTAGTTTTTTGTTAGAGGCCAAGTTTACGAGAAATATTATTGAATGACTGCACTCTTGAGTGGTACTACGAGAGTAGTAGACGACAGACTGCCTTGCAATGCCTGGTATTATTATTGTATTATGAGGATGTATGTGTATGTAGTGGTAAATGTATGGATTTGTATCTTAAACGGATTTTCTTTACATTTTGCAAATCCGACTGTTTATTTTTCTTTTGTTTACTTTGAATTCTGTTTTACTTAATCTCCAAATGACATAAGGGGAGTTGGCCTGAGTCTCTCTTCGATTTATGTACATACAATAGTTTGTTATTTTTAATAAATCTTTGAATTTTGTTTTAAGATTTATTTTACTTTAGTCATTTGTATGCAAAGGAATGCAAACTAACTACAAACAAAAAATTAATGAATCATAATTTGATTACTGCACGCACAGTGTAATAATTAGTATTAGAAGTTACTTGTGTATTAGAACTACGGTGACCAACTGTTCTGTATTATACAGAACAGTACTATATTTTGGAGTTTTGTTATGTGTAAATTATTAATTAGTAAAAAGGTGTTCTGTATTTAATAAAATATTCTGTGTTTATACTGGATTAAAAATAAACATCTAAAACTAATGCAATTCCAAACTGAATTTTCACATAACTGGGAAATTGTACACATTTTTTTTTTAAAAGATTTCCTGCAATAATAGCTTGAAAAAATAAAGTAGATACTACTTTATGCCAATTTGTTATAATAATCACACTAGGCTAAAGAAAAATTTTTTTAAACTAACGAAATAAAAAGAATAACATAATTTTAAAAGTTACAAAAAAAAAAAAAAAAAAATTTAATTTTCGATTTATAAGAAAGTTCTAAACAAAATTTACAAATAATACCCATTGAACATTTTGTAAATTTTTTGCTGTGTATTAATTTTTAATTATCTTGTTCTAAAATCTTTTTTGGCCTTCATTATCACAGAAACTACTGTTCTGTATTTTGGTTAATTAATAAAAATTGATATCGCTGTTTATTTGCTTGAAATCCGAAATTTTTGAAAAGATGTAATAAATTTCGACCACGATGGTAATTATAAATAAAACAAAAAGTTTTCAGAGAATTATCTTAATATTTTTTATTATGATAGAGGGGTCTATGACAATTATTAGTTAAACAAAATATCGGAAAAATTTCATATTTTCATATTTTTTCATATTTTCAATGACTCTGAGCCATAATTGAGGTTCAGTGTCGTTAATGTGCCGAATTATCTCATTCTTTACCTCTTGAATTGTTCTTGGCTTATTGACGTACACTTTTTCTTTTAAATATCCCAAAGAAAGAAGTCCAACGGTGTCAAATCACATGATCGTTTCGGCCAATTAACATCGCTACGAAGTGAGATAACACGGCCATTACATTTCTCGCGCCAAAGAGCCATTGTTTTATTGGCTGTGTGGCAAGTAGAACCATCCTGTTGAAACCACATATCGTCCAGGTCCATATTCTAAATTTCTGGCCACAAGAAGTCTATTATCATCTCGCGATAGCGAACACCATTCACAGTAACTGCTTGACCGACCATTTTCTCGAACATGTACGGCGCGATGACGCCGTTGACGCATGCACAGGTGTTTTCACATTTACTACAGACCTAGTTTGCTGAAATTTACGCACAATGCTATCTAATAAAAATCACGAAGTGCACGAAATGCATTTTGATTTGAACGGTCATTTTCGTAAGAGGCTTCAACAATCTTAACGCGCTGCTCAATTGTATACCTCTCCATGGTTGAATTTGTCAAATAGTTAAATAAAGAAGTTTAAAATTAGCTGCGCAAAAAACTTGACGTTAAGGTGTGACCCATAGTTAACATCATACATTGTGGTTGGACCACACTTTATATTGTCGGAATTTTTAAACTGTCATTTTGATTTCTCGTGGTTGCCTTATCACGGCAAAAGCTTTACAAACAAAAAAGTTTTTACTGTTATTTAAGGTCCGTATTTTTGAATTGACGAAAAATATAATAATTTTAAAATCGTTGAAATATGCGCGTTATTTGAATGAAATTGATGAAATTTAATAGTTTAAAAAGGGGTATTGCGAACGTCTTTTCCTGAGCCACTCAATGATTTATTTGCATAACAGCAAATTTGTGCCTTTTACGAGTACAGAAACTACTTTTCTGTGTTTTTGTTTCAAAAATCTGGTCACCGTATATAAGTGACAGAAGGCATTAATGCCAATTTAGTTGTTAGATATGTGTATGTATGCATTTAATTGCTGGATGGATTTTATTTACATATGTATATGTATGTGAGTATGAATAATTTTCAATAGAGACTTAGTACTAATATTGCATATAAGTTATGATGAATGACTTCATTATTATCTTTGAGTGAATATTTGAAGGCTTAAAAATTGGTATTAAATACATATTTGCATTAAAATGGTTAACATTAACAAACTTAACTAAAGTTTTTAGGATTTTTTACGTTAAGACCAATTTGTATCAAAGTAAAAACTTAAAGATTTTTAAATAGGACCCAAGGAAGATTTTTATTAAAACAACATACATAACATTTAGGATGTTAGCGGAAAAATTCCTTTGTTAAACACTAGAGCCCCGATTCGCGTCGTTAATAGGGACCAGGGAAATGCGACGCACGGAGAAACGACGCATATCGGATCACTTTTTTCTATGTAAATGCACTGATATGGAAAACCAGGTAACTCCACTTTTGCAAAAATTAAGATAACACTTTATGGTTTCATTTACAATCACTCGTCTTATTTTTGATATATGTATACAATAAAAATAAAAGGAAAAAATAAATATTTTTTGGAAAAATTAGGTTACTCCATTTATTCGTAAAAAACCAATAAATTAACGTGCCGAGTCAAATAGTTGATGTTTTTCCTCAAATAATTAATAAAGTTGCCTTAATTCCGTAAAATATTAAAATAAATTGGAAAAAAAGTTTTTTTTTTTGGAAAAACTAGGTAACTCCATTTTTCGAAAAAAAAAAACGAGGAAAATTACATTGATTTTCGTTTTTAATGTCCAAAAATGAGTTCAATGGAACCATGGCAGATTAAGTGGGTCTGCGCGCAACTGCAACAATCCAACAATAGGCATTTTGTTTGTGTAAAAAATGGTAGAAATGTCAAAAACAATTGCACGTAAAAAACACAACTTCGCAAAAAATCAGCAGGCGTTACGAGCAGACCTACTAATTGGATTATGAATGGAACCGGAAATCTTTAACATTATTTAAAAACATGTTTTGTTTAATGCGCATGCATAATATGCTTTCTACAGAAATTCATGTGCCGTTTTAAAATTTTCAACGCCACAAGCTATGCAGCGGTGAAATTTTAAAAGGCAATGTGAATTTCTGTAGAAAGCAACAACAAAATTTTAAAATATGTATGACTTTGTTTTTGCTTTCAATGTAATTCATTTTCGTTGCATTGCGTTTTACATGATTAGGACCTAAAATTTTAAGTGTGTTTTTCTCGTCTTTTTACGAAATGGACTTACCTAGTTTCTCCATACGGCAACAGATTTATGTATTTGAAAAGAATATTAAAAAATATATAAGGAAATACATAAGAAAAAATATCGAGCCCTATTTGCGATTAAATCGTATGCGACAAAAGGAAAATTTTACAGGAGAAGGTTTTTTTATTCTTAAGTAGTGCAGCCCTTTATTTGGTTTCATGTTATGCATTTATTTATTTTTAAACTTTTAATGGCGCATTCAATAGTTTTCAAGAACATGCTGAGATTCAATTGATCATAGTGCCTGTCGTTTACGATAGTTTTAATGATGTCGCTTTCGATATAACCGCAAAAAGAACTCGACATATTTTCATAAAAACATGACAAACATTTATTTATTTCATTTATCATATTCACATAAACATTAAATGAAAAATAGAATCCCATTTGCGATTAACTCGAGCTACCTTTAAGTGATTAATTTTTTGCGCAAATTGTTTTTACTGTTGAAGGTGCTAAACCAAGGGTTCTGTCTATGTCAACAGCTTTTTCACCCGACTTGAAACGTTTTTATACGTCCAATTTTAGTTCCAAAGTAGTGCATTTTCTTTTCACTAATTTTTTCACAGCACTTCTAATTAAACTTACCTTACAAAATAAAATGGGAATTCGCCTTTTTAAACGCAAATAGAAAAATTCGTCACTTGCGATTATGATTTTAGTGAAAAAATCCAATTGTATGTAGCGACGCAAATCAGCATCAAACGACGCAAATCGGATTTAACCAATTATTAAAAAGCGATGCAAATCGAAACGACGCAAATAGGACCAATGCAAGTCGTGGCTCTAGTGTATTTTGATACGGATGAAATAATTTGGGAGATTTAATAACTTTATTTGAGGATTTTTCTATAGAAAATCAGTTTTGACGAGTTATTTATAGGAAACATAGGTTAATTATTGAAAACTATTCTTCGGCTAGTTTTCTATAGAAACTTGTCTTTGTTTTCCGCAACTTATTTTTTTTTCGAAAATTTCTGCCTGTTCATCGATTTCTGCCGAAAAATTTTTTTGCTAAACTTTGATTTGATTCGAAATCGATGAATCGTAAGTCTTCGGCGAGTTTTATGCAGACGTAGTTTTAGAAAAAGAATTTTCAATAGAAATCTTTTCTTCAGTGATTTTTCAAGGCTTATTAGCTATTATAAACCTTACTTTACTTTAAGGAACTTTATTAAGTTTTAAACTACTTTTTTAATACGAACATCAGAGTTCAAAGTTCTTTTCTTACCGTATTATCTTCTACCTTTTTATATACATAATTTCCTATTACATCTTTTTGTTTTCTTTTTTATGCAGTGAATAAATCTAAATGCAACTTTTAATTTGACGTACGAAAGAGATTAATCCCACTACAACAATGAAATTCAATTAACAAAGCAAATGAGAAAGGTAAAAAGTTGAAAAAAGTTTCAACTATTAGAAATTCGAAATACAAAATCAATTAGCTTTAGCTTCTAAGCATACATTCTCTGTATGTACACTACTTCGACGATATTTTCAAGATAATTCTTGAAGTCAATAGCAACTTTAATACAGACGAACGAAATAGAAAAATAAACTCAATTTAAATCAATCACTTTAAGAAAATACACAGTAAAAAAGGAATAGCAACAACATGAACAGTAGTAGCAGTTCGGATATTCCAATTCCACTAGCAGCAACAGCACCAGCTTTAGAATTAAAAAACAGTCAAAACAATACAATATCAAGAATACAACGCAACAGCAACATCAGTTATGGTTCATCCATGCAGCTACCACAACACCCAACAACATTGGGGGAATTATATCATACCGGCTCAACTGTCACAGGCAGCTTAAATGGTGATACAACTACTACTACCAGTGGCAGTAACAAAACGACAGCAACAGTTGATGTTAATACAGGCATTGGATATGGTGGTGGGAGTGGTGGTATTATGAGTATGAGCGCAAGTGTTGGTGTTTGTAATGTCAACAACATTGCAGCGGCAGTTGGAGCAACAACAACGGCAGCTAAAATTAATAGCAGTACTAGCAGTATTAGTATGCATGATTTCGATAACAGGCAATCAATAAATAATGGAGCAGCATCACTGAGTGGCCTTATGGTTGGCAGTTGTGGTGTTATAGGTGGTGGGGGTGGCGTTTTGGGCTCTAAGCCGCAAGAACGTTATGTATGGGAAATGCGTGCGCGCAGCCCGAATGTTACACCAGCCAGTACGGTACTTAATTCACCAGATCTAAATACAGACATGCAGTACAGCATACATCCTCATCAGAGACAGTTGCAACAAATTCGTGTTGGTCGTAGTCCTGGTAGTCAATTTGAGCAACACAATATACTGCCACAGGTGGGTTTTATTTTCATATTTTATTCTCCGATCGCTATTTTAATTTTTGTTTTGTTTTAAATAAATTTTATTTTTTATTATTAAATACAAATATTATTCATCCCTAGGGGCTCGATTAAATTAAGAACATAATAAAAAAAAATAAAAATTATGTTTTATTTCAGGGCCTGGCATCACCAGGTTCCCCAACAGATGTGGGCAAAGCAGATGGCCAGTGTTTAAGAGACGGCGAAATTGTAGTGTTCGATGATATTGATACAAATTGGATGAATAAATCAAATAATTCATATTCCTCAAATCATTCCAATCATGCAAGAGACTCATATCACGGCAACGAAGATATACTGAAAGTAACCAAAATGATAGGCCAACTACCAATTGCTGAATATGAGGGTTCGCCCAGACGCTTTGGCAATCAACCACAATTAATGAAAACCAACACAACTCCTTCAGGTAATAGTATGATACCCAAAAGGCCACCAGGTTTTCCACAACGTGTCTCACCAATGACGTCTTTAACACCCCAACAACAGCAGCAACAACATCAAGAAGCTGCCCATGCACGTCATCAACAAATGCAACTGCAACATCAATTTTATGCTCAAGCCACCAGCAGTGGCAGTTGTACTAATTCCTCCATCTATAACAACGATGCTAATAACAAATCCATTGGCAATCTTATTGATATCGATGCCGACGATGAGGATGTTGCCCCTCAACAAGTACAGCACACATCACCATCCACATCCTTAATCCAAAACAATGACTTGTCGAACTGCAACAAAGTTAAGACTCCAACTTTTGATTATTTATATGAATTTTCGGAAACTCGCAAAGTTTTAGAGGAATTTTTTAAAGCAAATCCAGAGGATGAAAAACGTTTTACCGATTTTACTGAAAGTGGTGATGATATGGGTAGTTGTGTATGTATTTGTATTTGGCCTTAACTTGTAAATATGTTTAACGTAAAGCTTTTTTATTTGCGATAACAGGATACACATCACGAGTATGTACATCATGATGAAAATAAACATATCGAACAGGCCTACATTGGTCAACGTTTAGCTAGAATACCAAAAGATGAATTATATATGGTCCATCGTTCTCCCACTAAGAAACAGGTCAGTGAAGTTTTTTTTTGTTAATGTAATGAATGAATCATGGCCACGAATAAGTTCGTAAATAACACTCTTTAAAGCGTGTTTCGCCTTATTTTATAAAACATGCTTGTACTTCCAAGCAAAACAGTCATAATGAAAATCCAACCTTATGATCGGAGAATAGAACTGGGAAATTAAAATGAAGAAAAATGTATGCAGATTTGTTCGGTTTTAATTTATAACTTAAAAATCCAGAACATGACCGTATATAAGGTCCTTATGAATAAAGAATTTATTACATTGTTTAAGGTATTTATGGAACTTTTTGCTTTATTTCGATAAGGCAGATTTCAGTTTTACAGTTTTTGATTTAAATTAAACAATTATCTGATAATTCTCACTTTAAATTTATTGTACTTTATTTACAGTAACTTATCATGTAAAATTATATACATAACCCGCCATGTTCTGGAAATCGAATACGAGTGAAATTAAAATCGAACAATTTTAAATGCGATGCTGTGTTCAAAGTCATAAAACTATACTATTTTATATGCTTAATACTTTGAGGAACAATAATCTTTAGCAGCACTACTATTAAAAATCGGAAAGCTATGGTCTTAAAAAAATTAAATTAAAAATCTCCATTGATTTTAATTTCACTTGATTTCGCTTTCCAGAACATAGCCGAATACATTTTTTAAAAATAAACTTCCTGGTCTTTGGAGGTTTTAAAGATCTTTATTCTTTATCCAAAGTTTTAAGACGGCTGGTCTTTAGACTAATTTATTTAGTTTTAAAGTAGTACAGTAGAATCCCTATAATTCGTAATCGCAAGGGAACAGCCATTTTTTACGATTTGCAGGGATTTTCGATTAGAGGGGATTTCGAATTAACAGGGTATTTCCAGAACAATAAAACAAAAACAATTTTTCATTTGAACAAAAAAGAAAAACAAGACAGAAATCAAAAAAAAAGACGGTAAATCCGGCTTACCTTCTAAATATGACTATGAACATACATGCATTCATTTTTATGTACACAATTTTGTATATGTATGTTGTTGTTTTTTGGGTTTCATTACGAATTAACACAGAAGTTTTTCTTTTTATTTTGTTTTATATCTTCACCTTAATGAGCGCCCCGGTAGGCTAGCTGGTAGTGAGCTAGTCTATCAGCGCAGGGGTTGCGGGTTCGATTCCCGCCGCAGACTCTGGTTTCGTTCCTGCAGACAAGCGTAGAGCTTCGCGGGATTAGCTTAGGGAATTAAAAAAAAAAAAAAAAAAATTAAATACAAACGAAAGTAACTACACAAAAATTCGAAATTGAGTTTTGATTTTTGTTCGTTTTATTAAACTATGGTAACTAACATTTTTAGACAACTGCGATCAAAAATGGCGACTTTATCAAAGAAATTCAAACGCCAAGAACACCTTGTTATTATTGACTCTGTAAAGTTTTTTGCTTCTCCTGTAAGAAACATAATAATGTATGAAGTCACGTTTGCGTTTAAGGTGACCATACACTGCTTGTAAAAATATACAAAAATTTAAATCTGTGACAAGATGTCATCAAGAAAACAACTTCTAAAAACAAAACCAAACGTTTTTTATGAAAATTACGATCAGCTGTTTTATTGACTGTAAATTGAAACATACAATTTGAAAGTAATTCCGCATCAAAGTTAAAAAGCATCAATTTATTAGTGGAATAGTGTTAAGCTACGATCAGACTTATCAAATATTTGACGAAAAAAACGGGACCAACAACCAAACTAAAAAATCATTTCGCTTAATATCAATATTTAATTTGATTAAAATACCACATCTTACAAAAAACTTGTTTTTGCTATGTCTAACTATTAACAAAAGTAGGGGTTACGCTTATTTGATCAAATATTTATTAAGTGTGACCGTAGCTTTAGTGTATTAAAACTTAAACCAAAATTTGAAGCAAAACTGGATCGTGTAATCCCCAAGTAAAGGAGGCTATCAACAGTCAATTACGAGTAATATTGCACTCAAATGTGGAGATAGTAATACGTCTCTTGCAAATATATTTGTAACTCATTCCTTGATAATGATATCCGAAGGATATCGAAATATTGGAACAAATAATTAAATAAATAATATACATATTTTTTACAAATAATTGGCCCCGAGCTCGAATAAACTTTTTATTTTAATAATAAAAAAGGTCGAAAAAATAAAATTTAATTTAATATTTTTTTTGTTATTTATATTATTTTTCCATCAATTTTTATTATATATTAAGGGTATTCACGTTACAAGTTGACGTGAGTACCCCATTATTATTATTTAGGTTTTTGTTTTCCACGGGCTAATTTTGATCAATAATTTTTTTGTTCTTTAAACATTCATAAAAAATAAAAACGCGACAAAAATCACATTTTTTGTTTAAAAACATATTCATTGTAATCGGTGCACAACTTTTAATTTTATTCACAATTTGCTAAGAAAACTGAATTGATAGCAATCGCGATTTCCATAAAAACATAACATTTTCTAATTTGTGTGTGTTTTCTACAGTTCTTTTTAAGGGCGTTTTTTCCTTCACCTAAAAATGAGGTAATTGTGAATAAAAACGAAACGCGTTTATCGATTTTTATGATCTATCAGGGTTGTGCTGGAAATTGAAAACGTAAAACGCAAGAATTTAAAAGTAGTTTTTTTTAGTAGTTTAATCTAATTTTTATAATTTCTGCTATAAAATTCTGTTTAATAGAGATATTTGTATATAATACTTGTCATAAAATCCTTTTATTACAGAAATCTTATTAAAAAACGACTTCTAAAATTCTTGCGTTTTACGTACACGCACACGCCTGTATGTCTCATTTTGATCATAGGTTATATGTTTACGTAAACGTAAAAAGACTTTAACTTTTTCCCGTTTTGGATTTTTTTAAATACAAATTTGTAATTTTTTTCTTTTACCGTAAACAACCATTACTCAGCCATTTTTTTGGTGATTTGCAAACAATTACTTCTTAAAAAAAATTATTTTTTTAATTTTTGGAAAAAAGTCAAAAATACAATTTGTACCTGAAACTTAAAAATACGAGCTGATGAAGAAAAGATTGCAAATCGGCGACCTCAAATTAGTAAACATTTGCAATAAAGGTCCAGGCCATGGTGGAATAAGTTTATTTCACCATGGTCCAGGCCGTACAAAAAAAGTTGAATTTTGTTCCCTTGTGTAATTTATAAAATAAAAATAATTTGTTTAAGCTCGAGGTCTGTTAATCTTCCAATTTTTTTTTTTATTTCGACATCCTTTGGATGTCTCTTTAGAAATCTTAAAATAAATATAAGTATGTAAACATAATAAAAAAAAAAACATAAAAAAACAACAAAAACAATTTATGTGGATTTTTTCATCTACACATCACATACGTAGCGCATGTATCTGGCCAGATATACTTGTATTTCGTATGAAGAACAATGTAATTTATTTGCATTTTTATACCCTTCACCACAGGTGGAAAAGGGTATATATAAGTTTGTCATTCCGTTTGTAATTTCTATAATATTGATCTTAGACCCTATAAAGTATATATATTCTGGGTCCTTATGAGGAGAGAAGTTGATTTAACGATGTCCGTCTGTCCGTCTTATGTTTGATATCTGTTTTCCGGATACTCCAGACATGATAGCGGCTAGGTTGTTTTACATTTATGTCACATATAGTCCACTATTTCTTGCTATTGAAATTCAGCCAGATCGGTCAAAAAATGGCTGAGATATGAGCAAAAAACTACGACTACCTCTAATTTTTTCCAAAAATCCCTTGTTGTTATTGTATTTTTAATACTTTTTTCTGTATATCTGGAGAACGGCAAGAGCCAAAGTTTCCAAATTAGGTACACACATTAAGGTTATCAGTACACAGCATCCCACATTGGGCGGGATTGGAGAAGTGGGCGTAGTACCTCCCTTATATATCAAAAGATCGGAAATCTTTAGTAAAAAATATTTTCTGAAAATTTCGGGAAAATCGGCTCAGATACAAAAAGTTATGAAGCCAACTAACTGGTAAATTTATTCTTAAACACGTCGGTATGTAAATCTGTCAAATCGGTTAAAAAATGGCTGAGTTATAATCAAAATACTGAAATCTTAAAAATTACTCTTTTTTTTATAATTAAGTTTGTTTTTATTTATTATTTGTATAATTAAGTTTGTTTAAATATATGTATGTACATTAGGGTGGCCGTTATTTTTTTTATTTTGATTTCTTATATTCTCCCCCCTTAAATCGGTTCAGTTTTATGTAAAAAAAAATACAAAAAAATTTCGTAGCGATAAGTTGTGTTTTAGGGGGGGCGTCCGTCCCTCAAAGTTTGCCATCAAGCCATTTATTCAAATGTTATTTGTTTGCGTATGACTATCTTCTAAAAACAACATTTTACAAGAATATGATATATGGCAATATTTTAGCTCTTCTAGTCAACAACATAAGCCTCTAACAAAGTTTTTTGCTAAAACCAATATTTTAGAAAATAATTAAGAAAATAAAAACAAAATACCAAACATTTTATATACGTTTTATATATATAAAAGGGGGATTTAATGTCAAGTGACCCAATTTTGAAATAGATGTCTTTCGATTTAAATGAAATTTACACCAATTTTAGTACTGTTTGATAGTAGCTTAGGCACAAATTTTCAACAAGATCGGTCAAAAAGTTTCTGAGTTAGAGGGGGTCAAAATTTGACATTTTGGCCATACAGGTGTTCTTTCTCATCCATGTAACTTATTACCTATTGGTGTAAGCAAAATTTGTCCGCAGTAGCTTAGATAGCTTTTTGATCAAACTTTTTAAAAATATTTTTTTTGTTTTTTTAAAAAATTTTTTAAATTGGCTAAAAAAAATAAAAAAAAAAGTTTTAAATTTAAAAAAAATAATTAAAAAAATTTTTAAAAAAAACAAAAAAATATTTTTAAAAAAGATTGATTAAATAGCTATCTAAGCTACTTGGGACAAATTTTGCTAACACCAATAGGTTATAAGTTACATGGATGAGAAAGAACACCTGTATGACAAACTTTGACCCCCTCTACCTCTGAAACATTTTGACCGATCTTGTTGAAAATTTGTGTGTAAACTACTATCTAATAGGACTAACCTTGGTGTAAATTTCATCCAAATCGGAAGACATCGATTTCAAAATTGTGTCACTTGACATTAAATCGCCTTTTTATATATATAAAACGTATATAAAATGTTTGGTATTTTGTTGTTATTTTCTTAATTATTTTCTAAGATATTAGTCTTAGCAAAAAACTTTCTTGGAGGCTTATGTTGTTGACTAGAAGAGCTAAAATATTGACATATATCATATTCTTGTAAAATGTTGTTTTTTGAAGATAGTCATACGCAAACAAATTACATTTGAATAAATGGCTTGATGGCAAACTTTGAGGGGCGGACGCCCTCCCTAAAACACAACTTATCGCTACGAAATTTTTTTGTATTTTTTTTTTACATAAAACTGAACCGATTTGGAGGGGGAGAGTATAAGAAATCAAAAAAAAAAAGTTCTCCATACAACTAACGGCCACGCTAATGTACATATATGTACATATATATACATATATACCTATAACCCAATTTAATGGTAATATTATTCTTAAGCACGTTGGTATATAAATCTGTCAAATAGGTTAAAAATGGTTAAGTTATGAGCAAAATACTCAAAAAAGGACTAAAAAACATTACATTTTTATAAAAACTAAAATTTTAGAGCTGTAATATACCCTATTCATACGTTTAAGATATCAAAATATCGGAAATCTTTAGAAGAACATATTTGCTGAAAAACTCGGAAAATCGGTAAAAAAAAGTAATGTCAAAAATATAGTTTTTTTTTAAATACCTATTTTCGGGAACCATAGAACTTCTCGACTCCAAGTTTTATCACCAAAGTAAATGGTAATTTTATTTTTTAAGATGTCGGTGTAAAAATGTGTCAAATCGGTTACAAAATGGCCAAGCTATGACCAAATACTGAAATTCGATCACAACTAAACTTGCTATATATTAATAAAACTTTTAATATAAGTATTTAATACCACGCAAACATGTGCAAATAATTAAATAAAACTAAACGATATATATAATATAAATATACATGTACATATATATATATATATATATATATATATATATATATATATATATATATATATGTATATATACATATACTTAGATAAATATATAAACTTCTGTTCTTTCCAAACCATGGTGAAGGGTATATAAGATTCGGCATAGCCGACTATAGCACTCTTACTTGTTTGTTTAAGTTTTGTTTTAATTGCTTGCCTGAAGCTCTGTAAGACTTTTTGAAATTTACTTTATAATTTTATAACTAATTTTTGAATTGTAGTAAGAAAAGAAACAAAAATAATAGAAAATATGCATCTGCCTGGCGTGCTAATAATATAACAATGTAATATTATCACTAAAATAGCTTTTTTTTCATATAAATTAATTGAAATACATAGTGTATCTGGCCAGATACATGCTCTACGTATGTGACTACCGAAACATGTGCATGACGGAGGCCTAAAAACCAAGTGCTGTTTTTAAATTCAATAAAGAATAAATAACATATTTAACATAAGAAACTTTTTTTTTTATGGGAAAATGAGTTTTTAAGGGAAATAAGATGGCATTTGCAAATATGAACAATCCAGCAAAAGTAAACTAGCTTAATTTGAATTAGTTTATATTATCGCGGATGCTGTGTAAGTCGTAGATTTGATGAAATTTTTTTTAAATACACACTTTGCAAACAATTCTTTTGGTTTTAGCAGAGACCACTTTCAGTGATGCATCCAAAGTCGAACATATCCAAGTTTGGAATCCTCCAAAAACTTACTTTTTCAATTAAAATTATTACAAATACATAATATCAAAATTTAAATATTAGTAGTATATGACATTTTCCACCAAGAACTAACCTCTATTTAGAAACGTGCTCAAACACAAGCACATTCATAAGTTCATTGTCAAATATACGAATTCAAACTATAAACAAAAATTCCATTATTTTTTGTATACCATTTGCCGCATTACAAACATGTTCTCTAAACCCCAAGTGAAGCAGCATGAAATAGAAAATGTTCTATTTATGTATTTATAGACCACAAAAACCAATAAATGTGTGATTTTTAGATCGACAAATACAGATTTTATTTTAATATTTATTTTTGTCGTTGCATATTGACAGAAACAAATAACACAGCAACAAATACAACAGCCACCACCACAGCAACACCATCATCAACAACAACAGCAACCATACCAACAACCACAGCAACAACAATGTGATAATAATATTGTGTATAATGACAACAACGACATTGAGCTCTATATTGATTCAAACAGTCGTAGCAGTGGTGATTTAGCTGACACAGAATTGGAGGCGAATTTACGGCATCATTCACGTAATTTTACGTTGTCTCCGGAGACAACTGATTACGATTCTAATTGCGGTGATTTGGATAGTCTCTCGAATGATATTAATTGTACTACGGACTATGGCAAATTATATACTAGCATGCCTGTGCTAGAAGATGGCTTATCAAGTGGTCATGCCTCGGATACTGAAAACAATTGTCTAAATAAGTATGAAACCAATGGTGATGATAATGGCAGTTGTGAGGGTGGATTAATTGAGAAGCATGAGCATCAGCACCAACAAGAAATGTTAGAACAAAATAAATATAATAATAGTTTGACACAGGAGTGTATGGATAACAATTATAGTACAGCAAATTTAATAACAAACTTGGTACATTTGGATGATAATATTGTAAGAGATGATGAAGGTGGATTAATTGTGGGAGGTTTTATAGATGTAGATGAGTTGAACACATGTAAGTTACAACAGCAGCAGCAGCAACAGCTGGTGAATCATATGCAAAATCAGTGTAATGATTTAATGAATACTGATAGCGGTTGTTGTAATTTAGCATCCTTAAATACGTCCAACGAATTAAGCAACGATTCTTCAAATTATGAACCTATTTATGCAACAGTAAACAAACATTCACAACAACAGCAATCACCACCACCACCGCCTGCTCCTCAGCCACATCGTCAGCAACTACAGCAACAATCACGTGTTAAACATCCAGGGCGAGCCGAATCAGTTGAAATACAAGAAGCTATGAAAGAAATTCGTTCAGCTCTACAAAGAGCCAAAACTCAGCCAGAAAAATTGAAAT
This sequence comes from Pollenia griseotomentosa, assembly GCA_963931875.1. NCBI lineage: Eukaryota > Metazoa > Arthropoda > Insecta > Diptera > Polleniidae > Pollenia > Pollenia griseotomentosa. The sequence goes on from OZ007563.1 coordinate 91,276,862, forward strand.
TTTGTGATGAAGTTTTGCCACCAGGTCCAGATTCACCAATTTGGGTGCCACGTAAAAATAACATAGAACGCAATAACATAAACTCTTCTAATAAATCGCACTGTGATGAAGAGGAGCAAGATACTGACTTAGAGACTGATCGTTTGTTGGGACAGCAAAGAACTGATGATCAGGATTTTTTCGATGACAAGGTAATAAGAATAAACTTGCATATAACTTTTGTAAAGTTAATTTTAACTAAAGTATCCAATTGTGAATAGTATTAAACACGTTCGATAACATTATTGTAATTTTATTCCAGACTATCTGGCCTAAAACATCACGCATCGGCTCAGGTCATAATTCCTTAGATCATTCTCCAGCCTCTTCAGAAATCACTAATAATTTACACATCAAACCCCAGCCATTCTCGTCGGCTACAATACGCCAGGGTATTGGTACATCATTAACAGCAAATTCCCCAGATCATTGTCAAATTGTGGGCGGTTCTGACGTAGCAGTGACATCTCCTGAAAAACTGCAATATACTAAAAGTCCTACAGGTTCTATAAAATCTCTTAAGGATTCAGCAAATAGTGATAAAAAGGCTAAAACACGCAATAAAGAGGGTAAGTGACTGCTTACTTTTTTTATGTAATTTAATTTTCAAATTAATAGTTTTAATGTGAAACTCTGTTTCTCTCTCTATCCTTAATGTCTTCTTTTTGCACGCCTTCACTGTAAAATTTAAATTAAACATTAAATTAAATGTGTAATCTGTCATATGAATGTTAAACCAAAAAATCCTTGAAATAATGTAAGTTTAAACCTCAAAAACGTTTTATTAATTGTTTGTCGGTATGATATTATTATAACTTTTTTTAAACAACTTAAATTATATTCATATGTCTGTAGTATATGTGTTTTAAATGCATTGTATGTGTTAATATCAATAGACATACATATACCAGCGACTTTAATAAAATACTCATTTACGTAAAGTAATTCAAATTGAATTGGTAAGAGACATATACATACATTTTTAAAAAATGATCTCGAAAATGAAGGGTGTTTCAAAATTAACCCAAAATTTTAATTACACCCAAACTTCGATTTATGCGAACCGTAAGAAATCGCATAAGCAAAACTCGCATAAAACGATGCCAGGGCGTCTTAAAAAAATCTGCGTATGCTTTCCTCAATTATTAAATAACGCATAAATTTAAATTCATGCATTCAAAGTCGAACTAAGTCGCATTAAAAAGTCAACATAAAATCTTTTATTTAAAAAATAATAAAACAAATGAGCAAACACCGTAAAATTAAAGATTTACTAATGAACATTTTAAGGATCAATCTCGATAAAGGATTTCAAGTTACTTCGATTACTAGAACTTATATTAGGGGTGGATAGGTTTGATTATGTTTGCTTAAGAATGTTTATGCGCCCAAGGGCACACCTTCACCCGGACACCAAAGCGGTCCATTGTGAATCCCTTTTATTATTTTTTAGAGAAGAAGAAAGCGAGATGAAGATAATTGACAGATAGAGCCAAGACAAACATCAGCGAACGATACTCTAAGTACAGTACCCTCATCAAAAATAACCGGCCTATTTCCCTGAAAACCCCAGTAGATCGTCAGGATTACATCCAGCGATACCCCCATTTCCGCCTGAGACCCTGTAGCCTAGGACAGTGGCACAGTACATGTTGAATCGTATCTTGCTCCTCAGCAGTCTCGCATAATCTGCAGAAGTCTGGTATGGTATTGCCCCATTTAATTAAAAAAGCCCTAACAGAACAATAGCCCGTTGAAAACCCTATAAGAGTCCTGAGACCACTCCTATCTAATGCCAATAAAACCTTGGTTGCCTTTGCATCCAATCCGGGCCATAACGCCCTAGACACCCTGCAATCCGTTCTATCCATCCAGGACCGGTAAACGGTATTGTGGAATCTATTACAGATCAAACATAATAGTGACATAATGGGGTTTTACAACCCCGTCCCTTACTTCTAAGTCTAGGTTCGAACCCTGTATCGCTAGTCCGCTACCTCATAACCATCCACCTTGCAGTATCCTGGTACCCAACACAGCCTTACTGTGAATAGCATGAGCTCCCTCAGAGCATTTCTACACCGTTCGACCAGGCATGTTCGAACCTTATAATTTGTCAATGCTCTGAGCGCAGCCTGACTATCGACGTAAATTTTCACCAGAGACCCATGTTGATGTGACCAAGTTCCACCTCCGTCGCCCTCCAGATCGCTAGGATCTCAACATGGAAGACACTGCATTAAGCCGTGCATCCATAAGTAAGAATGGGCCTAACCACCGATACATAAATCCGGTTTACCATATCCGGCCGTAGTCCCCAATTCTTGCCGATTGAGTTTCTGCATGTGTAGTATGCATCAAGTCCCCTTTTCATCCTTTCCTCAGTATTTCCCCTCCAAGACAATTTACAATCGTGGAAGTTACGCAAAACGTTTCAATACGCTTACGGTTGGGCTAACGCAAAACACATTTCAGCTAGATATAAAAACCACGCGATTTTCTTGCGTCGTCAGCTCATTATTGGTTTGATCTACCCACCAGTTTTTAAAAAAATTGAGGTAGGTACGGGTTATGTAGGTAGAAAGGCTGGTGTGAAGTCTCCTTCACACCTTCACCCAGAGACCAATATGGTCCATTGTGACGACCTATTTATGCCCGTAATTTCTACAAAAAGAAATCTGGCTGTGTGTAGATATCTATGGTGTAAAAGCTGCCATATTTTAAAAGCAAACTGAAGGTTAAAACACGTAGGACAAATAAACGTTGAAATAGGTAAATATAACTGTTAGGTACGAACACGACCAACTTTATTTTTGTAGAAATTACGGGCATTAGAGATAGATAGATGAAAGTAGATGAAATAAAGAGCGAGATTATAGAAAAGGAAAAAAGAGTTTCGGACCAAACCCAAAGAAATCCTACTCAGTCCTACGTGCGGCAGCTCCCAGCCTCCTCCCCCGCAGTCAGACCATCCCCATTACGATTCCTATCAGACCCTCGAGTCCACAACCTGAGACATCCCCTAATTCGCCCAGAAATCTACTGCCCAGCCACCTCAGCCTGCTTCCCTGCAGCCTGGGGCAGTGGCACAGAATGTGCTCAACTGTCTCCAGCTCCTTCGGGTCCTCACACAACCCGCACGTATCCGACAAGTCGGATCCCATCCTCAACGCCATCCTGCCTATCATGCAGTGTTAATCCCTATCATGGTCCTAACACAGACCCTTCTCCTGCCCAGCAGCGACTCCGAATCGGTACGGGGTATATATGATTTGAATGATTTGAAGTCGCAACAAAACTCATTAACTCATTCTTACAAAGTATTATGGAATACGTAAGATTTGTGAGATAGTGTAATCTAGCCTTAAGAAGTTAAAGCAAAATAAGCAGTATGCAAGGTACATTTACACAAGGTAGATTCGTTAGCGGACAGACATAAACCACAATTGTCAAATTCGTATGTATGAGCCAAAATTTGTACATGTGTGCGTTAAATTGTTGTTTTTAATATGGTGAAAATTTTGACAAGTTGGGTATTTTTATAGAGCAGCATGTCTACACTCCCAAATGAGTCTAGTAAATGCGCCTTTTGCTACTTTTTAGAAATAAATTTAGAAAAGTGGCGTATGCGACACAAAACAATAATTTTCACTTTCAATAAAATATTAATAACTTCTAAATTCGTTAATGAACGTTCACAAAAATTTACATTTCTCTTCAAAACATATGCCAGAAGCAGTGGTGAAAATACAAAAAAAATCTATCGGGTATATTTTGAGAAATCTTCATGTGAATGCGCCAAACAAAAAATGAGCTGACGATGTTTGTTTTGTCGTAGCAAATCATAAACAAACATATGAATTTTAATTTTAGTGCCTGCAGCGTTCTTGCTTGCTATATTAGCGTAAAAAGATATGTACAATCAAAAGAGGTTCATAATTTAATTTTTATTGTACATACATTATTTCGTTTTCTCTTTAAAGTGCAGTTTCAATAAAATAGACCAAATCGTTTCAGTATAAACTAGCGATTTGAAAACGCCAACTTTCAAGGGTTTTCGTTTTACAGAACACCTGTTTGGGTTTTCAAAACGAGATTTAGACAAAATTAACTCGCTTAAAACGAGGTGGTGGTATATACGGTCATGTCATGGATATCGAAATCATGTTAAATTAAAATCGAACAAATTTTGAAAGCTCTTCCCTATTCAAAGTTCATAAAATATTTCCTTTTATATACCTCATACTTTGAGGGCCACTTTCCTCTACCTAAACTACCTTTGAAAACATGAAAAGCTTGGGTTCGTTTTTACAAAAATTCCATTGTCGATGGAGAAAACACAGTTTTTAGTCTTAAGGTTATAATTTTTTTTCTCTTTCATAAAGTACATAAAACATGGTTATTCTCAGAATGCCATACACATTGAGCCTTCACGACTATGCCAGCGCATACGCAATCTTCTGTCGAAAGTATATTAGAACTAGTTTGCATAAATTTGGATTGATAACGTTTCGCAGCGTTGTGAGATATATTTATTTATTAAAAGTTATGTAATTGTTGACAAAGATTGACGTCTTAAAATAACACTATTAAAGAAGTCTAACTGTGCTAAATCTTACAATCTTAGGAGGCAATTCTTATTACCTAATCGAAAGAGTACACGACCAGGAAATGTCTCATGCAGTAATTGATTTCTTTCACGCTCTGTATGGCAGTGGGACTTTCTTGTTAAAAACACTTGTTCAGCCACATAAGCCTGAACCCCAAATGCGGGAATTTTAAGGAGTAACAAAGGTATTAAGGTAAAAATGCGCTTAAACTGCACAAATGGCGGCCAATTCACATTATGCGTTAATTTTAAAATACCCTTAAATGTTTAAGGGTGTTATATTTTCGGAGCTATTAACCTTTCAGTTTAAATAAATATTAAAAATTTAGGTTTTTGAATTTCTAATAAATTATGTTTTTTTTCGTTAATACAAAGGAGCTTTTTTTTGTTTAAAACAAGGCGAATTCATTACAGGTAATCTCGGTAATACAACAAGTAAATTTTGTACAAAAACCACAAGCAATTTGTTTTTTTAAAATCATGGTACAATGTCAAAAACAAAAACAAAAGAAAACAAAAACAAAGATAGTAAACCACATTTTGACATCCAACAATTGTAGCATAGCCGCGAATAACGTTGTAAGTTACAAAAGAATTATTTTTCAGGAGAGCAAAAAACGTTTTTAACAGGCATAATAACACTGGTCTACAAATTTGGAATAAAATTGACTGCAGAAACGAAGCATGTTTTTTTAAACTAATCTGGGTGCGCTGAATTCGAATCTGGCACAAACATTGGGCTATCACGTCTTATTCCTTTTTTTATCGCATGCTGGCAATACTGTAAAACACTCAATACTGACACTACAATTTCACACTTATTTATTTGACAGAAGCCCACATTTATTCTAAATCTTCATAATAGTAGCGTTTAAGCATGTCAGGGAGATCGTGTGTTACTGATTCACGATATTTTTGCTTTGTGTGTGGTGAATATTTGGTTGGAAAAAAGGACATGCAATATCAGAATCATTGAAATATGCATGTTTACATTATTTTGTTTTTGCAGTCAGAAACTTGGGCAAACCGTTGATACCGACAATGTTTTGCATATTTTTTATTCGGTGCAGTAAGCGCGAACAAGGGGAGCGTGCTCACCAAGATTTTATGAAAATTGGAAAAATTTATCAAGGGGTTTGAGACAAAAGCATGCTGGGAGACTATTGCTGGACTCTATAACGTGAAACCGAATCAACAAAATACAAACGACGTTCAAATAACGGCATTTACTTTTGAAAATTCACTGATTTTTAAATAAACTAGTGATTTTTTATGTAAGAAACATATAAAAACATTTTTTTTTCTCTCAAAAACCTGACGTGATAGAGAAAAACGAATTCTGCCCACCAAATTATTCTAGGAAAGATATTTGGTTGCTCCAGTCCAAAACCTTGTTGGCTAGTGTAATTATTGTTTAATTTTTTTTTTAAATTATCAAAAATAATGATAAAAAAAACTTTTATGTAAAATATCAAGAAATTTTAAATATCATGCGAGTTTACAGATTATAAATGTTATTTAAGTCGAAAAACGTTTCATATCCACAATCGCGATGCCATTTAAAAAGATTTTTCTCTATGCAAGCGGCTTTTAAAACGTTACTCCACGTTGCAAAACCATTTCGTTTGTATCATTTTATTAGTAACTTACAACGTTTTTTTCACTGGCTGACTCTTTATATCGCTTTTTGAAGGCGTTAAGGGTATAAATTTTGAGTGATTGGATGTTTAAGTAGTGTAAGAGAGTAATGTTAACGGTAATCTGCAAAAAAACAATTTTTGCAAAAAGTGGCTTTTACAACGTTATTCGCGGCTTTGCTTCAATTATAAAGCTAAAAAAGTGATCAGCAGGGCTTTTAAGACCACCTGTAATGAATTCGCAATGGTTTACAATGAAAAATAATTTCATCTTTGAATTGATTTTCATATGAATTTAAACTATTTGTTAACTATTCTAAATACAGACATTTATAACTAAAGTTTTTAATAATTTTTTACAATGTAAACAAGGATTTTATAACTGTAATCCAAATTAATAAAAAGTATGTTTGCTTATCACATACAGTGACGAACTAAATTATTGGCATAGAAAGTACTTTAAACTTCATAATTAATCCTGTTGAAGTGATTTTAAATAAACAATTATCTCTTCCAGATTTTCCATAAAATGTAATTAATTAATTAATATCATTTTAATATTCTTATAACATTATTGATTAAAAAAAAATTATTGGTACACTTCATTAAAACAGTTGCTAATCCTTCTTACTATTAAATAACTGCCTCCAGCCTATTTGGCATATAACTCACCTACATTCGATCGGCTTTTGGTCCGTGGATTGAGGTGGATGTGGTAGAATATGCAAAACATTATCTACATGCAAGCCACATACGCAAAATATGAATCGAATGCTTCGGATCATTATCGTGTGGGAAAGTGAATGATGATCCTAAATTCAACTTTTTGGCCTTTTTCAGGGTTTCTTTTAAAATATTCATGTATTTTTTTGTCCAAAAAGTCTTCAATGACCACCAGCTCGCCCAACCCTGCAGCGGACATACAGCCCCACACAATCCCCCCATCCACCATGTTTACATTTTCAGCAAGGCTTAGATTGCTAGCTTTGTGTTGAGCTGTCTGCACATTGTTTGGCGGCCACCAGAGGGAAATATTTCTTTCATCCGAATAGAGCAATTGGTCTTACAAATCATTTGGCTAACACAAATAGTCCTTAGCATAAGTGCCTCCAACCTACTCTCACCTACATCTGGCACAATATCTTGCTATTTTTGAACCATTGCCTGCTTCAGCTCATTCTTTTTCGTTATTGCCCCCTTTTTTACTCTCCTATTTACCTCTTCCCATAAATATTCGATCGGATTGATGTCTGGGGATTGTGGCGGATTTGGTAGAACATGCAAAACTTCTATATGCAAGCCACATACACACAACATGAGCCGCATGCTTTGGGTCAATATAGTGTTTGAAAGTGAACGACGATAGTAAATTCAACTATTTAACACTCTTTTTAGCTATTCTCTTAAAATATTCATATATATTATTTTGTTCATAAAGCCGTCATTGAACACGAGTTCGCCCAACCCTGCAGCGGTTATAAAGCCCCATAAAATCACCCCTGACGACTATGTTTTACATTTTTAGCAAGGTTTCGTTTTTCTAGCTTTGGGTTGGGCTTTCTACACAACATTTGGCGGCCATCAGACGGAAAGATTTTAAATTTGCTTTCATCTGAGAAAAGCTCTTTGTCCCAAAAATCATTTGGCTTACGCAAATACTCCTTGGCATACGCCAAACGCTTCTTTTGGTTGATTAACGAAATTGAAGTTAACGTCTATCAACACGACAATTGTAGTTTGACTTATGTAGTGCTTCCCGGACCTTAATGGGATGAACGTCTTTTCCAAACTCTTGCTTAAACTCCGCAGCGATCTATATTCACGATCAGGATATTTTTGTACTTATTTTGACTTGTCTGATTATCTGGCTGCGTTCACGGCGGATTAAAGACTTAAAGCAACCTGAATGTTTAGCACTTTCAAATATTGAGACTCCCTTGATACGCTGCACGTATAATTTTGCTTTGAGATTCTGTGGTTTCCTTCTGTTTGTTACCCATTTTTAATAAAATCAATAAATTTTTTTTTTCAATTTAAGGCAAACTTACATTTGCAGTTTGCAATCCGAAAACTTTAAAATTTAAGAAGTATCGTAAGTTTTCACGATGTGCCAATAATTTTGTTCAACAAAACTGGTTATTTTTTTTTTTTGTTTTATTTATTAAAATTGGGTCATATAATCAAAATTTTGTAAAGAAGCAAAGCGCATTTTTTTGGGAAATTTATCATTATATCACATTATAATCGCTTCGATAAGACCATTTAATCGATCGTGAAGTTGAAACTTTTGACTGTGTCAACAATTTAGTCCGTCACTGTGTATGTATTCTGCTCTCTTATGAAAAATTCGTCAATAAAATTGTACACACTTAATGGTAGATTTGTTATGAATGTAATAGAGTTCTATGTTGTAAATAAATTATTAACTATCTGTAGTTGACAACAAACAAGCATTTTAAGTTTAAAATAAAGAAAATGTTTTTATATTAAAAGGTTTTCTGGACCCGGCAGTACTAATTGAAGGTGTGTTGTTTCGAGCTCGATATTTGGGCTCCACACAGTTGGTATGCGAAGGACAGCCAACAAAATCTACTAGAATGATGCAGGCTGAGGAGGCGGTATCACGCATTAAGGTGAGTACAATATTAAATGCATTAGAAAAAAAAATTGATTCATTTGATTTCCCTCTTAAAACTCTAAGCTAGAAAATATTAAGAAAAACATTATACTAAAATTTGTAACATTTCCCTTTTATCAAATGCTGCTTATTAATAATATTAAATATAAAAACGCTTTAATTTAGGCTTTGGTAAGTTGACTGACTATATTAGCCCCATTTAACTATAAAGCTTTGATACATTACATGAATGTAGAAAGTAGTAATCAATTGAGCTTATTTTTCTTCCTTTTAGGCTCCTGAAGGCGAAAATCAACCTTCAACTGAAGTCGATTTATTCATATCAACCGAAAAGATAATGGTCTTAAATACAGATCTTAAAGAGATCATGATGGATCATGCTTTACGTACCATTTCCTATATTGCCGATATCGGTGATTTAGTTGTATTAATGGCACGTAGAAGATTTGTCCATTCCGATCCTTGTTCAGCGGCAGACAATGAATCATCTGGCAATGCCAAAGATAAAGACTCCAAAGAGAATGGTTCCTCATCTGCCTCTAACAAACAAAATCGGACACCAAAAATGATTTGTCACGTTTTCGAAAGTGATGAAGCTCAATTTATAGCTCAATCCATAGGTCAAGCCTTTCAGGTGGCCTATATGGAATTCCTTAAAGCGAATGGTATTGAAAATGAAAACTTAGCTAAAGAAATGGATTATCAAGAGGTGCTCAATAGCCAGGAGATTTTCGGTGATGAATTGGAAATCTTTGCTAAAAAAGAACTACAAAAAGAGGTGGTGGTACCCAAAGCCAAAGGCGAAATACTGGGTGTTGTTATTGTTGAATCTGGTTGGGGTTCTATGTTGCCGACAGTTGTTATAGCAAATCTTATGTCGGGTGGTGCGGCCGCTCGTTGTGGCCAGTTAAATATTGGAGATCAATTGATAGCCATTAACGGCCTAAGTTTGGTGGGTCTTCCGCTGTCAACATGTCAGAATTACATAAGAAATGCTAAAAATCAAACAGCGGTCAAATTTACTGTTGTACCATGTCCTCCAGTGGTAGAGGTAAAAATATTGCGTCCTAAAGCACTGTTCCAATTGGGTTTTAGTGTTCAAAATGGAGTGGTAAGTATTGGAGGACAAGTTAAAAAATGTGCTTTACTTATTTTAGTATCTATTGTTTCTTGTGTCAGATTTGTAGTTTATTACGAGGCGGTATTGCGGAACGTGGTGGTGTTAGAGTAGGTCATCGTATTATTGAAATCAACAATCAGAGTGTTGTGGCTGTGCCACACGACACAATTGTCAAACTGCTATCGTCCTCAGTGGGAGAGGTAAGTTAATTTTAAGTTATAATATTTTTTTAGAATGCAATTTATGCTCATTTGCTGCAACGTCGTCATAACTCAAAAAAATACATTTCGAAATAAACGTGTTTAAAATTTTGGATTTACTCGCACCACTTAGAAACAATAAAGACAGATTCTCTTCAAACGGGGGAAAAATATATAAGGATGAATTTTATACACAATAAATTTAAAGAATGTAAACGTTGCAACAAATGAGCAATATAAACATACAGTCAACTTACATGCAAACGGACAGCGTTGCTAACTTTTATATTCCAAAACGCACCAAAATCGAGAAAAAACGCGTATTTTAGGAAAGAAATGCACTTAATTTAAAATTTTAAGTGGTTTTTAAAATTTATGGAAAGTTATTGTATAAAATTTCATAAATAAGTACATTTACGGCCAATTTCAACTAGTTCAGTTAAAAGTAACTATTTCTTTAACTTCCGGTTAACAATATGTTTTGACAGCTATAACTGATAGTTAATTATAACTGAACATGGTAAAATTGATCGTTAAACCGAAAAATAATAATAAAAAAACAACAATCAAGGCGAATTAATTACAGGTGAACATAACAACCCTGCTAATAACTTTTTGTTTGGCTTTATATAAAATTGTTGTAGTACCGAGATTACCTGTGATGAATTTTCCTTGATAACAATTGTCTTTTCCAGTACCCATGTTCTGTAACTTTAATGAGAACTTCTCGCATCGAAAAGATGTGAAACAAAATTTTCTATCGTTTCTCGAAAAGTGAGAAAAAACTGTGTCTGTAGCTCATGACGAAAACTATCAAAAGAGATTACATTGCTACTTTATAAATATCATAACATTGCACCCGAAGCCGATGTAAGATTGCCACATTTTTATTCGTGAGTTTTTTTGACAGTTCAAAGCGGGAATTTTTCTCACAATAATGTTACAGACACACTTTTTCTGTAAATTGGCGAGTAATTTCCTTACGTGACAGCTAGTATTCGTCAAAAAAGTTACAGACACAGTTTAGTGAGAAAAACAGCTGTTTGTTTCAGTATATGACATTTTTTGTTAATTTCACACATTTCAATCGAAAAGTTTCTCGACGCGAGAGTTACAGAACATGGGCACAGTTCTGGTTTTTATGACGAGTACAAACCAACAAAAATAAGAAAGCAAAAATTAATTGTTCGAATATAAACAGTACCGAAATATATACTTATTTCGATTCTGCTAATAACTAGATTTAAATATCGCTCACGCACTGGTCTGTTTAAATATTAGCGTATTTCCACAGGAATGCAATGGTTTAATTCACCTGTTGTGTTTCTATAATGTTATGTTGATTTTTACAAAGCTCAGTGTTTGGTTCGGTACGATACGTTTAGGACTGTTTTGTTCACTGTCCATTAATGACTTTAATTTGTGAAAAACAAGAGGACCTATATTAAAGCAGGGTACTATTTCAAGGGTACTAATAGGTAAATACGTTGAACTACAACTTTTTTTACTTTAAACTTGTACACACAAAAAAATTTCAAGTTTTATTAGGCATGTCCATAATAAATCGATTTAATTAAGATTAAAATTAATTATTGCCAAACTTTTGATAAAAATAAAAAACAATTTTAAAAAGCCCAATAATCAATTTTAGTATAAAATCGCATACGTAAATTCGACTGCAAAATAAATCGATTTAATTAAGATTAAAATTAATTATTGCCAAACTTTTGATAAAAATAAAAAAAAAAAAAACAATTTTAAAAAGCCCAATAATCAATTTTAGTATAAAATCGCATACGTAAATTCGACTGCAAAAAATCAATTTTTTTTACCACAAAATCGATTTTCGATTGGAATCACAACTGTGTAAATCTGTTTTATCAAACCACATGTATTTCCTGCAACCAATTTTTTGTCGCAATAAGTCAAAAAGGCAGTTTTGCGGTTGTTTTGTATGGTGTGGATTTTTTTCATAAGCACTAATGTTGTTTTCTTTTCTGTTGGTGCGGTTTCAGCATAACAAATTCATTGTATTAAATACAACAAATTAAAAAAGATAAAAAAAATCACAAATCAAAGTTCTTAGAATTCTAGAATTCTTCATAGTATTATGGTATCAACAAGTAATCCGTCTGAGTTTTAAAAGGTACTACACCAAGTCAAATCGAGATATATTTACATAAGTATATTGTTCTACATTATTCAAACAGTTTAAATAAGTGATGTTGAAAACGAGTTACCCTAGAGGGAAGCGAACTGACACCAAAGTAGTCCCGTGATACCTATCACTTTTACATGGGGTTGTCATTGGAGGGGGTCAATTGACACCATTTTACCAGTCACAGGTCTATTATCCATGAACGTACTTAGTGGCAGTCCCTAAAATTAGGTATTATTTCAATACAATGTAGTATTATTTCAATAAAACAAGTCCTAGAATTAAATTCAAGAACCAAATTTAAGAAAGTACCAAAAAATGTGTCACAGCACCGGTGAAGACTGTACTGTAATTGATTACTTTTTCTACCTTTTTGTTCTTCATAAACCAGTTAAGGGATTGGTTCTTCTTTCACTGGTCATGAGTCCTTTCTTTTTGTACTTGTTCTGTTTTCACAAATCCCAGGACCAGTCTGTTGGACCAATTGACACAAATTTCCCGCAGGGTAATGTTGAATACCGAAAATCTATAACTTGCTAAAGGTATACGACGCCAAGCCATGAAACCCAAAATGCGTGAAAGGCAGACAAACAAGGTTGGACTTATTGGACTTCACCCATGGCTCTCTGATGTTGTATAAACATCATTGCTATTAATACAAACATTTACATGTTTCGCAACAGAGTTTTTCTCATTTTAGGCCATTTTGAATGCATATTTTGTACAGCATTCATTGTACAAAAAACACCATCTACATTTGAATATTGAGGTGACAAAATTTGAATATCAAAATTTGCTAATGCCTCAAAAGAATTAATGTTAATATCATCATTATTAGCCCTTCTCCCATTTTTTTGTATTAAAATTCAATTGTAAAAATGGGAAAAAGCTCCCGGGGAATTATAACAGCTGTATAACAAATAACTTCAGCCCAAATCTAACATTTAGCGTCAACTTTAATATTATCAAATTGGCCATCCCATTTAATACTAGATACAATTTCTGCATCGGATTTTTAAAATAGAATAAAACATTTATAATATTGATGTTGGGTAACATTTCATAGTTGGAAGTCAATCTGCGTTGTATCTTTTTAACTTATTTTCTTGTAAATTGATAGCAATTTTTTGATACCTCTCTTTTTGTTTCACCGCCAATGTGCTATAGCACACAAGCTTCATCAAAACTGTAACCTAAACAACAAAAATGCTAAGAAAAGTTTTCACTATCACCTGTTAAAAACTCGTTCTCGCTTCAGGTTTAGTTATTTTTGTAAATTATAATCCTTTTTCTTCGACCTTTTTTATTAAATTTTATACTTTATTAAATTATTTAAGCTTAAGGTCTCTTTTTAAAAAAATTAATTAAAATGTTTTTATTCGATATTTCGATTTCCGTTGGAAATCTTCTTCAGAAAGATTAGAAAACTCGAATATATATGATAAAGGGAAATACAGAATGGCACATAAGGTGATTAATAATGTAGGGAGACTATTCACAAAAACTAAGGATAGATTACTAAAGTCAGATAGGTCGAATTTAGTTTATAAGATTCATTGTGGTGGCAATGATAATGAACAATGTAGGAAAATATATGTAGGAACAACTGGGACAAAACTGAAAATTAGATTAGCTGGACATAAACATGACCAAAAATATAGGAATTATAATTCAGCCCATGGAACGGCGTTATCAACTCATTGTAGGGATTTTAATCATTATCCTGATTTTGAAAACACATCAATTTTGAATACAGAAAATTTTAAGAAACGTAGATATATGTTAGAAATGTTGCAGATAAATAATGTTCCATTTGAGAAAAGGATTAATTTTAAAAAAGATACTGAGGGCTTAGCTCAAATTTATAGACATTTATTGAATAAAAATAAATAGGTTGATGTAAGGGATAATTATAAATAGGTATTTGTCCTTGATTGTTTATGAAATAAATTTCAGATGGCATAGCTTATTATTGACGGAAAGGGAAATTAAAATAGGTTTTAGGCTTTTAATAAATTTAAAATTTTGTTTTCCTTTTTTGTTTGTTTGTCTTTTTGTTTAAATTTTGTAGAATGGAATTTTAAATTTATTATGATAATTTTGTTTTTTGAAATTTTAAAATTTATTTTTCCATATTTTATTTTTCCATTTATTGTCAAATTTTATTTTATCTTAAAAAAAATTTCCTGAAGAAGATTTCCAACGGAAATCGAAATATCGAATAAAAACATTTTAATTAATTTTTTAAAAAAGAGACCTTAAGCTTAAATAATTTAATAAAGTATAAAAGTTATTTTTGTAAGTAAAATATTTAAAAAGCTTTGTAACTCATTAAATAATTAAGTTTGGCTGGCATACTTAGATTAATGTCAATTTTACACGCTGCACATCCTTAAGACTTTTGAATGAATTACAAAAAAAATTAAATTATAAAAAATTAAAAAAAATGAGAAAATCGAATTTGTAAAAATTCAGGTTAAGATATCTCAGAGAAGGAACAAGATATCACAAACTTTACTCGTTTTAAAGGCAATTGGTAGGCCTTTCAGCAGGCATATTAGGTTTTATAAATAGAGATTAATTTCCTTTGGAAAAGAATTCCGATCCATGGGTTAAAAATTTGTTGGCCTGTGTTAATATTGATTTTGTAACGTTTTTCGCTTGTCATTTAACAATATAAAAGTGTTGTTACATCCGTTTGCATTTAAGGTGACGATATACATATATACATACTTAATTATAAAATTGCAAAACATTTTTTTATTAAACGAAATAAAAACCATTATATTTTGGAAATTATTAAATTAAAAAAAAAACAAAAAAATCTAAAGAAATCTTTTATTTTTGTACGATTTTCTTAAAATATTTTTCATATCTTTACAGATTTTAATGAAAACTATGCCCACTTCCATGTTTCGTTTACTGACGGGTCAAGAAACGCCTATTTATATCTAAATCTAGAATTATATTTTTATTAAGCTTTCAGACCTCTAACAAACTCATTATTAATACTAGTATTACTCAACGGATTATTAACATAATAATACAATTCGCATTTCACTTTATTTGTTATTTATAATTTCATGCAAATTTCCCACAACTTTATAAGAGAAAAATATCTAAATTAATAAACTACACATTAACTTACATCTTAAGCGGCAGCAGTTAGATATAAAATTATATAATTACGATTCAGAAAAACGTTTACAATTCTAAGCTTTAAACAAAAAATGAGGCCAATATATTTTGGCTCATAAGCTAAATTTAAAAACTATTTAAACGTAATTAAACATTTTTCTTATTTTGTTAAAAAATTTTTCATTTAAAATGAATAAAAGTTGCAAACAATCTTAAATAAGAACGTTTTTAGAAAATATTACTTTAAACTAAAAACAAACACTCTTTTTTTATAACGAAAAAAAAGAAAGACTGATAAAAATTTTGGTTTGGTTATTAAATAAAAAACTATTATTTTCTTAAAAACTTAAAAAACTTGCATAGAATTTTATGATTTTCTTAAAATTTTTACGAAAATACTCATTTATGGTTCAACTTAACTGCTGCTAAATTGCATTTAGCTTAAACAAAGTTTATATGAAATTATAGAAATTAACAAAGCAAAAAAAAAAAAAAAAAAAAAAAAAAGAAAAAAAATTCGATTGTTACCATTTTTCTTACCATATGAAGAAGTATTGAAATTAATCTCTTAATGTAACAAAAAAACCTAAAGAAATTATTCTATTAACTTAATAATAATTATAGCATGTTATTAGTTTAACTCTTAACAAAATTTAGTGCCATTTTATTCCATTAAATCAAATATTATTCTTCATTTTAAGTTGTTATTTAAATATTTAAGTTATATATTATTTTGTCTAATTACAATTTTTTTTGCAATATTTGATAAAGAATTATGAATTTATTAGCGATTTTAACGTTTTTTATACATTAGAAAATTTTGTAATTACATACTAACAAAATTATTTGCTAAGGGTTTCATTACAAGTCTTAGAATTATTATTTGATCACATTCAAAAGAAAATAATAATAAAAAAAACACAGAACCGAAACTGACAGCAATAAGAGTGAGTTGCGAAATTTTAGGTGCGCTCGAGTACTTTTACAGTAAATGAATAATTACTGGGTAAATTGAAAACTTTACTCTCAAAAAAGTGGTTGCACAAACGAGAACAGAAATTTTGTAAAAATTCCAAAAATTTTGAAAACAGCTGATGAATAATAAATGTAGTGTTGAAAAATGTTTAAATTTTTGACTACTAAAGCCATTTTCTTATCGGTACTCCATTAAATGCTTTTTATAACACAAACATTTTACAAAAATACAAACAAATTATTTTACGTAATCTTTCCAATTTTTTTTTTTTTTTTTTTTGTTTATTTGAAAGATGATGTGACTGAAGTGCAAATATCTTTAAACATTTTAAACGGATTATGTATTTCTTTCTTTTTAGTGAAAGGCTATAAAATTTCTGTTTTACTTTTGACAATTCTGACTTCATATTCGGATTCACATTAAAAAGTGTTACATGTATATAGTGTAACATATATAGTGTAATATCTCAGAAAAGAAATCGTCACAAGTTTTAACCTACAGCAATATATTCTTATAGGTTTCATATTCATTTTAATGTTCATCTTTGATATTCACTTCAAAAGTTTCTAAATCAGTGGAGGTTCAAAAAGGTTAAATCATAGAAAAGTTAAGTATATGGAAAAGTTAAGCAGCCTTTATTCACCACACGTGATTTTTTGTCAATTTTTGTTTGTTTTGTTTTTCTGTTTCTTAGATCATTTAAACTTCTTATATTTCAATCCTCAATACATATTTATATAAATAAAACAAATGCGTGTAGCAATTACCGTTATAATTTTTTTTGCGAGTTTTAGATACAAACCTAATCTTGCATAATGTGTTTCCTCTTATCAGTTGGATGTAAAAGAAAACAGTCGTGGTAACTCTTAGATAACTGTAAAACGTAAGGAATTTTTGTTTAGTTAATACCTTTCTGCTTTTGTTAAGCTAATTGAGGAGGTCCATAACAAAACGCAATAATTACATGAATAAATACTATGGTTCGGACCAAAACGCAATAATTCCAAATTTGCTATCTAAATAACTTTAAAACAAACTGTCAGATAAAATAATAAATTTGTGATTAATATTATTTTTTGTAGACAATAACACCTCAATAATTGTTTATTAAAAAAATTATGTGCTTCTTACTTAAATTAAATTTTGTCGTTTATACAAAAAAATGTTATGGTGTAATTATTGCGTTTTGTTATTGACCTCCTCAATTATTTTTCATGTTAAAAAAAAAACAAATATATATATTAGGGGTATAACATATTCCCATTTTGTGCAAATATCAAAATGGCCCTAGCATAGTGTCGAATAGTCCATTGAAAACTATTAAAAAAAATTATATTAGTTTTTTCGCGGTTTTCAAAAAAGGTCACCCACAAAACGCGATAAAGTTGGAAAATTATTTTTTTTATTATTTTCATCTGTACTTATACATTTAGCCAAAAACTTTAGCAAAACAACACGCACATTAAATTTGAAATTCATGGCGTTTAATAATTAAGAAACTTTTTTTCGTTTATTAATAAAATATTTAAAATTTTTTTATTAAATTTTTTTCATTAGGGATTTTAGAAAATTGCTTTTGTGGGTGAGGTTTTTATTTTCAAACGACCCAAACAAATTGTTTTCGTAAATAACACATTATTCGCTATCGCGTAGTGCTAGGGTCAAAATATGGTTATTCCCCTAATGTATATATGTTTGTATGAACATATAATTCTAATTTACAATAAAAATAAATAAACAATGTATAAATACACATATAACCACATTAATTTTTCATCCCACGGAAAAGTTCACCACCACCAAAACAAACTACTTAACTTGTTCGAGCCTCCGCTGTAATTAAAATTTTTGTGATCCTATTTACACAAGCATTTGTGAAACAAAAGTAACTTTGCTTGAAATTTAAGATTTTAAAATGTAACCCTTGTTTTTTTGTTAAAAAATAAACGAAATAGTTTCTTTTATATTTAACAAAATTTATTTTAATATTTTTTATACCAAAAACTTAATATTAAAAAAAAACAATTTTTGTAATGTACATTTTTATCATGCATTTGCTGCTATTAAAGGAAAATTAATTGTAACTTTATGTGTGAGTTTAAAATCTTGTTTTGGGAACTTTTTCTAAAACAAAGAATTAGTGTTCAGATTACATTTAGTGTTTTCATTTACATTTATTCGAGCTTAAGGTCAGAAATAAATAAAAATAAATATTTTCTACAATTACTGAACTTAAGTTCGAACAAAAGGAAATTAAAAACATGTAATAGTTTATGATAAAATGTTTTTTAAATCAAAATCTAATTAACAAGATTTTGTTTAAATGTGCTTAATTCCCATTTCATACTATTGATAAACTGAAATTTATTGTTGATGGGATAAGCTATTCCTATGCGCATTTCACTGGTTGCTTAGGCCAGATCATCAGGAAACTTCATCCAAAGATTTTAGAAAAACTAAAGATATTATACAAATAAAACTGTTAAGCGAATAAGAGTTATAAACACCAGTTTTACTTGTAACAATATCAAAGCTTAAACAAAAACAACAACAATAAACAGTGAGTTTATCTTTTCTTACAGTTCCGACTACAATTGGTTGATTTTTTGTCAACTCTAAATAAGTTAAGGGTAACACACATACTATCACATTTATGCTTGTGCGGGAAGCAGCAGACAACTAATGACGCTCGCCAACAAGTGCTGATCTGCAACTGATTGAAATAACTTTGACGAAATTCCAACAAAGCAACAGCCGAACGTACATTGATTGTCACAGACCACACGAAGAAGTTTATAGTGTACATGTGTCGACGTCACACAATCAGCATTTATATTCCTATGCACGCTTCCATACATACGATTTGCAAAAGTGCCCTTCACTGCTCTAAATGTACTCTAAATTTCTTTTGCAATAGTTGATAGCTTTGATCCTCTTTTCAATCTGCGCTCTTGAAAGATACATCATATATTAAGTTCCTGCGAACACGGCTAGTTCCTCGGTAAGCCTACCACATCCATCTTATAAATCTTACTTCAGACTTACTGAATTTTTAACAATCGAAGTAAAGGTTTCACACACATCTTTCCTTAGGGAGGACATAATCCATTTTCTTGTAGGCAAGTGGTCTGCTTTCCTTTGCTTTTGTCATTGACATGACATTTGTAAACTTAACAATAATAAAAGGTTTTGTTTAATAACAACTTAACTCGGCTGTTTAGTTACTACCTTTGTTTCTTTATTTTTTTTTTTTTTTAGAAAATACATTTTTAGGCAATGAAAGTGAAAAAGTATGAAAACGACATAAACGAAATTGTTGTATGTACTAACTACATAAATAAATCGTCAGTCCTTACTTAATATTTTTGTGTAGTATCCAGTTTCCTGATCGTTTTATTAATATGAACTTAGTTTCTTTAAATGTCAGAATTCTATGTAAAAAATGTCTCTCTCGAATGCATAAACCTTTTGAATGTGCCTTGATAGAATCAATTTAATATGTATGTATGTATTTTTCTTTTAAAATTGTGGTAGAACAAATCAGGAGTTAAGACCGAAACTTAATAAAAACAGACTCTTAAGTAGCAGGAGCTGTTTTGCATATTTATCACATTTTCCTATCATAACTGTGTATTGAAGGGATACCCCATGGACCTTTTTTGGTCAATAAGTCTGGATTCACACTTTGAAAGTTTTCTTTCAGAAAGTCTGTGTTTATTGGTGAGAGGGCAGAAAAAAATAGCCTGGGGGGTAACTGCGTATTTCGATTCGAAAAAAATCATTTACGGATTCGAACAATTTGTACTGTGTATTACGATGTTCGCAATCGTTCGATTTGATTAAAACTTTTTGTTCGTAACAGAGAGTGGCTGTTAAGAAAGGGATTTTTTGTTTTCGATAAAGTATACAAAACGTCCGTTTATTCGAAACAAATATTACGAAAATCCTTAATAAACAGTGCAAATTGTTCGAATTCGTAAATCATTTCTTTCGAATCGAAATACGCAGTTACCCCCCTGTTCTCTTCCTCTTTTACCTATAAAGTCAGACTTTCTGAAAGAATACTTTTAAAGTCTAAAACCAGACTAAGTAAAGGTGTAAAGTTATGTTCAAACTTAACAAATATTTGACGAACAAATCCGAAAAACGTGACCAACAAATTGATCAACTGCATATTAGTTTTCTGTTTAACAATTTAAATTGATTAACTAAACATTTTTTTTTAATTCGTTATAAAATTTTATTAAAAAAATTCCTAATGCTGTTTGATCTAGAAAGCGTGATTACGTGTCGTGCGTCAAATATTTATTAGGTGTGACCATAGCTTAAGATTACTCATATCAATATTACCAACTCACCTAGTAGTAACGATGGACCGCTATTGGTTGATTTCAAAACTAAATTATCCAGTTTTTTGTAAAGAAATTACAAGCTCAAACATAATTTTACTATTAACAACATTCCAAACATTCTAAAATAGCTTAGTGGCCATTATTACGAGTAATTTTATAAATTAACAAATATATATTAAAAAAACCATTAATTAGTTAGCAAAAAATAAAAATTAAAAGCATTTAATTATTAAGTAATTTAAAATAAATTTCCCGTAAAGTAATTAGTAAAACAACAAACATAAATACTTACTTGCAACAAATCCAACATTTAATAGATGAAACAAAAAATTAAAAAAAAAAATATTTTTTTTGTAAGCAATCAAAACAAAAACCAACCAACCAGAAAGTCAATCATTTGCAATTTAAACACACCTATTTTTTTTAATACATAAATGTAAAAAAAATTACAAATATATTTATTATAAAACCGAAAGACAGATACAAAAATAATAAAAAAAATAAACTAAAACAATAAATATTTTATTAAAATAAAAAAAAAAAAAATTAAATTAAAAAATAATTATTACTAAAAGAGCTTATTTTTCATATTTTAAATAAATAAAAATGCTAAAAGGGAAAAGGAAATAATTTTTGATACGCTCATATGCCATATAAAAACCAACACACAACACTCTGTTAAAAAAAAATATATTTAAAAAAAGTATTTATTAAAAAGAAATATACATATATATATATATTTTATAGCTTTGATTGAGTTTTGTGGTCAAACAAAAATTAATATTGAAAATTTGCAATGGAAAATTGATAAATATAAGTTGCATTCACCTATTGTTTAATAATTATTTCAGTTAGTTTTTCTTTTTGTAATTAAAAAAAAAAAAAAAAATAGTAAATTATATTGTAAAAAACACAAAATATCATTAAAGCTAATAAAATATATAATAACAGAAATTATGTAAATTCATTTAAAAATTAAAAACAAATACAATAAATAACTAATTTATAAAATAATAATTATTATTACAAAAACGAATATCACAAACTTCATTCAGTAATAAAAACGACTAATAAAGCGACACAAAATAAACAATAAATTATTAAAAAAAAAAATTTTAAAGCGCAGCTTTTATGACTAAAACGAAATAAAAAAATTAAAGCCAAAAAAAAAAAACTAATTACAATATTCGGCAAATTAATAAAAAACAAAGTTGTTTTATTTTGACTCAATATTTAAGTATAGCGGCCATTTTACATTCAAAAATTTTAATATTATTATTGAACTTCTTAAGACGGTAACTCTTCCAAAGGTTTTTACAGTTACAGTTTAAAAGTCCATTTTTTGTTAAGTTTAACTTCGTATAACTCGCAAACCGTGAAGTGATTATGAACGAAAGCTTTTGTAGATTCTACACCACCATCGACAGCTAACTCAGATTATTGCCAACTATTTTCTTTAAATGTCTATAACTTTCGAACCGCAAACAAATTTTTCACTATATAATCGATTGGGATCTTGGCTATACGACGGTCAAACTTTAGTCCCCCAGGTGGACCGCATTAACGCTTAAAAATTGTGATTTATGTGTTAAACCTATAATTCTCATTCTGTTTACAAAGGAATTAAAATTTTCAGCCTGAATATGAATTCCCCGAACCTGTTTTATAAATGTGCCAAATATTGGACATGGATCTTTGAAATAGTGGGTGTTTTAGTGTGAAAGTCATTCGGTTATTTAAGGTAAAGTTTGAGTTCGTATAACTTAAAAACGGTGCGGAATATCGGAATGAAATTTTTTGCAGATGCTAGGTGTTATTTGTACCTATATTATCCATAACAAAAGTCCTCATAAATATTGCTCTGAGACTTTATAACTAAAGTTTTATACTTTACGCCCACAAATAGTCCTTGTTAGTGGGCGTGGCACAATTTGTTTCCTTGAAAACGATTCCCTGTTTCATTATCTATCTACGCACCAAATTTCATTTATTTCCCTTTATCAGGACCAGAGTTATTAATTAAAACGCAAAATAGTTTTTAAGCCTCAAAAATGAAAAAAATAAAAAAAATAAAAATGCATTTTTTTTGTAAAATACCAGGTCAACAGAACTTTTCAGTAGGTGGATTATTGTTAACTATTTTCTTTAAAAAGCCATATTTTTCGAACCGCTAAAGTTATTTGAACAAATGTTTCACTATATGACAGATTGGTATCTTGGCTATACGGCGGTCAACCTTTGGCCCCCCAGGTCGACCGCATTAACGCTTAAAAATTGTGATTTATGTTTTAAACCTATAATTCTCATTCTGTTTACAAAGGAATTAAAATTTTCAGCCTGAATATGAATTCCCCGAACCTGTTTTATACATGTGCCAAATATTGGACATGGATCTTTGAAATAGTGGGTGTTTTAGTGTGAAAGTCATTCGGTTATTTAAGGTGAAGTTTGACTTCGTATAACTTAAAAACGGTGCGGAATATCGAAATGAAATTTTTTGCAGGTGCTAGGGGTTACCTTAACTTATATCATCCATAACAAAAGTCCTCATAAATATTGCTCTGAGATTTTATAACTAAAGTTTTATACTTTACGCCCACAAATAGTCCTTGTTAGTGGGCGTGGCACAATTTGTTTCCTTGAAAACGATTCCCTGTTTCATTATCTATCTACGCACCAAATTTCATTCATTTCCCTTTAACAGGAACAGAGTTATTAATTAAAACGCAAAATAGTTTTTAAGCCTCAAAAATCGAAAAAATAAAAATGCATTTTTTTTGTAAAATACCAGGTCAACAGAACTTTTCAGTAGGTGGATTATTGTTAACTATTTTCTTTAAAAAGCCATAACTTTCGAACCGCTAAAGTTATTTGAACAAATGTTTCACTATATGACAGATTGGTATCTTGGCTATACGGCGGTCAACCTTTGGCCCCCCAGGTCGACCGCATTAACGCTTAAAAATTGTGATTTATGTGTTAAGCCTATAATTCTCATTCTGTTTACAAAGGAATTAAAATTTTCAGCCTGAATATGAATTCCCCGAACCTGTTTTATACATGTGCCAAATATTGGACATGGATCTTTGAAATAGTGGGTGTTTTAGTGTGAAAGTCATTCGGTTATTTAAGGTGAAGTTTGACTTCGTATAACTTAAAAACGGTGCGGAATATCGAAATGAAATTTTTTGCAGGTGCTAGGGGTTACCTTAACTTATATCATCCATAACAAAAGTCCTCATAAATATTGCTCTGAGACTTTATAACTAAAGTTTTATACTTTACGCCCACAAATAGTCCTTGTTAGTGGGCGTGGCACAATTTGTTTCCTTGGAAACGATTCCCTGTTTCATTATCTATCTACGCACCAAATTTCATTTATTTCCCTTTATCAGGACCAGAGTTATTAATTAAAACGCAAAATAGTTTTTAAGCCTCAAAAATGAAAAAAATAAAAAAAATAAAAATGCATTTTTTTTGTAAAATACCAGGTCAACAGAACTTTTCAGTAGGTGGATTATTGTTAACTATTTTCTTTAAAAAGCCATAACTTTCGAACCGCTAAAGTTATTTGAACAAATGTTTCACTATATGACAGATTGGTATCTTGGCTATACGGCGGTCAACCTTTGGCCCCCCAGGTCGAACGCATTAACGCTTAAAAATTGTGATTTATGTGTTAAACCTATAATTCTCATTCTGTTTACAAAGGAATTAAAATTTTCAGCCTGAATATGAATTCCCCGAACCTGTTTTATACATGTGCCAAATATTGGACATGGATCTTTGAAATAGTGGGTGTTTTAGTGTGAAAGTCATTCGGTTATTTAAGGTGAAGTTTGACTTCGTATAACTTAAAAACGGTGCGGAATATCGGAATGAAATTTTTTGCAGACGCTAGGTGTTATTTGTATTTATATTATCCATAACAAAAGTCCTCATAAATATTGCTCTGAGACTTTATAACTAAAGTTTTAAACTTTACGCCCACAAATAGTCCTTGTTAGTGGGCGTGGCACGATTTGTTTCCTTGAAAACGATTCCCTGTTTCATTATCTATCTACGCACCAAATTTCATTTATTTCCCTTTATCAGGACCAGAGTTATTAATTAAAACGCAAAATAGTTTTTAAGCCTCAAAAATGAAAAAAATAAAAAAAATAAAAATGCATTTTTTTTGTAAAATACCAGGTCAACAGAACTTTTCAGTAGGTGGATTATTGTTAACTATTTTCTTTAAAAAGCCATAACTTTCGAACCGCTAAAGTTATTTGAACAAATGTTTCACTATATGACAGATTGGTATCTTGGCTATACGGCGGTCAACCTTTGGCCCTCCAGGTCGACCGCATTAACGCTTAAAAATTGTGATTTATGTGTTAAACCTATAATTCTCATTCTGTTTACAAAGGAATTAAAATTTTCAGCCTGAATATGAATTCCCCGAACCTGTTTTATACATGTGCCAAATATTGGACATGGATCTTTGAAATAGTGGGTGTTTTAGTGTGAAAGTCATTCGGTTATTTAAGGTGAAGTTTGACTTCGTATAACTTAAAAACGGTGCGGAATATCGAAATGAAATTTTTTGCAGGTGCTAGGGGTTACCTTAACTTATATCATCCATAACAAAAGTCCTCATAAATATTGCTCTGAGACTTTATAACTAAAGTTTTATACTTTACGCCCACAAATAGTCCTTGTTAGTGGGCGTGGCACAATTTGTTTCCTTGAAAACGATTCCCTGTTTCATTATCTATCTACGCACCAAATTTTATTTATTTCCCTTTAACAGGACCAGAGTTATTAATTAAAACGCAAAATAGTTTTTAAGCCTCAAAAATGAAAAAAATAAAAAAAATAAAAATGCATTTTTTTTGTAAAATACCAGGTCAACAGAACTTTTCAGTAGGTGGATTATTGTTAACTATTTTCTTTAAAAAGCCATAACTTTCGAACCGCTAAAGTTATTTGAACAAATGTTTCACTATATGACAGATTGGTATCTTGGCTATACGGCGGTCAACCTTTGGCCCCCCAGGTCGAACGCATTAACGCTTAAAAATTGTGATTTATGTGTTAAACCTATAATTCTCATTCTGTTTACAAAGGAATTAAAATTTTCAGCCTGAATATGAATTCCCCGAACCTGTTTTATAAATGTGCCAAATATTGGACATGGATCTTTGAAATAGTGGGTGTTTTAGTGTGAAAGTCATTCGGTTATTTAAGGTGAAGTTTGACTTCGTATAACTTAAAAACGGTGCGGAATATCGGAATGAAATTTTTTGCAGACGCTAGGTGTTGTTTGTATTTATATTATCCATAACAAAAGTCCTCATAAATATTGCTCTGAGACTTTATAACTAAAGTTTTAAACTTTACGCCCACAAATAGTCCTTGTTAGTGGGCGTGGCACGATTTGTTTCCTTGAAAACGATTCCCTGTTTCATTATCTATCTACGCACCAAATTTCATTTATTTCCCTTTATCAGGACCAGAGTTATTAATTAAAACGCAAAATAGTTTTTAAGCCTCAAAAATGAAAAAAATAAAAAAAATAAAAATGCATTTTTTTTGTAAAATACCAGGTCAACAGAACTTTTCAGTAGGTGGATTATTGTTAACTATTTTCTTTAAAAAGCCATAACTTTCGAACCGCTAAAGTTATTTGAACAAATGTTTCACTATATGACAGATTGGTATCTTGGCTATAGGGCGGTCAACCTTTGGCCCCCCAGGTCGACCGCATTAACGCTTAAAAATTGTGATTTATCTGTAAAACCTATAATTATTCTCATTCTGTTTACGAAGGAAATAAAATTTTCAGCCTGAAAATGAATTCCCGGAACCTGTTTTATAAATGTGCCAAATATTGGACATGGATCTTCGAAATAGTGGTTGTTTTAGTGTGAAAGTCAATAGGTTATTTTTGTGGAAGTTTGACTTCGTATAACTTAAAAACGGTGCGGAATATCGGAATGAAATTTTTTGCAGACGCTAGGTGTTATTTGAATTTATATTATCCATAACAAAAGTCCTCATAAATATTGCTCTGAGACTTTATAACTAAAGTTTTATACTTTACGCCCACAAATAGTCCTTGTTAGTGGGCGTGGCACAATTTGTTTCCTTGAAAACGATTCCCTGTTTCATTATCTATCTACGCACCAAATTTCATTTATTTCCCTTTAACAGGACCAGAGTTATTAATTAAAACGCAAAATAGTTTTTAAGCCTCAAAAATGAAAAAAATAAAAAAAATAAAAATGCATTTTTTTTGTAAAATACCAGGTCAACAGAACTTTTCAGTAGGTGGATTATTGTTAACTATTTTCTTTAAAAAGCCATAACTTTCGAACCGCTAAAGTTATTTGAACAAATGTTTCACTATATGACAGATTGGTATCTTGGCTATACGGCGGTCAACCTTTGGCCCCCCAGGTCGACCGCATTAACGCTTAAAAATTGTGATTTATGTGTTAAGCCTATAATTCTCATTCTGTTTACAAAGGAATTAAAATTTTCAGCCTGAATATGAATTCCCCGAACCTGTTTTATATATGTGCCAAATATTGGACATGGATCTTTGAAATAGTGGGTGTTTTAGTGTGAAAGTCATTCGGTTATTTTAGGTGAAGGTTGTCTTCGTATAACTTAAAAACGGTGCGGTATATCGAATTTTTCAGGTGATAGGGGTTATTACATTCGGATCGTTCCCAATAGCAGTTGCTATTTGTTGCGACAACAAAAGTGTTGCTGCAGTAACCGTTTTACCATAAGAACTTGGCGTTGCCCCAAATACAATTCGGCAAATGCAAAAACAATTTTTTTCATTTTTAAATTTTATTTTTATTTATAAAGAATATAGATTCAAAAAACGGAATTTTTTTTATTTTATTTGCACAACCGTGCTACAATTATTGTTTAATTGTTAAATAATTTCAAATTACGCATGCAAACAATAATTATGTTCTTTGTTCTTACTGCTGTTTTTAAATTTAATAAAATTATTCGAAACATTTACAATATTTTTTTTAGAATTTAATTTCATATTAACGTATGCGGAATAAATTATGGATTGATACGAAATAAAAAATTGTAATCAATTATAAAAATAAAAGTTAATATACAACTGTAAAAATACACAATTTAAACTTATGTTACAAAAAGATATCTACGCATAACCTCTTGAGTCCTCTTTGTGTTTATTTTCTATAGCATCCATTTAATTTTTATGATAAAACCGTCAGGTTACTTCATCAATTTCCCCTTTTAGAGATATTTCTTTTTAAATTCGCCTAAATTGGTCTCCATTCATGACCTTCCATTGTAAAGTAGTTCTCATCATCTATGCTACCATTAATGGCGAGCCTGCATCAAAAAAAAAAATGCGTAACAAAGCCCTAATTAGATGTTGGATGAAAACTGACTGTTTTTTTTTTTTTTTTTTTTTTTGGAGATATAGGGATAGTACCATCACTTTTTCATATTTTGTTTGATTTTTGCACTGATGGTCGAAAATTAGTCCAAATTTCATTCCTCATACGATATAATCATATAAATATATAGATCACTTGTGAATTACAGATTTATCACTAAAATCAGAAGCATTATGTTGATTCCGATTAAGTCAGTCTTGTGTAGTAACTAGTATTTTTAATACCGACTCTTCTGTAGTACAACCAGTGGTATCTGCAACTCCTATAAATAAGATAAAAAAGAACATTTTATAAATAAAGAATTCAGGCTAAAGGCATTATATTTTTTGCGTATACAATTTTTATTTAAAAATTAACAGTCTAATTTATAAACGCATCATTGCAGCTTTATAAGTCATTAATAAGCAAAAGTCGAAAAAAGAGTATTTATAAATGTTTAATAGCCTATTAAACGTTTAATAAACATATCAAAAATTTGAAATATTTATTGTAGCCTTTACCCTACTTTAAGCGTTTAATAAGTTGACATTTCAATGTTTGTTAAAATAAAATTTTAATAATTGCACGAAAAATTAAACATTTTTGTCTTTTTATTTATTTTAATAAAAAAGTTTAATACGCATAAAATTTTTTTCTCTAGAAAAACGATAACTAGTGTTTGAATTAATTTTAAATATAAACTGCTCGATAGATTTTTTTGCTAAAATAATGTGGGTCGCTAGATATGTTTTCTGTTGAAACTTAAAGTCGTTATAACTTTTTGCATAAAATATAAAAAGCTATTAAGATTTATTTCAAATATTGCAAACCTTTTTTAACCATTCATTACACTTATATTTTAAAATGTCTTTCAAATAGGTAAAGTATTTGTTAAAGCAAACACAAAGTAGAAACCACATAGTGTATCGTCTGTTAGTTACTTGTTTGCCGCACGGAACAAAAATGTTTTGTTCTACATGCTTTGAATGGAACATGCAGCACAGCAATTACAACCAATAATATTTTAAATTTTGCATCAAAAATTTGCTTCATAGCACATAAAGTGACGAAAGAAGCAAAACAATGTTTAGAGAACTGTAAAATTAAAGATATCAGGCAATGCTAGAACTCAAAGTCTCTTAATATATTCGAGCTATCAAAAAAGGGATTAAATGTTAAAAAAAGAGGGCGCTATTATTGTTATATAGAATTGATTTAAAACTATTTTTTTGTAAAAATGTGTCCACCAGAAACCTCCCGACGAAATTAAATTTATAACTTTATAAATTTATTTCAGCAATTACCAAAAAAGCGCTTATAACAAATTAAATTGAAGTTAAAAAAACAATTTGTAGATTTACTGCCGTATTTTAAATGAGTCAACTATTAAACTTGAAAGCGGAGAGTTCAAAGGTATTTTGTTGGGAGACTCAGGATATAAGCTGCAGACTTATTTATTCTCCCCACTATCCAAACCACAGAATAAAAAGGAGAACAAATATAATGCTGCACAGATAAGCAATAGAAACTCTGTTAAACGTTGCTTTGGGGCTTGGAAGCAACGATTTCGCTGCTTGTTAGATGGGTTGACGGTTTATCTGCCAAAAGGGAAAACATTGATTATCGCCCTAGCAGTACTTCACAACATTGCTATTGAGGAAAATGATATTGTTCCAGGTAAAAACATTTTAACCTAAAATATTTTGGCAGTTATATGTGGCTAAAAATGTTTTGTTAAAACTTAGGAGGTTTTATTTTCAAATCATCTGCGTATAAAAAATGTATAATAAAAATTGGTTAAATTATTCATTAAACATAAAGCTGTATAATCTTTTGTGGAACCAACAGAGTTTGAACAGTAAAAATTTGATATTGCTAATAAATGATTTACATATTTCGCTTCTATTTCAATATGTAGTATGTATTTTATTAACAAAAAAAAAAAAAACATAAAATTATTTTAAATATTACGTTTTAAAAAACAGAAATTCATTTTAAATTGAAAACAAAACAGAAATTCACTTAAAATTCGTTCGTTGTATGATCTTGTATTGTTTAATCCCCAGTTGTATGCATCACTATTACAAAAATTACAATTAAAATAACATGTTGTTGCCAACATAAAAATACAAAAGTAATATAAACGTTTAATTGTTAATCCACTCCTATTAAGCGTTTATAAATCTGACTTTTTATTAATGGCTTATAAAACAAAAAGTGTTTGATAACTATTGTAAGCATTAAAGCTGAAACAAGAAATTTTTATAAATTAGACCGTAAAAATATTAGTACTAAAATAAAAAATGTTTAAGAGTAGACCCTATTTGGGAACCATTGGCAATTATGAGCTTTAAATCCATATAAGAGATCTTTGTTTTGAATAATACATATATAGGTAAATACATCCAAATGGATTTTTTCTTAAAATAATTTTAGGAAGCAGGTTTATTTTCATGCGACACATTAGTCCCCATTTACATTGTACGATTTGTCGTTGGAATTCTTACCTTTTAGGTGAGAGAATTAAAAGGGGTACACAAGCGAGTGTACTCTTCGATTTGTTTTGTACGCTCATTCGTTCTCTCATTTGACGAAAAATGTGTTTAAGTCACAATTTACATTCTGGACATTTCTTTGTGTTTATTTAGTTTTATTTGAATTGCAATCAAAGAACTCGAAACGGTTTATTATAAAGGAAACAAACCAAAACGTTAAAGGTGTTAACGTAACAGTATTATAAAATTTATTGCTAACTACCAATATCACATAGCAGTTTATTAAATGCTAATAAGCTTTGCTTTGTATCTGAAAATTGTCATACAGCTTGTGATCCTTTGAATATATCCCAACAAAACTTGAATTTGTATTTTAACAATTATTAAAAACTCAATTTAATTTTTTTTAGTTAGGCTTTCATTAAATTATTTTTTTCTGAAGGTAGAAATTCTACAACATGAAATTTTTATTAAAATTTATTGATAATTTTCTTGACTGCGCTGGGGCTCGAACCTGGGTTGAATTTCCATGTTTCAAGAATCACCACAATCTTCCATCAGAATTCTTTGAGTTCTAACCTCTGCACCACTGCGGTGCCTGCCAGCCAACCGTCAAACATCAATCTTTAGCCAGTGGTACTTTTTTTTTAAATTCCCTAAGCTAAACCCCGCGAAGCTCTGCGATTGTCTGCAGGAAAGAAACTCGAACTTGCAACCCCGGGGCACTGGTAACCACTTTGCGTCGTGGTTACGTTCCAAAAAAACGCGACGCAAAGTGAATAACGATTTTCTATAGCAAACCATGTAAAGATCGAATATAGGTTCCAGGGTTACAAAAATACTACTTTTTATTACATACTTACAAAAAAAAAAAAAAAAAAAAACAAACTAAATTAAAACAAAAAATAAAATGTTCAATTAATTTATAAAAAACCAAATAAAAATTAATCACTGTCTGATGAGTCCATAGTGGCTGTTGCCGTAAGTCGGTTTCTTTCACAAAAATTTGGTTCATGGCATAACGTAATTATGTAGAAGCAAAAGTCATTAACCCATCTTTTAGAAAAAAAACTCATGCACAAAACAACGCAACTTCGAAAATCTAACGACGCACAGTGAAAATTAATACTAATTCAGCGGCGACGCAACTTCGGAAAAACGCAAAACGAAACGACTCAAAGCGAGGTATTGATGTATACATAACATGTTGCTTCCTTTCCTCTCTTTTTTCATATTCTTTCTGTCAAGACTTTGTTATTAAAAACTATTTAAATACAGATTTAATAAAAGATATTTAACTATAACTTTTACAAATGTATAAAGAAGGTATAAAGGAACACTTTTGCTTAAGTAACTTAAAGATTTTATTTTTTTGAGATATGACTATGTTGCAATAAAATAGCGATATGTTATGTTAATTCATAAAAAAATCAGAAGGACTTACAAAGCACGCCGTGTATCGCACACTAAATCATTAACGGGCACAAATCAATTTCCGTAGACCTTTTAGATAGGCCTTGCATAACAGAACTGTTATGTTAAGTCAAACGGTTCTTCTGAAAAGTAATGCTGGGAGACTATCGATATTATCGATAGTCTTAAAATATCGAAAACATCGATAGGAAAAATATCAATATCGATATCTTTATTATTTAAAATACAGCTATGAAGACATCTAACAGCAGCTATACATACACAGTTTTTTGCCGCAAATTTGTACTTGCTATTATTAATTCGAGCAGAATTACAGCAACGAATACAAACAACAATGGAATGGAAAGTGGTATGGATTGCTTAGCTGTGCTTTTTACTACTAATTAAAGGCCTTTAAGTCGAAATTTGTACATGTTTATATAGGGACTGAAATGTCAAATATTTTTGTAATGTTGTAAAAAAATACAAATCCAAATGCAATTGCGAGCATGGGACAAAACAATGAACGACCATTAGAGGATAAGTCCGCTATATTGATTACCTTTTTGGGTTGAGAATCAAAACCCATTTAGAAAATTATTTAAAGTTGTAATAGAATATCTTATAGTCAGTCCCTGCTTCTTCGGTTCCTTAAGAAAGGTACTTATCAATTTTAAAAAAACTGTCATCTGAAATAACGTGCGTATATACATACGTCCCATACGTTCAATAAAGTGATAAAATCAACGAATGTAGCCTGATAAAAACTAGTTAAAGTTTTCCTCCACAAGTACAAACATTCAGTCGATAGTAATATCGATATATCGATAGTGAAATCTTAACTATCGATAGTAGAAAATATCGATAGTATCCCAGCACTACTGAAAAGTTGTTGGTATGTAGCATAGATGGGGGTAGTGCATTCATTTTGCAGTTTGTGACGACCAAAAGTCGGAGCCTCGTTTTTGGGCCACATGCCCTAGACTGCACCCTAATGAATTATTATTATTTATGCTTATTATGAATTATATTGAAATATTATCCCTAGCCTTAGTATTAAATATGAATGTATTATATAATTTAATTTTATTATATTATTACCATGGGTATAAATACCATTATAATTTACTTTGTACTTGTATTGTTATCGCTAATAAGTAAGATTGTATTTGAAATTAACGGACAAATATCGTCCGCCATCTGGTGGCGCGTAGAAAAGATTGGGACACGACAACATACACTTATGAGCAACCCTGATAAATGGTTATTGTGGTATGTGTGTGTAAATGTACGCCGGCAAACAGTATAAAAGCGGAGCACGTACCATTAAACCAGGCAGTCAGTCGGCAGCTGGCAAACGGGTAAGGTCTTATTTAGCTGTGAGAGGTTACACCGCTACAGCTAACTAATATCCAGTGTTCGATTGAAGAGAGGTTACACCTCTTTCATTTGATCCCACTCGTTGCTAGGAAAGATTACAAGAGAAGAGCGGTGTAGACTAAATTCTCTTGGCTTGTTCTCTGACCTTTTTCCCTGACTATCGTGAGACAGCGCTAGAGAGCAGGGTGATACTGCATCTCGAGAGAACAGCGGTGTAGACTGAATTCTCTCGACGTGGAGTAGACCGCCCGAAACGACTGCAAAGCAAGAGAACAGCGGTGTAGACTAAATTCTCTTGGTTTGTCGTCTGCCTTTCCCGTGGCTACGTTGGCCTTTCTGTCGAGCCATCGTATGTGTCGCGTCGCTATCACCGTGTGTGTTGCCGGTCCCGTCCCGAGAGTGTCGTGTACGTCATTTGTGGTCTACGTAGTATTTAATTTGTCGATCATTGCAGTAGACTTTTAAGATTAAGAAGGATTTTAAGATTAAGAGAAATAAATGTATTAAATATACGGTTTATAACGTTTTGTGAAAAGAGCGAGTCCGGTGTTTCATTTCTCTGGTCGTTAAAATAAATTTTTGTAACGAACCCTGGGAGCCGCGAGCTCTACCCCAGCATAAGGTGGAAAACACGTCGCTACAATGGCGCCCGAGCAGGGACATTAGCAGCAGAAACTGTGCTAATCGTCTCAGACCAGAGAAACCCCACTCTCCACTCTTGTACGGGAAAGAGAAAAAGAAGTTAAGAATGGAAAAAATAATATAAGATGTTAAACTGAACTCGAAGAAAAAAATTAAGATTTATGCTATGCGGTAATATGATAAGAAAAAAACATACCTACGGTAAAACATGTAACAAAAATACGTTTAAAAAATCAACTAGTTAGTAAGATGAAGGAAAAAAAATAACACACGTGGGACAAAAACAATTTCGATTTTCGTAACAAGAAGAAGACAAAAAATAACGGAGCGAACAAACCTTCTGCGTGTACAATTAATCGGCGCGTAATAAAAAAAAAAAAACAACTTCTAAATCTCGTAGCGCGAAGAAGATCGAAAGTACGGGAGTTAAAAAATAAATCGGAAAAACGGAAAAGAATTAAACGATAATTTAAAAAAAGACAGCTATAATTAGTTCTTTCTTAAGACGGAAGAATTGCTATCCTGCCTGAAGGAGTTCCAACTGGACCAGACCAGCAATGTGGAGAAGTTAAGAAAGCGATGGGTCAAGTTTGTAAGCAGTGTCACCAGCATCCCCTTTAACACAACCAATGCAGTGAGCTCGTATCCGAGATTAAGTGAGTCATCTATGCCAACATATTAGCACTACGGGTAATTCTCCTATGTTCCTTACCCAGGGACGAGAAACTCGGCAAACGCAAAGATGTTCTCCAATGTTCCTCACCAAGGACGAGAAACTCGACAACATAATGTTTGCTAAGATGAAGTCACTGCTTGAATATGATAACCTTATAATCCCCAACCGCATGAGCGGGCCCAAGAGCTGAAAGTGATTTCCACCATAAGAAGAAGAAAATAGACGAGGAACCCATTACAGCAACAACGCTACTACAAGCTGCGGCGACGAGACTAGCATACAACCAACACTGGATATGAGAAGGTAAAAACTGGCAATAGTCCAGCCCAATCATGGCCCTAACGCCAACGGCATGGCTAGAAACAGTAAAATCTTCAGCCGGATGTTCAATTACAACTACGTCTCCATAACGACACGCAGAAAAATCATTTTCATCGTCATATCCTCCACGTCATTACCGAAATCATCGTCATCCACTACCACTTCGTCATCTGAGGCCGCCGAACCCATCGCCGACATCCCAGGCTTCCGCTGCCAACCGTTGCCGCCACAGGCCGCCGCAGCCAAAAGTTGCCGCCGCAGCCAAAAGTTGCCGCCGCCGCCTGACGCCGCACCCATCGCGTACATCCCCAGGCTTTCGCTGCCCCGTTGCCGACCGTTGTCGCAGCAGGCTGCCGCCACCATTCGTTGCCGTCGCCGACACTCCAGGCCTCAGCTGCCATCCGTAGCCGTCTTCCGTTGTTGCCAAAGATCGCCGTTTCCATACGACGGCGCCGCAACCCGCTAAGGCTGCAACCTGCTATCCAGTAGTGGTTTGAGAAAGTCGACTGCCTAGTGACGAGGAAGATCCTTATTGATTGCAGTAGCAGCACTCATCATTGATTGTTCATCCTCATCATCTCTACCGGTGAAATCACCAACATCATCATTTTCACCGGCGAAATCATCAGCGTCACCCACACCTGCAAAATCACCAACCCCACCTACCGACACACGAACACTATCATCATCCCCTAAGTCACTATCACCTTCATCCTCCGAGTCATCACCACCATCATTCCCTAAGTCACCATCGGCTTCATCCTCCGAGTCATCACCACCATCATCCCCTAAGTCAACATCACCAGTCATCCATCACGGGGAAAACGGAGGCAATGTGACGACCAAAAGTCGGAGCCTCGTTTTTGGGCCACATGCCCTAGACTGCACCCTTATGAATTATTATTATTTATGCTTATTATGAATTATATTGAAATATTATCCCTAGCCTTAGTATTAAATATGAATGTATTATATAATTTAATTTTATTATATTATTACCATGGGTATAAATACCATTATAATTTACTTTGTACTTGTATTGTTATCGCTAATAAGTAAGATTGTATTTGAAATTAACGGACAAATATCGTCCGCCATCTGGTGGCGCGTAGAAAAGATTGGGACACGACAACATACACTTATGAGCAACCCTGATAAATGGTTATTGTGGTCAGCGTTGCCGTTTTGGTTACTTTTAACCAAAATTGGTTACTTTTTTTTCCAATGTGTACTTGTGTACTTTTTTTCCATTTTGGTTACTTTTTATCAACACAAAAATAACCAATTTTTTTGTTTTGGAACAAGAACTACCCGCTTCACTTTTTTGACCCTTTTTTATATATTTTTTTTCATCTACTTAAAAATTATTTTTTTGAAGCTTAAGCTTCAACAGACTATCAACTTAACCATATAAGGTAAATACTTTGAGGTGTAGATGGTCATTATCTGCTACTCTTAATGGTTCATACACAGAAAAAATTATTGCTGAATTATTTTCAAACAAACGCTTGTTTGAAATTTTTTTTAATTTCTACAAATTTTTTTACTGATTCAATTAATATTTTTGTTTGATTTTTATTTTAGCCAACAGAAATGTTGACAACTATTCAAAAATATAATAAACGCGTTATTGGCTTCTAGTTTTCATAATTTTGTATGAAATATTTAACGCTCTTTATTGTTGTCGTGTTTTTGCATATTTTTATTTGACCGTAAGCAACACTTCTTTATGTGACATATAAGAACAACAAAAAAAAAAAAACACATAGTCTATTTTTGGACGCTTTGAAAAGGTACAACTATAAGAAAGATGATAAAATAGCGTGGCGAGGTTTGTAGTAAAAAACAACAGAAAACAATAATAGGTAAAAAAACGTTTCACTCTTTAAACTCTTTAAACAACAACAACATTAGAAGAAACAAAATAAATTTTTTGTTGGTTTCAAAGTTGGTAAAAAAGAATGAAAAACAAAATCCCGTTTTCAATTTTTTAAAAATGTTTAGTTAAATACCTACATCAAATAAAAGAAATAAAATGATGACGAAAAACATGTCGAGTCGGTCTGCTGCCAAGGAAAGGATTGAAGTGGAAAGTGAGTGAAGAAGAAAAACATTGTGTGAACAAACAAGACTTGGTGCAAAAATTATTCCAACAAAAAAA
The DNA here is from genome assembly GCA_963931875.1 of Pollenia griseotomentosa. Classification (NCBI taxonomy): domain Eukaryota; kingdom Metazoa; phylum Arthropoda; class Insecta; order Diptera; family Polleniidae; genus Pollenia; species Pollenia griseotomentosa. Next base: position 91,314,238 of record OZ007563.1, read on the forward strand.
TGTGTCTCAAAGCCAGCCGGCGCCGCTCTGCTCTGCCTTCATCTACTTCTACAGTGCTTGCTTGTGTGCGCGTCATTGCTTGTGCAAAAACTTTTTTGTTTGATTCAGCAAAATTATTTGTTTGAAATTTATATGATTTTCAGTAAACTATTTGTTTGATTCAGTTAAATTATTTGTTTGAAAAAATCAGTGTTTTTTTTCAATAAACGAAATGCAAATAAATTGTTTGAATATGCGAATTTGTTTGTAGGACCGATTTCAGACAAAAAATGTTTTGATTCTACAAATTTTTTGTTTGAATTGGAAAAATAATTTTTTCTGTGTAGGTCTAACTGAAATACTTTTCTAGATAAACGATAAGGTCAAAGGTTCTTCCGATCCCATCCCGTGTAATATGATTATATTTCCACCGGGCAAATAGCATCATTATATAAAAGATCTACCGCATAATTAAGCTCAATTTTGCACTTTGATACCAAAACCGCAGCGAGACTTAAAAAGTTTTACTTGTAGGATCTCTTTATATAAAAAGGTTAAATGCTCTAGCTTATAAAAATTTTAAAATTGACGAAAATAAGTGTAAATTTTGAATAGCCTATTGTTCTTTCCAGACCATCGAAATATACTGTCAAAACTTTTAAGGAATCGATACAGCGGTTTATTAGCCTACAAGATACAAACAAACACAATTTCTTCTGTAGAAATATTTTTAAACTGAAGAAAAGAAGTTTATTTTCCAAAGAAATCAATTTCGTTTCTTAAAACAATATAATTCAAAATCCAAAAATAATTTCATGATTCTAACTTATTTAATTCGTATTTAGTAAAATGTTCTTAAATAAAGAAACATTTTCATATGATCAAAAAATTCACGATTTTGGTATATGATCAAACATTTCTTAAAACAAAAATAAAAAAGTAGCTAGTTTTTAATAAAAATTAGAAAGATATTTCTGAAATCAAGCTGCATTTACTTAGTATTAGTCTGGTTTTCTTGACTTTTAAATAGAATCGAATTTCTTGCAACAAGAAATAAGTGCTAGGGATTTCTTAAAATTTTTCAGAAAAAGCTCAAGTAAGCTTGGTTAAATTCAATGAGTGCCTCGGTAGGCTAGCTTGGAGCGAGCTAGTCTATCAGCTCCGAGGTTGCGGGTTCGATTCCCGCCAGAGACTCTGGTTTCTTTCCTGCAGACAAGCATAGAGCTTCGCGGGATTAGCTTAGGAAATTAAAAAAAAAAAAAAAAAAAATTAATTTTTATTTGAATCGATATGTTAAGCATACCAATAAAAAGTTTCTTATTTTTATATGCTTCACGTTTTAATGTAAAAAATTGAGGCTTTTCCTTGTATTTTGTAAAATATTCATGGCCTAATTTACCAATTTATTTATATATCAATTTATAATTAAAATTCGTTTTTCATGTCAAATAAAAAAATAAGATTATATGAAAAGTATATTTTAATATGAATTGGTATATAAAAAGAATTGGTAAAATTGGCCATAAGCAACGAAAACTTGATTTAAGTAACTATAGAATTATAATTAATTTTTTTTAGCTGTATTTAAGTAAATTTAAGCCACACATATGCTTACGATAAAAAATGTTTGGCTTGGAAGAGAATGGTTCAAAATTTTTTTGGGTCAAGCCATATTTTCTGGTGATTTAGTAAATTATTCTTTCCGTGTTTAATACAAAATAATTTTGGTTACTTTTTTTCGCTTTTGGTTACTTTATTTTAACATTTTGGTTACAATTTTTTTTTCGTCGTGGCAACGCTGATTGTGGTATGTGTGTGTAAATGTACGCCGGCAAACAGTATAAAAGCGGAGCACGTACCATTAAACCAGGCAGTCAGTCGGCAGCTGGCAAACGGGTAAGGTCTTATTTAGCTGTGAGAGGTTACACCGCTACAGCTAACTAATATCCAGCATAAGGTGGAAAACACGTCGTTACAAGTTTCATCTCACACTTGTGATAGTGCAAAAATATTGCAATCATTTTGTTGTTGTTGAGTGATGAATTTAAAATTTGCAGCCTCACTAAACATGAGTGATAGTGATGTTAAAAAATTTTGCACTCAAAAAAAAAAAAAAAATAGTTTGATTTAAAAAAAAGCAATCATCAGCTTATTGCAACTTTTTTCTTCTTCACTCATTTGAGTGCAACTTAAATTGTTGCACTAAATTTAAAATCCAAAACATTTTTTTTATGATTAAAGCCAATAATTATACCGTTATTGACAAAATTTAATTTTGTTTAATGTTTTTTGCTTATGCATATCCTCAAAAGAAATCAAAAACCATGCACATACAAAGTAAAATTTTTTAAATTTTAGTGAGACAATATTTGTATGCAGCTTTTTTGATTGCATGTCCAAATTTTGCACTATTTGATTTGAGTGCAGATTTTTGCATTCAAATCTGCGTTTAGTGATAGTGAAAAAATTTGCAATATCACTCAAAATTTTTTAGTGGTAGTTAAAAAATAACAATCATCACTAGAGCTGGTAAAAAAGAGTGCAAACTAATTTCCTTGCAGTTTTATTTAGTGATAGTGCACTGCTGATTTAAATTAAAATTTAGTGCACTACCCCCAACTATGGTATGTAGTATACATATGAGGAAGATAAAAATTATATAATTGAAATTTTAAATTATTGTAACAACTTAATTTAAAATATATTTTATTATAACATTAAAATAAGTGTTTTTATTAAAAAAATGAATATGTAGAAAAATTTCAAATACTATAAATTTTTTATTATATTTTTGAAAATCAATGTTCCAAAACTAGCACTTTTGTTTTTTACTGTAGAACAATTTAGCACTTTTTTGTCGACTTAGCGCTTTTAATTTGAATTCTTCTGGCAAGACTGAATGTAATTAAAAAAAAAAATTATAAAATACTTTACCCGACGACAATTTTTCAGTGTTAAAAGCACCCATCAACTAGAACTTTTTATATTTGCTTTTGCCACTGCCATTAAAATTTTTAATATTTTTATCAATAGCCAATGTTTTGTTTTTAGTTTGTGCAAAATTTGCTTTTTTACCAGCTATCGACAAAAATGAATAGCCAACTTAAAGCCAAAAGCTCAAAATGGTGCTTTCGCCTTTTCCTTTTTTAATTTTTCCTAAAAGTAGAACTAGTTAAAAAAGACAAAACTAACAAGTAAGAAAGTATAGTCGGTCAAGCCTGACCATATGATACCCAGCACCACAGTACTTAAAAACACATCATGCTTATGTGTCCATATAAATATGGATTTCTCGATGTTTAAAAACTTCATTAAAATCGGTTTGAAAGTTTGTGAGAGGCAGAAATTGCCCCCTACATCCCCTTGTGGTCCTATTTTTAAAAAACTGTATAGCTTATGTGTCCATATAGATATGGATCTATCCATGTTTTAAATTTCATTAAAATCGGTTTGATAGTTACTGAGAGGAAGAAATTTCCCCCTATCTTCCCTCGTGGTCCTACGATTCGGCCCATTTTCAATAGCCTTGGTCCTTGTACCAATTAGAACCTATGTCCCAAATTTTATCAAATTATCTCTTAAATTGCGAACTGTACTTTGCGCACAAGGTTAAATGGACAGCCAGCCAGCCAGCCGGACGGACATCGTTGGTTCGACTCAGAAAGTGATTCTGAGTCGATCGGTATACTTTAAGGCGGGTCTAGGACCAATATTTTAAGGCGTTACACACATCAGCACAAATGCATAATACCCTCTCCACTATTGTGGTGTGCGTATAAAAATCAAAACAATCCCTGGCTGGTAATAAAAAAACTACCGATTCAAGAAAACGCAAAGAACAAAAAAAGCCGCACTTATAAGTGCTTATAGAAGCCGAACTATGTATGTGCTTGTAGGAGCCGATGTATGCGTGAGTTGGATATGATCCGTAGTATATACGTATGTACATATTTGCACAAAAAAGAAACATGTGTAAATACCTACATAAGTATGTATGTATGTACATTGTACATTAGACCGACTCAAAACAAAAGTTGTTGATGTACCCCCTAAAAACTAACGTTGACATGTTTTATGAAGAGTTCCATAATAATCTCCCGTGAGCTGAACTGCGTTTAAAAAAAGGGTCCAAAATGGTATTTTTCATGAATAAAAAGTTCGGTAAATTTTTTTTTGTGCAATGAATGACCAAATATAATAGATATTTAAGAATTCTTTGATTCTCCGTTAAAACATTTTGAAAATCTCACCACAGGCTCGAGATAGCGAGATGTTTATGTTCGTTTTTTGATGCTTTTCAATTCGATTTTAATGAAAATTTAAAAAATAACTTAACCATTTTTTGTCCGATTTTCATTTCCAATACGTCGTTACAAAGGTGTTGACCACCACTTGAGATTAACCCTTAACTGCCTATCTTACTTTTTTATTACATTAATTTAGACATCATGTTGAGTTTTTTTTTTTGCATGAAAAAAACATCACTTGTCGTCGTCGAGTATGTTTCTCTTCGTAATCGTGCGCCATTAGCAAAACTATTGTGCTGCTATTATCTCCTATTCTGCGGCTACTAGTCTACATTAGTTTCTAATTTGGCGTTTTGCGCACAGAAGTTTTTTGTTTCATTCTTTTTCCTACATGTTTTTTCCAACAACATAAAAGTGATTGTCGCTGGTTTTTGAGTTAATTGGTTAAAAGGAAAATGTTGGCAGAAGTCAGTGCCCTTTAAAAAATTACTTTTCAAAAACAGTGTGTTTATTTTGCTGCTACGTTTGAAAAGTGTGGGCTATTTTAGTAGTGGAACTTGTCGGCTTTTTAATTTTTATTTTAACTAGAAAAAAGGCAAAATTTGGCTGCTTTTGCTAATATGGCGATTGCATTTTAAACCCTGCAATTTATTCTTCGTCAGTTTTTTTTTTAATTTTAATTTGATGTTTATTCCTTTAACTGAACAGTTTGAAAATGACAGAATAAGAAGAACAGCTTTTTTCGACCAACATGCAAATTGTCAACACATAAAAATAAATCTACAAATGTTTGGTTGTAAGTTTACAGAGCGAAGTACTAGGTGCTTTGCTAGCAGAAACTTGCAACGAGAGAGTAAATTAAAAATTTACAAAATCTCTCAACAAATCAAATAGAAAATGAACGATATGTGCCGGTTTACACACGTCAAGTCTGACTCTTCAAGTCTTGAGCTTTTAGGTGAGAAGAAATAAGAGAATGTCATTTCTTTACCCCTCTCTCCTAAAAACTCAGGACTTGACGAGTCAAACTTGACGTGTGTGAACTGGCACTATCGACACAATTCAGCTGTAAGCAGTGTTACCGCTGTGATACTAAAGTACCAATTTGAACCTTTTTAAAAATAATCTTTTGTATCATTTTTTAAAGTTCCCAAACATTTTTAATATTTCAAACAATTAATGCCTTGTTTGAAATTGATTGAATAAAAGTCCCTAAAACTAAAAGGAATGGCAAAAATTTATGTTTATTAAAAATCCTAAAAGCTTAAAAGAACTAGCAAACTAATAGAAAAAAATCGCTTCTATCGCAAACATTGCTTAAATTCGCAAACAATTGCAAAATTGGAAACAAACCCTAAAATTTATTTGAAATTGTTAAATCGGTAAAAAAAGGAAAATGTAGGAAAATAACATAAACAGCATTAAATAATTAGCTATAATGATGAAAACAAACTTTTTGTAATTTCGTCAGCTCAGAATTGGTTTGACCTACCGACCATTTTTTAAAAAATTTAGTATGGTATGGGGTATATATATTTTAAATACCCCCATTTTGAATCCAAAATTTTTCGTGGTTTCTGAGATATAAAGCATTCATTTTGCTGCACAAGCCACTGTTTGGCGATTGCAACAAATTCTTCATACAACAATGGAACCAACCAAGTGTACGGTTTGCTATGATTAGCAAAGTGTTTTTAGCCTACCTAAGGGAAAGGCTCAGCATTTTACTACAAACGAAAATTAGGCAAAAGTGCGTACGAAAAAAAAAAATAAAAAAAATTTGAACCCCATCTAGAAATAAAAACAAAAAAAAAACCAAAATAAAAATTTAAGGGGGCTGAGGCCCGTGGGCCCCCTTAAATTTGTATTTGGTTTTTTTTTTCTTTTTTTGTTCTGAGTCGGGTGGCATATTCTTTTATTTTTTTTCGTACGGGGCGCACTTCAGCCGAAAATTAAATATGTATAATCTTACAGCAAATATTATTATGCCAAATATACCAACTTTTACTTATTGTACCTTGTGGAGGGAAGCTAATAGTGGTCGTTGTGGTGACAATATTGCTAGTGCTTTAATTAAAATTTTAAATGAATTAATAAAAGATTATCTACTAATTAAGACTTTGACATTATGGAGCGATTCTTGCGTACCTCAAAACAAAAATCGAATTAACTCAACCGCAATAAAAATGTTCATTACACAAAATAATTGATGCCGTTATACAAAAGTCTTCAGAACTAGGACAGGAAGTGGACTGTGTCCATAGTGTTATTGACCGGTACTTAAAGAATATTGAAATTCATAGCCCTCTTCATTTACTAAATTTGCTTAAAACAATGCAAAATAATTAAACAAAATTAAAAGTTATTGAAATGCTTCCGGAAAATTTTCGCACATACTCGTTGGAAGCAAATAAAATGAACATTCGAAAAGTCCCTTTTGCTAAAATTAAAGTACTTCTATACGGTAAAAATAATGATTTATGTAATATGTAATATATACAAAACTTCTACGAGAGAGGAAAAATATAAAAATGCAATTTTGGTTAAGTCTGCATCAAAAAATTGTTTGAAAACTCCTGAGAATTTGTTGACGAGTGTTTTGAAAATTTCGAAACCATCATTTATTTCCAGCGATAAAAATAGAGACATAAAAGAATTGCTTATATTTCTTCCAAATGTTCACGCAAAGAAAAAACATGGTTGTGGTAAACATATTCTAAGAGCAACATATTATGATAAGAATTATGATTGTAGTCACCATATTAAGATTATAATTGAAATATATTATGACTCAATATACTCGTAATATGTCATCATAATATTTTTCCCTTAATCATATTATTATTCTGTTAATCATACTAAGTTAAGAAGTAATCAAATTATTGTCATGTTAATCATAATAAGCTAAGAAATTAATCATATTATCATCATGTTAATCATAATAAATTTAGAAGCAATCATATTATGATACAGCACCTTTCATAGCTGTCATAAAAATACAAAATAAATTTAAATATTTTTGAATCGATTTTTTATTTTGTGGCTTTTTACAATTTTTCTTAATGTTAATCAAATAGCGGAGTTCAATATAAGGCTTGCAAAAGAGCAAATGAAAAATCTGTGGTTTTCATGGGCAACCGTGTGTGTCCATTTTTTTTTTGATTTTAAGATGTTGATGCCATATTGCCTAATTTTGAACGCTCTTTATATTTTTTTGAAAAAAGATGGATCAATTCCGTTTTGTAACGTAATGACAAAGTTTAAAATGTGCAATACCTAGCCCATAGTGTGATCTAGAATGGGGTTTCGGCTTTCCTGAACAATTTGTTTTAAGACATACGCGGTTGCCCATGAAAACCACAGAAATATCGTAGCCCTTTTATAAAATACAACGAAATCTCTGTGTTTTGTTGTTGGATTTTACAAAAAACTATGATATTTTGCATTTGCACTATTACATCACTAATCCTTGAATAAACTCCGCTAATATTTTAATTTTTTTAATTTCTTTAAAGTTATTTTTTTATGGAATTTTATCTTTTAATTGTTTAACCGCTCACAAATAAAAAAAAACGACACAACTTCTTGAAAATTATTTTACAAATGGCGCTAACATAATATGATTAGAGTAAATATAGTTTGATTGCATCTTTAACATAATATGATAAATGTATAGAAAGTTATCATGTTATGGCTATTAAATATCATGATATGGTTGTGAGAAATATAAAATGTTTAGAAAGTTATCATAATTAAGTTGTTAGAAAAATAATTATTTTTCGGTCAACAATACTCAAATTCATAATTGCAATAAACATTGATATGTTTACAGTAACTATAATATTGTTGATATTTAATAAAAATAACAATTATTTGTGTACGACAACAATATATTGTTACATTAAACATAGTGTTGTTGCCGTAACCATGCCCAACCACATTTTTTCTCTGCGTGTTGATAAAATTTATTATAAAAATTAACTCAATATTTAGTTTTTAATTTTAAGTGTTTTTTCTTGATTCTATTTTACTTTTGCATTATTTAAGTTGTTTACTTTGTGGCTTTTTATGTACCTTTTCATAAAAGTAGAACTGTTTTTTTTTTGTTTTTGTAAAATAAAACCAAATAAAAAAAAATTTCATTAATGTTGACGTTTTATTAGATTGTTAATATAGAAACATTCATCTCAACAACAAGTTACTCAATACACAGCAATAAGTATACGTATGCAGCACAAAAAGCTACTTTTTTAATTTTTTTTAGAAAAGTGGCGTATGCGGCACAAAACAATGGGTGGTATTATTGATTCCGCACGGAAAGGAAAATTCGACGGAAATAAATATCGATCGATATGCAAATTGTATTTATTCATTCCTGCGGTATAAGCTTTCCGCAATAAATTTTTAACATCCCTGTTTTAATTATTTCTGAGTTGATATTGTGTCAGCTGTTGATAAAAAAACATTTTAAACTAGTTGTTGAAATTTTTGTGAGTAATAATTTTTTTAAATAAATTAATTTCCGTAAAATATACAAACGCGACTAATATAAGTGTAAGTGTTATATGGATACCATAGTATTTTTTGAAAGTAGCAGTGACGATGATTGCTTAGACCTTCGGGTACAAAGAAGAGTTTTAAGATATAAATCTGAAGGTGTGTTACACATGAATGATAGGGAGTAAGTTGGAATAAGTTTCTGTTTTACACCGCTTTTGTAATCTGTCCATACCTTAAATACAATACAAGAACAATTAATGCTCCCGTTGGAAAAATGTTTCTAAAAACAGCATTACCTTTCTCCAACCACTGGCATCTTTTAAAGGCGGCCCGGAACCATTTAGAGTCAATGCCAAATCTTCCCAAAAATTTTTTATTTCTGCTGGGGCACGTTGACTAAAACCACAAGCAACGTCTCGATTTAATTTCATTAAATCAACCATTGCTTCTAATTGTAATTTGCTTGTGTATTTATCTCTTTTATTATTCCTGTAATACATTTTTTTAAATAACAAAACTAAATTTTATTTTTTTTAAATATTTTTTCTTACATTTTTATTCTTTCCGTTAGCTTCTCGTTGTAAAATTTTAACGTAAGCAAAATGGCGAAAAATATCTATATTGCGGTTTCAATAATATGGGAATACCGCAATGGTAGAGATGATACCGCAACAACGGAAGGATACCGCACAAACGGAATGAATAATTACAAATTTGGCTTCCGCACAAAAATTGCTTTCCGCACTTGCGGAACGGAATCAATAATACCACCCAATATTTTTCATTTTCAAAAAAAAAAAAACTATTAAATTCTAACTTTATTCATGAAAGTGCGCAAAAATTTACATTTTTCTTCAAAACATTGCCGGAAGCAGTGGTAAAAATATAAAAAAATTCTATCAGGTACATTTTAAGAAATCTTCATGTAAATCTTCTTTGTCTTTTTTCTCCACTCCGACTTTTTGGCATATGCGCCAAACTAATTCTGAGCTGACAATTTGTTAAAAACAGAAAAGGGCATTCCATAAAAAAAGTTAAGATTTTTGAGCACTTCTAACCTGAAATAAATATTTTTTGTTTCTTTATCAAAAACTTGGTCTTATTATGTTCTTTAAAATAGGAAATACTGCTTTAAAAAAAACTTGACCCTTTGTTAATTGGAATACCCTTTTTTGATCCATTTTTCTGAAAAATCTATATTTTTGGGACCTTTTTGAAAATTTCCAACGGGCTGATACGAGATAATATCTTAATTAATTGAAATGTTTTGAAATATTTGGGCAAAAATATTGTTTCTAAATTTAAGAAAATAACCCTGTACTCATAAACGATTATTATATTTAACAAACTTTTATTAGGGAAAATTTTCAAACAACATTTGTTGTCTAAACCTTTATTAAATGTAAAATTTGTTTATGAATACAGGCGTAAATATTTTATGTCATTGAAACACTTTTAAATTAAAATTAATGGATGGTTCATGGTTGAATAATTATTGCTAGTAAAAATTTTACTACCAAAAATTTTCAAAATTTTTTTTGTCTTTAAAATTTGTATGCTCTTTCTTTCGCTCTCTCGTTGAAAGTTTTTCGAGTACGCGCTTTCACTTACATGTTTTGGGCCACAAAACTAGTTTTGCAGCAAAACAAGTGTTTTGCTACTTGTTTTCCCATACATTTTTCATGTTCGAAAAACTGAAACAAAAACTAGTTTTGCTCCAAAACATGTCGAAAATCATGAATACAACTCTGGGTTATCCATTATGGGTGATTGACAATTTCGAAAAAAAGTGACATATTTACCAAAATATCAAGTCTTATGAATTAGGTGTATGGAACTCTCCAGCTGATTTATTTTTTTGCAGAGTAAAAATAATAAAATAATATAATAAAAAGGTAGTAAATTATGTGCTTTTATGTACGTACATAAATGTATATCTGTTTATTAAAAAACAAACAAGAAAATTTTATGTTAAAGAAAAATATTTTCTTTTTTAACAATTGTTTTTACATAATGGAAACACTTTGACACGTTTTTCTCAAAATAAGTTGTATTGCTCATAGTGGAAACATAGTATTAAATTAAATGAAACAAATTCGTTAGATTGACGAATTTACTATCATCCAAAAATAGTCCAAGAAAAAAATGTGTTGTCCCATTTTTTGGATAATTACAGAGAAATGGGCAACGCTGAAAATAAGGAAATTGTTTACTAACACAATCATATACTACATAGTTATGTTTTTTCTATTTCTTTCGATTCTAGTCAATATTGTATGGCCAAAATTAGCTAACAAATATTTATTAGTTATACAATTTGCAACTGCAACAAAAACACTCCTAAATTCAAATTTACCCCAGAAAAGAAAAAAGGCGAACCAATAATTTACAGCTTCATCTTATAACAAGAAAGTATAGTCGGTTAAGCCCGACCACAGTATATACAACAATTTTTGCTTGTGTACCCTATTTGGGACCAATGGACAATCATGGATCCGCCTGAACAAAATTATGTTCTGAGGTTAAGATTCATGTTAAAGTTATTTGCGCCGAACATTATTGAGATATCCTCATCTATATAACATTTTAGGATGGGGGTTTCATATGGAACCTATGCTTGGTTCTGGACCTACCAGGACAATATTTTGTCATGACATAGTAGCTATCGTAAAAGTTATTTTCGCCAATTTTTTTTTTGTTAACACCAACATTAATAAGAAAGTTATGGCATTAAAAACTATTTTCGGGAGTAGTATTTGTGTGGGAGCTTTGGCCAAATATGGGCCGATATTAATAAAATTTGGTAAGATGATTTTGATTGCAATAAAATAATTTTGGGTCTAAATAGTTACCAACATAATGGAAACAAGATGGATTTTGGGCACAAAGTTCCTATTCCGGAAAAAAGCTTGTATGGGGCTATGTGAAGTTATGGACCGATTCGCCCCAATTTAAATAGGCTTGGTCCTTGGGCCAATTAAAACCTCTCTACCACATTTCATAAAATTATCTCCAAAACTGCGACTTGTACTGTGCGTACAAGATTTACATAGACAGTCAGCCGGACGGACATCGTTAGATCAACTCAGAAAGTGATTCCGAGTCGATCGGTACACTTAAAGGTTTGTCTATGACCAATATTTAAAAGTGTTACACATATCAGCACAAATGCATAATACCTCTCCTCTATTGTTTTGTGGGTATAACTATTGAATGTTAAAATAACAGAATCAGAAAGAACAGTAAGTTAATGTGAAATACCAATGACTGATTTCCATTTGGAATAGTGGTGAAAGCTAAAAAAGGAAAATAGTTGAGACAAGTCAATGAACAAATAAAATAATAAGTAGAAAAATATGTCAAAGGAAGTTGTTAAAAAGTGTAACAAGAGAAAAAAATGCCACACAAAAGAATTCCATATGAAATGGTACTATAAATGCATTGCAAAATATGTCAAGAAATCTGTATTATTTTTATGCATTGTCGTTTCTTTCCTTAAAACTTGTAAAAATCAATTTCAAGCCAACAATTGAAGATGTCGTAAAAGATAAAAAACCAAGTATGATGTTAATCATATAATGATGATGAACAAACCACAAGCAATAACATTGTTTGGTAACGTCAGAAAACTTAAATTTGGAATAGAAATTTTCTAACAGAAAATGTACGCAAAATTTCTAAGAAAACTTCAAATTCCTTGCAAAAGGGCATTTAAATAGAATTTCAAAGAAAAAGAAAATTTTCTTTTAATTACTACTTAAAAATTATTTATTAATGGAGGGGTTTAATTAAAATGAGCGAAACTTTTACGTTTCTCCCTCACAAGCTCAATTTTTTATTGGGTTAAGCTATGTTCACACTTGGGATCTTAAACGCGTTAAAGCAACTCGAACGTGATTCAGCTCTAATCACATCAAAATCCAGATGATAAACCATACATTGATTGACAAATCACTTCAACTTGACATGATAACAACATGAACGTGTACGACCGGCCACGATTTCTGATTAATGTTTTTATTTTTTTCCTTAAATAATTTATAAATTTTCACCATTTTAATCACTAATATGAATCTTCACACTGTGAACAGAAAGATAATTATGTCAATAAACCAAATATTGACTCAATAAAAAAGGTATATCTGAACCAGGGTTTTAAAAACTGCAGTCGAAACCAAAAACTTTCGAACACAAATTTGTGTTTAACTTTTCGATATTTGAGTTGGTTTGACAGCGACTATTTACATTAAATGAATCAGAAGTAAACGAAACAGTTGTTTTTTTTTGCCAATAAGAAATTAATAAGTGAAAGGAATGGCTGTTTTTCTACTTTGACTGCAGTTTTTTAAACGCTGATCTGAACACGGTATAAGACTAAAACCGTCATGCACAGTTTGTCCTACAAACTTTCAGTAGTCTTCTGTTGCTGTTATCATTTATCTCTGTATTGATAATCTTCGCAGTATAATCGTTTTCGGCAGTTGAAATCATTAAATAATGATATTGTCATTCAATCCATTAATCAAGAATTGTCTTTGCAGACAAATTTTGCATTAAATTTCACCCATCCATTATGTTTATGGACTTTAGTTTAGAAGTAATTTTAATTATTCAAATACGAAAAGAAAAACTACAAATTTTGAATATTTCGTGTCGATATTTTCCAAAAAGGGGAAAAATATAAATTTTGGTTTATCGCGTGCAAATTCATTTATAAAAAATTTTTAGTTGAAAAAACCAAAAATAAAAAAGTGTTTTATTAACAAGTACTTGTTATATGAAAATATTTGCTTGATCATAAAGAGAGTATTAATTAAAAATTTTTATTTTTTCACTTTTTGAAAAAAATCGACACGTAATATTCATATTCACCCGCTGTCAACTTTTTGGTCATGAAACTGTTGGTAAAAATAATTTTACATATGACTTTATAGTTAATTCAAAATTAGTTTTCTTCTACTCGAAATTTTAAAATTTTAAATTTATATCCTCTTTATGATCAAGTGCGATATTTATTTGTAAAAAAAGTCAAGACTTGACGGCTTAAACTTGATTAGTGGGAACCAGCACAAACAGTTGCTCGCTGGCAACACTAGTTGGTGGTGGTGAGAGATATTTTATTGCAACTGCCTTTAAGTTGTTAAATGGACTTGTTTTCCAATAAATCGCTGTTTCGGTAAATCGCTGAATTTGCTGTCTCTTAACCGCTAATTCAGCAACACTTTTAGGCCCGTTTTCACGACTTAACGATAGCTAAATGTAGGAAGTTATCGAACAGATAATGAGTTTTTAATTATCACAAGATCTCTTTAACCTTAGAGTGAAGAATAAGCTAAAGAGAGGAACGTTCTACCTTTAACTTTTGTCGTAAGGTTTAGATTTGAGATTGCCATATTATATTCACATATTTTTTATATATGGCAACTCCAATTATACTCATATTTTGTAAATGTAAAAAAAGTACGTAGTTTGCCAGTTCGTATTTTTATTTTGGCAAAAATAATCGGTATTTTCTTTAGTATTGCCACTTTTTTAAAAATGTTAAGTTTATTTTATACAGAAGTTGTGAAAACGAAAAATAGTTGAAGGTAACTTTATTCCTCACTAGTGCTAAAGGTAGCGTTAACTATATCGAACTTTAAAGGTAAGTCGTGAAAACGGGCCTTAATATTTCAAGCCTGAAGTGTCAGGTTTAAGTTGAACAATTTTACATTTTTTTTTCGACATAACTTCATTTTTTATCGATAACTTTTTAAAAATTTTTGACAGTTTGCTATTTATGTATCTTAATAAAGCTGAACTCTTTGCACTTGGTAAATTTTTCTTTTTCATTATATTTGCACTGTACTCTAAAACTTGAGCAATGCAGTAAAGATGTAGTTTCATAAGGCGTTAGCCCTAGGGGTACACTAAATTAATATAAATTCTTTCTTATTTGACTTTATTATTTTATTATTTAAATGTATGTTAATTTGTTTAAGCTTGAGGTCTTTTTTTATAAAAAATATTAATTTTTATTAAATTGATTTTTTTTGTTAAAATAAAATTTATATTTTTATATAAACAGAACTCAAGCTTAAACATATTAATATGCAACATAAAATGCCGGCAAAAATATGTACTAAAAATTGCTGTCTACATTAAGGTAGAAGTACATAACACGCGTTAATTCGTCGACATGTATCGTGCGTTTGAAAACTTTAGCGCATGAAAAATTGCAAGTTACACAACACGCGTTACAAAAGCCATTCCTGTCAGCTGTGCACATTAAAATTTTTTAAACTAATATAAGTTATGTAGGCTCTGCAAACATCGGTCTGACAGAGCGGTAGCGAGTATATTATGTTTCTTAATTTGACGGGAGTACAGAAAGGTTAAGATAGTATTTTGCGGCAATTCCGGACCAATTTCAAGGGAGAACAGGAAAACGAAACACTAGACTGTCCGCGAATCCTGGATATGTTTATAAATATAATATATTTGAAATTTTTGTTTACAAAAAATATCTTAAAAAACTTCGTTTTGGTCAAAAGTTAAGAAATTTAAACTTTGTTTATTATTTTTTTCCTACAACGTTTTATATCAAAATTACTCTGTTATTGAAATTTAATGTAATTTCTTTTTGCAGTTAAGGATATGAATGAACATTGTTTATTTAATGCATTTGAATGTTTCCAAGAATGTGCATGTAAATTGATACATTTATTTAAATTGCGCATTCAAATGCATGCACATTTCCACATCAATTGAATAAATTGGCTTTATGAAAATGTAAAAAGGTTTCATAAATAATAAAAAAAAAATACTGTATATTTTTCATTTTACATTCAATTGATCTTTATTGCAAATATTTACAAGAAATAAATGAAGCAAAAATGTGTTTTATGAACTAATTTCATAAATTTATTAACAGTTAGCGTTTAATTTTTTATTTTATATAATAATTATACGTCAAGGTGTTTACGTTAATTAGTATAGTAGTGATGGTTTTAGCCACTGAAGGGTCCTCAGCAATCCATGGAACAACTGAGGGAGAGGCAGGGAAAAATCTATTATGGTTTTAGAACGATCTTGCTTCTAGTCCATCGAAGTGATAACAAGAGCAATCCAGCTTCTTCGGTCTAAAGAATGTATGGCTTGCGACGATACAGTTAGCTTAAGTGACAAAGATGACACTCAGTCTGTCTTCGGATTGATGGGTAACTTCTTTGATCACTTGGGTGAATGTTAAATGAGGACGTACTCCTGGAATCTGACTAGGAGGACGTCAAAATCAAAGTGGTCGCCAAAATGGAGCATTGTAAAAGTGGCGGGGAGGGGGTTCTTCATAGAGGAACTGGATATAAAAGTTCGATTTCGTCTGCCGGACGACTTTAATGTTCTACAATAAGGGAAAAACGTGCTTCAAAATCAAATCATTTCAATCCTAATAGTCTGTTAAATGCGAAAATTCTTCATTCAAGAACAAAATCTTAATTTTTTTAAGATCGTACTTAAGATTGTAATCTTGAATAAATTCTCATTTTAAGATCGAATTAAAGATTTTTTTCTTATTAGATATCTTAAATCAAGAATTAATTCTTAATTAATTTCTTCTTTTAAGATCGATTTTAGGAATGTATTCTTGAAAATAGTCTTATTTGTTTTCATCCGAATTTGAATGTTGAAATAAAACACAGGTTTTTATTTATCTAAATTTTTATTTATTTAAATATTAACATATTTATACTTATGTATTAAACCAGAGCCCGGCAACACATACATGCAGACTTTTTGTATTTTGTGAGAGATTAATAACTCTCCCTCTCAGAAGCACTTAAGGAAATTTTTGTGTTATTTTCTTGTTTTAAAATCAATCTGGCTGTTAATGTAAAAACTCAAAACATAAGCGTATGATTTATATAAAATAAAAAACAAAATTAAAACATTAAAATGAAATAAATCACGTTTTTCAAGAAAAATAAAAAGAAACTATAATATCATTAAAACGTGTTAATCTATTAAAATAAAAATAAATTCAGAAATTAATTACTTGCGTTCATAAAACTTAAACGATTCTTCAAGAAAAATAAAAAAAAACTATAATTTCATTAACATTCGGGCTTGCCAAAAAAATTTCGGCAAACAAGAAATTAAATTCCCATTCTTTCTTAAACATTTCTCGCAGTGGAATTCTAAAGCAATCGTCATCAGAACCTTCTTGTTTGAATGTTTGTTTGTTTTTTACAAAGTGAGAGCAAATGTTATTGTGAGTAAAAAAGCACGGTGTAGCACTTTTGCGGGCCTCTGTATTAAACAAAAGGAAACAGCAATGATAATGTTATACTTAAAAGTACATAACTACTTATATTAACTTAGGTCTAACATATTTCTTTCCATTATTGATTGGACATAAATCTTAAGGAGGACCAATTTCAAAGGACTAAAAGTGCATTTACTTAGAATCGCTGGAACTCCCTTTTCCAGAGGAGACATGGCTTCTTTTATGACTTCCTTCTTCATGTCCTGCAAACTTTAAAAAGTCACTTTTGAGTCTGAAACAAATAAATTTAATGTCAAATAACAGGTGGTGAAATAAATCTATGAATTTAAAAAATTTTTCAATTGCACATATAAATAAGAACGAGTACTTACCTTTGAGATACTTGAATATAGACTTCATTTGAAACTCTTGAAGAAATTTTTTTTAGGAATGCGTTGTCGAAAAACTCCGATGCAATTTTCTACGGCATGCTGATTACATCATATTGTCCATTGGCCAGCGGTAATAAATCGTCACTCATTGGTATGGTTATAAACACCATTTCATCCGTGTTCTGCTTTTCCATTTTTAATTGCCTTTCACAATAATTTAATATTTCTTAATTCCCAGTTTTTATTCCTGATAAAAACACTTGAAATTTATTGTTGATGTGATAAGCTATTCCTATCTGCATTTCACTGGTTGCTTAGGCCAGATCATCAGGAAACTTCATCCATAAAGATTTTAGAAAAACTAAAGATAAACCAAATAAAACTGTTAAGCGTATAAGAATCATAAGCACAAAAAAAAAAATATCAACAATAAACAGTGAGTTTATCTCTCCTTACATTCCCCACTACAATTGATTGGAATTCTTCCAACATTAATTGTAGTTGTAATAATAAATATTCAATAAATTTCAAGTGTTTTTATCAAGAATGAAAACTGGGAATTAAGCACGAATAACAAAATCTTTTAAATTAAAATTTTATATTCCCAAAAACTACTTTTGATAATTTTTAACTTTTTTTTCTAAATAAGTCTTCCTCGTTCAGCGTCTTACAATTTATTACACAACACGCTTTCATTGATGTTTAACTTCCAAAAAAAACAAGAATTAAATCGTAACTTTAAAAATATATTCTTAATTTCAAGAAAACGATCTTTAAATTAAGATTACGTTCTTGATTTTTAGAATTCATTCTAAAAATTTAGAATTTATGCTTAAATTTGAGAATGTCAATCTTACTGACCAAACTTCAAGATTGAAATCTGAAGATTTATGCAATCTTAATTCGAGAATTTTGTTCTTAAATTTAGATCGTCATTTTTCTCTTAGTGTAATGGTTGAAATCTCGGCTACAAGGCGTTCAGCTAACTGGATTAGTAATTATCGCATATCGAAGGATATTTGTATATTTACTGAAAGCCATATAGTTTAACTGCAGAATGTCAGATGCCTTTTTAATGTGGGTACTAGGGCATGCGGACTGCCCGGGATACCAGATATCGGATGATCTTGGCAAACGAGGTGGTCGTCTGGATGACACATTCATTGATCAATGCGTTGGAGTTCCATTGGCTCACTGGAAGTCATTTATCAAGCGCGAGTCTAATAAAGTAAATCCGATGGGTTGGATTTGCGAATCCACCTGCTCCATATCCAGGGCACTATGGCCTGATTATGATGAACGGACAACTAGCTCTCTACGTAGGTATAATAGGGACCAGATTAGAACATTAGTTTCAGTTGTGACTGGACCTTGTCCTGTGGGGACTCATGCGTGAAGAATGGGCCTGGGGTTCAATGACTACTGCAGAAGATGTCATAACGAGGAGGAAGAGAAAACTATTTTTAATTTTCTATGTCAAGGCCTGGATTTCGGGGAATTAGGGAAAAATAACTGGGAAAACCGCCTGCTTGCAGGATCTATCTAGGATAGAACAATGCCGCTTCTTCTCGTCATTAAAAAGACGAATTGGTTGAATTCTGCAGTGACGCTTACTGCGTAGCTGCTCTGTAGGATGGCCATTGGCACTGGGTATCACAAAAGACCACTGAAGGACCCAAGTGAGCTGTCTCTCAGTAGTTGCCCAAGGAACCTAACCAAACCTAACTAGTTTATTCCCTTAATAATAAACACCTTCATATTTTTTATTGGCAATAAATAAATAAACACGCTGTCACTTTAGCAAACCGTCATTGTAAAAACAAACATAATTTACAATATTATATTGGACCTTCTGCCAAATTATTAATTTATTTAATTCGCCAATAAACCTTTCATATTACTAGTATGCTTAAAATAATTATATCTATAGCCAAGGCGAATGGTGGTCTCATTAGCCAACGTCATCATCAACTGTGCAAAGGTAAATGGGCTATTCAAACCCTAATGGCCAATTTTCAGGATTGATATTAAAACACATTTATGTTTAAAATAGTTTTAAACACAAAATTCCCTTTTTCACTAAATACTTAAATCAAACTTAATTCACCGATGTGGTACACTTAATTTCAACTTAAGTTTCTATTGTAATATTTTAGCAAGGTGGCCTCAATATCACGACAATACAACAACAAGAGGCAAAGCAATAACAATCAGCTGTTTTTTGAGACCACCTTGTAAATAATTATACTCATTTACGATATTTTTTTGTATAAAGTAGTGCTACCATAGTTTTATCTTATTTAAATAAGACTCTTAAAATAAAACTCAAAAAGTCAATCTGTATTTAAATACGATTTAAGTTTTTATGAAAATTAACTTAATTTAGATTTAATTACTATCCTGAAAATTGGGCATAAGTGTCAAAAATTATTTATGTTTTCATGTTAGCTTTCATTAAAATTCTTAAAATTTGAATTTAGGGCAAGTAAAATGGGAAAATAATAAAATAAAATTTAGCAAACAATAACAAAATCTTTCCAAAAGAACATTGTTTTTTTTTCATATTTCCTTTGTGTATTAATTCAGATATTTTTGACAAATTGTAAATTCTGAAATTTCTTTAAAATTTTTGTTGCCGCCTGCATCGAACCCAGGTTTTTCACGGACCGGTTGCCCTGACGTTCCGATTGTAACCACACAATCTTTTCAGAGGGGTTTGCCGTTTTAATCTCACCGCCATTGACGAGGGTTGGCAATCAATAGTCAAACAAAAATCTTTAAGCCAAATAGTATTTTAACTTTTGGTAAATTGAGCTTTGTTTTGAATGATTACCTATTTTAATGGATTTGCATGTTCGTTCTTACTTCGGTTTTTTCTTTCTTTTATTTTGAAAGATGTTTCATCATCAGGGCAAGTTTAACATGGCACGAAAAATGGTTAAAAATGGCTGGCAAAATTGCACGAAAAAGTATAAAAA
The DNA here is from genome assembly GCA_963931875.1 of Pollenia griseotomentosa. NCBI lineage: Eukaryota > Metazoa > Arthropoda > Insecta > Diptera > Polleniidae > Pollenia > Pollenia griseotomentosa. Next base: position 91,334,576 of record OZ007563.1, read on the forward strand.
ATGGCACAAAATGGCTAAACTACCAACAAAAAAACATGTTGTTATTTAAGAAACATTTATTTTATTAAGTTTTGATTGCATAATTTCTTTAAATTGTCAAAAATAAACGAGCATCTGTTCTCAACATCGCAAGATGTAACTGGAGCATATTTGAACGCTAATAATTCAGATGGAGAAAGGTTGTCAACAAATTCGTCCGTCTCACTTTTATTTAAATATGTATATGCCATTTCTTATTGTAATAAAAGCTTTTAATCCGTTATTACGATCTAACCTTTTAAGCTTTTCGACAAAAAGTTTTTTACTGTAATCTGTAATATTTTTCATAACGCCCTTTTGTATTTGTAATTTCAAGAGACTGGAGCAGATGCATTGAAAGTGCTCATTTATGTGCACTAAGTATTTCTTTTACGTCTGATTTTTGCAACATTAATTAAGCATTTGAATAGATTCTGCCTCATCATATTCGCTAAGATTATTTAAAATTTCAAAGATTTCTTTGAAATTGTCGCAATAATATATTGCATTTTCAATCCACATTCCCAATCGAGTGACACAAGGAGATTGAGGTTTTTTTTAGTTCGGAAACAGTATTTTAAAAGATTGTTTCGAGAAGGGGCCTGTAAAAAACAAAATAACACAGTGACCTTGTACATATATACATACGTTTTTAACTTACCTTAAGAAATAGCGAATTAAACGAATTAAATCAACTAGACTGAGCGATCCATGTGCCAGGCACGTTATGTGTACACCATGTCTGGTGCAGCGTAATTTTGAGATTTATAATGGCCTGCTCGTCGATTCGTTTAACTTACAATAAAAACAAAAATAAATTATTAAATATTGTTTTCGTTTTACATGTAAGTTAAGTGAACCAAGTCTTCGTTCGAATCGACGAACAGGCCATAAATTTCTTCTAGGCTGCAAAAAAGGCATTTTTTGGCAAGCTGAACCAAAAAAATGGCATATGGCTTAATCCATTTTTTAATGGCTAAACAAGGTGAAAAATAGCCAAATGCCAAATGCGCTCAGTAAACAATATTTTCAGTAAACTGAAACGTTAGTTAAAACCAAGTCAAGTTAATATAATTGAAATGAAATTACAGTAGAATCTCACAAATTAGAACCGTCACAAATTCGAACCGTCCAGAAATTAGAACCGGTCATTTCAATGTATTGGACGCTCTGAAATTAGAACCACAGGTTCTAATTTCTGGAAGTGTTTTTTTTTTTGTTTGTTTTTATTTCTACTAGAAAAAATATTTTTTTTATGATTTTGAACTTAATAGGCGAAAAACCAAATTAAACGCTCTATAATGCCAGCTATTCCTCTTTAAAAGTCCTTGAAGGCATCAATAATGTTATAAAATGGTGCAAAGCCAGTGATATATATTCCAGTAAACACATGTCTAACCTTTTGAACGTCCGTAACGATATCGTTGTATCCAGTTTTAATAAATAAAAAAAAAAAAAAAAAAACAAGTAATACTTATTTTATGTTAAAGACCAATAAGTACCTAATAATTAAAAAACTTTTTAAAAGTTTTTCTATGAATTTAATATTTTCAATTAATAAAATTTTATTAAATAAAAACTGTTTTGAGTTAAAATAACGCTTACACAACTATTCATTATTTATCACTATTTCATTATAATTTTATCATTTTCTGTAAAAAAAAATGTACAGAAATTCGAACTTTTCAGAAATTCGAACTGCCCGGTGCACAAAGTGGTTCTAATTTGTGAGATTCTACTGTATTATCAAAACTTTTACATTTAGGGGCATTTTTTTTTCAAAAAACGTTAAATTTGGGTGGTTTTAAAATTTTTTTTGGAAGGATGAAAAAAAAAAACACGTGCAACACTGACAATCTGTTTCATCCGATTATCTAACCGCTTCGTTTTCCGCTACTTTAAATCGTATAGCTTAAAGACAAAAAGGCTTGCCGAGCTTATTTAGGTTAGTCTGTAAAAATTGTTTTCGTTTTTCATAATTTAAAAAATGTTTATCTCAACAATTTATCTTTTACATAAATTGCATGCAGTTCTTTAGGGAACAGATAACAAAAGAAGAAAAAATTACAAACATTTTTTAAAGAAAAAAAAAAGCACAATAAATGAATGCACTTTAAAACAGTTGATAAGATTTCTTTAACAAACGAATATATGAAATTTCTAGAAATAATAACGTGTATGAAAAGAACATGATTCTTTATGTACTTTAATGCAGAAGGAAATAATATGAAATTATTCTCTAGGTATAAAACCCAGCAAAATGTTAAAATGTAAAGTAAAAAAATATTTTAAGATATTCAGCCCAATTATGAATAAAAATTCCCTGGGAGTTTTTCCCTTCTCCCATTTTTCCTATTTAAATTAATATAAATATTAAAAATCAACTTAATTTTTATAACACGTACATAACTTTAGAAAGCAACATTTTTTTCGCTCGAAAAAATATATATCAAAAAATAACTTTTATTTTGGTAAAAAAAAAAATTCAGAGGTGTTCTGAAATTCGAAAACGCAAAACGCTAGAAATTGGAAAATGTTTTAATACACTTTTAATCAAGTTTTTATAATTTTTGGTATAAAATTTTGTTTAATAGTTAAATATTTGTATAATATTTGTCATAAAATACTTTTATTACAGAAATCTTTATAAAAAGCGACGTTTAAAATTCTTGCGTTTTGCGTTTTCGTTTGTATTGTATCATCAGACTTTAACGAAAAAGGGAATAGTTATTACGGTCCCTGAAGAAAAAACAAAACAGTTTGAGTCTTTAAAGTGCGTCGAGTGTGTGTAATCTAAAAGACTACACGTTAAATTTACGTTAAAATGGTCAATATGTACCCTGCAATTAATATAGGACTACTTGATCCGTTTAAGATAACATGGACTGCTTACAACATGCTCCAGTGTAATGCATACATGGACCCTGTCATTGTTAAAAAAAAGTTTGTAATTAAGCAACATGTTTTCGTTTTTAAACGATTTCAAAACTAATCCTCTGAAGTATACCATGGGGAAGTTTTAAAACTAAAACACTGGGAGTATATATTAACATGGAGTAGTTTTAGGACTTCTCCGTTGTAATGCAAAGCTGGGTTATATGGTCCAGCCCTAGAACATCGTAATGTTAAATATACCATGTTTTTTCAAAACGTTTGGATTACCTTTGGACTAGTCCTAGTCACTTATGGGCTATATTTAACATGCGTGTATGGACAAGTCGCATTATTTGCGGGGTAGTAAGTATCAAATAAAAATTTTCTTGAAGTGTTGGTGTTTTTGTATGTTTTGTTTCCTCTATAAAATGAATTATATTTTTATTTTGACTTATTTTTATTATAATTAAACATGCCATATATAATGCCATAAACTCCTTATAAATGTCCATGTCCAAAATTGGTAAAAGGTCCAACATAAGCCCCCCTCCTAAAATCATTTCAAGTAGAAACAATTTATAATTAGATTAACGGCCTGTTTTTAGAACGCGACTCGTTTAAATAACATTTAAAAGAAAAACAAAAAAAAAAAATAATCTTATTTAAATCTAAACCATGATTGCCCATGGGTCCCAAAAAGGGTTCACTCTCAAAAAAATTGCCTGTAAAAACTGTAGTGTAGAGTACCAAATGCTCAGGCTTAAACTTTCTTACTTGCTAAAATTAAGAATTCAGTAGTAAACAATTTCAGATAAAATAAAAATTCTATTTCCGAAATATTTTTTGTGGCATAATACATAAGCCTGCAGTTAACACAAGCAATTAAAACTTTTTGTGAATCCCTTTGTCTTTCTTTACGAAGTTTTTTTTATAAGTATATACATAAAATTGAATTTTTTAAGATTTTTATAAAAATATTTTTAAAGTATTAGTATTCGAACAAAAATGTATGTAAAAGTTTGTAAGACATAATTGTTTGAATTATGTTTTAAACAGCTGAACACATCGTCATCGTTTGACCTACCGACCATTAAAAAAATTAAATAAAAAAAAATTAAAATGGATAATCATTCAAAAAAGCAAACTTCGATCTACCAAAGGTTAAAATACAATTTGGTTTAAGGATTGATGTTTGACTATTGACGTCAGCAGTCGTCGATGGCTGCGGGTGTAAAACGGCAAATCCATCTGAGGAGATCGAGTAATTGCGATCGAAACATGTCATGGTAACCTGCCGGCCCGGGTTCGAGCCCCGGCCACGGTCAAGAATGAAAGATTATCAATAAAAATTTTAATTAATTTTCATGTTGTAAAATTCATTTCTTCATAAAAATAATTTAATGAAAATTAAATTTAATGAACTTAAGCCTAATTAAAATTATTAAAAATTTGGATTAAAAACCATAAATAAATAGTTCAACAAAATAACCACAATACTAATTATTGTAATAAATAAAGTTTATAAATTTTTGATACCTCCTTTCTGAATCCAAAAACTGCTTCACGAAATTTGTTATGGTTTCTGAGATATTAAGAATCAATTTTGTTCCATATCAATTATTTTAAAGTTTATTAAGTATTGTTTTGCTGTACACGCCACTGTTTGGCGAATGCAGCAAATTATTCATACAAAAAAGTACAAAATAAATTTCACACTTGTTTTGCTTCATTGCCGTAAGAAAAAAGAAGTAAAGTCGAAAGCAAAACAAAATGAAAATAAGAAAATAAAATTCACTTTTGCTTCGCTTCATTGTCGTAAGGAAACCAGTGGTTAAAGCAAAAGTAAAATAAAATGCTAAAAACTCGATACACATCAATAAGTATACGTATGCAGCACAAAAAGCTACTTTTAAAAATTAAATTTAGAAAATTGGCATGTGCGGCACAAAACAAAAATTTTCACTTTCAATTAAATATTATTAACTTCTAAGTTCGTTAATGAACGTTCACAAAAATTTACATTTCTCTTGAAAACATATGCCAGAAGCTGTGGAAAAGTACAAAAAAATCTTTTGGGTGTTTTTTCAGAAAACCTAATGTAATCCTTCATTGTTGTTTTTCTCAACCAACAATGAGCTGACGACAGGTCGAGTCTAATGTGACATAATAAGACGTATTTTTAAGAATTGTATTGCAAGAGCTTGGTTTTATGGAGGATGAAAGTGGTGCTGTAACAGCCAATTTCACCAAGTTCTATCAGTTCTAACTGTCAAAACATTTTGTTAACGGGAAGTTAAAGTAAAAGTTAGTTTTATATTGGTGTTGGCCGCAAATCCAATGCATCATTGTTGAAGTAAGCACATTGACAGTGCTACCACCATGTGGTAGTTTTACCATGAACTTGAACACACTTTTATTGCAAAAATATGATATTTTTCCTTGTTTTAAATTTTAAAATTAATTACATATTCCCTAATTAAATTAAATTAAATTTCTTTTAATAATGAATTTCAAAATTTAACCCTTTTCTGCTTTTTAGAAATATAAAATATTACAGCATATTTATTAGTCGAACTGTTATAGAAATACAAGAAATAAAATGTTGCTGGGCAAAAAAAAAAATCCGATACTTTAACTCAACAGTATGCCTCATAAAAACAAAAATTGTTGCTAATACGCAATAGTTACAGGTCATAGAACAGAACTAGAAGCGAAAGTTTAATTAAAACAAAATGAACCAAATATTGTTCAATTCCTGTGAATCCACTTTAAACGAGAATTTCGTCCGTTTAACTTATATTTTAAACAAAAATTATATTTTAAATCTTTGGCTTTTCTAAAATTTTTGGGAGCATGTTTCCTGATGCTCTGGCCTAAGCAACCAGGGAAATGCGCATAGAAACTAGCTTGTCCTCCAACAATAAATTTCAGTGTTTCACGATAAACAAAATCTTATTAACTAAATTTTAAAATTTTAAATTAAACTTGGAAAACAGAAGGCGTTTAAAAACAAAATATGACTATGGCGGCATTTATACGAGGATTTTTAAGACATGTCTTTAAGATATGTTTTTTTTTTGTTTGTAGAAGAATTCGGCAGAGAAGAAACAAGATAGAGGCGAAGTTTTTTTTTAATTTTCTTTAACTGTGATTTCAAATGTTGCTATTATGTTTTATTTTAAAAACTTTTGCGACTGTGCTTCTATGAGTAAAATTTTCATTTATAAAACCTTCTTGCAATTCTCTCAATAATTCACATACTTTTCATGCACACATTCGACTAAAAATTTTTAAAATAAGATTTTGTTTGTTGTGCTTAATTCCCAATTTTCATTCTTGATAAATACACTAAAATTTATTGTATAAATTGAAAATTAAGCACAAAAAACAAAATCTTATTAAATAAAAATTATGTATTCCTAAGAATTACTTTGATAATAAATTTTTAAAATAATAAAATTAAGGCGGCATTTATACGCTTACTTTTAAGACATGTTATTTGTTGACGAATTCAGTAGAGCAAAAAGAGGGGTAGAAAAAAGACCTCGTTCTTCGTGTTTTTTTTCTAGTTTAGTTTAACTGTCATTTAAAATGTTGCTATTACGTTTTATTTTCATTCGTTTTTTCGATTTTTTAAAATAAAAATTTTAAAAATGACATGTCTTTAAAATCATCATGTAAATGTTAAAAGATTTTCGTAGCAACTTTGAAAGAAAATAAAAAGAAGACATGTTTTTAAAATCATCGTATAAATGCCGCCTCATTTATCAAAAAAAATTATTCCCATATTTAATTTATTATGTTTTATTATCACTCGTTTTTTCGACTTTTGAAAACAAAAAAGAAATACTTTGATATAAATATCTTCATATATAAACTAAGAATATTTCTCCCACAAAACAAAGAGTAAAAAAGAAATTTTGGTGGCAGCTTTGAAAAAAAAAAGTTAAAAAGACATGTTTTAAAAATCATTGTATAAATGCCGCCCATTTTATGTACACAATCTTGAAACTCGAATTAATGACTTTTTTGCTTCAAGAGAAAAAGCTGGACTGTTGAATTTTTGCAGGGTAGGCAAATGGTTTAAGAAGGTAGGCACGTAGAATAGATGAGCGTTTTTGTATTTGCTATTTTTTGAAACCCCAATCTTAGGCTATTTCTTAAGATTTTAACTCAAACATTCTATTCTAGTTGATTTTTCTATAAACAATGTGTTCATACAAAAAGTGCAACATTAGATTAATTTTCTACTCTTGAATGCTTCATCTCAACAAAAACAGCTTAATGGGCTCGTGCTCTTTTGTATGAAGTATGATAGAAGAATGAACACTAGACAGCAGAAAAAAACAGCATAAAAGCAAACAATATTATTTTTTTCAAAGGTGTGATAGAAAAAAAGGAAAAAAGAATTTGGTCTAAAAATAAGGAAAAATGGCTATTTATTTCATTATTAAAACAACAATGAGAAACACAAACACATTTTGATGATAAGTTGTTGGTCTAAATACTGAATATATCGGTTTTTTTTCAAAAGATTCGTCTGACACAAATTACATCAATTTGGAAGATGTTACACATATATACGTATAAGTTAATACGAAAATACATGCAACAATAAAAAAGGTGCAAAACATGCATGTAAACTTTCTATGAATTTAAGAAAGAACTTGGTTCTTTTCTTTTAAGTTTTAATTAGGTTTTCCAATTTTTATATTAAGCCCAGTGCTGCAAAAAACATTTTTCACAATAATTAGATAAAACAAGTAAGAAAGTGTTGAAAGTGTATGGGACACATGGGCAAACATGAACCCGCCAGAAAAAATTATCTTATGAGGTTAAGATTCCTGTAGAAAATTTTTTAACCGTTAATTATTTAGGTACCTTTATCTGTTTGAGATTTGTTTGCTATAAGTGATTTTGCTAAGGGGGCTTATATGGGACCTATGGTTAATTTTTGACCAACCAGCATGACGTATAAATTATTGTTCAATCTACATATTGTCACCAGTTTTTATGTCAATACTAACATTTATAAAGAAGTTACGGCATTAAAAGCTCTTTTCAGGATTAAAAAAAACACCTTCCCGTGAGAAATTTCTCAAAGTGCTTATCGAAACTAACAAACCCCTATTTGGTTTTTACAAGTTTAGCTGTTGTTCGGGTTTTATGGCTTCATACTTTTTTTAACTAAAACTTGATTTTTTCAAAGAACATAAACATTTTTTCTAAAACAAGTTGTTTTCCTGTCTTCGGCACAATTGCAACTATAGACTGGGAGAAAAAACCAGGGTTTAAAAAACTGCAGTCGAAACCAAAAACTGTCAAACAAAAAACGCATATTTGTGTACAACTTTTTACTTTTTGAGTTGATTTGACAGCGACTGCTTACATTTAATAATTCAAAAGTAAAAGCAACAGTTTTTTTTTGGCCAATGACAAATGAAGAAGTGGAAGAAATGGCAGTTTTTCTACTTTGACTGCAGTTATTAAAACGCTGGAAAACCCGTTTAAGAAACCCGAAAAAATTCCGTACATATCCTAAAAATTGCTAAAATACCGAAAAGCTTAAATTTTTAACATCTTTATTCACTATTTTTGGCCCATAGCTGCCAAACTGCGGAAAATTTAGTAAAGAAATCTTCAGAAAAAAATCCTTATAGTGTAATTCATAATTCCTCAGAATATTTTAATACTGGAATATTCTTTTTTACATTTTCCAGTTGCGTTAACATCGAAAATTCGAGAAATGTAAACAAAACATTGCAAACTAAAACAAATTGGTTCAACCTGTCACAGTGAGCCGGCCGTTCGCAGCTTGAACTTGGGTCTAATCACCGCATTCGATATCGAGTAAACTATCGTATGAAGCAAACTACAATATTTTTCTGCATACGATAGACACTAACGTATCGAATGATAACTCGAGAGATGTAATGTCTTTGGTTACTCGATATCGAATGCTGTCATCTCAAAATACGATTGGCCGTTGTTTTTAAAAAAAGTTCTAGAAAAAATATATTGTATCTAAATTAGGATGTATTAAAAAAAAAACTTTAAGAAATAAGCAACTAATGATAGTAACCCAATAAGCACCCAAATTTTCAAAATTCACAGACTATAAATATTGCTGGAATTCTGCTTAATGTATGCCCTATTTTCAAGTAAAATTTTTGTTCAAACGAAAGTTTTTGGACAATAAGTCTCTTAACGTTCTAATGGTATAAATAAATCTATTTTGTGCCACGCCAAATTCTCCAGTCCCGCCCACATTATGTCGGATGTTGTCTATTGATAACCAATACCCAGAAAAAAAGTATGTTTAAATATGGTCACCTCCAACAAAACTATTTTTAAAGAACATTTTAAACATATTATGTTTAATTTAACCATATTATTATCACCAGCTACCATATTATGTTTAAAATAGTCCTCCATTAAGAAGCCACAACTATGTTATGGTTGCTTCCAAACATGTTATGGTTAATAATAACTAAAATATGTTTAACACTTATAATAGCATGATTAGTTTTCAACCATAGCATGTTGCTCTGGAAAAAGAGGAAAATAGTATTGTTAATTTTAAAACAAATTATCGTCATATTTAACCATAACATGTTTAGAGACAATCTTGAAGAAGGACAAATTAAATTATAATATGGTTGCCGGTGACAATAATATGGTTAAATTAAACATAATATTTTTAAAATTTTCTTTAAAAATAGTTTTGTTGGAGGTGACCATATTTAAACATATTTTTTCTGTTCGTGAAGATGCTTTTTTCTCCATTGAAAACTTTAGTTCTTGCCATTCTCAAAATATAGAAATCTATAATGTCTTTGTATGGGAAGTGCTAAGCCCACTTCTGTCTTTCTCGACAGGTTGTGTGTTGATAACCGAGATGCTTGTATCTTATTTGGAAACTTTGGCTCTTGCCGTTCTCCAGACATACAGAAAAAAACAACAAGGGATTTGTAGGTAAAATAAGAGACATTAATCGTTTGTTTGTTTATATCTTAGCCATTAGTGGACCGATCTGGGTGAATTTCAAGAGAAAACTTTTTGCGACTATAGATGATGTAAATATATAACAACCTAGTCCTTACAATATCAAGGGTCTTCGGAAAATCTATTTCAACGGTCAGACGGACATCGTTAAGTCAACTTCGCTACTTATAAGGACCCCGAATATATACACTTTAACATCAATATGGTAGAAATTACAAACGGAATGAAGAAATTGTATATACCCTTTCCACCTGTGGTGAAGGGTATAAAAAGGAAAAGTAATAGTTTACAGTCCAGACCAAGGGCACAATTTTATCTAATAAGTAGAGTTTTTCTTTTCCCGGACTGTTTCATTTCCCGAGAAAACGGGATTTATTTTCAATTTCCCGGGATCCCGGCACTTCCCGCTCAATACAAATCGACACAAAATATTTTTTAACTTAATTGAACAAATAATATTTCCTGAGATCAGTTAAATAAGTTCATAAATGCATTCAACTTTTTTATTTTTTGTGGAAAAAAGGAAAAAGTGCTTAATGGCACCTTAAAATCTTCATGTTCAAAAGTACATATAGCCAAAATTTCAATTATTTTATAGGATTTTTGAGTATGTTATAGCAACATGACTTTTTGGTTATCTTTTATCAATGTGCAGTAAATTTGGAATAATAAAAACTACCGATCTGTGATATTAGGAGTGTTTAGGAATAAAAACTTAAAAAACTATAAATGCAGAGAACTGATGCTTATATTCAAGTTTAAATTATTCTCTTATAACACTTAACAAATAGACTTAAGCACTTATTGCAACAGAAAAAATTCAAAGCCAACAGCATTTATATAAAACCAAAAAATAGAATCTGGGAATTTGTTTTTCATGTTGAGTAACATTTTTATTATATAAATTTTCATATTATTTGAATGTGTATTCTAAGTCAAATTACAATCCTCAAAAGCTTTTATACTTGAATAGGCTTATTCCTTCAATATTTTCTTTGCAAACAAATTATTACAAAATATTTCTGTTAAAATATAATTTTAGTTCAGAATAAGCATTTGCAGAATCGTTTGAAAGCCGATTTCTTATTTTTATCAAGAAGATTTCAATGATAAAACACGTTTTCTTTTTACGGATGTTTGTCTTTATAGCCAAAGGAACATTATATAATCTTTAGACACTTTCAATTTTCCTAGCACTTCCTTCAGAAGTTGTAATTCTTTTTTTAAAAAAAAATATTTTCTTCGAATCGAATAAGCGTTTTTTTTAGTAATTAACTTTTGTCATCATTTTTTACAGAATCTAATCCGAAAAATCTTTTATAGTGGAAGGCCAATGAACGCGGCATGCGACTGCGGGCGGCGATCAGCTGCTTAGTTTTTCGCTTGAAATTTTTTTGATAGGCAAATGAAAGCGGTACATTTTAAAGCGGCAAATGTTGAATAAGCTGTTAAAAAAATGTTCAATCTATAAAAAAAAGAGTTATTTGAACATTATAAGAATTTACTTATCAAATTAGTTTTTTTCCACTTCATTTGAAATGTTTTTTAAATTTATTTTGTTAAATGATTATGTTTGTGTATGGCAACGTCTACTTCATGCGGCTTAAAACAAAAGTTGAAAAAATTCAACTTTGCCGCGCGGCATCTTTTTCAAGTAATACCAAGTCTTATTTTTTGTGATGTGCATTTTTTTTTATATGAACATTTTTGTAAACATTGCTAACATTTTCACAATGGCAATGCTATTGCCGCCCGCAGCCGCATACCGCGTACATTGGCCTTCCACTATTATGCAGATGCTTTGCTTATAAAATTATTAAATTTTTTGAAGCAAGTGGGTAAACATTTTTTTCGTTTTTATAAAATAAAACAAATAAAATATTCTGTACATTTTTACTCTTCTTCTTTCGATATTCCACAGCATTAAACATTGCCTTACTTATCGGATATGAATTGACATCTCTTTGGCGATTGGCAAAAATGTCTTAAGTCAGAAACTGTAGTTTTTTTTATATTAAATTCAGTGTTCAGTGTTTTTATCAAGAATAAAAACTGGGAATTACGCACGAATAACAAATCTTTTAAGTTAAAATTTTGTATTTCCAAGAAATTACTTTTGATAATAAACTGGCAAGTGCACGGCCTAAAAAAACTACCTGGCAACATGCTTTTGCAAGTTGTTTTTTTGCATTTTGTTTTTTCTTAACCTACTTACAACTACAATTAATGTTGGAAGAATTCCAATCAATTGTAGTGGGGAATGTAAGAAGAGATAAACTCACTGTTTATTGTTGATGTTTTTGTTTAAACTTTGATATTGTTACAAGTAGAGCTGTTGCTTATGATTCTTATACGCTTAACAGTTTTATTTGGTTTAACATCTTTAGTTTTTCCAATATGTTTATGGATGAAGTTTCCTGATGATCTGGCCTAAGCAACCAGTGAAATGCGAATAGGAATAGCTTATCCCATCAACAATAAATTTTAGTGTTTTTATCAAGAATAAAAACTGGGAATTAAGCACGAATAACAAATCTTTTAAGTTAAAATTTTGTATTCCCAAGAAATAACTTTTGATAATTAAATTGAAAACTATTTATTTGGTGTATTTCATAGACTTTTTTCCTAAGAGAAGAAGGAGTTGTGCTAGATTAAAGTAATTTAAGCCAAACAAAAGTGAAAAAAAAATGAATTAAAGCCAATCGAAGACTCAAAATGCGTTTTTTTGACTTAACACCTTTTTGCCCAACGACTAAGATCTATTTCATGACACAACTTATTTACAATTATACATATCAGCAGTAAAGTTGTCATCATCAAATAGAAAAAATCCCGGGAATCCCCGCACAAATTTCCAGGGATTTTTTTCCCGAAAAACATGCGGGTTCCCGGGAAATCCCATTTAAAAAACACTACTAATAAGCCAATTCATTTTAATTGATTTTAGTTTTATTTGAGTTAATTTTGCCTTTTAATGGTATTTTCATGTTAAACATCGATTAAGATTAGTATACCGAAATATTAAACATCCCAATGTTAAGGAATTATTCGGTTTATGATATTCACTAATTCCCTAATTAAAGTGAATAATAAATTTTGGCTCAATGACTATTTTCCATTGTTTTAACTATTTTTTTAATAAAATATATGTTCTTGCATCTAAAAGCTATCTTAAAGCCAATCTAGTGCTATGGTATTTAGTAATTAAGAAATGATGGCCACAAAATATTCTATAAAATAATTTAAAAGGCTAAAATTCCATTCAAATCTTCTAGATCGAAAAAGTTTAAGTGATGGTAGCAACACCCGCCTAAGAAGAAAAGATACTGAAGAATTTTTTTGAATAGAAGAGCGATAACACATACAAATGTGATGGGGAAAATTTTTATCCAGCATTGTCAGGCCATAAACTTAAGAATTAGAATAAGATTATAATTGGAATAAAATTAATAACCATAAAGGAAATATAAAAATAAATATTTTTATAAACTATCACAAGAGAATAGTTTTTTTTTAAATTTATTCGTTTTCCAGAACATGGCTGAATATGTCTACAATATTTATTTCATGTCTGATATTACTCGACAAAAAAGAGTAACTCGTTAAGAACGCGCACAGAAACTGAACAAATACGATCGTTTTAAATCTTGTGTATACCCTATTTAAAAAAAAAATATCCTAGAGTTTTCGCTATACTAACTGCTTTTAACGAAATGAATTTTATTTCAAACGAAACATTTCTTTAGAAACAGCACATTTTTTCATGTTTAACTGTCATTCTGCATCGCTGAACACTTGTGTATAGTGCTGGGATACTATCGACATTTTCTACTATCACTATTTCACTATTAATACTATCGATATTACTATATCTGGGTTTACACTATGAAAGTTTTCTTTCCGAAAGTCTGAGTTTATTGGTGAGAGGGGAAGAGAACATGCTTTCAGACTTTCTGAAAGAATACTTTCATAGTGTGAACCCAGACTATCGACTGAATGTTTGTACTTGTGCAGGAAAACTTTAATTAGTTTTTTATCAGGCTATAGTTTGTTGTTTTCATCACTTTGGTAAACGTATGAGACATAAGTATGTACGCACGTTATTTTAGATGATAGTTTTTGAAGAATTGTGCTGCTGAAAGATTCGAGAGATTCGAAGTAGGGACTATAAGATATTTAATTGCAACTTTAGAAAATGTTCTAAATTAGCTTTGATTCTCAACTCAAAATGTAATCAGTTTACCGGACTTTTCCTGTAATGGTCGTTCATTCTATTGTCCTATGCACACGATTGCAATTGCATTTGTATTCGCATATTTTTTACAACATTACAAAAATATTTCACATTTCAGTCCCTATGTAAACATACATATACAAATTTCAATATAAACATTTAATTAGTAAAAAAGCACAGCTAAGCAATCCATACCACCTGCCAATCTTGTTGTTTGTATTCATTGCTGTAATTCAGAGCGAATTAATAATAGCAAGTAAAAACTTGCGGCAAAAAACTGTGTGTGTATAGCTGCAGTTTCATGTCTTCATAGATGTATTTTAAATAAAAATAATATCGATATTGATATTTTTCCTATCGTTATTTCCGATATTTTAAGACAATCGATAATATCGATAGTACTATCGATAGTTTCCCAGCACTACTTGTGTATACGTGTTCTAAATAATATTGTAGAAATTGAAATGGAATAATAAAATTAGTTTGTATTCAAATTTATTAAAAATTTACCATTAAAAGCTTTCAAAGCAAGCAGTATTTTGTTAAAAGTGTTTTTTCTTTTACCGGAAAAAAGTCTTTAGGATCTTAAAAACAAATTTAGTCATAATTTATATTCGTTTTCTTCTTTCTTTCGGCTTAATTTTTTTTAAACCAATTTATAAACACATTAACATTATTATTATTATTATGGCCATTAACATTATCGTGTTGATTATCTCATACTTGTTCCTTTTTTTTTCATCTCATTATCATTCATTGCCATAAAGTTCAAGTTAATAAGCCGAAGTGCCAGTAAATAGTCACAAATATTCAGCCAATAAGTTGTTGTTGTTGCAGACAAATCTTCATGAAAGTTTATATATTAAAGCCTCGCGGCAAGTAGCAAATGGTTACAGCTAGATGAAGTAGTAATAAAACATGGACCAACAACTGCGATGAAATATACTTTTTAATATTAGATCAAGTGATGCTCACAGTGAATAGGAAACATGCTGCAAATTCTTAAGCTAGAGAAGCATGCAACATAATACGGTTTTTCCGTATTGCTTTTTTTTGTTAAATAAAACAGAAGAAATAAATGTACAACACAAATGTTAGAAGGAATAAATGAATAGATGAGTGGAAAGTGAAAAGTGGTTGGCAGTTGTTACTTTTTGTGAATATAAATGAGTTGAGACGAAATGAGTTTTAGTCATTTACATATTTTTAAAAAGTATTTAATTAGTAAAACTAATGCATATCCGGGGATAGAACGTTATTAGTTTAAGACAAATTTTAATGCTAAATTTGGAAAATTGAATTAATTCGGAATAAATTAAAAAAAAATTAAATTAACATTCTAACTTAAAGAACGACTACCCAGCACGAAACGTTTTGGAGTCAGCAATCGAACTTTTATAAAAAAGTGAATTAATTTCTTTATATTTTCAAATCTATCAGGCCTGTTACAGAAATCAATTCCGATCTTAAGAAGAAGTAATTCCGTATTTTGTTTGTCCAAAAAACGAAAATGTTATAAAAAAAGCTAAAAGCAATTCGATTGCAACTGCAACTGCAACTACGTAGTTAATTTTAATGAAAACTAATTTAAGTTCGGCTTATTTTGCATAGTGGGTAATATTTAAATTAAAAATCGAAAAACCTCTTGTAATGGAGATAAAAGGCAATAGAACTTTTGTAAACACTAATTTAGGTAGAATAATGATACCATGGATTTCGACTAAACAGAGTTTCCACTGAAAAACCAACTTGAACTCCAATGTTCAGATATATCACACAATTTATTCAAAGTAGAGGATACGATTTTGGCAGTGATAGAAAAGGTATTCCACGTTCTCTTTCGCATTTTCATCACTGCCGCTGCGGCAGTAATTTTAGTGTCTGGTTCCCAGATGCTGTGATGCAGATACCAAAAGTAAAACATCTCTTCTGGTCATCGTTAGTAGATTCATGGTACGTTTGTCATCCCGAAGGGTCACAATTGCCTGATAATCCCACAATCAGTGTTTAAGACTTATATATAGTGAGTTTTATCGATAGTTGATCGCCGGAGTTCGAGTTTGCATAGAAAATAAAAGGTACTTCACACGCCTTCCAAATCCAGTGGATCTCGTAAGGTGGTGCCGAGTCTAGAAAGCTGATCTGCCCTAATGTTTCGCAGTATATCCCTGTGCCCCATATAATCCAGATGTTTAACTGTTCAGCCTTTATGTTGAGAGATGATCGACAGTTAACAGCCGTTCTCGTTGTTAGGGATGCGGAATCTAAGGCCATAACGGCGGTACAGCTATTCGTATAAATATCCATAAAAGCTGTTGCGAAAGCAAATAATCTGAGACATTAAACGGCTTTCTTGACCGCAAGTATTTCTACCTGGAAACAGATCAGTTTTTCCGGAAGCCTCTGCGAAACATTGAGGTTGAACTCATTGAAGAATTTTCCGAAGCACACTCCTCCTCTTTATTTGGAACAAACTTTTAGAAATTTGCACCTTTTCTTCTGCCTGCAATATCGTTTTCGTTGCATTCTGGCTGGATATACGAGTTTTTTTAATGACAAACATTTTAAGCGAGTTGGCGAGTTTTCCGCCATTTTGGTAAAATTGTGTAGGTTATGTTTAATAAGTATGAGTTCACCTGAGTTAACTTGGCGCAATCTGCAAAAATTCTATAAAAGTTGATAAAATTTTAAATATATAATTTAAATTATTTTGCAGATTCCTAGCCACCTGTATTTACAACGAAAACTTGATATTTTATTTAATTATTTCGTAAACTTAAGGTACGATAGCTAAAAAAATTTTGTGATCACTTTCAGATTCCATCAAAAAATTTAAATTTTTCAAAAATATTGTATCGTAAACAAAAGGTATTTGAGCAAAAAGAAGGAAAGTTGTGATTACTTTTTTCCTTATATGTACTATAAAACGATACTTTATTTTTTACGACTTAAAACATTGGCTTTCGATATCTCTCGACTAAAGTATAATTTGTACTTGGTTTTTATGGCTTTCAAAAGAATTTCAATATTTTAGAACGAAACGATAGATTTTATGGGTTGTGTTTTACATTGATTTTCTGACTCCCACTTTACATTACAATACTTTTGTGGCGTTCTTAAACGTCTTTTGTTATCAACATCAAAATCTCTAACTTTGATTGGTTTCACTTTTCTCTACAAGTGATTTTAGCGAGAGCATGTTCGATTAAAGCTTTTACAAGATTACAAAAACGCCTGTTTAACTTTTTTTCATAAAAAAAATTTTTGTTTAAAATATTATTTTTGGTATAAAAATTTACATTTTCAACGTAATAAAAAACTATGAGAACACAAAAAAAAAAAAAAAAAAAAAAAAAAAAAAATATTTATATAATTATAATATGATAAATTTAGTTTTTGTAAAGCTTTATCGCAAGGTGAAAAAGTGATTTTATTCTAGTGAAGCACTTTAAATCACAATATTTTACAATTGTTGTTCAGCAAAGGGGGAAAAAGTACAGTGACAATATATTCTTAATTCTATCCTAATGAATCTGAGAATATATTCGTCGTCCGAAAGTTGAAGTGCTCTATACGCCATTTTGACGATTTTGGTAAGGATGCCCCCCAAATTTTTCAAATCTGCAATCCGTTTTCGGCTATCTCGTATGGTGGCTGAGATAAATCGTGTCCATTTTGCTCTATATCCTTCAAAGCAAAATTTCAATACAAAACATGGAAATTGATTTCTGATGGACAATTTGCTCTATGTGGAGTTAGTATTGTTTAATGCAAATATTTTCAGAATATTTTCTTTTAAAAAGAATTATTAAGAATATATTTTCTCTTACTCTAAAAAAAACAATTTAGAGTGCTATATTCGATACTCTCCACCGACAGTTTGAATGTTTCAGGATTGATATCTATATGATATATTTTTTTATTATTAATTTACTTTTGAAAAACAGACGGCAATATATTTCAAAACAGCGGTGAAATTAGTTTTAGCGTTTACAGTGAATTTTAGAAGGCTGCTAAATATGGGAAATAAGGAAAATTATGGACCGTATATCACAAAATTATTAACATTTTTTCAGGCCATATGAAACTAAGTTGGAAGAAATTTTAACACAATAAATAAATCTGCTACGGTTTTAGGCGTATTTAATTAATTTACCAGAGTGGGCTTAATATGGGGCCTAAAGTAAATTATTAACTGATCATCACGAAATTTCACAGATTTATTTTCATTCGAATAAAACGAATTTTTGCAAAATCTCACAAGATTACCAATTTTTTAAGGTGGTGGTTCCACATTTTGATTCATAGCTCTGATACTACTGAACCGATGTTGCTGGATTTCAATCCCAAACTGCTTAGGATAACTACAAGCAATTTGACACCAAGTTTGTTCATTTCTTTTGAGTTTTTCGAAAGTGAGCGTGTTTTTAACAGACAGACAGACAGACAGACAGACAGACGGACATGGCTTAATCGACTTAGAATTACTTAAGGAGCCAGAATATATATATTTTATGGGGTCTGAGATGAATAATAAAAAAGTTGCACACGGAAACTTAGTATACCCTCATCACAACTATTTGTAGTGGAGGGTATAAAATGAGGTTTCCGGAATCAGTTACCAACACCGTTAAATATTTTTGAAACACAGTTGAACATATTTAAGAGAAGAACAAGTTCAAAATGAAAAAAATGTCCGATCTAAAACTGTTATTCAATTTTATATCTCAAAAAGACAAAAATTACTACCTAAGTCAAATAAATTAAGAAGTTAATTTTCTTATAATAACTAAATATATAAATATAAATTATAATAACTTATGAATAATTTTTATTTGATTTTTTTTTCAAATGAATAAACTGCTTTTTTATAAATAATTTTAGATGTGTTATATTGCTTTGTTAATGCCATTTTGCTCCACGTGTATGTATTTGCAAGGACATATGACTAAGGTGGCGTATAGAGCAAACAGGAATTTTATTACCATTAGAAAATATACCGTTGTAGATGAGATCTGGAGATAAAAAGCATCTATTCCGAACTATCTTTTTAAGACGAATATGTGGTATTAAAATCAAAAAATTCTATCGAGTAGTTTTTTCAGAAAAAATGTCTGAACCTTCAAAATCGATTATCTCAAAATTCATTTATTGCACGTAGAGCACTTCAACTATCGGACGACGATATGTGTTATATGGCGTACCAAAATTTGATAAAAATTTTTCTGAATGTAATTTTTAAATAAAAAAGAAATGAATTTGTAAAATACAGTTTGCATTAATTTTCTTTCAAGTATACATATTTTGGTTTTATTTAATTTTTCAAGATTTATTTTAAATTTTATTATTCCATGACAGGGTTTCATTCAACGCGTTTTATTCATTGCACTTCAGGTGGTATGAGCAATAAAAATTCATATTTTTGCACAATGTGTCGTCGCTCATACGCACTAGTGGACAACTTTATTTTGCTTTTTCATATTTATTCTCCGGGTTTTTCTACTTTTTCCCCTTTTTTATTAACTTTTATTTTTCGCAAGAAATAAAGCAAAACTAACAAAACAGATGAATAAGTTTTAAGTGTTGTGTCTGCAAAGTTTGTATTTTTCTGAATTTTTGTTGTTGTTTGAAATTGCTTGGCTTCAAGTATTCAAAGAATTTGTTAATGATTTAAATCTTTTGCATTTATTTTATAAACAACAAAGACCAAACTTTGCTATTGTTTTTTTTATGAGAAAGATATTCAAATATTGTAATTCCAACAGATTTATTGACATAAAAATTATATTTTTTTTATGAATTATTAAGCGATTCTTAAATTTAAAATGTGCGAAAAAGTGTTATGTGTACTTGGGTCATAAGGAGGAAATTACAATTTTCTATTATTTACTGAATCAAATTTCTCTTGAGAATTTTTTCGTTCTTCAAATAACCCAAGCAGTGTTGCCAATTTAGCCATTTAGTGGCTAGATTTAGCCATTTTTCACGCTGTTTAGCCATTAAAAAATGAGTTTAGCCATTAGCCATTTTTTTTTAACAATTTTTCAACTTGTTTAGCCATTAAATTTTATTTGCCGTTTGTCTTGAAGAAGAATAATTTTTGTTTTATTAAAAAAATTTATAAAAGTAAAATAAAAATGTTTAACAATAAAAACGCCTTTTATTTAAAACACAATTTTAACAAATGTTGAAAATCGCTATAAACTATGATGATGAAACATCTTTCAAAATAAAGGAAACAATATTCCAATATTAAATTTATAAAATGGACCGACACAAATAACGCTCTGGTTGCAAGTATTTCAATAAAGAGATGCAGGAGGCATCAAAATTTTTTTTAGAAATTTCAGAATTGACTATAAAGTTTCTCTCACTTCCATGGTCTAATGCTGAAGTAGAGAGCACATTTAGCCAAGTAAACATCGTGTTAAAAGTAATTTTAAAAAATACAAAACAAAAAAATATTTATACCAACACCACTATAGTGGAGAGGGTACTATGCGTTTGTGCTGATGTTTGTAGCACCTTAAAATATTGGTCCTAAGCCCACCTTTACGTATACCGATTGACTCAGAATCACTTTCTAAGTCGAATTAACGATGTTTGGCCGGCTGGCTGTCCATGTAAGCCTTGTGCGCAAAGTACAGGGGCCTAATTCTGGCAGTCGTGATCGAGTACTTTCTCGATTCGAAAGCAATTTTATTTCAGTCGATACTGAAAGAATCGAAATTATTTTTTCAGTATTGTGAAACTCAAATTTATGCTTTACAACACTGAAAAAATTATTCCGATTCGTTCAGTATTGACTGAAATAATTAGATATTAAATTGCTTTCGAATCGAGAAATTACTCGATCACGACTGCCAGAATCAGGCCCCAGGTCTCAATTTTGGAGATTATTTGATAAAATTTGGTACATAGGTTCTAATGTGGTGTAGGATATCATATAGTCGGGGTTGGCTTTCTTACTTGTTTTTTTATTGTGGATCTGGACTAAAAAGGTTGGGTAAATGTTGTCGTGATTATGATTTACCTTCAAATTATTTAAAACTAATATGCACGAGTGAGATGGACATACAACGACAACGAATTTATTGATGATTTAATTTTTTAAATATCTATCAATATATAAATTTACGTTTATTCCAATTTCACAAATTGATCTTAACTTACAATTTCATCGTAAGCAACTTTAAATGAATTATTTCTGTTTTGTTATTGAGTTTTAATGTGTTTTTATTTGAAAATGCTTTTTAGCCGTTTTTAGCCATTTTTTAGCCATTTTTTCCGTAAATTTAGCCATTTTTGGTCACTAAGTTTTGGCAACACTTAACCCAAGTGAATTTATTCTTCTAGTATAAGAAGTGTAAATCCACTTGAGATATTTGAAAGAAATACATTTTTTCTCTAATAAGTTGTATTACAACACATATTTTTTTCCATTATTTTTTATTATCTTCACATGCTCTCAGTAGCTACACACAGAAAAAACTTATTTCGATACAATCACACATATAATATTTAAGATGTTTTTAATCAGGTTTTAACCTGAACGATTTTTATTAAGAGAGAAAAAGAGAGAGAACGGGAAGCATTGCTCGTAAATTCCACTACCTTTCAGCTAAACCTTTTAAGGTTATTGCCCTAATAGCCGTGCCTAAATAAGAGCGGAAGGCGGAACGTTTTCTTCCGCTTAGCTTTTACGCTGGTATGCCATAACTAAACAAGAGCGTCATCGTTGTGTCAGAAACAGAAGTGTTTACTTTCTTGCTTAATAAAATCCACAAAATAGAAGTACAAAAAAAAAGAAAAACTCGATAGATTGAACTAAAATAGCTAAATTGCCATTATTTATTAACCATAGCGGCCAACTCCACTTTTAAACGCGATGTCAAAATCGGATTGTCCAATTGCAAAGCATTTAAGCCGCGCTATTAGGGATGCTTCATACAAATTGCATGGGTATAAACATTTTTGACAGTTAAAAAACGCCTTTCACTCCTGTTTAGGTACGGCTGTCAGTCGGTTTTTATCGGTGAGCGAGGAAGAGAACATGCTATTATTCTCTCCTCGCACACTAATAAACTCACACTTTCTGAAAGAAAACCTTCATAGTGTGAACCCAAAAATATTTAAAATCGTTATTTGCGACCAAAATAGCTACCACATTTGTATGTGTTCACAAATTTTCATTTCATTTCTTAAAGTCAGCAAACTATTTATGCTCGTTTAAAGTGCAATAAACTTAACCCAAGAACTATTTAAAAAAATATTATAAAAATTTTACCACAAATTTCCAGAGTTTTCCACAATTTCTTTTTTCTACTTCTAACTCAAGATCAAAGCCACCAAAACGTTGAAACTTTGTTGTTGACCAAAAATTATTATGCGTCTTCGCCAAGTCAATAAAATATGTATTTAATGGCATAAAAGATGCTAAGAATGGCTTAAAGAGTAAAACAACAATTCCACACAAAATGTGGCACAATATTAAAAATAAAAATCTCAAAAATTCTCTAATTTACGGTCTTTTACCAAAATAATTTTATGATGCTCATACCTAACAATGAATTGTAAGTCGTATTCGGATATATTTTAGTATAAGAACCACATGTGGCAAATAAAATGGCACATTAAAATATTTCTTGCCACAAAGATTGAAACGAAAGGAAAGTGAACATTAAACAATGTTTTTTTTTTGAGCACGAACTTAATAAATTTTGCACTCATTCTAATAAAAAAAAAACTATTGCAGCATTGATGAGAAAGCACAATTTTCGAGGCAAATTATTGTTGTGTATTACTGTTGCAGAGTTTATTGTAAGTTGAAACCTTAAAAAAAAATTCAATATTTTTTTTGCTTCTACGTTTGTCTGCTTATTCTGGTTTCTTTGAAGCAATTTTGTAAACATTATGCGGTGTCATACAAAATACTCTAGATGTATTTTGTAGCTGAATACTTTATGTTCACAAGCAACAAAACTTTATCCACTTAACAAACAAGAGTAGCAACAAAGTGGAATAACTTAAACGTTAATGGCTGGCATATTTTAGCAGGAATGTTAGACACAGTAGAGAAAATGATAACAAAAATAAAACAGTGGGGTTGTGGTAGGGTAGAGTGCGATTGACAAGATAAGATCGCGTTAATATTTATATGACCAATGCGTTCTAACTTCTAAACTGCTACGACAGGATCCTCAATCGTTTGATTCTGAAGGTTTACTTACGGCTGCTGGATGACTACAACTGCAGGCGAAAATCTTTTATAAGGCGGGCGGCTTACTGGCTAAGGTATTATCGTACACCGAGGGATACATGTATATTTACTGATACCAATCAGAGATCAGCAATGAATCGTTTTTTCGCTACTCATACTGACTCATACAATTGTAAGTATAAGTGCGTAGACATCATTTAAACTAAACTACTCTGATTCACTCATACTCACAAGAGAAATTAATATGAGTGCGACGTCGACATTATACGCATACTCATAAATGAAGTCAGTTTGATTTATAATTTCAGGAAAATACTTACAATACTCACAATGATTCAACTCATTAAGCTAATCCATTTACCGTTTTAACACAACAGATCAAACACACAACTTCATAATCAACGCTGCCAGATAAATTTGCCGAAAAATCGTCCACTTCATACATGTAACTTTAGTAAACTGTAATTGCCAAATCGTCAATTTGCTATTTTGGGGACAAATCTGGCAGCCTCGCGTTTTGCTTCGCCTATACACATTAAGTTGAATAGATTCTTAATCAACCACTACAAATGTTGCTAAGTATGAGTACGATGAGTAAAATAAAACTTCTGAGTGAATATGAGTTTGAATAACATTGGAATAAGTATGAGTGCGTATAAGTACAAGAGTTTATGAGTCATGATTTAGCTCTACTCACTTTTTCACTACTCATTGCTGATCTCTGATACCAATGCAGCCATTGCAGCCCTAGCGGGTGTGTATACGACATCTAGTATAACTGCAGAATGTCGGATATTTTTGAATAAGAATGCGAAGCATTCGAAAGTATCGCTTATGCGGTTACCTGGGCATACGGACTGGCGGAGTCCCCAAACAGCAGATGAGATTGCCTAATGAATTGGTCGTCCGCATGACAGATTTCATTGGTTTTCCTCTGGCTAAGTGAAAGTTACTTATTTGGCGGAAGTCTAATAGACTCGTGCAGTTGGACTTGTGAATCCACCTGTTTCTTAGCCAGAGTTTATGGCCATGAGGAACGGAGGATATACACTCTAATGAGGTCCAACAGGAAACAAATCAGAACCGGTATTCTGGAATTCAGGACATTAGGGGGTGATACCTTGAGAAACCAGTCCATGTCTGTTGCTTCTTATTTCAATTAGGAACACGAACTGGTGAACATCTGCAGTGACACCTATTGAGTAGCTGATTTGTAGGATAGGCTGTGGCGCTGGGTATCACAAAGAGGCCATAGAAGGACCCAAGTGAACTGTCTTTTTTGAACGACGAACTAAGGAAAAAAATTTTAGTTTGTGTATGGAAAAATTCAAACTGTTTCCTGTTTAACATACGCAAAATTATGTTTTTCTCTTTTTATTTGCGGCACTTTGAAAAATCTATCACAGATTTTTTAGTATATTCCAGATATTCGTAAGTTTTGAAGGTATTCTGGCTTTGTCAAATTGTCTATTTCTCGGTACTCCTCATCTTCCGCTTGAGGAACATCTCTACTCTCAAGGGGTATACATAAAATCAATACCTTGTCAGTACTGCCTTATATCTGTCAGACATGACTGGAATCAGATGCTCTCATCTTTAGGCTTCAAAGCTTTGCAAATCGTTGACTACGGTATATATTGACAGCCATATTCATAAAAAGTTCTTATTTTAAGCTTAAAGTATGTAATAACTAATTAACGCTTTTTGTCTTATAAACCTCTTAAAAAAATTTGTATTCATAAACGTACATTAACAGCTTTTTTTATTATTAACTGTTTGTAGCGATTTTGTGTTTAAGTATGGCAACTTTTTTACGTTTTGTTGCCATTTTATTGCTAGTGATGCAGAAACTTTTATTCGTTTCACATGATATTCTATAATTAATATATTTTTTTATAATTTAAGATCTTAAAAATGATTCTTTTAATATATTGAGGAAAGGTATCATAAAAACTTTTGTTTGGACCTTTTTTTAATATACGATAAGAAAGTATTCGAATAAAAAGTTTGTTTACTTTTTATTAACATCACTATTATTATGATTTGTTTAATTAATTTTTTTTTTATATTTTTGAACAATAAGTTGTTGTTAAAAAAAAAAAAAAAAAAAAAACAACTAGTTGTACTAATTAAATAATAATAATAATCAATATATTCCATTAAACGAATACGCTTAACTAACTCGTTGAGGTAATTATAAGAATACGTTTAACTACCTCATTGAGGTAATTAAGTGAATACGTTTTAATACCTCAGTGAGGTAATTAAACGTATTAGTTAACAAGATACCTTACATGTATCAGCTAAATCTAAAGAAATAGCAATACAAAACAATGGGATTTTCTGTCTTAATTTGTATCTGTTATGATTTTTCATCATACCCTACTAACAAAAGCGTACTCATACATACAAACTTATGGTTTTTCTTGTGCGACCAATGAAGGCAGAAACACTATATTTATTCGTTTTAGAGCTTTTTATAAATTTTATGTTCAATCTATTTGTAAATAATTTGCATATTTTAGCTATTGCTGCATTTTTATTGCACACAAAAAACATAAATTGCCTAAAAT
This sequence comes from Pollenia griseotomentosa, assembly GCA_963931875.1. Classification (NCBI taxonomy): domain Eukaryota; kingdom Metazoa; phylum Arthropoda; class Insecta; order Diptera; family Polleniidae; genus Pollenia; species Pollenia griseotomentosa. Next base: position 91,360,500 of record OZ007563.1, read on the forward strand.
TCTAGTTGACAGATGCATTTTCTGTTGCTTTAATTTCACCATCTACATTTCTGTGGCAAAAAGTTAATTTTCGAATAATCATTTCTCAGTTATACATAATATATTATATATATAAGGTAAATTTTCAAATTTTTAAAAAATTTTTTTATAATACTTATGTATATTAATTAATAATATTGTAATATTGTAATTTATATAGATCCTGAAGATGAACTGTTAGTTCGAAATATATAGATCAAGAAAATATAATAACGTCTTTTTAAATAAAAGGATTAAGGAGAGGCAAAACAAAAGCACGAAGTAAAAAAAATGTTGTTAATCATACGAATTTTCATTAAAAAAATATTTTTGTTTACGTTTTTAAAATTTTGTATTATAAGCGAAATTTTTCTTTAATTTTGGTATATTTTAATATTTAATAAAAATTATTTTTTTCGCACAGTTTTTTTAAAAAACTTTTTTGCTATCTTATCTCGACTTAAGATGTTTTGTCAAAATGCCGCAGACTTGATTTTCTCTTTACAATTGTAAACCAAAGCAAGTTTTCGTTGAGGATAAATGTTATTCCAAACTGTAAAGTTTAATATATGTAAATGCAAAAATTGAGAAAGAAGCAATTTTATAAATTTGTGCTGATACATAGAAATTTAGACGCATCGTTTAGTAAACCGATCGAATCAGAAAAACTTATTAAAGTGATCTTTTCGTGTCCGTCCGTCCATCTGGACGGTTGTCGGTCCATGTAAACCTTGTACGGAAAGTAAAAGTAGCAGTTTATGGATCATTATAATTTATATAATTTGATAAAAATTGGTAAATACGTTTTTTTTTTGCCATAAGAACGAAACCTATGTAAATTGTGAGAATCGGTCTATAATATCACACAGTCCCCATGCACACTTATTTCTTTATGTCCATAAACCATTTAATCATGTTCTTATTAAAATTAAATTTGGCTCAGATTTAAACATACAGCTTCCGTTCAAACATCAATCCCTAAAATATTCAATGTATTTTATCCTTTTTAATGTTAAAATAATTTAAAATTTAGCAACCTTTTCTTTCATTCCTTTAAGACAAAATATCTCATATATTTGGTGTATCTAGATAATATTCAGCACAAATAACTATTATATGAATCTTAACCTCATAACATAACTTTATTCTGGTGAGCCCAGAATAAAGTTTATTTTAATGCTAAGAAGAAATATTTAGTTTTTTTGGGCATATTGTAGTGCATATTTTTTAAATTATTAACATGTACATAAACTTGGTTGAATTTCTTGCTGTGTTGTTGTCAAATAGTACTGAGGCAATTAAACGAATTAAATTTAGGTGTAATTTTGTTTTGGGATTTTAATTTTTAAGGAAATTACACGAATTGGGTAATTAAGCGTTAGGCAATTAAACGTGGTTTGAAAAATGGAAATAAAACGGGGATTTTAAACTCAAGGTAAAAAGGCGTGAAAGGGATTTAAGCGTGGGGTAACTAACCAGGCTATACTGTAACTTTAAATTGGCTGTCTAAAATAAAAAAAAAATTGTAAAATTTATTTAATAAATAAAACATTTTTGTCATTATTTTTCAACATGTTTCAAAATGTCATTTTATTTTTGGTTTAAAGAAGGGCAAATCCAACAATAAGGTTCTATAGACAATTTTTTGTTTATGAATACAACTTTAGCAATTTTTGCTTAAAAACGGTTAATTAATCATTAATAAGCTTTTATGAATACGGCTGTGAGAATATTGTGGCCCCATGTGATAAGAAATGACAATTTATATAAAAAATGTAAAATTCAACCACCTTTCACAATGACACAGAATAAATTAAAACCCAACTTTAATTAACGTATTTGATAAAAATTTGTACTATTAATTAAATTCCGTACTGATTTTCCGCCTGCAAACAAATTGATCATTTCAATTAACACATTTGAAAGTTTGAGCTTTTCTTGCTGTTCAGTGTCAATCAATAGGTTTAATTGAGCAGACACGGAAAATATAGCTAGTAATTATAGAAATTTTGTTATTAAGAGATGAACTATTTGATAACACTACATTACTTTTTTTTATTACTTTTGTCTTTTTTAAGTAGATAAATGTATGTAGATATGTACATGTATGTGTATACATAAGTAGATATGTGTTTGTGTATAAACGTGTTTGTATGTGTATGTATGTTTATGTATATGCATGTTTATGTATATATGTTGTGTCGCTATATGTATATGTATGTGTATATATACTTTCATGTATATATATATGTGTAAATACATATATGCTATAAATATGTACGACAATGATAGGTTTATTCAAAAATGTTATATGTTATAAAATTTTTCTTTAAGTCAAAATATTTTTTATTATTGCAAATGTGGTTTTTGAATTAGGTTTATAAATAGGAAATTTTTTCTTTTTATATGAATTGTTATACTTTTGTTATATTTTATTTTTTGTTATTATGGTTTTTGAAATTGTTTTATGACAAATAGGTTTTTGAAAATAATTTGTGACAGAAAAATTTTTTCAATATTTTTGTTATTGTAAGTTATATTATTGTAAAATAATTAAAATTTCCTGACCGATGGTTAGCGAAATATCGAAAAAATAAATAATTTAAAAATTTTTTTAAAAAAGACCTAGAGCTTAAATTAAAATAATCAGTAATTAAATAAAAAAGGTCAAACAAAAAGTTATATATAAATTGTTTGAAACTTTAAAAAATTTTAAAGTTTGTGTGTATATTTTCATATTTGCAAGTATACACAGAAACATTATAATTTTTATTTTCGATTAAGGCCAATTAATTGGAACAATTAAAAAAATAGTTTGAAACAGTATTATTGAATTAATTGAAAAAACTGTGGTGAAAAATTTTCTGTGTATGAAGGAAAGAAAATAGAAGTGGATCGGACATGCCCAAGAAAGGATACTGAGGAAATATGCCGCCAAGCGCTAGATTGGAATCCACAAGGCAATAAAAAAAGATGTTGACCAAAAACCACATTGAAGAACTGTCTGTAAAAAGATGTAAAGAAGAGCGGAATGTCGTGAAACGAGAGAGAAAGAGAGAGGCTCTATGCTGCGATAGGAGTTCAGTGGATGGAAGAAAAGAAGAAATACCTTAAGCTTGTTTGTGTCTTAAAATTGACAGATCTCTTAGGGATAACGGCCAAACAGAAGTCAATTTGACAAATTGGGAATCTAAATGCATTGTATGAAATTAACCTTTTATAGCAAGTTATTTTGTGGAAAATGTTCCATATTTAACTTTCGTTTGAAAATAAGTAATCGTTTTTTTTTTAAGAACTACTAAAAAATTTTATTTTTTATGCTGAGCTTATGAATACTAAATTTAGATTAAAAAATATTTTGTCTTTGTGTTGTTCCCTTATCTTTTAATTTTTTACACGTCCGTAGGTTCGTTAGTTATTGGACCTGGTTTTTCTTACAAAAGTTCTTTTTTTAAGCATCGAATCTTATTTCGAGCTTTCTATTTTGTATCATAATTTAATCCCTTTTGAAACACTGTGCTAACAAATATACAACAAAACCGCAAGCACATCATACTCTTTCACAAATATTTCTACCAAAATAATTTTAGTTATTTTTACGTCCAAACATTAAATGTTTGTGCGATTGTTTGTGTGTAAAGTTTTTGCATGGGTGGCTTTTAAATTAGTTGGTTGACTTTTTTACGTTCTACGAGTTTTGGAAAGAAAAGATACTGCTGTTTTTCAGATCTGAGGAACAAAGTGTGAATAAAAGTGTATTTTAGTATTTCTTTGTCGGTTTCGTTTAAGTCTTCATAGACACATTTGCATGCAAAATATACTAAAATTATGGCTTTTTGTGTGTTTGCCTTCAACACAAAAAAAAAGAAGAAAAAAAAAATTTTAACTAGAATAAGAATAGAAGAGAGAAAATATTAGATTTCGTAAATTAGGTTCTATATTAGGTGTAAACTTTTTTTATAGTTAGACAACATTTGTGTGATTTAAATTTATTGACGGTTAAAGAACATTAAAACAAAAAATGAAAGTGAAAACCCAAAAATAAAGATTGGTTTTTTTGCTAAATAAGCTCAGATGGCCTTGGGATCAATAAAACTATATATCGTCATATGATTTAAAAAAGCCCTAAGTTACAAAAAGTTCAAAATCGTCTTTTTGATCGATTATGATGCACCGTATCTTAATACATGTTTCTTGAAAATTTTACTTTTCTATAATTAAAGATAACTTTTTTATCAACAAAATTCTAAAAGGCGTCAGTGCAAGCGCCTTTTTTGATAAATAATAAATAACAAACACAAAAAAAGAAAGTTTTGTATCGTTGTTTTTGTTTATCAACACTTATAGTATGTTCACATTTGGCTTCTTAAACGCGTTTAAGCAGTTCGAACGTGATTTACCCATTTAAGCCCAAACAAAAACTACCGGACAAAAAATAAAATATTGTTTATTTTATTATTTAATTCATTACATATAAACAAAAAACAAAAAAAAATTTTTTTTTTTTTGAATTAAAGAGGTGTACCCAAATTGACACTACGGTCACTTTAAAAAAAATTTTTTTTGATGTTATAGAAATTTCTAAAATTTTAGTTTATCAATATATTGAATAATGTCAAAAACTTTGTCATAAGCCGGAAATAATGAAGTGTTCCCAAATTGGCACAGCGGGCGTAATTGGGTTAAGCTCTAATCACTTCAAAATCGAGATGATTACCCATACATTGAAGTGATTTGTTAATCACTTCAAATTGACATGATTACAACTAAATCACTTCATAAATCACATAGAATCCACTGAACATACCTCAAATGTTGAATCGCCAACATGATCGTGTACAACCGGCCAGGATTTCTGCTTAATGTTTTTATTTTTTTCCTTAAATAATTCATAAATTTTCACAATTTCATCATTAAAATGATTAAAATAATCTTCTAATAACTTTATAAAAGTGTTTTTATCCATTTTTAATACTTTAAAGAAATATAAATTTGTTTGTTGTTTTTTTTGTGTGTTTGTCGGTGTTTTTTTTCTTAATCATCGGTCATCTTAATCATCTCAAATGTAATGTGAACGGCTTTGATTAGCTAAATCAACATTTTGCTTAAACGCGTTTAAAAACCTAAGTGTGAACTTAGCATTAGTTTGCCTTTGTTGTGTTTTAATAGGAGATGTTGTTTCTGTTGTTTTCTGTTTTTAAAAATTTTTTTTTTTTAGTTTTGGTTAGTTTTCAATGTAAAGAGTTTTTTGCTTCTACTGTAAAATTTTGTAATGCAACTTAGCACTTTTTGAAATTATATGATGATATGTATCGTTTTCTTTTTAAAGGACTTGTCAACTTTCTTTTGAAATAAAACGCAAAACATTTAAGATATTTCGAAAACGTTGTTAACGGTTTAAAGTACGATCATAAAATAAGTGTATGGAATTCGACTCCGTTAACACTCTTCCACGGAAACAGACCAAATCTGTCGTTTAATACTGACTCCGGTAGGGTAGCTGGTAGTGAGCTAGTCTATCAGTGCCGGGGTTGCGGGTTCGATTTCCGGCAGAGACTCTGGTTTCTTTCCTGCAGACAAGCGTAGAGCTTCGCGGGAATAGCTTAGGAAAATTAAAAAAAACAAAAAAAATAACGACATCGGTTGGTTGGCATAGATCAATGACTGAACGTAGCACCATAAAAAGTGTAGATGTGTTTAACTACAAGATCGAGACGGCCAATCGACAGGAACATTTCTCGATATAAATCATTCACCGAATATGGATTGTTACAACCGCTGTTTGCTTTGTTTGTTTGTTTGTTGGTACCATCTAATTAAGACCACATATCATTGGTGTCTAGCCTATGCTTAAACGACGCAGCATGTAATGACCGCCACCATTTAAAGTCTAGAATCTAGATCGGGCAGTTAAACACTACACTACCTTGACAATGGTAACAACGACATGAAAAGCAATCAATATAGTAAATTATTCTGAATAAACTTTAACTTCCTAAACTATAATAACACATATTCTGTTGGCGAACAAACTAAAAATGTTACAACGCTTTTTATTGGCAGTTAATTTGAAATACGGTAGTGTATTTTACGCATACTACCCTCTCCACTATTGTTTGTGCTGAGGTTTGTAACACTTCAAAATATTGGTCCTAGCCCAACCTCTTAGTATACCGATCGACCAAGAATAACTTTTAAAATCGATCTAACGATTTCCGTCCGCCCGGCTGGCTGGCAGTCAGGCAGGCTGACTAGCTGTCCATGTGCATAGTAAACGACGACATTTTGGAGGTAATTTGATGAAATTTAGTTCAGAGATTATAATTCGCACAAGGTGCAAGCCTATTGAAAGTGGTGAGAATCAGTCCATAATTTCACATACATACAAGCTTCTTTCCGAAATTTTATTGGAATCGGTGTTTTGATTTTCTACACACACATTATAAAAAGGTCTGACAATACCAATGTGTAGCCCGAAGGGTAAAAAGTAAATTTGAACTCTTGCTTCTCATTTAAAAATAGGTCCTCTATTAACGCTCTTCCTAAATCACCAAAAGTAAAACAAATCTCGTAAAGATGAAGATGTATAAATAATATTTATCACAAAGAACTTTTACATGAGCGTTAAACTTATAAAGTAATTTTGTTCTGGCTGGTACAAGACTGCCCATGGGTCCCAAATAGGGTATACTCTCGAAAATTTGTTTTTAAATACTGTGGTATACGATATCATATGGTCGGGCTTGACCGATTATATTTTTTACATTGTTTGATCTTTTCTGAATGTTTTAAGGACTTAACGGTTTCAAGAGTGAGATCACAGCAGTGGTGCCAGATTTGTTTTTGTAAATAACTTACGCAGTCAATAAACAATTGAAATTCAAAAACGGTTTTCTGTACGTTAATCCTTTTAAATTTTCTAAAAAAAATAATAATTACAATTTAATTAGGAAAATTTTAATCCAAATTTTGATATTTTTTTATTAGGCTAAAGTTCATTCACTATAATTTTCATTAAATTATTTTTATGAAGAAGGGAATTTTACAACATGAAATTAATTAAAATTTATTGATAGTTTTTCATTCTTGACTGCCGCGGGGCTCAAACCCAGGTTTTTTACGGACAGGTTACCCCTTACATGTTTCAATTGTAACCACTCAATCTCTTCAAAGGGTTTTGCTGTTTAACACTCACAGCCATCGACGAATGCTAGCAGTTAATTGTCAAACATCAATCTTTAAACCAAATTGTATTTAACCTTTGGTAGATCAAATTTGCTTTGAATGATTATCAATTTAATTGATTTACATGCTCTTCCTTACTTCTGTTTTTTCGTACTTTTTGTCAAGAATTCTTCTCGAAGTCCAAAGTACATTTTTTTTTTTTTTTTATTTTTTTGTCTTTCTTTTTCTTGTTGACCTTTTTCAGCACAACTTGAAGGACATATGTAAACATTGAGCTCGTGCCTTAGCTTTAAACAATAATTAGTATTGTTTTTTGATATTTTTTAATTTGGCTAAAGTTCATCAAATTTAATTTAAAAATTTCAAAATGCTAATTAACTAACTTACAAAAGTTAAATTTAGCATTTTTGAGTTTTTTTTTAAATAAAATCTAGTTTTTCCTTAAATTTCTTTATCATAAAAATTACTTAGAATTTAATTTTTAGAAAAATTATAACTTTTACGAATTGTTACTTTACAAAGTTTATTAACCTCTGCTAACAGAATTATTTATTTTGAGTTTGTTAATATTTTTGTTTTATACAAACAATTTGCTACAACTTATTTCCCATTCAATTGTCACTCTTGAGATATTCCATTTTAAAAGAATAAAATCTAAGTAAAAAAAAATTATAACAAAATAAATAACAAGAAAAACTGAAATTCGCAGAAAATTTAGCAAGTTATAATACAATCACCTTTTAATAAGATACAACTCGTTGCTTGATGTGCTTATTATTTTATTCATAAAGAATTTTTAGTTGGGGCCAAAATCAAGAAGAACTTTCTTTGCAACAGAAAAAAAAATTCCCCAAAGATAGAAATTACCAAGAAAAAAAAACGTACTTTAAATTCGCTCACATTCAAAAACGACTTTAACGAAGAAATGTTAATAAGGTTAATAAACTTTCTGGTGTTACGAATTCCAAAGGTGTACGAGTTTCTTTTACATTTACTTTTAAATTATCACCAAAATATTTAAATCAGCTACTTCTACTTAAACACCTACAAACATATTCAAATACACAACATTTGAACATTCAACAAGTAAGTTTCTTTACCTTTTTTTTAGAGATTTAATCGCCTAAAATTAATGTATGCCTTTTTTGTTTGACATCATAAAATGCCTCTTGAAAGCGAAAAATATTGTCCCCAACATCAAAAAATCTCTCAATTATTCCCATTTCTCTTTAGAAGGGTCTGAAAGGAATTTATGTGATTTATTTTATCACAGGGGTATTTGTTGTGGGAACACAATATAGAAAGAGAATAAGTTTTATTTTAAATTGAGTTAACGAACGGATAAAGAGAGGTAATTTATCTCCAGCGCATGTTAAATAAGAGTACAAAAGAAAATTTATCTTTAAAGAAAAACAGGAGAAAAATAATGAGAACACTTTTTTAAATTGGCAAAAATAAGAGTAAGTAAAATTTTAAAAAAGCAAAGGAATAATAATTAAATTTAAGGTTAAACTAATAATTTTAAATGGAAATGTTTTATTTGATTTTCTTTTAAGTAAGATATTATTGAATGTTTCTCAACGAACATTGCGATTTAATGCCCACTTATTGTTAAAACTTTTTGAACAAACTAGGAAATGGCAGATCCGTTTAGGGAATTATGTTTTGTAGTTATAATGAAATGTTTCACTTTATAGATTTCTCTTTAAATGTTTACATTATAAAATGTATTATAATTTTAAATTTAAACAAGAAACTATCTTTATATTACGACAAATTGGTTAATTAAATATTTAGTCTGTAAGGACCACCTACAGTCCTGGAAATACAATTATGCCTCGAGAAGCTTAAAAACGGCAAATCTGCAGGTCCAGACCATATTCCTTCGGAACTTCTCAAATATGGCGCGCCGATATTAGCAATAAAACTACATCCAATTATAAAAGAGGTTTGGGACACAAACCAGATGCCGACATCATGGAAAGAAGGTAATATGGAATTACCCTATTAAACGCTATCTCCAAACGAATGGCAACGATTCTACTGGAACGCATTCAACCATCAGTAGAATCTATACTTCGCAATGAACAAGCTGGATTCCGAACTGGTAGATGATGTGCTGACCACATAAATTGTCTTCGTATTATCATTGAACAGTCCAAAGAATACAACACACACCTTTACCTTCTTTTCGTTGACTTTGAAAGGGCATTTGACACAGTCTCAAGGATTCATTTGTGGGATACCCTTTTATCTAAAGGTATTCCCAATAAAATTGTTATGCTCATCCGAGAACTATATAACGAGTCCACCAGTCGAGTACGTTTTAATGGTAATACCAGCCCACCATTTTCTTCCTCTGCTGGAGTTAAGCAAGGTTGTATTCTATCACCTACACTATTTCTTCTGCTTCTTGACAGCGTACTTGAGCAAACCAATATCGAAGCCCGAAATGGCATACAGTGGAACTTGGCCGAAAAACTAAATGACGTAGATTATGCTAATGGCACACCGCTTCGATGATATAGAAGCCAAATTAAATAAACTTTTAGAAAATGCGAGGAAGATTGGTTTGAAAATCAATTTAAAAAAGACAGAGCTTATGCGTATAGGCACAACTTCAACAAAACCACTAAAACTGGCAAATATAGTAATAGAAGATGTAGAATCATTTAATTATCTAGGAAGCGAAATAACAAAAGATGGCGGCACTACTGATGATATACAGGCACGTATTAACAAAGCAAGAGTTAACCTTCCAATCACTGCACAAGGTATGGAAAACCAACACCATCAGTAGGAAAACAAAACTTCGGCTCTTTGACTGCAGTGTAAAGTTTGTTTTGTTGTACGGCTCTACTACATGGGGAATAACACAGTTCAATTTGAAAAAACTTCAAGGGTTTATAAACCGTTGCTTGCGCCGGATCCTTTGTATCTTCTGGCCAAACACCATATCAACGGAAGACCTCTTGAAAGTTACAAACAATATACCAATAGAAAACGAAAAAATTGAAACGAAAATGGACATGGATTGGCCACATTTTGAGAAGACCTGAAGATGATATCACCCGATCTGAACTTCAATGGAATCCTCATAGCCATCGTAGACCATTAATCATCCGTGTGTTTCTGTTCAATTCAAATTTTGTATGTATGGTTTGTTTTTCCTTTTCGTTCTCTTCTGTTGCGGACAAATATGTTGAACGTAGAATTCAACGTTAAGTTACTAACAAAGTGCGTATGTATTAGCTTGTTGTGGTATGCCAAAATTGTAACTTTTTGTTAAAAGCTAGTTGGTTGGTTATTTTTAATTCATGATTTTTAAAAAAGTGATATATATGTATATGCATGTACGTTTGACATAAAATATTAATTTTTAAATTTTTACAACATTTTTTTTTAGAATTTAACTATTTTTCTTTTTTAAATCAGCTGATTCCTTTAACAAAAAAAGTAATTACAAAATATTTGTAACAGAAAAGAACGGCAACCGAAAGTAAAAACCTAACAAGAGCAGAAGGCGGAACGTTTTCTTCCGCTTAACTTTTACGCTGACATGTCATACCTGAACAAGAGCGTCAACGTTATGTCACGAACAGTAGTGTAAGCTTTCTTGTTTTAAAAAGGCCATATAATAGAAATTTAAAATGAAGATATAACCGCTAGATTGACCAAAAAATAGCTGCATTGCCATTATTTGTTAACATTAGCGGCACACTTCACTATTAAACGCACTGTCAAGATCGAATTTTCCAATTGCAAAGCTTTGACGCCGCGATATTTAGGGATGCTGCATACAAATTGTATGGGCATGACAAGTTTTGACAACTAGAAAACACTTGCCGCTTTCGTTCAGGTACGACTGTAATGAGGCCTTTACTTCAGACCCCGGCAAAACTACTGCACGGAATTTTTTTTTTTTTGATCTGATACCAACGTGCACTCATATCTCGAATAAAACAATAAAAAGTCTACTAAAGCCATTATGACACTACATTTTTAATGCATTGTTCAAGTTTTGGTGAACAGTAAAAATATAATGTAATACAAAAATTTACCAAGTGCAAAGAGTTAAGCTGTATTAAGATAAATGGCAAAACGTCAAAAATTTTACTCAAGCTATCGATAAAAAATGAAGTTATGTCAAAAAAAATGTAAAATTGATTGTTTAACTTAAAATTGACATTTCAGGCTTGAAATATTAAAAGTGTTGCTGAATCAGCGGTTTATGGGCAAATTCAGCGATTTACCGCTTTTTGTTTTTAGGTTTCTCATAAGCAAATAGTTGGCAACATTTAATAAAATAAACAAAACAGGGATGGCTAAGTTGTTTCAATTGTACTTTTTTGTTGATACTTTTTAAACTAAGATTTATAATACCTTTTTTTGGTGTTTTTTTATGAACATAAATAAAATTAATTTCAACTAAAAAAATCAATTAGGGTAAAAAAGTACAATTTTTAAAGGTTGTTGGTACAATTTTAAAAATTCTCAACGCCATCCCTAAAACAAAACCATAACAAGAGAAAAAAAAAAAAAAAACTAAAAACTTTGTTTACATTTTTTATAGTTCGCTCTTTCTAACATTTACTGTTATTTTTTATCAATTCTATATCAATTAATGAATAAAAAATGTAGTGTCATAAAGGCTTAACCAATATATGTAAAATCGGCCTTTTAAAAAAAGTTGTGTCAAGTTAAAATACACTAAAAATTTAGTTTTGAGTCAAATCTTTAACGTTTTTAATTTTTAGTGTTGAATGTTAATACGGGTTTCTGTTTCAAATCAGCATCTCAGTGTTGTCAAATTTATAGTGCTGAATAACGGAAACGTAGTTTTGATTGATTTTAAAACAAATACACTAAAATAAAACGATGAAATATTAACAGTTTTATTTGGTTTAATATCTTTAGTTTTTCCAAAATCTTTATGGATGAAGTTTCCTGATGATCTGGCCTAAGCAACCAGTGAAATGCGCATAGGAATAGCTTATCCCATCAACAATAAATTTCAAGTGTTTTTATCAATAATAAAAACTGGGAATTAAGCACGAATAACAAAATCTTTTGAAATTAAAATTTTGTATTCCCAAAAATTGAAATTACTTTTTGATAATAAACAGGCAAGTGCACGGCCTAAAAAAACACTTAATTGACAACATCTTTTGTAAGTTGTTGTTTGTTTTTATTTTGTTTTTCTTAACCTACTTACAACTACAATTAATGTTGAGAGAATTTCAACTAATTGTAGTGGGGAATGTAAGATGAGATAAACCCACTGTTTATTGTTGATGTGTTTTGTTTAACCTTTGATATTGTTACAAGTAGAACTGTTGCTATAAGTCTTATACGCTTAACAGTTTTATTTGGTTTAATATCTTTAGTTTTTCCAAAATCTTTATGGATGAAGTTTCCTGATGATCTGGCCTAAGCAACCAGTGAAATGCGCATAGGAATAGCTTATCCCATCAACAATAAATTTCAAGTGTTTTTATCAATAATAAAAACTGGGAATTAAGCACGAATAACAAAATCTTTTGAAAAAAAAAAGATGAAATATTTATTTATTTTTTACACAGTTTTGTCTAAGTAAAACTGTAAACAAGTTTAAAAAACTATCGTGTTTTTTGGTTGATTCTTGACTACCACTGAATATTCTTATAAACCAAGAAAAATCAAGCCCATCTGGCAAGCCTATTTGGGACCCATGAGCAATCACCCGCCAGAACAAAATTATGTTATGGGGTAAAGATTTATAAAAGGATTCTTTAGATGAAAACATATATATGCGATTAAAGGTATATATGAGACCTGTGGTCAGGTTCCAACATTTTGCCATGACATGGACATAGACATAGCTAATGTTATGTTATGTTATGTTATGTTATGTTATATATTTGTATGGTCAGATATGGACCGATTCTAGTAATATTTGCTAAGGGTTTTAAGATTGCAATAAAATATTATAAAGCCAAATTTAATCTAAATATCAACATAAAAAGATGGTTTATGGGCACAAAGAAACTTTTCCAGGAAAAATATTGTATAGGGGCAATGTCAAATATTAGACCGATTCTCACAATTTAATCCTTATCATAATTAACAAGTATACATATATACCTTATTTCATCAAATTCCATATCTCCAAAACTGCGACCTGTACTTTGCCACAAGATTTACAAGGACAACCATCCAGCCGGACGGACGGACATAGTTAGACGGAGTCGAAAACTGCTTCTGAGTCTCTCCGTATACTTAAAGCCGGATCTGTTTTACATACATCAGCACAAACGCTTAACACCCTCTTCACTAGGGTGGGGTGGGTATAATAAAGTCATTAAAATTTTGCACAGGTTTTTAAAATTGACGTTATTAAAACTTTCTAAATCATTGCTTTAAAAATAAAGCATCAATTTAACGCACTTTAAAAACACTTTGGCTTAAATATTTGTAGTTAGTCTGAGAATAAACTCTAAAGCTACGGTCACACTTGGCAAATATTTGACAAAAAAACGTGACCAGCAGGTAAACTAAAATATAATTCCAAAAGTTATTTTGATTATGACACCACGTTTTACAAAACCTATATTTATATAATTTTTTCTATATCAAGGAGTATAATCAGTTTTATGTTGTGACATTAAGATAATCCTAAACGACACTAACTATTTGCAAAAGTAGTGGGTACGCTTATTTGGTCAAATATTTTATGAGTGTGACCATAGCTTAACTTTTACTTTTCTATTTTTAAAGTTTTCATTAAACTTTTTAAAAAGTAATTATAATTTTTATACACTTGTTTTAGAAAAACGTAAATGTATTTTGCTTCTTTCCACTTGCTTTTGTAATAAATAAAACATTTAAATTTAGAAAAGTAGAATTTACTTACATTGAAATAATTTTTGGTACATTCCTAAAAAAGAAAAAAAAAGATTTCATATAAGGATTAACGGATAAAAGCAATTTAAAATCATTGTTATGCTTAAAATTCGATTATATTTTATTTTAATTTCACTATTTATTATCATATTATTATTCAAGTCCTTAATTATCTCTCTAGGACATCAATTATATTAACCATAATAAAACTATTAAGAAATCATACAACAAAATATTTGTAATCATTATGAGCAGCATACTGTGAAAATTATATAAAGCAAAGGGAATATGAATATTTTCCCTTTAAATTTACTTTTTTCACTAATAAATGAATTCAAATTAAAAAACTACTCAAATACATATAAAAAATGAAAAAGAGGATAGTCAAACAAGCGCGACCATTTGATACCCTAAACCACAATATATAAAAACAAATTTTCGAGAATGTACCTTAAGATTCATAAAAAATTTTTGGGTGCCAAAAGTTATTTTGTTATCTTCATCTAGTATATGGGATTTGTTTGCCTTTAAGTGATTTTAGGAAGAGGGCTTATACAGGACCTATGGTTATGACGTTAAAATATTAAAATATATTTTCAGGAGTAGTTTTTGTATTGGAGCTATATGGACCGACTTCAAAACAGTTTGGTAATTTGAAATAAGTTCGGACCAAATTTAATCTAAATACCAATATAATAAGATGGTTTAAGGCAGAAAGACTTCTCCGGAAAGAAGTTTCTACGGGGGCCATGTGAATTTATATACAGATTCTCACCATTTTCCATAGGCTTTATTCTGATGACAATTGAAACGTTTGTACCAAATCTAATCAAATTATCTTTAAAATTACGAAACGTACTTTGGGCACAAGATTACATGGACAGACAACCAGTCAGCCTGCCAGATCGACTTAGAAGGTGATTCTGAGGTGGATCAAGGTCCAATATTTATTGGTTCAGCATAATACGCTCTCCACTATTGTGGTGTGGGTATAATAATATAAAGTACTGATATGTACAATCATTTTTAGTTTAAGTTCGACAAATGCAAAATTAATTCAAGTTAACAAATTAATGTGGACAACAACAAACAACTGCACACTGCGATAAAATTAACAACAACGCAAATGTTCCATTAAAACCATTAACAAAATTACAACAACGAAGTTAGTGCTACTAACAATAAACTGCACTCAAACTTAAACATAATCCAACAAACGAACAGAGACACATCTATTAAAAAAAGATGTTATAGACAACAACAGGAGCATCAATAATAATTGCAGCTGCAGCAGTAACAGTAACAGAAATAGAAGCAAAAGTAGCATAAAAATTGCTCTTGTTAATGGCAAAGGAGTTAAATGACAAGCAACAAAAGTAGTGTGCATCATTCCTTAGCTAAAGAGGACTCATGTGTCCATGAGTGCATATCGCTATTACCGGCACCATTTAAAGCAATTTTTATGATAGTAGCTGTTACAGGAAAATAACAAAAAAAAAAAAAAAAATTGAATGAATTAATAAAGATGTAAAATAAAAGTGTAAGCTACACTGAACAAAAAAAAGTGTGGTATAGTGAGAGAAGGGTAAAGGATTAAAAGAAAGTAAGAGAGATGTCAATCTTAAAAAATGCTAATTACTCCTCTTTTTGCAGAGAAAATTTGTGTAAAGATATTTAAAAATATAATTTTTGAAAATATGTATAAATTGGCAAAAAAAAAAAAAAAAAAAAATGATTGTGTTTATACCCTGCGGGAAATTTGTGTCAATTGGTCCAACGGACTGGTGCTGGGAGTTGTGAAAATAGACCAGTGAAAGGAGAACCAATAATGTAACTGATTTATGAAGAACAAAAATGTAGAAAAAGTTATGAATTACAGTACAGTCTTCACCGGTGGTGTGACACATTTTTTGAGACTTTCTAAAATTTGGTTCTTGAATTTAATTCTAGGACTTGTTTTATTGAAATAATACTACATTGAAGTAACTGTCACTAAACACGTCCATTGAGAATAGATGTGTGACTGGTCATATGGTGTCAATTGACCCCCTCCAATCATAGAAAGTGTTAAAACTAGAACCGGTCTCTACCACCAAAGACCTATCACGGTTCTACTTTGGTGTCAGTTCGCTTCCCTCTAGGGTAATTTCAAAATGCGGGATTCACAACAGATGTTATATCTTTTTCTCAAGGTTTGTGTTTTGAATAAATTATATGACATATTTTGCAGGGTCAGTTATTTTCAATAAGCCATCAGAACGAAATAAATTCAACAACTATTTTTTTTTTTGTTTTTGCTTCGAAAATGACAAATTTTGTCAGATGTGAAAATTTTCGTTTTATTGTTTTAATTTGAAATAAGTTCCACTGAAGCACATCAACTGTTTAGCGAAACGTACACTGATTATTTTCTATTGAATTTTTCTTTGTAAGAGATGTTTTTGGGACTTACAATTGGAGATTTTGACACAAAAGCAAAGACTGCCCAGTACCTCGTTTCTGTATTTCTCACAAACTAAAATTTCTCACATGAATGGTGAAACAAAAAATTCCATCGTTTCTCGATTTGTGAGATAAAAGTGTTTCTGTATTTGAATGCGAAAACAGACACCACAAATTCTGTGTATACTGGAATATTTCCAGTCATCAAATGTCAAATGCAAACGAAACGTCAACAAAAGAAATAAATATAATAAAAACAGGGCTGCCAGATTTGACGATTTATTTTCATTTTGGCGATTTTGGCTCCGAAATAAGCAAAGTGCCGATTTGCTGATCTGTACCCATGTTCTGTAACTTTAGTGAGAACTTCTCGCATCGAAAAGATGTGAAACAAAATATTCCATCGTTTCTCGAAAAGTGAGAAAAAAGTGTGTCTGTAACTTATGTCGAAAACTATCAAAAGAGATTACGTCGTTACGTTATAAAAGTCATAACATTGCACTCGAAGCCGATGTGACATTGCAGACGTTGAGGACGCCAGTCACACATATAGTTAACGGCGACCAAAATTTACTAAAATTGAAAAATTTTCAACGACGGCGGCGAAAATACAACCGTCGGCCATGCCAAATAATGTAAAGTGCGACTTTAATGATTGTTGTTTGTAAACGAGCTTTGAAAAAATTCGTATATTTTATAAAAATGGTAAAAGAAAATAATTAAACAATAAAAAAAGGGCCAAGAACATAATTTTATAATTATTATTCTTTGCAATTTGCATTTTTAGTTGTTTTTTAGTGTTAAAATTTTTTTCTCGCCCCATTTTTATTCGTGAGTTTTTTTGACAGTCCAAAGCGGGAACTTTTCTCACCAAAATGTTACAGACACACTTTTTCTGTAAATTGGCGAGTAATTTCCTTGCGTGACAGCTTGTACTCGCCAAAAAAAGTTACAGACACAGTTTAGTGAGAAAAACAGCAGTTTGTTTCAATATACGGCATTTTTGTTCTATTTCACACATTTCAATCGAAAAGTTTCTCGACACGAGAGTTACAGAACATGGGCACTGTTCTAAAAAAGTGACGAAAGCAAAAACAAAATCAATAATATTTTGTTGTAACTTTCTATAAAAATTCATATTGAGTTTTTAAATTTCAAACACTTCATATTTTATGGCGTTGAAAATTTAAAAAAACAATTTGTATTTATGTAGAAAGCAACAACAAATTTATATATTTGATATTTGATCTTCTTAGCTTATATGGACACTTTTGTGCCAAACCATTATTTCGGCAAGAAAAAAAGTTGTTTGTCTATAACCTGTTTATTTATGAACCGATTTTTTTAAATTTTAACTACCAGGTATTCTACTAAGTCTATTTCAAGTGAAAAAATAAAGTTAATAGATTTAAGAATAGGTAAATTATAAATTTATGGGTAAAAATTAGAGGCAAACGTGTTTTTTTACTTTTATCTCAGCTATTTGTGAACCGATATTGTTAAATTTCAATAATATCCTATTTCGGACTACATATGGTATAAATATAAAACAACGTCGTCAGTATCAATTCTAGGTTTTTCGCAAAAATAAAAACCGTAAATATTTAAATATTTATAATACTGTTATCAAAGCTGATTTAATTTAACAATTCAATAGAATGAAATGGGAATTTAGCACCTGTTTAATTAATTTTTTTTAAACCCAAGAAAAACTTTGAAAATTTTTGATTTCTTGGTATTTGTATATACTTATCTATTTTTAAAAGGTATGTATGTTTATTTTATTAAGCTTGACTTCTTTTTGGTTTAATAAAAATTTTTTTTTTTTTGTTAATATTTATTTTTAATATGATATTTTGTCACGCCTTTGTGTGACTTCTTCAGGGAAAAATAATTTTAAATTGATGTCGGATTAAAAAAATAAATAATTTTATAAAAAAAAGACTTCAAGCTTAATAAAATAAATATAAATTTAAAAAATTATATATAAAATACCCATGAACTTTAACTATGTTTTTGATTGATTATGTTTTATCGAATTGATTGATTATGTTTAATCGAACAAAAAATTTTTAAAATTAGTTTTAAATTGTCCGATTTTTTAAAACAAAAAAGACGAACTTTTTATTTTTTCTCAGAAAATTGACGATTTTTACACAAATTTGTCTGGCAGCCCTGAATAAAACCAAAACAAGGAAAGGCTAAAAAAATTTAAATTAACAAAATATAACAATGGTGATTTATTTATTTTCATCATTTAAATTATGAATTCATCATTTAAATTCTTTCTATTTTTTATTTATATTAAAAAAATAGCAACAAATAAACATTTTTTAAATTTAAAATATGTATGTATAGGTATTTTGTTTTTCTCGCACCAATTTTAAATGTGACTTATTTTGACAGTTCTTGTCAGAATATTGTTACAAAATATTGTTACAGAAACATTTTTTCTCACATCCTTCCAATAATTGCTGGAAAATTATTTAAATGACAGATACTTCTCGCAAAGGAAAGATACAGAAACACTTGTGTGAGAAAAACCATTTTCTGTTTCATTTTTCACTGTTTCTGTCCCGATTCACTGGTTTCATTCGGAAAATTTTACGATGCGAGAAATACAGAAACGGGCTACAGGTCAGAAAAAATTTCGAAGATGATACTTTGAAGGTATTACTCTGTTAAGGCAGGGATTTACTATCCTTCACAATCGTACGATTCATTCATACGAAAAGCTGACAGAATACAATCCGACAAAAAAAATGTTTGCAAAATCTGCTGCTAATGCCACCCTACCCCACAAAGCTCAAATGACTCAGCTACTTCACAAGAAAATGCAACTCTGATCGCATAGAAAATATTATTTTAGGAAAATTTTCATAAAAATTTGCAAGTCACACTATCAAACTATATGAGCACACTCGATTTTTTTTTTGACAAATCGTACGACTGAATAGTGTATCGCCAGCTTCAAGAATATCGTCAAACTCAAAAAAAAAAAAAATAAAAAAAAAATATTTCCTAAACTATTGATAGCCACTTAATTAACATCAGTTCTTAAGATGAAGGTCCACACCATGCGTTCATGCGTAGATGCGTATGATACTTTTTGTGCATTTTATGCGTTTCTAAATTCAAGTGACATGCAATGCGTTTTATGCGCCATATTATTTTTTTTTTGATCAGCTGTTGTGTTAAAATTGTTATCAAATAAAAACAATTTTGGCAAAAAGGGAAGTGGAATTGAGATTTAAAAAGAATTTATGGAATTCATACATAAGTACATATGTTAGGAGTAAGCTTTTATTGTATAAATATTTAAAGCTTTTTTTTTATTAAAAACTTTTTTTATACAAAAAAATTGTAAAAAGAAACCCACCACACAAACATATTTATCGATAACATTGAAAATAAAATATTTATTTATTTATGATGTCTCATCTATGGCTAACAGCCGTACCCAAACAAGAGCGGAAAGCGTTTTATAGCTGTCAAAAATTCTCATGCCCATACAATTTGACAATTTGGCCGCTATTGTTAATAAATAATGGCAATTTAGCTATTTTTTGTCAATTTAACGGTTTTTTCTCTTCTTTTTATTTCTATTATGTGGGTTCTATTTAACAAGAAAGTTAACATACTGCTTGTGACACAACGTTGACGCTTTTGTTTAGGTATGGTATATCAGCGTAAAAGCTAAGCGGAAGAAAACGTTCCGCCTTCCGCTCTTATTTAGGTACGGCTGTAACAAAAACAGCTGACATTTTTTCACCACTCATGCGACGGATACAAAAGTAGAAAGTAAACCTACTTTGATGCTTTAATACGTGTATGCATTCCATGCATTTTGCTGTGTAACTTGTCACATACAATTACACTGATTCTACTTTTTTGTCAGATGCCTAAAAAGGACAGACGCATAAACGCATGGTGTGGACCTTCAGCTTTAAGCGATTACAAGCCACATATAAGCAAGTATAACCATGTTAAAGACGAGAGACTTTAAACGCAATAAAAACCAATACAAGTACTATAATCAATTCCAATACAAAACACTTTTTCATATAAGAAATAACTGAGCCAAAGTCGGTCCTCCTATCTAATACAGTATGGGGCCCTTTTGTACCAAAACCACCGGGAGTCAAAGATGTCGATTTGATGTGCATTGGAAAGCCATCAAATTGGCATCAAGTGCTTATGTTCTACCTCCACGTGGTGTCGTCTCCCGTCAACAGCTGGACATTTCCAGTTGTTAGTACACAGGTCTGTGAACATACTGCAGTAAAAAATATTTAGAAGAAATTAACCTCACTAAAAGTGACGTTTGGGGATTATACATACCTCATACCTAGGCAAGCAGAGACATATAAGTTTTCTGATAATTACACTACTCGTCTAAGGAAGAGTAGTAAAAATGTTTAGATAAAATATAAGCATCTTTGTATTGTGGTTATGGAATAGAAACAAGTGCCATAACCGGGTTCATAATTATTGGAGGGATCCCCTTTTGATAAGTAAGTGTTACAGTTACAATCAGGAATAAAGAGAAAATAACTGAAAATAACAGTTTGCCGATCATAGATAAGCTATCGAAAGGTATCTAGGGATCTATTCCTGCTGTAGTATAATTGTCTTCATGAAGCGCTTTGGAACAGAGAAATGGTTGTGGCTCTAAGGTGCATGACAGTTTACTGTTGTGTTGATATTCTTTCTTCGGACATTGAAAATCTATGGCGTACAGATGGTTGATGCATACCACAAGGTCGCGGTAACGACTAAAATTACAGGGCTCTTGAAGTTTTCGGATTTCTTAAGTCTGGGGTGTTTATCAAATGACCCTTAATTAAGTCATTTGGCGCTACGGGAAGTCATATAGCCCCAAGTCGCAACACTGGCATATCTACATGATGGTTAGAACCCTGTGGGTACTTCTTTATTGAGGTGCTTTCAGAGTGCACGTAGTAGCTTTGTTGTCAAAACGCAAACGCTTGATCCTAGAATCGTTGTTGTAATTCCAACCTAAGAAGCTGTTAGGGTACGACTCGCAGCGGAGATTAGGTAGTACCAACTCTTAAACAAGGGGCGATACTAGAAATTACTACCTGTGTATGAATTGTGTACCCGTCATGCACATGAGCTTTAGTACTAAGCAGCCTAGTACTAGTGGTTAAGATCCATCGATAAATTAAGTCTCATGATAGGATTTCACGCAAATCTGAGCCATATTTGTACCAAAACCACTCGCGGCAGATGTTGTAAATCATCAAGAAGATTTTCACTTCTTGATATAACATCTTCTGGGGAAAACAGGTGCAGTCAATACCTGGAATCCAGAAGTATATACAACATTGAAAGGTTTCCTGGAGTCTTTGTGATTTCTTGAGATCTAGCTCATGGCAACAGGAACGACCATAAGAAAGCCGTCGGCATATATCGAAAACAATTTTCATTTCTGTTGTATAGTCGCACTATCATGCACGCCTTTCTAAGAAATATGTTAGATGGACTAGAGAAGAATGACATTTACTGTTGTGTCGATATCTCTCGTCGGACTAAGCGGACCTGGCAGATCGCTTTTAAGATCACGGCTGATCAGAGAGCCAATCTGGTTTCTGTCTACTAAGTTTATTACAAGTAAATGTTTAAGAATAAATTTACGTTATGCTTTTATCTAGCAATACAGTTTTTAATACATAATTAAAGAATAAAGTACATAAATTCTAAAAAGACTCAGAAGAGTGAAGGATTATGGGTAAAAATATACTACTTCGACTTGGGCGATCATTGGCCGAAAAACTTTCGAAATATGCGACATAAGATGACGCCGTAATATTCCATTATGGTAATGTTTGAGGCAACATGTTGAAAATTCAGTTTAAAACTACATATTTAGAAAATAGTGGTTGGGAAGTTTGGCCTCACATGCCTTTCAGACAGGACGTTGGCCCGTCCGACAACATATCTAAAATTGCCCATACGGCCTTAAGAATATAAGCAGTTATTTTGGAGGTGATATTAAATGATAGGCATTAAATTGAATAATTTTATATTGTGAACACTCAAAATTTGCTAAAAATCTCTCTTTTTAAGCAATCCAATAAAATAATATAATTTTTTTTCAGTGTTTATTTTAAGTGCGATTAAATAAGATACTTTAAATAAAATAAATAAAAATGTTTTTAGCATTCTGTCGACTACCAGCACTTTTAATTAAAAACTTCCCTGTAATAAAAGCTTTAATTAAAAAATAGTTTATGATGCAAAAGTCGGAGTATAAAAAACTTTTTAAAACACATTAAGCTTCTGTAGTATTCAAGTAAACAATTTTTCGAAAAAAAATTTCGTAAAAGGAAATTAAACTTCATATTTAAAAAATTTTGTCAAGTCAACTTAAATTTTTTTAACTCTCATCGCTAAAAAATAAGTCAAATCTTAATTTTTAAGAAATAATTAATTTAAGTATTTGTTTGGAAATATATTTTGATTCAATTGCCGAATAAAAACCACAGGAATTAAAAAAAAGTGGCAAATAATATAAAATTAAAAATTTTTTAAAAACTTTACGTTAACAAAGGAAAAGTCATATTTCTGTTGCATTGAATTTTTGTATCAAGAGTTCATCACTTTTTCGTAAAATTTCGATAAAATGTCTGTATAATTCAATAAAATGTCATGTGCATTTCTCAATTCCTCGTCACGCGTGCTTAAGCAAAAAAAAAATTCTGCTTATTTGAAGTCAACAACCGTAAAATATAAATTTTTCAGTCTGTTTTCTTTGTTTCTCGTTTTTCTTTTGCTTTGTGGATATTTTTGAAAAAAAGTAAAATCAAACAAATTGTTTGCTGCTTAAAACACACCAGCGTTAATAAAATCCCAACATACACGAAGACAAACCTTTGATATGAAGTTACTTTACCATTTGATATCAAGCAAAATTCTCGAACCTTTTTCAATTGTTTGATTTTAACAATTGAATTCAAATTTAACAAATTTGATATAAAATTGTTTTTAAGTGTTTTTCTATGTACAAGCAAAAATAAACTTGGCAGCACTTAAAAGAGAAAAATAAATGTAAAGAGTAATAAATGGCGATTTAAGTTAAATGTGTTTAACCCTACGTTTCCACATGCAAGTAATTACTTTCAAGAAGTGTATGCGTATTATCAACGAAAAATCGAGGAAACAGCCGATTGGCTGAAAGTACAAAAATTGTGTGAATGTTAGTGAAAAAGTGTGAGTGTATTGAGTTTTTCGAACTTGCACTTGCATGTGGAAACGGGGAGTAAGTGCCAAATACACTTACCAGGCAGGCGAATTCACGCCTCATGCAGGCGAATTCACTCATATCTTAATTTTTGATTTTCCATCCAGCATCGCCGGTGTCACACATACAAACACATTTTCAGTAATACTACCACGATGCTTGATGACAGGGCTGCCAGATTTGACGATTTATCGTCATTTTGACGATTTTTTGTTTCGAAATTAGCAAAGTGCCGACTTGCTGATTTTTTTAAAAAAAGTGACGATTTTTTCAGTCTCCAAGGTCTGAATAAAATATTAAATTTTCTGACAATTTCGTTTCTTAATCTTGGAATGTTTAAAAGCCCTACCTTAACAAGAGAGGGAGGCGGAACGATTTTTTCGCTTAGCTGTTACGCTGATATGCCATACAAAGCCAAGAAAGAGCGCCGACGTTGTGTCACGAACAGTAGTGATATCTTTCTTGTTAAATTAAACCCACAAAAAATTCTAAATAAATATAGAGATAAAAACGCAAGATTGACCAAAAAAATAGCTAAATTGCCATAATTCATTAACAATAGCGGCAAACTTCACTTTTAAAGGAGCTGTCAAAATCGGTGTTTCTCATTTCAAAGCGTTCAGGCCGCTCAATTCAAAAACTATGAAACGCGTACCGATTTTTTTAGGTACGGCTGTAATATGCAAGTCTTAAGAAAATCTTGGATTATTTTCAGAGTACGAAAACAACAACGTTACACTTTGTTTATCTTTCGTCAAACCATCATCGAAAGAACCTTTTACGACTCCCTGTATAAATCATATTTTCAACAATTATACGGCGAGCATTTCACGAGTTGTAAGAGAATATCTACATGAGTCTCATACGATTCTTGGCATGAAAGTCTTGTTAGATTATCTTAACCCACGTCTTAAACGATTCCCACAACGATTGAAGAAGCGTCTTTCGCTGTGCTATGGAGGAATCTCACTCGTGTTAAAGCTTTTCCCGTGTGAGAAATCTTCTTCGATTAAAAAATGCGGTCATCGACGATAAAAAACGCTTTTCATGAGACTCCCAGTAGCTCTTACACGATTGAAAATGCTAGCTGCAGTGGGTATGAAGTAATTATGTTTTTGTTTGAATGTTTTTTTTTTGCAAAAATCAAAGAAAATTGTCTGATTTTTTTTGACGATTTTTCGAAACTATAATGACGATTTTTTTTATTTTGGCCCCTATTATGAGTTACATTCGATAAACGATTTTCGCTGGCTATCGAACATCGACTATAGAATGTTAATTTTGTATTATGAGTTGGCAGCATTGTCGAAAATTTCGTTGTGCATCGAATTTTTCAACGAAAACAAATTTGCTCTCGACGGTGCAAATAAATGTAAAAAACTTGTTGAGAATGTAACTACATATTTGTAAATTTTTTTGTGTTCGTATACAAAATACCATATTCTTTATCAGTTTTGTTCATATTATGCAAGTCCAACGTCGTAAACAGCAATTGGAAACGCTCATATTCCTTATGGAACATAATTCTTTTTTGACCAAATGATTTGCAGCAAAGTTCAGAATGTAAAAAAGTGGGATGAAACCCCCCTGAAGCTAAATTATTTGAAAACAACCATAATTTCGCCGTGGCCCCGTTTAACTTTAATTTTATTTTTTTAAATTTGTTAACAAAAATTTTTTATTTTAAGTTACAGCTGATCGAAAATGTACTACTGTGAATTGACAAAATCACAATAGTAAATTTTTATCGAATGCGCGCCATAATACCAAATGAAAATTCGTTCGATCAGCTTTTTAAACGTTTGTCATTTGACAAAAGGTTTGATTTAATCAAATTTCTCATTTGATATCAAACCTCCGTGCTTGTTGGGATATAACTGCTTCATATATGTAGTGGTAGACGGACAACACACAACCTAAGATATCTACGGTTGTATTATAACATACAAAGCAAAAATATTTTTGTTGCATTTTAAGAAACATTTTATGCATTTTTTACCATTGTTTTTAAGCAAAAACTCTATTTTTAAACGTTATAAGAGTATATATTAGTTGCAATAAGAAGGAAACCATTTAAAAAAACAAACGGATAGTTTTTATTTTTTTAAGAATATTTTTTGTAAAAAGAAGTTTTCTGTTTTGTTAAAAGTTATAGTATTTAAAAAATATGAAACAAAATTATACAATAATGATTCTAAGTTTAATTGTTATTAAATCAGAATGATGAAAACCCATTTCTCATGTATCCTTCTCTTATAATGCAAATTTTGAATTTTTCTATTCTAAAATAATTGACTATCAGTTATAACTGTCAAAAACATATTATTAACTGGAAGTTAAATCAACAGTTAGTTTTAACTGAACTTGGTTAAATTGGCCGTTATAGTCTTAAATAAAAGTTAAAATATTTAAATTTTTCTATTTTAGTTAATTTTATAGGGAGAGAATATAACTTTTAAATAGGCGAGTTTTTGTCTTGCAGCTATCTGGATTGGGAGGCCAAATTTTATAAAACCAAGCAAAAGCGGACTTCGCCCTTTTAATTCTGTAAGGTATATTAATACATGCGCCACTGTCTAAAGAAATTTGGCTGACTTAATTACTGGTTCTAGGTTTTGGTAGTGCAGGGCAAAAGGCTGACCGATCAAGAATTTTGATATCATCGCCTTTGTTTTGCTGTCATTGAATCGTATTATTTGCAGTTAATTAGATATCATATACTTTGGTTTAGATATCGAAGAGCAATTTGAATAAAAAAAAACAATGTGTCCGGCATATTCAAGGTCATTTAGGTGCTTCATTCTAAGTAGATGCCACAGTATACCACCGTTTTGGATTGCGGTTTTTTGTGCTTGAAAGGATTTCATCAATAAAAATAAGAAAAGTATAGAGCATACAAATTGCAGACATGGCTTAGACCAGAGTTTACAAGTATGGTAAAGGGAGAGAGTTGATTGCAATGTCTTACTATAAAGATAATATTAGGAGATTCTTGTAGTTCTTGTATATGTTCCATAATGATATTAAGTGTAGCAATATGGTCATTACAAGATTTTCGATTGCTGAAAACTGTCAAAGGTTTTAATTTATCTTTGTATATATACAATTCTTCAAAATTAATAACTTACAAAATGTGGTGCAAATATCTTGGTTATCCACACAAAACACCAGAAAAAATATGTGCGGAATTGGATAAGTGCACCCAGAGAAAAAACATGTTTAAATATGGTCACCTCCAACAATACTATGTTTAAAGAAAATTTGAACCATATTATGTTAAATTTAACCATATTATTGTCAACGACAACCATATTATGGTAAAAATAGTCCTCCATCAAGAAGCCACAACCATATTATGGTTGCCTCCAAACATATTATGGTTAATAATAACTAAAATATGTCTAATACTTATAATAGCATGGTTGGTTTTCAACCATAGCATGTTGCTCTTGAAAAAGAGGAAAATACTATTGTTAATTTAAAAACAAATTATTGTCATATTCAACCACAAAATGTTTAGAAGCAACCATAATATGGTTGTGGCTGCTTGATGTGGGACTAATTTAACCATAATATGGTTGTCGGTGACCAAAATATGGTTAAATTAAGCATAATATGGTTAAAATTTTCTTTAAACTTAGTATGGTTGGAGGTGACCATATTGAAACATGTTTTTTCTCTGCGTGTGGGCTTGGCAATTAATAGATTAATTTATATCTAAAGAATGGTAAGAGAAACATTGGCCAAATTAGGTACACATATGTATGTAGTTGGGTCAATCCTCTCTAAAAAAAATGGGCGGGATCAGAGAACTGGGCGGGGCATCTCCCTTACAAAGACATTATAGATTTCTGTATATCTAGATACCGGCAAGAGCAAAAGTTTTCAAATAAGCTGCAAGCCTATTTTTAAGCTGTGCACAACATCAAACAAAATCTAGGCGGTATTGGAGAAGTGGGTATGACATAAAATAGATTTACACTGTACATCTAAGGAACGGTAAGAGAAAAATTGTACAACTTTGGTACACACAGCTGGGTTATCACTACACAACATCTGTCAAAAAGCGGGTGGGAGTGGATAAGTTGGCAAGACACCTCCCAAGCAAAGGGAACAAAAGTTCAGTACATCTAGAGAACAGCATCAGCTTAAGTTTCCAAATTTCGAACAAATAGCTTGGTTACCGATACAAAAGTGGGCAGGATTATATTAGTGGGCGTGGCACAAAATACAATTGCGTATATCTGCATAGCGGTAAGTGTTAAAGTTTGTGCAAATTTGGTAAAAATGGGAATAGTTGGTTATCTATACACAGCATCTATTAAACATGTTCGGGATTTTAGAAGTGGGAGTGGCACAAACTATAATTCCGTATAACTTGACAACGGCAACAGCTACAATTAACAAATTTGGTGCAAATAACTTGGTTGTAGTATTATTTGATCGTATGAATGCATTCCTTTAAATATTATTTACTTGCATGAATTCATACCTTTAAAGAGCAGACATTAAACGGGTATCTTATAACACCAAAATATTAAACCCTAAATAGCCGCTTAAAAGGTACTACACCCAGACGCATGGGAAATATTTATAAACTTAAAATTTAAATCATATTACACTAATTTTCCCATGCTTTAGTTTAAGTTATTTTTACACGTAAGAATAGGCTAAGAATTATTCTCATAGTTAGTATATAAGTTAGAATAAATTGTAAATAGAATGATAATAATAAAGCTGACGAGTGCACTAGTTGCACCGTCCAAACTTAAAACATTTTTAAAACTATTATTAATCATTTTACATGGTAATAAATGCACAACATCTGTCCAATAGTGGGCCTTATTGATGACGTTGGCGGGGCATCCTCAATGCAAACGCAGTATAGATTTCTGTATAACTGGAGACAAAAAGCTTCGTAAACAATGCACGAGATCTGTTTAGAAAACAAAATTTACTAATTTTATTTTAATGAGGGTAGCGAAGCGCACTGTTTTTAGCTAGCGAAATATAAAATGCACTTCACTATCGGATACATTTGTGAAGTATTTTTCTATTGCTAATAATACAATTGAATATGATTTATTGCTTACAGCTTTTTATCTTCTTGCTACAAATAAACCCTGTCAATGTTGCAATGTTAAATTAGAACATCGGAATGATTCATTAGAAATAAAATGGAAAACAAACAAAACAGTTTAAAGATGAATCTTTTGAGGAAACATTCATGAGTAAATTTAAAACGTTAATAAGTGGTTTCAAATTGTTTATCTTTCATAATGATAAAAACAGATAAATATGAAATATAAAACATTATTTCTTTGTTTCAAGTGCAACAACTTTTTATTTTAAAATCTCTTTTTTCAATTTAATGTAGAGAGAAGTTGCCATCGATAAATAATTTACCAAACTAACACAAAAAAAGGTTTTGTTAGTTTTGTGTCAGAAAAAGAAAATCAAACTTGCTGTTTCAAAACCCAATAAATTTTTTTTATCATTTTGCGAAGCGCTATCACTAGAAGCGAAAAAGTTTTATACAAAATAACATTTAAAGTGCCATGTCATTACTAGTAAGCAGATTTGTAAGGGAAAATATTAAAAAAATAATGTAATTAAATCGTCGAACAATAAACGCTGTGCATGGCTTTTAATAAATTACTTTCTTACTATTGTATTTTGATAATTTTCTTTTATGTTCTAATTAGTACCATAATTCTAAAGTAAGAGTAGATTTTTTTTTGTTTTGCTGGGAGAAACTGGTATCACTTTGAAATTTGAATGCGAACTGTTGAATACCCGGTATGTCTTTTTACACCTTTTATTTACCAAATTTCAAAATCATGTCAGTTTTTTTAAGCAAAAAGTCATAATGAAAATCAAGTCTAGTAAAATTGGATCTGTTTCACACATAAAAATAATTTTTATACGTACTGCTCTGTATCTTTGGATAGGTCTTGGTGTAACTAATCTGTTAAGATTTCCGCCAAATATATAAAAAGCAATTTAAAAGGATGCTCGAAAACTAACAGCTTAAACTAAATAAGCGCATTAAACGTTTTCTATTTGCAAAAAAGTCTCAAGCTAAAGCTGGAATCACACGATTGCCGCAAATTCACCAATATGACACAATTTTTATTGTGCTTTATTGACGCACAATAATGAAATTGCACCAATCAAATATTTTGAAATCACACGATTGCCCTGTTTTAAGCAAATTTAATTGCCGCTAGTTGGTACAAAGCGAAATGGTTACAACAATTGCCGCAGCACAGTCACACGGTTGTTCTTACTTGTGTTAACTGCAAAAACAGCTGTAGCGGTAGCTTTTTTAAATGTTTAAAAGTTCTTGTTGGTTTGTTCATTAAAAAAAATTTTATTTGTATCATATACTTAAACAAATTTTGTTTGAATAGTTTTATTTAAACTTTTTAAGAAATTTCAAAAGTAAGATTTGCATAGAAATATCTTTAATAAAAATATTCACACTGAACAGCTAAATATGCTTGTGAACATACATACATATTTTGTTAATAGCAATAATTAAAAAAAAAATTTAAATGCATAATAAATAAATACATATTTATTTTCATAACCTACTTAAAGAAACAGAATAAAGGAAATTTATTAAAAAAAGGCAAATATTGGCGCGTATTGTGTTGTTTGATTGCCGCACAAGAACACAATAAATATTGGTGCATTTTTGTAATTTTTATTGACGCGCGGTTGCATAGCAAACAGTCACACGATTGCCGCACCAGGGTTGCATTTGATTGGTAAAAGTAAGCACAATATTGTCCTCGATTGGTACATGAGCCATTTGGTTGTGCAGTCACACGATTGGGGTATTAAAAAGTGTAAAAATTGGTGCATTGCGGCAATCGTGAGATCCCAGCTTAAGACAAAGTGCATGAAGCAAAGCTAAATAGCGCGGTGACAATGCTTTGCAATTGGAAAATCCTATTTGGCAGCGCTTTATGTAGTGAAGTTTAAAAACATATTTTTTCTTAAAGTTCTGTGAATTTAGCTGTTTTAAAGTCAATCTAGCAGTTTAATCTCTATTTTTTATTAATACTTTTTTAATTTTATCAAACAAATAAGTTATCATTACTGTTCATAGCACAACCTGTACGCTCTTATTTAAGTTGTCATTTAAGCGTTAAAGCTAGGCGCTAGAAAACGTTATGCTTGATTAACGTTGATCAGTAAAATAGATTTGTTAACGAATCCTAGGTTTGAATTTAAATATCTACTGTCACCTATTTTTAAAAAGCATTACGAAATGAGTGTATTTTTTATTTTTTTTTTAAATAACGCGACAGAAATTTTAATTTTATATAAATAAAAAACATATACATACATTCATATCGCTCTTGATCATAAAGAAGGTCTTAACTGAAAATTTTTATATTATCAATTTTTTGAAAAAGTCTATGCGTACTATTCATATCTACCCGCTAAAAAAATATTGTGCTATTTTTTTCTACTTTTTGTACTGAACGTTTTGGTTTAAACATTAATTTTCATACGCCTTTAATATTAAATTAAAAATTGTTTTGCTTCTTCTGAAAAATTTTAATATTTGAGTACCCTGACGCAATTAGTTTTACTTCAGACTAACTTATGGTTCTTAAGAAAAATACAAGTGACTTAAAATCTAGCTCGTTTTCTTTGCAAAGTTTCATTTGATTTTCCCACAGAGTCTCCGCAGAACAAGTCAGTACTAACTAACTCTGCATACGTTCCAACCTACCACAAGTGAATATTAAAACAATTTAGTACTCACTCAGTCTTCATAAAGGCCCAACTATAATATACCCAAGCTTGCTTAAACTACTGTCAAACATTTACAAAAAGCTTCTAAAATGTACTTAAAAAACCAAAACAAAGTCAAAAAATATTTGATTCCGTACGGAATGTGCGATCAGTTTAGCAATTTGCTTAAGCAAATGACGGTTTCATAAAACTTAACAAAAAGTTTCCTGAGTATCCTTAGGGGTTTATAACTTTTCATTTTATACATAATTTATTATTATTATTTTTTTTTTTAAATACAGTGTATATACAGTGTATTATTTTTATATTAATTCAATTTTTAATTTAATTATGAAAAATTATATCTCGCAAGTGGTGGCCATTTTCTGCTTCGCACATACGTGCTGTTTTTAACATATTTTTTCCATAACTTTTCGCAAAATTTCGAGTGTTAGTGGTGGTTAATCCTTTAGGAGAGATAGAAAAAAGTGGCATTCTCTTTTCCTTCTTTCCAAAAAGGTGACAAGGTCAAAAGTGAATCTAGTGAATCAGTAGAGTTTCAATATTGACATTTCTTACAGGGATTGTCTTAATACATAACCCAGCAAAAAAATTTTAGACTTTTGGAAGCTGAAAAGAAGACATTACTGCTGAAGCTGAGAAGCAGGAAATAAGCGAATACCATTGAAAGGGTTTGTGTTATAATGTAAGCCAAACAGAGAAGCAGGTTGTAAGGGAAAAATTTTAATATTGCTCAGCTCAGTCATCTAAATGCATTTGAGCAGATAATACGTAAATGAAAGCGCTTGGCTTGGAAGAGAATTATGCAAAATTTTCTTGGTTAAAGCCAAATTAATAAATAATTCTTTCGGTGTAGGTAACATTTCCAATTTGATTTTTTCACGGAAGGCGGAATATCAGCTTATATGGTTATGTAATTATATTTACAGCAACAAAATATAAATAAAAAATTTAATAAACGTATTTTGTTGTTTTCAATATAACTAAGTAACAGTGTTGCCAGTGAAATTTTGAGAAAGATACATTTAAGTTTCCAAAAAGATACACTTTTTCCCAAAAAGATACGTTTTGAAAAAAATTTAAAAATCCATTTCTAACGTTTAATATTTATTAACATTTTTATTTTATATTTAAATGCATATTGTAAAGAAAATAATTTCGTATAAATTCATTTTTATACTTATTTTAGTCATAAGTATTAGCTACATACATACATATGTAATTTTTAAAAATACAGTAAGCAAACTTTAAAATTAATTATACCTATGTAATTATCTTTGAATGTTATCAAAACAACGTTCATATAAATTTCCTGAAAATAAAAAAGATGTTCATATTTCCTCATTACAACTTCGCACTACTAGTAATCATCGATTTAGGTGGATCGTATGGTGCAACCTCTTAATGTTTTCTTTAACCATTATTAAAGCTGCTATCAAGGCGAATTCACTGGAAGGTGGGGTCAAGTCAACATATGGTGTTTTTTTTCGGTGGTCGACTTATCAAAGTGGGTATGCAAACAAATTTTTTATGTAAACTAAAGCTTCGTACGGACCAGATCTTTCAATGTTGTCATTTTTCTAACAATGATGCCATTGTCAGATGCATTAATTTAACACATCTGCCAAATGAAAATAGTGTACAATGTTCACATAGTTGCAAGACATTTTTAGTCAATTTTAATGACAACATTGAAAGATCTTACCACCGTCTGAACTAATCTTAACCTTTTGTACTAGCAATATTTTTGACAATCCGACCACAGAAGCAGTGTTGTTGTATAGTTGCCTCACCTTTTAGTCAATGCGCCTTGGCTGCTATTGTATTAGTGTTGAGTCGGTTACGATGATCAGTCTTATTAAGTTTTAGTTGGCTTAAAATTTTCGAATGTTTTGTTTCTGTACATTTTGCGTTAAGATTCAAAAGATACGAAAAATGTCAGGATTATACATGATACCTGAAGTAGTCAAAAGATACGAAAAATGTATCTTTCGTATCCTAACGGCAACATTGCTAAGTAACCTTAAAATCAGACTTGTGTGAATAACCCAATTGTATTTTAAGATTTCTAATTTGATCTAAATATTGATAATTTTATAGAATCAAAATCTGAATTTGTCATTAAATTTTTTTAAATTAAATTTATTTTACTTATTTTTTTTTTATAAAACAAATATATCAAACGGAAGTTATTATTTCACAGATTCACGAGAAAAAAAACATGATGGAAGTAGGGATGCAAACGATACATCGATGTTTAGAAAACATCGATATATCGTTCATAAACATCGATGCTAATATCGATGTTTTGATTTACGATACATCGGCGATACATCGTCGTCAAAACTAAAAAACATCGACATCGTCCATTTAATATTTTCATTAATTTAATATTTTTTATAATATATTTTGCAATTTTAATTTTTATTTTTCAATTAAAGCTTTTATTTAAAAATATAAAAAAGTGTTTTTCAAAGCATACGTTAAACGCAAGAATTTGAAATGTCGGTTTTTAATAAAATTTCTGTAATATAAGAATTTTATGACAAATATTATATAAATATTTTTCTATTAAACAGGATTTTAAAACAAAAATTAAAAATATTTTATTAAAAGTGTATTAAAAACGAACTCCCAAATTCTTGCGTTTTACGTTTCCGTTTTCCAGCACACCCCTGATAACCATACAAAGTACGTATGTATGTATGTACATTAGGGTGGCCGTTATTTTTTTTATTTTGATTTCTTATATTCTCCCCCCCTAAATCGGTTCAGTTTTATGTAAAAAAAAAAATACAAAAAAATTTCGTAGCGATAAGTTGTGTTTTAGGGGGGGCGTCCGTCCCTCAAAGTTTGCCATCAAGCCATTTATTCAAATGTAACTTGTTTGCGTATGACTATCTTCCAAAAACAACATTTTACAAGAATATGATATATGGCAATATTTTAGCTCTTCTAGTCAACAACATAAGCCTCTAAGAAAGTTTTTTGCTAAAATCAATATTTTAGAAAATAATTAAGAAAATAAAAACAAAATACCAAACATTTTATATACGTTTTATATATATAAAAGGGGGAATTAATGTCAAGTTACACAATTTTGAAATAGATGTCTTTCGATTTAAATGAAATTTACACCAATTTTAGTACTGTTAGATAGTAGCTTAGACACAAATTTTCAACAAGATCGGATCGGAAGCAAAATTTGTCCCAAGTAGCTTAGATAGCTTTTTGATCAAACTTTTTAAAAAAATTATTTTTGTTTTATTAAAAATTTAAAAAATTTTTTTTTTTTAAATTTAACACTTGGCTAAAAAAAATAAAAAAAAAAGTTTTCAATTTAAAAAAAATTTAAAAATTTTTTTAAAAAAAACAAAAAAATATTTTTAAAAAAGATTGATTAAATAGCTATCTAAGCTACTTGGGACAAATTTTGCTAACACCAATAGGTAATAAATTACATGGATGAGAAAGAACACCTGTATGGCAAACTTTGACCCCTCTACCTCTGAAAAATTTTGACCGATCTTGTTGAAAATTTGTGTGTAAACTACTATCTAATAGGACTAACTTTGGTGTAAATTTCATCCAAATCGGAAGACATCGATTTCAAAATTGTGTCACTTGACATTAAATCGCCTTTTTATATATATAAAACGTATATAAAATGTTTGGTATTTTGTTGTTATTTTCTTAATTATTTTCTAAGATATTAGTCTTAGCAAAAAACTTTCTGGGAGGCTTATGTTGTTGACTAGAAGAGCTAAAATATTGCCATATATCATATTCTTGTAAAATGTTGTTTTTAGAAGATAGTCATACGCAAACAAATTACATTTGAATAAATGGCTTGATGGCAAACTTTGAGGGGCGGACGCCCTCCCTAAAACACAACTTATCGCTACGAAATTTTTTTGTATTTTTTTTACATAAAACTGAACCGATTTGGAGGGGAGAGTATAAGAAATCAAAAAAAAAAAGTTCTCCATACAACTAAAGGCCACGCTAATGTACAATGTACATTGTACATTGTACATGCATGCATACTGTGCATTGCATAACTATATGTATGTATCAAGTTGCTTAAGTTGGCTCAAGCAACTGTGCGAATACATAAAAATCATATTTGTCAAACTATATTGCACTTATGGAAACTTTTTGATTAATTTTATGAATCTGCCATTTGCTTAAGCAAAATGCGAAACTGATTGCACTTTGTTTTGGTGTTTTTTAATGCATTTGACAGGCTTTTTGTTAATTTTTGACAAAAGCTTATGCAAGCCTATGTATATTATATATATATATATATATATATATATATATATATATATATGTTCCTTTTACTCCTCTGGGGAGCATAGGGCCGCATGTATATGTATGTATATTATAGTTGGGCATTAAGATTTTCAGTAGCAAAGAAGAATTAAAACAGTCCGTAAGTATAATTGCAAAGTAGGTTTCAACATCGATGTTAAACATCGATGTATCGTGTTTTTTACCGATGTTTTTTGACATCGATGCTTATAGTGAAAACATCGATGTCTTCAAACATCGATGTTTTTCAGAGCGATGTTGCATCCCTAGATGGAAGAGGTTTTTGCAAGCAATTATAGTTGTTAATTCATAGAGACATGAACGAAGCGCTTAGAAAAATGTAACGAGTGACAACGCGCTTCTTTTTTCAAAAGGTAATGCGTCCAAGTAGGAATTCGCCATATTAAAATCATGGAAGCAGTTTTGTATCCCTTACAAACCCGCTTACATGAAAGCTCCAATTTTACTGGGAATGTACACAAATTTAAAAATCGCATTTAAATTAGTACTTTCAAAATCAACTTTGTATCTCTTTGGCTCAAAATTTGCGTTTTTTGTTGGCGTTATTCTGCCGGCATCTTTTTTCCTCGTGTCTTTAATATGTACGTTTTCCAATTTTTCTTTCAATGTTAGAAATATTTAGTATTGATTTGGATAAACAATGAAAGGTTAAAATTAAATAAAACTCATACAACCATTGTTTAAGTTTTAATGACAGACAGATAAAAGAAACAAAGAAAATGAGCAATGATATAAATCCCAAGTGAAAAAATTTCTATAACACCCAATTTTTATGAATTAACCCCCCAATTAAATTAGTAAATTAGGCGGCTTTAATTAAAAAAAAAAACTAATTTTAAAATAAAAAAATAGAAATAAGACCCAATGGAATAATTCCTAAGAAAATGAAGCAAGACATTATTATTAATTTAATGAAATTTTATTTGAAAATGCTTTAATTATGGCGCTGCGAAATGTGGCCCCGGCCGAATGTCAATTTGTTGCCATTTAATCAAAATTTTTCTTTTAATCTCATTGAAGATTTTTTTTACACTGACTTAAGATGTAAAAGTAACGATTAATATAGCCACAAAACTAAATAGTACAAAATTGTAAAGTATAGAAACATATCCAGTTGTTTGTTGACGAAAAGGTTTTTGTTAGACAAAGAGATGGTTGAAAATCGGAATCAATGAAGTTGTTGATTTAAAAAGTTGACCGTATAATACTTGGGATGTGCAATGCACATTGCAAATTTCCTGGCTTAGTAAGAGCGCACATTTTTAAAAAAGTTTATTGAAGTGTATGAAATTCTGTCAGGATTATGGCAGACAAAAATTTGTATATGCCAGGATAAATATATTTTTACATAGGCTTGTGAAAAACGTATGGAAAAATTAAAAAAAATGAGCCGGAAGCATTAATTGCATACTGATGTACGACTATCTCTCTCTTTCTCATGATACCATGGCTGACATACAAAGTATGACCGTGTAATACCCGCTTTATTCAACTTTACTTTGCAGAAAAAAAAAACATAAAAATTGGAAAAAAAAACTTAAGATTTAAAAATCTTAAAACTATTAAGTACATAATTTAATTTTTCTTCAAAGAGTAAAAAGTAAAACATCAAGATACGATTTTAAGCCATTGATATGGCGGCTCATAATACCACCACGCAAATGTTTCCATTAAAAAACATTTCCTTTTACAAAAATTTTTGTTCGTTACAAATGTATTTCTTTGGATGACAAATCATCAAAATGACAATAATGTTTAAAATAATAAAATAATATTACAACACAAAGAAGAACAACGTCAATAAGGAGACTTAGAACAGGCCAATACGAAGAAGAAAAAAAAACTGCCAAACACAAAACGGAAATGGTGAACAATAGAAAGATTTATTTTATAATGTTTAGTTTGGTGAGGTTTTTTCTTGTTTATATTTCTGGGCTTTGCCTTACAGGAAAAAGGAAATTGTCAGGACAAAACAAGTTAAAATGAAAAAAGGCTAAATCAATTTGTTTGCTTTTATTTTACATATAAACCGATCTTTATAATGTTTACATTTATTTTTTTTTTTTGGTTTTTTTTTAGCTCTCTTTGTTTCGAAGCTAATCAAACAAATACCGACAATATGTATTTTTTTAATCGATTTAAAACAATGTTTGATTGGTTAACTAAGAATGGAAAGGTTGTAAAAAATAAAAAAAGGTCCAAGTACATGTGAATAAAGAGCATCAAACAAAGAAAAAATAGATAACAAACAAGGTAGGCAACCGAAACGAATTTCAGTATCGATATTAAATTATTTGTTATTTCAGTATCGGTATTTTAATTACATCGGTATCGGTATACTGGTGCAAAAACTTGAATACCGGTATAGGTATAGTGAATTTACAATTTAATTAACTAACTCAAAGAAGAATGTTAAAAAAACAATGAAACCTTACCAATTGCCAAAGGGATTTCTTTTCAAATTATTGGAACAGTTGCAAAGTTGTAAAAGGGTGTGCAAAACTTGTGGTATCTTTTTAATTTTAATAAAAAGAAGTTTTTTTTTTGGAGATATTAAGAAAAAAACATTTTTATTTTCGTTTAATACAAATAGGTTCCGGTTAAAAATGAAAAATTATGTCGGTCAAGTGACCCACCAACTGGCTCAGCAGGCTCCAAATCATTTAATAAAATTCTCAATCACTTTTTTTTTAATAAACTGTTGTCAATGGTCTATATCTGCTCGAAAATGTTGTTTTAAAACTCTTGAAGTGTTGTGGGATTATTGCTGTAAACTTTCGATTTTTATAAACTTTGCAAAAAATAGTATAAAAGTGTCAAATCACACGATCTTGGAAGCCAATTCACTCTTTTTCTACGAGAAATAATGCGATTTTCGAACTTTCTTTCGAAAGATCCATTTTTTTTTGCTGTGTGGCAAGTTGCACCATCTTGTTGAAACTAAATATTCTCTACGTCTAAATCATCAATCTTCAGCTACAAAAAGCTTTGGATTATTGTCCTGCAGTGATTTCCATTGACCGATGATACCTTAAATTTGGACACCTTATTATCTTTGCAAAATAATTTATTATAAGCATACATTTACTGCAGAGTTGAAACACTTGTGCTAATGGAAAAAATGGTTGTTGGCAACCGAAACAAATTTCGAATATAAAACGGTATCGGTATTAATAACGGTACCGGTTGCCAAAGTTGATTACAAATCAAATATTTCATGTGCGTTTTTTTGTTGGTTTAACGGAGTATGTCGTAGAAACACGTTATATGAAATACTTTAAACTTTGTTTATAGCCTCATATTATACCCTTTACCACAGACGGAATGCGTTTACATAAGTTTCTTGTTTTATTTAATGTGTAGTTTATAGAACACGAGCGCCTTACTCGTCCGTTCAACTTACATTTAAAACAAAAACAAATTTCGATATTTTGTTTTTGTTTTATATGTAAGTTGAACGGACGAGTAAGGCGCTCGTGTTCTATAAACCAAACATATGTGTGTCATTCCGTTTATAATTTTTACAACATCGACCTTTTAGATTATATAGAGTATAATTCGCTTATAAGTCACATCGCTTAAAGTAGAATTAGCGATGTATTTCAAAATGTAAAATTTTTTGGCATCTATAAATAAAATACAGTAAAGTTCGGTTATAATGAACATCGGTTATAACGAATTATCGCGTATAACGAACATTTTCTCCGGTCCCAACAGATTTGCGTTAATATTTCGTACACATTAGCACGCTTACAGCGAACTCCGGTTATAGAAGATTAATTAAGTTTTTATACTTAATTTAAGTACGTTAAATACAAGTACGAATAACACTAAAATGTACTCAAAACAATCCTAAATAGGATTACTTTCGAATATAAATTCCGGAATTTCTTAAGATAAGTACAAGTGAAAAAAGATTAAACTTTTGATTAGTAGTAAAATTAAAAAGTGAGCATTTTAACTTATCAAAGTTTGTTGCAGCCACTACAAGAACACCACACAAGAAGTTAAAAAACGATTTGCTTGTTGTGCGTAGAAATTACAGAACAAATCGAAAACACATTATTTTAATGCTTAAAAGTAAAATTGAGAACTCATGCTTCCCATTTAGTTTATATTTTCAGTTATATATGTACATTAAGTTTTAAAAGTAAAAACAGGGCTGTCAGACTTGGGGATTTATCCCCAAAGTTTGGGATTTCATGTGAGCAAAAAGGACAAAGAAAGTCATTTGGGGATTTTTCGGGGATTTAAAAAAAAAATTCGGGGATTTTTTTGGTGATTTTACACTTTTTTATTATTTACGCTTATTTTTCTTTGTTTCGTATATAAAGTATGAAAAAAGTAGAAAAACCTTTATCTTACTCTTATATAGTGTAAAGGGTCCTAATTAAGATTACCATTTTTGTTAAGTGTGTAAAAGGTACTTTATAAACTTGTTATTTTTCTTGAGTGAGTGTTTAAAAAAAAGAATTTAAAAATTGAAACTAAAACTGTTGACAACACAAAAAATTTTGGATTTTTTAAAGGCAAATATGTATGTCTTCCCAAAAAATAAGTAAATAGGAAAAACAATATAATAAAGATTGGGGAAAAAATACTAGGCTATTGGTTAGTAGTTCTGATGCATCGTAGTACTAAATAAATGACGGATATATGTATTTTTATTGTTGATTATAAGGATGGCTTAAACCGATTGAACAAGCTCCAAATTCTTATAAATTGGCTCATTCGTCTTCAATAACAGCATATTGTTCTGCTTGTAATTCCTCACTGGAATCGCATAAAAAGGATTTAAAAAAACATGCCGAAACCAATCACTACAATGATTTTTTTTAATCAGAAATCTAACTCATTTAATCTTATTCTACACCCTTTTAGGTACCAGAATCCACTCTTAAGTCCAAACCCGTTTTTGACACACTAGGTCCCTTTTCTCGGAGAAGGTCACATATGTATTTTTTTCAGACATTGTACACATATGTAAAACTGTTTTGTCAAAGAGTACCTTGAAATATTTGTCAAGCTTGAATAATAACGTAAAAATGGTTTAAACGGAGTCAATTTGTCTGCAAAGCAAAAACTATGTTAAATTAATGGTTTTAAAAACAATTATTTATCTGCATATATCTACTGCTATGATGAAATTGTTTGTTTTTGGACTTTTACTGAAGAAGAAATTCCAGGGGCTGTTTGCAATAAAAACTGATATGTACCAATTTTAGATTCGATGAATTTTGAAGTATTCGATGACAACACTATTTTCCCATAAAATGCGTTCTGTTAACAAAATTAAATTTTTGTACTTTTATAGATAGAAAAAAATAGAGGAAAAAGGACTTAATAGGGAAGAACAATTCAACAAGTAAAAAAATAACTAATTATTTTAAATAAATTTTTAGCTTTTAATGATTTGTGCACGCAGAAAAAATATGGTTGGAGGTTACCATATTCTAAGAGCATCATACTATGGTTGGCTTTCCACAATGCTTATGTTAATTTCAATCATATTATTTTTAAAATTAAGCACACAATGTTTAAAAATATTATTATTATTATTATTTTATTTCAAACGAGGTAAATACATACAAAGTATTATTAATCGTGATAAAAGTAATGTTAAAAGCAACAAGAGCTTGCTTGTGGTAATTGTGCGGACCATTAAATGGGTTTTTTTTAACATAATTTAAACATATTTTTTCTTGCGTGTACGCATCTGAAATAATTTTTAGTCAACTTAAATATAAATCTGTATTCAATACACAAATAAAATTCGTTTTAATCTTCTATAAATAATGTCAATATTTACACAATAAACATTTTTTCTAGAAAAAGTCACAAAATCACTTTTAAATTTTAGAAAATAATAAAAGCAGTTGCAATAATGTTTACATTTTATATTAACTTTATTGTGCAAACAAAAAAAATGTCAAATATGTATGTATGTATTTTTTCCTAAAAATGGCACAGAGATTAGCAAACATCAATATAATTTTTATTTCTAAACAACGAAATTGTTGTTTGACTAAAAATACAAATGAAAGTAACGAGGATTTACAAGGAAGAAATTAATGCACAGAGAAAACAGATTTGTGATCACAACAGAATTTGGCGCCAATCGAATTTCGTCGTTTGCATCTACTATCACACAATTCGGTTCCAATTACTGAAAATTTCGTTGCTTAGCATAATAGTTTTGATAGCAACATTTGAATTTTAGTACACTATCAGTCATTACAACAGATATTTTTAGTTGTTAGTATGATTATTAGAAACAAAATTGTGCTTATACCCGAATATATGATAGCTGCAACGGAATTAACACATAATTGGTGTTCATAACAAGAGATTTAATTGTCGTTATCAATATTTTTTTTTAACCGGTCAAATGTAGCCCATAAGGGGCAAGGACTTGTCCAAAGGTAATCCCAATGAATAGAAAAAATGGCTTATTTTACAGTACGATGTCCTAGGGCAGGACCATATAACCCAGCTTGCATTACAAAGGAGAGGTCTTAAAACTACTCCATGCTATACTCCAGAGGATTAACTTTGAAATAGTTTCAAAACGAAAACATGTCGTTAAAAAACGAAGACATGTCGTTTCACTGCAAACTCTTTTTAATAATGACATGGTCCATACTTGCATTACATTGGACCAGCCCAGGATCAAAATGGATCAAGTAGTCCAATATAATTTGCAGGGTATAAAAAAAAAATACATACATACATACATATGTACGTGTATATGTTCATACCTATATGAATACGTAAATTACTTACCACTATTTATTAAGTTTTTGCACATTTTCCATTTTTCACCGCAAAGATAATTTTTAAATATAAAATTAAAAATTATTTTAATCTATCAAATGTTTTGACAGAAAATTTTGTAATTGTATTTTTTGAATTCCAAATAATTATATTTTTATTTGTTGTATTCGAATTGAAACTATTCCAATAATCAATAATTACCTGCAATAAATGAATAAACATTTATATTTAAAAATTTATTGACGAAAGCAAATTATTGATTGCAATGGCCAATATTATAGTATTGCCCTATATTAAATTCGGTTGTGATTCTAACCATTTGTACTAATTTTTAGAACTAAATTAAATTAGTTATCATAACTAATAAAAGAATTGAAGGAATCATATTTCAGTTGGAACATCGTTTTAATAATCAAGAGAATTAAAAATCAGTTAGAACTATACATTTTTAATAGTTGCAATAATAAATTATGCTACTTGATCAATATTTTATTACTGCAACCGTTTCCCAACCAATTTGTTTTCTGTGTGTAGAAAAAGTAATGACCCTAGAGGGAAGCGAACTAACACCAAAGTAGTCCCGTGATAGGTCTTTGGTGGTAGAGACCGGTTCTAGTTTTAAAACTTTTTATGAATAAGACCTATCACTTTTACATGGGGTTGTTATTGGAGGGGGTCAATTGACACCATTTGACCAGTCACACATCTATTCTCAATGGACGTGTTTAGTGTCAGTTACCACAATGTAGTTTTATTTCAATAAAATGTAGTATTGTTTTAATAAAACAAGTCCTAGAATTAAATTCAAGAACCAAATTTTAGAAAGTGCCAAAAAATGTGTCACACCACCGGTGAAGACTGTACTGTAATTCATAACTTTTTCTACATTTTTGTTCTTCATAAACCAGTTACATGATTGGTTATCCTTTCACTGGTCATGAGTTCTTTCTTTTTGTACCTGTTCTATTTTCTATTTCCGTTGGACCAATTGACACAAATTTTCCGCAGGGGAATTGCAGTAGTCTTTACCGGTGCTGTGACACATTTTTTGGTATTTTCTTAAATTTGGTTCTTGAATTTAATTCTAGGACTTGTTTTATTAAAATAATACTACATTTTACTCCTCACTATTTTTTTATTTCGGCCCCTGAGATGCGCAGCAAATGCATGACAATGTAGCATACATATTATGCTTACGGTTAGGTAGGAGTTCATCACATAATAGCATTTGTGTTTTGTCAATCAAATCGCAAGTTTTGGTCAGAAGTGTTCAAAAAATAAGCAATTTTAAATTATTCGAACAGTTAATCGTCCAAAATTATTCGATTAATCGAACAACGGCTAATCGTTTGAAAACCCTAGTCAATACCTACAAGTTTTGTTTTAGAAAGAGAGTATGCTCGACTTAAACTCTAAAGGTAGAAGTACATAACACGCGTAAATTCGTCGGCTTGCGTCGTGCGTTTAAAATCTTTAGCGCATAAAAAATTGCAAGGTACACAACACGCGTTACAAAAGCCGTTCCTGCACTGAAAGAATTTTCTTCAGAATACCAATGAATTTTGACATTAATCCCATGAAAAATTGCATTAAAAAGGAACCTATGCAGCGCTTTGTTGGATCAATGAAACCTGTTTCATTAAAATGTATTTAATGAAAAATTACATTAGATCTATGAATGTTATTCATTGGATGAATACTTTGAGAAAAGTAAAAAAAAATTTTTTTATTTTATTTTTGAATTTTTTTTATTTTTTTTTTTTTTTTTTAATCAAAGTTGTTCTTATTCAACTTTCTTTTTTTTAACCAGAGTCGCTGGCGGGAATCGATCCCGCAACCTCGGCGCTGATAGACAAGCTCACTACCAGATAGCCTACTGGGGCAGTGTAGTTTTTGAATAAAAAAACTATGTTTTTTGCCATTACTCAGTTTAGAGCGTAAATATGAGATTAAATTGCTCATAACAACAAAAACAACGTT
Source organism: Pollenia griseotomentosa (assembly GCA_963931875.1). Taxonomy (NCBI): domain Eukaryota; kingdom Metazoa; phylum Arthropoda; class Insecta; order Diptera; family Polleniidae; genus Pollenia; species Pollenia griseotomentosa. The sequence continues at coordinate 91,405,153 of OZ007563.1, forward strand.
GATTTTTTGCTAACGCATAATAAAAAAAGACCACATAAAGAGAGAACAAAGAAAACTAAAAACATACCTATTTATGAATTGAAAGTTTTTGTTTCATTACTATAATGACATTTTCATTGTCATAATGAAAATTTAAATTTATGAAGGCTTGCTTTTTCGAAATATTTTTATCCTTTTCATTATTGAGACTATAGAGTTATTTTAATGTTAAAAATAATTTTTTTTTTTTAATTATTGAAATATGTTGCTTTTATGAAAAAATTTTTGATTTCATAAATTTAATGGCATATTACATTAGATGTATGAAATAATTAAATCTTACATTTTTTAAATAACAATTAAACATATTTTTAAGGAAACTATAATTTTGTATTAATTTATGAATGTAGTTATGTTTGTATATTGTTTTTTACGTTCCCAATTAAAATTGTTTGTTTAACTTGGACAAACTTTAGTTTTCATATATCCAATGAAAATTTTAAACGTAATTACGAAATCCAATGAATCGATTTTAACGAAAATACTTCATTATAACTACGAAATTCCATTTGGACAATGAAAATTTTCATTTAACCAGTGAAATTTTTTTTATGAAAACGATTCATTAAATATATGAAGCATTTTTCTTTCAGTGTGTCAGCTGTTTTTTGTTTGTTTACTTATTTGTTCATTAAAAACGGATTCGAAAGTATATCAAGATTTTTTTATTTTATTTAATTTATTCTTTTTAAATAAATATTGTATGTTTTTTAAGCTCTTTAATAAGTTTTTCTTTCATGATTCAAAAATTATTCTTTTTATTGTCAGCTGATTACTTGTAAAAAATACACAACGCGTTAAAAAGTTCAAAGTTAACCAACTTTCTGGTGCAAACGCCTCAAAATATTTTGCATGTAGCTTGATCTATGAAAACACACTAGTTTAAGTTTTTTTGATAGAAGTCTACAGAGCGAGCGCGCTCTTACGCGTGTTATGTACTTCTACCTTAATTGCTGCTGAACGTCTTGTTTTTTTAATAACAAAATTGTTGTGTATAATTTTTTTACGTTATTAATATTTTAAAAGTGACTTTGTCAGTTTCTATGTTTGCGGCCCAATCACGCGAAAACCGCTTAGTGGATTTGGATAGGATTTGGTAGACGGATAGCTTATAACCCAGATTTAAATATAGGGTACCTTTTATTAGATAAAAAACGGGTGAAAAATTGGTACTTTTTCTCGTTTTGATATTAACATATTGCATACGGTCCAGATTAAAATATAGAGTTCTTTTAAAGGGATAAAATCGGGATAAAACTGGTACTTTTTCTCTTTTCGGTAAACTTGGTATACATAACAAGCCTACATTAACATACAGTGTACTTTCTGAGAGCCTTAAATATGAAAAATTTGGTACTTTTGGTCCTTTTTTACCATTGATACTTCTTTCTTTTTTTGATAAATTTGGTATAGAGAAAGCATATGGCCAATATTAAAATATAGGGTATTTTTTTGAAGGTAAAAACGGGGGGATAATTGGATAATTTAAGTACTTTGTATCTTTTTGATAAAATCCGTATACAAATTGCATACGGTCAAGTGGCCGGAATTTATTTAGAAACCTCTTGCTTTTCACATAGACAGCTGTATGTCTTTAAGGTTAAGAGTATCGAGTGCTTAAAACTTATATGTGTTGATGGAAAATAATTAATCTTATGTTTTTTATAGAAATAATTTAACATAAATAAGTATAGTTGTGGAAAACTTAACAAAATTTCTGTAAATTTTTAATTGGATAAACCCTTTTCTTTTAATCTCGATTTAATTTTCAAGTGAACGAAGTCATGGAGTAATAAAGCTAGTATTTATTTAAAAAGTCCGCTTCAGTACTGTAGATATAGGACAAATATTTTGATGTGTTGCGCACATTAAGACAAACGTGTGTTTTAGGATTTAGAATATGCTTAATTTCTTAACCAATCACTATAACATTGCTTTTTTAATAGATTCAAATAATAAAATCACACGAAAATACATCCACAATGAAAAACAAAAGGTCAAATGCAAAATAGCGATAAATTAACACAGTGCACAGTGCTAAAAAAAACCCCCACAAAAATACTTCAGTTAGCACAAACCATAATAAGAATTAAATTGAAATAAAATTGTTTTTAAGCAATTAAATAGACCGAAATTAAAAATGTGGCGACACAGATTTTCATTGAAAGTCCACTCTAACCAGACAAAATTTATTTCAAACTTTCATTTTACTAGACAAACGGGCAAAAAAAATATTTTCCACAAATATTTAAATACCAAACAAACAAACTGAAAACTTTTTTCTTAGGAACTTTTTATCTTGCAAAAGAAAAACTTTAAGCCAAAACGCAATTAACTTTTATAAAACGTCGTGATGAATTTAAAAAAACAAAACCCCCAGCAACAGTCATAAGAGTTTTAAACCTAAATCAACTTAAGACAAATATTAGTGAATAAGTTTTATGCTCTTTTCGATTTCTGTATTTCTGTTAGTATTTTTTGTCATCCATCTTCTTAAGCAAATTAATTTAAAAATAAAATGAAACATCTTAATATTAAAACAAGTGGGCAAAATATTTTGCAAAAAAATCAAAAATCGAGTATTGAAGGAACCGAGAAAAAAGGTTGACTTTGAAATCAAATTATACCATCAGCATTTTACCAATTACGTCGTTGTCTTACTTAACGTCATTTTATGCTAAAAAAATTACATTAACGTAGCCAGACTGACAATCAAAAAGGTAGACAGACAGCCAACGTGTTAGAAAAACTGAGTTGGATTATACAACTGAGGCCAATAATATTTTATTTATTTGTTATAAAAATAATTGCAAAAATTGTTGCGTAGGTCATAACTAGGCCAACCAAAAAAATTTAAATGCTTATTTTTTGGTTTACAAGATAGAAACTTTCAGATCTGACTCCAAACTACTGGGATCTATATCGTATGAAAATAATATCGATGTTTAGGTTTTACCATTTTTTTATCCTTCAAGGATTTTCAGGACACGAACAATTAATGCATTTCGTTAAAAATATTAGCTTAATCGCATTAAATGATTTCAATTGGTTTAAAACATTTAAATGTATAATTTTTTTAGTTTACTTCAATATTCACTTCAATATTTGTTAATGATTTGCACATTTTTAATTGAAAAGACAACAAACTTTTGCGACTCATTTTGAAAAAACTGAAATGTGACGCAAGAATTTCGCAATAATTCAAGTAACGTTAAAGCGAACAGCGGACTACTATGAAAAACTAACATAAAGAACAATCAGCGCATTCGATGCATGCGGGTCTATTTGACGTTGGTCAAATAGAAGCGAAAATATTGAACCCGAAACCCACCCGCTCAATCGATGCATCGCGTTCTGAAAGGGTTAATAAATTTTTGCCAAAATCGTTATTATTGCTGTAACAACTTTGGTTAAAAAATATCGTTCAACGTTATGGTAATATTTTGTATTTCCCTTGTACAATATCATCCCAACAACCAATATTAGCTCTGTATGTTATTATACCCACACCCCAGAAGTGGCGACGGTATTATGCATTTGTGCTGATGTGTGTAACACCTTAAAATATTGGTCCCAAAGTATACCGATCGACTCAGAATCACTTTCTGAGTCGATCTAACGATGTCCGTCCGGCTGGCTGGCTGTCCAAGTAACCTTGTGCGCAAAGTACAGCTCGCAATTTTAAAGATAATTTAATGAAATTTGGTACATAAGCTGCTTTCCGGAATAGGGTCCTTGTGCCCACTATCAAACCAATTGTAATGAAATTTAAGCCATATGTAGATAGATCTATATTTATAGGGGCACATTTTTTAAAAAATAGGACCATGAGGGGCTATAGGGAGCAAAATCTGCTTATCAGAAACTATCAAACTGATTTAAATAAAATTTAAAACAAAGATAGATCCCTATTCATACAGCCACACACTCTTAAAAATTTCTTTTAAATTCTGTGGTGTTGGGTATCATATGGTCGGGCTGGACCGACTTTACTTTCTTACTTGATTTTTATGTAACTTTGTCTTAGCGGTGCTGCATATATTTTTATGTGTTTAAGTTTTTAGTATTAAGCCTTTTTATCAATGAATTTTATTATTTGCTAGTTTAAGTTCTTTTCTCTTGAAAATTCCATAGCTGTTTTCCAACGATCAAATTTCTCAGTCACACAGTCACTTCATCCAATAATACAGGGCTGTGGAGTCGTTAAGAAAAAGTTATAACTCCGACTCCGACTCCTTTTGGTGAAATTTTTTAAGTACGACTCCGACTCCGACTCCGACTCCGACTCCGACTCCGACTCCTACTCTAACCTAGCATTATTTAAGAGACTAGTTTTTATTTGACTTTAAACTCTTTTTTAATTTAGTACCTGTTAAATGGTTAAATATAGCAACAAAATGATTCTGTAAAAATTTCAAATCGATATTTTAATTCTAACGTGCCGCGCATTGAGCTTTAACCTACTATATGAGTAGGAAAGCTGCAAAACATTTTATTTGGATTTTGGAAAAAATGCAAAAAACATATAGCGCCCGATTAAATAGACTAAATGAGTTGAACCTATTTTAATTCTAAAGTGTTATGACATTCTTGACTTATAACTCAACAGTTGAGAACTTTAAACCAACTGAAATATAGAAAAATAATGGATTTAATTTTGGAGCAAACGAGTTTTGTTACGAACTTTCGAAAGAAACGAGTTTTGCTTCAATCCGTATGGGATCATTGAACTTTAGTATATTTTAAAGGTTATATTAATTTATTAAAATTATGCAAACAGTGCAAAAAAATGTAAAAATAGTTCTGTATGGGAGATATAAACTACACCAATTCACATCTTTTTCAAATAACGTTTTTTATACTGTTGGAATTTATAGATGTGTGAATTTCCATTAGTCCTATCTAATGTAGCTTTCGAGATAGAAAAGTTAAAAACAGCACCAAGTCCAATTGGCTTAGACGTTAAGGCATCAAGTGTACTTTCTGTTGTTTACCACAATATTAATAGAGACAAAGGACAGTCCTTTTTTTTAATTGTGAAGTGAGGTCTATTGTTTTTAATATACATACATAAATTCAGACACTGCCATTTTGGTCTTGTTTTATTTATTAAGTCAAATCATTCTCAGGAAAATTTAATATAGTTTATTAAAACATGCAGATGCGCCTTCAGTTGTTAGTTCTACAATTTATATAACACATTTTGAAGAGAAACGTAATGTAAAAAAATGTTGTTAGCCTTTTATTATTTTTGGGAAATAGCACCCCTTTTGTTGTTGGACTTGGTGCTGTTTGTCTCAAGGCATGGAACAGTACCATAGAAGGTAACGAACCTTTTATGACGTAATTTTTTAAGTATATCAACGACATAAAAAAAAATGTTAGGATCATATAAAATATTCGTACAAATGCACATTTTTATAACATAAACATCATTTGCGATTATCAACATGTTTTCGCGGTCTGCTGTAAAGCTTTCAAAATGTGGGTTGATGTAGTTTATCTCCCACCTGCAGAGTTAAAAAAAATGTGAATTTTTAGACAACTAAATTTAAATCTTTTTCTTGAGTGTACTCGCCATTGCATTTTTCCGTTCCTAATTCAATATTATTATTGTCCAAGACCGAAATTTGAAATTAGAAGTCTTTATTATCTCTCCAATTTTCCCTAAAGTGAGTAGATAAAAGTATTCTCAAGTCATTTTTCGGGTTAACCCCCACATTGATGGGAATTATATCTGGAACAATGTCATGTATTTTTCCGAGTTCATTTTCCTTTTATTCTTTTATAATTCACCTTGAAGGTTGGAACTTAAAATGTAGTTCACTTAATGCTTTCACCACAGGAGCTTCAGCTGATTTCATGTCATATTCATGGACATGGCTACAAAAATATTCGTTAATATGTATACGATAAATAAAAAACAACATCTTTACAAATTTAATTTTTAAATTCCTTAACTCGGCTTTATTTCATTAACGATATCTTGGCGAAATTCAAATAGTGAACCCGCTGGTTTTTGTTACAGAAATTTGAGGTCACATTAAAACATAGAAAAGGACATGCTTCGATACAATCTATATAACTATTCTTATAAATTGTCGAAATAAGATGTTATCTCAATTTTTTAATTTTTGAAACTCACCTACTCATATGGAAAGTATACTGGTCCTTATTTTCTTACTTCACAATTTCAAAAAGCAGACCCTCTTATGGCCAATTCCACTAATTTATTTAAATATCAATTTATGTTTAAAATTTGTTTTTTTATGTCAAATAAAAATAAAATTATTAGAAAAATTATATTAAAATATGAATTGATATTTAAAAAGAATTGGATAAATTGGTCATTAAAATTTTTTATTTTAAAAAATATTAGAAAAATTTTAATGCAAAAAAGTCGGAGTCGGAGTCGCTAGTTTTTGTGGGTACTTCGACTCCGACTCCGACTCCGGCACAAAAACCTCAACTCCGACTCCTCAACTCCGACTCCGACTCCGACTCCACAGCCCTGCAATAATACTCTTTCTGTAGCGTCTTCTTACCATCAAAGTTTGTAACGTCTTATTTCTTTGTAAATATAGTTTTTGTATAAAGTAACGTCTGCTAGTTTCCCTCTGTATATATTGGAATGAAAGTGGCCTGCGGAACCAAATATTGTTCATTTCTGCAAATCTTGGGTTTTTACACGAAGTTGTAACAAAATTGGAAACAAAAATGTCCGGTGTCCCAGGGAAATTAGGAGACAAAGTTAATAAAAAATTTTAATCACTTTTATTAAAAAATGTAGGGTTTTAGGTACTAAAAGATATTGTGGATATTTTGGGAGGCAAACGGAATTGTAAGTCCAATCGTATGAAATATACTTCAGAGCAAATACACAATTTTAAATATGCTCCCTTAACATCTGTAGACGTAGAATATATATAGAGTTTTCTTTTCATTAATATATCTCATCAATTTATAATTTACTGTACAACGTATTAAACAAATAAAGTGGAAAATAAACAATAAATTTAAATTGCTTTTTTATTTTAACAGCTTATTTTAAAATGTTTTTTTAAGAGCTTAAAACTAATTTTTTAGTAAGCAATGCATCGATAAAACAATCATGCTTGAGGGTGACCATAGATAAAAAAAAAACACGGATAATAATAAAACTGGATAAAACTCGAAGGCCCAAAATAGTTTATAAATGGTAGTTATTTATATTATATTTTTAACAAGTTTACAAAAAGGAAATTTGTAAACAGTTTTATCGATTTCAGCCTATTTGTATAAATGTTGAAATATATTTTTCGAAAATATCTTTAACTTTAAGTTTCACTTGGTTATTTGGTTTGTTCTAGGGACTAATTTTCAATTTAAGACTAGTGAATTGCTTTCGAATCGAGAAAAAATTCGCCCGCGACTGCCAGAATTAACCCTTCGATCTTTGCAATATTGAGCTGGGCTGTACAGTTATTTGTCCCGAATTTCATCTTCTTAAAAAGAGTAATTGGTGAAACTTTTAATCGATACTAATGAAATTTGGCGGTTAATACTGAATGCTAAAATTTTAAAGAATAAATAGTCAGCTACCGCCGACTTGGTAAGACCTTAGTTAACTGCTTGAGAGTTAAGTTAAATAAAGTTAAGCAAAGCGATTCCGTGGTTATACCCGTTCTCTGAGCGTTGTCTTAAAGTGATCTGATTGTAGGGTTATACTCCGTCAGAGCCTTGATCACTGAGAGTCGTGGGAGATTCTAGGGTTATACTCGTTCTCCACCGCCACCCAGTTCTCCTGCACAACATATGTGTAAACGTGTAAGTAAATAATGATCATATTCCCTCTAGGCTTAATTTTGAGGCGTGTCATAAAAGTGAGTATATTAAAAGTTTACTTAGTTGGAGAAGGACTTTTTTGGCATGTACCAAACAATTTTACATTTGGGGAAAGGGTTCGAGATGGCAATTTGATGGCGGATTAAACGTTTTCTAAAGGCAAAAAAAAAAAGAAGGCATTGTTAAGCCATGCACAACGATATGGCGGCCGACCCGCTCTTATATACATACAAATAAGTTTATAAAATTAAAGTGATTGAATATTGAAACGGTTGACAGACTAATAACACTGTGTAACAAAATTCCGGTCATCGCCGCCAGCCTTAACACCTTCAACACGAAATGAAAGAAGACTACTAGTAGAGCAAATCTGCCAATGGGTTTTGAAAAGTTAGCTCGGGTTCTCTAAATATGGGCCCCTAAAGTTTTTGAATTTTTGAAAAGGCGTTTGGTATAAGTCAAAAAAAATATACATATGTACTAAATATACTTCTGAGCTAAAAAATAATTTCAGATGTCTTCAGTAGAAGCATATGGCGATTCTTTTCTTAGAATATATTAACCCTCTAACACTAATTTTAAGGGGTCATATTTGTCCTTTTTTTAACTTCCTCACAAAATTATACTAAAACGGCACTTTAGAGGGTTAAAATGTTCTACGAATATTTTCTGCATCAAATTTTATTAGGGGTATTCTAAGACTGTATGAAAAACGGATTTTTTTTGAGTTTCTTGAAAAAACGTTTGGTGCAAGTCAAAAAAATATATGAAATGTTTCTGAGCTAAAAGACTATTTCAAATGTCTTCAGTAGAATTGTATGGCGATTCTTTTCTTAGAATATATTAATCCTCTAACACTCATTTTAAGGGTCAGTTTTGTCCTTTTTAAACCTCCACACTAAGACGGCACTTTAGAGGGTTAAAATGTTCGACAAATATTTTCATCATCAAACTTCACTAGGGGTCTTCTAAGACCAAAAGTTCGTGCCATGTATGTAAAACGGTTTTTCGAAAAATTTTAAAATTGCAAGTTTTACATACATTGCACGTTGTTTTGGTCTTAGAAGACCCCTAGTAAAATTTTATGCAGAAAATATTCGTAGAACATTTTAACCCTCTAAAGATCCGTTTTAATGTACTTTTTTGAGGAAGTTAAAAAAATGACCCCTTAAAATGAGTGTTAGAGGGTTAATATATTGTAAGAAAAGAATCGCCATACGATTCTTCTGAAGACATCTGAAATTATTTTTTAGCTCAGAAGTACATTTAGTATATTTTTTTTTGACTTCTACCAAACGCCTTTTCAAAAATTTCAAAAACTTAGGGGGCCCATGATTTATTTATGATTTTTTTAAAGAACTATTTCTGATTTTCAAAGACAGTTTCAAAAAATCAAGAAAAAAATTGTAAATTAATAAGTCCTCGCCCATATTACGCAAAATTTGCTGCAGAAGATATTTTTTTAATTCTCTTTTGAATTTTACAGAGAAATACTTTATATTTGGTACAATTTTTCATTCTTTTTTCCTCTTTAACCACCAAACTAAAATATTTCATAGTGTGAACGAGGACTACGGAACAGATTAATGATTTTTTATAAGATACTCCCCTTTAAAGCAAATTTTTACAAAACACCCAATCTAAAAAATTTATGTTAAAAATAAACACCGCTTCGAATTATTTTATTCTATAAATGACAAAAAATGACCCTCAAATTAAGGCTTCATGCAAATTTTGTTTGTTGAGCAGATTGTCAAATTAAACTTAAACTTAAAGTATAGACAAGTAACGTATTTAAAAAAAGTACAAAATAGAAGACATTATTATGATTTCAAGGACATGTTGTTGCTTTTGCCGCTTTTGATTTTTGTTTTTACATACATATTTATATATATATACATATGGGGGATTTCATGTCAAGCGACCCAATTTTTAAATCGATGTCTTCCGATTTGGATGGTTAGGTTATATTGGAAAGAAGTTTTCAACAAGATCCGTCAAAAAGTTTCTGAGTTAGAGTGGGTCCAAGTTTGACATTTTGGCCATACTTTTGGCTATTCTTTCTCATTAATATAACTTATTACCTATTGGTGTTAGCAAAATTTGTCCCAAGTAGCTTCGATAGCTATTTGATCAATCTTTCAAAAAAAATTTTTTTCGTGTCTTTGTCTTTTCTTTTAAGGTAGTTTTGGTCGATTGTGATGCGAGTGGCTTATGTATAAAAAAAAAATAATTTCTATCTCTAGACGAGGATTTTTCAATTTTTAAAATATGCAATGTTCTTTCTCAAAGGAAAAGACATAAGCTTTCTTTTGATCAAAAAAAAAAAAAAAAAAAAAACATTCCGGATAAAAAAAAAAATAAAAAAAAAGTTTTAAATTTAAAAAAAAAAACTTTAAAATTTTTAAAAGAAACAAAATAACTCTTTTTCGAAAGATTGATCGAATTGCTATCGAAGCTACCTGGGACAAATTTTGCTAACACCAATTGGTAATAAGCTACATGGATGAGAAAGAACACCTGTATGGCCAAGATATCAAACTTTGACCCCCTCTATCTCAGAAACTTTTTGACCGATCTTGTTGAAAATATGTGTCTAAGCTACTATTCAATAGATCTAACCTTGGTGCAAATCCAAATCGGAAGACCTCGATTTAAAAATTGGGTCACTTGACATGAAATGAAATCCCCCATATACATATATTTTTTATTGTTGTCTCATTATAAATTGCCGACCAATAAAACTCAATACAACTCAAAACAGAGAAAAAAGTTACTTTAAGCACGTATTAGTCATTTTTTCCAATCATCTTTAAAGAATATCTTGCAAAAGTCTCGTAAATATTTTAGCAAAGTGAATAAAAACAATATGAATAAAATTGAGTTTATTTATTTATACGATGATAATGATAAAATATTTCAATGATAAGAATTCTTAAAAGTGATTGTGAACAATTTTGTTTAAAAAAAAGACAAATGTATAAAAAAGGAAAACTCACACAAATGAAATAAGTAAATTATCAGTCACAAAAAGAGCTCCTTTTTCATTTGAAAATTTATGTATTTAGTATAAATTTTGTATGGTAGTATTTGCTTTTAGTTCAAGTGATTTTATTTAATAAAAAAATTGGTGGTATTGTTGAAAAACATGATTTCATTACAAATTCAATATGTTTTGTGATATGATTGCTAACACAAAAAAAGTACTTGAAAATTAAATAGATTTGGGATTGGTTTTTTAATAATGATTTTGTAAATATTTTTTATTACACAGAAAGGAAAAACTCGTACTAGTTTTTTCCACTTACTTTTAGTACGAGTCGTACTTAACAATTTTAGTACGCATCACACCAAAAGGTACTTAAAACAATCTAAAATGGGACTTTTTTCGAAATTCATTGCATTCTATATGCGTGCATATGCGTGTGTTTGTTAAAGTTTGTTGTAGAAACAACAACACTACAAAAAAAGGGAAAAAATTATTTTCTTGTTTTGCGCTGAAACAACAACAACACTACAAGCAAACGAAGCAAAAATTCCCGAATTATATTCCCAGTAAAAACTTCGCCTACAAAATAATGTGTTGAGTAATCAGAAAAACAAAAGAGCACTACTTACAATTCTACTGAAAGAACTAATGATTTTTACAAGGGATGTCCCAAAATGAATGCATTCAAAAGCAAGTCATTATTTTTTTTACTTTAATACATCCAGAAAAAAGTAGTTATAAAAGTTGTGATAGATGTAGTTAGAGAAGAAAGCTACTAAATAATGAGTTAAAGAAGCTGTTCATTTTGAAAAAGTAAGCGAAGTTTTTACTGGGTTTGTAAAAAATTATTTTGTTAAATACAAAAAATTTGTATAGTACGGAAGCCATATCGGACATTCTGCTGATGTCTAATAATTGTGAGTTCCTTAAGCCCTTATGACACTACATTTTTTATTCATTAATTGATATAGAATTGATAGAAAGAAACAGTAAATGTTAGAAAGAGCGAACTATAAAAAATGTAAAAAAAGTTTTTAGTTTTTTTTTCTCTTGTTATGGTTTTGTTTCAGGGATGGCGTTGAGAATTTTTAAAATTGTACCAACAACCTTTAAAAATTGTACTTTTTTACCCTAATTGTACTAAAAGATTTTTTTTAGTTGAAATTAATTTTACTTGTGTTCATAAAAAACACCACAAAAAGGTATTATAAATCTTAGTTTAAAAAGTATCAACAAAAAAGTACAATTGAAACAACTTAGCCATCCCTGTTTTGTTTATTTTATTAAATGTTGCCAACTTTTTGTTTATGAGAAACCTAAAAACAAAAAGCGGTAAATCGCTGAATTTGCCCATAAACCGCTGATTCAGCAACACTTTTAATATTTCAAGCTTGGAATGTCAATTTTAATTTAAACAATTTTACATTTTTTTTGACATAACTTCATTTTTTATCGATAACTTTAGTAAAATTTTTGACGGTTTGCCATTTATCTTAATACAGCTTAACTCTTTGCGCTTGGTAAATTTTTGTATTACATTATATTTGTACTGTTCACCAAAACTTGAACAATGCATTAAAAATGTAGTGTCATAAGGGCTTTAGCAAACAACAAATGTGAAACAAACATATGTGTAAGCGAGTAAGTTTAAATAATAATATTATCTCTCTTTTTATTCTTTCTCCTTTGGGTAAGTGTTTAGGTTAGAATCTTACCTAAACATAGTTTGAGGGTAATTTTTATCTCAGTTTTACTTAAGTCAATCCTGTTTTCTGATTATTTTTCTTTTCAGTGTAATATAAATATTATAATTATATTATATTTTTTTTGGTATTGCTTAAAATATATTATAAAAATTGTTAAGAAGATATTTTTTATTTGTTTTTGTTTGATTTCTTTGTGGAAGAAAAATTCTAAGTATAATATACTATACTATACTATACTATACTATATAAGTATAGTATAATATATATACATTCTATATATATAAACACGTTTGAGCTGTGTATGTGCTCCTAAAACTCAAGAACCGCTGGAACGATTGACACCAAACTTGGACAATAAATTATTTTAGTCGGAAGCCATGTTTCTCTTAAGTTTAATCCCGATATGCGGCGCTGTTGTAGTGACATTTAAATTTTTTATATTTATGGTACGGCTTGGCTGAAATTCACAAAATATATTTACTAAACAAAAATAAGTTTCCTGACAAAATTTTGACCCGGTAGATAGCGCTGGGGTCAAGTTATTAACAAAATTCTCCAGTAATTAATTTTTATTTATTTGGAAAATCCCGAGCAACGCCGGGAACAAACAGCTAGTATGTATATTGGGGGTATAACTTTTTCCCATTTTTTGCAAATATTAAAATGGCCCTAGCATAGTCGAAGAGTCCATTGAAAACTATTAAAAAAAAATTATATTAATTTTTCGCGGTTTTCAAAAAAGGTCAACCACAAAACGCGGTAAAGTTGGAAAATAATTTATTTTTATTTTTATTTGTACTTATACATTTAGCCAAAAACTTAAGCAAAACAACCCGCACATTAAATTTAAAATTCATGTCCTTTAATAATTAAGAAACTTTTTGACTTTTTTTCATTTATTAATGAAATATGTATTTAAAATTTTTTTATTAAATTTTTTTCTTTAGGGATTTTCGAAAATCGCTTTTGTGGGTGAGGTTTTTATTTTCAAACGACCCAAAAAAATTGTTATCGTAAATAACACAATATTCACTATCGCGTAGTGCTAGGGCCAAAATTTGGTTATACCCCTAATGTATATATGTATATGAAGATATTTATATCAAAGTATATTTTTTTTTGTTTAGCTAAGTGATGGAAAAGTTGATACGATTTGACAACAGTGTTCTGGATTATTTAACGTGATTACCTGCCTCAAAAAACGCTTGTCACACTCTTATTTGGTAGGCTAGTAAACGAAGTTAAAGCTTGCATACACAGTTAATAGGATCCCAAGGCAAGAACAAAATTTGAACGAATTTATTTTTCTTTTACTTTTATTTTAATTAAAATAAACTGAAAAAAACTTAAAAAAAATTTAGAAACTAACAAAATTTACTGTTTTTTTTTTCAATGAAAGTTCTTGTGACGATTTTAACGACGATTAACGATTTTAATGAAAAGTCAAAGTCAAACAAAGAAGAAGGCAACTGAGGCTCCGCCAAAAACAAGACAAATTTCTTAAGAAAAACGTTAAGCAAAAAACCAGGGGGAAATCTTATTAAGACAAACACAAAAGAGCTGCATCTAGTGTTTGGTGCGTTTTAGGTTGCAACTGTTTGGTATTGCAATAATTTTGTCATTGACAGTGTGCCGCATTTTAAGCAACTTTGCATTGCTTGATGCAAATTAGGTAACAGCTGAGAAAGGTGTATTTTGTTGTTGGAAAAAAGCTACAATATTTTGCTTTTGAACTTTCACCAGACTCTGAAATCCGCTAATTAATTTCTAACCGCTGAAGAAAAACAGGATGATTAAATGCGCAATGCGTAAGTTAATACAGAAAAATTTCTTCATATTAAAGATTTTCAAAATAAAACAAAAATAGAAAAATATTTCTCCTTAGTACACATTGTCAATAGATCCCTAAAACCCTTAAATACCACTTTTTTATGGTTTTTCATATACCTCAATTAAATGTAATTAAATATTTCTATTCCAAAAACTAAAATTTATATCGTTAAAGTCGTTAACACAAAGAAACATTTTTAACTTTTTAGATTGTTAATTTTTTTTTAATAAAATATGATTTGTATAAGGTCTTTCTTCTTTTACATGTTTAATGCGGTTTAAAAATATTTAACCGAAATGAAAAAAATAAACTTTTTAGATTTTGGTTTTAGGGTCTAATTTTCGTATTACATAATACAAAAGACAAAGTTGTCCTGTAGGCAAAAAATCAATAGTAAAAAGTAAAATTTAATTAGGGAAGCCCGCAAAAAGAAGGCTTTAACATACACAGTAGGGTGGAGCGTCAGATTTTTTCTCGAATTTCAATTTCGAAAAGCACTAAAACGTTGCATTTTATTCTCAGATACATGGGAAAAATAATGAAAAAAATAGTGAGACCTACATTAAGCCTTCTACCGTGGTCTCAAAATTTTGAAATTTAGGTTAAATCGATCAATTTGGGAAAGAATCATCATATAGACACCTTTTTGCGAGATGATCCTTAGCACTAAAACAAAAGTTTTACAGGTGAAGTTGTTTTCTAGTCAAAGTAATTTTTAGGAATATAAAATTTTAAATTAACAAAATTTTGTTTGTCGTGCTTAATTCACAACTTTTATTCTTGATAAAAACACTGAAATTTATTTCTACGCGTATTTCACTGGTTGCTTAGGCTAGATCACCAGGAAACTTCAGCCAAATATTTTAGAAAGATTGAAGATATTATGCAAATAAAACTGTTAAGCGAATGAGAATTATTAGCAAGAGTTTTACGTGTAACAATATCAAAGTTTTAACAAAAACAACAACAATAAACAGTGAATGGCTGGATTTCTCCCAACATTAATTGTAGTTGTAAGTAGGTTAAGAAAAAACAAAATAAAAATAAAAACAACCTGCTTTATTGTTTTCGCGAAAAATAAAGCATGTTGCCAGCTTAGTTTTTTAAGCCGTGCACTTTAATTAACAATTAAATTCCAGGTATTTCTACAGATTAGAAATCCTCGAATGCAAGTCCCTTATTAGATATTTTCATCCTGGCCCACGATGTCGACCGCTATGGCTCGCATGCACATTCAACGACAAACAACCGATTTGCGGCTTACTAACAATTTTCAGCACGACAAGTCGATCGACAATGCAAGCGATCGATAACATAATAGTTTTCATACAAATTTGCGGCCCACTAAGAAATTTATAAAATTATATATCGTCGGCTTAATATGCAAACCTGCTATAAATCCACTTTTAAAGTAAATTAAGATTTTGATGCCGTGTAGTAGACTCCTCGACCATCATGTAGTTTTTCGTAAATTTTAGTCTTGAAGTATGTAAAAACAACTTTATCTTTTGTTTTTCTCTCAAGCTGCTACATAATATAATATATAAAAAGTTTTTTGTCTATCCTGTAAAATGTTTTGAAAGGGAGTACGCAGGTTTTTTAAGAAATTTGAGGTCTTCGTTTTGACACGAATTTGAAATTCATTTATTTTTCTTTATGATTGTTTTAGCGATACTTGGCGAAAAATAACTTTTTTTATTTTTGTTTAGTTTTTGTTTATTGGCGCAAGTTCCGAGAACCGTTCATTTGAATGGAATAAGTTGTACACGATTCCATCGATATCATCTCTCTATTCTTTCAGCCAATGAACACAGGAGTATTTGACCCGAAAAGCTGGCAAAAATTATTAACGTGCACGAATTGATATAAGATTTTGGACAAACTCGTTTTTTATAGCTTTAAATCACACTACTTTACTTCGTGAAGATCGGTCCATGATTTATCATTGGCCCCATAAAATACCTTCTCTCGGAAAAGAGTTTAGTACATTGAAACCGTAACGAAAAATGCCAAAGGGTTTCGAAAAGTTAGCTCGGGTTTTTGAAATTTAGGCCCTTGAAGTTTTTGAATTTTTTGAGAAGGCTTTTGGAATAAGTAAATGTACTTCTGAGCTTAAAAATTATTTCAGATGTCTTCAGTAGAATTGTATGCTGATTCTTTTCTTAGAATATATTTAACCTCTAAGTCTCATTTTAAGGGGTCTTTTCCCAACTTGTACACAAAAATATACTAAAACGGCACTTTTGAGGGTTAAAATGTTCTACAAATATTTTCTGCATAAAATTTCACTAGGGCTCTTCGAAGATCAAAAGTTCGTGCAATATATATCAAATGCTTAATAAATTATATAGACCACAGGTAAACAAGAATCTGTGTCAAACTGTATGTAAACATTCATATGTATATGAGTGAACGAAAGCAAAAGCGATCTAACTTACAAAACATGCAAAAATAAATCAACAGATTTTTAAATATTAAATCGCTGTCAAGTTGCAAATAAACATTGGTCTACTGCAAAATGAAAATAAACATAATTTCATTGAATATTTATTGCGATTTTCATATTTTATGAGTTATAATATTATTCCTTCAACGCTTTGTCTAAAAAAAAAAACAGATTTTTTGTCAACGCTTTGTCTAAAAAAAACAGATTTTTTGTTTTAAGGTTTTTGTCTTTAGTTGTTTTTTTAACATAAACTACTATTTAAAGTTTTCTTGATATCTTTTGAAAACATGTGTATGTTAAAGTAGAAAGTTTTTAAAGACACAATATAAAGATATATTATATAAACTTTAAATGTAGTAAAAATCGCAAAAAAGAGAATATAAAATAATCATTTTAAAAGTTTTTCTCATAAAATAAAACTGAATATTTATGTTACAATATGAATTTGTTTTTTCGATAACTATTTTAAATGTTGCATTAATATGCAAAGTACTTTTGTATTTTATACATCTTTAACTTGTTTTCAAGGCGTATAAGCAATATTAGGTAATTTTAAAATCATACGCTGTGATATTTTGTTAAGTTTTTGAGTTGAATGTACAGAGGAGACAGTGTTATCCAATTTAATGTTATTATAGTTTCGCAAATATCACTATAAACAAAAATAATTTAGCAAAAAGCTAATACTTGTTAGATCTGTTTTTTAACTTTTTGGTTAAAATTTTTGAAAATGAGAGGAAGAAGAAATGTTAATAATAAAAAAACTGCAATACGGGCCCTATGCTCCCCAGAGGGGTAAAAGGAACGAATATATATATATAATACGGGAACACCAAAAACCAAATTTTTAATACAAAGCAGAACGTCAAAGTGTTTTGATATATTTTTAAATATAAAACCTTTGATTTTTTAAAAAATACTTTTTTTATCAGCAATTTTTCAAAATTCTTTTAATGAATTGTTTATGCCTTCACAGATTTTGAAATTTATGCAATTTGCACAAAAAAAGTCTGGGCTGGTTCGCGCAAGAAGAAGAATATTATTTTCTCAGAACTGCCCTCATTTGCATAAATTTAAAGGACGAGAATGTTGTTCGTGGAAATTGGGATTCCGAGGGATCCCAAACTAGAGTTAAGAAACACCCCTATGTGAAATAGTTGATTGATTTGTCCCATCCTTATTCAATACCAAAGACTCTTTGTATTAAAAGAAACATTAAGGCCCAGTTGTGCTGCTTTAGATAATTTCGTATGGCCGCTATTGCTATTGGGGTTCCACGATATATATTCGCGCAACTCAAAAACGGTTTAGTTCATAAAACAAACTAAAAAAAACCGAAGTAAGTAGCGTTAAACCTTTTTCTAATATGCGGAGTCGTTTTAGAAGCACAACTTTTTTTTGGCAAAAAAAAGTTTTTACAAAATTTGGAAATTTTTGTTTGTTAAAAATTCATAAAAAATTGGGAAATGCAGCTAGGCTTCTTCAGACGTATAAAAAATGAAAATTAAAATCACTCAAAAGTTGTAAACAGTTATAAATCATTTATGGCTTGTTTGGTTTGTAATTTCGTTTTTAATACGTTTGGAGAAGCCTAGCTGCATTTTCCATTTTTTATGAATTTTTAAAAAACAAAAATTTCGAAATTTTGATTAAAAAAAATATTTTTTTTCGCATATTTTTTATACATATCTCGAAAACCAGAGCTAACCTAAAAAACGGCTAGCACCACTGGATTCAGCGTACCCGAATTACTTAAAACGCCAGGTGCCGAGCTTGTCTCAAAAAAGTGTCGATTTCTAGCACAGTATATAATTTTTTCTGTGTAAAAGTACTTGTACAAATGCTTGTAAAACCGTTATTTTCGATACTATTGCTTTAAATTTTTGTGACGAGGGGTAAAAAACAAAAAATTTCTAAAAAAAAATGCAGTTAACGATATGTATGTTGCACACCACTGTGGTATTTGGCAAACAATTTTTATTTTCTGCTTAATTTCTTTTAAAATTTAAACAGTTTAATTATTTGAAGTTATACCAAATTTGTTTTCGAAACATTTTCCCTTTAAAATCCAATTATTAACCGATTAAAAGTTCTAAAATATTTTTCATTCATGTCATTGAGAACTAGTTGGAATTTCAATAAGTTAAATGTATTTAACGGTCTATCAATTTTTGTGTTTCAAAAGTAAAGTTAAATTAAACATACATAAAGCTATGATTTCGATTAAAATTTTATCTCATTATAGTGCTTGGACCTTGCCAATAGGAGCGACGGACAATGTCATTTAAATCTCAGCGATATGCTGATTGCGAAATGCTCCAACGTTAGGGGATAATTCGCGTAGACACGGTCTTTGACGTAGCCCCACGAAAGTCTAACGACGTCAAATCGCATGATGTTGGTGGCCAATTGACGTATCCAAAACGTGAAATTACGCGTTCTGGAAACTTCGCATGCAATAAAGCCAAAATCGTTCGAGTTGTGTGTCTCGTAGCACCGTCTTGTTGAAACAACATATCGTCCAGTTCATAATCTTCAATTGCAAGTCGTAGTGAGCCATAAAATAGACCTAAATGCTGTGGAATCGACCAAACAAATTATCTGCCACACTTTCACTAACAGAAGTGATATTTTCAGCAGTGGTCACGTTGTGACGATGCACATGCCTCACCACATCTGTAACGCCTCCAGTCTTTTTAAACTTCTTTATAATCTTGCCAATTCCTTGCACAGAAGGTCGATTATGACGACCATTATCACACCGTAATGCTCAAAAAGTTGCCACGTCTGAGCAACTACTTTTGTGACAAGTTTTAAATATTTTTACGCGTTCTTCGGTTGTTTAACGATCCGAAAAAAGCAAAACGTTTAAGCCACCACTTTTGTAGCAAGTTTTAAATATTTTTGCGTGTTCTTCGGCTGTTTAACGATCCATGTTCGTAAATAGAAAACCTTTCATTAAATACATGACACTTCGAATGACAGATATTTAACAGCTGTCAGCCTTGCCAGAGCGGCGGCACTTAATGGATACCCTGTATATTCTTAGAAATATCTTTAAAAATTTGATACATTATTATGATGAAAAAAAAAAAAATTAAATAAATCCTTAAAAAAAAGTCTATTGAATTTATGCCTCATTTGCAAATTGTTATATTAGCAAACATCTTCAACAAAATTCTTTTTGTTAAGGAATTATATTACAAAAGTGAAAAGTTGAATAGAAATGTAAATAAATGTTAAAAAAGCCATTCCATTTCACTTTCATTTCTAGATTTTGTATTAAAATATATATATATTTTTTTTTTAAGTTAGGGTACAGGAGTATTGAAAGCTTTCAAAATGCAGTAGAAATTTTTAAATTAGTAATGCATTTTGGATCTTAAAACATGTTTGGTAAGGTTGTCTAACTTAGGGCTAAAAAATCAGAGCAAGTTAGACTCTCTTTTTTGTTTAAAATGTGTTTAAACCAACAAATCTATAAATCATTAAACATATAAACCATCTTTAAACGCATGAAATTGGGCGTTTAAACTACCAGTACAAATCATATGAATTTGCCAACATTTGTCGTAGTGCTGCCACATGTTATTTTTTTAACAACATGTAATACATGGGACACTGATTTATTGTTGATGAGTTTAAACTACATATAAATTCAAGTTTAGTTCAACTAAACCAGCGTTTAAACCATCAGTGATTTATTAGGCATTAGAAACATATTTATTGAAAAAAGTGCTTTTATTTTTAATTAACTTATAATATTATATCTATCCTATTTTGTATGTTTAAAAAGATTTAATAAAGTAACTTTAAGTACACTTAGCTTTTATTACTTGAAGCTATGGTCAATAATGTAAAACTAAGTATTATTTATATTTTTTAATCACTTAATTTGTTAAAATAAAACTGACTGCTTGTTTTTGTTAGAAAAATCAAAATTAACGTTAGGAAATTTATATTGAAAACACAAAAAAATTTAAGTTTTTTTTGTTGTTCTTTCATCGTTAATTCGTAAATTTAAGTCTGTAACGTAAAAAGGTTCTTACACCTAAATCGTGTTATATCCTATTACATCTCTAGTTATCACGAAACAATGCTATTTTTACATAGCGAACATGTAACCTAATTGCAACTTAACTCTTACAATATGACCCTTAAAAACAAATAAGCTCAAAAGCTTGTTCGCTTTCTACCAGCAAAATATGAAATTAGACTTGAGACCTTTGAACTTTTATGCACGTGTTTTTGCAATACACAACAAAAACGAAATAGATAGTAGATTTCGTTGTTTTTGAAGCAAATTAAAAATACGTTTTCACTAAGAAAAATATTTATATTGCGCTTATCAACCCAAAAATACCCTTTGGACAATATTTGTTTTTTTATCATTAACGGTGGAATATAAAATACTTAAAAGTCTACGAAAACAAATGTGTACCGTATTTATAAATAAGATTGGGCGACAGGAAGAACAAGTAAGGTAAGTGAACGAGTTGTTAGGAAGTTTAATAAAAAAACCAATAAAAGTGCTATAAAAACGCTTTTTTGTGCTACGACCACTTCTCCAATCCCGCCCACATTTTGTAGGATTTTAACATTCGAATCTATATGAATTTAACTCATTTCGACCAAACATGTCGATAGATCCCTTTCTGCACTTAGCTATTCAATTGCAGTAATAAATAAAATAACAAATATAATTCGGCACACTAACAAGAACTAGAATCAGATTCAAACAAATTGTTAACCGCTGGAACCTTAAACAAAACAACACCAATGAGAAATGACATTCTACACAATGCTGCCAGATAAAATGTAGCGAAAATCGGCAAATTTTGCATAATAAAAAGTCAAAATCGTCAAATTGACTTACTTAAATCGTCATTGTTAAATAACAATAACTTTTGTTAGTATTAGAAATTTTTAAGCTTTTTCCCGTTTGTTTTGGTTGAAATAAAAAAAAACAATTCATGATTTCAAAAAATCTCTTAAAAAAACCTGATATTCTCACTACAATTGACTATAAATTCAAGTTTTTAAAAAACATTGGAAAAACATTTTGGTAGTACACATAAGTTCATTTTCAAAGCTTGTCAACCGATAACTTTGCTTGTCTAGGCATTCTTCAGGATGTCATATATCCGAATACTATGCTGAAATTGTTTAAAAATATATAATTAGCGACGTTGCTCGAATAAGATCCTTATTCATTTATAAAAAAGTACGAAAATTGGGTCGCACATGAACTGAGAGATATCGAACACCGATTTGACTCATCAGAAACTCTGTTTCAGTGCTTAAAAAAATGATTGGAAAATAGATCTATTGTCTATTATTCAAGCGTACACAATTATATTTATATTTCTGTTATGAGCTGTTTATTAGGGACAATTGGGCTGCTTTCACACATGCTCAAATCTTATGTTTTTAGGTGAGGGAAGAAAGATGAAAGGGGGTTAGTACCATAGATGGGGGTAGTGCACTCATTTTGCAGTTTCAACTCACAATTAGTGATAGTTCAAAATTATTGCAATCATTTTGTTGATGTTGAGTGATGAATTGCAAATTTGCAGCCTCACTAAACATGAGTGATAGTGATGTTAAAAAATTTTGCACTCAAAAAAAAACAGTTTGATTTAAAAAAAAGCAATCATCAGTTTATTGCAACTTTTTTTTCTTCTCTCATTTGAGTGCAACTAAAATTTTTGCACTCAATTTAAAATCAAAAACTGGTTTTTTCATGATTAAAGCCAATAATTATACCGTTATTTAACACATTTCATTTTGTTTAATATTCTTTGCTTATGTATATCCACCAAAAAAATCAAAGGCCATGCCCATAAAAAGTTACATTTTTTAAATTTTAGTGATACAATATTAGTATGAAGCTTTTTTGATTGCAAGTCCAAATTTTGCACTATTTGAATTGAGTGCTGATTTTTGCATTCAATCTGCGTTTAGTGATAGTGAAAAAATTTGCATTATGTATCACTAAATTTTTTTAGTGGTAGTTAAAAAAATAACAATCATCACTAAAGCTGGTAAAAAAGAGTGCAAACTAATTTCTTTGCAGTTTTATTTAGCGATAGTGCATTGTTGATTTAAATCAATATTTAGTGCACTACCCCCAACTATGGTTAGTACGGAGAAGCCTGTACTCAGTCAGTACGCTTTGTGTTGTTATTCGTTGGTATATGCACAATGATGGCTGCATGTAATTTTTTTCATTTCTTTTTCTCTTTGATTCGCTGTTATTAAAATTATTGTTGTTTTGAACCGAAAAGAGTTTAAGCCGGTTGCTGTGTGTGATTATATTGGCATCTTTAAAAGAGAATTGAAAAGAAGTTGAGCGTCAAAAGATAAAACGTGTAAATTCAGACTTACTGTCAACTAAATAATAGAATTTATCCAAAAAATTATAAAAAACTACGATATATAATACCTTTTTAAATTAGTACAAAATTTGTCATTTGAAAAATTCGTCAAATTTAGGGTATAAATCGTCTAATCGTCAATGGGCCATTTTTGGACCCCAAAATCGTCAAAATAACGATAAAACGTTTAATCTGGCAGCTGTGATTCTATACCATAATTGCTAATAGAGAAATAAATGTCTACTGCTAAACAGTAATTTCTATTACTTTCAAGTTTGTGTTCATTTTCTTAAAATTTTGAAAAAATAATAATCAAAAATTTCCATTCGCACCTTTTGATTCAAAAATATTCGTAGCAACACCCCAAACTTAAAGCAATTATTTAATTAATAAAGTTTATTTAAGAAATATATTCTAATTGCTTTTAATTTAAATTTTAACACATGCGAAAATATTCTTCTAAATAATATAAACACAAGGGACAATATGCAAATAATAAAAGAGCAGAAAGAAAATAAAGTTATTATTAATTTATAATTGCTGAGCACTTGGGACATATAATTTAAATAAAAAACAAATATCGAAGTAAAAAGTTTTGTCAAATAAAATGTAATTAAGTCAAATATTGACATTGGGAAAAGATGACAATGCAAGAATAGCACTCTCCAATAATAGCAATACTAGAATATATGAGCATTTCCACAGAAGTCTCCTTTTTGTCACGTTACGACACCAAGCATTTAAAATTGCTTCTCAACACTATGAAAGTTTTTTTTCCTAGAAAGTCTCAGTTTATTAGTAAGAAGGGAGAGAAGAATAGCATGTTCGCTTCCCTTCTCACCAATAAACTCACACTTTCTGAAAAAAAACTTTCATAGTGTGAACCCAGTCAGAGCTATGATTTCGATGAAACTTTTATTTCATTATAATGCTTGGACCTTGCCGTTTCTTACGAAATACTATGTAATTTAAATACCCGCCTCTAGATTGGTTGCAGCTGTCGATCCCTTTATTGAAGTTTTCGATCACTTTTTAGCACACTTCTGGCGGTATCTCGGCGATAATTTGGAGACTGTTTGGGGATTTTCCGCGTAGACACGGTCTTTGAAGTAGCACCCCCCCCCAAAAAAAAAAATCTAACGGCGTAAAATCGCATAATATTGGTGGCCAAAACGAGAAATTACGCGTTCTAGAAACTTCCAATTCAGGTCGGTCCAGTTCATAATCTTCTATTGCAGGACAAAAAAAAATCGGTTATCATATGGCCTTAGCGCTTTGAAGTCACGATAACGGTTTTTCCGATATTTTTGACAGTGTGCACATTGCGATTGTGCACAGGCCTGACCATATATGTAACCCTTCCACGGAGAGGAAAAATATTTTTTAATACGGTCATTACAACAAAAGTATATTTAACGAAAACTTTTTAACACATTATGATTAATTCAACCATAGTATTGACAACGGCAATCATATTATGGTTAAATTAGTCCTCCATTGAGAAATTCGTATATTACGGGGAGTCCATAATCTTTAAATAAATAAATTTAAATAAAATGTTTTTGTATGTAAAGTGGGAGTGGTTGTGTGATGATTTTAGAATAAAAATATAAAAAAAAAGTTATATCTAGGAATGCGATTTCCATTCAAATGCATGTTTTTTGTCGATAGTCTAAGAACGATTTCGACCAATTATCTCTCTGAATCATTAAATTTGCGTTAAAATGGCATCGATTTGTTTTTGCATATTGTTGCATATTTTGGTGAAACGTTAATGCGTATCTTGACATTTTTGATTGATTTTTTTTTTAATTTCCATATTATAAAAATGTTCTTAAAAAAAATTTTAAATACACAAAAAAAAAATTCAAAAAATATTTAAAAATCAATAAATAAATTCTTTTGGAGCTTTGCTTCTAATACAAGATTTTCAAGACTTTGACAAAAGATCCTGCTATTTGAAGCCGTTCCAGCACCTTACATGGTTAAGACTTCCAATGGGCTTAAAATAATTTATCCAAAACTATTACAAGTTACTTGCTTGTCACATGGGTTATACCGCGTTGCAAAGGAAATTAGAAGCCAATTCGATAATATTGCAATTTTTAATGAAATGTATCCCTTGATTGTCCTTCCACCGCAGCCAGTAGTAACATGATGGTGGCCTGGCCAAAATTATATTCAAAAAACTTTGAGTGATTTAAGAATGTTAGAAGACCTTGTTGATATCGATGCAATTAAATAAGTTAAGGAAATATTAAATTTAAATAACATCAGAAGTCAATTAACATTTGTATTTTCTAGTTACGGATATGATGAATTTCATTTAAAAATCGAGATAAAACTGAAATTTTGAACCCGACCCCCTCAGATATTGATGAAATTTTGTTCATAGCTAAATTTGATCAATACACCCAAACTCTCATTTTTAGAAATGACTGTTTTGCGATTTTTTGGGCGTGACACAGTGGGAACGTTTTCGAAAAAACGCGAAAATGGTCGAAAAGAGCTCCATTTAAACTACAATAACTCAGAATCGACTAAACCGATTTCCATGATCTTGGTATCATTAAAAAGATATTTTAACAGGCTTTACGACACGTTTAAAAAAAAAAAAAGAAATACACTGTAAAAAAATTTATAACAAAAAAAAATTTTAACTGACGAAAAAATCAAAAAGATCAAGGGTTTTTTTACAGTGTATTAATTTTTTAGAAAGGTTTATCCTTCATCTATACCATATCAAAAAATAAAAATGGGTTCTTTTTTAGTTTTTTTTATATAATTTTTTAAGTAGTGTCACTTCTAGTAATTGCCCTTATATTTTATAAAAAAAAAAAAATTTAGGTAACGAAAAACCAAAAAAGATCAAGGATTTTTTACAGTGTATTACTTTTTTAGAAAGGTATTTCCTTCACCTATAACATATCCAAAAAGTAAAATGGGTTCTTTTTTATTTTTTTTTTAAATAATTTTTTAAGTAGTGTCACTTCTAGTAATTGCCCTTATATTTTATAAAAAAAAAAAATTTAGGTAACGAAAAACCAAAAAAGATCAAGGATTTTTTACAGTGTATTACTTTTTTATACAGGTATTTCCTTCACCTATAACATATCCAAAAAGTAAAATGGGTTCTTTTTTATTTTTTTTTTTAAATAATTTTTTAAGTAGTGTCACTTCTAGTAATTGCCCTTATATTTTATAAAAAAAAAAAATTTAGGTAACGAAAAACCAAAAAAGATCAAAAAGATTAAAAAATTATTTAAAAAAAAAAATAAAAAAAAACCCATTTTACTTTTTGGATATGTTATAGGTGAAGGAAACACCTTTCTAAAAAAGTAATACACTGTAAAAAATCCTTGATCTTTTTTGGTTTTTCGTTACCTAAATTTTTTTTTTTTTATAAAATATAAGGGCAATTACTAGAAGTGACACTACTTAAAAAATTATTTAAAAAAAAAATAAAAAAGAACCCATTTTACTTTTTGGATATGTTATAGGTGAAGGAAATACCTTTCTAAAAAAGTAATACACTGTAAAAAATCCTTGATCTTTTTTGGTTTTTCGTTACCTAAAATTTTTTTTAGTTATAAAATATAAGGGCAATTACTAGAAGTGACACTACTTAAAAAATTATATAAAAAAAACTAAAAAAGAACCCATTTTTATTTTTTGATATGGTATAGATGAAGGATAAACCTTTCTAAAAAATTAATACACTGTAAAAAAACCCTTGATCTTTTTGGTTTTTTCGTCAGTTAAAATTTTTTTTTGTTATAAATTTTTTTACAGTGTATTTCTTTTTTGTTTTTTTAACGTGTCATAAAGCCTGTTAAAATATCTTTTTAATGATACCAAGATCATGGAAATCGGTTTAGCCGATTCTGAGTTATTGTAGTTTAAATGGAGCTCTTTTCGACCATTTTCGCGTTTTTTCGAAAACGTTCCCACTGTGTCACGCCCAAAAAATCGCAAAACAGTCATTTCTAAAAATGAGAGTTTGTTTGTATTGATCAAATTTAGCTATGAACAAAATTTCATCGATATCTGAGGGGGTCGGGTTCAATGCATCTCGATTTTTACATGAAATTCATCATATATTGGTGAAACGATAACTAATTAGGATGGATTTAGTTCACTTAATAATCGACTCAAATTAAGTGATATTGCAGAAAGTAAATTAACAATATAGAAGGAAGAATAGCCCGACAAATTAAAAAAAAGAAAATCCAAAATGGTTTGCAAAAAAAATTAAGGATTTCAAAAAATGAAATAAATATCACATATTTTTGATCTGTGCCCATGTTCTGTAACTCTCGCGTCGAGAAACTTTTTGTTTGAAATGTGTGAAATAGAACAAAAATGCCATATATTGAAACAAACAGCTATTTTTCCCACTAAACTGTGTCTGTAACTTTTTTTTGGCGAGTACAAGCTGTCACGTAAGGAAATTACTCGCCGATATACAGAAAAAGTGTGTCTGTAACATTTTGGTGAGAAAAGTTCCCGTATTGGACTGTCAAATAAACTCACGAATAAAAATGTTGCGAAAAAAAATTTTAACACTAAAAACAATCAAAAATGCAAATTGCAAAGAATAATAATAATATTATAAAAAAATGTGCCAATTTTTATTGTTAAATTATTTGCTTTTACCATTTTTATAAAATATACGAATTTTTTCAAAGCTCTTTTGCAAACAACAAACATTACAGTCGCACTTTACATTATTTGGCATGGCCGACGGTTGTATATTCGCCGCCTTCGTTGAAAATTTTTCAATTTTAGTAAATTTTGATCGCCGTCAACAATATGTGTGACTGGCGTCCTCAACGTTTGCAGTGTCACATCGGCTTCGAGTGCAATGTTATGACATTTATAACGTAACGTCTCTTTTGATAGTTTTCGACATGAGTTACAGACACACTTTTTTCTCACTTTTCGAGAAACGATGGAATATCTTGTTTCTCACCTTTTCGATGCGCGAAGTTCTCACTAAAGTTACAGAACATGGGTACTGATCTGGAATAAAAGTGGGATCTGAAAATAAATTTTTTCAAAATGCATTGACATTCTTCAAGTACAAGACAAATTTTTACTTTTAAAAAAATTAAATTAGTTATAAGTATTTTTTTTTTAGGTATTCAAATAACAATTTTTTACAGACTGAATTTCTTATACATATTTTTGTTTTCGCTAATGCCTTGTTCGCACGGTGCTTTGGATTACTTCGCTCTCCGTTTTAATTACTTATTTGAATTACCATGTTCGCACGGCATATTCCTAATCGGTTTTGACAGTTTTTCTTCTTCTTTTTTTTATTAATTTTGTTTATTGCTAAATTTAATTGTTTTTTTTACGGTAATACAAGTTACGAATGAAAAGAATAAGTAAGTAAAAACTATTATTTCAAAGAAATACATTCATTTATTTATTTTCCCAGTAAATAGAATATTTTGTTTGTTTTTTTTAGTGCTTTGACAGCTGGTGATGGAAAAAACCGATAAAAATTAGAGATCACATTGATTTTCAAAGTAATCCACAGGGTAATTAAAATTGAATTACGTACAAATGAGATAATCCGCTCTCAAAATTTTGTATGACGAATTATGTAATTTTGATCATAATTAGGCTGTGAATTACGAATGAGAGAGCGAATTACGAAAAAACGCTGTCGTGCGAACATGGTATAAAATTAAAAAAAGATTTTTGTGGAAATTTTTTAAGTTTTTAGTGCATAGTTGTTATTTTTTTAGTGCATGAAGATCTGGCTCCACGAAAAGCCCCCCAATGAAATAACGCCAAAACGAGAAATGAAATATTCCCCAAATTTTTTTCATACATTTTTGGGTGTTATTTCTTATGAAATAACTACCAATTTTTTTTGGGCCGTTTTTCATTTTTTTGGGAATTATTTCATTCCTCATTTGAGGTTTTCAAATTATGAAATAATATCTAATGAAATAACACCCAACAAATTTTTAAAATTCGGGGCTTGTTTCATAGCGTGCATAATTTGGGTGTTATTTCATTTTTTATTCGGGGGTTATTTAATTTTTTGCGACTTTGCTGTTGGTCCATATTGACTTCATGAAATCCTTGGTGAAACTGACTCTTTTATGAATTTTGGGCATAATTTCATTTTTGTTGCTGATGGGGTTTATTTCATTGGGGGTTATTTCATTTTCATCATTGGGTGTTATTTCATATGAAATAACTCCCAAATATTAGGGGGTTGTTTCGTTTTCGCTTTAGGGTTTATTTAATTTATTTTTCGATGTTATTTCATTCACTGTTTTTGAGTGTTATTTCCAATTTTTTGGGGTTTATTTCATTGGGGGGCTTTTTGTGGAGCCGAAGATCTGATCCCTAGTAATATCTTTATATCTATATATAAAATTTTAAACAAATCTACTTAAGTTTTGTATAAAAAAAATGGCATTTTATGACCATGTTCTATATGGAAGCTTTCAGGCTCACAAGAACAATTACATATATTCAAACTCAGCCGATTAAAAAATTCTTATTCAGACGCTTATACACTGAATTTCACATTTGTAGCTCAATCCAAGGTTTATCGTGTTTACAAACGAGGTGTCAGACAGAAATGTATATGACAGATAGTAGCCGCAGTACGCGGATTTGCTTCATTTTTTTGCGCTACCTCTCTCCTAAACATGAGAAGTTCTTGTACAAAAAATTAACATTTCCTTTTTTCTTTGCAAAGTTATGTTTTTTCTCGTTTTAATTTTAAAAAGCTGGACTATAGGGTAATTCTTTTCAAATTGCCTTTTCATTTTTAATTATATATTTGTTTCAAATCAAGAACAGAACTATATTAAATAAACAGCCTTACACAGTAAAAATTTATTAAAATTTTAAAGAATCTTTTAAATTTTACCAAGGACAAACTTTTTAAAATAAACTTTTATTGAATAAGAAACCCAAAACCCATAAAAGCAGACCACAATACACACATTAAAGAATACAAACTTATGCAAATTTAAATGTTGAGTATAAAAAATAATAATTTTCAGGGTGTGGACTTGGCAAAGTGATGACGTTTACTTAAATAATATGCGTGCTCTATTCTAATAACATGATGTCTTAACCATAAAGGTCATTTCGGGCTGTAAACGAAATATATTTTAACACTAAGAGAGAAAAAATAAATATGTAAAAACCACATGATGGATTACAAAGGAATAACAAACATCAGCTTGTTATGTAAAACATTACTAATGCAAAAAAACAAACAATTGTACATATGCCTTAGCAAATATTTAAATAAGCCCATAAACAAGTCATTTTAAAATAAGTTCACTTTGTATTTCTTGTAATGTAAGCATTCAGGATTATTAAGGGTGGTCCAATCATAATGCACGATGTTAATTGTGAGTCACACCATAACGTCAAGTTCTTTCCCCAGCTTTATTTGACATTTCTTTGTTTCAATGTTTGACAAATTTAACCATGAAGAGGAAAACAATTGAGGAGTGCATTAAGACTATTAAAGCCTTTTACGAAAATAGGCTTCATCTTCAGCGACGGGGCACACTTTCACCTCAGTGGATTCGTTAACAAGCATAATTGCCGCATTTGGGCAAATGAGAATCCACGAGTGTTTGTTGAAAGACGACGCATCCACAAAACCAACTGTTTGTTGCTCCAACAGGATGGTGCCACTTGCCAAACAGCCAACGAAATTCAATTGGCCGTGTTATCTCACGTCGTGGCGATGTTAATTGGCCGTCACGATCATGTGATTTGATACCGTTGGACTTCTTTCTTTGGAGATATTTAACAGAAAAAGTGTACGACAGTAAGCCACAATCAATTTAAGAGCTAAAGGACTTTGAAACTTAATTTTGTCTCAGAGTCATTGAATATATGGATCATCGGATAGAGATATGCCACCGAAGCCGTGGTGGGCATTTGGCCGATATTTTGTTTGACACATTCTTTTCATAGATCCTTCTATAATATTAAAAAATATTAAGATATCAAATTTAATTTTCATTAAATTATTTTTATGAAGAAAGGAATTTTACAACATGAATGTTAATTAAAATTGTTATTGATAATTTTTCATTGTTAACTGTAGCCGGGCTCGAACCCGAACTCGAGGAGATCGAGTGCTTGCGATCGAAATATACCGGGGTAACCTGCCGGCCTGGGTTCGAGCCCGGCTACAGTCATAATGACAATTAAATTTATTCCCCTATTGCGGTTCTCCACTGAACTCAGTTTGGTCGTGTTGGAGTCAACCCAACTTATGCACAACCAAACTCATTTTAGGTATTGTGATACCCAACTGTTTTTAGTTGAGTTTGCTATAAAGTTGCCAGCTTAAAATATCGATTTGCCAACTTTAAATATAACGTTTGACAAGTGAAAATTTTATAAAATTAAATAATTTGTTAAACTAAAAATATTTTTAATTGTTATGTTGAATAAAAAGTATTTATAATTGATATTAATGTCGATTTATTTTATGATGATGAAAAGGAAAACTCTTGTATAGATGCGCTAAGTACAAGAAGACAAATTCGTGATGATTCCAACCCTCTTGAACTTCCCAGTGCCAAGTTCTATTGGTTCAACTGACGCAGTAAAATTGTCACTTGATGGTGGAATATTTTCAACACCAAATAATTGGCCGAACTTGCAATACAAGAGCGGCGAAACGGTATCCTCAAGGCTATTTAATGGAACCTCTTGTGATAGCCCTCCCCCTTTCGCTTGAGTGTTTTTATTGTTAGCAAGTTTTTTCTTTATACTTGCCTTTTGTTGTATCCAAACCTGTACCAAAAATATTATAATCAGATTAAGAAGATTATAAGTGTTTAAAAAAAGTTCTTGTCGTGGTCCCAAACTATTTAACTTCACTATAAACTCTTACATGAATTTTTCATCATACCAAACTTTGGTGTTTCCGCGAACCATTTCTAAGTTTCTCTAAATAAGCTGGACAAATTGAGCTTTCGGTTTTGTTTTCAAACTAATAAAAGTTTTAAAAAAAAAACCGAAAAAGTTATTACAAAAATGTATACATGGGTTAATTCCAAACACAATGCTTTTTTTTCGTCTCAAGCTTTTTATTTCTTTCATGTAAAAGAAAATAAAAAAACAAAAACGGCAAGTAAGCTCTAAAATAATTAGCAACAAACAAAAGTAGTTGTTATTATTGTAAAACTTTCTGCTAAATTGTGCAAATGGTGCTTTAACTGTATATCATGCCTATTACATACAAATATACCTGTCTCCACACATGTTATTCATTAAGCAACATGGAAAAAGAGTTGAAAACAATAGAACAATAATAAAAAATTCAACTGTTTTTCAATGATTGTATTTATTTTTATTGCTTTTTCCTGGTTTTACCTGAAAAATGTTATCAATGTCATTTTGACGTTCTAATTTTACTTTGTCTCTGCGTTTTTTCCGTAATGTCACATTTTTTTTAATTAAGTCATAATCATTACTTGAGCTGTTTCGTTTGCTTTATGTGCATCGCTATTAAAAAGTGCAAGAAGTGATAAATTGATTAAGATAAAAAATAAAATAATAAAATCAATTATTTGGTGTTTTCAAGTGAATTTATAATCGCACGATGGTAAGTACAGCTACAAATTTCCGTACTGTCACACAGTTATTTAATAAAAAATCGTAAAAAATAAAATAAATAAAAATGTATATTAATATATTACGAAGTTTTGATCACTTTTTCTTGTTTTTATTTTCCGTGAAATAACTTTTTAGAAGAAAAAAACAAAAAAAATATCACAAATTTCTTTACTGTCACTTTTAAGTAAAAAGGTTTTTTTTATTTTAAAAGCTTATTTCTCGAAAATTCTGATTGATTTCAATACTGTAGTTCTTTTAACCGCTTAAAAAAAACAAATAGAAAAAAAACCAATCGGGAATCAATTTTTTATGAAATATTCACAGATTCCGATGAATAGATTTGTTCATGAATTTTTTGTTAATATAATTGGATTACTTTTATTTTTTGTATCGTTTTTATAAAAAAGAAAAAACAAACAGTAACCAAAAACAAAATAATGAATAAATGTTTAAGTTTTCGTTACACTTGAAATTTAAATTGGATTTTCTTTACTGTCACAAAAAATTCCGTACTGTCACTTTTTATTTTTTCAAGTTTCCAGCAAAATACAACAATTTCTTCCAAATTGTTTGAAGCAAACTTGTTACTTTAAATGTAAGCTGCACAAAAACAAACTTTTGTAAAAAAATTACTTTTTTTTAATTCTTGAATTATAAAAGGAAAAAAAAATTATTGGAATCTCTTCGAAAAATAACTTTTTGCTATTACTAACCCGTTTTTTTTTAAGAAAAACATCCAAAGCTGGTAAATAATAAGTGAACGAATGCGATAGTAGGCTTTGTTCTAACATTTTTGCATTAATTTCTTAGTTTTGTAAATTTTTGTAAAAAGTGACATTCCGGAAAATATTTCACCAAAATGCAATAAAAAAGCAAAACAAATTTTTTTTAAAGAAACTAAAAGTAATTTCGCAATCTGCACAAATCTTAATGCAAGTAAACAATTTCAGAGAATGAATTCCTCAACCTTCAAAAAAAAAAAAAAAAAATGCTCATGTACACTACTTTTGGAATTAACCCACATACGATTTCTCCATTTTGTTTTCGATTTTCACCGAATTTTAAAAAAATAAATTTTAACTGCCAATAACACAACTACTTTTTAGCAGTTGTGTGTATTTAACATTTTTGTCGACCAAACTTTTACAAAGTTGAAAACGGCAATACTACATAACAAACAGATACACAACTGAATAGCCAACTGTCAGTTGAGTTGAGAATGGCAATGTGAATTTATCAAAGACAACCAAACTGTTACAAAAGTGGAGAACCGCAATAGGGGCATTAATGAACTTAAGCCTAATTAAAAATATTAAAAATTTGGATTAAAAACCACAAATAGCTCAACAAAATAACCACAATACTAATTATTAAATATTAAGATAATTCTCTGAAAACTTTTTTTTTTATTTACAATTAACATCGTGCATTTTGGTTGGACCACCCTTTATTTTAAATTAATTATATTTTTGATTTCCCGAATTGAAGTGTTCTAATAAAAATACTTTAATTCTATTGATTTGTGTTTTTTGTTCTTAAAGACTTCTTTAATACATTTTGCTTATTTGTTTAAATTCATTTATTTAGTATTTGGAGACTGTGCCTGACTACGCCTGATATTAATAGACTGTCTGTCGACTGCTAACGTTTGTCTACGCTTTTCTATTTTTCCTGTTTCCAATAAAATCAAGTTAAAAATTTATAACACGCTTGAGGAAAGAAATCATTTAAAATACATTAAAAAATGTCTTGTTTTTAGGTTAATTCGTATTTTCAATTTAATTTCAATAATGCTTTAAAATTCAATTTAAGTAAAATATTTCGTAGGAGCATTCCACTGTCACGTACAGACAAATTAAACTATTTCTAGCGCTTTAATTACATGTAAATATTAATTGATAAGGCAGACATCTAATCTCTTTTTTTATATATTTAATAGCCTTAAACCCTACATAGAATAATTCATGAAATATTGAAGAAAAAGAGTAAACATATTTTGTCACGTGTGGGACAGTGCCAATTAACTAAAATTTTAAATTGTTAAGGTTAAATAAAAATAAAAAGCGAAACAAAGCTTGCTGCTGGTGAAAAAGTAAACTAATTGAGACACATATTTATAACTAAACATAAGTTTTTATACTTTCTCACGTACAGACGAATCGCGTCACGTACAGGACAATGTTGAACTTATATCTATAAAATAAACAAGAATCAGTGGTTGAATATAATTTTGTCTGGGGATGAGCAATGTTTTTTGCATTCCATGACTTTTTCATTAGTTTTTATAAATTAGAAGTTTGAAATTTCAGTTTTCGCTTTAGTATTATCTAATGATGATGAAGACCAATTTTTTTTTTTAATTTTCAAAGGATGGCACATAAATCACACGGCTTTTTGAAACTAATAGAGACACTTTGTTTTTTTCTGATTATTAAAAAAAAATCTAATTGGAGATGCCGGGGATTGAACCCGGGGCCTCTCACATGCAAAGCGAGCGCTCTACCACTGAGCTACATCCCCCCTTATACACCTTGGGGCTAGTGAGTCACTTAAATACCACAACAATTATGATCACATTAAAATAAAAATGAATATAAGAACAAATTTACTACATACGAAAATTTTTAACAATTCTCAAAGTGAGTCACTTAAACTCTTATCAAAAATATGCAGAGCAATTTAAATGACAACAAAATTATGTATGTATGTATGCTAGTTGTAATAATAAAACACTTTTTATACGGCCGATAAAATCCTAGTTTTAGCTTTCATTAAGTTGTGAAAACGTGCCTCAATGTGTTACAGCTTAAAACATGCTATTGCTATTTCCCTCAAAGCTCAGGTGTTATTCTTATGCATGAAAATAAGGTCTGTTTAAACTTTAAAGAATCTTTTTTCGAGTATTGTTGAGTCTCAGTGGCCACACTGCTCCTGGGAAATTCCGGCCAAAAATGATTTTTTATTTTTTTAATTTTAATAAAATTTTGATGACAGATTATAGCGAACACTTCAAACCATACAACTCATATCTTAATTTAGCTCTTAAATAACTATTTTACTGGTAATACTGGAGCAAAGTAGAGAATTTTTTTCTTACAAATTTAAGATTTTCAAAATTGATTTTTGTACTTTGAAATAAAAGTAAGCTATGATTTTTCCTTTAAAGTATTCTTTGAAAATAAGCACGTTATGTTTAAACCGTATTAGTAATTAATCATTCTATGTGATAATTGTGATAAGTGAATTAATTGTGAAATACTTTAAAAATAAATAAAACCTAAAGTAGGCCATATTTAAAGAGACCATAACAAAAAAGGTGGGACCAGGGCTGCCAGGTACTTTTTGTCCTTGTCCCCAAAAAATATCCCCAAATTCCCAAATCTTCAAAAAACAAAACCTGAAAAAGTTATTATTTTTTTTTGTTTTTTTTTCTGACCAAAATTTTTTTAAAAAGTAGTTAGAAAAATGTTAATAAGAAATCCCCAAAAATCTCCAAATAAAAATTGTTAGTCAAAAAAATAATTGTAACGACTGGTTTCGGCATGTTTTTTTAAATCCTTTTATGCGATTCCAGTAAGGAATAACAAGCAGAACAATATGCTGTTATTGAAGACGAATGAGCCAATTTATAAGAATTTGGAGCTTGTTCAATCGGCTTAAGCCATCCTTATAATCAACAATAAAAATACATATATCCGTCATTTATATAGTACTTCGATGCATCATAACTACTAACCAATAGCCTAGCATTTTTTTCCCAATCTTTATTATATTGTTTTTCATATTTACTTATTTTTGGGGAAGACATACATATTTGCTTCAAAATTTTCTTTAACCCTTGGACAAACACATTGTTCTGGCCAGGCATATTTCATTTTTGAGCGTTAATTAACATACTTCTAGTTTAGGTAGATACATGTATTTCTATCTGTAAAAAAAATTCAAAAATATCAAAAATTGTATGTGTTGTCAACGGTTTTAGATTCTATTTTTAAATTCTTTTTTTTTAACACTCACTCAAGAAAAATAACAAGTTTATAAAGTACCTTTTACACACTTAACAAAAACGGTAATCTTAATTAGGACCCTTTACACTATATAAGAGTAAGATAAAAGTTTTGCTACTTTTTTTAATATTTTATATACGAAACAAAGAAAAATAAGCGTAAATAAAAAAAAGTGTAAAATCGCCAAAAAAAAAATCCCCGAATTTTTTTTTAAGTCCCCAAAAAAATCCCCAATCCCCAAATCACTTTCTTTGTCCTTTTTGCTCACATGAAATCCCCAACTTTGGGGATAAATGCCCTGGGTGGGGCTAGGGGAGTTTAAGTGATAATTATATCTAGTACTGTTGAGTATCAAGAGTAAGTACTATACATTTCAGCTGCCACCACCTGCCACCCTAGTAGCAATTTCATATATTTTATAAGATAAGCGTGACTGACTGGGTGATCATCGCCCAGCCCGAACAACTTAAGCCAGACACTTGAAATTTTGTATGTAGACTCCCCTCCCAACGTGTAAATAAAAAGTAGAGACTTTTGTAAATTAAATTCATAAGGGGTTAGAAATGGTTAAAAACGGGTAAAATCAGTAACAATATATATCGTGATCTAACAGAGGTAGACGTAAAATTCAAACAAAAACCATTATTGAAGCGAAAATTGAATTGTCATGTGTTTTGTACTTTTTTAAAATTTGCACATTTTGGGTAAAAAAAAGGGCAAAAATATAATTTTTGTACTTTTTTGGTAAACAATTTATCTTCTTAAGTAATAAAGATAAAAATAAAATTTAAATTGTGTTCTCTTCTCTTTAAAAGCTCTCATATAAATTTTGGTACCTTTTGGAAATTCGAATATATAAATATCGTTGGTAATTTTTTCTATTAAGCTATTATTATTTTTATACTGAATATATGCCCAATATTTGAATGCCAAATTTCAGCAATTCACTTAAAGAACAGATATTTGTTATAAAGGATGGTTAAATTGTAAGGGCCGATGTTGAATGCGAACCACACCTAAACGCCAAGTTTTTTTCCGAATTTTATTTGACATTTCTCTATTTCAGACTTACTCAATTTGAACAATGGAGAGATACACAATGCAACAACGTGTTAAAGTTATCCAGACTTATTATGAAAATGGATGATAAATTTCAAAGAAAATCATCTTCAGTGATGAGGCACATTTTCACCTCAGTGGATTTGTCGATAAGCAGAATTTCCGCATTTGGGCGAATAATAATCCAAGAGTGATTGTCGAAAAACCAATGCACCCACAAAGAGTGACTGTTTGGTGCGGTTTATGGGCTGGCGGCATCATCGGGCCGTATTTTTTCCAAAATGAGGCCGGTCAGGCAGTTACTGTGAATGGTGTTCGCTATCGTGAGATGATAACGAACTTTTTATGGCCCGAATTGGAAGATATGGATGTGGACGATATGTGGTTTCAGCAGGACGGTGCCACTTGCCACACAGCTAACGAAACAATGGCTCTTTTGCGCAACAAATTCAATGGCCGTGTTATCTCACGTAATGGCGATGTCAATTGGCCGCCAAGATCATGTGATTTGACACCGTTGGACTTTTCTCTTAGCGGTTATTTGAAAGAAAAGGTGTACGTCGATAAGCCAGCAACAATTCAAGAGCTAAAGGATGAGATAATTCGGCACATTAACGGCATAGAACCTCCATTATGCCTCAGGGTCATCGAAAATTTGGACCATCGGATGGAGGTGTGCCGCCGTGGTCGCGGCGCCCATTTGGCCGATATTTTGTTCCATACATAATTGAGTAATACCAATATATCATAATAAAATAAAATTACAATAATTTCCTAAATAGTTTTTGTTTTATTCAAAATCAACATCGGCCCTTGAAATTTAACCACCCTTTACTATAAAGTTATGCAGTCGTGAGTACAGGGGAAGAAAAATTAATTGGTATTCATCCCAGCCCACCTCAACCCACCTTCAACGGAAAAATATATGTATATCATTTCTGGTCTTTCCAAAATTTTGCAAAATGGTATTTTTCAGTTGAAGGATCCTAAACAATCGCCACCCTCACCCATCCCATAGGAGCTCAAGTCGGATCCACGTCTAAGTTATGTAAACATATGTTTATGTATATAATCACATAAGATTACATATACATATATGATTGTATCTACTTTTATTTGCTCAAGTAGGCAAAAAGATGGGGACAAGAGATGTGCACATATAAATACTCCACAAACTATTAATATAATCGCTACAAATTATCATATTTTATTCACCTCCAAAGCCCTTTTTTAATTTTGTTCGATACTTTTGGGTCGTCAATGATTACCTGGCCAACCCCTGTATGTACGTGTCCAATTTTACCTAGGGATCAAACATGCTATTTTTAAGTTAGAAACCAAATTTCAGCCATTTACGTAAAGAAATAACGAAGTTATGGATTTTTGGCCGGAATTTTCCAGTGTGCACTGGTGTCAAATATTCCACGGTTAGTTGGGCGCAAAATGTTCATATTAAAAGAATCTAATGGTTTAAAAAAATAACTTGAAAAGAGCAAAATATCATCAATTTTATAATGAAGTTTGGAATTTTGTCCACTATAACTCTGCCATTTATTGACTCACCTTCACAAACGACCGATGGTTATTTTAGAAATGTTATAACCGTCGCATCATCTTTTTTAAAAACACAAATAACGGTTATTTTGGAATATCTCAAAAACTGTTCTACTTTTAACAATTCTGACTTTATATTAGGATTCAGGGGAAAATTTTACATAAAGATTAGGTGTCAAATTCATTCGGTCAAAAACTTGTCACGTAGTGTTATTTATCAGTAAAAAAAATAAACAAAATTGAGACAACATCAAAAATTTAAATTTTACGGTGGATTTATGCCCTAAGTTTCGCCCGAAATTTAATGTCGGATTAAAAAGTCACCAAGGACAAAAATGAAGCCATCGTGAGGCCATTAATAATGATATGCGAGACAATAAAATTGAACTTCAAACGGCGGCGCTATACATATATAAAAAACAAAAAGTTCCATATAATATATAGATATATGTAAGTAAAGAAAAGTGGGCCTTATTTTGGGGCGTGACATAAAAGTGAGTACATTAAAGGCTAGAAGTACAAAGTTTTAGAAGGGCTTTCTTGCCACTTGCAAAAAATTGGATATTAGGGTGGTACGTTCCCAGATGGCATAAGTGGCGCCCAGAATATGATGTCAGATTAAAATGTCACCCAAGGCAAAAATGAAGCCATATACGAGCCACGGATAACGATATGCAATATGTTATGATCGGACTTTAAATGGCGACGCAGTATACAAAAAACTAAAAGGGCGGTATCCAGAGGCGTGGCAAAAAATTAAAATTAAATTTTTTCTGGAATTCTTTTCAACTAATCTTTAATCCTGACTGACTCAACTTTTTTTTTTGTATGGGGACCGAACCACTCTATTGTACAGTTTTAGAAGCTTGAGCGAATATCAAAATTGTTTTGATTTCTATTAAGTTCACTGCACACAAATAGCGAAAACACCAACGTACTGTACAGTGCCAAACTCGGGCATTAAATTTGTTAAGTGTATGGCCGTAGAAGTATGTAGTTAGGATATGGCTTTAAGTCATTAACATTTTTTAACAACTGCAACTTGTATTGTAGGTCTTTTAATACAGATTAAAATATAAAATTGAGTGTCTTAAAATCTGTATTTCAGCATTTTAATTGTATAAAATAGGTTTTAGCCAGCCGGTCTACGCACATATTATACATTTTTCATTATTATCATTTCGTAACTTTATCTTTTTTCTAGAAAAAAAATTCAATGTCGTCAAACGGACATTCTTATATTTGTTCCAAAATTAATACAAAAATTCTGTGTGGCACAAATCCAATTTGTTTGCTGAAATTGAGTCAAGAGTATCTCTACAAAATTTGTGTGTTTTATTAGAAATTGTCTTACTTTTTTTATGTTATTTTTGTTATGCAACTTGTTTTTCTGATTTGAGGTTTAATTTGGAATTAAAAAAAGTAATCAAACATCAACAAAATGCAAGCACACACATGTTTTTAATTGATTTAATTAAAAGTGTGGACTTACCAGTGATGTTTTGTGGTTGATAATTGTTTGCCTGCAAAGAAATAAAAGAGTAATGGAAAATTTAATGAAAGTTATTTCTTAAATTTAAAAATTTTAAAGCAACTACAGTTTTTATAAAAATAACAATTAGTTGCTCATACATACATTTAAAAAAAATTTGTCAAATTTTATTACAAGTCAAAAAGGTAAGTCTCAAAAATATTGAGTATTCAAATAAACTTAATTAACTATGTTATATTAGATAAGATTAATTTTAACTTAAAATTAATCTAATTTTAATATTCTTAACAAACATCTCAAGTTAAATGGACTAATGAAATACACATATATTTCCAATTACATACGTATATTATAAATATAATTCACATTTCACGTGTCAGACTATCCACGTTAATGGAAAAACAATCAATCAGTCTTTAAATAGTCAAACATCAGTTCATGGTATCATTAAAATCCTGAAGAACACTTATTCATCATTTATGAAATCAATTGATGCCATTTAATGTATGTGCAACAAACATCGAGAGGCAAACAGGTAGGAACACATGGCCATCAAGTAAATAAGTTTAATCTCGTTAGTTTTTATGTGTTTGTAATGCTTTTTGTAATGCGGCATTTAGCAATGAAGAATATCGAACAAATATTATTTTCTTCAAGGCTGGAAATGTCGCGTCAAAGACATCAATAAAATGATCTTAATTTAATTAACAAGGAAGTTCAATGTGTTTTAAGGTGTCTTGACATTTGAAATTTAATAAATTGTTGATGAATTATGCATTACGAAGAAGGTGTTTAAAAGTTTTTTAAGAGATTTTATTTATACCACAACAGACTTAGTAATGCTTCCATTAGTGCAAATAAATGTTGTTAATATGTAGATTTACTAGTTTAAACTTTTCGTTACATCACACATTTTGAAATGCTTTTTTATGAAATATAACGGAAACGCATTTTGTTGGATTTAAGAAAAGAACTGCATTATTTTGCATTTGCTCTTTTGCAAGACTATTTGCTAAAAACAATTAAAGCTCTATTTAAAAAAAAAATAGCAATGGTTAGGCAAACGATTTGCGAAATCTATATATATATATATATATATATTAGCGTGGCCGTTAGTTGTATGGAGAACTTTTTTTTTGATTTCTTATACTCTCCCCCTTCAAATCGGTTCAGTTTTATGTAAAAAAAATACAAAAACATTTCTTTGCGATAAGTTGTGTTTTAGGGGGGGCGTCCGTCCCTCAAAGTTTGCCATCAAGCCATTTATTCAAATGTAATTTGTTTGCGTATGACTATCTTCTAAAAACAACATTTTACAAGAATATGATATATGGCAATATTTTATATCAAACTTTTTAAAACAATTTTTTAAATTTTTTTTTTTTAAATTTAACACTTGGCTTAAAAAAAAATAAAAAAAAAAGTTTTAAATTTAAAAAAAAAATATTAAAAAATTTTTTAAAAAAAACAAAAAAATATTTTTAAAAAAGATTGATTAAATAGCTATCTAAGCTACTTGGGACAAATTTTGCTAACACCAATAGGTAATAAATTACATGGATAAGAAAGAACACCTGTATGGCAAACTTTGACCCCCTCTACCTCTAAAACATTTTAACCGATCTTTTTGAAAATTTGTGTGTAAACTACTATCTAATAGGACCAACCTTGGTGTAAATTTCAAAATCGGAAGACATCGATTTCAAAATTGTGTCACTTGACATTAAATCGCCTTTATATATATATATATATAACGTATA
Source organism: Pollenia griseotomentosa (assembly GCA_963931875.1). Taxonomy (NCBI): domain Eukaryota; kingdom Metazoa; phylum Arthropoda; class Insecta; order Diptera; family Polleniidae; genus Pollenia; species Pollenia griseotomentosa. The sequence goes on from OZ007563.1 coordinate 91,447,864, forward strand.
TAAAATGTTTGGTATTTTGTTGTTATTTTCTTAATTATTTTCTAAGATATTAGTCTTAGCAAAAAACTTTCTTGGAGGCTTATGTTGTTGACTAGAAGAGCTAAAATATTGCCATATATCATATTCTTGTAAAATGTTGTTTTAAGAAGATAGTCATACGCAAACAAATTACATTTTAATAAATGGCTTGATGGCAAACTTTGAGGGACGGACGCCCCCCCTAAAACACAACTTATCGCTACGAAATTTTTTTGTATTTTTTTTTACATAAAACTGAACCGATTTAGGGGGGGAGAATATAAGAAATCAAAATAAAAAAAATAACGGCCACCCTAATATATATATATATATATAAAAAGAAGTGAACACTTTGATGTCACCACTAACTGCGGAAACGGGTGGACCGATTCAGGTTACGTTGGGTATAGTCTGTAGATAGTTTATGTAAAGTTTGCACGAAATCAGCCCAGTCGTACCGGAGATATGGGATTAAGATTTTCCTATACATAATATCAACAAAATGCCCAGCATTTTGAATGTTTATTTGTTAGGTATGAAAATAGGTCGTATATGGCAAGAGGGGCAAAAGCCCCCCTCGACATATCTTCATAACTAATTAATCGATTTTCTTGAAATTTTACAGGCAAATAGTGTAAAATCTGGAAAGAATTATAGCCTATAATTTTTATTATTTAGGGCGTCAAATAGGGAAATAGGGTTAAAAGCTCCCCTTCCCTATATCTTCTTAACTATTCAACCGGTTTTCTTAAAATAAGACATGCAGACACTGAAACATCTAAAAGGAAATAGGGTGAAAATAGGGCAAGAGGGGTGAAAGCTCCCCTTCCCTATATCTTCTTAACTAATCAACCGATTTTCTTAAAATTTTGCATGCGAACACTTTAACATCTGAAAGGGCACAGGGCATGAAATAAGGCAAGTGGGGTAAAAGCTCGCCCTCCCTATATCTTCTGAAATAATCCACCGATTTTCGTGAAAGTTGGCAGGCAAATAGTGTAACATTTGGAAAGAACTATAGCCTATAATTTTTATTATCTTCTTAACTAATCAACCGGTTTTCTTAAAATTTGGCATGCAGACACTGTAATATCTGAAAGAAATAAGTTATATGGCAAAACAATGTTTGACGGGTCAGCTAGTTAATTATAAAATTTTAATGACAAAAACCAATTTATGTATGTAAAGAATTTAAAGACCTTTTTGGCCTTTTCGAAGGCAGTAAATGTTTAAAGTTAGCACCTGGGCTGTGGAGTCGTCAAAAAATAGTTCCAACTATGACTCCAACAGCTAAATTTTTTAAAGACCTACCAAGAAAAAAATGAAAATTGATTTCAATTCAAAAATTTGTCATTAACGCATTTCCTATGCGCATTTCACTGGTTGCTAAGGCCAGATCATCAGGAAACTTCATCCAAAGATTTTAGAAAAACTAAAGATATTATACATATAAAACTGTTTAGCAAATAAGAATTATGAGCACCAGTTTTACTTGGACCAATATCAAAACTTAAACAAAAACAACAACAATATTTCAAAATTCACGTTTTGGGATGTTGACGTAAACGAGCGTTGACGTTTTCCCGAGTGCACTGTATACTCAAAAACGTATAAACAAATTCTTTCTGTCTTTTTGAACTGAAATTTTAATAATAACTGTTATTTTCGATCCCTGCAAAATAGCTTTGAAAACATTCGTATATTTGAAAAAATGGTTTAAAGCAAAGTAATTAAACAATGAAAACATCAGACAAGAACAAAATACTTACCTCTTCCGTGCTATTATTCATTGCATTTTTAATATAATTTTTAGTGTTAAAATTTTTTCTCACTCCGTTTTTATTCGTGAGTTTTAGCGGGAGTTCAAAGCGTGAACTTTCTTACAAAAATTTTACAGACCTACTTTTTCTGTTAATTGGCGAGTAATTTCCTTACGAAATAAAATACCTAAATACATAATGGAAATTTATATTGAATTGAAGTACTTGAATGAACTTCTTTTTATATAATATATTAAAATCTACTTATTCATAGTAATCTGTAAAATATTATGTCGGTAACTTCGAACTTTGCAAAATTCTTTGAATTTATTATGCTTTTGAAATACTGAGAAATTTTGTAGACGGAGTCCCGAATTTTTAGGTACATTTTGATCTGACACAAATTTATTTTCTTTAAAAGTAAATTGTTAATATTTTAATGTATAAACGTTTAAATGGAAAAATAAGCAAAATGTGTGATCACTTATATGTTCATACAAAAACCGATTTTTTTATAAAAAAAAAAACTTTGCAAAATCTGTGATCATACAAAAATGGATATTTTATATAAAAACTATAAAAACTTACTTCCTTGATATCTTCGTAAATAAAGGTTTAAATTAAAAAAGCGTAAACTGTGATCACTCATATTTTCACACGAAAATCCACTTTTCATATAAAAACTTAAAAAAATTTTAGTCTTTGATATCTTTCTTAATAAATTTTTAAATAAAAAAATCAACGGAATTAAAAAAAAAGAATTTAATTTTTCCTACGAACAGATTAAAACAACTTTATCGTTAATTTGGCTTATATTCGTATTTGGCTCATAGTCTCATTTATAATCAATCCTAGAGTCTAATCAATTATTTATTTCCCAACTAAAGCCTAGTCTAAAACGCAGAGTGGTCAAAGTTTTTATTTTCAACTTTTCCTAATTTCCATTGTCCTCACGTAGTCATTTCACATTCTGACTTATTTTTATTTGTTTTAAATGCACGAAATAAAACTGTCATCGGTTTGACAAGCAGACGAAACTCAAATTACACACACCAAATGCCACTAACAATATCAACAACTACATACAAAGTAATAATGAAGAAGCAAAACAACAAGTTGTAGTTTTTTTTATGTGGTGGTTTTTTTGTGGGTGTTTGTTGGTGACAGAGCGGGAAAGTTGAATGATTTTTGTGTGTGTGATTATTTAAAAGTCTTTACCAATTTTTTTTTTGGTTAGAAATGATTTATTCTTTGGTTCATTGCGTTATTATTCAGTTCAATAAATGTAACTTTTTCTATTTCTGATTTTCGTTTGTTTTTGTTTTGGCATTTATGCTTTAAAGCATATACATATTAAAGAAATTAAGTATTGATTTATAAAATAGGGCCCTTAATTTTTGAGTCATAGCTAACGGTCACATTCTTTTGTTATATGAGTAAATAACAGTAAAACTTTGAATCTGAAGGGGATCGAAAAATAGATTCTTCGTTATAGCTATTGATATGTTGTACAAAGTACTTATGTATATTAGCGTGGCCGTTAGTTGTATGGAGAACTTTTTTTTTTGATTTCTTATATTCTTCCCCCCCCCCAAATCGGTTCAGTTTTATTTAAAAAAAAAATACAAAAAAATTTCGTACCTATAAGTTGTGTTTTAGGGTGGGCGTCCGTCCCTTAAAGTTTGCCGTCAAGCCATTTATTCAAATGTAATTTGTTTGCGTATGACTATCTCTTAAAAACAACATTTTACAAGAATATGATATATGGCAATATTTTAGCTCTTAGTCAACAACATAAGCCTCCACACCCAGAGAAAAAACATGTTTAAATATGGTCACCTCCAACAAAACTATTTTTAAAGAGAATTTTGAACATATTATGTTTAATTTAACCATATTATTGTCACTGACAACCATATTATGGTTAAATTAGTCCTCCGTCAAGAAGCCCCAACTATAACATGGTTGCTTCCGAACATGTTATGGTTAAAAATAACTAATATATGTTTAACACTTATAATAGCATGGTTGGTTTTCAAACATAGCATGTTGCTCTTTAAAAAGAGGAATATACTATTGTTAATTTTTAAACAAATTATTGTCATATTTAACAATAACATGTTTAGAGGCAACCATAATATGGTTGTGGCTTCTTGATGGAGGACTAATTTAAACATAATATGGTTGTCAGTGACAATAATATGGTTAAATTAAACATAATATGTTCAAAATTCTCTTTAAAAATAGTTTTGTTGGAGGTGACCATATTTAAACATGTTTTTTCTCTGCGTGCAAGAAAGTTTTTTGGTAAAATCAATATTTTAGAAAATAATTAAGAAAATAACAACAAAATACCAAATATTTTATATACGTTTTATATATATAAAAGGGGGATTTAATGTCAAGTAACACAATTTTGAAATCGATGTCTTCCGATTTGGCTGAAATTTACACCAAGGTTAGTCCTATTAGAAAGTAGTTTAGACACAAATTTTCAACAAGATCGGTCAAAAAGTTTCAGAGGTAGATGTAGATTTTTTTAAATTACTTTGTTAATTCATTCAATTAAAAGATTGTTTAATATAAATAATTTTTTCAATTATTTTTGTAATTAAAATGTAAAAACTTTTTAATTGGAAAAAAATCCTTGTTTTGCAAATTTTGCAATTTGGAGTTATTGGTATAATTATTTTGGTGATAGGTGCAAAATTAAAAAAATTTTTGCTTGTTTCAATTATTTTGGTGATTAAAACCGTTTTTTACTTTTTTCTGTGTATTAAGCCTTATTTGTTTATTGGGATTAATTGCAGCTATACTTCTCATACTAGATAATAAAATTTACAATTTATTCTTTCTGATAACAAGTCCAAGTCAAATACACATTATACTTTTATAAATAGCCCGCAAAATCCGCACCACATGGGTGGTCAAATAAACCTTTGTCTATGACTTTTATAACATTTATTTGTTGGCCAGTCAATAGAGAGTCAGTCAGCCAGTCAATTTTCTTGATGGATAAAAATAAATAAAACATAAGAAAATAAATCAAGCAACAAAAAGAAATACATACACAAAATAAAAACCAACATGTTGGTCACTAATATCTCGTTTTATCCCAAACTTCTTAAAGAAAAAATAAATCAAACAACTTGAAAAATTGTCAGGGAAACTGATTTTTTTTTTTTGGTATTTTATTCAGTTGCAAACTGTGATTTGTTTGTACACAGAAAGAAAAAATTCGTACTAAATTAAAAAGTACTTAGAACAATCCAGAATGGGAAAGCTTTCAAAAACCAATAAGCGTGCGTACGTGTGTTTCTAAAAGGTTGTTATAGAAACACCAACAACAACACTTCATAAATAGGTAAAAACGACTTGCTGTTTTGTGCGGAAATAACAACACTATAAGAAGAAAAACATTCATTATTTTAATGTTTAACAAGTAAAATAAATAGCAAAAATTCCCAAATTCTATTTGTTAAAATTATCTAGTTACATACATTAATTTTTCAAAATAGAACGATTACGAAAACTATATCGGGTATGCTGCTGGTGTCTTATAATTGAGAGTTCTTCTCAAATAAAGGGCGGAATACAGCAAAAAAAGAAACAAACATGTGTAACAGCCGTAACTAAATAAAAGCGGAATGGGTTTTGTAACTGTCGAAAATTTTCTTGTCCATACCATTGAATTCGAATTTGACAGCGCATTTAATAGTGAAGTTGGCCGCTATTATTAAAACACTATGACAATTTTTTGGTCAATCTAGCGGGTTTATCTCCGTTTTTTATTTCTATTATGTGAGTTAATTAGGCCAAATAAAACAACGTAAGACAAGTAAGGAGTATAATCGGTTAAGCCGGATCATATCGACCCCTTTGCGCGAAATTATCATATATGCGAATTTTTTTTTAAATTGAGTTTTTGATGCAATCTTGTTATATTTTTGTATATTTTTATTTTGATATTGCAAGCGAATGCAGAGAAAAGTAGAAAAATGGCTGTCCTGTAAAATTTGGTTTTTGTAACATACGATAATTTCGCGCAAAGGGGTCGATATAATACCCTACACCACAGTGTTTAAGAACCAATTTTCGAGTGTTTTCTATTTCGGACCCATGGGCATTCATCGACCCGCCAAAATAAAATTGCTTTATGAGGTAAAGATTTATGTTAATCTTTGTGCCGAATATTATTTAGATATCAATATTAATATGAGATTTGCATGCACGCAAAGAAAAAACATGGTTGATGCAATCACAATTGCAAACTATCATTAATGTTTGTGGTTATGATTGTGTCAAACACGTCTTAAGTAATTAGTATGTTCAGAAGAAAAACGAAAACGACCTTTCCAACCATGTTTTTTTATCTCCCAAAATCATGCAAAATGTTTTTTTCAACATGCAATATGGTTCTCGCAATAAAAACAATAACAAATTTATTCTCAAAAATTTATTTTTTATAAAAAATACAAATGTACATATGTACATTAGAGCGACTCAAAATGTATGGAAGCAAAATTCGTGCTCAATATACCCTCCTAAAAATGAACCTTGGACTTTTTTAAGATACCATTTTAAATATTTCGGCTCCAGGTTTGACCTCTCGTGAGCTGGACCATTTTTAAAAAGAGTCTATTTTTGCATGTTTTGTTAATTTGAGAATCTGTTTCCTTACCAACATATACAAATTGGGTATCATAAGAAAGGTTTTTTTAAGGCGCGTCCAACTGTATATACAATTTGTCCAAGGACGATCATCCATATCCTTTTTTTTAAGGTTTTTCTGTAAAAAAAAACGGTTTTTGAATTTTTTGTTCGGCGTTGCTTGTAATAAAAATGCCAAATTAACATATTTTAATCTTTAGTCGATTTAATTAAATACGTGTTTCAGCTTTTTTGGAAATTCGCGCTAGTTCGCGTTTTGACAAAAATGCAATGGGGTGGCAACCCTTCATTTAAATATAGCAATATGGGCATCAAATTTCTTCTTTTACCAAGTACATCATCTTTGTATGTAAATAATATTATTTTTTGCAAATTAGATGCATTTTACACGGTGCTCTGGAATATATATAAATGCAATTTTGTAGTTACTGTAATATGTTAGCGGATTTAGTTTCTAGATCATGTATGGATAAAAATAGAACTAAAGAAAGAAAAAAAGAAATGATCTACGACTTAAATTTTTTTTTAATTTGCAAAAAAAATATGCCGCCAAAAAGTCGTGGATCATTCCTTTTTTTCTTTCTTTAGTTCTATTTTTATCCATACATGATCTAGAAACTAAATCCGCTAACATATTACAGTAACTACAAAATTACATTTATATATATTCCAGAGCACCGTGTAAAATGCATCTAATATGCAAAAAATAATATTATTTACATACAAAGATGATGTACTTGGTAAAAGAAGAAATTTGATGCCCATATTGCTATATTTAAATGAAGGGTTGCCACCCCATTGCATTTTTGTCAAAACGCGAACTAGCGCGAATTTCCAAAAAAGCTGAAACACGTATTTAATTAAATCGACTAAAGATTAAAATATGTTAATTTGGCATTTTTATTACAAGCAACGCCGAACAAAAAATTCAAAAACCGTTTTTTTTACAGAAAAACCTTAAAAAAAAGGATATGGATGATCGTCCTTGGACAAATTGTATATACAGTTGGACGCGCCTTAAAAAAACCTTTCTTATGATACCCAATTTGTATATGTTGGTAAGGAAACAGATTCTCAAATTAACAAAACATGCAAAAATAGACTCTTTTTAAAAATGGTCCAGCTCACGAGAGGTCAAAGCTGGAGCCGAAATATTTAAAATGGTATCTTAAAAAAGTCCAAGGTTCATTTTTAGGAGGGTACATCGAGCACTTTTTTTGGTGAGTCGCTCTAATGTACATAAAGCATATATTTACAAATAAAATTAAATAGTACATACATTTAATGGCCGTTTTCTCATTATGCGATTATCTTTTTTTTCCAACGAAAAACTGCACATTAAAGAAATTGGGTTTTCTCCATTTCTCATTTGCTTCTATACTGTCGCAAAGCTAACCAGCACTCATCTGCCAATTGTTTATTTTCCTTTTATTTGCCGTACAGATAAATTGAATCAGCTGACTCCCAACGTTTTTCAATGTCGTAGGTGTTTTTGACTGCAAGAAAGACAACGTTTATACATGTGTATATGTATTTTTATAATTATATTTAAATTACTTACCTTTTTTAATAACCTTATAAGTATTGCAAGGCAACATGGTCTTTTTCTTCTTGAAAAAAGTTTTAATTATTTTGCAATAATCCAAGTTGTCCAATTAACTGAAGCTCGCAGACGTAAATGACGTGGAGAAAATTTTATTTTTTTTATAAATAAGCATCGTTTGTTTTGACAATAAATGTTTGCTCAATTAGAGAATGTGTTTTAAAGCAAACAAAAATTATGGTACTAAACATACCTTTTGTGTGCAACTTATATTTTGATTTTAATTGTATAGTAGTTGAAAAAATATATATAATAGTAGTAAGCATTTCACATAGTTTAATATATTTAGCTAGATCAGAGAAACTTTTTAGGTGTAAAACACCATATTATATTATTATAGTGAATTTAAAACTGTTAAGGACAAAAAATATTTTTTCAAGTTATAATAGGATTATAATCAGGGCTGTGGAGTCGTTAAGAAAAAGTTATAACTCCGACTCCGACTCCTTTTGGTGAAATATTTTAAGAACGACTCCGACTCCGACTCCGACTCCGACTCCTACTCTAACCTAGCATTATTTAAGAGACTAGTTTTTTTTTTGACTTTAAACTCTTTTTTTAATTTAGTACCTGTTAAATGGTTAAATATAGCAAGAAAATGATTCTGTAAAAATTTCAAATCGATATTTTAATTCTAACGTGCCGCGCATTGAGCTTTAACATACTAGTTACTAACATATGAGTAGGAAAGCTGCAAAATATTTTATTTGGATTTTGGAAAAAATGCAAAAAACATATAGTGCCCGATTAAATAGACCAAATGAGTTGAACCTTTTTTCAATTCTAAAGTGTTATGACATTCTTGACTTATAACTTAACAGTTGAGAAATTTAAACCAACTGAAATATAAAAAAATAATAGATTTAATTTTAGAACGAACGAGTTTTGTTACGAACTTTCAAAAGAAACGAGTTTTGCTTCAATCTGTATGGGATCATTGAATTTTAGTATATTTTAAAGGTTATATTAATTTATTAATATTATGCAAACAGTGCTAAAAAATGTAAAAATAGTTCTATAGGGGAGAGATAAACTACATCAATTCACATCTTTTTCAAATAACGTTTTTTATACTGTTGGAATTTATAGATGTGTGAATTTCCATAAGTCCTATCTAATGTAGCTTTCGAGATAGAAAAGTTGAAAACAACAGCAAGTCCAATTGGCTTAGACGTTAAGGCATCAAGTGTACTTAGTGTTGTTTACCACAATATTAATAGAGGCAAAGGACAGTCCTTTTTTGCAAATTGTGAAGTGAGGTCTTTTGTTTTTAATATACATTTTATTTATTAAGTCAAATCATTCTCAGGAAAATTTTATAAAGTTTATTAAAACATGCATATGCGCCTTCAGATGTTAGTTCTACAATTTATATAACACATTTTGAAGAGAAATGTAACGTAAAAAAATGTTGTTAGCCTTCTATTATTTTTGGGAAATAGTACCCCTTTTGTTGTTGGACTTGGTGCTGTTTGTCTTAAGGCATGGAACAGTACCATAGAAGGTAACGAACCTTTTAGGACGTAATTTTTTAAGTATATCATCGACATAAAAAAAATATGTTAGGATCATATAAAATATTCGTACAAATGCACATTTTTATAACATAAACATCTTTTGCGATTATCAACATGTTTGCGCGGTCTGCTGTAAAGTTTTCAAAATGTGGCTTGATGTAGTTTATCTCCCACCTGCAGGGTTAAAAAAAATGTGAATTTTTAAACTGCTAAATTTAAATCTTTTTCTTCAGTGTACTCGCCATTGCATTTTTCCGTTCCTAATTCAATATTATTATTGTCCAAGACCGAAATTTGAAATTGCAAGTCTTTATTATCTCTCCAATTTTCCCTAAAGTGAGTAGATAAAAGTATTCTCAAATCATTTTTCCCACATTGATGGGAATTATATCTGGAACAATGTCATGTATTTTTCCGAGTTCCTTTTATTCTATTATAATTCACCTTGAAGGTTGGAACTTCAAATGTAGTTCACTTAATGCTTTCACCACAGGAGCGACAGCAGACTTCAAGTCATATTTATGAACATGGCTATTTTTGGCTATATGGCTATATATTTGTTAATATACGATAAATAAAAAACAACATATTTACAAATTTAATTTTTAAATTCCTTAATTCGGCTCTATTTCATTAACGATATCTTGGCGAAATTCAAATAGTGAACCCGCTGGTTTTTGTTACAGAAATTTGAGGTCACATTAAAACATAGAAAAGGACATGCTTTGATACAATCTATATAACTATTCTTATAAATTGTCAAAATAAGATGTTATCTCAATTTTTTAATTTTTGAAACACACCTACTCATATGAAAAGTATACTGGTCCTTATTTTCAGACTTCACAATTTCAAAAAGCAGACCCTCTTATGGCCAATTCCACTAATTTATCTAAATATCAATTTATGTTTAAAATTTGTTTTTTTTATGTCAAATAAAAATAAAATTATTAGAAAAATTATATTTAAATATGAATTGATATTTAAAAAGAATTGGAGAAATTGGTCATTAAAATTTTTTATTTTAAAAAATATTAGAAAAATTGTAATGCAAAAAAGTCGGAGTCGCTAGTTTTTGTGGGTACTTCGACTCCGACTCCGACTCCGGTACAAAAACCTCAACTCCGACTCCTCAACTCCGACTCCGACTCCACAGCCCTGATTATAATAAACTTATTAGGGTAAACATATTAGGCAAATATGAATGAAAATGTTCGTAGTGAAAACTTAGTTATCATGTGGTGGTTCGAAATTTGCTGTTATTATCATTTTTAAATTTCAAATTACATGTTGCCATCATGTTTTTTCTCTGCGTGTGCCTTTAAGTGATTTAAGGAAGGGAACCCATGGTTAGTTTTTTACCTGCAAGCGCAACATTTTGTCATGACATCGTTGCAATCATAAAAGTTATTGTCGCCAAATTTCATGTATTTATATGGGACCTATGGTAAATATGGACAATTTGGTAAGATGATTTAGATTGCAATTAACCCTAGCAAGATAATCATATCACCACATACGTTTAAGATAATCATGCGTAAAACTGTCGCATTATTTTAACGTGCCAAATAGTTGTATTTTTTGATAATTTAACCGCAAAAAAAGCTTAAGCGACATAAACAGGGCTGCCATTATTGGGGTTCTGACCCCAAATTTAGGGTTTTCTTGTTGTTAAAAGGGACAAAAAAATGATTTGGGGTTTGCATTGGGGATATTAAAAAGAAATGGGGATTTTTTGGGGAAATATAATAATATGAGTTTAAAGGCCAATTGCGTTAAATATCAATTCATATTTGAATATGATATTTGACAAACTTAAATCATAAACATTACCACACATGTAGCAAAATTTAGTGCAACATGGCCGTGTTTCGCCAAATGTTGCCTCGTCTGTGGGCACCATGAATTTTTACTAATGTCATCATTTTTCTGAGATTGATTTTAAATAAAGAACAAAACTAATAGCCCAATTATGAAAAAAAATTCCCCGTTAGTTTTCTCCCTTCTCTCATTTTTCCTATGTAAATTCAATTGTAAAAATGGGGAAAGGGAAAAAACAATTGTTTGCAGTATTTAAAAAAAAAGACTTTTGTTTGAAATGGTAAATCGTTTATCCGAAAATCTTTACGTTTTTAAACAATATAAATACTTCAGAATACAGAAATGTATTACTACAATAACACAGTCAAAATTTAATACAGTCAAAGAAGCTTTGCTTGGGTTCATGGACGCAACTATTTCCTTAGATGTTTATGAGGCTCAATGGAATAAACGTCCTTTTACAAACTGAAATGATTATTTTGAAAATGATGTTCCACTTAATTTATTGGAATTTTGGCCAAAAGTTTATAACATTCAAGATGCAGCTGGCACAAGACACTACAAAGAATTGGCACAGACTGTACTTAATATGCTTTCGATACCAACAAGCAATGCGTGTGTGCAGCTTGCATTTTCAGTGATAAATAGTATGCAATATATGCTTTTAGAAGCATTATTGAGAATACAAGTTCATCTTAGTATCAACCAGTTTATGTTTGTATTTAAATAAAACCAATAGTAAAACATAGTTTTTATCCATTTTTGTTTTACTTTAATGTTACACACTTTATGTTTCACAAATACTATTCCTCAAAAGCAACATGAAATATTATTTTTCAATACAAAATTTAATTTATGAATGAAGCATTTTTATCATTTGACGGTCTACTTTGATTTTTTGATATTTACCTACTTAAAATAATTTTAATTTAAAGCAAGACTGATTTCAAGGTATATTTACACAAGGTAAACTCGTTGGCCCATATGTTTGTCAGCTGTTTACCCATAGTTGGAACCACAACGTCAAATTGCGTGTATATGAGCCAAAATTTGTACATGTGTGCGTTAAATTGTTTTTTTTTTATATGCAGACAATTTTGACAACATGGTTCCTTTTATAGAGCAAAATGTCCACACTCCCAAATGAGTCTACCTTGTGTAAATATACCTTGACTGATTTGCACATAAAAGTATCAGTTCATACTTTAAAGGGCCAAGTATACAAAACAATTGGTTTGACAAAAACAACAGGATTTTTTTGTGAATACATATTTAAAATTTTTGATTTTCATACAAACAACCGCTTGTGTGGTTTATTTGGTCCTGTACAAACAAAACAATTTCGTAAATAAAAGTATTGTTCGAAAAAAGTAAGAAAATAACATTGAAAAATGTTTTAACCGATTTGTTTTCTTAACTAATCCCACGAAGCTCTACACTTGTCTGCGGGAGACCAGAGTCTCTGGCGAGAATCGAACCCGCGACCGGCACTGATAGACTAGCTCACTACCATATAGTTTAATTTTGACCTAAAAGGGCCAATATATATTTATACAGGGCCATCAAACGTTCAAAAGTGCCAAAAATGGCCTAATTGTGCCACGTTTTGCATCACTGGTATCAACCAAATCTGCTGAAAGGAATTTCAACCTACCAAAGATATGCTAGCGAAGTTTAATACAAAAAACATGTATAGTAAAAACTGTTCTGAGTCTCAAGATGGAGATTCAGAAGTTTTTAAAGTTATTGACTTTTAATACATATATATATTTATGTGTGTATAAATATATATTCTTAAATAATCTCTTGTTAAACATAGTACAAACAAAACTCAAGTAAATATTTGAATTTTCCGTTAAAAATTACGTATTTTGTAAAGGGGTTTATTTTTGGGGATTTTTACTTTTATCAGGGCATTTTTGGGGAAAATTTTTCTTAAATTTGGGGAGGACGAAAAAAAGTACCTGTCAGCCCTGGACATAAATATCAATTTTCGTTTTTTTTAATAAATGACTTAACTGACAACACTTGCGTCATCTCCTAAAATGTCATGGTCACATAAAGTACCGTTAAGATTTTTTACCAAAACCACTTTTATCTTATGCGACAACCTTCATACAAAATTTGTATGAAATTATAAATAAAAAAAACCTTCTCCTGTAAAATTTTGTTTTTGTCTCTAAAGCTTTTTTGCGTTTATGGCTCGATATATTTATTATGAGAAAGGAAAAAAAACAAAAAAAACTTCTTCAATAATCCACGTAAAAATCGTATTTCTTTGAAAACTAATCACTAATCTGAGTTATTTTGACTTACAAACTCGTTATATTTCGAAATTGGCATGCGTAAAATTTACGCAGATTATCTTTCTAGGGTTAAATAATTTTTGATCAAATTTTATCTAAGTACCAACATTATAAGATGGTATATCATCGCAAAGACTTTGATATTATAGGGCGATTCTCACAATTTTTAATAGGCAAATTTAAGTAAATTATCTCATAAAATTGCGAACTGTACGTTACGCACAAGGTTAACATGGACGCCAAACAGTAGCTGGAGGGACATCGTTAGATTGAATTAAAAAAGTGATTCTGATTCGATCGGTGGTATAGGTCTAGGACCAATATTTAAAGCTGTTACAAACATCAGATCAAACGCATAATACCCTCAATACTATTGTAGTGTGGATATAAAAAGTTTGCTACGAAAACTCCAGCTTGACTAATTTCGGTCCTTAAAGAAAAAAATAAATAAATAATTTGATTCTTGTATAAGTTAAGAATATATTTAATAAGTTTCTACGTAACTAGACAATTATTACGAGTCAATGATTTTTGTTACAAGTATTTATTGATGGTTTGTAAAAATGATTTTTTTTTTTTTTTTTTATTTTTTTATGATGAGTATGTCTATGTTATTAATTTTTTATATAAAAAAAATTAATAGAAGTCTGTATTAAATATAATCATAATATACAAAGTATGACGGTTTGTGTGGGTGTACTAAACATGTGTTTTTTTTTTGTTTTAATGCGTATTTTCAGAGACCACAAATCAATTTTGGCAAATCTTTTAAAAAGAAGATTAATTTTATTTTAAATGTATTGCACGTGAAAATATTTGAGAACTTATAGGTGGATATCACATAAAAAGAAATGTCTTTAATCTTAAAAAAATAAAAAGTTAAAATAGTCATTAAAACCAAATAATTCACTTTTTACAATTTCTGTTTAAAAAACAATCGTTAATTTACACAAGAATTTACTTTTAATTATTACATATATTTTACTGTTTATATTTGTCGCAAACTTCAAAATAAGTTTTTATTTGTGAAAAGATTTTATCGTTGGAGGTTTAAAAACAAGAAATAATCACTCGGGGCTTAGTACGGAGAATAGGGCGAATGAGGCAGCATATCGTTGCCTAATTTATGAATTTTTGCCATGGAAACTACACATTGTTCACTGCTGCATTATGGTGGTGCAAAAAGAACTTTTTTTCCAAATGCGGTCGTTTTTTTTTAAATCCATTGAAGGTGATCAATGTTGATTATACCGCGTGCATCCAAAAAAAAAAAAAAAAAACGGCGCCCAATCATCCCGAGAAACCGTCTGTTTTGACTGCTACTTGGTCTCTGGTGTATTATCTTGGATCCACGTTTCGTCCGTTGCTGCGAAACGGCTAAAAAATCAACGCCAAAGACAGCTGCGAAGTTGTGATACGATTGTGAGCAAACGAGGCAAAAAAAACAATGAAAAAATTTAGACACAGTAGTCTGCAACCAATGGCTGTGAAACATAAACTAAATGATGCAGCTTTGTTAAAAGTTTGACAGGAGTTAACTGGCAGATGCCTGTTGACAGAAGCCTTTAGTGTTAAGAGGGGATAAATTCAAAAAGTCACGGACTAATTGACCCGTCCTCGTATGTACTTATTATCACAGATTTTATTGGATTTATTACCAGATATTATTGGATTCAATCCATTTAAACAAAATGTATGAGACCTATTAAGTAAAATAAGTTATACCTTAATTTTTTGTTTAATAAAAAAAGCCATTTGCCATCACTGATAACAAAAAATGTATTCACTGTCTAGCATACAGAAGAGGAAATAACATAGTATGTGCGTGGCCAACAGCACAATACGATCTGATGGAGAGACATGCAGAATTTTGTAGACCACACACTCGTGCCGAGAAATGAACAAAAAAAAAACATAACAAGACTACTTTATACTGTCATCTCCGGATATAAATCAGACATGTAAATGTTTTTTATTGACATCTGTAAATATAGCATTTTTATTATTTAATTTGCATTTTTTAAAACGTTTTGTTTGTATAAATTATAGTCAATAAGAACAATACGATTTATTTACCAAGAAGTCTATAAAATAAAACAAAATGTTTATAGAAAACGTAAACAAGTGAGTGAGGGAGAAATTATATAGAAATAAACAATAAAAAACGAAAATAAAAACTGTACTGGCAAAATAAAATAAAGTAATTTGTTTTTATTTTTGTTTTTTTCTTTTCCCACTTACAACTACAGTGGCCGACAAAAGTCTACATACGACCCTCATTTCTTCCACCTGACGAGACCAAAAGCATTATGAAGAAAAGTAATGATGCAGGTTTGTTTGAAATCTGGTTTTATTAATAGAAAACGAAAAAAACAACTTACTACAATATACACTTTAAAAAATATTTACAAAAAACGAAAAAATAGCATTGACAAAAGTCTACATACGTCTTGTAAGCTAACATAAAAAACTTCATTGAAACATTATATAATATTTTTATTATTAAATTTAGTATTTGGTTGGGCCACCATTGGCATCTTTAACAGCCTGTAAGCGTCTGGTCATTGAATTAACTAAATGTTCCAATTCAATCGGCGTAATTTCTAGCCATTTTTCTTTCAGCATCTTTGTCAACATTGGAGCGCTAGTAATATGATGCTTTCTGATTTTACGTTCCAAAATCTCTCACACGTGTTCAATGACATTTAAGTCCGGGCTTTGAGGTGGTGTATGCAATTGTCGGGGGGCATAGTAAAGCAGTCATTCTTTTACAACTTGAGCGTTGTGTTTCGGGTCGTTATCTTGTTGGAAAATCCAACTCTTACCAAGATCTAATTTATTGACCGATGCTCCCAGATTTTGTTCTAAAATAGACTTATATTGAAACCGATCCATATTACCTTCGACAAATACAAGATTTCCTACACCAGATGCAGCGACAGCACCCCAAACCATCACGTTGCCACCCCCATGCTTAACAGTAGGTACTAAGTGCTTCGGATTCATCGCATTCACTCTTGGATTTTATTCCACTTCTTTCATTTTAAAGCTGACATCTCTGCGACTAAGCTTTTTAGGGCGACCACTACGCGGTTTATTTTCAATAGAACCAGTGTTTTTAAAATTATTAAATACAGTTTGAACTGTTGCTTTACTTAAACTCAACAGTTTTGATATTTCCCGGAACGATTTTTTCTCGTTTCTATATTTTACGACTAAGTTTCTCACATCAGCTGAAATTTCTTTTCGCGAGGCCATTGTTACAATTGAATTATGCTGGTAACTGTCCAGAATGCCACCGAATGCAATTGATTTGAAATGTAAAACATGCAGAAAAGTAAATTTAAAAAAATAACGGTACTCAGCCGTCACCATCCAGCAGCAAGCAAAACACAAAGCATGACATGTTGGCCGTATGTAGACTTTTGTCAATGCTATTTTTTCGTTTTTTGTAAATAATTTTTAAAGTGTATATTGAGTATGTTATTTTTTTCGCTTTTTATTAATAAAACCAGATTTCAAACAAACCTGCATCATTACTTTTTTTCATAATGCTTTTGGTCTCGTTAGGTGGAAGAAATGAGGGTCGTATGTAGACTTTTGTCGGCCACTGTACATTTCGAGTTGACAAAAAATCAACCAATTGTAGCCGGGACTGTAAGAAAAGATAAACTCACTGTTTATTGTTGTTGTTTTTGTTTAAGCTTTGATATTGTTACAAGTAAAACTGTGGCTTATAGTTCTTTTTCGCTTAACAGTTTTATATGTGTAATATCTTTAGTTTTTCTAAAATCTTTGGATGAAGTTTCCTGACGATCTGGCCTAAGCAACCAGTGAAATGCGCATAGGAATAGCTTATCCCTTCAACAATAAATTTCAGTTTATCAATAGTATGAAATGGGAATGTAGCACATTTAAACGAAACCTTGTTAATTTGTTTTTGTTTTAAATATAGTTTCTCACTTACTTGTTTACGTTTTCTAAAAACAGGCAGTAAAACCCAAAATCCAGGGTTTGAAAAACTGCAGTCAAAACCCAAAACTGTAAAACAAACAATGAAAATTTGTGTACAACTATGCGCTTTTTGAGTTGGTTTGACAGCAACTGTTTACATTTAATGAATCAGAAGTAAAAGCATCAGTTTATTTTGGCAATTGACATATAAAGAAGTGGAAGAAATGGCAGTTTTTCTATTTTGACTGTAGTTTTTTAAACGCTGCCAAAAACTATTTGCTATAATAACTTTCTATGAAAATATCGGATCAGCAATTCCAATTTTTTTTTTTTTTTTTTTTTTCAAGATATTATAAACACATGAAACTCTAAATTAAAAACATAAAAAGATTACATTTATTATATTGCAACACTACTTTGTCATCTTTTTTTAAACATTTTTGGTAAAATATTGTTCGCCAGAATAAATTAGTTGGCGTTGCGATAAAGCTTAATGAAAACTAAATTAAAATAGAAACTGGGAATTATCTCCTTTCGTAGGTTACTTAATATTATATTCAACATTTTTTTTTATTTTTCGAATTTATTCTATGAGTTACATTTCAGTTATGTATTTTATAAAGCTTTTTTTAAGGAATAGAACTATTACAAAAAAGCTTTATAAAATACATAACTGAAATGTAACTCATAGAATAAATTCGAAAAATAAAAAAAAAAAAAAATGTTGAATCTAAATTAAAATAAATTTAAAATTCGTCACTGATATTTATTAAATCAAATAAAAGTAGAGGAAGTGGTTTGAGTTCATGAAAAAAAGGTAAAATCAATCCATATTAAGCTGCTAAGTGACGTGTTTATCCTTCGCCTTACCAAAGACTTTTATGTACATCATATATATATGCGATGAAAAAGTGTTTGTAATAAAAACAATTTTTCTGGATTTTCCGTTTTTTTTTAAAGAACTTAACAATTTGTGCTGTGAGTAATGTTTACTTACCTTTCAACTAAAGCAAATTTAAGTAAGTTATTAAAGACATAAAACTTAGTTGGTCACAATTCTGAAATTTGCTTAACAAAATTTTTAAAAATTTGAAAATGGAGTTTTGAAACTGCCGTTAAAAAAATTGTTTTTTTTTTTTTGGTCATACCTGCTAATAGGGTAACGGTATCCTACGAAGACAAACACTTATTTAGAAGTAAACAAATGTATATTTTAAGTAAAATAAGCTCTTAATCAAATATTTCTCAAAATATGTTAATTTGTTTCCAAATTTCTTGTTCAAGTGGCCTGAGACACGTCAAAGGCCTGAAGGAATTTTAATGGGTTTAAAGTTTAACTTTTTTTTATATCTAATAAAAGCCATAATTTTGTACACATTTCGATTATTTTACATTAAATTGCAAAAGTAAACAATTAATTATTCCCATTGATAATGCACCTTTAAACTTAAAGGCGGATGAGTCACCCCTTTTTAATATGTGATCACCAGGGCAACCATAAATATGCAATTGCATGTTTTTCCTTGTGCCAACAATAAAGGCAGAAACAGTATATTTATCTGTTTTAGAGCTTTTTATGAATTTTGGCATCGATTTGTTAGTGCATATTTTACCGTTTGCAGCATTTTTTGCATAATTTAATTAAAATAGCCTTTTTGCAGCATTTTTTAGTTTATAGCGCATATCTCGCCTTTTTGAGGCATATTTTGATACGTGTTCAAGTTCTTTAGATAGCTACAAGAGCTTTCGCACAAAAAATTTAAATAAAAAATTTTTTTTGCGAAGTTGTGGCTTTTCTGTTTTAAATATCTATTAAACGAGTTGCCTCAATTTCGCCATCTACATTAAATTTTTACTCCAAAATTGTACGACAATGCAGGTTGTCATTAAAGATTAATGTTATTTTAAACTTTAAAATTTAGAGAGCGACATCATTAAATCAACTTAAGACTATTGTAGAAATTACAAACGGAAAAGTTGAACTCGGGAATATCTATGGTTCCCGCTGAAGCGTATTTAAAAAAAAAATATGTTTTTGTACGGGAGGTACCACGCCTACTTCTCCAATCCCGCCAACATTTTGTGGGATGGTGTGTACTAATCACCTTAATGTTTGTACCAGAGAACTGCAAAAATTACTATTTTTCTTGATTTACTCATACGCTTAAATTTACATTTACTCTATGCCTGCAAAACAAAGTTCAACGTTGGTAATTATGACATCGTTTCGTACACATTTGATTTGTGCATGTGTGTTTTTTATTGTTTGCATTAATTGAGGCGCACGCAATAACACAATTGCAGTCATTGCCCAATCGATGAGATAACGACGAATATAAATTGGTATGAGTACGAGTCGCTTTGTTGGTATGATTGTTGTAGGCATGAGTTCAAATAAGTCTAATTTGTTTTTAGTTTTTTAAAAGCGTAACTAGCAACATTAACAACAATACATTGTACATTGTACATACAGAACTACTGTACTTTTTAACAAATGATAAAAAATAAAAGAAGTCTTCTGTTTCAATGGAAACTGTTTGTACCTATGTGCGTTTAGTTTCATTTCAATTTTTTTTTTTTTTTTCATAGCATCGGCTGAATATGTGTTTTTTACCAAAGCAATAATTGACGAACGAAGCTAAACTTGGTATGATTGGCAAAGCCAATACGCTGTGCATGACTTGAATGAATTTTAAAACAACACCAATGTGTGTGGCTGAGAAAGTTTGATTGCATGAACACAAATGAGTGTATTTGATGTTGTTTATTGAATACGAATTTTTTGTAATCGCACAAAGCCGTTCTCTGGTTTGTACCTAATATGAAATCTTAGGCTCTTACCGTTCTCCAGATATACAGAAAAAAGTAATAAAAAATACAACAACAACAATGGATTTTTGGAAAAAATTAGAGGTAGTCGTGGTTTTTTGGTCAATCTCAGCCATTTGTTGACCGATCTTGCTGAATTTCAATAGCAAGAAATGGTGGATTATATGTGATATAAATGTAAAACAACCTAGCCGCTATCATGTCTGGAGTCTCCGGAAAATATGAAAAATAGAGCCACATGTTCTTTTACATTTCGGTTTTTTATTTTAAACGTCAACTAAAACGGGGTAAATTCTACTTGACGTCGACTTTAACGCGCCGTAAAAATAAAAAGTACCAAGGGACCGTCAATACTAAACGATTGTTGTCAATAACGACTAAAAGAATACAATTATTACTTGTGACTTGGGTCGACTTCGACTTTCATAATAGGGGTGAACATCCGAATTTGTGGTGAAAGGTTTGAAAATGGTACCCTATAAAGTGAAAACGGTTTACGAATTGTTGACTGTCGAACTAGGTTAACTAACGGCATACTCTGTTAAACTTGATGCAAAAAGAGGAATAAAGGAAATAATGAGCGACGAAGGCCCTTCTATTTAAGTGGTTATATTTAAACCGGCAATTCCCATAACTTCAATAATGAAAACAGAACTGATTTTTCTTTCAAATTATATCAGTAAAAAATCAAAATAAAAAAATATTGCTAATTCCGATTTTATAGAGGTGTCTTCTACATGTGACACTGAGCATAATTTACTACACATTTTTAACATTCGGCCAAGAAAGTGCTTCATTCTTGTATCCACCTCTCCATCGGTTACCTCCCCATCCACAAGAAGGTACAGTATGATGTCGCCAGGGTCATCCAGCCTTTAGATTTTCATTATCGCTATCGCGTATCTTCGTCACCTACAGACGACAGTGGGAATGGCCGGGATAAATAACAAAAAATGAATAAAGAGCCATGCATCCACCCAAAGTGGCTTTTTGGCGCGGCATTTGCGAGCAACAATTTAAATTTTTGTAAAACGAGCGCAATTATGCTTCAACTTGGGAGGTGGCCGTTTTTTTTTTTTCAATTAATGTCATAAATTTTACACTTTCAAATAAACCATGGTGAAATAAACAGGTGGCAGCACTACGGCAGATGACGATTTTTTGCTCTTGCATTGTTTGTCTAGGTTTATGTCAAAGTTTTGTTTATGTTTACAAAAAGTTCACGTTTTGTGCTGTGATTTTTGTTTTTTATTAAAGTTTTTGATAATTTTGATAAGATATTGACCATAATTAAATAAAAATTGGCTAAAAATTTATTTATTTCGTTCAGCGGCATGCTTTGATTTTTGTTTAATGTATTTTTTGACGTAAACGGTTATGTAATTTCCATTTTTGTTGTAATGTTGTATTTGTTGCCCTAACGATGCCACCTGCTTATTCCACCATGAAATAAACTATTTTTAAAACAGAGCCTATTTTCATTTATAACAAATGGCAGCCAATTCAAATTATCACGTCATTTTTGCAGTTTTTTTTTTTTTAATTAAAGTCGTTAATTGACGTACACTTTTTCTTTTAAATATCCCCAAATGATTGTGGCGCCCAATTAACATCTCTACGACGTGAGATAGCACGGCCTTTAAATTTTTCGCGCAAAAGAGCCATTGTTTCGTTAGCTGTATGGCAAGTGGCACCATCCTTTTGAAACCACATATCTTCCAGGTACATATCCTCAATTTCTGGACACAAGAAGTCCGTTATCGTCTCGCGATAGCAAGCACTATTCACGCTAACTGCTTGGCCGACCTTATTTTCGAAGAAGTACGACCCGAAGAAGACGTCAATCAATTTTCGAAGAAGTACGGCTCGAAGAAGACGCCAGTCAGTAAACCGCACCAAACAGTCACTCTTTGTGGATGCATCGGCTTTTCAGCAATCACTCGTGGATTCTCGTTTGCCCAAATGCGGCAATTCAGCATGATAACGATTCCATTATGCTGGCTAAAAAATCATTTAGTAAAAGGTTTTAAAAATCTTAACGCGCTGCTCAGTTGTGTACCTCTTCATGGCTGAATTTGTCAAACACTGAAACAAAGAAATGTCGAATTAAGTTGGGCAAAAAACTTGACGTTAAGGTGTGACTTACAATTAACATCGCGCATTATGTTTCGATCACCCTTTAAAACATATCTTTGAACTAGCAAATAAATAAGAAAAAAATCTTTTCTGAGCTTCGTTTATACACAGAAAATTTTTTTTCCTAAAAAAATGGTCTACTGAAAACATAAAAAAATTTAATTTAACAATTTTAAAATTGGAAGGTAAAAAAATTTTAGTTTCGCTCATTTCTCTAACAGATTTAAGAGCATACAATGAAGATGCTTCTTAATTCTTTTATTGCTACTCAAAGTAAGTACGTGCCCTTTATTCGATGTTTTTTCGAAAATTCTATTTTGCACGTACCAATTTGTGGCCCGAGCGAACAAATGACTTCATTTTAAAACCTTAATTAGTTTTCACTTGCTTATTCCTATTTTTTTTTTCAAGTTTTGTTCAATGTTTTATGCATGCAAGGTTATTTGTACTTTTTGTTTTATTTTTTTTTTTTTCGGCTAGCAAAATGGTACCAAGCAGTGTTGCCAGAAGTAGGTTTTTTTATTACCAAAAAGTAAAGTAGGGAAAATCGTACAGAGTCTTTAATATATTAAAATTATAATTTCTTTGTTTGATTATAATTTTATACTTAAGAAAATGCCAGAAATAGGTTTTTTCCTTGCTTAAATAAAAGAGTAGGGAAAATCGGACAGAGTTTCTTAATTCTAACAATGTTAGTTACTTTGTCACATAGGCATTATTTGTTTCAAAAATGCTAAAATTTTTCTCAAATCTTTGGAGTGTCATAAATTTTCTTAATTTAAGTTTATATTTCTAATCAATTTTTTCTACAAAATTGGTAGGGATTTTAGGGAACAATTTTTTGGCCTGTAGAAAAAAAAATGTTTTTTTTTTACTTACATGAAAAAAGTTTTCTGGTAACACTGGTGTCAAGTTAAATTATAATTAGTACCATGATTATGCAAAAAAAAATATTTCATTAGAGTTTCAAGTTTTGTTTTTTAAAAAAAAGCTTTTAACAATATTTTTGTTTCCAAAAAACTTTTTAAAATTTAAACATGACAAGAAAAATTGAACTTGCTAGACATTATTAATGTCAAAGAAGTCAATGTTGTCGATTAAGCGATTTTTGTATCTTGTTTAATTAGTAAAATTTTTTCGAGTTTTTTTAACTTTTGGACCAATAATGTGCTACAAAGCTGTTGTGATTGTATATAAAATGATATATTCATATAAAATTTTTCTAAATTTTAGCATATTTATACGACAAAATATATGTCTTTTCTATAATTTCTCTTTAAATTACGAATTCCAAAAATCTTCTATTATTTTTCCCTTATCTGTATTACATTAGAGTTGTCAAAAACCCTATTTTTTCTTTTAAAGATGTCTGTTTGCCTTTAAAAGTATTTTAAATGAAGTACATAGTTTTCCTAATTTCAATTCAGTTGGTGTCCAACAGCAAAAATTACGCTTGAATATTTTGCATTCAAACTCTTAAAGAAATACTTAAAAAAAAAAAAAAAAAAAAAAGGCAAGAATGTCGCACTTAATCTTCTACATCAGGGGTTCTTAAACATGTTTTTATAGCCAAAAAATATTTAAAATATATGTACATGCCATGTAATTATCTACCAGATTATTATTTAAAAAATTTCATTCCAGCGACATTTCTGTCTTGTATAATGATTTTAAGTTCTCATGCAGCTTAAAAAACACCCTATATAAAGTTATAAAGTTAAAACTCAGCAGAAATATTTTTTAGAAAACAAACAAGTTTGTTGTTAAGAATGACCAAGCCGGTCTTTATTCTATTTGCCTGTCTACAAATTTACTTCTAAATAATAATTCTAACAGCAACTGAATATATGAAATATGTCGTAAATTTTTATTCAGCCTTAATAATCGTTCAAGTATTTTAAATAAGAATAATGAGTATGTGGTTACTAGGGTATTCATTCGGTTAACCGATTAATTACTACCCGATTAACTGATCGGTTAATTTAAAATTGGCAATTTTCGATTAACGATTAAACCGGTTAATTTCAGTCGATTAACCGATTAACCGATGTTACAAATTTTTTTAGTTTTTTGAAGTGTTAAAACATATTTTTTAGTGTTTTTAATTGTTTGTTTCGTCTCATATAAAAAAGGTATATGTATTCGAGCAATACATTCTTAAAATAGAGTACAAAAACAGAAACTATGGGTTCGGAAATACATTTGTTTAGATTGTTCGGTGCTGAGCTTTGCCAGGATGAGTCAGATGATGACCTTACAATAGAAGAAACTCTCGATTGTAACACAAACTATCTTTAACAAAATTAGCCGAAATAATGGCATAATGGAAAATGTTATATGTTGAGAGAAATCCTGGAAAAGGACTGAGAAATTAGATAATCTGTATCATGATACAAAGAAACCAGGATAACGCATTCAGCTTTTAAAAATAAAATGTTTGTGCGCATCTACGTCACATCAGCGTACACAGAAAAAATTATTGCCGAATTATTTTCAAACAACCGCTTGTTTGAAAATTTTTTTTAATTTCTATAAATATTTTTACTGATTCAATCAATATTTTTGTTTGATTTTTATTTAACCAACAAAAATGTGGACAACTCTCCAAAAATAAAATAAACGCGTTATTGGTGTCAAGTTTTCATAATTTTGTATGAAATATTTAACGCTCTTTAATGTTGTCGTCTTTTTGCATTTTTTTAATTGATCGTAAGCAACACTTCTTTATGTGAAATATAAGAACAACAACAAAAAACACACACAGTCTATTTTTGGACGCTTTCAAAAAGTGCAACTATAAGAAAAACAATAGCAGACACGACATTATAAGAAACAAAATCCCGTATTCAATTTTTTAAAACTGTTTGGTTAAATACATCAAATACAAAAATAGAATGATGACGAAAAACATATCGAGTCGGTCTGCTGCCGTTTTTGGTTACATTTCTTCTTTAGCAAAGGAAAGGATACAGCAACAGAGAGTGATAAAGAAAAACATTGTGTTGTGTGTATAAAATAAGACTTCGTTCAAAAATTATTCCAACAAAAAAATGTGTTTCAAAGCCAGTCGGCGGCTCTGCTTTGCCGTCACCTTCTCATACAGTGCTTACTTGTGTGCGCGTCATTGCTTGTGCAAAAACTTTTTTTTTTTTGATTTTGAATTTCAGTAAACTTTTTGTTTGATTCAGTTAAATTATTTGTTTGAAAAAATTAGTGTTTTTTTTCAGTAAACAAAATGCAAATAAATTGTTTGAATATGCAAATTTGTTTGTAGGACCGATTTCAGACAAAAAATTGTTTGATTCTACAAATTTTTTGTTTGAATTGGAAAAATAATTTTTTCTGTGTATAAGTGCAGCTAAAATATAGAAACACAAGCAAACAAACATGTGTATACATAATATGCTTAAGTGACGTCATATTAAACAGTTGAATTTTGTAAAGATTAAACTAAACATTTAAACCAAATTATTTTTCCAAGAGATTATTTTATAAGATCTTAAACTATTGAAATAATTAATAAAAAAATCTCAGTTAATTTTTTAATAAATACATAAAAATATTATGTATTAATTATAAAACATGTTTTTCATATTTATGAATTACTTTTCTGCTTGCTCGTTTTAGTTCAAGAATTGTGTTGTTCGTTATATTATGGTTTTTTTACTAATAGACTCCAATAATAAATAATTTTTGCATTTTTATTAATAGAATTTACTTAATTTATAACAAAACTTTATTAATCGGTTAACCGATCAATAACAAAATTAACCGATTATTAACCGATTAAACCAAAACCTCGGTTAATTAATCGAGCGATTAACCGATTAAAGCGAAAGCCCGATTAAATGAATACCCTAGTGGTTTCTTTATTGAACTGTTCATGGTTTTTTATCAAAGTTTTTAATATTTTCAATTAGGCTAATGTTCATCAAATTTAATTTTCATTAAATTATTTTTTATGAAGAAAGGAATTTTACAGCATCAAATTAATAAAAATTTATTGATAATTTTTCATTCTTGACTGAACTGGGAATCGAACCCAGGTTTTCACGGTCAGGTTGCCTAGACACGTTTCGATTGTTACCACAAAATCTCTTCAGTGGTGTTTTGCCGTTTAACACTCACCGCCGTTGACGACGGATGGCAGTCAATAGTCAAACATCAGTCTTTAAAACAAATTTTATTCCACTTGGTAGTTCGAAATTTGTTGTGAATGACTATCTATTTTAATTGATTAACATATTCTTTCTTCTTCTGTTTTTAATACTTTTAATACTTTTTGTCAAGAATTCTTCTTAAGTCCAAAGTAAATTTTTCTGGTTACTTCTGTTTCTGTTGTTAGGCATTTGGCATTGAACGGAACGGACAAACCGACTAAGAATCACTTTCGGAGTCCCAATTTTTGGGCACATAAGTTAGCGTAGCAGGTACATATTTGTTATACCATAGAGGCGAAAATCCTTGAGTCTGGCCTAAGTCCCAACCATGTTATCTATGGCGTGATTCTGAAAACCAAAACTATACAATAAATTGTATTAAACTAATTGGGTTCTAATTAAATTTTAGAAATTGAGGGTCTTATTTTACATGAAATAAGCCCTCAAAAATAACACACAAAGAAAGACTGTAATGCCAAGAAAATTTGATTTT
The DNA here is from genome assembly GCA_963931875.1 of Pollenia griseotomentosa. Lineage (NCBI taxonomy): Eukaryota > Metazoa > Arthropoda > Insecta > Diptera > Polleniidae > Pollenia > Pollenia griseotomentosa. The sequence goes on from OZ007563.1 coordinate 91,475,132, forward strand.
GATTCAAATAGAATTTACATTTGGATTGTGTCCAACCAACAACATTTTGCATTTGTAGCAACAAGTCTGTTTCTTTTGTCGCAAAGTGTAAATTCAGGCAAAGTTAAAAGTTGCATAAAATGTCATACTTGTTGCCCCAACGGTTCAGTATGCTGTTGTCGCAACTGCAAAAGTTGTTGGCTCAACAGTTGAATATACTTTTGTGGTTAAATGCAGAAAATGTTGCCTAAACAGTTCAATATACTTTTACTGCAAATGCAAAAATTGTTAAGGTATATAGTATAAATGAAAACATTATTTTTAGTTTGAGAAAATTTATTTCAAATTCTTATTTTAATTATAGTTTATATTTATTATATGGTCAATCGTATCCTTTTGGGCGTCAGATATAGATGGTTTCGCTGCCTTGTTGATGCGTGGAGGAGTTATTACCGCATGAAGTAAATATAAGAAATAAAGGTGTCGCGAATCTGAAAAAAAAAATATTTTTCATGCAATAAATTAGAGAAAAGAATATATCGCATCAGCTTACCAAGACTTTCTGCCGATTTTTATTTATCAAAATACTGCAATTTAATTTTTATTTTAATTATTTTAAAACTAAAAAGTTCACTTTTTACTAGTTTTACACCGACAAACGACTCATCACTGATCGCAATGATAATGAAGTACCAATGCCCCGGTAGGCTAGCTGATAGTTAGCTCGTCTATCAGCGCCGGGGTTGCGGGTTCGATTCCCGCCAGACACTCTGGTTTCTTTCCTGCAGACAAGCGTAGAGCTTCGCGGGGATTAGCTTAGGAAATTCAAAATAAAAAAAATAAAAAAATCATGGCATTGCCAAATGCACATTTTGTGCGACAACAGTAATATTATTTGATTAAAAAATAAATATTTTATGGCAAAAAAATTTATATTTCCTGCAAATGCAAATCATTTACGTAAACAGCAAATTTCAATGTGCCGTTATATCAGAGGAAAACCTTTAACGGCAAAAGTTATTTTATTTGCAACAATTAATTTTGCTGTTAAAAAACTTCAAATACGTTCATGTTGTTTCGGTAAATAAAATATTGTTGAAAAATCTCTTGCGACAAAAGGTTTATTAATTTTCGCCAACAAGTTTTTGTTAACCCCAACAGCATAATGCTAAAATTATTTGCCCTTACAATATTTTTTTTTTTGTGTGTAGAGTATTATTTAATTTTTTGGGCGTTATTTGATTTCGTTGGGGGTTTATTTCATTTTCAAAATTGAAGATTTTTTTCATTTGAATTAAAACCCCAAAAATTGAGGACTTATTAAATTTTTTATTTTGGACACATTTTGATGAAATTGGTACGAGGACCAAGTCTATTGAAAATAGTGAGTATCGGTCTATAATTTCAAATAGCCCCCTTACAAAATTTTTCCGAGATTAAGTATTTGTGCTTATTTTGACCATTAAATTACGTTTGTATTTAATTTAAATTTTGCCCAAAAATATTTTGGCTCAAATCATCATACCAAAATTTTTCGGAATCGGTCCATATTGAACCACAGATCCCTAAAAAATACCACTATTGAAAATCGTTTTATAGTCATGGATTAGGTAGGGTGAGTAGGCTGGGCAAAGCTAACTTAACACTCTCGTGCCCTGCGTATACCCAGTTTCATGTTAAACAGCCAGGTCATTCCCAATACAAATCCCGTCAGATTCTCGAACCTACAGCCCGAGACATCTCCCAATTCGCTTTATAATCTTTTACCTAGCCATCTCAGCTTGCTCAGCCTAGGAGTGTGACACAGAATGAGCTGAACTGTATCCAACTCCTCTGGGTCCTCACACAATCTGCAAATATCCCACAAGTCAGATCCTATTCTCACCACTATAAAATTTGGCAACGACAGTTTTTATATCACGGCAGTTTTTTGCTAGTTGGTCCAGAATTGATTATAAGATCCATATAAACCCCCTCACTTAAAACACTTTAAAATAAAAAATCTTCTATAGATGTTGATATTTAGATAATATTCAGCACGGAAAACTCTTGTATGAATCTTATCACACTGACATAGTTTTGTTTTACCGGGTCCATGATTGCCTATGAGTATTCTCTCGAAAGATTTCTGTAAATACTGTGTTGTAGGGTACAGTGGGGCTTAACCCACTATATTTTTTTACTTGTTTTGTATTCTATTTTCATAATCCCCCGGAAATCCATTAGTCATCGTCCAGACTTGCAATTTTTATTGCAGAAATACTTGAGTTTAGGGGTGAAAGAGGTAAGAAGATTGGGGAATCTCCAAGTACTCAGTTCCATGTACTCTGCAATTCTATTTTGTTTTGTAAATCTCACACTTTTCGACTTGAAGTTGGCTGTAGGTGTATTTGTATTTATATGTTAAATATAAAAAGAACAAACTAAAAATACCAAAATTGAAACCCTAGAATTTTATAATCTGGACAATTATGCAATTTCAAAGCAGAAATCAAAAAGAAATACAGCAACAAATATTGAATGTCTGCACGATGACTTACGGATTTAAATTATCTGCGTACTCTTTTTTGAAAACCACTAACTTGAAATAATAGCGCAAGATACCGAAGACTAATGCCCCACCATTTGGAAACTACAGATTTGCCAGAAGCTCAAAAATCTAAGATTAAAATTATTTCTTAAATACGAAACAATTTATATCTTCTAATAACAACAACCATTTTTCAAACAAAGTTCTGCTAGTCAGGCCGACGATGGAGTATATGACGACAATAATGATGTTGGTGATATTGTCGTCTAACAGTCTGGGTATGAATGCAAAAAATAATTACGAGAATGTAAGAATGCTTTAGAATTTTTAATTAAAAGTCATGCTGAAGTGTTGTAAATGACACTTTTTTAAAGCTCAAGCTTTTTTTAATTGGGGTATAAGGCAAACTAACAGTAAAGAAATAAAAACAGGTTGGGTTTAATGCAAATATAATTGAGGAAATTCCTTTTGTTTAACTTTGTATCATAAAACAAATATTTAGGTATATGATAGAAATCGATTTTAAAAACGAAAAAATTAAAACCCGTTTTCAACCTCCTTTTTTCTTCCAGTATAGAAAAGAATTAAAATTAAAAAAAAAAATTTTAAACATTTATAAGTTTTTACTTTTTATATCCACACCACAATAGAGAAGAGGGTATTATGCAATTTTTGCTAATTTGTGTATCGATCGACGATGTCCTTCTTGCAGGCTCGCTAGCTATCCACGTAAACCTTGTGCGGAATTTTGGAGATAATTTGATGAAATGTGGTTTGTGCGTTTTAATTGTCATATTGAAAATGGTTACAATCGGTTCATAATTTTACATAGCCCCCATACAAACTTCATACTTTTTGCCATCTAAATCATCCTACCATTGCTCCCAAACGTATACCAGCCGCGAATATATTTTCTATGCCATAGCACTCTTATATATATAAAACTTAACGGCAATAACATTAACATTAGCTACTATGTCATAACTAGGCCAACCAAAAAAAGCAAATGCTTAATTTTTGGTTTACAAGATAGAATGTTTTTGAAAGAAAACAAATTCCTATCATAAGAAAACAAGAAAAATAAGCTCATATTTGTTAGGGTTTTTTTTGCGCAATATCGTTTTTTTTTACTTATTTTGCCATTTTAAGAAAAGTTTTAATTTTTTATAACCCAACAAACACGGAGGTTTGATTTTAAATAGAAAATGATTTGAAATCAAACGTTTTCTCAAACGACAAACGTTTGATAATGATTGGAAAATCACAGCATTCTCAACAAAAAGGGGAAATTATTTTCAAATTGAAAAATGCCTTTATTTTCAACTTGCTTTAAAACGTAATTCTCATGTTTTTCAAATGTGGATTATAATACAATGAGGAACATAAATAAAAATATTTTATTTTTTTTAACTTAAATTCGTTATTTATTTAAATAAACTGTGAGATAAACATTTGGCACCATAGCTAAAAGATGAAATAATGTTCTTTCCGCCCTCTAATTATTTGAAAGGCGAAATACTTGGCTCCCTTTTATTTTGAGGATTGTAGCACCGCAATCATGCAACAAACTTATAATTTCTTCACTTTCCCGTTTTATTTTTTTTTTAATTCGTTTTGTTAATTATTGTAACTACTCACAAATAATTTTTATTTTTCACAAGAAATAAATAAAATACATTTAATCACGAAGTAAAAATTTAACTAGTCGCCATTTTTAATGTTTACATTTATTTATCGCTTTAGTATTGCCAAGTTTAGTTTTGATTTGAATTTAACATTTGATACCAATTTGACATCAAATTGATAAAACATTTGATGTCAAATGTTTATTTTCAAATCATTATCAATTTGAATTTAAATGTTAAAATCAAACAATTGAAAAACGTTTGAGAATTGTGTTTGATGTCAAATGATAAAGTCATTTCATATCAAAGGTTTGACTTCGTATTTGTTGAGAAGAAAAAAAAACTTATTTACAAAATTTCTGATATTTTTATTTAGGCTTGATCATCAAATTTAATTTTCATTTAATTATTTTTTAAGAATTTAATCTGTGAAGATAGCAATGGTTGGGTGGGTTGAGAGCAGTAAGGGATAATGACATCAAACTCTCTTCCTATATGCTTCACGTTTCAATTACAGTTTAAGTTATGGTTTTGATTTTCTTTTATGTTAGATTTCTTTTAATATTTTTGTTTAAATTGTATCAATAGTGGAAATTGCTACCTATGTATATCTTCAAATTAATTGTAAATAAAACTGAAAATGAAAATTACAGCAAATTTCGTACCACCAGTACCACTGGTAAAGTATTGATGTTTGGCTGTTGGCTGGCAGGCCCCGCAGTTGTGCAGGGGTTAGAACGTCAAAGAATTCTGATAAAGGAATGTGGTGATTCTTGAAACGTTCAAATTCAACACGAGTTCGATCCCCAGCTCAGCCAAGAATAAAAATTATCAATAAATTTTAATAAATATCAAGTTGTAAAATTCCTTCCTTCAGTAAAAATAAATTTGAAGAACCCAAACCTAACTAAAAATATCAGAAATTAAAAATTAACAGTTCAACTAAAAATCACAATTGTTCTTATTTAATAAATCTTTGCAAATAATCGTTTATTTCTTTTGATGTGGAAACATTTTTTTATAAATACTTTAAATAAATCAACCCTTTTTGTGCTGTAACAACTGTGGTTAAAAAAAATCGTTCAACGTTACGGTAATATTAACAGCCGTACCTAAACAAGAGCGGAAGGCGGGCCACCCATGAATGCATTATCAAAAACTTGTCTCGAAACAATGTGGTGAAGCGTATGTGGTCGGGTTTGACCGGTTATAATTTCTTACTTTAACTTCGTTTATTTTTTTTTTTTTTTTTTGAAAAATTGTTCTTCTTTATTAATATACTGATGTATGTACATTAGGATGGAGCGTGGGTGTATGAAGGGAAAAAATTCACCCAATAAATTTTGAATACCTCCAAAATATAAACAAAAATAATTTTTATACCCTCCACCACAATTAGTTGTGAAGAGGGTATACTAAGTTTGTCATTCCGTGTGAAACTTTTTTATTATTCATCTCAGACCCCATAAAGTATATATATTCTGGCTGCTTGAGTAATTCTAAGTCGATTTAGCCATGTCCGTCTGTCTGTCCGTCTGTTGAAAACACGCTCACTTTCGAAAAACTCAAAAGAAATAAACAAACTAGGTGTCAAATTGCTTGTAGTTATCCTAAGCAGTTTGGGATTGAATTTCAGCAAAATCGGTTCAGTAGGACCAGAGCTATGAATCAAAATGTGGAACCACCACCTTCAAAAACTTGATAATTTTGTTACAAAAACTAACATAAATGATGCAAAAATGCACGGAATGACATAAGATTTTGTACAAGTCCGTTTTATTCGACTAGAAATTACACTGTAAAATTTCGCGAAGGTCGGTCCATAATTTACCCTAAGACCCATATAAACACTACTCCCGGAAAACAGTTTAGTACGCCTAAAACCGTAAAAAATAATGCAATCATAACAAATTTTGGCTCGTCACAATTTTATAGGACTATAAATGACACTGTGAAATTTCGTGAAGATCGGTACATAATTTACCCTAGGCCCCATATATGCCCTACTCCCGGAAAACAGTTTAGTCTCCTAAAACCATAATTAATAACAAATCGTCACAGTTTAAGATAATAATAATAAAAAGACATCATACAGATATTACTCCTTAAACATTCGAACTGTCGGTGGAGGGTATCAAAGATTCGGCACAGCCGAATATAGCACTCTAACTTGTTTTTTTTAATTTTTTTTTTTTTGACATATCTTTTAGCCCTCTACTTGAAGATGGAGTAATTTTGTAAATTTTATTTTAATTTGTTTACCTAATAAGAAATATTTTTTTATTAATAAGCCTAAAAAAATGTGTTTTCTTATTATCAACTAACTATACATATCGCAATTTTCAAAAATATTAAGCTTAAATTTATTTGGCCTTAGATTATCCCGTGTGGCTGCCATCGTGCCAAAAGTCTTATTTCGGGAAACATTTTTTTAGGCCTAGCTTAAATAACAGATCGATTTGGGCCAATAACGACAATATACACTGTTTGAAAAAAAACCTTTACGCCAAATGTTGTTACCCTAGCTCTTCTTGTGTGGTAGCTAATGTGAAAAAGTTTCATTGCATCGGGACAATTTTATGGGGGCTTGGACCATTTGCAATAACCAAATTTTTTCATTTATCGTATTTAAAAAGATTTAATAAAAAAAGGAAGTTAAAAGGAAGCTTAATTTCGACCAAATTATGGATATGGTAACATTAGAATTGTTAAAATTCAGCAATAGCATTATGATGCTAAGAATATGGTAACATTTAACCATATTTATACCCACACCACAATAGTGGAGAGGGTATTATGCATTTGTGCTGATGTGTGTAACACCTTAAAATATTGCTCCTAGACCCACCTTATGGTTGGGCTTGACCGACTATACTTGATTACTGGTTTTTGCTGTAGTTAAAGTGACAGTTTCTAAATGGAAGTCCGTAGCAGGGAACACAAAACGTCGATTTTTGATTCTATAAAAACAAAAACAAATTATTTACAGCAAGAAGTGATAACATTCATTTTTTCGATTATATCTTCATTAATTTTTTAAGCAAATGTTTGGCGGTCCCTAACCCAAAGTCTTTAGTACACCACTGTTCCAATAACTATTTTTATGAGGCTGCTATAAAGATCAATTAAATTTTATCTTAAAGTATGTTTCTTTATTTCTTGATTATTTTTTTTTTTTATTATTAAATAAAATTTTTTCAATTTCGTATTAAGACTTTACTTGACATCCCAAAGAAATTCCAGTTAAATTATTCATAATCCATTGAATTTTAATAATATTTCCACCAGAGCAGGAAGAAAATAATCATTTCAAATATTAACGGCAAGGTTGGGAACCGAAACGAATTTCTGTATCGTTAAATTAATCTTTTACAGAATTTAATTAGGTGCAGAATCTTTTGTAATGGTATGAATCAGTATTATAATTAAATGAACCAAACGAAAAAAGCTTACAAAATTAAAATATATTTTATTATTCATGTTTTTATTAAAGAGCTGCGCAAAATGTTTTAAAAGTTATGTATTCTATTTCACACTACTTAACTGTTGTTTAGTGTAGACTTATGGTGTTTTCTTTTCTACAAAAAATGTGACATTTTATTTTAAAAAAATGCAATTTGGTGTCTGTTTCCTAAAAATTTTTCTCCCGAAAAGGACGAGTTTTTTTGAATAAATAAAACCACCCTTTTCGGGAGCAAAATTTTTAAGAAACAGACACCAAATTGCATTTTTTTTAAATAAAATGTTACATTTTTTTGTAGAAAAGAAAACACCATTAAATAACAAAACATGACTCTCATTAAAATAACTGCCTGTTTTAGAAAATGAAAATAAAATTTCGTGTGAGAAATTATATTGAAAACAACCATAAAATACGAAAAGTAATTTTGTGCAGCTTTGTTAGTGCTTGTGTTTCCCAAACAAGTAGAATATCAAAAAAAAAAAAAAAACCGACAATAAAATAAGGAAATGGTATTTTGACGCCCTATGTTCTTCGTAAACAATTTATTTAAGTATTTTATGTTACATCGCTGTATCTATATTGTATTTAAATAAATAAAGGACATATATATATATATTGTGTTATAATTAAAACGCTTTATTCCCTTTCTCAAAACGCGCTAGAACGTTTTTATTCACTTTACTAAAATAGAGCCAATTTAGCACCAATTCCCGTAATTTCTACAAATATATATAGGTAAAGATAACTACTGTTAGGTACGAATATGACTAGATATCTGTTTGTAGAAATTACGGGCATAAGACAAAAAAGACGCTTTTGGGATAGTTAAAACGCACTAAATCTAGCGCGAAACGCGTTCAATTGGCATCACTGGTTATGCCAGTATTAACATACCGTCTTGACTAGCCATCGCCATGTTAAAGCAACAAACAATTTCTTGTGAACACAAGAATTTGGATAGTGAAGACAGCCTTTGTCGATGTTTTGTTCTTGTTAAAACAATTATTTACACAACGATGTCTAACTTCACTGCAGTATTGCCATATAAAAAAACGCCATCTTGATTGTTATTGTTGCTTTTTATGTGGGTTTTCTTGCCATACGTTTTCCTTATATCGAATAACATAAACAATTGTGCGTCGCTAATTCTGCTAACGTTTTGTTCTTGAGCAAACATAACAATGGAAGGTATGGGCGTCGTGTAAGGGAAACGTAATCGGAATTCCATTTTAACCGGTATTGCAGAGGTATCGGAATCAATAACGGTAACGGTTGCCAACTTTGGTTTATAAGAAACCTTACAAATCCACAAAAATCTTATCAACAAATTGATTTCCTTTATTTACCACAAAAAATTATCATTGCAACAAATTGAATTTGAAATCACTGTGGTACAGTTTTTACCATACCATTTCGATTATTTTTTATCTTTTTTTTTTATTTTACGAACTCAACGTTTGTAAAGCTTTAGAAACATTTTGACATTAAAGGGGTTAGAATGAACAAAAAAAAAAGATATAGATAGATTTTAATGGATATTTTGTCATCTTATTTGAGCTAAAAGTTTTATTTTTTTATTTTTTTTTTTTTTTTGCTTTTATTCTGTGACAAACTTTTGACAATAATGAGAAGTAATAAAGGGGTAATATTATCGTATTGTTATAGGATTATTATACATATTTTTAAGAATTGTGTTGAATTTTAGCGAAGATATTCAAAAAAAGCTACAATAAAAACGTAACGGTTTAATTGAAAGGGTAAAATGTATTTGATAGCCATAAAATTCTTTATTCTTTTTTATAATATATAAATTAAATTTACAATAAAATTCTGTAATATATTAATTAACCTCAACAGTTAGTGTTAAAATTCTAAACTCTTAAAAGCTTTATTATCCCTAGAGGGAAGCGAACTGACACCAAAGTAGTCCCGTGATAGGTCTTTGGTGGTAGAGACCGGTTCTAGTTCTAACACTTTATATGAAAAAGACCTATCACTTTTACATGGGGTTGTCATTGGAGGGGGTCAATTGACACCATTTTACCAGTCACAGGTCTATTATCCATGAACGTACTTAGTGGCAGTCCCTAAAATTAAGTATTATTTCAATACAATGTCGCATTATTTCAATAAAACAAGTCCTAGAATTAAATTCAAGAACTAAATTTAAGAAAGTACCAAAAAATGTGTCACAGCACCGTTGAAGACTGTACTGAAATTTATTACTTTTTCTACCTTTTTGTTCTTCATAAATCAGTTAAGGGATTGGTTCTTCTTTTACTGGTCATGAGTCCTTTCTTTTTGTACCTGTTCTATTTTTACAACTCCCAGGACCAGTCTGTTGGACCAATTGACACAAATTTCCCGCAGGGATACCTTAAAAAACTTATATACAAAAAACTATGTATTAGACTACCCTGATCACAAATACATCCACTGTTTTTGTTTTAACGAGCTTCTGCTTTAGTAAACTTTTGCAAAGTATGTATATCAATTAATCAAATTAAATTTTGATTTTACCCTTTAACACTTTTCACGTTTGGCATATTCAATTATTTATAAATATTTTAATTACTCTAAAGAGGAACATTTCAATTCCAGAACTTTATTAGAATATTACACGAAGAGAAAAAATATGGTTGTTATGTCCATTATCAAGCTGACAACTGTACAGGCATATCGGAAAATTTTAAATTAAATTATAAATTCAAACGAACGATATCGGTCGGCACTGAGATTTTCATGCACTAAAATGTCAAAAAAATAAAAAAATTTTGATAAAAAATCGTATTTTAACTTCACTAAAATCAAGAAGTTAGAGTGCTATATTCGGCTGTGCCGAATCTTTGATACCCTCCACCGACAGTTGGAATATTTCAGGAGTGGGATTTATATGATATCCATTTATTATTAATTTATCTTTATAAAAATAGACGTCAGCATTAAAATTGGTTGCGGCTTGGACCTATATTAAATTATAGACCGACAATCAGAAAGTTTTATAGTTTTTTTAGCAATTTTAACAAGCTTGAGTAAAATATCCTGCCTCATAACAGTTTAAGCCGAACTTAAATGATTTTCAGGAGTGGAATTTATATTGGAGCCATGGTAAGTTATGAGTTTATCATGCTTAAATTCTGCAGAGTGATTTCTGGTATTAAAAAACATAAATTTTAATAAATTTTAATACAGCGGTGAAATTAGTTTTAGCGTTTACAGTAAATTTCCGAAGGCTGCTAAAAAAGGGAACCAAGGTAAATTATGATCCGTATATCACAGAATTGCATAACATTTTTTTCTGGCCAAATGAAACTAAGTTGGAAGAAATTTTACCACAATAAATATATCTGCTACGATTTTAGGCGTATTTAATTAATTTACCAGAGTGGGCTTTATATGGGTCTTATAGTAAATTATGGACCGATCTTCACTTAATTTGACGGTGTAACTTCTAGTTCTATAAAACTGTATCAAATTTTATTGTGATAGCATTGCTTATTGCGGTTTAAGGCGTACTAAACGGTTTTCCGAAGGTAGGGTTTATATGGGGCCTAGGGTTAATTATGGGCCGATCTGCACGAAATTTAACAGTGTGGGTTTCAGTCGAATAAAACGAATTTTTGCAAAACCCTTTTATCATTCCGTGCATTATTTCACCATTTATGTTAGTTTTTATTACAAAAAGACGGACAGGCAGACAGATATGGCTAATCGACTTAAGCTACGGTCACACTTATTAAATATTTAATCAAATAAGCGTAACCCCTACTTTTGTTAATAGTTAGTGAGATTTAAAATGGTCTTAATATTACAAAATAAACTAGTTATACTACTAGACATAGCAAAACACAGTTTTTTGTAAGATGTGGTATTTTAATCGAAATAAATATTGATATTAAGCGAAATGATTTTTTAGTTTGGTTGTTGGTCCCGTTTTTTTCGTCAAATATTTGATAAGTCTGACCGTAGCTTTAGAATTACTCAAGGAGCCAGAATATATATACTTTATGGGGTTTTAGATGTATATTAAAAAAGTTTCACACGGAATGACATACTAAGTATACCGCTAGTAGTGGTGGAGGGTATACAAAATACAAATATTTAGTCTATTGTTAATCAAATATCTTTTAAGAACTTAAATAACTAATTTAAATTGTCTGTCAACCGAAGTTATGTGACCATACTTGAAGGATGCGTATGCATTTGGCGAATATTCATTTTCAGATCCCACTTTAATTACAGACCACATCAAAAATATTTAAAATTGTTTTCCTTTTTGAAATCATTAATTTTTTTTGCAAAATGTTTTGGATTTTATTTTATTTGTCGGGCTTTTCTTCGTTAAACATTGTAAATTTTACTTTCCGAATTATCAATTCACTTCACTTGAATATAAGGTGAACTAAATTCCTCTAATTTAGTTATTGTTTCTCCAATATATCCGTAGTTGGAAAATACAAATGCTAATTGACTTTTTATGTTATTGAAATTTAATATTTCTGTTACTTTTTTTAATTGTAAAATCATCGGTATAAACAACATTCTGAAATTGCTTAAATCCAGGCTCCCCTCCCCATCTTTATAATACTAGCTTCAGTGGAAGAGAAAACAGGGGGAACATTTTATTTAACATTGAAATACGATCGAATTGGCTTCTAGTTTCCTCTGCAACGCGGTGTAAACCATGTGCCATTTGAGACTATCGACAAAAAACATGCATTTGCATGAAAATCACAGCCCTACTAATATTATTTGCGGTTACATATTGATATAATGCACAGCCTAGTACCTTTGGTTGTGTTCAACATTTTGACAAACATTGGACTAGAATTTGAAAAGTGTGGAATTTGAAAAGTTTTTCTTGGAGCAAAGATTTTCTGGATCTTATATGCATATCGTTGCCTGATGTTTTAATAGATAATAAACCAATGGTAATTACGTCACTCTACAGATCACAAAAATGCTCTCTCGAATCGTTTACTGGAATGTTAGATATTTTACTTTTGAATGTTCAAAGCTCTCCATGTTTTTTTATTGGCGATTTTAACATAAATTTGATTTGTTTTGATAACATTAGGCGTTGCTTGATGGACACATTCACCGAGTTTAATTTCGTTTCATGTCATAATCTCGTAACAAGGCCGCAAAGTGAATCTTGTATTGACTGTGTTTTTAGTAATTTTTTAAATTCCATATCAGTAAACTCAGTCCAGAGTTCATTATCTGATCACAACTTTATATTTTGCCGTATTGAAATGAGCTTTTGTCACCGTGAGATTATTGTTGAAAATAAAAATTGGATAGACTTTACAAAATATGGGTCATATATAGATGAAAACTTGACTCAAGCAAATTTTAACGGATCTGAACAACAATGTGAAAATCTTATTAATACCCTGTCGTTAGCGGCTTTACAAAGCACTGAAATAAAAACTAAGCAAATCAATTTAAGACAGAAAATAAACCCTTGGGTGTCTGAAGAATTAAGCTCGCTTATATCGTACAAAAATAAATTGTTAAAAGCAAGGAGGAAAAATAAGCAAAACAAATTTATTGCAAATAGCCTCAAACGAATAAGTAAAATTATCAAATATTGCAACAAACAATTAATGAATAATTATTACTCTTATAATATAGAATTGTGTAAGGGTGATCCTAAGAAAACCTGGAAATTTTTAAATAAACAAATTGGAAAAAAAATAGATTCTTCTATGGAGTTATTGACCGATGATGATACCATGGTTACCTTAGATAACGAAAAAGCTTCTATTTTCAATACTTTTTTTTATGATTCCGTTCGAGATATGCGCGTACGTATACCTCAATATGATAATGATGACATCAATATGTTTCGCACAATGTCTCCTGTAAGTTCAAGATTTGTTCTAGAAGCCACAGAAAAAGGAAAAATTGATAACTTCTTGGATTGCTTAGAAATAAATAAAAGTCCCGGTTGTGACAACATTACACCTAAAATGTTATTAGTACGAAAAGCAGCTGTGTCAGAAGAAATAACAAACATATTTAATAAAATGATAGAGGAAATGAGATATCCGAATGTACTAAAGGTGCACAAAATTATGCCAATACCTAAGGGTATTCGAAGTAATAAAGTGGAGAATTATCGTCCGATTTCAGTTCTTTCAATCGTTGATAAGATATTGGAAAAAGTTTTGTTTGAGCAATTATCAAGTTACCTTGAGATAAATAACATTTTGTTTGATCGACAATTCGGTTTTAAAAAAGGCACTGGAACTGAAGAAGCTGTTGTAAATGTGGTGGAGTATGTTTGTAGCGGACTTGATGCAGGTTTTAAAGGAGTTGCAGGTGTTTTTTTTGATCTATCGAAAGCGTTTGACTTGGTTGATCACGATATACTAGTAAAGAAACTAGATTTCATTGGTTTTTCACAAAATGCTGTTGAATTATTTAAAGATTATTTAAGGAATCGAAGACAATTTGTTCAAGTTGGTGAATCTAAAAGTGGCATGCTTGATGTGTTATGTGGTGTCCCACAGGGTAGCGTCCTGGGCCCACTGTTGTTCAAAATTTATATAAATGATGTGAAAAATATAAAGTTTTATGGAAAACTATTTATGTTCGCTGATGATATCTGTCTTTTGTACAATTATAAACATGAAAAAGTATTGCAAACACAGATCGAATATGACGCCTCTATTTTGTCCGAATTTCTGAGGATTAACAAACTGATTTTAAATTCAGGAAAAACTAAATTTATAAAGTTTAAGCCATATATTTCAAGGAACGATGAAGTTATGAGCGTACACATTGGTGATAGTTTGATAAATGAGTCAGAGAGTGTTAAATATTTAGGAATTAATCTATGTCACAATCTTATATGGGAAAACCACATTAATCAGCTGAAATCTAAAATATCATCTGGAATTGGTATTCTGTATAAATTTAGAAACAAATTGAATCCTGAAACGAAAATTTTACTCTACAATTCTTTAATTCACTCACACTTAACATATCTCCCAATGATCTATGCCTCTAAATCTAGCTCAGTAATAAAATCGCTTCAATCAGCACAGAATAAAGCTTTGAAGATCGTGTTTAATCTGCCGTTAAGATACAGTACAGTTAACTTGTTTAAAAATTTTGCAAAAACTATACTTCCAATACGAGGGTTATATAAACAACAAATTTTAATTTATGTTTTTAAATGTATTAAAGGATATGGATCTCACAATATACAGTTTCATCAAAATCTCATACACAGTCAGAGAATAACAAGACGTGCGACGGATCTGAATGTAGCGAGATGTCGCCTCGAGTTGACTAAACAACGAGTTACTTTTGCTGGTGCTAACGAGTATAACCAATTACCTGACAACCTTAAAAATATTTTTATACTGTCAACTTTTAAAGGAAGTATAAAACAGTACTTGCTTAATAACGTCGAAATACTTCTTACAAATTAACTTAAAAATGTAAAAATGTACATATTTTTTATTTTATATATATTTTTTTTTTCTTTTTTTATATTCATATGTAATATATTGTTAAATTTTTAATTTAAATTATACAGTGTAATATATTTATTGTTGCCTACTTTTTTTTAGCCTCTATAAAGCCATAATGGGCGCTGAGGCAAAATTTTAAATTTTGTTAAATGAAATTGAAATAAAGCATTAAAAAATAAAAAAAAAAAAAAAAAAAAAAAAAAAAAAAATCCTTAAGAAATACTAATTTTAAAATTATCAACAAAACATTTTTTTAAATTTTACCTGTAAAATCCCATTTGGGCCGAGGCTGTAAAATTTTTCTTAAATTACTTTATGAGACGTAAGAGATTCTGAAAGCGCTTTGGGTTTCCAAAATCTTAAAAATGTTATTTAGAAGAAAAAAAATAGGAAAAAGACAACTTTTTTATATTAAAAAAAAAAAATCATTCAATAACGGACAACAGTAAATGAAGTGACGGCTTTAAATCAAAAAAATGGTGAATATTTCAGTATTCTACTTTACCCACTTTATTTTTCATCTCAATCATTTATTTCTAACATGCCTACCCGCTATCTCCATTCTTTAAGGGGCTCCCATACAAAATGTTCAATGAAGACTAGAAATATATTGAAGAAAAAGTCCCATAAATGCCCAGGAGTGGCTCCTAGTGAGATAAAATGTATGACCGACCTCATTTAGTTTTTTGTCTTTAACTTTTTCTCGAGACATACTTTCCCCTTATCACCACTTCTTAGGGGGGGGCTCCCAAGCGTTTTATGAAATTTTTAAATTAATTAAAAATTTTCGACTTTTGTGAATAAAATCAAAAGTTGTAAACGGATTTTAATTTAATATATGGCCTGTTTTATTTTTGAGAAGCCTAGCTTAGTTGCATTTTTTCAATTTTTTATGAATTTTTAAAAAACAAAAATTTCGAAATTTTGATAATAAAATTGTTTTTTTTCCCCCAAAAAAATTATGTTTCTAAAACGACTGCTAATATTAAAAAAAAAAGTTTACTTTTCTTAAAGGAAGTTTTATTGCGGAATTTCGGTTTTTTTAGTAATTTCAATTAACTGAACCGTTTTTGAGTTACGCGAATATATGTTGTGCAACCTCCTCCATTTTCGAAATAACGGTATATCTCGAAAACAAGAGCTAACCCTTAAAAAAAAAACGGTGGGCACCACTGGATTCAGCGTACCCGAATTACGCTAAAACGCCATGTGCCCAGCTTGTCTAAAAAAAGTGTCAATTTCATGCACAGTGTAATTAAAAACTTTTATGCAAAATATCAAGAATATTAAAATTTAAATTTTTTTTGTGGAAAAACGTGGACAAACGTTTCATATTCACAATCGCGATGTCATTTAAAAGGTTATTCCACGTTTCAAAACTATTTACTTTGTATCATTTTGTAAGTAACTTTCCACGTTCTTTCACTAGTTGACTCTCTGTATGTCATATTGAAGGCGTTAAGGTTCATAATTTTGATTAAAGGTTTAAACAGTGCAAGAGAGTTATGTTAACAGTTATCTGCAAAAAAAAACAGTTTTTGCAAAAAGAGGCTTTTACAACGTTATTCACGGCTGTGCTTCAATTGTGTTATTTTAGAGAACTATATTGAAATTTTTAATTACAGCAATAATTTATTGGCAAACTATAAAAAGGGGTATTTTTATACCCATGTTCTACAATGTTTTTTCTCTGTCTGTCTATTTTATAAATTGCATGCTGGTGTTGCTAACAATTAAGGCATCATGTTCAGAGCCTTGCCACAACACTTTCGTTGTGTAAAATCCCAGTAAACCAAGCGATATTGTAACGATATCGAAACGATATCATATAGGTGATAGAAAGTATCACAAGTGATAATCGTTTTCGAATCGAAAACGATAGTTTTTACGGACTAAATTGTACCTTTCCTTATAATATCGTTTTTCCATTAAATTATGATATCGTTTTCGATAGCATAATTTCCAATAATAACGATAGTGAAATCGAATTTTTAAATTTCTTGAAAAACTATATTTTTATTATACTGATAATGATATCTAGCTAATGAAAAGGGGAAAATTTGTATCTTAAAAATAAAAACAGTTTTTATTTTTATATGTGAAATAAAGTTATTATTTATTTATTAAATGTCAATAAAAAATTAATAATAGTAAATTAAAGCTAGAGTGACAAAAATTATTAACAGTAAATATAGCTAGTTTAACAAAAATGTGATGTATTTTTGCAATATTAAGACCAGGTAATTTATACATTTGGGTAATTGATATTATAATTTTAATAATTGTAGAAACAATGGCTAACTTCATAAACGCAGTATTGCAATGTAACACTAAATGGAATAGCTTAAAAAACTCCACAACTTTCCTGTAGACAATGCTTTGAGTTCATAATTGCATGGTAACTGTATTCACTACACAACGGTTGCGAAATTTGCGCATTGTTTTTAAATGGTATGCCTTTTTAACGCATTTGTTTTTTGTGATGCTTTGCAATACTGCGTTTATGAAATCAGCCAATGTGAAACATTTTTTAAAATAATAAAAACATAATTTATTTTAATTTTGATTTATATTTCTCTTGCTTGCTAATTCTGTCGCTCGCATACAAAAAGAATTTTTTACTCTTTTCAGCAAAAATATCAATAATTTCATGTGGATATTTTTTTAGGAATGCATCTAAAATGTTTGTATACACATATGTTTGTTTTAAACCATTTGAATTATTTCTATAATCTAACCTTTAATGGCGGCAGTACAAGATAATTCTTGAACAGATTTTTTTTGCTTTGTTCCTGCCCAGCACAAATTTTTTGCCACGCTATCCTCCATAATGGTCCTCCAGCATTTAAAAACGTATTCCCTACTAGAAGTCGCTGTTATTCTTCTTAAATTATTTGTCTAGAAATAAAGAAGAAAGTAAGATAAGATAAGATAAGATTAAAAAAGCGTACATACCAATATACAATATTTTGATGGTTCTTTTGTTTCCGAATCGTATTTTAAAAATTCTTCTATAGTTTTAAAAGGCGTATCTGGCAAAATATTTAAATTTTTCGTTTCCAGTTCGGATAACAATTTTTTTACTCCATTTTTTGTAATGACAATTTCCTCTGTTAACCGTGATAATAAATTTTTGTTACTTTCAATTTTTTTATCCATGTTTGAAATTTTTTCTAAAATAACGTCTAATTTATCTGCAATTAAGAAGTTGAACTAAACATATTTATTCTTTATAATTAAGGCATAATATCTTACCTCTCTTATTTCGGTTTTCACTAAAGACTTCTTCACCGCTTTCCATAAAAATATTATAGTCTTTTGAATTTACGCGCTTCATTATCTTAATGGATAAAAGGGATAAAAACAAATTTACTGTTAAAAATAATACATAAGCATTTTGTGGCAGTAACAACATCTACTTTAGTGATTTCATTCGAAAGAAACAAGGAATTTGTCAAAAATATGTTGAAGTGGCTTGATTTAATCGGGAGTTCGAAAAGATCTTTTAAATTTAAAACTTCATTTGCAAAAATTAAATTTTTTGAACTTTCTATAACAAAACTTATAATTTTAAAAACTTTATTTTGATACAGAACATAATTATCTGGTTGTTTATCCGATAAATAATATTTATCCGTTTTTAATGACGATGAATGTGTATTATTATTTATTTTATTATCTTTATTTTTTTTTAAATTAAATTTACTTTTTTCAATCATGCGGTTATAAATTTGAGTGCTGACACATGATTTTCTACGAACTAATCTTTTTATCTCTTGCAAATAATTTTCAAACTCGAAAGCATTTACATTGTTTAGAGATCCATTTAATTCTGCATCATTAGCTAAATGGGTTAAGCAGTGAAAATTATACGTCACAAAGGAACTGCTGTAGTATTGTGGTATTTTTTCAACAAATGCATTTAGGAGTTTTTGTGCCAAAGGATACTTCTTGTCATTATTTCCCAACAATATTCTCATGGCTAAACTCAACAGTAAGAAATGTATGTATCTATTTTCATCTAATAACTTAGATAAAATTATAGGTCCTGGGTATAACAAAAACAATCGATACTCTGTTGCCTTCCATCGGTCTAGGTCTTTAATTGTTCTAGGCTTTCTATTAAATTCTCGTGGTATTTGGGATTTGATGTTCAATAAATCAGAGTTTAAAATATTGAGATTAGCCGGTGATAATGCATAACTTTCTTTTCTTGCTTTACACCAAGCTTTTAAAAGTGATCGCATTACACCAAGACATGTTACGTGCATATAATCCAATGGGAATTGTTTAACAATGTCTATTGGGAGTGTTTCTAGTATATTTGGATTTAAATTTGTGTGGTGCTCAGGAAATGTTTTATTACGATAATCAAAGTTTGTTCTTTTCGAGTAAGTTTCACTATCAAATATCATTTTATGATTGATAACTTTTCCTTTAATTTGACATTTGTGGCAACAATAAAATCCGGAATGTGATTTTATGCTTAGTACAAATGCTCGGGCAGGTGCATCACAAATGAAGCTCCCCACTCTTATTTTATAAATTTTGTTTTCAAACAGAAATCCTTCATAAAAAAGTATTTTCATTTCTTCAACAAAAGCTTTCAAATACTCCTCTGATTTTTTTGGCTTAGAATAACCTTCAAAGCATCCTACAACAAAAACCACTTTTTTTACACTGCCTAAAATTGGCCACAGTTGTAAACCCGAACTTTTGGAGATAGGAAGGCCATCTATATTAAAATTTATTTGAATCTCCTTTTCAAATATCTTATTTTGGGAGAGATAATCATTAAGAAAATGACCTATTCCATAATGAATATATACTCCTCCTTCAATATTTTCTTTTATGCAAGATCTGGGTGTTTCTTTGAGACTTCTGCCGTCTTTAGGCAAATTTGGTATCACATTCCTTAGTATTTTCAGAAGGTCATTTAACGCAACATTGGTAATATTATACTTAATGGACCATTTTGCTATTTGTTCGCGTATGGTAAAGCTTTCACTTTCAGTTTCACAAGAACTGCTGCTTTTTGAATCCAAATTAAAATGAATTGCATCCTTGTCAACCTCTTCATCCATTGGAGTATTACCATTTTCACAAAATTGTGCAACTTCGAGTGGGGAATTATTAAAAGATTCTGTGTAATATTTAAACAGTACATTGCTTTCTTTTCTGTCCTGTACTCGTGGCATTTTCTTAAATATACATTGAAAATATTGCAGAAAATCAGTGCTTAAAAAAGTTGTAATAATTTTCTTGATTTAAAATTTTTTAAATACCTATTCCTGGCCACTTTAACTGAATTTCGGAAGGACAAACATATGCACCTAATTTATTTTTAAAGACACACCTACTTACAGTTTTAAGCGATTTATCCTCTTGCAGTTTATAAGAAATATTCAAATATTTTAATAAAAAATTTTTTTTAATTTTATATGTTTTGTTTAAATAATTTTCTATGTTTGAAAAATTTTGATAATTTTTTCAAATGTATGTTTTTAAATTGGAAAAAATATTTTGAAAAGTGATGTCGTAACGATATTGTTTTGAACAATAGTACATAATATTATAAACGCCGTAAAATATAATATCGTTTTCGCTATCATATCGTCCTATGGTTTATTGGGATGTTTTAAATATTTATAAATAAATTTTTAACCAAAATGAATTTAATTAAAATGGAAATTTTTACAAACAATTTGTAAAATCGTTTTGTGTATTCGTTAAGTTGTATATTTTTTAAATTGATTACAACAAGAAAGCAAAGAAGGAAAACATCAAACAATCTAAACAAATGATTGTAGGAAAAATAAACATGAAATAATTAAGAGGAAAATACAATATGAAGTCGTCTAGACAACAATTATTTTAAATTTTTTAAAATGTTCACAAGAACTGTGTTGAAGAGCACTTAGAAATGAACATTAAGGAAGGTTAAATTTAGTTAAACGTTAAAAATTAAATCTTATCCTACTTATATGATAGAGAACAAAATATACGAGAAGAAGTTAATAGAAAGTACATTAGGAACTTAATAATACTTGATCTTTATTTCTATTTATATATATATATAAGTATTATTGCCTTAAATTGTTATATTTGATTGAATGTTTAAAAATAAAAAGATTTCTCAAACCGGAAATTTTTTTTTTTTTTTGTGGAAGCAATTATGTGACATTAAAATTAAATAAGCTTTTACTAATCAAAACGTTAACTTAATTTTTAAGATGACTTTAAATTTTATTAGGGATATTAATTTCAATAGAAATAAATTTTTACAAAGTATTCAGACGAATTTAAATCAATTGCCTGCAAAAAAAGACATACATTAATAGTCGTTTGCTTTAGTTTCGGTATCGATTGTAGTTACACATATTGTGTACATCTTCTTCTTGCATGTGCAGCTCATGTGTAATTAATTTCATGTGTAATCTGTGTGTAATTTTACTTTGTGTTCTATTTTTGCATTTATTTCTGACAGTTAAGTTTTTGAGTTTCCATCACAGTCAAACTGTTTTTCAAACCCTACCATTTGTTATTAATTTTCATTTTCCAAAACAAACGTATAAAAAAAATATTAAATGGGGTCTCCAAAAGAAATCAACTTGTTAAGGTTAATGTATTGCTAACACCATGTCCATGGGTAGACCGAGAAAACAATTATGTGAACATACATACCCTACAAACACGGTTAAACCTCAAATTTAAAATGATTTAAAATCAAACCTTTTCTCAAGCGATAAACGTTTGCTAATGATTTGAAAATCATAGCATTCCCAACAAAAAGGAGAAATTATTTTAAAATTAAGTAATGCATTTTTTTACAACTTGCTTTGAAACGTTATTCACAAATCAAAGTTATTTTTGGGAATACAAAATTTATTATTAATAAAATTTCTGTATGCATGCTAAATTACCAATTTTTCATATTTGATAAATACACTGAAATTTATTGTTGAGGGAAAGCTAGCTTCTATGCGCATTTCACTGGTTTCTTAGGCCAGATCGTCAGGAGACCTTATCAAAGATTTGAGAAAGCTAAAAATATTATACAAATAAAACACCAAAGCGAATAAGAATTATAAACACTTAAAGTATTACTTGTAACAATATCAAAGCTCAAATATTTTTCAAATGTGGATTTCATTACAATGTGGAACATAAATGAAAATATTTTTTTTTTTTTATCAAAAAGTAATTTCAATTTTTGGGAATACAAAATTTTAATTTCAAAAGATTTTGTTATTCGTGCTTAATTCCCAGTTTTTATTATTGATAAAAACACTTGAAATTTATTGTTGATGGGATAAGCTATTCCTATGCGCATTTCACTGGTTGCTTAGGCCAGATCATCAGGAAACTTCATCCATAAAGATTTTGGAAAAACTAATAATAATAAACAGGCAAGTGCACCGCCTAAAAAAACACTTAATTGACAACATCTTTTGTAAGTTGTTGTTTGTTTTTTATTTTGTTTTTCTTAACCTACTTACAACTACAGTTAATGTTGAGAGAATTTCAACTAATTGTAGTGGGGAATGTAAGATGAGATAAACCCACTGTTTATTGTTGATGTGTTTTGTTTAAACTTTGATATTGTTACAAGTAGAACTGTTGCTATAAGTCTTATACGCTTAACAGTTTTATTTGGTTTAATATCTTTAGTTTTTCCAAAATCTTTATGGATGAAGTTTCCTGATGATCTGGCCTAAGCAACCAGTGAAATGCGCATAGGAATAGCTTATCCCATCAACAATAAATTTCAAGTGTTTTTATCAATAATAAAAACTGGGAATTAAGCACGAATAACAAAATCTTTTGATATTTTTTTTTCATTTAAATTCATTATTTATTTAAATAAACTGTCAGCTAAATATTTGACGCCATAGCTAAAAGATAATATAGTGTTCTTTCCGTCCTCAAATTCTTGGGAAGACGAAGTATGTACTTCGCTCCTTTTTATTTTGAGGATTGTCATGGCGTACCAACGCGAACGTACAACAAACTTATATTTTCTTAATGTTTACATTTTACATTGCCAAGTTTATTTTTGATTTGAGGATAACATTTGATAACAATTTGATATCAAATTGAAAAAACATTGTATGTTAAATGTTTATATTCAAATCATTATCAATTTGAATTCAAATGTTGAAATCAAACCATTAAAAAAGGTTTTAAAATTGTGTTGGATGTCAACTGATAAAGTCTATTTATATCAAAGGTTTGACCTCGTGTTTGTTGGGAATATGAACTGCGAAAAAATTTTTTTAAATATTTTTAAAAATTTTCAACAGTCAAATTTAATTGTCATTTCGCGCTGGGACGTGCCGTTGTTAAATTGCATCCATTCTATTCTTACTTTACCAATCGGTTAGCTTTGCTTTTTTGTAAGCAAAACCATGTCATTGCAAAAAAGGAATACCAACAAGGTTATGTCAGGATAATTCATTCTATCGACGCTGATTTATTTTTGGTTTTGTGTATATGCGTGTGTGTAGTTTTTATTCAAATGTGTAATTTGGGACACAGTCATGTTCAATTTCCGAATTCTTTATTGTTAACACTGATATACAAAATATATAATAAAATATTGTTTTGTGCCTCATACGCAACTTTTCTAAAAAAAACTTTATAAAGTAGCTTTTTGTGCTGCATACTTATATTTATTGCTGTGTACTGATTAACTTGTTGTTGAGTTAAAAGTTTCTATATTTAAAAGTGAAAATTTTCTTTTAATTTTCCATACAAAAATCGAATTTTGAAGGGAAAAACGGGTGATCCCAAATATTAGCGATTAAAGTTTTTTTTTTTAATTTTCACATAAAAATCTAAGTTTGTATGTAAATACGGGTGATCACCAAATAAGCTTCTTTTTCAATTTAAACCTATATTTACGAAGATATAAGCGATTAAAGTTTTTTTTAATTTTCATATAAAAATCGAATTTTGGATGTATGTAAATACGGGTGATCACCAAATAAGCTTTTTTCCATTTAAACGTATATAAACGAAGATATAAGCGATTAAAGTTTTTTTTAATTTTCATTTAAAAATCGAATTTTGGATGTATGTAAATACGGGTGATCACCAAATAAGCTTTTTTTCCATTTAAACGTATATAAACGAAGATATAAGCGATGCAAGTTTTTGTTTATTTTTCTATATAAAAATCAAACTTAAAAAATGGGCGGTAGGTCAAAAGAATGATGAGCAGACAAAATGTAGGTCTAAAAAATACTTCCGTGTACAAGATAAATCACATGTTGACAAAAACAACACAAAAATGACGGCTTCTTTTAAATTTCCAAAATTTTAAGAAAAATGTAATGAAACGGAACAGATAAAACCATGGCAATGAGGAAAAAGTATTTTTTTTTAGTTTTGTAAGATTATTTTTAAACTTTAAAGGTGATTTTTGAAAATGTACTCCTATTCTAATATAATTATTACTTATTTGCGGTTATAGCTTCTTTAAGTTTTTTACTAAATATTCCTTATGTCACAGATCGGAAGTAAGTTTTTGTTAAGCACTTTTTACTTTTTGTCACAGATATAAAGTCATGCTTGTTCTCTTAGGGCCATTATTACAACCTAATGATAAAGTTGCTGATAGTTAACGTGAACAATAGCTATCTTGAACGATAAAGTGACCAATAAGTTTTTTCCATTATTACAACTGTCCGATAAAATAAAAAATGTAATGCAGTATATACCGACTACTTTTGGTTGTTTAAAATACGTAGTGGCAACGACTTAGTTTTGTTTTATTTATTAATTAAAAACAAAAGTAAATTTTTGTGCTTTATTTTTGGTTTTAATGGTAAATTGTTTTGTTTTTTGTGTTAAATTGTGTTTTTTGAAAAAGTTGAGTAATTTTAGACTATCATTGAAGTAACCATATCTTCAGCAGAAAATATGGCATCTTCAAGTTCTTAAAGTTCACTTGTAAAGTTACCATGAGGACAAACCTGATGTTAGCTTATCAGTCACTATTTAGGTTAATGTTAACTTGTAATAACCAAAAACTATTTATCTGTCAGATAGCATCCTAAAAATAACTATTTGTAAGTTGTAATAATGGCCCTTAATCAAAAAATTTGCTAACAAGAATTTTGTCCAATTGATTTTTTCTGTTGTTTTTTTTTTTTTTTTGATGTACTTAGAAGGGTGTTCATTCGGTTAACGTATTAATTACTACCCGATTAACTGATCGGTTAATTTAAAATTTTATTTTTTCGATTAACGATTAAACCGGTTAATTTCAGTCGATTACCCGATTAACCGATGCAACAAAGTTTTTAATTTTTAGTAGTTTTATAAAATATTTTTTGTGTTTTTTTTTATTTGTTTCGTCTCATATACAAAAGGTATGTGTTTAGAATATTTTTTCATACAATAGATTTCCTTCTAGCAATACATTCTGAAAATACAGTACAAAAACAGAAACTAAGGAATTCGGCCATAAACTTTTTTGCAGAATGTTTGGTGCTAAGTTTTGTCAGGTCAGTCAGATGATGGCGTAACAACAGCAGAAACTCTCGATAGAAACACAAACAGTTTTTTTTAAAAGAATTAACCGAAACAATTAGAAGTGTTAAAAATTTTAAAAAATTAAAACAAAACTCGAATGGCATAAAGCTTCGTTCACAATATGCAGCAACATTTTCACTGGTGTTCATAATAGAGCAGTCGCGGATTCAGGGAGGAGGGGGGAAATAATAATAAAAATATTTATTAATTTCGTTTATACAAGAATTCCTTGTAATAATATTTTTTTTAATGTACAAAATTTTTGGAAATCCCAGCAAGGTTTTTTCTTCTTTTTATTGAATCTCAAACGAAATTTTCAATAAGTATTTTTTTTTTTTGTTTGTTTTTATTTAATCTCTAACGAAATTTTTAATAAGTATCTAAATCTTAATGCTAATAGTTATTTATTAGATATTTCCAATGAAACATCTAGTTTACCGTATTCAAATACTTATTATTCTACATTCAATCATAGCAGGTACCATCTATACCCAAAGACTAAACGTTTGACTTGATAATGCGTGCGGTTGAATTATTAATTAATATTAAAGCCTAAGTATATGAAATATTTATGTATATATGCGTTATATGAATCAAAATTCTATACGATAATTTTTTGACGAAAGCACATATTTGTCGGGGAAAAGCCAGATTTCTCTTTCTTTAAAATATTTCAACATACAACAAAAAGTTGTGAGGGAAGAATTTATTGGCTTTGTTGTAAACTAATTTGAAGAGGCTTCAAAGGATATGGATGACGTTGATGTGTCAATTGATGCAAAGGCACTATCATCAATAGTTCTTAAAGCTTTGACAAATTTTGGTCTTGACCTAAAAAATTGTGTAGGAGCTGGAACAGATGGGTGTCCTCTGATGTCAGCAGAAAATTGAGCTGGTAAAAATTCTGGAAACCGCGAAAATGCGAAACAAACGCCTTGCTATTCCCATAAATCAAACAACTCAATTTCTTAAAGCAATAAAGTGCCATTAATAAAAAAAGTTGTATTATTTGTTAAAGAAACGACAATTGTTTATATGTAATCATCCCAAGCGAAACGCAGTTTTAGGAAAGTATTTGGGAACCAAACTCTCTACATTATGCGAGACAAGATGGGTGGACCGTCACGACTTAATTTTACACTTTGCAACAAGTGTTGTAAAAGCTTTGGAAAGGTAGAGATACTTCATCAAAAGCCTTATATTAAGGATCTCAGTACTTTTGAATTTATTTGCGGAATATTCATTTTAAATGTGATACTTATTAGCTGCGTTCGTTTACCCCAAACTTTGTACAAATTTGTACTGGATTTTACTGAATTTCGTTCGAGTACACATACATTTGTAAAATTTTCATATTACTCACCTACTGGATTTTACTGGGATTTTACTGGAAAAGTAAACGAACGCACATATTGTAACACAGCCGCTTAGTATCATTTTACAAAAGCACGATATAGATCTTCAAAAAGGATCAAGCCTTATCTAAACTTTAATCATGTGCCTTGAAGAGAAAATAAATAAAGCCGAAGAACAATTTAAAGCGATTTTTAAAAAAGTTATTTGAGTTCAAATCGAGCTTCCAATCGAAAAGAAAAGATTTGAACGAAGAAATCACATCCAAAATGTTGAAGATTACTACCGAGTTGTAGGTTACATTCCTCTTATTGAATTTATTTTGGAAGATCTCAAAACACCTTTCCCAATAGATATCCTAAATGCATTGAACATACCTAAACTTTTACCTCAAAGTGTATTATATTTGATAAAAGAAATAAACACCTACTAACATCTAAGCTTGAGCCTGAACTGTTGCATTGGCAACAAATATGGAAAATATCTGAAAATCTATCAGATAACGTTGTGTATGCTTTAATAATCTGTGATGAAGCTATCTACCCAAATCAAAGAAAAATATTTCAAATTTTCGTGTTAATGCTCGTCAGTAATGCTACGAGCGAGAGGTCATTTCCCACCCTTCGTCGAATAAAAACATGGTTCAGATCAACAATAACAGAAAATCTATCTAAAAATCTATCTAAATTTGCCTCACAAGGAAATCATAAAATGCTTATTTAAAAAGATTAATTTAATTTATATAATAATTGTAAATATTGTAATTGTTGAGTTTTTTTTAATATAATATACACATATTGTTTTTAATAAACTTTCAAAAACAAAGTTTTAACTTTTTTTATCGTACAAAATTTTATATGTTTCGAGAAATCCAGGAAAAGGACTGAGAAATTAGATATGCTGTATTATGGGTTGCTTTCGATTTCTCCAACATTTACGATAAGTGAAAGAATTTTTCCAAGTCAATTTTTATCAAAATCGCTTAAATCCTAACAGCCGTATTCATAAAAAAATCTTAATTCAGGTTTTTGATACATTTTAGTTAAAAAACATTTTAAGCCTAAAAAAGCTTTTTTAAAAATTTATATTCATAATCAGCATTTTAACTAATAAACGTTTTACCATATTTGTTGATTGCAAGGTGGCAACACTATCTCTTTTATTGGTCACTTGAAT
The DNA here is from genome assembly GCA_963931875.1 of Pollenia griseotomentosa. Classification (NCBI taxonomy): domain Eukaryota; kingdom Metazoa; phylum Arthropoda; class Insecta; order Diptera; family Polleniidae; genus Pollenia; species Pollenia griseotomentosa. The sequence continues at coordinate 91,503,284 of OZ007563.1, forward strand.
CATAATGATGCAAAACAGTGGTTATTAATTCATACTCGTACTCGTATCTACAATTTTTTTGTCGTGAGTGAGAAAAAAAATTGCTTTTTATAAATGAATAATAGTACGATAGTTTCTCTTTTATTAAACAAAATAAAAAGAGTTCAAAAATTTTAGTAAAAGTGCAATTTAGATGATGATTTAATTGCTGACAAGAAAAGTATTTAAATAACGAGTTTTATTTTATTTGTTTTGATCATTTACACATCACTACTTCATTCTGTACAATTAATAATTTTTTGAGCTTTAATTTGTGAAATTGAAAAATATATTAATAATATACATACAAACTTACATATTTTTGAATTTCATTTTATTATAAATGTATATATAAATATTGAATAAAAATTTCTCGCAAAAATGTTCAAAATGACCATAAACACACAGAAAAAAGCAAAAATGTCACTTTAAAATAGGCTTAAACAAGGGTCGAACCAATTTTAAAATTCGTTTATTTACACAAGGTTTAAAATAGGATTTTTAAGGTAATATTCGCTTATGAATACAATTTTAATCATTTTTGCTTAAAACAGGTTTGAAATGATGTTTAAAATGTTTATGAATACGGCTGTAAACATTTAAACCAAATTATTTTTCTAAAGATTATTTTATAAAATCCCCTTAAACTATTGATAATAAATAATCTGAGCGTTTATTTTTTAATAAATATTAAAATAAAAAATAAATTAAAAAATATATATTAAATTTTTTGAATTATTTTTTTGTTTGTTCGTTTTAGTATAAGAATTGTTATGTTTGGTATGTTGCTGTTGTTTTTCATTAACTTAGGCATTTTTATTTTTTGAAATTACTTAATTTATTGAAAAAACTTTATTAATCGGTTAACCGATCAAAAACAAAATAAACCGATTAAACCAAAACCTCGGTTAATTAATCGAGCGATAAAACTATTAATGCAAAAACCCGATTAAATGAATACCCTAGTACTTACTTTATTTTTGGGGAAAATTTTATTAACGAGTACAAATCATTTAGAAACTTACCTGTAATGAGAAAAGAAAAAAGAATTAATTAGTAAGTAAATAAATTTCAAGAAATTTAATTGAAGTTACATAATAATTCAATTACAGTAGACGCTCACAAATTAGAGCCTTCAGTAATTCGAACGTCCAGAAATTAGAATCAGTGTTTGCAATACATTAAACGCTCTAAAATTCGAATTTTTAGTTCTAATTTCAGAGCGTTTTTTTTTTTTTTTTGTTATTTGAACACAAGAAATCCGCAATTTATTTTTATTCTGTTTGAACATGTAAAACTAAAAAGGGGAATTACCAAATTTTAGATGTGTTTCCTTATTTGTTGTTTTTTTATCGCATTTATATATATTTGTGGCTAGTTATTTGTGAAATTCGAAACATGTGTACATATTTTGGAAGTCTCTATTAAAAAGTGAAAGTGTATCATTCGAAATGTCAAATAAACGTAAAAAAACACTTTATCATTGGAAACGAAGGTCAAAATATTAGAAAAGCTTGACAAAGGGTTTGAAGGGAATATTAATGTTACGTCATCTTCAATCAGCTATATCAAATCACATAAAACAGCAATGTTAAATGCTGTTTTCAACACATATCAGGAAGCAAGCAATAAATCTTTGCACAGCGCTGAATACGCAAACATGGTAAGTCGTCTGTATGAGTGGTTTAAAGAGAAAGCTAAAAAAAAATTTAGAGAGGAATATCCCTATAAAGATGAAAATGCATTCCGTGGAAGCAATGGATAGTTTTCCAAATATAAGAAACGACACGGTATTTTTAATTTTAAAAAATACATTTAATGTCAATCAAATAAAATTGAATTAAAAAAATTTAAGTAATTTTTATTTTTTATTCAAAATAAAAACGTCCAGAAATTAGAATAATTCAGAAATTAGAATTGCCTCAAAAACAAAGCGGTTCTAATTTGCGAGCGTCTACTGTACTATGAATAAAATTAAATAATAAGAAAATTATTTTGAGAAGTGTGACGTCATTCCATTTTATTTCTTAGATGCAAGATTTATTCTATAAATGCTACAAATACATACAATTAAAATTATATTCTAAAATTTTGTATTCCCAAAAATTACTTTTGATAATAAACTGGCAAGTGCACGGCCTAAAAAAAACTTACCTGACAACATGCTTTTGCAAGTTGTTTTTTGCATTTTGTTTTTTCTTAACCTACTTACAACTACAATTAATGTTGGAAGAATTCCAATCAATTGTAGTGGGGAATGTAAGAAGAGATAAACTCACTGCTTATTTATTGTTGATGTTTTTGTTTAAACTTTGATATTGTTACAAGTAGAACTGTTGCTTATGATTCTTATACGCTTAACAGTTTTATTTGGTTTAATATCTTTAGTTTTTCTAAAATCTTTATGGATGAAGTTTCCTGATGATCTGGCCTAAGCAACCAGTGAAATGCGCATAGGAATAGCTTATCCCATCAACAATAAATTTCAAGTGTTTTTATCAAGAATAAAAACTGGGAATTAAGCACGAATAACAAAATCTTTTAAATTCTAACTTTATTTACCGAATATAAGAAACGTAGAGTTCCACTCCGTTACACTGAAACAGAGACCAGAGTCTCTGACGGGAATCGAACTCGCAACACACGCACTTATGGACAAACTTACTACTAACTAGTCTACCGGGGCACCTGGGCATCATATTTAAAACCGGGACAGAAAATAACAGTTATTTTCAAATTTAAAAACAAAAAAAAACATGTAAATATAAATAAATGTCGGAAGACTGATTAATCCTTATGAACACTTCTATGATAAAATGTATTTGATTTCTAAAATTTTGATTGTTATTTTTCGATTTAAATTATGAAATGAAATTACTTTCATAATCAAATATAATATTTATTTTTGATTTTTATTTTTTTAAAACATAAATAACAGTTATGTAAACGAGGGAAGCGTTTACTCCTGTTTTAATCCGGGTTATTGCTTAAATTTGAATGAGCCCTTAGAATTGAAACGCAAAACTTTAATTGCAACTTTATTTCTTTAGACTGCATTAAATTTCCTAAAATTAATTAGTACAATTCAACAAAATTATAAATTCAAAGTTTTAAGTACAGCTTACATTTTAGTGCAATAGCCAAGAATATTCGTAAAACAAATTTAGTCTCGTTTCCTATCCAGTTGACTTTCAGAAATGACCTTCCAGAAATAGACGCAATATTCATTAGCTTTTGCACGTTTAAATAAAGCTCTTTTTTACATATCTTTCATCTTTTTTTAACATACGTTCTAAGGTATAAAACTGAGCTTGTAATATTACAACATTATACGAAAAATAAAGACAGGCATGTAAATGCAAAAAGTGTAGAGTTGAGCAGTGGCGGTAACACTCCCCCTCAGTATGACGAGATGCATCGTAGTCCTACTCCTCTTTTCTAGCCACTTCTAACACAGCTAACTTTGTACTTGGTCTCTCAAGTATACCATTGGCGGTCATAATTTTTGCACTCCGAGTTTGTCCGTCAGTTGACAGTCTTACCTCTAACACCTTACCTTTAGGCCACACATTGCGAGGCAGCTTATCATCAACAATTACCACTAGATCCCCAACTCGTAATGGTCTAGCTAAGTCATACCACTTCTTTCTGCATGTCAATGTAGGTAAATAATCAGAAACCCATTGCCTCCAAAATCTTTCAGCATATTGCTGAGAACGTCGCCAGTTATGCCGTAATAGTATAGGATTGTCGTCGTATGTTGCTAACGGTTTCATTCCATTTGAACATCCTAATAAAAAATGGTTCGGTGTAAGTACGTTGAAATTCTCATCATCAAGCGGTACATATGTAAGTGGCCGCGAGTTTACAATGTTCTCAACTTCTAACATCATAGTACGGAGAAGCGCTTCACTTGGTAATTGAGTTGGCATTATTTTATATAAGACGGTTTTTATTGAGCGAACCATATGCTCCCATGCACCCCCCATATGAGAGGCTTTAGGGGGATTAAAGTTCCATGTGCATGTTGCCGAAGTAAACTCGCGGACAAATTCGTCTTGATTGACTTCTATTATAGCTTCGCGCAATTCACGTTCGGCCCCAATAAAATTGGTGCCGTTATCGCTGAAAAATTCGAGCGGTGTACCACGTCTACACATAAAATTTCGAATCGCCATTATACAAGACGATGTTGTTAAAGAGTGAACGAGCTCAATATGAATAGCCCGTACTGTTAAGCAAGTGAATAATGCGCCATATCGCTTTTCGGTGTGTCGGTTGACAGTTATAATTATTGGACCGAAAAAGTCAAGGCCTGTGAAGCTAAAGGGATGCGTAAAGGCAGCTAGTCTAGCTCTAGGCAATTTGGCCATTCTAGGATAAACTGGTGAGGCCTTCTGTATCTTGGAAGTTTGAACGTCTTTAATTATAGTTTTTAAAGTAGCACGTAGTCAACCTATAAAGAATTTTTGGCGTAATTCATTTATTACGATTTCATTATTCATGTGATGCAGTTTACAATGATATTGATGAATTATTAGTTTTGTTATCGCAGATTTTCTAGGCAAAATTACAGGTTTTTTTTGTTCATCGGGAACGTCTGCCAGGTCTATTCTCCCATCGATACGTAGAATATTTTTTGCGTCAAGGAAAGCTGACAATTTATACAAATGGCTTGATTTTGGAAGGCACCTTTTCTTTTGCAGCAGTTGTATTTCAAATGAAAAAAACTCCTTTTGTGCTTGTTTATACAAAAAAATTTCACCTGCTTTTAGCTCTTCAGAAGTTAAAGCTGGCACTTCAGTAATAGATTTAAATGATTTGTCCGCACAAATATTTTGTCTACACATAAGTTTATTTTTAAAGCGTTCTACATACGCTGCAGTTCGTAATAAACGCTTCCACTTTGAGAATCGAGATACATCGAATGTAGTATCCACGTTGGTAGTTAATAAAACATGCGCTTTTACTTCTTCGTTTGTTGTATATGTAAATTCAATCTCTTTTGGCCACTCATTTTCGGACTGGTGGAGGAATGACACCCAGTTCCAGGTGGCGATGACACCCAGTTCCACTCAGCCAACTCAGAATTGTCAAGTATTTCGCTCACGCGGAAGGCAACGAATTGGCAGTATCTACGGTGATCAGATCTTAACCAGCCAAGAACATTTCTTGAATCTGTCCAAAAGTATTTCTTAGAGATTTTTATTGTGTGGTTATCTATTATAGTCTTTGCATATCGAGCGCCTATTAGCGCAGACATTAACTCTAGGCGGGGTATTGATGTTATTTTTAGCGGTGCTACGCGCGTTTTTGACCCCACAAGCGAACAAGTTACGTTAGTGCCGTCAGATATTCTGAAGTATGAAACAGCTGCGTACCCATCTAAGCTTGCGTCGACAAAGGTGTGTAAATGAACCTGCAAGTTATTATAGTCATCGTACGTTTGCAAATAGCATCTAGGTAAAGACAATTTTCTTAGCTCAGGGATTTGCGAAATCCATTTTTTCCATTTGTCATGTTCGTTTGCCTTTATTGGCTCATCCCAGTCAACTTTACTGCGCCATATGTGTTGTAAAAGTATTTTAGCGTACATTATAAAATTTCCAATAAGGCCAAGTGGATCATAAATTGTCATCATAACACGCAAAACTTGCCTTTTCGTTGGAATTTGTAAACCATTAAATATATCACTCTGCAAAATGATTTCGGAAATTTTAAAAATTATATTGTCTTTAGTGGCAACCCAAAAAACACCAAGAACCTTTTCAATTTTGTTTTCATCGATAGAAAGACTTTTTTCTACAATTCCAGCGGTTTCATTCAGTTCATTCAAAACCTTCAAACTGTTGGAGCACCAGTTTCTTATATAAAAACCGCCTTGTGTATGAATATATTTAACTTGTTTAGCTAGCTGGATAGCATCATGTTCAGTATCAACAGAAGTTAAAAAGTCGTCAACATAATGATCAAATCCAATAGATTGCACCGCAGCGGGATACTGACTTCTAAATTTTTCTGCATTTAAATTTTTTATATACTGCGATATGCTTGGAGCGCAGGCTGCTCCAAATATCATGACGTTCATTACAAAAACATCCGGTTCCTTACCGCTTTCACAGTTTCGCCACAGAAAACGTTGAGCGTGTTGATCGCATTCCCTTATTGATGATCCTTCATCAATAAATGCGTATGTATTTACTACTTTATGTTTTCCGTACATTGTTATCGGAATTATCTTAAAAAGTACGCAATCTGATTTATGTTTATGTGTATTACAAGTAAATTCTTGTTTTTCATCGTTATTGTCAATATTTTCACCAAACTGTTCAACAGATGTTGTGGTGAATTTATGAAGAAGAGAATGATGTTTATAATCACAGCTGTTTATTTGACACGATAAATTGCAATTACAAATTTTATTTGAGTTTTGAACTTTTAAACATTTTTTGCAAATATTAAAACGTCGTATTAAATTCCATCTTTCGGAACGGTTAGCTGCTAAAAAATCTTCACAATGTGCAACATCAATACAGTGTTTTTTACAAATAATACAGTCTGGTTTTGTTTGAGAATTATGTGCATGTATATGAGCATCTCGCGGCTTATTTACATTGTTAATATTTGTATTAGACTTAAAGGAAAAATTGGTCATACTAGCTGACAGCCCAACGTCAAACATCCAAACAGAAAACTCCGTAAGGTTTGCTTTCTTATTATCTTTAAGCAACTGAAGTTTTTTACTACCCCATTCTAATTGCAGGTAAGGTGGAAGTTTGTCAACCAGTTCCTGCAGCAAAGAAGAGTTATTCATTTCATCGTATAATCCACAAGCCTCAAGTGTTGCTAAAAATCCTTTTACTTGTATGGCGAAATTGCTAATGGTTTCAAGTTTGTTGGCGTTGACAAGTGGTGCTGATTTTATGTTATTTCTAATAGAATTCAAAATGTGTTCAGGCTGTCCGAACAACAACTTTAACGTAGTAATAGCAGTACTTACACATGATGGATGTATAAGAATACTTTGCACTGCTTTTAACGCATCGCCCTTTAGTGAACGTTGTAAACGTATAAGATTTTCAGAATCACTCAAGCCAAAAACTTCTGTGGACCATTCAAAGGTCGAGTTAAATAATGGCCAATCCTCAGGCTTTCCTGAAAATGCGGGCAGTTCCCTTGGAACCGAGGCACGCGCTTGTATTTGCTCGGTAGACAAACTGTTTCTTGGAAAATATGAAGGGTGAGAGCTTCTTGAAAATATATTAGTGTGGTGCGAAGCAGATGGTGCACAATTTGTTCCCCTGTGGTAACAATTTCTGTTTCCCAATGTCGAATGCAATCCGGTTTGGTTTGAAGACGGCGCAGCGGCAGCATTACTATTAACGAAAAATGATTGTATTGCACTCTGTATAGGGATATTGAATGCCGTGCTTGCTGTGAAGAAAGGTTTATGCGCTTGAATATTGTTATTACTACTTAGAATTTGTTCACTTGTAGCTATTTTGGATGATGAATATATCGGTGGTGGCAAGCTTGATGCTTGCGGTTGTGTGTTTTAATTTTTTGTAGTAGCGTAATTAAAGTTTACTGTTGTGGACAAAGGTAAATTCAAAGCAGTGCTAGTTACTACTGTGTCAGTGGGTGCCGAACTACCAATGGCATGCTCAGATGGAGAAATTTCTGGTTGGTTTTCAAGCCAATCATGTACAGACATACTCGATTTTGATGTGGAGTCATCTCCGATATCTTCTAGTTGTAACAGCTGCAATTTCTTATTCAAAAAATCTTTATCACGTGCAATGGAGAGCTGTCGCTCTTCCTCTAAAAGTTTTAATTGTAAGGTATGAACGTGATGAGCCAGACTCATGACAGGTTATACATATGGTACATAGCCAAGTGTTTGGTAGCGGTGACGCGACGTTAACGCAGCCGGCGTGATACCATTTCTTACATTTAAAACATGATAAATCACCATCTGATTCGGCAAGGCACATAGGGCATGACTTACTAGACCTAATACTATTAGTTTTATTTGTGGATGCCTGGCCACAAGGTGTAGAGAAAGACATTTTTACTCACTGTGAGATTAGAGATTCCTAGATAGGCAGAACTCCAGATAAGCCACTTAGGAAGGGGAGTCCTTAACCAATTACAAAACGCTGGAGATGATATAGACCATAAAATGAAATTTAAATGATGTAAACGAGGGAAGCGTTTACTCCTGTTTTAATCCGGGTTATTGCTTAAATTTGAATGAGCCCTTAGAATTGAAACGCAAAACTTTAATTGCAACTTTATTTCTTTAGACTGCATTAAATTTCCTAAAATTAATTAGTACAATTCAACAAAATTATAAATTCAAAGTTTTAAGTACAGCTTACATTTTAGTGCAATAGCCAAGAATATTCGTAAAACAAATTTAGTCTCGTTTCCTATCCAGTTGACTTTCAGAAATGACCTTCCAGAAATAGACGCAATATTCATTAGCTTTTGCACGTTTAAATAAAGCTCTTTTTTACATATCTTTCATCTTTTTTTAACATACGTTCTAAGGTATAAAACTGAGCTTGTAATATTACAACATTATACGAAAAATAAAGACAGGCATGTAAATGCAAAAAGTGTAGAGTTGAGCAGTGGCGGTAACAAGTTATTTGTTGATTTTAATTTTTTCGATCGCAAATAACTGTTTGATTTTGAATTTTTGATTTTTATTTTTTTGAACAAAAATAACAGTTATTTTTTGATTTCTTCAAGTAAAAATAAGTTATTGTCTAAATAAATGTAAGTGTTATAATTATTCAGTTGACTTTAAATAAAGGGTCCGCCAAATAACTATAAAAAAAACTACTAAATATTTTCTTTTTGAATCGTGTTACTTCATTTGCTAGTTTTGTTCTTGCTATTTCTTTTTCTTTCTCTCCATTGTCCCCTATTGTTTGAATACATTGGTCTATGTCCGCTATAGTATGGAGTGGGGAAAAATTGTCTTTGTTTACAGGAAGAGCGAATTTCCTTCCTAACGATAATATCCACTTTGACTCTGTAGGTATCTCAATATTCGTTCTATTTTTGAAAATATGTATATTTTTATTTTAAAAAAATCATTACTAATCTTCGGCTATGCTTTGTTTAAGTTGTTATTCCTTAATGTTTCCAATGTCATAGATCGCAAGGAAATTTTTTTTATTTTGTTCCAAATATTATTGTACATTGAAAAAAAAGCAAAAAATTATTTTGCTATCTATAACTTACTGAAAAATCGTACAAAATATTTGAAACTTTTAACATGTTAACTTTCAATCGTAGAGATCTTAAAGGTACCATAAACTCAAAATTAGCTTAAGTAAACTAAAGCACTTTTTACTTTTTGCCACTGAAATAATATTGATAAGATAAATTATGTTAGTTCTAAAAAAAAGATAAGGCAAATTTTTAAATGCCTAATTTCTTATATATACTACTAGATTTTGCAGATTTCAAATCAATAAAGGCCGTTATACACTATACTACTAAGCCTTAAGTATTTTACGAAAATGCAACCCTGTCATGATAAGTTGTTATAGTTTTTTGAAAATGTTCAAACAATTATTAGGTCAGGGAAGCATTTTCGTAAAATACTTAAGACTTTGTAGGATGGTGTATAACGGCCTTTAGGGGCATTTTGCAGTTTAGTTGAAATTTTGCGGTTTTCGCACTATGGCTTATTTATGGCTGTTATATTGCGACTAACAAAAATATCAAAAATATTGCAACTCATCACTAGCAGTTGTTTTAATTTAAACTTAACTGAGTCGTAGTTATGAATAGATTCACGATTTAAACAGACTACAAAATTATTGAAATTTACTTTGAAAATCATTCGACCCGACCAACTTATAGACGACAAACTTGTGTTAACGATAAGGGTAATTTTTAGCTTAACCGGTTTGTTAATAAGCCAAATTGCCGCATATGGAGTAAGACCAATACATAACAGACCCTACATACTCTATAAGATCCAGAACAAATAAGAAAGCATAGTCGGTCAAGGCCGACCATCTAATACCCAAAACCACAGTATATTAAGAAAAGTTTGGCTAGTGTACCCTATTTGAGATCCATGGTTAATCATGTACTCGCATAAACAAAATTATGTTATGAGGTTAAGATTCATGTTGAAAGTTCTTTGTGCTGAATATTTAGATATCTTCATCGATTTGAGATTTTAGGATGTAGGTTTATATAGGACCCCTATGGTTAATTTTGGGCCTACCAGGACAACATTTTATCATGGTCAAGTAGTTATCGTAAAAGTTATTATCGCCAAATTTGTTGTTACAACCATGCCATTTATAAGAAAGTTATGGCATTAAAAGCCATTTTCGGAAATACTATTTGTATGGGACCGATTCCAATAAAATTTGAAGGAGGATTTTCATTATAATAAAATAAGCTTGGACCAAATTCAAAAAAATAACTGCTATTATTGTTAAACAAAATAAAAATCAAAAAATAACTGTTATTTTTGTTAAACAATAACTGTTATCATCTGTCTTTTATGAAAAAAGGAATAACTGTTACGGTCCCTGTCTAAAACTATAAAAAGAGATTACGTCGTTACGTTATAAATGTCATAACACTGCACCCGAAGCCGATGTGACATCGCTGACGTTGACAACGCCAGTCACACATATCGTTGACGGAGACCAAAATTTATTAAAGTTGAAAAATTTTCAACGACAGATGCAAACATAATATAAAGTGCGACTTTAATGTTTGTTGTTTGCAAGCGAGATTTGAAAACATTCGTATTTTTTTATAAAAATGTAAAATAATTAAACAATAAAAAAATGTGTCAAGAACTAACTATTATTATTTTTTCTTTATCAAGATTCCCAATTTTTATTTTCGATAAAAACACTGAAATTTATTGTTGAAGGGACAAGCTATTCCTATGCGCATTTCACTGCACAGAAAAAATTATTGCCGAATTATTTTCAAACAAACGCTTGTTTGAAAATTTTTTTAATTTCTATAAATTTTTTTACTGATTCAATCAATATTTTTGTTTGATTTTTATTTAACCAACAAAAATGTGGACAACTCTTCAAAAATATAATAAACGCGTTATTGGTGTCAAGTTTTCATAATTTTGTATGAAATATTTAACGCTCTTTAATGTTGTCGTCTTTTTGTATTTTTTTATTTGATCGTAAGCAACACTTCTTTATGTGAAATATAAAAACAACAACAAAAAACACACACAGTCTATTTTTGGACGCTTTAAAAAAGTGCAACTATAAGAAAAACAATAGCAGAAACAACATTATAAGAAACAAAATCCCGTATTCAATTTTTTAAAACTGTTTGGTTAAATACATCAAATACGACAATAAAATGATGACGATAAACATGTCGAGTCGGTCTGCTGCCAAGGAAAGCATACAGCAACAGTAAGTGAAGAAGAAAAAAAAGCATTGTGTGTATAAATTATTCCAACAAAAAAATGTGTCTCAAAGCCAGGCGCCGGCCGCTCTGCTCTGCTTTGCCTTTACCTTCTACAGTGCTTGCTTGTGTGCGCGTGCGTCATTGCTTGTGCAAAAAAAAACTTTTTTGTTTTTGTTATACCTATGATTTTCAGTAAACTATTTGTTTGATTCAGTTAAATTATTTGTTTGAAAAAATCAGTGTTTTTTTCAATAAACGAAATGCAAATAAATTGTTTGAATATGCAAATTTGTTTGTAGGACCGATTTCAGACAAAAAATGTTTTGATTCTACAAATTTTTTGTTTGAAATGGAAAAATAATTTTTTCTGTGTGGTTGCTATTCGTCAGGAAACTTCATCAAAAGATTTTAGAAAAACTAACGATATTAAACAAGTAAAACTGTTAAGCGAATAAGAATTATAAGCAAAAGTCTTACTTGTAACCATATCAAAGCTTTTCTTACATTCCCCACTACTTTTTTTCTTTGCATTTTTAATACGTTTTTTAGTGTTAAAATTTCTTCTCGCCCCGTTTTTATTCGTTTGTTTTTTTGACAGTTCAAAGCGGGAACTTTCTCACGCGACAGTTAATGCTCGCCAAACATGTTACATACACAGTTAAGTGAGAAAAAAAATGTTTGTTTCAATTTATTTTGTTTCATTTCTCGCATTTAAATCGAAAGGTTTCTCGACGCTAGAAAAAAATTTAATTAGTGTGGTTTTAACAATTTCATGTTCTATCGGGCTTAAAATTTTTTTTTGTAAAGGCATAAGATTTTTCGTTTTATGGCAGAATTTTATTATTTGTTTATCTCTAGTTGCTTTACTAAAAAGACAAAAATTATAATAACTATAAAACAAATAAGTTTCGCCCTAATTTAAAGGCACGTGTAATAGCATCACATAAAAAATTTATATTTTTAACAAAAACGCGTTTCTTATTTATTCTCCACTTCTTAAGTTTTTTTTCAGTTTTCATTAAAATTTATATTTTCCCATTGAAATCTATAAAATTAAATGTGAACGTGTTCATACATTTTTACATACATACATGTAAAAACTATAACATTAGAAATTATTGTCTTTTGTGTAAAACAGATTTATCTAAATTTTTGTGTGTATTCTTTCATTTTGGAAATTAGCCTTTTTAGGCCCGTTTTCACGACTTAACGATAGCTAAATGTAGGAAGTTATCGAACAGATAATGAGCTTTTTTTTATACAGAAGTTGTGAAAACGAAAAATAGTTGAAGGTAACTTTATTCCTCACTAGTGCTAAAGGTACCGTTTACTATTTCGAACTTTATAGGTAAGTTGTGAAAACGGGCCTTATTTTTTGTTAAATGGTGAAACTTATGGTGTTTTCTTTTCTACAAAAAATGTGACATTTTATTTTAAAAAAATTGCAATATGGTGTCTGTTTCTTAAAAATTTTGCTCCCAAAAAGGGTGGCTTGTTTTATTCTAAAAAACTCATCCTTTTCAGGAGCACAATTTTTAGGAAACAGACACCAAATTGCATTTTTTTTAAATAAAATGTCACATTTTTTGTAGAAAAGAAAACACCATTAATTATTGTCTTTATTTTACGGTTGGTTATGATTGTTAAGTTTAATTGGGATAAATACTTGTCTATTTATGGTTTTTTAATTAAAGGGTTAATTTTATTAATAGGGATGAGATTTTCATGCACTAAAAAATCGAAAATATGCGCATAAAATATGCAGTAAAAACTCCAAAATATGCCTTAAAAAAATTAAAAATATGCACTAAAATCTTGAACATTTTCATTAAAGATGCGTTTTTTTAATTTTTTTTTTTAACACACAAAATAAAATAAAAATAAATAGTTCAGTCTAATATTTTTTAAAACTTAGTTTAAATAACTAATTAAAATTTTTGTTTGCAAAAACAAATAAATATTTTTTATATTATCAAAAGTAAGCCTCTGTCAGCAAAAAACTTTTGTACATGGAAAATGATCTCCCAACGTCAACCAAAGTTATAGGAGCATACTTGCCAATTCATTTGGAGAATATTTATTTTCTAATTCAAATCCCATATTTGATATCATATCAAAAATAGTTGAAATTTGTTTTATTTTTTGAAATACTTAATTTTTTTGCAAAACATTTTCCTTTTTAATTGCATAAGCCTCGGTAGCAACAAGTTCTTCAATAACATTTTTAAATTGCTCAAAATTTGTTGAATAGTATTCTACAGCATCTATCCAGGTTAATACTGACTGCGGTGGTAAGGGTACCAAGTAGAGTTGTCAACCGATTAAGAATAATTCGATCAAACGAAAACAAACTCTTGTTCGAATTATTTTAAAATGGCGATTTTCAAATGACAAATAAATCGATTAAATTATGTCGATTAATCGAACAATTTTTTTTATTAAAAAATATATTAATTATAAAAGACTAATAACTAATAAAAGCTTAGAATTTGATTTATTCCCATACGCTTTTAGCTATTTTATACAAAATGTAGGAAAGGTAAAAAATATTGTAACTATAGCCCTGATTATAATTAATCTCAATGTTTAGTAAGCAAAAACCGTGTTGAGTATTCATAGTATTTCAAAAATGTATTTTATGTTAAACAAATCTTTGACAAACAATTGTAACAGCTGTTTCCTTTTTAAATAAAAGTTAAACAACTTTCAAGAAATAGGATATTTCACTCTCGGGTGAACAACTTAGAAATAAACAAAAAGCTAAGAAATTAAGAATTGATTTATAGAAAGTAGAAAATATTGTTATTATATTTCATATATATATTTTTTAAATTATATATATATCTTTGCGTAATGCTATGTTCACACTTGGGTTTTTAAACGCATTTAAGCAAAATGTTGATTAAGTTAATCAAAGCCGTTCATAAAAAAAAAAAATAAATAAAGTTATCAGAAGATTATTTTAAACATATTAATGATGGAATTGTGAAAATTTATGAATTATTTAAGGAAAAATAAAAGCATTAAGAATAAATCGTGGTCGGTTTTACACGTAAGGGGTACGTTCATGATGACCGATTCTATATTTTACTCAGTTTGAGGTATGTTCAGAGGGATTCGTTGTGATTAATAAAGTGAAAAATAAAGAATAAAATGGAAGATTTTCCATAGTTCTAAATTAATGGACGGATGTATCTTATTTAAAAGTGGTAATTTTTTTTTTAAATAATTTTTTTATTCGTTATTCTCATCGATTAATCGAATAATTTTTCAGATTCAATCGTTTGATCGAACGAACAAAAACAATTATTTGAATTATTCGAACAAAGATGAAAGGCGAATAATTGACAACTCTAGTACCAAGGGAAACATATCATTAAAAATTGCAACTAGTAAAGAAGCCTTTAAAAATATATTATTCCCGTATGAAACCAATAAATCAATACTATCGAATTGGCTTCTATTTTCCTCTACACCTTAGTACCACCCATATGCCAAGCAAGCAGTGTTGCCAATTTAGCCATTTAGTGGCTAGATTTAGCCATTTTTCACCCTGTTTAGCCATTAAAAAATGAGTTTAGCCATTAGCCATTTTTTTAGCTATTTTTCAACTTGTTTAGCCATAAAATTATTTTTGTCGTTTTTCTTTTAAAAGAATAATTTTCATTTTATTATAAAAATTTAAAAAGTAAAATAAACATTTTTAACAATTAAAGCGCCTTTTATTTAAATCACAACTTTTACAAATGTTGCAAATCATTATAAACTATGATGTTGAAACATTTTTCAAAATAAGGGAACAGTATTCCAATATTAAATTTATAAAATAGATCAACAAAAACATAGGAGTTTCTTTCTGGTTGCAAGTATTTTAATAAAGAGATGCAGGCGGCATCAAAATTTTTTTAGAAATTTCAGAATTGACTATAAAGTTGTTTCACTTCCATGGTCTAATGCTGAAGTAGAGAGCGCGTTTAGCCAAGTAAACATCGTTAAAAGTAATTTTAAAAAATACAAAACAAAAAAATATTTATACCAACACCACTATAGTGGAGAGGGTACTATGCGCTTGTGCTGATGTTTGTAACACCTTAAAATATTGCTCCTAAGCCCACCTTTAAGTATACCAATTGACTCAGAATCACTTTCTGAGCCGAATAAATGTTTGTCCGGCTGGATGGCTGTCCATGTAAACCTTGTGCGTAAAGTACAGGTCGTCATTTTGGAGATTATTTGATAAAATTTGGTACAAAGGTTCTAATGTGGTGTAGGGTATCATATAGTCGGGGTACTTTCTTACGTGTTTTTTACTGTAGATCTGGACTCAAACGGTTGGGTGAATGTTTTCGTGATTATGATTAACCTTCAAATTATTTAAAACGCGCGATTCCTTTGAGATGAACAATAACGACATCGAATTTATCGATGATTTAATTTTTTAAATATCTATCAAAATATTAATTAACGTTTATTCTTATTCAACAAAGTGATCTTAACTTACAATTTCATCGCAAACAACTTTAAATGAATTATTTCTGTTTTGTTATTGATTTTTAATGTGTTTTTATTTAAAAAAGCTTTTAGCCATTTTTTAGCCCATTTTTAGCCATTTTTTAGCCATTTTTTCCGTTAATTTAGCCATTTTTGGTCACCAAGTTTTGGCAACACTGCAAGCAAGTAACATGTGCACCGTTTTGGATAACATATTTTAAGCTCATTGGCTGGCAGCCTTAAACATGTAAGGTGCTGCATCGGTCAAAAATAAAAGGATGACCTGTCTAAATTTTGAAAACCAAAAAAATGTATTTATTGATCTTAAAATTTTTTTGGATGACTTTTTTGTGTATTTGGAAATTTTTGTAGAAATTTATTTTATAATATGGAAATATATCACTCAAAAATGTTAAAATATGCAAAAATATGCATTTAAAACCAAAATATGCAAAAATATGAATTTTCACAAAAATATGCAACAATATGCAAAAACAAATCGATGCTATTTTAACACAAATTTAATTATTCGGAAAGATAATTGGTCGACATCGATCTTAGACTATCGACAAAAAACATGCATTTGCATGGAAATTGCATCCCTAGTAATTAATCGGACCATAAATTGAATGAAATTTTGCAATTTATTATAAAATTAGTAAATTATTTACATTTGCAATTTTTAATTTAATGCCACAAATATAACATAGATAGAAAGTAGCCAGATGTTTACATTAGTGCTGCCTTTTTGCGTTAAGGGCTAATAAATCAAAGCAAAATAAACTCTCTTTTTGGTTTAAAATGTTTTTAAGCCAACAAATTTATAAATCAGTTAACATATATAAGCAAAAGGCCAACATTTTTTATATTAAATTATTTAAATACGAAGCTGTCAAAAAGTAGCAGAATACAAAATTCTGACTTCAATTTTTAGTTTAAAATTTTCCTTATAGAAAAAGTTTGTAATTACAAATCTTTATAAAGTAGTATATTTAATAGTTATATTATAAGTTCTTAAAGCATGTTAGATTCATCCTGATTAGGCGGCGCTTAACATAGGTTATAAGTATTTGTAAATTTGCAAGTGGGGGTGGCAGAAGATAGCAGCACTGAAAACAACAAACATATTTCAATACTAGCATGTAGGCTGGAGCTACCAACGAATCAGGTTTGTAAGGGAGAAACATAAGAGTTTCGCTTACCATTGCGCTTACGGAAGACATGCATTTTATATGGCGAGTTCCCACTTTGAAGCAATACATTTTTGACACATAAAGCGCATTATTCAGAGCATATAAAAACTGTTGGATGTAACTATCAGCTTTACACTCTGAATGTTTTGATACAGTTATTTTTTTGTATTCTCCATTACAAACCTGATTCGTAGTAAGGGAATGCCGTAGCACTTAAAATGTTATTTTTTTTTTTTATAAAAGTATGTGTTATTGCGTAGCCCATAATTGTGCGCTTATTTTTTTAAATGCACCATTAGTGCTTCACAAAATGCTAAAATTTTTTATTGGGAATGATGAAGAACAAACTTTTTGTCAGGTGTTAAAAACAGGAAAGGGCATTCCATAAAAAATCAAGCTTTTTAAGCACTGCCTACCTGAAATAAATATTTTTTTTTTTTGTTTATAAAACACTTTGTATTATATTTATTAAAATGGGAAATACTGCTTTAAAAAGCTTGACCCTTTTTTATTGAAATACCCTTTTTTACCCCTTTTCCTCGAAAATCCACTTTTTGCGACCCTTTTCGATAATTTCCAACGGTAACCCTGATGTTGTTGGTGTTTTATCATTCTGTGAGGTGTAATACGGGTAAGTAAATCAATCATAAAAATTTTTTTTCTTTCCAATTTCTTTTTTGGTTTTTTTCAAGCACGAATTCGGGATTAAAACCATTTTATAATTCTTGAATCAAGTGCATTTTAAGATTGATTCAATTTAAGTTTTACTTAAATCAATCTCATTTTCGGATTATTTCAAGTACGAAATCGGGATTGAATGTGGATAATTTAAGTATTTGCGATTGAAAATCCGTCCTCACCGTACTATTAATACATACCGCTTCGGATTAATTTGATTACGGATGGAATGATTTTTCTTTTGAGTGTATTAAAGATTAGGCACAGCCCTCAAAGATTCGGCACAACCCACCACCGACAATTGAATATTTCAGGAGTGGGCCTTATATAGGACCTATGGTAAATTATAAACCTATCTCCACGAAATTTGACAATGTGATTTCTAGTCTTATAAAACTTTGACTGTCTACATTTGATTATAGTAAAATTATTCGTTACGGTTTTACGCGTACTAAAGTGTTTTCCGTGGACTTTATATGTGGCCTATGGTAAATTCTCGACCGATCATCAATTTTGTGATATGATTTCTAATCTTATAGAACCAATTTGCGCAACATCTTACATCAATTTGTGCATTCTGCCACTATTTATGTTAATTTTAGTAGCATAATTATCAGTTTCTTTAAAACTCTTATCCTACTTAATCTGCTTAAAATTACCCAAGAACCCAGAATAAATCTAATATATAATCGGCAAAGGCAAAACAGTAAAGAACACTCTCCTTCTCTGTTTGTCCGATTTGAATTAAAAGTTCACCATTTGAAAGGTATTTACTTACAGAAGTTCACAATATATATTTTATTAAAATCTGAGGGGGTAAAAAAGGTATTAACGGGTAAATTTGGTTACCTCATACCTCTAAAACTAAAAGAGCTTAAAAAAAATTCAATACTTATCGTTGTTTATAAGAAAAACAAGCGGACAGGTATCTGACACCTTTTTGAAGTTCGCCCTTTTGGCTGAGTAAACGGGTATACCCTGCACATTTTAACTTCTTTATCACACCATCTATTTTTTAAACCAATAATCATAGAAAACAAGTATACCAAATCCGTAACTAATCTAAAAATTACAAAAATAAATTTGGTACTTTTTCGAAATTCGAACGTTTTAGGGGTAAAAATCGTACATATTTTTGGTAAATTTTTTACAAAACATTTTTCTTCATTAAATGACATTAAATAAATACATATTAAATTATAGGCTCCCAATACAATATTGAAATTTTTTGTAGTTCAATGTGGAGAAAAAAAGTATCAAAAAGGGGAAGTACAGGAAATTTTTTTCTTTCTTTTACTTTTCCGTGCTGCATATGGTTATTTTTCTTTTTTTTTATTATATTGAACTTAGAAACAAAAAATAATAGATGCAGGGTGCTGAGGTAATGAGAACCTATGAGATCAAAAATGTATGTTCTTCAACTGGTACTTTTTGAATTTTCGTTATATTGGACCTAGAAACATAAAATAAAAATGCATGGTCCTGAATGAATAATAATCTGTAAGGGGAAACTTTTTAGCACTTCTTTTTTCATTTTCGTCATTATTGAACTGAGAAACATAAAATTAAACACGAATGTCCTGAGTGAATGAGAATCTGTAAGAGTGATCGTTTTGGTCTTGTTCGCTCATTAACAGATAATTTTTGAATTGTTATAAATACTGAACCTTGAAACATAAAAATCAACATAAAGAGTCCAGAGTGATTGAGAAACTATAAGAGGCAACTTTTTGGTACATTATTTTTTCAATTGCTACTTTTTAATTTTATTTACAGAATTGAGCTTACAAAATTAATTAAATATTCACGGACTTGAGTGCCTCGCCAAACCGATCCATTAACCCTTAAATGCATACTGTTGCCAATTGTCTACATACCAGTTCCAGCTAATTTTCTCTATGTTCCTATGTGTGTGCATTCATAAAAGTTCGTTTCTAAGCACACATAAGCAATATTAATAAAAAACAAACGTTACTTTGTTTTTAGTTGGTTTGATTTGTATTAAATTGGTATTTCATTGAGGTGGGTGATAAAGATCACTTTCTTAGTAAAAATCAAATTTTGTATTTTTGTCTTTTCTGTGAATCGTGTATTATTACAATGGAAAAAAATAATTTTGCATCTGTTGACAGGTTAGCTATGGCCTGGTCATCTTGTTTTTAATAATGTTATTGAATAAATGCAATATTTTTGAAAAATACTGTATGTTGCCAAATGTCTACAACATGCGTTTGTGACATAAATAATTATAGACGGTTACAACTTGTTTGGTTAGACTGTGGTTAGACTGTGCCGTTAAAATTCCCCGATAAGTTAACCAAGTAATTTATTTCGGTAGTTATTATACGTCTGTTCCATTAATGTATTACCTATGTACTCAGGGAATCTACTCACAATTCAAAGAAATAGGCTCGAAA
This sequence comes from Pollenia griseotomentosa, assembly GCA_963931875.1. Classification (NCBI taxonomy): domain Eukaryota; kingdom Metazoa; phylum Arthropoda; class Insecta; order Diptera; family Polleniidae; genus Pollenia; species Pollenia griseotomentosa. The sequence goes on from OZ007563.1 coordinate 91,523,511, forward strand.
ACTGCAAATTACTTGCCGCAAAATAATTTATGAAACGGTCTGTTGCACGGGGTTACCATGAGGAATTTGTTACAAATTATGAAATTATGGCTATGCCTGTGACATGCTAAAAGGAGAATAAGCTTGCTACGTAAACTTCAAATTACGTAGGCGCGGAACCGTTTGAAGCTTCCAATAGATTTGACGAAACGCAAAAAACACAAACTTCAATAGCATGTCCGAAAACGGTTAAAAAATTTAACGCCTATATTGGAAGAGTTGAGCTTATGATAGCTTTTTTGGCAGGTATATATTAAGAATGAAAAGTAGTAAGTGGTACTTTAGATTATTTTACCATATAACAGATATGGACGTAATAATTTCATGGATACTCTAAAAAACAAACCACCCAAATATTACATTGTCAGATTCTAAATCAGACCTGGCGGAAATATTGTGCTCCTATAAAACATATAAAAACAAACGAGGAAGATCTTTAGCCAGAAAGGCAGATGGAAGTAAAGGCCCCGAGGACCCACAAAACCTATACCGACACAAGATATACGGACCGATGGTATAGGGCAGAATAAAAATAGATGTTCTACTAAAAACAGGTGCAAAATACCAGGTTGCAATGGATTTTCACGGACTTAGTGCACTAAATGTAAGGTTGCTTTGTGCCAGATCAAAAATCGCATTTGCTTGGCATTGTTTCATAAATAGAAACTGTTTTCTAAACAACTGTATGCAACATAAATATGTATATGACTATTGTTCACGCCTTAATAATTTAAGTACCAAACGCATATTGTTGCCAAAAGTCTACATACCGTTTTTTTCTAAATAAACACTCAAAACTATTTTCTAAATTTTTTTTAATATTTTTTACGTAATCTACGCCTAATTTTCTTTTAAAAAACATTTTTTTTAATCCAAAAGAAAAAATCATGCATTTAAGGGTTAAGACGGAAAAAAATGCTCGAAGCAATTAATTAATACGTTTATACACTGAGCAAACACTAGTAGTATATATACTTTATAAGGTCTGAGATGAATTTAAAAAAGTTTCACACGGAATGAAAAACTTAAGCTATGTTCACACTTATGAAAAATTTGAAAACTAGTGGTTACGAGCTGGAGTAACCACTAGTTTTTTTAAAAATTTGTTTGCTAGGTTAAAGAGCATTTAACAGTTTCTCAATTTCATTATACAATTATTATTTTACAAAAAAAGTTAAGTTAATCAATAAAAGTTAATGAAAAGCTAAAGTTTGATCAATTTTTGGTCACGCTTTTTTTAATTTTTGCGTCAAAAATTTGTTAGGTCTGAACATTCCTTTAGTATACCCTCTTTCACCAGTAGTGTTAGAGGGTATAACAAGTTTTTTTTCGTTTTCTGAAAAATAAGCTATTGGCGCTTATGTGGTTTAAGAAGAATCGCGACGATATGTAAGTATATAAAAATAAAAATGCGTTTGTTTGTTGTTTTGACCCTAAAGAATATTTAACAACTAAACCGAATATTCCGAAATTTTCACAAAAATTACCTGATAGGCTATAAATATGTTTTAGTCTTCAAGTGGGCGTGACACCTCCCATACAAAGACAATATGAATTACAGTATATTTGGAGAGAGGTAACAGTAAAAGTTTCTAAAGTTTGGAACAAATAGTTTGGCTATCAATACAAAATACCTGTCAAAAAGCGAGTTGATCTAAAAAATTAACCGTGGAACCTTCCATATAAGGAAAATATAAGTGTCTTAATATTTATTGAAAAGGATAACAGTAAAACTATCTAAGTTTGGTACAAATTGCTTCGTTATCAATACACGAGATCCGTTTTAAAAAAATTTGACTAATTTTCTTTCAATGGCGGTACCGAAGCGCTTAAGCTTTTTTTTTTTAAAAAAAGAACAAATCTTTATCGAGGTCAGCTGTAGGATACCAAAAGTACAATTACCACCGTACAATTTTTTTAATTGGTTTCAAAAACCATATTGCTGTTTAAAATTTAAAACCATATTACATGTCAGACTTTATCTTAAAAAACATCAAAGAATTCCTAAGCAAATATTATGCTTGTTTTAATTTAACAAAATATTTACAAAGCAAAAGTAAATAAAAAATTATTCCACCAAAAGTAAATAAAAATTATAGACAAAAGACATCAAACATTTTGAAAGCCATTTATGTAGTTTGGGGCACTTAAAAATAAATAAAAAACAAAAGAACATAAACATATTTAACAAATATTCGTCTTGCATTCTTTAAATTGAGTGGAAATAAATTTCCAGACAATTTCTGTAATTTCAATGTCTTGTAAAGCAGCCAGCCAGCAGCCAAGCCTACAAAACTCAAACATAAATACGTAAATACATATATTTTTAAATATGTTTTTATTTATTTTTGCGATTTCTTGTTTTTTTTTTTTTTGCTTCGATAGCATTTTTCTTGATAACGTTTTGCTGTTTTTTTTTTAACGATAACTTCAATATTTGTTTCACAAATTTTAAGAAGGCTGTTTAAAAGTTGTTAATTCCTACATACCTTGATTGTTTCGAAGTATTTTTATATTACAAAAAAAAAAAAACACAAACAATAGAATTTTCGGCATAGATTAAATATGGAACGGAGCACAATGAAATAATTAAACTATACAACTACATAAAAAACTGACAAAAATAACCTTGAGTTGTCAGTCAGCTGTCAGTCAATTTTTTCTCTAACACACTAAAGGCCCAACCAGAATGTGAATAACGTGACTTAAGCAACTGAGCAAATACATGTAAATCATATGTGTAAAACCATATTGAACTTAAGGAAACTTTATGTTTAGTTTTATAAAACTGTCATTTGCTTAAGCAAGGTGCGAAACTAATCGCTCCTTCCGCACGGAATCAATGTTTTTTTATTTTCTTTTTGTTATTTTAAATGTATTTGAGAGGCTTTTTGTTTTCTTTTTGACAGTAGCTTAAGTTTGTTTATGCACATTCTGGTTGGGCCTTTAGACATATAAATCGAAGGATGGTAGTTTGCCTGTTAACCTGAGAGGATCACAACACAATTCATTTTTCCATACCCAGCATAATTCTTCTGAATGGTGCTTTACGCTCTTAGTTTCCCATCTTTTTTTTTTCTTTGTACACTTGTCTGCAATAAAATTCTTAAAAAAAATACGAAAAAAATGTTTGCTTTGTCGTTATTTGTAGCAAATATAAATTTTCACATAAATTTAAGAAAATAAATATGGCTGTTTTTTTTAAACCCAAATACAACTTACAAAAGGGGTTAGCTGTAAAACAAACTGTTACACTGCGTTTACTTTTTTACATTAATGATCTGTATCTGGCAAATAAACATGAATAGACTTACGATTGAACAACGCTACCAAACTATCAAACTATCATCCATGTTAGTGCTGGTTCACACTCCTCAAGTTTTAGCCGTCAAGTCTTAAGTTTTTAGGAGAGAGATGAAAATAAATGGCATTCTCTTTTTTTGCTCTCTAAACAGGGTTACAGTTCGCCCAACTAAAGACGCAATCTGACCCTTTTTTAGCGGCCTCCGACTTTTTGTGAGACTTTTTTTATCACCGACTTTTGCGACTATTTTTACCATTTTTTTGTAAAGTTTTTCACAAAAAACATTTAATTTGCCGTAAATTATAAATTTTCTTATTATTTCTATCAACAAAAAAAAACGTCAAAATTTAAAAGCAATTCAAAGATAATTTATTGTTCCTTTGGCAACAATTTTATTACATTTTTGCAACCTTGAAATTTTTCGCAAAGCTTCAAAGAAAAAAAGCTTTTTAAAATAAAAAATTATTTTTAGCAGTCGAGTCAATAAAAGAATTTAACGTTAACATCGCTGCAGGTCCTTCCAAGAAACGTAATATTTGGTGTTACCACTCAAAAGACTGGGAACTGAAGTATACATGGCAAGACATGAAGTCAATGCAGACTTTTGCAGTGTTTGTAAGCAGCTTTTAGTGAACTAAAAAATCAACTTCACAGAAATGGAAAAACACATTAATGATATAAAACAGGCTTCTGAACATTAAAAATTTAAACTGACTGCTTTGTTTTAGGCCCCTATTACGGTTCACAACGCAACTCAGGTTAGTTGTAATTAAGACAACTGGTTGTGAGCAGTTGTAATTTTTGTTATGTTTTTGTTCACCGCAATATAGCAAAGTTGTAAACCATAATACAAAAATTTAGAAATTACAACTTAACCGAGTTGAGTTGTGAACCGTAATAGGGGCCTTAATTTTTTGTTTTGCTATGCTTTTTATTAATAAAAAACGTTAAAAAAAGATGTACGATTTTATTTTCTCAAACGACTTTTTTTCTGCGACTTTATTTTTATAAAACGACCTTTTGTGCGACTTTTCAAAAATTCGTAATGGTAACCCTGCTCCTAAAATCTCAAAACTTGACGGCTTAAACTTGAAGAGTGTGAACTAGTACTTTTATCACAAAATTGTGTTCAGCTATGAGGCCCATTTTTGGTATAAGGTTAATAAAACAAAATTGCCGTATATGGAGTAAGACCAATTACATCTAGAAAAATGAACCGTTAAGTGCTTTTTACGCGCTGGTGGAATCATCGGACCTTATTTCCTTAAAAATTAAGCCGGGGCTAGCGTGACGGTTAATGGAGATTGTAACCGCATATTGATTGGAGATTTTTTGTTTGAAAATGTGAAATAAAGCGATCTTGTTGAGTTGTAGTTTCACCAGGATGGCACCGCATTTATCGACTTATTGAAATCAAAGTTTGGCGATAAGTAAATTCACTTTGGCAAGAACAGCCGTGGTGCTCTTTAGTGTGTTCCAAAAATAAATTTTTTATTATTTTCATCAATGCTCAAGCATAATTTAAAAGCCTATATGGTTAAGTATTTTTAAGATTTTTCGGAAAAGTTAAAGGGCGCACAAGTCGAATTTTTGCCATTAATCGGGATTGCCTTGTAGTAGAAATTGTTTTCTTCCGTACCCTTCATTGGAACTTACAATTATTGCTTAAAAAAATTTCCCGGGAGTTTTTTTTTTCTTTTTCCCATTTTTACATTTGAATTAACATAGAAAAAATAGAAGAAGGGAGAAAACTGACGGGGAATTTTTAATCATAATTGAGCTGATAAAGACTCCATTACAAATAGTCTGTGGGATAGAAACATGTGTAAAGAAGCCCAATTTTGAAAAGTAAAAATTTCTACAATAAGTAAAAAAACTACACAAAAATTAAATGGTTCAAAATCTGCTCCAAAAATTCATAAACTGTATAGCTTTAAAATAATTAATTAGAGAACATTAAATCATCGGAAATGCTGATTGACGATTTTATTTGTAGTTCTCCGAAAAAGCGTCTAATAAACGACACTACCACATATGCACTGATTGACGGGTTTATTTGATAGGCTCCAGGGCACTTTAAACGAAACAGCACAGGCTTTCTCTTCGTAAAAATTGTGTCAGGTATCTAACAGCTGTTAAACCACAAATAAAAAAAGCAACAAAAATTGGTTTTCATTAAGAGAATTTAAAAAAGCGCTGTAAGATAAGTTTTTACTATACGTGCTGGGGGGTAATTCTGGCAGTCGTAATCAATTCCTTTTTCGATTCGAAAGCAATTTTATTTATAATTCTTTTAGTCGATACTGAACGAATGGAAATATTTTTTGCAGGATTTGAAAGCTCAAGTAAATGCTTATCAACACTGAAAAAATTATTTCGATTCGTTCAGTATCGACTGAAAGAATTAGAAACAAAATTGCTTTCGAATCGAAAAAGTATTCGATCACGATTGCCAGAGTTACCCCTCTGATGTCAGTGAAAAACTATTTTATTCAAGTATTAAATTTGTACAACAATTAAAATTACTTTAAATAACTTAATAAAATAACGAAATAAAGCCCGATTAAGAACTTGCTACATAAATATGTAGCATGTAGGTACAAAAAAATACTTATGATTTATTAGAAAAGAAAACCATAAACATAACATTTTATCCAAAAAACAATATGTATGTAAATAAATAGAACTTAAATAAACGGTTAAGCAAAAATATTATTCATATTAGAATTCTTAACGTAACGAAAAATGATAGTTAGCAAAAAAAAAATGTTAAAGAATTTGTTTACATTCAAAATAAAGAGACATCAACTATAGTAAATAGATTTTTTTGTAAAAACACAAGCATGCCCGCTTTATTTAGTTTAAGGCAGTTTCTCCTGTCATTTATTGTTTCATCGACAGCTGAAAAGCATCTTTCTGAAGGAACTGAAGTAGCAGAGACTATAAGATATTTTCTTGTAACTTAAGATAATTTTGTAAATTGGTTTTGATCCACCCATAAGGTAATTGGTCTAGAGGACTTTTCCTCTAATGGTCGTTCATTGTATTGCTTAATGGGCCAAATACACTTGCCAAATGCATTTCATGCAGACGAATTTACTCGTGTACGTGTGCTAGACGCAATATTCCACGTCTTATCTAAATTTTTTGATTTTCCATTCAGCATCGTCGGTGTCACACACACTCATACAAATATATTTTTACTAATACTACCACAATGCTTGATGTGTATTTTGATACGTGTGTTTGGGCCTTTATGCTTTATGCTATTGCATTTGAATTTTTTTGTTGATTTGATTAAGCTTCCGGAAACTTTCCACACCAATGTTTATCAGATATTGTGAAAATTGACAAATATTTTAAACTTTCAAATTCATAGAATTTTATATTTTAAAAATGGCTATCGCAAAGTTTGAAGTGTTTTTATACAGGTGGTATTGATTTTACAACATAACAAAAACATTTGACATTTCTGTGATTATAGCTGCTGTTATATGTTTTCATAGCTGTATTATAAATAATTATATCGATATTGATATTTTTCGTATCGATATTTTAAGACCATCGGTAGTACTATCGAAAGTTTCCCAGCACTAGTCTCAAAGTCAACTGAGCTTGCAGATCAGCGATAGGCAGGAACTGGGGACTCAGGCTTTAGTAATATTTGGTATGGCTTAACACTTCGGTGGTTAGACCCACTCTTACGTATGAATGCTGCTGTGTTTGCTCGGGGGCAATGAGACTAGCACGCCGGATAAACTGGGGCCATGCGAAGAACTCCTCAAGCGGCTCAAGCGGATCTACATATTTTGCCTTTGTGATTGGAAAAGCAGCCGGAAGTCTTCTTAGACTGGGGTAGCTGGGACTGTTAGGAAATTTCACGATAGGCCACTCGAAGATCTTGGATGAGATTGACCTTGATGGTTATTTCCGGAAAGAAGTTTATATGGGGGCTTACAAAATTTTAGACCGATCCAGTAATATTTGTCCTTCTGGCAATTAAGTAATCATTAAATTATCTTTAAAATTGCGACCTCTTATGTGCGAAAAAGGTTTACAGAGAAATCATTAGACCAAAAACTAGTCTACAACCCAATATTTCTACACACATTCGCACAATTATAGGCATAAAAATAATTCACAAATTCAAATTCTAATCTAACAAACTTTTACGCAAAAAAATAATATGCAAATTATAACCAGATAACGTGTTAAAAGGAAACAAAAATTATTTTTATTTGATTAAGGTTTATCATTTGCACTTGTCGTTTCATAAAAAGAAATCAGGACGCATACAAAACGTACGTTCGTTCACATTCAATTAGATTAATAATATCATTATTACAGGATAATTCTGATATGTTTAAGATTCTGTTTAACTCCAATCGTAGAGCTGACATCTAAAAATTCCTTGTATTACAACATTCTAGACACCTGGCTCCCATCAGTCGTTCGACCTGAGGCTCGTTAAATATTTAATAAGATACGTGTGCTAAGAAAACAAAACTAACTTGTGTAGTCGTTATAAAATAAGAACGAAACAAAACAAAAATAATGAAATAACACTTTAATAACTAATATTATTTGCAGTATAAATAACCTGAACACATTTATAAATTTTGTCTGGTACATAAAAAAAGGGACGCCAGCCAGCGCAAAGATACTCATATACTTAAATAAAATCAAATCAACAAGAAAAAAACGAGAAAAAAATAGTGTAATTTGCAGCAATGAAGCATAATATTTAAGTTCATAGTTCAAGAAATTACCTGAAAAGCAGTTTTAGAATATACATTGACACCACCAATAGACCTCATAATCAAGTACACTCATATAAAAGAAAAGCTCTTAATTTTTTAAGGGTATCATGGTGTTGGTTTCTTCCCAGCATTAAAAAGCAAACGTTTTGCCAGATCCGAGAAAGAATGTTTGTTTGTAATAAAAAAAAATATGTAATCGACTATAAATTTATTTAGGTGTATTCTTTACTATTTAACGCCTGTATTCACTACTTAAAAATTGACTGGTAACTTTTTCGTTTGACTGCTACTTTAATATGACTAATACCCCTGCGGGAAACTTGGTTCTTAACATGGTTCACTTCGGAAAATATCTGCGACAGAGATTATTTAAATCGCGCACATTTATGTTATTTCCGTGACCTGTTACAAAGTGTCAAAAATATGCCGTTTCATTATTGCATATATGTACATATTTTATTAATTTAATGGTATCAGTTTCTAATCAGCCAGAGATTATTAGTTTTTGATCATCCACATTCTTGGCTATAACCTAATTAATACACCTTTAATTCGAAATAGAAACTTAGTCCTGGTCAATTTAATTTGAGTTAAAATTACATATTGATATTTAAAAAGGCCAAAAACTTTTTTTAACTGATTTGAATATATTTATCTAATTCAAAACCATATTAATTAAACAAAAAGAATTTATACTTTTAATACAAAAAAAAAAACAATAAACATTAACCAAAAAACGTCCAATAATAAAAAAAAAAAAAAAAACAAAACGTTACAATAGAAGTGTGTGAAAAAAAATAACAACTGATTTTTGCATGTGTCTCACGTCTCCGAGCAAATGGCACGGATTAAGATTTTAATTTAGAAACTCAACATGTAGAAGAAGAAAAAACAAAAACACTCTTCAGCTGAAAATAAAAACAAACTAAGAAAACAATTTGAACACAAATTCTCAGTTGGCAAAGAGTACAAGAAAAAGAAAGGACTAAAGCAAAAATCTATTGGCATTTTGCCAGTAGCTGTGTAACGCTGGGTCTCCACGTAGCAATTTTTATTGCTAAGTACAAGCAAAAACGTCGGCAGAACAATGGAGCAATAATTGCTGATTATATTGCTGGAGAACACTTGAAATTGCTTTTCCATAAATTTGCAATTTTCACCGCGAGTAGTTGTCCAAAGTTTTGTGGCTGTATTTGTAACAAATGTTTTTTATTGTGTTTTCAAGTGGTTGTTAAATTTTCTTTTTTCAATTAATAAATTAATTTAATAAAATAATTAATTGTTATTGTCGTAGCTGTGATTTGTATTACTTTTTTGTTTATTTGCATTTGGAAAAAAATTGCTATTTAATAAATAAACACACAAATAAATAAACAACCGTACAGAGAAATAAAATTTCAGATAAATTACAACTGATTTGACAGCAGATTGCTAAGCAATAATTGCTCAAGCAATCATTGTGCAATAGATTGCCACTCATGGCAATCAAATTTGACGTTTACCGCAATAAATATTGCTACGTGGAGACCCGGGGTAAGTTTCATGGTTGATAAAAAACAACAGGTATTTTTTTCTTTGACTGTTTTAATTTAAAAAATGTGTTACAGATCAATATTACACTTGAACTAGTGACTTTTTCCAAAGTTTCTATTCAACAGAACAGTTGTATCTGTAAAGGACACTTAAAAAATTATATTTTGCATTTAATTTATTTCACCGGTGGCCTCTCTTATTGAAACGTTAAAGAATGTATTTCTATCTTATTACGTTCGATTCAAGTAGTAAATGATTTTGAGACAAAATAAAATAAAATATATTCTGGTACAAACTAGAGGCCTGCACAAATCAAATTGAAAATCAAATCACACTTGGTTTTTCAGGTGGTTGCACACAACATACGTGCACAAAAATACCAACACTACGTGCCGTGTAGTGTACTACGCACAATTTAAATCATTCATATGCCACCGATGGAAATCATGGTTCAATTGTACTTTTTTGATATATTTTGGACCTTGTTGTTACCATAGTACTATTGCGGCTTACTTGGTACAATTTAAAAATCTTAACGTTTCGCATTCATTTTTGTTTTGTACGCTTTAGTGTTTTTTCAGTTTGTTCTTCTTTTTAATGGTCTGCTTTTGTTCCAACAGAAGATATATTTTTTATATCTTAAGAGTTATTGCAACAAATGTTAAAGTGTTTCCCACCAAATGCAAATTTTTTTAAGATTACAAATTATACGCCGATGTTCACAAAAGTTGACAATGAGATTTCTAGTCTTTTATAATTATAACTGACCAAATTTTGTTAAAATAACATTATTATTCGTTACGGGCTTACGCGTACTAAACGGTTTTTCGAGAGTGAGCCTTATATGGTGCATATGGAAAATTATAGACCAACCTTAACGAAATTCAAAAGTGTGATTTTTAGTAATTTTAAATTGTGGGAGCACAAACATTATTCATTCTGTGCAGGGCTGTCAGAAATGTTCAGCAAAAAATCTTAATTTCACCAAAAAAAAATCTTATTTTGGAAAAAAAAAATCTTTTTTTTTTGGAAAAAAAAGTAGTTTATTTCAACAGCTGCCAACTATTTTTGAAGATTTCCCGCCAAATCGGACTTCAAAACCGCTAGAAACCGCTAAATATTCAATTTAGCGGTATTTTTCTTAAAACTACCTCTAAAATCTAAACATTTTTAAACGTTTATTAATATAAATCTAGACATATAGGGGTGTCATGGAAATCGAAAACGTAAAACGAAAGAATTTTAAGAGTCGTTTTTCAATAAGAGTTCTGTAATAAAAAAATTTTATGAGAATTATTATACAAATTATGCTCTATTAAACAGAATTTTTTAACAAAAATTGTAAAAATTAGATTAAAAGTTTAATAAAAAAAACTGCCAAATTCTTCCGTTTTACGTTTTCGATTTCCATGACACCCCTGATAAGCTCCTTTTTCAAAGGTGTTTCGATGCACTTAAAACTACCTTTTCGGATTAAACATTTTTCCATTAAATGTCTTTGCTATTATTTAATTTTTGCAAACCTTAGTCTGACTTGCAATATTTTTTGTTTTTGCAAAATAAAAAGCGCGCAAAACTTACATCTGATTAATCACCCTTGAACGCCAAACAGAGGTTGCTTTTTAAAGGCCCAACCATAATATGCATAGCGTTGCTTAACCTATTAACAAAAAGTCTCTCAAATGTATTAAAAAAAAAACAAAAATAAAATCAACAAACGTGCGATCAGTTTAGCACCTTGCTTAAACAAATGACAGTTTCATAAAATTTAACAAAAAGTTTCCTTAAGTTCAATATGGAAGGCCTAATATGATTAACATGTATTCGTATATTTGCTTAAGCCAACTTAAGCACATTATGGTTGGGCGTTAAGTATTTTTTTTTGTCCAGTAAACCGCAAGGTTGCATTATAAAGTTTAAAAATTTTCAAATTGAACCGTACCTTCGTCTAGACAAAACAAAAAATCTTGTTTTTGGGGAAAAAAATCCTAAAATCTTTTTTCGGTTAAAAAAAAATTCCTAAAAAATAAGGTAAAATCTTACTTCTGGCAGCGCTGATTCTGTGCAATGTACATAAATTCAATTTTATGCGCTCCCTTTCACCAATACATACACCAGTGCCCCGGTAGACTAGCTGGTAGAGAGCAAGTCTATCAGCGCCGGGGTTGCGGGTTCGATTCCCGCCAGAGACTATGGTTTCTTTCCTGCAGACAAGCGCAGAGCTTCGCGGGGTTAAGCTTAGGAATTAAAAAAAAAAAAAAAAAAAAAAAAAAAAAAATAGAAAGAAATTTATGACGCCGTACTGCACAACTCTTGTAGTCTACGTCATTGACTTTAAAAGTTGAAAAGTCGTAATCGCCTACCAAAACCGGATTAGAGTATAGATCGACAAATTTAAAATCATGAATTTGTTTGAGCCATTATTAATATATTAAATGTTAAGGCTCCATCTCACATCATGTAAAAATCTTATTTCTGAAAATTTTACTTCAGGAATGGGTCTGGTTAAAATCTTAAGCCGTTGTCGTTAATTTTTAGTTTAATACTTATATAGATATCAACATTTATATGAGATCGGTTCGCCTTAAATAGATTTTAAAGAGGGAGTTTATATGGCACCTATGATCAGTGCTGGACCTACCTGTACAAAAAATTGACATGACATATTAGCTATTATATCTTCGCTAAATTATATAGCAATGAATACCAACCTTGATGAGGAAGTTTTGTCATTTGGAGCTATTTTCGGTAGTGGTATTTGTATTAGCACAACGGTCATATATGTACCGATTTTTCAGTTGCAATAAGATATTTTTCGATTAATTTTTATCTTAATCCAACATAACCAAAACATAATTGCGAATTGTACTTTGAGCAATAGGTTTACATGGGCAAACAAGCAACCAGCCGGACCGATATCGTTATAACGACTTCGAAATTGATTCTGACTCAATCGGTATATTAGAAGGTGGGTCTAGGGTCAATTTTTTTTAGAGTTATACACATCAGCACAAACGCATAATACCCTATTTACTATTGTAGTGTAGGTTTAAAAAGCAATAGTATAAAATATTACTTAAATAGAATCAATTGTCTCAACTAAATTAAATAAATTGAATAAATCTTTCCTGCAAAACGGAAAATTTAATAAAACTGAAAGCTCTCAAACTTTTTCTTCCCTTTGAGCTCGTACAATGGAAACAATAAAAACAAACACTATAATTTCACAAAGAAAATGCGAAAAAACAATAAAAAAAATGTTGTCGTAGGGTAAGAATGTGTTTTTTCTTATTGTTCTCTTAAAGTATATTGACCCTGAAAATCATGTGCTAATAATTTTGTGGTGAATACCGATACAAACTACATATACATGGTTCCACCAACCTCCATTTCTCTTTCACTAACAAAACACAGTTAAGGGATTAAATTATGATAAATATGTAAGTGTGAGCACACGTTCTTTAAAAACAATCCAGTCAACAATTGGAAGATTGTTTTGGAAAATATGTATCACCAAAAAAAGTCTTAAGCTACGGTCACACTTATTAAATATTTGAGCAAATAAGCGTAACTTTTGTTAATAGTTATTGAGTTTTAACATGGACTTAATATTACAAAATAAACAAATTATACTAAAAGACATAGCAAAAAAATGTTTTCTGTATGATATGGTATTACTTATAATTAGGGATGCGATTTCCATGCAAATGCATGTTTTTTGCCGGTAGTCTAAGATCGTTGTCGACCAATTATCTTTCCGAATCATTAAATTTGCGTTAAAACGGCATCGATTTGTTTTTGCATATTGTTGCATATTTTGGTTAAAATGCATATTTTTGCATGTTTTGGTTTTAAATGCATATTTTTGCATATTTTAAGATTTTTGGGTGATACATTATTTTAATTTACGAATTATAAAAAAAGTTTTACAAAAAATTTCCATGTAAACAAAAAAAAATCCTCCAAAAAAATTTGTTTAATCAATACATGGTTTTTTTTGGAGCTCTGCTTAAAATACAAGAATTTCAAGATTTCGACCTTACTGCCATTAAGCTTCAAATATTTTATCGCAACTGTTACATGTTACTTACTCAGCACATGAGTTACACCGAGTTGCAGAAAAATCTAATTTGATAATATTGATTTATGGTTTCATACGGGAAAAAATGTTTTTAAAGGCTGCTTCACGAGTTGCAATTTTGAATGAAATGTTTGAAGTGTCTTTTGGTACCCATACCACTGCACCCAGTATTAATAAGATGAGGCCCCTGGCTAGACGCCGTAGAATACTATTCAAAAAACTTTAATCAATTTAAGAATGTTATTAAAAAACATGTTGCTACCGATGCTTATCTATTGTATTTTCCAACTACATATATATTGGTGAATCAAACACTAAATTGGAGAGATTTAGTTCACTTAATAGTTAGCTCAAATTAATTGATATCGCAGAAAGTAAAATTAGCAATGTGGAAGGAAGAATAGCCCAACAAATTAAAAAAAATTCAACACATTTTGCAAAAAAAAAAAATTGGATTTCAAAAAATAAAAACAAATTTCGACCATTTTAGATCAGAAATTAATGTGTGATCTGAATTAGAAAATAAATGAATTGGCACTATTTAAGTATGCTCCCATAACTTTGGTTGACGTTGAGAGATCCTTTTCCATGTACAGAAGTTTTTTGCGACCGAACAGGTATTCTTTTGATAATATAAAAAAGTATTTATTTGTTTATGCAAACAAAAATTTAAAAAAATTATTAAAAAGTATTAAAAAATATTGTAGCTTTAAATAACAATAGACTGATTTTTTGTTTTAAATAAAATTAAAATAAACCGATTTTTTGTTGAAAATGTTAAAATTTTTAGTGCATATTTTTTTTTTAATGCATATTTTTGACTTTTTAGTGCATATTTGATGCGCATATTTTTGATTTTTTAGTGCATGAAAATCTCATCCCTACTTTTAATCAAAATAAATATAAGAATTAAAAGAAATAACTATTTGGTTTGCTTGTTGGCCCCGTTTTTTCATCAAATATTTGATAAGTGTGACCGTAGCTTTAGGAATACTACAGAAACTGATTAATCAGTTGTGAGCACAAGCAAACTGCTAAAAATATGCATAGCGGGACAATTTTTTATTTCAAAGACAGTGAGTTTTTGTAATTTTTTTTCGTTATCTCGTGCTGTAGTCGAGTATACATACCCATCAAACACGAAGACAAACCTTTGATATGAAATGACTTTATTATTTGATGTCAAGCACAATTCTCAAACATCATTCAATTGTTTGGTTTTAACATTCGAATACAAATTGATAATGATTTGAATATAAACATTTGATTTACAATGTTTTATCAATTTGATATGAAATGTGTTTAACAATAAAAGAAAATTTCCTTCCTTTTAAGTAAAGTGAATTAGCCTTTAGAAACCTTAATATTTTTTAAAAATAAATCCGATAAAACACTTAAACGGGAAAGTGAAGAAATTATAAGTGTGTTGTACGGTCGCGGTGCTACTTAGAGCCATGAGAACTCTTAAAATAAAAAGGAGCCAAGTATTTCGTCTTTCCCAGAATTTTAGAACGAAAAGAACGCTATTTAATCTTTTAGCTCTGGTGCCGATTGTTTAGCTGAATTTAAATAAAAAAATAATATTTTTAATTTTTGTTCCACATTGTACTACAATCCACATTTAAAAAAACATTTGAGAAAAATGTTTCAAAGAAAGTCAAAAATAAATACTTTTCATATTCAAATGGTTTTGAAATCATTACCAAGTGATTGTCGTTTGAGAAAAGGTTTGATTTTATATCATTTTCAATTATGTATGTATAAGAGTTGTGAATTATTCGCCTTTCAACTTTGTTCGAATAATTCAAATAATTGTTTTTGTTCTTTCGATCAAACGATTAAATCTAAGAAATATTCGATTAATCGATGAGAATAACGAATAAATTTTACAAAAGAATTACGTATTTTAAATAGATTCATCCGTCCATTCATCTACAACTATGGAAAATCTTCCATTTTCTTTTTTATTTTTTTCCAACTTCTTTCTTTCATCTTAACTCCATATCGTTCGATATTACTTTGGATTTTCGAAAAGAGTTTGCAGACCTACCATCTTCAGCCAAACTTCTGCATACAAGTTCTTCTATAAAACAATCGCTGTGTCTCTTTATGTATTTTTCCGTTGGACCAAGTTCGGTATTTTTGATGTCGTTGGATTACACAGGCCAACACTCAATTTGCTTCTTTGAAATTATCAACTGATTCTAGTTAATTTTGGTGCGCTGAATTAAAATCTGTAATCAGTTTTTCTCTATCAGCTCTAGTTTTCATGATATAGCATTTTTATACCCTCCACTTATGACCTCCATTTATGACCGTCAGTTAGTTATTTCAAAAAATTTTTTTCATCAAAATTTCTTATTTACAGTTATGGTAGTTGCCATAGATCAACACTTTTTTAATAAACTTTGCCAACTGCAATAAACCACTTCTTACAAGCAACTAACTTACGATATTCAATTGGAGTGCAACAAGAAAAAATAACGTTCTCAATAATATTGTACATATAAAATTCCCGTTAATCAGCTAGCAAAAAAAATTTTTACGGAAAAAATGTTTTTTTTTGGTAACTACCATAACTATAAATAAGAAATTTTGATGAAAAAATTTTTTGAAAAAACTAACAGACGGTCATAAATGGAGGTCATAAGTGGAGGGTATAAAAATGCTATATCATGAAAACTAGAGCTGATAGAGACAAACTGATTACAGATTTGAATTCAGCGCACCAAAATTAACTAGAATCAGTTGACAAATTCAAAGAAGCAAATATATTTTTTAATTTTGTCGGGCTGTGTTATCATTGGAAGCATCGTTTCCAATGCTTGTATTGTGACACTTACGCAAATGACAAAAATATATGTAATTTAAAAAAAATATAATAAAATAACAACAATTTCTACTTTCTTGTCATGATTTATAAACATAAATTCTTTATTTTTTTTATTATTGTTAATTTCTAAGTTGAAATTTTTTTAACGTTTGATTCAAGAAGAAAAACAGCGGATACAATTACTTGTTAAATACTTGTTAAATAAGAACATAAAATAAATTTTTTAATGAGTTCCTAACACGGTTTTTGCGTACTAAACATTGAGATTAATTACAATCAGGGCTATGGCTATAATATTTTTTTTAATGTTCCTACATTTTGTAAAGGGTGCCAAGCCATATTACACGATGTTAATTGTGAGTCACACCTTAACGTCAAGTTTTTTGCCCAACTTAATTTGACATTTCTTTGTTTCAGTATTTGACAAATTCAACCATGGAAAGGTACTTAATTGAGCAGCACGTTAAAATTTTAAAAGCCTATTACGAAAATTGGTGCTCATATCAAAACGCATTTGGTACATGCTTGCCCAGTTCGTTTATGGGCTGGTGCGTAATCGGACCGTACTTCTTCGCCAATGAAGTCAGCCTTCTATAATAATAAAACTATTAAGATAATTCTCTGAAAAATGTATGTTTTATTTACAATTAACATCGTGCGTTTCAGTTGGGCCACCCTTTATAAAATCACTAAAAACGTATAAGAACTAAATCAAATTCTAAGCTTTTTTTTATTTCTTATTTAATAAACAAATTTGTTCAGTTAATCGATATTAATTAATCGATTTATTCGTTATTCGAAAATAACCATTTTAAAATTATTCGAACAAGAGTTTGGTTTTGTTTGATCAATTAATCGAATTATTCTTAATCGGTTGACAGCTCTATAATAAAAGTAGAACAATTGTACTAAAAATAAAAGTAAGTTGATTAAACAAACAAAAGTATTGATAAGATTTTTGTATGACGTGCTAAATACGCAATTTTTTCCCTCCCAAAAAAATAATGTTAGCAAAAAAAGTTAGAAGAGTAGCTAAAAAGATCACAGCTACTTTTTGCACCCCTTATAGAAGATGTTGCAACCCAATTTGTCGGATTCTACAAAATTTCAATGTCAGTCAAGTAACAATGCCATTAATGGTAAGTAAAATCTCTTAATATACATTTACAGTGACTCTCATAATATTTTGCATATTTTTTTACTCCATTTTGAAAATTTGACACATGGCCGTCCAAAATTGTTATCAGCCAGAAATGAAAGGAAAAACTTAAAGAAATTCGTGAGAACCAGCATTTATCTGCTTCAAAACTGAATGATAAGCTGAGAGGGCCTCCATGCAACAATGTAAGCAACGAAACACTTTGAAGAGTACTACGATCAAACAACTTTAATGCTCGAGTAGCAGGAAGAAAAACCGCTAATTTCAGAAATAAATAGAAATAAGCGATTATCCTTCGCTAATCAACATATCACAAAAGGTTTTGACTTTTGGAAATCCGAAATATTTAGCGATGAAAGCAAATATAATATTTTTGGGTTTGATGGACGACGCATGGTTTGGAGAAAGCCGAATGAGTCCCTTCATATAAAAAATATCAAGCCGACAGTAAAACATATATGAGGTTCTGTAATGGCTTGGGGCTGTATGTCAGCCTCAGTAGTTGAAAATCTAGTCTTTATAGATGGAATTATGGACAGACATGTGTATCTGTCAATTCTTAAAGAAAACCTTGATAAAATGGGACTTCCAGCAAGAGGTTTTTATTTCCAACAGGACAACGATCCCAAACAAACAGCCTTAGATGTTGAACTGTGGATTCTTTTAACACCAAACATTTGCCAACGCCTCCTCAAAGCCCGGGCTTGAACCCAGTAAAAAAAATTTATGGTCGTATTTAGAGGAAAAGGTTCGTCAACGCCACACATCTTCGAAAACTACGTTGAAGCAAGTTTTGCTACAAGAATGTGGAAAAATACCTTAAGAAAAGTGCCAAAATTTGGTGGAATATATACCACGACGATTAGCTGCCGTTTCTAAAAACAACGACTATGCCACAAAGTATTAACTGTGACATATCCATTGTTATACGGTTAAAATACGTGATATTTTTTAAAAGCAAAATACTTTTGTGACCTTAAAATTCACTTTAATCTTCTAAATTCTTTGTCTTTCTCCTAACACGATAATAAAAAGAAATTCCTGTTCAATATAATAAATAAATGGATGTCAATTAGAGTGGTTCGGTCACCATACAAAAAAAAAAGTTGGGTCAGTCACCCCTAGGATTAAAGATAAGTTGAAAAGAGTTCCAGAAAAAATTTTTTTAATTTTTTGCCACGCTTCTGGATACCGCCCTTTTAGTTTTTTGTATACTTCGTGGCCATTTAAAGTCCGATCATAAAATATTGCATATCGTTATCCATGGCTCATCTATGGCTTCATTTTTGCCTTGGGTGACATTTTAATCCGACATTAAATTCTGGACGCCACTTATGCCATCTGGGAACGTACCACACTAATGTCCAATTTTTTGCACGTGGCAAGAAAGCCCTTCTAAAACTATGTACTTCTAGCTTTTAATGTACACACTTTTATGCCACGCCCCAAAATACGGCCCATTTTTCTTTACTTATATATATTACATTGAACTTTTTGTTTTTTATATATAGCGCCGACGTTTAAAGTCCAACTTTATTTTATCGCATATCATTATTAGTGGCCTCAGTTTGGCTTAATTTTTGTGTTTGGTGACTTTTTAATCCGACATCGAATTCTGGGAGCCACTTATAACAACTTTGATCCTTCCCCTCTAATGTCCAATTTTTTGCACGTGGCAAGAAAGCCCTTCTAACACTTTGTATGCCTAGGTTTTAATTTGCTCACTGTTATGCCACGCCCCAAAAGTACGCCTCATTTTTTTTGCACATAAATATTATATTAAACCAGGTAGATCAACATACATAAACAAGAAAATTGCATCAGTCAAAATGTAATTTTATATAAATAAAGTATCTATAACTATAAAAAAGTTTTTGCCATCCCCCAAAATTTTTTTTTTTTTTTTATACCCTCCACCACAATTAGTTGTGAAGAGGGTATACTAAGTTTGTCATTCCGTGTGAAACTTTTTTATTATTCATCTCAGACCCCATAAAGTATATATATTCTGGCTGCTTGAGTAATTCTAAATCGATTTAGCCATGTCCGTCTGTCTGTCCGTCTGTTGAAAACACGCTCACTTTCGAAAAACTCAAAAGAAATAAACAAACTAGGTGTCAAATTGCTTGTAGTTATCCTAAACAGTTTGGGATTGAATTTCAGCAAAATCGGTTCAGTAGGACCAGAGCTATGAATCAAAATGTGGAACCACCACCTTCAAAAACTTGATAATTTTGTTACAAAAACTAACATAAATGATGCAAAAATGCACGGAATGACATAAGATTTTGCACAAGTCCGTTTTATTCGACTAGAAATGACACTGTAAAATTTCGCGAAGGTCGGTCCATAATTAACCCTAAGCCCCATATAAACACTACTCCCGGAAAACAGTTTAGTACGCCTAAAACCGTAAAAAATAATGCAATCATAACAAATTTTGGCTCGTCACAATTTTATAGGACTATAAATGATACTGTGAAATTTCGTGAAGATCGGTACATAATTTACCCTAGGCCCCATATATGCCCTACTCCCGGAAAACAGTTTAGTCTCCTAAAACCATAATTAATAACAAATCGTCACAGTTTAAGATAATAATAATAAAAAGACATCATACAGATATTACTCCTTAAACATTCGAACTGTCGGTGGAGGGTATCAAAGATTCGGCACAGCCGAATATAGTACTCTAACTTGTTTCTCATTATTTTTTATTGAATCTTCATATATTAATATGAACTAACAATAATTAATCAAAAAAATCCCCCAAAATGCAGAACTTTTTGGTTTTTTATAAAAACCTTTTAAAGTCCGTATCGCATTTTGTTGTTTATGGTTTGAATCTTTAGCCTTACCAATACCCACCCGGGTGACCATTTTGCTTTTATTTCTTTAACTACTTTCTTAAATTTGCTTCAGTTAAAAGGAAATTCTTACTCACTGAACAAATTGTTTTCTTTAAAAACAACTGGAAAATAATTTGTATGGCGAAATTTTCTTAAAAAAAACCAAAAAAAAAAAAATTGTATGACGAAAACTTGTGTTCATTGCTTATAAACCTGCAGTAATACTCGGGTGGGTATTGGCAAACGATGTACATAAAAATATTTGGTAAGGAGAAGGTTACTATTTACACCCTAAAAATATACTACTGGCAATACTAACGGAGCCTAATCCTTCAGTACGATTTCACGGTTACGAAATTATAAGAACTGTTCGGAAAGACCCAGCCTCAAAAATTAGAGTTTCGTGCTTCAAAAAGTGAAATAAATTTTGACTGCCATGCATACACATAAATAATAAAGTGGGACAATTTACGTATAACAAAGCCACGATGTCTGTATTTCTACACTGATGACCTATTTTTGTATTGCACCAGCTAAATTATTATTAAGAAAAAAAATTTAATTTATCAAAATTTCTTTAACGCTGAATGTCACTTAATTTCACAGAATTCTTGCAGAAGCAAAAATGAAGTAAAATTCACCCATAAACAACAATATGCGATACGGACTTTAAAAGGTTTTTATAAAAAACAAAAAGTTCTGCATTTTGGGGGGTGGCAAAAACTCTTCTTTATAATTATAGATACTTTATTAATATAAAATTTCATTCTGACGGATGCAATTTTCTTGTTTTTGTATGTTGATCTACCTGTTTTAAAATAATATTTAAGTGCAAAAGAAAAAATGAGACGTACTTTTGGGGCGTGGCATAACAGTCAGCAAATTAAACCTAGGCATACAAAGTGTTAGAAGGGCTTTCTTGCCACGTGCAAAAAATTGGACATTAGAGAGGAAGGATCGAAGTTGTTATAAGTGGCGCCCAGAATTCGATGTCGGATTAAAAAGTCACCAAAAACAAAAATTAAGCCAAACTGAGGCCACTAATAATGATATGCGATAAAATAAAATTGGACTTAAAACGTCGGCGCTATATGTATATAAAAAACAAAAAGTTCAATGTAATATATATAAGTAAAGAAAAGTGGGCCTAATTTTGGGGCGTGACATAAAAGTGGGAACATTAACCCTCCGTCATGCACATGTATCTGTGTCAGGTCTTTTAAGAATTTAACAGTTATTTAAATAAATTTCTAATTCAGCTAGGTGTTTGAGTCTCCAGGTACCCTCTACAAATATGGTTAGCTATTGTTTTATGAAAAAAAAAAACATTGAAAAAAACAACAAAAACAATTTATGTGGATTTTTTCATCTACACATCACATACGTAGCGCATGTATCTGGCCAGATACACTTGTATTTTGTATGAAGAACAATGTAATTTATTTGCATTTCTTGTTTAAGTTTTGTTTTTGTTGCTTGCCTGAAGCTCTATAAGACTTTTTGAAATTTACTTTATAATTTTCTCAGTAAAAACTTGGCTTACTTTTTTAAAATGAATAGCTTCATTAACGCATTATTTAGTAGCTTTCTTCTATAACTACATCTATAACAACTTCTACAACTACTTTTTCTGGATGTGTGTAGGTAAAAAAAATAATGACTTACTTTTGAATGCGTTCATTTTGGGACATCCCATGTAAAAATCATTGGTTCTTTCAGTAGAATTGTAAGTAGTGCTTTTATGTTTTTCTGATTACTCAACACATTATTTTGAAGGCGAAGTTTTTACTGGGTTATAACTACTAATTTTTGAATTCAAATTTATCGAAATAAACTTTAAAACCATTATTTGTTTGAAATTAAAAAATTTTATTTCTCGTTGGTTTTTTTCTGGGTAGGTGGTTTAGCATGTACTAAGAAAAAAACAAAAAAAATAGAAAATATGCATCTGTCTGGCGTGCTAATAATATAACCATGTAATATTATCACTAAAATAGCTTTTTTCTTCATATAAATGTATTGAAATACAAAGTGTATCTGGCCAGATACATGCGCTACGTATGTGACTACCGAAACATGTGCATGACGGAGGGTAAAAAGCTAGAAGTACATATTTTTAGAAGGGCTTTCTTGCCACGTGCAAAAAATTGGACATTATGGTGGTACTTTTCCGAGATGGCATAAGTGGCGCCCAGAATTTGATGTCGGATTAAAATTAGAGCTGGCAAACTATCGATAGTCGCAACATTCGATATTTTTGATAGTCTGTTGACAAACTATCGATACTATCGATAGTATCGAATTCTTTGTAGAATTCCTTAATTTAATTTGTAAGTAATTTCCGTACGCAGAAATATAAAGAAATGCAATTTTCCAAATTTGGAATAAAGTTTAATCTTTCTTAGATTTTCAGTAATTTTCCTTATCACAAGCTTTATTTATTTTTTTTTAAATATGTATTAAAATATACAAACCAATTTTCCAATTTTCAGATTTCCACTTTCAATTATTTTCGATTGCATATGAAGTTGAATTTTTCAAAATTTTAAGAATAATAATGTGCACTGGGTAGTATGAAAAAAAAAAAAAATCATATTTATTGAAAGTAAATCACTTTTTCAAAATTTTTTAAAATAAAATAAAAATTTTCGTTTGGGAAAATATATTGAAACAACAATAAAACAACTCAACTTCGTTTTTGCTTTCAATAAAAATTTCTAAACAAAAACTTTTTTTTAGTTTGAAAAACAGTTAGATAATATAGAAAACTTTAATAAAGGTAAAATTACTTAAGTATACTTTTTTATATAAACTCGTATTTGGCGAATCTTTTTTACCTAAAATCTTAAAATATATAATGTTGGCGATTTTCAATATACATACTATTTAGCGATTCAGGTGAAAAATAATTTGAAAAACCTGGTACATACATTAATAAATTTTTTGCTTTGGCATGAGGATAAGCAAGGCTATGCAAATATGGTTGGTCCTTAAGCCGACAAGATAACTGCCGCAGCTTGCTAAGCTGTGCGGCAACCACGGCTGGCTTGTTTTTGGCATATAAAAAAAAATATTGATAATTTTCTTAAAAAAGATTTCAACGATAGTATCGCTATCGAAAATAAACTATCGATAGTCCAATGGAAAGAGAACTATCGATACTATCGATTGTTTGCCAGCTCTAATTAAAATGCCACCCGAGGCAAAAATGAAGCCATAGACGAGCCATGAATAACGATATGCAATATGTTATGATCGGACTTTAAATGACGACGCAGTATATAAAAAACTAAAAGGGCGGTATCCAGAGGCAATGGAATTATTTTCAACTTATCTTTAATCCTAGTGGGTGACTGGCTCAACTTTTTTTTTTTGAACCACCTTAATGTCAATCAAGTTTTTTCTAAAAAGTTAATTTTTCTTATATGTAAAATAATTATGAGACTCACTGTACATAATTTATTTAATTAAAATTGAATTTCAGCTCACAATATTTTTTTCACCTAAATTGGCTGTTTTTAAAACTAATGGTGTTTTCTTTTCTACAAAAAAAATACCACATTTTAAAAGGTGCATTTATAAAATGTCTTGCCTTACATGTAATAATGCAATTTTTTATTTGACGAGAACAAAACACAAAATTGGATCGCCCTGTTTTTAACAGCTGACAAAAAGTTTGTTCTTCAATATATAAAAAAATATGTACATAAATCAAAAAGGATGTTCTTCAAAATATAAAAAAAAATACACATAAACCCAAATTTGTTAATATATTAATATTAAATAAATAAATAAATGAACAAAATGAATGACCAAATTCCAATTTCTTTAGTTTGTTTTTCATAAAATATGTAAACAAGAAAATACCTTTGCCAGATTGCGAATTTATTAACACCAAGTTTTTACGATTTCTTGATTTGACGTTTTTTTTTCAAAAACAATTTTTTAACACCGAATCCATTTAACTTTTATGTCACTGACAACCTACCATTAATAATGTTATGCTTTCTTTTGTTTTTACTTTAAAATAATAGACAAAATTACTATTTAAACTTAAAAATTTTACTGTCCTGATTAGAGGCGATTTTTTTTCCAACTTCGTCTGGTAACCCTATATATAAACAGAAGCCATCTTTTTACAGGGCATTATCAACACTCTCGATTTATACGGGGCGTAAAGTGCAATGCCTTATGCCATTTAAGGGTGAATTTTTTTAGAATAAAACACGCTGCCCTTTTAGAGAGCAAAGCATTTTTAAGAAACGAACACCAAATTGCATTTTTTTAAATAAAATGTGACATTTTTTGTAGAAAAGAAAACACCATAAATACTTAATAACTGCCTGGCCCACGATGTCGACAATAACATTTCTTTCGTATATTTATATTGAAAACAAAAACAAATTTTAGTTTTGTATTATTGTTTTAAATAAATTTTTGCGAATTTCCGATTATCTTGCAATTTTTACCGAATTTTCGCCATTTCTTATAGTTTTAGGGACTTTCAATCAATTTTATGTACTGTTTAAAAAATTAAACATTTTCGCAAATTTTGCAAACTTTTCCGAATTTTTGCAATTTTCGCGTAGCTTTGTTGATCTTTGAGGCTATTGTCGCTATTTCAGCAAATTTTTTTTAATTTTGCAACGTTTAATTTACTAATAAAATTTGTGCCTATAACTTCTGTTAAATTTGCATTTTTTAAAACAATACAAATACTGTTTCGGTGCAGTCGACTTTTATAATAGGAGTGATTATAAATTTAATTAAAATTCCCATTTCAAACTTCAAAATTTAGTTTTCAATGTAAGTTTCTAAAACCAAAAAAAAATATTTTTCCTTAAAACGTTTTTTTAAAAACTTTATTGTTTTGAACTTTAAGAACAATTTAAACAAAATATTTTTTTTTGTACGGATGAAAAAGTTTTTTGAACACCAATGATAAATATTTTTTCATGTACAAAATACATATTGTACTTCAAATATAAATATCTTTTTTGTTTTTCTTATTTTTTTTTTTAAACTGATAGAAACAAAAATTTATTTTGCACGCATGAGTTTTGAATTTTTCAAATGAAAAACTTTAATTTGAAGTTTTCGGTTCTTAATTTCTGATGCCTGCAAACAAGCACTCAAAAAAAATGTAATAAATAATTTAAAAAAATTGGGAACGATAAATGACTTTATTACAATTGAAAATTACTGTTACTTCAATGTATGAAGTAGCAATTCTATTTGCTGTTGCTTTTATATTGGACAAAAATCTTTAAATTGGTGTCTGATGTGTCAAACCTACAATTGATTCCAAATTCCTCGAAAATATATTGAATTTCTGTTGACCTTTTTAAATAAGGCAAATTCCTAACAGGAAATTTTTCGATTCAATTTGGTTGTTGTTAAAGGTATCTTGTTTCGCTGTATAAAGTGTCTAATTTTTAGTATAGACAATAAAAATTAAGTTAAATATTCAAAAATTTTATGTTTGTAAGTAAAAGTATCTTTAATTCTATTAAAATGTATGTCAAAATGAAAAAAAAACCAATGCAGCAAGTATAAACTGTCAGTTTTTCTTAAATCATAAATGCATATTTTATTAATTTTGAAAGCATAATTTGAATTTTTTTTAGCATGTTTTCCAATTATAAGTGCATGAAATTCCACGATTCTCAAGAGATTGCAAGAGAGTCTCTAAAAAAGTCGTAATGGTTGAGAAATCCGAGTCACAAAAGACTCTTTCAGAAGAGATTCGAATTAGATTATAAATTTCAAAAAATGCTAGCTGGGAAAAACACGTTAATAGTTAGACAATGGCACAATGACGGCAACAAGGTTGTTGTAGCCACCAAACTCCTAAGAAAAAAATAAAAAAACATCACCCACAACACACAGAAAAAAATGCCAATGTAAAATTAACATGGAAAAATGTTGATTGAGAATCATAGTAATTTTCTGCAAAAGTATGCACTTTATTTAAATTTATCATTATTTCATATTAATTTTAAATAAAATAACCTTAAATCACGTTTATTTAATATTTTTCACTGTTAAAATAAAAAAAAAAATATATTAAAATATAAATAAATATGGATTCAATATTGAATCCATAAAAAGCTGTTTTATATTAAAATCAAAAGTTAATCTTGTTAAATTAACATGCATACATACTTAAGTATGTACATTTTTTATTTTCATTTTTAAAATATGTTATAAAAAGAAGACAATTCCCGTATTCTTTTAATTAAAATTATTTAGTTAAATAGTACATCAAGTTTTCAAAGTAGAATGATGACGAAAACCATATTGGGCGATTCTGCTGATGCTTTTGTTATCAAAGGAGAATACAAAATAAGTGAAACATGCGTTACAGGGGTAAGTGTTTTGAATTATTCTTAAATAAATGCTTATGTTGTCTCTGAAGCTTCTTCACACTGTTATAACACACTCAAACCAATTTGATTCTACATGAAATTCACGTTGTTTCAACTTGAAATAACTTTCATTCAACGTGATTCGGATTGTTATTTCAATGTAAATTAGATTTTGCTCTAACTTTACAGCAATGTTAAATTAACATGAATTAAAGTTATTTTAAAAGAAAAAAAATGTTGTTCGCAGTTATTGTAAAACCAGGTTGAATTAACATGAAAAACGTATAAAGCAAAATCACCACCGAAAAATTTTAAATCAACCTTGTTTTCTACGTTTTTAACTTGATTTTTTTCTGTGTGAAGAAAAATCAAACAATCTGAAAATATTTATGTACTTGTGTTGAGTATTAGAGACCCTTAATCTCACACGACTACAGCAAGCATTGTAGTTGTAGTAAATGGTAGTACAGGTACTGATAGGAAGTGGTTTAACGGGATAAGTAGTAGTAAAAACAATTTATAAAAAGGATGTCATTTTAAAAGTTTATTTCTTTGTTCCTTTGTATTAAAATTCAAAATTGCCAGACCTTTGATATAGTTAATTCGTACAATGTTAACTTGTGTAAATAAAAAAAGTTTTTTTTAACTTTACCGACGGTCATTCTTTTAATTTTTGCCACATTCTAATAAAAAAAAATAATTTTAAGCATCTTTTGAATCAGGATTTTTTTTTAAATTTCGGGCCGAAATTTTCGTGATTATGGTGGGCTGAAAGGCGTTTTTGTCGATAGGCAGGCTTCGCCACTGTTACTTAATTCATACACTGCTACAACTTTATGGTTGGACAGTGTAAAAATAAGCTGTCAAGGCAGGGTCGTCTTCATGACATTACTTTAGTTTGATCAAAAACGCAAAATGCAATTTATAACCCGCAATAGTAGGAATAGATTAAGGTTTCTGGCAGTAGTAATGGCCGACTCTTCCATCTTCTCGACGAATAAGCGGCCCTATCTGTTACAAACAGATTACTAGACAACTACACCTTGGTAAGATCTTGTCTAGGTTTTAGGATTAGTGACCCTTTGCAATATTTCACTGCTACTGGCTTGTTACCACATTATTTTACACCACGTAGTTATATACAACACGTCAAAACGGAATCCCTTAGACTCTAGTTTTCTGTTTTCGCGCAGTGAGCTGCCACGTTAACCAACTAATCCCCCAAAATATTGTGCAAAGTTACGCAGAGCGGCTGAGTATGGTATGAATAATTGCATAAATACCATTAAAATATTTGGTAAGAAAAAAATGGCTTCGCTGTACAGAAATCCTTTACAAAAAGAAGACTTTTTTCATAAACGCATGTGCACTGTGCTGATTAATCGCTATAATCGGTTGAATAAAATATTTAAATGGCAAAAATTATATACTTCTTGTTTTTGTTAAAAACATTTATCAACTTCCCTTTAAATAATACTTGACACTAACTGCCTTTTCAACTATTTCGAACGTAAACGTTTGCATAGAAAACTTCTATGAAAAACATTCAGTTTTTTCTATATAAATTTGTATAATTCGAAATTGTTAAATATGCAGTAAGTGAAATTGAAAAAAAAAAAACATTATGATGAGAATCGGGTTTTTGTAATTCCCAAAAATATTGCGATTTTCGATACCAAACCCTTGTATACCTACACCACAATATATGAGAGGGTACTATGGTAACGTACTCAATAACTACTTATTAGGTCTATTAACTAGTGATTTTTTGGCTTCTACCCGCAGTTAAATAAAAACTAGATATTTTTGACCTCTAGTAAGTGTATTGTAAGTACTGAATTCTGTGGACACCTCGAACTAAAATAAGTAGTTATTCGGCCGAAAAATAAGTAGTGTTTATTTTTCTCCAACATTAATTGCTAACTTACCAGGAGTACTTCATTGCAATGAGTTTACTATAGATATGTTCGATAGAAAAAAAAATTCACAAGCAAAAAAAATTATCTAGTTAGACAAATCACAAAGTGTTTTATTGTGTCATATTGGTTGTGTTTCCTATATTTTTATTAATACCACATTAATTAAATAAAAGCAAATACAACCAATACGACACAATAGAACACTTTGGGAATTGCCTATATGATTCTTATGTTTTGGTGAAAATCTTAATTATTTCACTAAAATTTAAAAAAACGCTTGAATGTATCATATAAACGATAAGCAAAAACAGCTAAAAATTGCATGATGAAATAGTTAAAGCATATATGAACAATTTTGATTTTTAGTTGAACTGTTAATTTTTTGATATTCTTTAATTAGGCTCGAGTTCATCAATTTTAATTTTCATTAAATTATTTTCATTGAGGAAGGAATTTTACAACTTGGAATTTTTATTATATATATATAAACAAGTAAGATAGTGTAGCCAGTCAAGCCCGACCATATGATACCCTACACAAGAATATTTAAAAACAAATTTTCGAGTCAACTAAACTGTTCACTTTGTTCAAAAAACAAAAAAAAGAAAGTTACTGTTATAATTGTTCAAAAAAATAAAAATCAAAAAATAACTGTTATTTTTGTTCAAAAAAATAAAAAAAATAAATAAAAAAAATATATAGAAAAATTCTGATAGTGCATAGAAAATATTCCTGAAGAATATTGAAGGAATAAGCCTATTAAAGTATAAAAGTTTTTGAGGTTTGTTATTTGACTTAGAATACACATTCGAATAATATGAGAATTTATAAAAAAAATATATTTAATAAAAAACAGAAAAAGTTCTTAATTACTCGTCATACAAATACAGAAAAAATTTTGTTTAAAACTTGAAAAATTTTCATTGTAGCTACGTGTTTTTGTTGAATAAAATATAAGTTTAAAAGTACGTTACTACATGACTCTTTGAAACCTTAATAAATTTTTTTTTTTATTCCAGAAATGTATAAATCGTTCTTTATTTCGTAAATCTGCGACATCTGGGGTCTAATCACCGCATACGATATCGAGCAAAATTGATCGAAATTATATATTTTGGTATCGTGAAACTCGATATCGAATGAAATGTATTGAATATGAAATAATTGCATTCGATATCGAGTAACTCGACAGTACATTTATCGAGTTTTCATTCGATACGTCAGTGTCTATCGTATGCAAAAAAAATTGATAGTTTATTCGATACGATAGTGTCGAATGCGGTGATTAGACCCCTGAATACCAAAATTGTATTTACTTTTTAATTTGTAACATATTTTGTTTGTACTGTAAAATATTAAAAATGTTAGTTACGTGGTCTTCCATTTCAGCTTACGATATATAAATTTGTTTATGCACTTTAGGCACAAGCAACGTTCACTGTGCAGTGTAAAAGTGTAACTTTGAAATAATATATAAAAACTTTTGATAACGTTGGCCGTCTACTGCATTGTTTTGATTTGAAGTGTTAATAAAAGAATTCTGAACATTTTTTTTTGTTATTTTACATTCCGATTTTTTTAGTTTTTTGATTTATATCCTTCTCTTACAGACAGCCTCAGGTTAATATATATTTTCTAATATTTGGATTTGTGAAAAAAATAAAAAGAAAAAAACTGATGCGGTTTAAAATTTTATTGTCAGTGAAATTGATTTAAATAATGTTTCAAAACAAGATTTGGCTTTGTTAAAGCAAAAGTTACAAACTTTTTGTAAAAATTTATCGATAAGGTGGCACAAGGCTCACGGAAAAATTAACGACTTTCTCAAGCAAAACCAAAACTGATTTTGTTTTATATGCCATTTTGTTGTGTTTTTCATTGTGCAGAATTTCAAAAAAATGTATCCGTTAGTTTTCGAGAAATTCAGATTTTTTACTTTTTTTCGTATGGTGACAACCCTAAAAAAAATTAAAATATTCCAAAAATCAAAAAACCCCAGCGTGCCTGTCCATAAAAAACTCTTAAATTCCAAATTTCAGCCATATCGGTCCAAAGCTTTTGCTGAAATTAATTTGACTGTTGCTCAAACTACCTAGTGTGCATTGGAGAAGTGGGAGTGGAAGAAAATACATTTTTTTATATCTGGAGAACGGTAGAAGAGTACACATTGCTGGGTTGTCAATACACAAAATCTGTCAGGATGTAGTTGTAATTGGGTAATACAAAATTGATAAGTTACAGTAAAAGTTACAAAATTTAGTACAAATAGCTTCTATACCAAAACAAGACAACCGAAAAAAGTGATCGGTATATATTTATATAAGTGTTTGTTCTTATCGCACCATGGTGAAGGGTATTCAAGATCTGGCGAAGCCAAATAAGGCACTCTTACTTGTTTTAATTTACTTAATTTTAAAGAATTGGTGTAATTAATAAAATTGTTTTTGTATACATTTAGAATTATTATAAAATAAGACTTACCTACATGGTATAAGATGAGTGAGCTTCTTGTGAAATATTCGGCATCTGGAATAGACAAAAACGTTTAAATTGTAATCATGAATTTTCAAACATAAAATAATTATTTAGTATATATAAATCATATATGTATATATACATTGTATATATAATTTTACGAATTTTCATATTCATATCACCAAATATTTGCCTATTTTATAACATTCGTATACGTATTCGCCAAATTCAAGCGTATATTTTGCGAATACGTTTCAAAAAAAATTTAAAAGTGTAAAAAAAATAGATAACATGAAACAAAAAATATTAGTTTTATTAAAAATATCTTTGTCTTTAACAAAAATTAATAATCTTTTTTAAGTAATGAAAAAACAAACTAAATATATTTCAAAACTAGCATTAAAGTCTTTTTTGTTCATATCAGGTTAAATTGTTATTCAAATATCAGTAGAGCAATTTTGAACTTCAAAAATAAAAGTTGAATCCTTTTTCTCGTTCAAGCCTACTGCAATGCGGTGAGTAAATAAGTCCGGCATCACTAAACATTCGCTCAGAACACTCGTTGGTGGTGTCACTAAAGGCTAGTTTTCACTATCTCACAAGTCTTACGTATTCCATAATACATTGTGAGATAGAAATCTACTGAGTTTTGTTGCGACTGTCAAAAAATCTAATTTAACATGACAGTTTGTGTTCACACCATCACACAAAGTGTGAGTGTTTACACATAAAATAAAATACAATCCAATGAAAAGTATTATTGTTTAGAAATTTTCAAAAAACGATGAAGTCGTATGAGATGTCAAACTTTTTTCATAATACTTGTCATTTTCGTGACACACTGCATACACACTATCACACTTTGTCATATTACTTGAGTTTTTGCCTTGTATAAATACAAAGTATAATAGTGTAAACTAGCCTTAAATGTTGCCTGGCTATAGGTAATATAAGCTCGTATTTTTTCCTTATGAGCTTTGCCCCATGTCAGTTAGCATAAAAATTTTAAAATGTTTAGTAGTGGCTTTCAGGTGCGAAGTTAATAATTTAAAACTCAGTCATCGGAATTTCATAAAAATTGGTATCGGCGCAAACTTGAGATTCAATTCAATTTCAAATATCGAGTAACGCAAAATTTCAGATTGGATATTCGTATTCTGCGAATATTGGCGCAGATATTCGTTTTAGCGAAGATTTAAAATTGATATTTGAAACATCACGAGTATGTACAGTCAGCGACTAAAGTTTAAATACACACGTAAAATTTGGAGCTAAAATAAAACCAAAGTTCTTTCCAAAAAATATTGACTTCATTGCATACATAGAGGTTATTTAAAACAACTAAAAATATCGAGGAAAAAAGTTTAAATAAAAATTGAATTTTTCAATTAAAATGTCATCTCTTCCATAAAAAAAGTAAAACACAACAGAACTTAGTTGGACCACCCTGACTTTCTACGACAGCTTGCAAGCGTCGCATTGACAGCACCAAATTCTTCGTTGCTGAAGTCGTTTTTTCTCACCAGATCTTTTGAAGAGCACGTTTAACAGATTCCCAGCTAGTAATTGCTTGGTTTTTTTATCTTCGCTTTACTATATCCCAAACATGCTCTATGAGATTTAAAACAGGGAGTTGGGGAGGGATATGGAGCTGCCGTGGAGCATAATAAAGCAGCCACTCCTTCACTAAAAATGCAGTGTGCTTCAGATCGTTACCTTGCTGAAAGATCCATTGAGTTTCAAGGTCTAGTTTTTCTACGGAAGCTTTACAAATTGTGGTTTTATATGCTCTTTTATTGGTGTTCATCCGTTATGCCTTCAACTAAAGCTAAATTACCAACACCAGCTACTCATAGCCCCCCAAAGAATTGCGTTTCCACCTCCATGCTTCACAGTTAGAATTTAATTTTTGGTGTGGAGGGCGGTATTAGGTTTTCGGCAAACTTTTAATCACCCATCGCTTCTAAACCAATTAAAATTACATTCACCTGTAAAATAAGGGTTTGCCAAAATTGCACATCTTTGGATTTTTCTTCACTTTTCGTCGGAATGCCCGTAGATGGGTCAAATGTATGACCAACCCCATTCTATTTTTCATCTCAATCATTTATTTCTAACATACCATCTCCTAAAGGGGGCTCCCATACAAAATGTCCAATGCAGACTAGAGATATATTGAAGAAAAAGTCCCATAAATGCCCAGGAGTTGCCCCTAGTGGGATAAAATGTATGACCGACCTCATTTAGTTTTATGTCTTTAACATTTTCTCAAGACATACTTTCCCCTTATCTCCACTTCTTATGGAGGCTCTCATACAAATATTAGGTTTTATGAAATTCTTAAATTAATTAAAAAGGTGTCGACTTTTGTGAATAAAATAAATAAATAAATAAAATAAAATGTGAATAAAAAAAAAAAAAGTTGTGCTTTTTTTAAAAGATATTTTATTTCGGTTGTTTTAGTAATTTAAATAAGCTGAACCTTTTTGAGTTACGCGAATATATGTTGTGCAACATCCTCCATTTTTTAAATAACGGTATATCTCGAAAACAAGAGCTAACCTTAAAAAACGATGGGCACCATTGGATTCAGCGTACCCGAATTATGCTAAAACGCCATGTGCCCAGCTTGTCTAATTTTGCAACTAGCACAGTATAATCAACAGTTAAGTTAGAAGTTGTTATACATAAATCTTAATTTATTTATGTACTAAACCTCCCTAAGAAAGCTGCTTGCAAAAATCAATACATATTTCTATTCTAACCTTAATATCTTTTTGTTCTCAAGGTGCCAAAACAAAAGTAAACTTAAATATTTTTGGAGCAAAGTATTTTCACATTAAACATTTTATTATTGCATACAGCAAAAACAAATCCCATAAAAGTTTTCTATTAAAAAAAAAAAGAGAAAAGTATGCCAAATAAAAATGTAATATGCTTCCATTTAGGTAAAATCGTAGTAGCATTAATACCTGACCCGAAAACGAGAAAACGTACGTGTAAAAAATTATTTTTAGAAAATTTAATAGCTATAACAACAACTGCTGTAGTCCTAACAAAAACAGATTGCTTTATCAAGGAAAGTTTAAAAAAACTTTCCTTGATCAAGGAACAAAAGGTGAAGTTTTAGTTTACATCGGCATTGAAATGCATTCAATTGAAAACGTATAATGCAAAATTGTTTTAGTTTAATAAAGATAAAACAAGTAAGAAAGTATAGTCGGTCAAGCCCGACCATATGATACCCTACACCACAGTATTTAAAAACACATCATGCTTATGTGTCCATATAAATATGAATCTATCTATGTTTATAAACTTCATTAAAATCGGTTTTTGAGAGGCAGAAATTACCCCATACCTCCCCTTGTGGTCCTATTTTTGAAAAACTGTATAGCTTATGTGTCCATATAGATATGGATCTATCCATGTGTTAAATTTCATTAAAATCGATTTGATAGTTTCTGAGAGGAAGAAATGTCCCCCTATCTTCCCTCGTGGTCCTACGATTCTCCCATTTTCAAAAGGCTTGGTCCTTGTGACAATAAGATCCTATGTTCCAAATTTTATCAAATTATCTCCAAAACTGCAACCTGTACTTTGCGCACAAGGTTACATGGACAGCCAGTCAGCCGGACGGACATCGTTAGTTAGAATCACTTTCTGAGTCGATCGGTATACTTTAAGGTGGGTCTAGGACCAATATTTTAAGGCGTTACACACATCAGCACAAATGCATATTACCCTCTCCACTATTGTGGTGTGGGTATAACCAGAGAAAAGCTTTAATTTTTTTTTTTTTTTGATGTATTAGTAAATATTCAAGCTTTAATATAAAAATTCTAACCAAAAACCATTGCTTAACATATGTACATATGCGGAGAAAATAATGATAAATTTCTGGTTTACTTAAGTAATACAGTCTATGGCCATTTCTGGATATTGCATTTTTTTTAACTTTTCATAGGAAAAAAGCAACAAAAAGAGAAGATCCAATTCAAAAACACAACTTTGATCGTTTTCAACTACATACATAATATGTATTATATTTTCATAAAACCATATCGCATTTGATATCAACTCAAGATTTCAAAATTTTCAGTAGAAGCAAAACACTTTATGTAATTTTGTATTAAAAGCATATGAAAAAGAATTTTTAAACCAACCGTTTCATTAAAAAAAGTAGGTAAATATTTTTACAGCGGGTAGATTTTTTTTCCCAAATGTGAAAAACATAAAAATTTTGAGTAAATATCATCTTTATGTTCAAGTGCGATATGCTTTTTAAACAGGGCTGTGGAGTCGGAGTCGGAGTTGAGGTTTTTGTACCGGAGTCGGAGTCGTAGTACCCACAAAAACTCGCGACTCCGACTCCAAACTTTTTCGGCATATAAACTATTTTTATATTTTTTACAATAAAAAAATTTTAAGAGATTCTGCTTTAAAAATTTTGAAGTCAGAAAATAAGGATGTATTCTTTAAATATGAGAACGTCAGTTTCAAAAATTAAAAACTTCAGATAACAATTGATTTTGACAAATCACTTCATGAGAATAATTATATAGATTGTATCGAAGCATGCCCTTTTCTATGGCTATGTGTGCAGTTGGTAACAAAACTGGTTCGATCCACTCACCAGACATTTGCAAAACTACCTCTGTGCCTTTTCTGTAACAAAACTCGCTGGTTCACTGTTTTAATCTTTGTGTGTGAAGTGCGCCAAGGTATTTTTGATGAAATAGAGTGGAAGTAGAGAATTTAAAAATGCAAATTTTAAACAAGTTTGCTTGGACATACTTGTTTTTTATAAATCGTATGTTGAAAAATATTTTTGTAGCGATGCATGCCATTGTTCCAGATATACTTCCCAGCAATGTGGGGGTTAACCCGAAAAATGACTGAGAATACTTGTTGTTACTCACTTTGGGGGAAATCGGAGAAAAAATAAAACTTGCAGTTTTTATTTTTTTTTTTTTTTGTCTTGGACTAAACCAAGCCACATTTTAAAAACTTAACAGCAGACCGAAAAAACATGTTGAAAATCACAAATGCTTTTATTCTAATATGTATTAAAAATTAGCCTTTGTTCGAATATATATTTATATTTTTTTTTATGTCGATGATATCCTTAATAAAATTACGTTGTATAAGGTAACATACCTTCACTTATTAAATTAGGCTTGGTGTTCTTTACCTCTCATGATGGTATTTGTACTGTTTAATCCCTTGAGACTAATAGCACCAAATCCAACAACAAAAGGTCTGCTATTTCCCAAAAATAATGCAAGACTTACAAAAAATTTGTTTACCTTACTTTTCTCTTCGAAATGAGTGATACAAATTATACAAATAACAACTGAAGGCGCAGCTGCATTTTTTATTTAAATTTGTCTACAAATTCAGTTGTAAGCCACACTAAATTGACTTCATGCCCTTTATGTCTAAGCAAGTTTGAATTGGTGTTGCTTTCAACTTTTCTATTGTGAAAACTACATAAGATAGGACTTATGGGAATCCACCCATCGATAGAGTAAAAAAATCTGATTCCAACTTTATCCCTCCTCTACATATTTTAGCACTTTTTGCATAATTTTAATAAATTAATATAACTTTTAAAATATACTAAAGCTCAATAATTAATTTTCCAGGTGGGCTATAGTGTGTTGCAAAAGTAGTTCAATGGATTGTAACAAAACTCGTTTCTTTCGAAAATTCGTAGCAAAACTCGTCCGTTCCAAAATTAAATCTTTTTTTTTTTTCTATATTTCAGTTGGATTAAATTTTTCAACTGTTGAGTTATACTTCAAGAATGGCATAACGCTTCAGAATCAAAATAGTTGAACTAATTTCGTCCATTAAGTCGGGCGCTATATGTTTTTTGCATTTTCCCAAAATTATGTATATAATGTTCTTGCTATATTTAACCATTAAAAAGGTAGTGCATTAAAAAAAGAGAAGGACTAGTCTCATACACACTTAGAATCAAGATTAGAGTAGGAGTCGGAGTTGGAGTCGTAGTTGGAGTCGTACTTAAAAAATTTCAGCGGATGGAGTCGGAGTTATAACTTTTTCTTGCCGACTTCACAGGCCTGTTTTTAAAGTTTTGAATTGTTTTTTTTTTTTTTTGTTTTTGTTAGCAATAATAACAATGTGCTAGAATTTGAAACTTTTTTGTGACAAACGGGGCGGGCACCAGGAGTTTTTACCTAATTCAGGTTCTCTGAATCCAGTGGTGCTAACCGTTTTTTTTTTTTTTTTTTTTTTTTTTTTTTTGTTAGCTCTTGTTTTCGAGATACAGTTATTTCGAAAATAAAGAAGGTTGCACAACATACATTGGCGTAACTCAAAAACGGTTTAGTCTAATAAAATTACTACGAAAAACCGAAATAGCTTTACAAGAACAACTCTTAAAACCAGGAAAACCCACGGTAATTTTGTAAATGATTGAACTTAAAATCTTGTTCGTTTTCAATTTCACTTCATTTCGATTTCTAGAACATGCCCATATGTTGCAATAAAGGAGCGAAATGTCAACAACTCAATACACAGCAGTAAGTGTACGGATGCAGCACAAAAAACTACTTTTTAGAAACGTTCCCACGACAATTGGGTCTACGTACCGGAACGACTCGGAGCATCAACTGCACCGACCAAAGATTGTCAACCCAGCAACACCAATACAAGTACAAGGAAACCTTTTTAGTACATACAAAACGATTGGCCGGTCAGTGGTTAACTACGCAGCGCCTGCGTGGACCCCAAGAGTCAGCGATACTCAGTGGAAGAAGCTTCAGAGCGGTCAAAATGGCGCCTTAAGGCCCGTAACAGGCTGTGTTCGGATGGCATCAATAGAACACCTGCATGATGAAGCGAAGATGATGACGGTCAAGGAACATAACGTAATGCTGACAAAGCAGTTCCTTCTGGGATGTCATCGGAGGGGACAGGGCAGCTCTGAATGCAATTCATAGGGAGTCGGTGGAGAGTGCGATGAACAGCCACCGAGATAATATCGTTTAAGGAGGTCGTCCTCCACCAGTTGCAAACGTAGGACGAGAGTGACATTGGCGCAATTAAGGTAAGGATGGTGCACTCGTCTAAGCTCATACTGGTCAAGAATAAATAGCATAATCCCTGACCTTTGCCCTGCATGTGGAATAGGCCCACACGATGTACGAGACCTATTCAACTGCAGTGCAAACCCAACCAAGCTAGAAGCAGCGTCCTTATGGACCCGCTCACGTGAGGTAGCACAGCTGCTGGGCTTTGATTTAGCTGAGTTGGATGGACAGAACGAAGAAGAAGAAGAATAGAAAATAAATTTTAAACATACTTGTTTTCAGGTCGAGCTGTTACAACAACAACAACTTTTTAGAAATAAATTTTAAAAATGGCGTATGCGGCACAAAACAATAATTTTCAATTTCAATAAGAGTTCGTCCATGAACTTTTACAAAAATGTTTTATATTTACAAAAAAAAACATATGACAGAAGCAGTGGTGAGAAACAAAAAAAATCTTTCGGACATATTTTCAGAAAACTTCTTTAAGACTTCATTATCCTTTTTCTCCATTACGAATTTTTGGCATATGCGCCAAAACAAAAAGGGCTGACGATTTTCTAAGCTAATATGGGGTCGCTGAACACGAATTTGAAATTAATTTACTTTTCTTTATGTTTTTGTTTATTGACGTTAACTTCTAGAACGGGTCATACTAATAATATAAGTTTTATATTGTTAAATAGATATCTCTCTGTTCTTTTAGCCAATACAGCAATTGTATTGATCGGATAAAAACTCATTGAGTAACAGGCCTTCAAAGTTCAAAAAAGTTTATTTTTTGTAAAAAACTATCACTTTAAATCACTCCATTAAGTTGAAAAATATACTCAGTATTTTTTTTATTTTTGGAAAGTATTTCAAAAATTGTCACAAAGATCATACTATTTATAAAATTTGCAAACTTAGACAAAAATTGAGAAAGTTATAAGCCATTAAAGGGAAAAAGCCGTTTTTCACACAAAATTACTTTGATTTAGTTTAAAGTACATATAACAAATTTTTTAACAATTTAATCGACTTTTTTCTTTATTTCGTTTAATTATCATATTTTATGTCAGATCTCCTCAGATTCAGCATAAAATTGTTTTTTACGTGTAGGCTTAGAAAGAAATAATTATGTAATAAAATTTTCCATATTAATTATGCAACTAAAATAAAATTACTCCAACTTCTAGCCCTGGTAGAGGGCTTTAAGAGATGTCGATAAAGTTAAAACATTTTTTTGTATATAATTTAGGTAGATGAAATGCAACATTCTGGAGGTATTTGATTGCAAGACATTTTTTGGCCCTTCATATACCGTCGCTCCACCCCAATGTACATTGATTATTGAGAGTGAAACTAACGTAGAGTACAGTAAATGTAGAAAAATTTTAAAGTTTTCTTTATTAAAAAAAACCTCCGGCGGACTATTAACCTCGAGGTAGTTTATTGCGAGCATAATGTCTTCCTGTAATCTGTAACGTTTTTACGAATTTTATTTATTTCACGTAACGTAAAATAACGGCCTTAATTAAAAACATTTTTAATCAAAACCCTACCAAATACAACACTGTTTTGACTACCCGTTCACCAGCTGTTCGACCAGCTGAGCCAAACAAAGGACAGGACAAGTACATATCAAAGAAAATTGTATACATCCATATAAACAACTCAAGATAAAACTTCATAAAATCAACAAATTAGAGTAAACATAAATTCATGATAAAGTAATTTTTAAAATCAAGAATGTCCTGCTTCGGCTGCAGTAAAAAATATGGTTTATTTTGCAAAGAGGTAATATATCATTTCTTATATGACTCATTAAGACAGCGTAAATAACAGATACATTAATTGCTATCGATTAACAAAAATTTAAGTACGGCTGTCCTAATTGTGGCTATTCATATTGTGCCAAGTGCCTTAAACGTCCAGCGGCAGTGCCCAGACACAATAACAAGGTACTAAACGTCTGCCTAATATGCTATGATAAACTATCTAAAATACAAGAAGTGGAAAAGGTAATCGACGTAGAGACTTTGCCGGGGACAATAGTGACAAAAGCTAACAAAGGATGTGTAAATGAAGCAATCGTGCAGAAAGATATTAATGCTTTGCTGGAGGTTGATCCCTCGGCTGCCTTGGTGGGTGAAGTGCTAGAGCCTATATCGCCAGCCAAATTAACCACATCCACACATTCCAGCGGGGAAAATTCTGATATCACAGAAAATCTAGACAGTGCAATTTTACAACGCTTAAAAAATCTAAAAGCCAGTGATCCTTCTTCATTTCCCACGGATGATGAGATACGTTCTCGACTTTCCAAATTGAATAATATGCCGCAGAAGGATTATTCGAAGAAGGATTTACTTTTTAATACCGATCAACGTACTGATCAAGAGAAAATGAATGATTTGTTAGAGCAATTTATGGGTGAAGCTCAATTGGATAAACGTTTAGAAACGGAAAGCATAGATACTTTATCGGATATAGAGAGGAGGTTAAAAGCTTTAAGAGATGATCCGGTAACTTCAAACGCAAGTGGAATTTCTGTCGGTGCAGCTACCTCACCGGATACTAATACACCTAGTGATAATGAACTAGACGATGAGACTTTACTTAAAGGGATTATGGAGAAGGTAAGAAATAATAGATAAAGAATTAGATTAGAACTGTTAAAAACAATTTCAACGCAACATGAAAATATTAAAAATCTGTTTAATCAAATAAAGGCTGAACTTCAAAACCATTTAAATATTGGCAATGTCATAGGTCCCTAAATGTATAATACAGTAATCGATGCGCAAACATAGGCAAACCGTGCATCAATAATTTTGTTGATGCTTTGTTGACCTTTTTTTTACAAAGTAAACAAAATTACTTTGTATTGAAACACTATCAAAACCGCAACAAAATGTGTTTTGATGTTTTCAAACTCAACCAAAATACAAAAACTTCATAAATATTTCTGAAGAAATTTAAATTTGAATGTTTTAAAATGCATTACATATATACATATTTAATTTACCAGAAATTGACAGAAATTTTTAAATTTCTTTATTATAATTTGAAGCAAGTGTTTTATCTTAATTTTACTTGAACTTTCAAGTTTTCAAACTATATTTTAACACCGTTTTTTATATTGAAGAATTTCGTAAATTAATCAGGTGTGTGATGAAAACCGACAAGATATGTGATGTGTTTACTTATGCCGTTTTGTTTTGTTGATTTCATTTGTTTTTTGTCGTTTTGCCATGTGATGCATATCGAAAATGTCCGTTTAAAGCTATTTTAAATCGGTTAATTTAACATCAACGAAATTCCAAAAGATACGCAAAAATATAAAACAGTATTTATGTACATACTTATTGTAAGCATAAATTTTTTAGAAAAAATATAAAAATTCTGCACTATCAATATATAGAAAGAGGCCTACCGCTAAGTCTTAATGTTGCCGTAAACTGAATTGTTGGATATACTTTTCTTATTCCTTCCAATTTTATTCGAAATGACAATGCTAAACAAATTAAACATTTCATTATTTACATAAATACATATTTATGTACCTAAAGCACTTCCCCTCCTTCCGGTATATTGAAGAGATGGTATTTGTCCCGTAAGTAACTTTAGATTTTCCCTATTTTGGGTATTTTCTTTGAACATAATTACATAGTTTGCTGCAACAAAAGCTATTTTAAGCAAATTATTTTGAAGTTATGAAAATAGTTATGGAAGCGAAACAAATCTGGCACATAAAGTCGATGGATATAAATCACACTCTTGTCGATTTCAAAAGACGATTTACTTCTTAAATCAATCGATTTTCAAAACATACTAGAATATTTTACAAAATTTAAAACACAATTAAAAATATTTATAGCCTTTTGTTTTAAAAAAAGGTTCAAGTTGTGTTTTAAAATTATTTTTATTTATTCTTTAATATAACTTTCCAGTTGAAGGTTTAATTTTTATTTTTATGTTAAAATAAATAATTCTTTATAATAATCTTGAAAAATAAAAAGAATTTTTTTCAATATCATGGTAGAATAAGTACAAGGTATACGGGCATGTTCTAGAAATCGAAATGAAGTGGAATTGAAATCGAACGAGATTTTGAACTCAAATATTTACAAAAGGACTGTAGTTTTTCCTGTTTTTGAAAGTGGTTCTTGTAAAGATAATTGTTACTCAAAGTATGAAGTATATTAAAGGGAATATTTTTATAAACATTCTTTACAGGCTCGTTTTCAAAATTTGTGAGATTTTAAATCCACTTAATTTCGATATGTAGAACACGCCCGATAGTAATTAGAAATTTTGTTCTCATTTGCAAAACCCACATAACGTCAAATAAAAGAAAATATGGAAAAAATTAAAACAAGCGTCAGAAATCCAATAAATAATTTTGACATTACATGGGTAAATAATGAAAACTCTCTCTAATGAACATACCTGGTACTTATTATACTATGATTCAATATTGAATTTTTCGACTTCCACAACAATAAAATTTGTATATTTATATGTGCCCATTCAGACAGGGAAACATCTGGAAGGGAAACATTTTGTTTGTTAGCAAATTAAGGGTGGGGAAGAGAGAATGGTTTTTGTGTTCGGTACTCGGCGACACCCTTTGTTCTCATTTTCTTTGTTGACATTTACCTTGCTTTTTGAGAAAAAAACAACAATATTAACAGAATGTTTCCGGCAACATGTTCGTATGTGTGACCGAGAATGAAAAAACAAAAGAGAATTCCAGATGTTTTCTTTCCAAATGTTCGCTCGTCTAAACTCGGACTATCTTTATTCATAAAATTAAACATGTTTCATTGCGAATCGATTGATTAACAATAATGTTGTCAACCGAAACTAATTTCGGTATTGTATATCGTTATCGGTATACTAGTACAGAAACTTTTAAATATGCTTGTGTTTTTTACAGTTATTATTGTAGTTTGCACTTGAAATTTTAATCGAACATTTTAGTTTTATAAAAAACGCTTAGCAGTCGACCAAAATTTAAAAGGGGTTTGATGATGATGATATCTTTAATACATTAATATCAATACATAATTATTTCAAAACTTTTACATTAATAATTTCTTGTTAAATTAATTTTTTTAACCATTTATTGATAACAAAAATTAATTATAGTATTTGGCAGAAGCTCGCTTACCTGTAGCTCCCAGCAACTTGGAAACAGAACTATCAGCTTCAATACCCCAACCACCGGTTGGTGTAGAGACCGAAGAGTTACCATGGTGTAATATTTGTAATGAAGATGCAGTGTTTCGTTGTAAAGGATGTGACGGTGAATTATTTTGTGCACAATGTTATCGTGAGTGTCATGATGATGATGAGGAGTATCGAGCTCATGTTAAAGAGTCCTATAGTGCGGAACCAAAATTTAAAGAGGATCATTTCTAAACATCCAATATGGTTTTTATAATTGCTTTTTTATCAAGTATTTTGTATTCTTAACTGTAATTTAAAAGTATGTATATCGAAATGAAAAAAATGAATATGGGAAAACTAATTTAGCCAAATAAACAATTTAACAAACAACTGCTAGTTATAATAAAAGTTTAGTTTTGTATTAAGCCAACAATCTCAAACAAATTTAAACACATACATATAAAAACCTTTATAAAAAAATATCTTAAAAAATCTAAGCAATTCAAAAACTATTATTTCAACTTAAAAATTAATTTTAAAATTAACCAACGAATTTCAACAGTTATTTAACAATTTTAAATTGGTCAATATTTTTTACTACGTATATATATATATTTTTTTTTTTTTGTGTTAATAAGTTTTGGGAAAAGCCCTTAGATTGTTGACTATTCCTTTAAAACTTCGTTTTCATTACCAAAATATATATTTT
Organism: Pollenia griseotomentosa; assembly: GCA_963931875.1. Taxonomy (NCBI): domain Eukaryota; kingdom Metazoa; phylum Arthropoda; class Insecta; order Diptera; family Polleniidae; genus Pollenia; species Pollenia griseotomentosa. Next base: position 91,567,758 of record OZ007563.1, read on the forward strand.
TTTTATGATAATTTTTTTTTAAGTGTGTTTTTTTTATTTCAGACTTACATGCTAAATTCGAATTATTGCACAATGGCATCATCTGGTGTGCATTTTTCTTATGTGCTGATACAACTTAAACTCTTAATTTTTCCAAATATTTGGGAACTAAATGCTGTGCTGAATAACGATCGAATGTAAAGTATTCAAAAAATTTCTCACGTTGTTTGCGAAATAGGGCCGGATTACGACACCAATTGTATAACATTTTAATCAATTGATTGGAAGTATTATAGAGATTTTCCTTGGGATATAGTTCAGGATAGACAAGTTTGTTAGGCGCAATAGGCATGCAGCCACAATATGTTGCTTCTAACCTATAAGTGATGAAATTTTTTTTTTTTTGTTGTAAATGAGAAAATGTTGCTAATACATACATGGCCACCCCGTAAAATTCATGTCCAGCCGTTGATATTACCACATCACCGTCAAGCAGTGCTTTTACATATTTCTCCCTAGATAAAAAACCAAAGTTTATTAACTTTGAACCCAACTTATCCTGTAAACCCTCAAATGCCTCTGGAGAAGTCTGATACGTTTCACCACATATGGTCACTTTAAAATCCACTTGACGTTTATTCAACTCCAACAATACTTCCACCAAAAGTTTAGGATTTTTGTCATGTTCCCAGCGATGAGGCCAAATTAAATGTAAACAATCATCGGCACTGCCGCCCGTGGTTAGGGAAGACATTTGCACATCACCGCCTACAATAAGACGTTTATTGGGGAAGGCATGAAATTTTATAGGAAAATATAAAACTTCGCATTTCTTTTCAAGTTTTTCACGTAAATGCTTAAGTTTCAGTTCTGGCTGTATATTGAGGAAGGGAGTTATATTGTCCAAAAAGGAAGTACGATTGAAATTGGAGTTGAAAATAATGTAGTCAGCAGACAAGCTGGTAAGAAGTTATTTATGGTGATGTTTGTAACAAAATTATGCTATTGTTTTTCTTACCATGTAAGTATTTGATTTAAACCATATTGACAATCTCTTTCTTTGACCTCTCGCACTGGGTAGACCAATTGATTTTCATGGAAGTATACAATTTTCTTGCATACATTCAAATCCGGCCGGCAACCTAAAAGTTCAGCTAAATTCAATACCGAACTAGTAAACAAAACTTTGTACTCGTGATTTTGTGGTATCATTTGTGAAAAATACAGAGCTCCTGTCCGTGCCCGCCAGTGCCATTTTTTAGCAGGCAAACTAAAAATCTCATAGTCAAATACATTTAAACCTGCAATCACACAAGAAAAAGGAGTTCCTTTTTAATTTTTAGCAACATGAGTTAAAAGCCATATCTTTCACTTACATTCTATTAAGGTATCAATTAATTGTTTATGGCTGCCACCATAGAATGGTTCTATTATCAATATAGATGGTCTAGACATGATTTTTACAAAAATTTTAAAGTTTACTTGAAAAAATTACACAAACATTTTTATTTTATAAATTTTAGGTGAAAATTCAGTGTTCATGCGGAAATATTTTGCTTTCTGATACAGCAGAGAACCTGTACGTCGAAATTTTAACTAAAAACAACTCCAATTAGCCATATTTTTTAGAAGCAACAATGTGGCATCTCTATTGAATATAACCTCTAAATGAATTTGACATTTGGCCAAGCAGAAAAAGTCAGCAGCAACAAGAGTTGCAAAATAAATTTAATTTTTTATAATTTTAGAAGAAATTGGAGTATTGTTTTAACAAAATTATACAAAATGTCCGTAGTTGCTATTAAAACTGAAGAAGATTATAAAGAAATTATCAGGTTGGTTAGAAAAATGCGTTTTTTATGCAAAGGAACGTTTATATTGGTCTTTGTTTTTAACTAGTGCCGATAAAACCTCTGTGGTCTTATTTTCTGCTGACTGGGCTGAACAATGCAAACAAGTTCAAGATGTTCTGGAGGATTTAGCAAAATTATTAGCCGATAAATTGGCCTTCGTTAAAATCACAGCAGAAGACTTTCCTGAAATTGCTATGAAACATCAGGTCTGTTAAAGAATCATACAATTATTGAGTAACCATTTCAATTGTAATTTACAAATGCAAATTTTTGTTAAAATAAGTTTTATAGCCACTGATTTGTTTGGGTAGTAGTATTTTTGATCATTGAAAAGTACTAAATCTCTTCGAATATTTAATAACTATAACCGGTTTTTGATTTATGGTCAGTTATTGTACAGTAATGCAAACTTTAAATAAATTTAATAAGGTAAACACAAAAACTTACATTTTCATCTGCCAAAACTTTATGTCAACTTAAATACATGTAGGTTTGTGGTGGAAAGCAATTTAAAAATGATATCGTTTTCAGTTTCTTTAAAATTAATTTGCAATACATTTTCCTCGTGGTTGCTTTCAATTAGGGATATGCTGAAAATCGCAAGAATTTGGAAGTAGTTTTTAATACACTTAATCTAATTTTTATAATTTTTGTTATAAAACTCTGTTTTAATAGAGAAATATTTGTATAACTTAGTCACAAAATTCTTTTATTACAGAAATATTATTAAAAAACGACTTTTAAAATTGTTGCGTTTTCGATTTCAAGCTCAACGCAGAATATATATTTCAATTTTATATTATATGCATGTATTTTAATTGAACTAAAGAACATTTCAAAATAAAATTTTATTTTTATTAAAAACGTTACCACATATTAGAAAAAAAGTCGATTCGTTTTACTTCTACCAACCCCTTACTACACTAATTGAAAACGAGAAAAAAGATGCGGGTATGCAAAACACGAAAAATGCTTAAGTAGTCCAGAACACACCAATTCATCAGACCTTTAAAAAACGATCGTTTTGAAATGGCTCGGACTTCATCATATACCTGCTCGTTTGATTATGTTAATTTCCCATTTTTATTATTTTTTTTGAGCAAAATATGTACTAAAGCGTTTAGAGCTTAGTATTACGAACAGCAAAAAAACGCTTCCCATTATAATTCAGTTCATATAGTTGACATTGATTATGGCTGTGTAGTTGACAAGCATGGATTAAGACTTTATCTTCAATTAAAAATTTTAATTTTTAAATTTCTTATACAGACTTTTTTTTCTTATTTTACTTAAATACAAAATAAACGATGTTTATTTATTTTTTTTTTTTATTTCGGATTACGGGTTTATTTTTAAGAAAAGAAATGAAAGTTTCAGTAAGGGTATTCGAACAAGTTGCACCCTTGCAAAAAGCAAAAGTGCAAAAACATAACAACAACCACAAAGACAATTATTTACGCACAACTAATTGTCTGTGTGGTTGTTGTTATATTTTTGCACTTTTGCTTTTTCGCAAGGGTGCAACTTGTGACGTGAATACCCCCAGTAATTAAATATGTAATAGCAAGTACTATACAAAATCGAACAAATATGAAATAAAAAAGCGAATACGTGTGAGACGTCAAATGTTTTTGGAATTTAAATCATAGCTTTAGTTGTTATCGGAAATTTAAGCCACCGAGGCATCTTAATTCTCTAAAATTCACTTAGCAAGGTTAATTAATTTCTACTGTTTTTAATATTATTATTTTATAACTTTTAAATTTAATTATGTATATTCATTTAAATTTCAGATTGATGCTGTTCCCACAGTGATTATTTTCGCGAAAGGTACAGCTATTGATCGTGTAGATGGTGTGGACATTGCTAGTCTTACAGCTAAATGTAAAAAGCTAGGTGCGGCAGCTGTAAGTGAACAACCCTTGGATGAACGTTTAAAGGGCCTCATTAACCAAGCTCCTATAATGATATTCATGAAAGGTGATCGTAATGCACCACGGTGTGGTTTTTCCAAACAATTAATAGCCATTATTAATGAATTGGGGTTAGTGTAATTAATTGTTTTATTGAGAACAAAAATGTATTCTATAACTTTTTAAATTTAGACTTCCTTATGAAACATTCGATATTTTAACTGATGAAGAGGTACGTCAAGGTTTAAAAACCTATTCCGACTGGCCAACATATCCGCAGGTGTATGTTAAGGGTGAACTTGTTGGCGGTTTAGATATTATTAAAGAACTTCAAGCCAACAATGAGTTGGAACAAACTTTGAAAGGTGAATAAAGTTTTATAAATTATTTAATTTATAAAAAAAACTTTTTCGTATTGTTATGAAAAAAAGGAAACCAACAATTTTTTTTTTTTTTTTTTTAATAAAATCAAAATTTAAATAGTGTTGGAAAAATATTAAGGCTTGTGTAGAGAGTGACAATGGTCTGCAGTTTTTCTTACAATTAAATTAGGAAGACTTTTACTGATTACCTTTTAATACAAGATATTTTAATGCCCGTTTTCACAACTTACAAATAGCTAAAGGTAGGATTTTATCGGCCGTATAAAGTGTTCCATTATTACAACTTTACTTTAACCTACTAGGTTGAATGAACATTAATTTACTTTATCGCTCACTTTTGGTTAAAGTAAAGTTTTAATAATGGAACATCTTTTAATAAGGCCGGTTAAAGTCTACTTTTAGCTATCGGTAAGTTGTGAAACGGACCTAAGTCTTTAGGAATTACTTAAGCCCAAAAGATATTATTCTTATACAATTCGGGCTCAGTGGCCAAAGGCAACAATAAAATCCAGGCTATGAAACCTATAAAATAACATATAATAAGTAAAATACGTTTCCATAAATGCTGTTGCCATAGATCCTGTAAATCAGGAAGGCCCATGTGGTTGCAAAAGGCGTGAACCAAAAAAGGAGCCACAAAATGACCAGTACGGACAAATAAATATGCAGAATAAAATCCAAATAAAGTGGTATACGTTAATTGTGATACTATGAAAAAAATGCAAGAATTAAAAAACAATTGGTTTTTAGAGATTGAATTTACTTACAAGATATAATTAGAGCTGTTGAAAATTCCATACCCATACTCAGTCTCTCAACAATGTGGTGAATATGAGCCACTCCAAAAAATAAGGGTGTTATGAACACAGCCGTAAGTGGAGTAAAACTTTGTAATATCAATGGCATCATGCAGGCACGAAAAACAAATTCCTCGCTTAAGGGAGCCATAACATGATTACGAATCCAAAGAATATTCTTAAAATTACTTTTCCAAAAGTCTATATCTAAAAAAAACAATAGTGTTAGAACTTTATAATCAACTAAATATTTGCAAATTTACCTAGAAATACTTTTAGAGTACCATTTTGCAATTCCACACATAAGGGTCCCATAAACAACATCATTGTGAGCAGATACGGTAACAGTATCGCCATTATTAAACCTGGCCATCTTAGACCTAACAAGTTGTTAAATGCCACTTTCTCCAACAAATCATTAGAGGAAAATGTATATACAAACATTGGTGCTATAAACATGACAACCGTTACACTTAGAAAACGTCTTTTAACAGTAGCCGGATGATCACGATTATGTTTATTATTCCAAATGTACAAACTGGACACATACAGAATAGACATGGCCAGACAACAACTCACTGTTATTAATTTTGATACCTGTGGTACATCGTCAAAAATATATTGCGATTCCATGTTTGTTTCATTGGTTTCATTCATACTGGTGGACTTTGTTTTTATGGAATTTTTTTTTAATAAAATTCTTATTTTAACTAAAAATAAACATATTTTTTTTAGAGAAAACTAAAAAACCAAAACCAAAACAAACACATTGACACCGAAATGTCAAAGTTACATACAAAAGTGTTGCCGTACGATTTATTAAAAAAAGTTGGAACACAGTGGTTTTCTTATCAAATTACGTTAAATTAATTGAATTAAAGTGCATCATTCTCATCATATACATATGTCAAATATTTTCAGTAAATATCTTACGCAGCTTATTTTGTAATATCACTCCGTACAATGTGCAGTGAGTAAAAAATAAATAAAATTGCGATTTCTTAATCGATGGTCAAATATATTTATTCTAAAAATCAAGCAAAATAATGGATTTTCATGCCGAACATTTCAGGAAGAAAAGTTTTATAATTTGAACGAAACGATTTAAAAACGATTATATCGTTTCCAGTATCTTTTAAAATATTTCTCTTATTTGCCGACTATATTCTTTTTAATTTTATATTGAATATGTTAAATAAAACTGTATTTTAAACAAAAGACTTATGCCTGTATTCATGAAAATATTTTAAATTTACAAATTTTATATGAACATTTTCCTTACTTAACGTTTTTCATGTCATAGCCAAAAGCTTCGAACAATGCACAGTATGCTAAAAATGAACAAAGCCGAACATTTCAGAAAGAAACTTTTATAATTGGATCCGAGAATTAGCGTTGCCAATTTGGGTGAGTTTTTAAATTGTGTGTGCGGAAAATTCCTTTGTTGGTGAGCGGTGTGTTTTTTAATTTTTGGCTGCACCAAAGCAAATTTAACACAACTTGTTTTTCAATATGAGAAAAAAATCTTTGTACCATGCCATTTTATTCTACAGTGCAAAATTTTTCCAAACAATTTTACAGACCACAATAAGAACAACAAAGTCATGATCTTTAAGACGTACCAAATCATATGCACTTAGTAAAATGGTCTTGTTGTAGAGAATTTGTATTATGTAAAGAAAAAAAATTTCATTACATGAAATTTGCAGTATTATTAATTTTTAATCCATACTGTTAATCTTTAATCTCTTTTTAAAAAGTTTTTTATATATTTTACGATATTCACCCCTATCGTGAATAATTTTTCCCTCGTAATTTTTCCCTTTTCACATATTTGCGATCATGAACAGCTCCCATGAAAAAAATGTAATTCAAAGGAGAATAATAACGTGAAAAAATGTTCACGGGAATAGATTCCTGTTATCGCAAATTGTTCACATTTCCCTTAGATTTTCTCACTTTATTTTTGCTTGGGAATAGAACGTGTTTGTTAGTAGTTCCTCCTATAAATCGAATAGATTTATTTAATAAGGCACAAACCGATATATTGGTCAACAAAATGCAAAACAACAGGTTGATTGCCGCCGGATTTGTGAAAGACGTGGTGGCAGAATTTTGGAAAATATTTTACTACATAAAATTTATAAAGTGCAAAAAACTAACGTTGTAATCCACCTATCCCTCCAATACTAATTATTTAGATTTATTATTTTAACTTTCCTTTAAAATATATATGTACGTGTATATTTTTAAACAAAAATTTCAATGATTTTTAATTTTTTTCTAATTTTCTTCTTTTTTACATTCACTGGAACTCATAGCATGAAAAATTTTTCACATGAGATTCACGATTGCTTTTTTCCTTTCGAGGGGAATGAAAATTTCATGGGAACAAAAATTCCACTTGTTATTCACGATAGGGGTGATTAAAAAAAATTATATTCTACACCATTTTTCATTGAAAATGAGAAAATTCCAGATGAAATTAGAAATTCCAAATGAACATGAATTTTATACTATTATATAATATAAATTTAAATTCTTAATTTCCTCTGCAATTTTCTCAATTTTAACTGGAATTTTCTCAATATCATTTGGAATTTTGAATAGAAAGTCTCAATTTTATTTGGAATTTTTTCAATTTCGAATTTAAATTCTAATTTTTATTAGGAATTATCTTGGGAGAGTTTTCATTATTTACCCATGTTATGTCAAATTGACAATACCTTGTACTTATTCTACCATGGTTTTATTGTTATATGTATTTTCAATACAAAAATTATTCTTTTTGTTCAAAACTTACTTAATAAACATCTATCTATATATATAGAAATGAAACGGTCCATGTATGTATGTAATCGCATCACGTGAGAACGAGGGAGCCATTTAGCTGATTTTTTTCTATTCGATTCAAAATTTTCAGGAGATGGTTTGTAAAGGAAAATAAATTTAAAAATTTCTGGTAAAACCCGGAAAATTTAAGTTTATAATATATTGCCTTCTTTTTATTTCTCATGTTTATTAATAAGAGACAATTTTAGTACAAGCTCGAAGAACTCTTCTTCTATTTTACATTTATCATATAAAAATTTAAATTTCTGATAAAAAATAAATTTATATAAATATATATTTGAATAAAAGGATATATACCGAACTATTATAAATTTTGAATCCTTACAATTAATCGTTGATCTCTTTTTAAAAAGTTTTGCATAGAATTTATGAAATTAAACACATTGTCTCCTTTTCACTTCTCATTTTTCTAAGTATGAGAAAATTTAAAGCGAAACTTGAAGAACTAAAATGTTTAACACACTGTACCCTTTTCACTTCTCATTAGTAAATAGCTTCCGCGCGAAGCCGGGGCGCTCAGCTAGTTTTAGATATGTATAAAGATGACGCGTTTTTCTCTGTTTTGGTGCGTTTTGAAATTTCAAAGTTGACAGTTCTGCCGAAAATATGTGAATTAATTTTCCCTGTAAGGCTGCCACACCACTAAAAACGTTAAACATCTCTGTTTTAAATACCGGCTGCTGTTTTACGCGAAGGAAGTCAACTTTTCTGATAAGAAAAATCAAACTCGGTCTCTTTGGTGTTTTGCTTTTCTTCTGTTTTTTTTTTAGCATGCAGTTCAAAGTTCTTTTTAATTAATTTTTTAAATTAAACATTATCACTACGGTTAACACACAAGTAAACAACTTATCGCTTTAAGTAACAAAACTCAAATAACGAATTGAAAACATCTTATTTTATAAAAACAAAAAATGCTCAACATCGCTGCTAACACACTTCGCCAGACTTTTAATAAAAAGGTTAGTTCTTATTTGTACTAAAATGTGAAAATATTTTCTAATATTTGAATTTGCTACTTTAGTTTACAGTGCAACAAGTACGCCAGCTAAACTTGTTGGAATTCCAAAGTAAAGATTTATTGCAAAAATACAATGTGGCCATACAGAAATTCAAGGTGTTGGATAACTCTAACAAAGATGTTGAAGTCTTAAACCAATTTGGTAAGTGTTTTGTACTGATCTAATAGAAGGTGTTATGAAACATTTATTACGTACAGAATTTATGATTTTGTATTGTTAGAATGCCCTGAATATGTGGTTAAGGCTCAAATATTGGCTGGTGGTCGAGGTAAAGGAATTTTTGATAATGGTTTCAAGGGTGGTGTACACATAACCACAAAGTAAGTATGTATACTTAAACAAGAGATGGGACAAAACTGTATTCTACAAAACCTTTGGATAGAAATATTTTTGTTTTTTTATTTTTGTTATGAGACAAAAATTTGTATTTTAAACTAACTATAGTAAACTATAAGGTGATTTTAGCTGTATGAGAACCTTAACTTTTTTCCTCATGTAAGTTTAGTCGGTCTACTGTGCATCCTATTTTACGCAAATTTCTGAAAATCAATTGGGCTGCTTAATATTTAATTATTGAAAATTTAATTTCAAATTACTTTGAGTGAGCTTAAATGTTACAACAAATTTGTTTCATTGGCAGGTACACAATTGACTTAAGAACTAAAAAAAATCATAAGTAAAACGCGGTTGTAAGTACTCGAAGAGACCAACAATATATATATAATTTTTGGTATTTTGTTGGTTATTTTCTAAAATATTAATTTTAGCAAAAAACTTTCTTTGAGGCTAATGTTTTTGACTGGAAGAGCTTAAATCTTGTCATATGTATATTATATGCAAACAAATTACATTTGAATAAATTGGGTTGACGGCAAACTTTGAGGGGCGGACGCACCCCCTAAAACGCTATAAAATTTTTTTGTATTTATTTTTAAATAATCTGAAACGATTTGGGTGGAAGTAAAAAGGTATGTTCAGACCTAACAAATATTTGAGGAAAAAAATCCGAAAAAGCGTGACCAGTTATTTGATCAAACTTTAGCTTTATGTTTTACAATTCCTATTGATTTACTAAACTTAATTTGTAAGAAGAAAATTGTATAATTTAATTTATAAACTGTTAAATGATGTTTGATCTTACCAAACGCTTTAAAAAGCAAATATTTTTAATAAAAATAGTGGTTACGTGTAGGAAGTCAACATAGCTTAAGAAATAAAAAAAACCGGCCACGCTTATCTACATATATACATAAATATATCCGTAACACCATATTCCGAACGCAAGTCCACGTTTTAGACATATTTCGTTATACTTCGTTAAACGAAATTTAAAACTTAAAAACATTAAGTTCTAAGTTATAACTATAATAGTTTTTAACCTATAACTGAGTTACATACGTAAATAAGATCGGCAAGCATTTTTTTATGTCAATACTTCTCATGTTCATGCAGTTTTTACTAAACAAACATTAAGAACGCAAATTCAACATTCCCCGGCTAGAAAATTTTTTTTTGCCTTTCGTTAGGTCTGTTTGCTTTATTGAAAATGTAGTGGAAATAAAATTTTCATGTTTGTAAAACGCTTGCCGCTCTACTTCAGAATTTCTACTGCAGAAGGTTTAATTATATGTATTTAAGAAGTTGCAGAAAAATGTTTAACAAAAATTTATTAATATAAGTATACGTTTCTTCCCTCTACTTTCAGGAAAGATGAAGTTTTAAATTTAAGCAAAAAAATGATTGGCAACCGTTTGATTACCAAACAAACTTCCAAAACTGGCATAATGGTTAAGAAAGTTATGGTTGCACGCAGTGTTAATATTGTACGCGAAACTTATCTTTGCATTTTATTAGATCGTAAACACAATGGACCTGTATTAATTGCTTCACCAGCTGGTGGTGTTGACATCGAATCAGTAGCAGAGGAAACTCCCGAAAAAATTAAAACCGTTCCCCTAAACATTGACAAACCTATTTCGCACGAAACTTTGGTAGAAGTAGCTAAATTTTTGGAATTCAAAGGTGACACTATTGAAAGATGCGCCCAGGAAATACAAAAACTCTTTGATCTTTTCAAGGCCGTAGATGCAGTTCAAATTGAAATTAATCCTTTGGCGGAGACTGACAAGGGCGAAGTTATTTCGGTAGATGCTAAGCTTAATTTTGATGATAATGCTCAATATAGACAAAAGGATATATTCGCCATGGATATAACCGAAGAAGAAACTGATCCCCGTGAAGTGGAGGCTGAGAAACATAATCTCAATTATGTTGCTATGGATGGTAATATTGGTTGTTTGGTCAATGGTGCTGGCTTAGCCATGGCTACCATGGATATTATCAAATTGAATGGTGGTGACCCAGCTAATTTCTTAGATGTTGGCGGTGGTGTTAAGGAAGATCAAGTTCTTAAAGCTTTTGAAATATTGACCTCCGATCCCAAAGTTAAGGGTATTTTAGTTAACGTATTTGGTGGCATTGTCAATTGTGCTACAATTGCTAATGGTATTGTAGCTGCCTCCAAAAAACTCAATCTTAATGTACCTCTAGTGGTACGCCTGGAAGGTACAAACGTGTATGAAGCCCGTCAAATTCTACAAAGATCTGGTTTAGCCATACAAACTGCATCGGATTTGGATGATGCTGCTCAAAAGGCAGTAGCAGCTTTAAAGTAGATTTTAAGTTTTAATTATAATTAAACGCCAATTATTGTTTTAGTTTTCCTTAGTACTGCGATCGTACTACTAAAAGTGTTCGGTAAATTTTTTTATTTACAAATTAATTTGTTCCAGACGTGCATTTTTTCCTAATGTTAATATGTAATTAGAAAATAAAGTTTCTTTTTTTAAAGTTTCAAAGAAAGTTTATTTGTAAATAATTTTTGTTCCATATTGCCTAATATAAAATACAGTGGAACCAGATTTTAATATAATATGTTAAGCTAAATCATGTTTGAAATAGACTTAAAAAAGCTAATGAAGGAAATAATGCTAAATTTATTTTTATAGCTTTCTAATAGTAACATTAAATGATTTCGATATTGTTCAGATATTAACGGCCAATTTCTTCAAGTTCAGTTAATACTAACTATTAATTTAACTTCCAGTTAGCAATATGTTTTTGACAGTTATAACTGTTATAGTTAAGATAATTAATTATAACTGAGCTTGGTGAATTGGCCGTGAATAGTGCTTATGTAGGTACATATATAGGCTGATTTAAAAAACGCGGTATTGCAAAGCATTACTAAAAACAAATGCGTTGAAAAGGCATTACAAATAAAAACAATGCATGCATTTCGCAACCGTTGTGCAGTGAATACAGTTACCATGCTATAATTAACTTAAAGCATTGTCTACAGAAAAGTTGTGGAGTTTATGAAGCTATTCCTTTTAGTGTTGCCTAGCAATACTGCGTTTATGAAGTCAGCCATACTATACTAGCATTTAACCCGCTTCTCCTTTAGCGTCTCCCTTTCTTTCGTGCACATATTTATATGCCAAAGTTTATGTTTCTTGATTTAAACGAAAAAGTTACAACATTTCTTTCTTATAGATAAGTTACGAATATGATGGGCAAGTTTTTTATGGCATTGACACTTTTGCCATTTCTTCAATTATTTCGTGAAAAAGCCAATTTTGGTTCAGCTTGCTAAAAAATGCCTTTTTTGCAACCTAGAAGAAATTTTTAAATGAGTTAGCGAATTTGAGGCAGAATCTATTCGAAATGTTTAAAGAACGTTGCAAAAATCGGACGTAAAAAGTTACTAAGTGTACATAAAAGAGAACATTCAATGCATCTGCTCAAGTCTTGATTGTAAAAACAAAAGAGCTTAATATAAATGAAAGCTTAGACTTAATTGCCAGCGCTAAATTTTAAAGATGTCAGCAAAAAAGATTTTGTTGAAAAGTTTAAAAAAGTTTGAGATCGTAAAACCGGATTACAAGATTATTTAAAATAAGAAATAGTATATGTGAGTTGTCCACAAAATTCTGTAAAAGTCGGCAATTTTTTGTTTTTTTAAATGCCTTTCTAAGCCATTATCGACCTCATATAAAACTTCTTAAGTTACGCGCAATTTCTGGTTAGTTCTTCAATACTCCTGCAAAACTCTCTCTATATTAGAGTGGGTCAATTTTTTTTCTCGACCAAGCGGTTGTCAAAATCGTAATCTACGACGAATTCTAAGAAGGTTTGTCCAAGAAACCATGGATCTAAAATCAAAATCGAGCTTCCCGTTTTTAATAACAAAATTCTCTATTCGAATTTTAAATTTTGTTAAAAAATGCTAAAATTTTATTGGAAAAGTTTCCAATCCGGCCAAGATTTTGTCAGATGTTGTGTACTATAACCAAGATATTCGTACTAAATTTGGAAACTTAAGCTCTGTCGTTGTACTGATAAATTTAAATCTATAATGTCTTTGTATGGGAGGTGCCCCGCCCACTTAAAATTTCAAAAAAATATATAGCTTATATCACCTCCCATCAATAATATACTGTAAAAGTTTCATAAAGATCGGCTCAGCGGTTACGAAGATTACCTCCTGCAAACAAACAAACATTACCTCTTTGTAATATTAGTATAAACGAAAAGAAGTTTCTCTTTAAAAACCGGAAGCTCGATTTTGATTTTAGACCTATGGTTTTTTTGTCAAACCTTCTTAGAATTCGTCGTAGATTGCGATTTTGACAACCGCTTGGTGAATTTTTTTTAATGCATACAAATTGACCCACTCTACTCTATATGGCTTAGCATTTCAATTTTAAAAATCGACTTTTTCAGCATTTTTTTTTTTAACTTAGCGGTGTTTGCAAATGGGCTCCGAATTTCAAAAAATTACCGACGGAATCGAGAATTTTTCTTTTAAATAAAAAAAAACTAGTGTGGTTAAATTTCTTAACTGTTATAAAGATTGCAAAAATGCATACAAACTTTAAAAAATTAACACTACATATCTAACAATTAGTAAGTTTATTGAAAACTAAATATTAATTGATTAAAGTTATTCTCCATCTTCAATAATTTTTTAGCAATGAGTTCTCATTTCAAATGAGACAAAAAGAAGGGCAAAGCCTCAATGCTTAAAATGTCCAAAAGTCTTGTCTTGCAAAGGATTCTCAACAAAATCTAACGAAGTGGGAGGTTTAAAAAAAAAATTAAATAATTCTGGATTTCGTAAACGGTTAGTCCAAATCGAATAAAATTTCAGGTGCCTATTATTATACTATAATACTTTGTATTAAAACATGTCAAAAACTCAAGTAATATGTATGTAAAAGTGAATGCAATGTGTTATCAAACTGACAAGTATGTATTACGAAAAAAAATTTACATCAAATACGACTTCATCGTTTTTTGAAACTTTTCAAAACAATTGAAGCACAGCCCCGAATAACGTTTTAAGTTACAAAATAATTATTTTTCAGGAGAGCAAAAAAACGTTTTTAACAGGCAAAGTTATTAATTTTTTATTTTTTTTCTTTAGATTATTAAAAATAATGGCAATAAGAACTTTTATTTAAAATATCAAAAAATTTAAAATTTAAATTACATGCGAATTTACAGTTTATAACCTTTTTTTAGTGGAAAAACGTGGAAAAACGTTTCATATCCACAATCGCGATGTCATTTAAAACGTTATTCCACGTTTCAAAACCATTTACTTTGTATCATTTTGTAAGTAACTTACAACGTTCTTCCACTAGTTGATTCTTTGTATGTCACTTTGAAAGCGTTAGGGTGCATAATTTTGGGTGATTTAAGGTTTAAACAGTCTAAAAGGGTAATGTTAACGGTTATCTGCAAAAAAAAAGTTTTTGCAAAAAGTGGCTTTTACAACGTTATTCGCGGCTGTGCTTCAATTATACTTATCATTTGATCAGGGTTGCATTTTAAAAAAGTATGTTCATGTGTGATAGTATGAACACTAACTGTAATCTTAAATTAGATTTTTGACAGTCGCAACAAAACTTATTAAATTTCTATTTTACAAAGCTTTACGGAAAACACTTTTCTAGATAAACTATAAGGCCAAAGGCCCTTCCGATCCGATCCCGTTTAATATGAGTATATTCCACCGGGCATAAAGCATCTATATATAAAAGATCTACCGCAAATTTAGCTCAATTTTGCACTTTGATAATATAACACACAGCAAGACATTAAACATTTTACTTGTAAGAGCTCTTCATATAAAAAGATTGAAAGCTATAGTTCATAAAGTTTTTAAAATTGACGAAAATAAGTGTAAACTTTGTATAGGACGTGGCACTTCCACTAAAAATTTCGAAAAGTTTTATAGCCTATTGTTCTTTCCAGCAATCGGTCCAGCGGCTTATGAGCCTACAAGATACAAGCAAACACAATTTCTTCTTTTGACGTATTTTTAAACTGAAGTGCGAATAATATAGTACTTTTAATACAAAATAATTTTGGTTCCTTTTTTTACGTTTGGTTACTTTATTTTTACATTTTGGTTACAAATTTTTTTTGGTCGTGGCAACGCTAATAGCGCCGCTATTATTTTTTAACTACATACATACTTTATATTGAACGTGACTATACGTAGTCTTTTAAGAGGACAATCATCTTTTTTAACTGGCTTTAAACTATAAAATTTGTGTCCTCTTTTGTCATTTTTTTCATAATCGTCATCTTTGTCATCTTTATTTTTAAAATTATTAATGTTTGTTTTTATTTTTATAAATTAAAATGAATTTTATTTCACGGCGGTCACCGGTCTTCTCTGTCAAATCGAATGGAAAATGTCGTGCTTTGCTTGTTCTATTCATACTCCTACTCAACTCTCATAATCTTACAGTGTAAAATTTTGAATAAGTAAGTGCAATAATGCATTTTTATGTTTCGTTATTTTTTTTAACTAACTTTAATTATTTTATTTTTTTTGATTTTGCTTAAAACTAAAAGTTTTTGGCGAACTATTTAAGTTATAATGCCAGGGTATCACACAATTTTTGGAGCTTCAACCACAAAACCTCGTTCGTCCTAAACCTTCGTATAGGAAGGCGAGAGCTTCCAGAATCCGCTCCAGAGTATTTTGGTCTCCACCAGTAAACTACTGAGTTATTTCCTTGGTACTCTACCAGTAAAACGTCTGAGTTATATATGGTTCTCCACCAGTCACATTGAGTTAATTTAGACAACACATTAAAAAATTGAGGTTAAAAACGATTGCATATAGTTAATGTGGAAACCGCAAAAACTGTAACTCGGTACAGTTATACGACGCCGAACCACTAACCAATGCGGGGTGACAACGCAAAACGCCCGAAAAAGCAGACAAACAAGAACGACCTGTTTGTCCTTAACAAATAATGACAAAAAGCGCGAGCTGCTTCTCCACTCAGAGCAGTTTTACGAGTGTGCTTTACTTATTTATAAGTAAATGTAAATTTTTATATATGTTATTTTTTTTAATTTACTTTATATTTATAAATATTGTCTGTAAAAAATGTTGAAGTCAAATTCATTTTTTACTTTTTTTCTTTATGTCCTCTATTTTTATTTTCCAAATCTGGTCGCCTTATTATATAGTTATCTAACATAAATTTATTCTGATAAACTGTTTAATATTTTTAAATATAAATTTATTATAACAAATTGAAATTTAAGAACAAGTTAAAAAAAGCTCAATGCATTGCTGAAAAAAGTTGAAACTAATGCTAAAAGCTAAATATATGTAAATAAATAAAGCTATTTAGCTCGAAAAAAGCTTATATTGTCACACTGATTTAATGGTTAGATAATAAAGTTTACTTGTTTAAGTCCCAAAAAAGTTTGGGTGTACTTATATTGGAGTATAATTACTGACAATTCGTTTTATCTTTTATAGTGAAGTGTCTGCTAAAGTTTTGCTCTAAATTTACTTTTTTCTATCAACTTAAAGATATTGGTGCCATCTAGTGCAGATTATGATGGTGTAGACTTTTTGATATGCAAAGGATTATTATGGCAAACAACTGTTAAGTTATCCCACCATAGCTTTAGCTGATAAAGATAAATAAAGGATATTTTAACATTTAATAAAAAACTAATTTAGTACTTATAAGCTTTTTCGAAACTAACATTTACATATTAAAGTTCAGTACACAGGAAAAAGTTTAATCATAAGTAATAATACTAACGGGTAACTCCATAAAATAAAAAGCAGAGTAAATTAGTATGTTTGAAAAATTGATTGTAAGACGCGAAGCTTAGTAATTCATATTAAAGCAATATATAATGGCCTAATTTTCCTTTTATCTGACTGGTAGCTTCTGAAAAAATCAAATAAGATTTAAACCCTATTACGATTTTTCATTTTATTCAATGGAAAATATTTAAATTATAAAAGAACTAAAGAATTTTCAAAGAGTTCATAGCTAGTTAGAGAGTAATACATATGCATAACAAAGTTGAGAAATTTTCGAAAGGTGGACTTAGGCCTTTTAGCTTTTGACACATCCACATATACACCGTTTTTATTGCTTTTAATTCAGGAGATTTGAAAATATTTTTTCCCAAAATTGCTTATATCTTATAAATGCAAACGAAACCTAGAGGGCTGAACCAAAGTACATATGTATATAGGATCATACCATGATTTAATATGGCATTGTTTTTAAAAATAAAATTATTACAAGTACCCACATCTTAATTTATTGTTTGACAATTAACGGTTTTTTAAATTACACATAACAAGTGATCGTTAAAAAAGTTACAAGCGAAATTCTTCCCATTTTTAAAATTAATATTTTGCTATAATTTACATCGTTTTATGTAATAAAATACATTTTTTCAATAATTACGACCGCATTCATAAAAAATTAAAATGGATTTGAATTGTATGAAGGCGAATTCAACTACAGGTGGTGTCGGAACTACAACAATCCAAAAACAACAGAAACAACATAGAATTTTTTGCATTGCATTGCTAGTGCTTAGAGCTCGAAATGTCAACCATTCTTAGCAAAGCACTAAAAAATCAAAACAAATATGCTCGAACTGTCAAAATCATATGCCGTTTCGACACCACCTGTAGTTAATTGTATTTTAAAAAAATATTTGAATGAAAATTTTGCCTTAAAACAATTTCAAGTTATTCTATTTTTTATGAATACGGCAGTTAGTGTCCACCTTTTTACAAAATAAGTAACGTTGTTCCTCTGAGGAACGAGCGGTATTATAAAAACATACATACGTTTTTATATCGATATTACATATCGTTACTTTAATATAGAAAAGCCCTAACTAACATGTTCCTTACTTTACAGGAGAAGGAAAAAACTTAATAAAAATTATAGTCTTGTAGTCGCGATTTTTTTTAAACGCAGTTTTTTATTAAACTCTCTAAACAATTTAATAAAAAACTGCGTTTAAAAAAATCGCAACTACGATACTACAATTTTTATTAAGTCTTTTCCTTCTCCTGTAAAGTAAGGAAAATGTTAGTTAGGGCTTTTCTATATTAAAGTAACGATATTTAAAATCAAATTTACAAAAATTGATTTTATATAAGAAAAAATTTTAATACAACGAAAAAAGAAGTCCAGGTAGTCTGATATAGATAATAGACTTAAAAGTGTAATGTAATGAATCTATGAACATTTACCACACATACAATTTAAGTGAAATACAACATGATCCGAAATGATGTTGGAAGTTTTTAAACACAACACTTGTTAAGGCCGAAATACATTGATCAAAATACTCATCAAGCATTGTGGTAGTATTAGTGAAAATGTGCTTGTATGTGTGACACCGACAACGCTTGATGAAATCACTGTTGGGATTTGACAATTCTTAAATTGTACCGACTCAATTGCAAAATTGTACCAAATTGACATAAATTGTACCAAATTTTGGTTATAAAATAAAAAAGCATGTATGACAACTTTTTTTCAATAAAACAATTAAGAAAGTACAGTCGGTCAAGCTCGGCCAGTTGATAACCTACACCACAGTATATAAAGACATTTTCTTAAGTGTACCCTTTGGTCCCAACATGGGCAATCATGGACCCGCCAAAGCAAAATTCTGTTGAGAGGTAAAGATTCATGTAAAAGATCTTTGTGAGAAATATTATTTAGACATCCCTATCTATATGAGACTTTTTGTTCTTGAGTGATTTAAGGGGGCTTATATCTTATCAATTGTCGCCAATTTTTTATGTCAGTACCAACATTTATAAGGAAGTTTGGGCATTAAAAGTATATTAGGCAGTAGTATTTGGAACAATTCTAATAATATTTGGTAAG
This sequence comes from Pollenia griseotomentosa, assembly GCA_963931875.1. Taxonomy (NCBI): domain Eukaryota; kingdom Metazoa; phylum Arthropoda; class Insecta; order Diptera; family Polleniidae; genus Pollenia; species Pollenia griseotomentosa. The sequence goes on from OZ007563.1 coordinate 91,586,814, forward strand.
ATGATTTAGATTGCAATAAAATAAGTTTGGTCGAAATTTAACCTAAATACCAACACAATAAGATGGTTTATAGGCACAAACAATATTCCGGAAAGAAGTTTGTATTGGAGCCATGTGAAATTACGGATTGGTTCTCATTTTCAGTAGGCTTCGTGCTTTTGAATTGAAACCTTTTTACAAAATTTCAACAAATTACCTTCAAAATTGCAAATAAATCTACAAGTAAAATATATTTGAAACAAACACAGAAATTGTAAAATTGTTGCTTTTTTTATATATTTTACTTGTAGTTTTGATAAACAGGACCCTGTGCTTAGCGCACAAGATTACATGCATAGACAACCAGCCAGCCGGACGAGGGACATCGTTAAATCGACCCAGAAAGTGATATTGGGTCGATCGGTATACTAAAATTTGGGTCTAGGAGCAATATTTTCTAGTGTTACACAAATCAGCACACACACGCAATACCCTCCCCACTATTGTGGTGTGGGTATACAAAATAAAGAAGAAGCTAAAATGTCTCTTTTTTTCTTTTTTAGACTTTTCGTTGACAGTGTCACCAAAACAATCGACAAAAATGGCGATTTGGAGACACTTGATCCCAGGCTTCACACAGGGATACGAGTAAATATACTTATGTATAATATGTTAGTATAACATTATGAGCAAGACAAGTTTTTTATGGCATATGCCATTTTTGCCATTTCTTAAACTATTGCGTTTAAAAGCCATTTTTGGTCCGGCTTGCCAAAAAATACCTTTTTTAACCAAAAAGAAATTTTTAAATAAGCTTTGCGAATATGAGGCAGATTCTATTAGAAATTATAAATGATTGTTTCAAAAATCGGAAGTAAAAAGTGACTCAGTGCACATAAAAGAGCACTTTCAATGCATCTGCTCAAGTCTCTTCAAATTATAAACAAAAGGGCTTTCTATAAATAAAAGCTTAGACTTAATTGACAGTGCTAAGGAAAATATTTAAGATGTCAGTAAAAAAGATTTTGTTGAAAAGTTTAAAAAAAAGTTTTAGATCGTAATACCGCTAAGTTTAAAAAATAAAAGTTCTATAAAAGCCGCAATTTTATTTGTTTTTTAAAATTCCACCCTAAGCCATTACCAATCTCGTACAAAACTCCGTAAGTTACGCGCAGTTTCTGGTTCATTATTCAATACTCCTGCATAACTCTTTATATGGCTTGGCATTCCAATTTAAAAAACTGTTTTAATCGATTTTCTTAGAATTTTTTGTAGTTCTGGTCAGGGCTGGAGATATGTAACAAGAAATTTAATTACTGAAAAGAAAAAATGTGATTTAATCAACTTCAAAGAAATTATAAACTTCGTGGGTATTTGTTTTTTTTTTATTGTACCAAAATAGGATGAATTGTACCAGTGTAACAATAAAGTTTCGATTGTACCAATTTTGGTACAATTGTACCAAAAATCCCAACAGTGGATGAAATATCAAAAAATTTTGGTATGGCGGCGAATATAACGTCCAGCACACGTACACGTTGAATTCGCCGGCTGGACAAGCATTTGACAAGTGTATTTGGCCCTTTAGAGCTCAAAAGAAATCTATTATTGTTAGAGGTTCTAATGATAAAACAATTATTGATGATCGTAAAAAGCTGTTTTTTAAACAGGCATTTTCTGCAAACAATATCAGAAATAAAGTTGCAAATCGAAAATATAACTACAGATTTTTGCAATTCTTTAAGAACATTATGTCAAATTAATAATAGATTTCATTTTGAAAAAAAGTTTTGGTAATGATAATGTTCCAGCTAAAATACGTTTGCATCGTATATAACAAATATTTTTAATATGTAATATGGTCAGCACATATCCAGCTAGGCTTGCCAGACGTACTGTTTTCAGCAGTACGCGTACTTTTTTTTACTATCTGTACTGCTTTCTGCATAACCATTAAAGAAGTACGCATTTGTACTTTATTTTAGCTTTTGTACTTCATTTTGTACTTTTTTTTTTGCACAAAAATAAAACACGTTTATTTACACGTTTGTAAATAAAGTACAACAAATTTTTGACATCCACTTAAAAGACTGCAAATCGGAAAGTAATGTTTGAATTTTGCATTTTTGAATGGTGTGAAATGTTGCGTCATATACCAACTCGATGACGCCTGAAGTTTAAAGATTTTTAAAAAACTTTCCAGCCGTAAAAGCTTACTTGTCGTTCCAAAGCTGTTGTTCACCTATTTTGAGCCAATTTTTTGTAAATTAAATTGATGAAGCAAACCTTGGCTTTTTACACCACATAGGAAACAGTATACACATTATGCATTAAAAAAAAATAGAGGATAATGGCAACCTAAAATTAGTTGTCATGTTCTAGAAAGTAAAGCAACTTTGCGAAAAATTAAAACAACAAAAGAATCAAAAATGAATGATTTCATAGCCGAACTTGCAAATTAGCCACAGCTTTGATATTGAACAGGAGAATTGCCTTTTTAAAAAGCGTGTAAATAAGTTTCTATCGAAAACGAAACTTAATTTCCGAAAACGTTTCAGCCTAAACCACAATAAATTTGAAAAACTTTCCAATTTTAGCCATAATTCAAACATTTCAATTAATTTCTATAAATAATTTGTTCGTATCATTGAAAGATTTTGCTGAAAAAAAAATTTGAAAAGAAAAACCCGTAGAAATTACACGAAAAGAATTTCTACAAAGTTTATTATTTCTCAATTCCGAAAATATTCGTATTTTCTCTTCCTCATTGAAACAACTGAAAGAATTTTTAGTTCAATGTTTTGGAGAAAAGACCGAAGTTTAATTTCGATTGAAAATTAAGAGAGTGAATTAATAATAAAAACTAATTTTAAATACACCTTGAGTTTTTAAATTTTTTAAAAACAGAAAACGGTTAAAATGGCCTTGTTAGCGAAGCACAAAAAAAGTAATAAATATTTGCAATATTTTAAATTTACAATAATTAATTTGTTAAATTACAATAATGAAATTGTTAAATTAGAATAATTAAATTGTTAAACTAACACGTGCTTAAATATATTAAATACTTAATATTAAAAAATATCTTATTTCGGTTCTTTATGAATTGCTACTCAATGCACTTAAGAAAATAAAATAAAAAAATTTAATGTACTTCTTTTTACATTAATGTACTGCCGTTTTTTTCTCGATGTACTGTTTTTATGGATTTCATATCTGGCAAGCCTATATCCAGCCATACTAAAAATACACAAGGTATGGCGACTTTCGCTAAACGTGGCGAATTTTAAACTTAATTGACGATGCAATTTTGTGTTTGACGACATAGCGATTTTTTGGCAAAATTAAAAAAAATTGGCGATTATTTTGGCGATTTTTAAAACGCATTTTATTTTTTTTTTTCATATTTATATAAAAAATTTATGAGTACTGGCTAAGTTTGTTTCTTGGAATTTTAAATAAATTTTAAAATCCCAATACTTTAGTTTATAAATTGATAATATTGCCAGATACATTAGATTGAAAACATTAAAAAATTGTTTCCGTAGAAATTTAGAATAAAGCTTAAGCTTAAGCTTTCTTAGATTTTCGCACATTTTCCTTATCGGAAGTTATCAATCATCTAATCTTTACCGAAAAACTTATTTTGCAAAATAAATATAAAAAACTGAATCAATTTCGATTTCATATGAAATGGTATTTTTAAAATAAAAAGTAATAATATATGCTGGGTAGTATGCAAAAATAGTTGAATTGAAAGCGAAAGAAAATCAGAAAATTTAAAAAAAAAAATTGCAAAAATACATTTCAACATGGATATTTCAGCCCGCACCCCTAGCTAAATAATGTACTGCGACCAAATTTATACTAACAGTTCCTCCTCTTCAACTGTCCATGATTTCTTTCTTTTCCTTCCGTTATTTCATTCATTATACCATTTTTAAAATTTTTCCCAACAGCAATTTATTTTTGAATTTTTTTATTTTTCTTTAAATTATTTAATTTTTGATCTAATGTCATTAAAAAAAGATTCAGTAAAAAACCAAAATCAAAAAAACTACTGCACATACCTCAAAACACGCTCCGATCTCTGGCTTTTACTTGTTTTGAAACGAGTTTAATTTTAAAACACGTAAATTCTATGTATTTTTATGACAATAACATATGTATATGGAAAAACATGTTAATTAAACATGTTTTGTCAATATTTTGCTTAAACGCGCTTAAAAACTCAAGTGTGAACATAGCATAAGGCTAAATATGAAAAATTTAAATAAAGGTAAAATACACTCTTTTTTATATAAAACTTTTATTTGGCGATTTTTAGCGATTTTTTTTTTACCAAAAATGTGAGAAAATTAATTTATGGCGATTTTAAGTATGTTATTTGGCGATGAAGGTGAAAAAAAGTCTGACAACCCTGGTTCCAATTCCCAAAGCTAGCAATGCTTGCACAGCTGATATGTTTCGACCAATTGCTGTTTTGTCGGTCATTGATAATGTTCTTGAACGAATCCTATATAGTCAGATTACTACGTTTATGAACACCAACAATTTATTCAACGAATATCAATATGTAAATTTTATTTGTAAGGGTATAGATCAAGGAAATAGGGGCGTAGTAGGAATTTTTTATGACTTTTCGAAAGACTTCGATCGGATTGATCACGAAATTCTGATCAGGAAACTAAAATATTATGATATCTTTGGAAGAGAACTTTCACTTATAGAAAATTATCTTATAAATCGCAACCAGTTTGTTCAAATTAACAGTCAAAAAAGTTTGTTAAGTGATGTTAAATATAAGCTGCGTTCGTTTACCCCAAAATTTGTACAAATTTGTACTGGATTTTACTGAAATGCGTTCGCGTACACATAAATTTGTTAAATTTTCATATTACTCAGCTTCTGGATTTTACTGGAAAATTAAACGAACGCACATATTGTGTACCACAAGGCAGTGTTTTGGGACCTTTACTGTTTAGTCCCTTTTTACAAAGTGACAGACAGAAGGCAGACAGACGAAGTTTGTTGGTAAGGGGGCGACGCTGTATGCGTGACACACTTTACTTTTTTCCTCTCTCGCCTTCAAACTTCGTCTGTCTGCCTTCTGTCTGTCACATTGTAAAAGGGGACTTACAATATATCTAAACGTCATAAAAAATCTCGAACTATCTGGTAAACTATTTATTATGCGGATGACATTTCTGTTTTCTATCCATTAGGGTATTCATTTTATCGACCTTTTGCTTTAATCGGTTAATCGCTCGATTAATTAACCGAGGTTTTGATTTAATCGGTTAATTTTGTTTTTGATCGGTTAACCGATTAATAAAGTTTTTTTCCTAAATTAAGTCATTTCAATATAAAGAAATGCATTAATTATTTATTATTTGGAGTTTATTAGTAAAAAAAAAACTATAACATACCAAACCTTAAAATTCTTGAACTAAAACGAGCAAACAAAAAAAAACAATACATAAATATGTAATATGCATTTTTCAATTAAGGTGTGCTATCAAGTCATATCGTCATAATGTCCTAAATAATATTTTACAATTGCTTAAAATATGTAAATATTGTTGTTTCAAACAAAATAAAAATTTTAATGCTGCGCTCATTGATGCGTCATAACTGAACAGAGAAATATAAATTATAAGCGGTAGCACACAACAGTCATATCGTCGGCTTAATATGCAAACCTGCTAACTTCCTTCAAACACATTTTACAGGAGAGACAAACAACTTTTTATTTTTTCTATTTGCAGCTTGATAGAAAATTAAAAATACAATTAGTTTTACACACTTCAAGACTTAAATAGAAAAAAAACTACATGCTGGTCGAAGAGGCGTTTCTTTCTCTACCACACGGCATCAAAATCTCAATTTACATAAAAAGTGGACTTAGCCGGTTTGCATATTGATCCTACGATATATATTTCTAGTAATTATTTAAAGACATAAGGCTTTACAACTTTATGACTACCTTGTGAATCCCCCAAATATGTATTTATAAAAAAATAGACTGAGATAATTTTATTATTTATTTCAATAGTTAAAGAAGATTTAATAAAAAATCTTTTAAAATAGTAATTTGGTTTAAATGTTTAGGAGTTAAGCGATTCTTTTCTTTTGTTTTGACAAAACTTGACTTAGAAAAAATTCTTTTACTTATCGTAGATGAATATCTAATTTCTCAGTCCTTTTTAAGGATTTCTCTAAACATATAAAATATTCCATTATGCCCTTAGAGTCCTGTTTTAATTTTTAAAAATATTTAACACTTCTAATTGTTTCGGTTAATTTTGTTAAAAGACTGATATAAGAAGGTATGAGAAGAATCAAATAACTGAACACATACATATAAAAAGTACGTTAAACAAGAAAAAGGTGTTGCCAATCAAACATTTAACCCATTTTTCGCCACATTCCTGTTGATTGAACATTGAAATCGGTCGGCGGAAATGGGTTGAAATGAAGATCACTGAACAGCTTTGTCTGTAAGAAAAAATATTTTCTAAACACATACCTTTTGTTTATAAGACGAAACAAATAATTAAAATTACAAAAAAATATGTTACAAAAAATTTAAAATCTCATTACATGGGTTAATCGGTTAATCGACTGAAATTAACCGGTTTAATCGTTAATCGAAAAAAGCCAATATGAAATTAACCGATCAGTTAATCGGGTAGTTATTAATAGGTTAACCGATTGACGGTATCCATACAAGCATCGTTAATAGATGACTTTGCAAGAATAAATAAACTGTCTCTAAATGCAAGTACAACTCATTTGATAAGCCTTAAGCCGCACAGTAATCGTGATACTAATTTTAGCATTTTCGTTAAAGAAAACGAATACGACTGCAAAGTAATTTTGTTTGGAATGACCATATATGCAATCTTAAAACAAAAATTGCCCAAGCCATTGGTATTTTATATAAGTTTAAAAATAAATTTGATAAATATACAACATTTTTAATTTACCAAGCCTTAATCGAAAGCCATCTGAGTTATTTAGCAGTCCTGTATGGATACAAAAAGAGTGCAGAGTTGAATTCTCTACAACGTATGCAGATCTTTAAAAATTGTAGCAAATCTTCCTAATACCCACGCAACTATACCATTAAAAAAAAATATAATTAGTCTAAATTTACACGTTTCATCTTTTGATGCTCAACTTCTTTTCAATTCCCTTTTAAAGATGCCAATATAATCACACGCAGCAACCGGTTTCAACTTTTTTTGGTTCAAAACAACAAAAATTTTAATAACAGCGAATCAAAGAGAAAAAGAAAAGAAAGAAATTACATGCAGCCATCGTTGTGCATATACCATCGAATAAAAACACAAAGCGTACTGACCGAGTACAGGCATCTCCGTACCAACCCCCTTTCTTCTTTCTTCCCTCATCTAAAAACATAAGAGTTGAGCATTAAAAGATGAAACGTGTGAAAGCAGACTTAGTATTGTGGTTATTTTGTTGAACTATTTATGGTTTTTAATTCAAATTTTTAATATTTTTAATTTGAATTAAAAAAAAATATTTTCAAGGGTATTGCCAGTTTATGGAATTTACAAAATGAAACTTTTATTATATGTTTTAAAATGTGTTCATGATATTGGATATCATACAAAACAATTTCAGCGGAACCAATATACAATAAACACCAAAAATAATACGAGTTCAATGGTAGCTCGGTGCAAGTTAGAAACAACCTAGTAAAGAATCGAATTTGTTGGTAGTCGTGAGTTTAACAATTTGCCACAAAATTTGAAAAATGTAAATAGAATTTCATTGTTTAAAAATTTATTAAAAACTTATTTATTACAAAAGTCCGAAGAACTTGCTTTTTTTTTTTGTTAATTATTTTAATTTAAATACATATTTGTAAGCTACATATTTACCAACTCGCATCTAAAATGCTTATTAGGCGCAGAGGCTTAAGTAAAAACTGAAATTATTTAAATAAATAACATACACAAAAAAAAAAAAAAAAATTTAAAAGTGGCAGCTAGTGCTGGTTCACACTCTGCAAGTTTCAGTCGTGAAGTCTTAACCCTTAAATGCCCAAGGACAGCGATTTTGATGAAAAAAATATATGAAGCGTAAAATGATAAAAAAAATCAACTGCGTACCATTTTGTCGAAAATTTTTTTTAAAAGTAATTTAGAAAATAGTGGCTGTATCTTAGAAGATAAACTGGGCACTTCCCCGTTAGTACTTTTCATCAAAAGTACTAATACAAAGCATACATATGGGCAAATCCTGCGTGACGAATGCTACATTCGCACGCCTTTCCTGATTGATATACATATAAAAGTTGTTGTGATTTTTTGACAAAAGCCGTGAACCCTTTGTGACCACGCCTCACAACGCACGCTACAGTTTTTCCAGTACTTATAATAAACCCAATTTTATTTTTTTTAACAAAACAAATCTATATACATAATTAAAAAAAAGTTGCATGGTGTTAGTAATTGATGTTCTCTGTAATGCGTGAACCGATTTTGTTTCTGCAAAGTTCACGTGGAAGGTGACGTCAATACAACGGTCTTCAAATGTGTATTGGTTCATGAGTTATAGCCATTTTAGTGAATGCTGCATTCATTCCGGAACATGTATTTTTTTTGCATGGAAATTTTGCGAATTTGACTTAATATTTTGAAACGTTGCGGTATCATTATTTGGGATGAATGCACTATGGCGAATAAGAAATCTGTTGAAACATTGGAAAGAACAATGAAAGACCTTCGAGATAATTCAGAGTTGTTTGGTGGTGCCTTGATTTTATTCTCAGGCGATTTTAGGCAAACATTGCCCTTCATTCCTAGATCGACAGCTGCCGATTAAATTAACGGAGATTTGTAAAAACATTGAAACTCACTTCTAACGTTCGTGTTCAGTTGCAGAATGATGCATCTGCTGATAAATTCTCTAAGCAATTGTTAAAAATTGGGAATGGTGCAATGCCAGTTAATGACATTGGATTGATAAGATTGCCAAATGATTTTTGCCATTGCGTACAGTCAAAAGGGAAATTGATTGAAGGTGTTTTCCCTAACATAGCACAAAAATATACATGCCATACATGGCTTAGTGAATTAAATATGGCTATACAATCAAAGATTCCTAGCGAATTGGTTTCGAGCATGTCTGTGGATACTGTTACCAATGTTGAAGATGTTGTGAATTATCCAACAGAATTTTTGAATTCGTTGGATTAACCAGCAAGGTTACCGTTGAAAATTTTCGAAAAGGGTCACCAAAAGTGGATTTTCCATAAAAAGGGGGTAAAAATGGTATTTCATTAAAAAAAAAAAACGTCAAGTTTTTTAAAAGCAGTATTTCCCATTTCAATAAATATAGTACGACCAAGTTTTTTAAAAACAAACAAAAAATATTTATTTTAGGTAGGCAGTGCTTAAAAAACTTAATTTTTTTATGGAATGCCCTGTTTTTAACACCTGATAAAAAGTTTGTTCTTCATCCTTATAACTCACTTTTTTATACTTTTTATGTTATGTTCCGACATTTTCTTTTTTTCCGATTTAACGATTTCAAATAAATTTTAGGGTTTGTTTCCAATTTTGCAATCATTCGCGAATCTTAGCTCTGTTCGCTATTGAAGCGATTATTTCCTGTAAGTTTTCTGATTCTCTAAAGCTTTTACGATTTTTATTAAATATTAGACTTTGCTATCATACCGCTGTTACCAAATATTTGGGAACTTCAGCAATTTTTACCGAATTTTTTCATTCCTATAAGTTTTAGGGGATTTTAATCAATTAAATGGCACTATTTTTGCAAACTTTTTCGAGTTTTAAAATGTTTGCAAGGCTTTTTACGAATACAAACTACTTTTTAGGAATATGCGTTCTAGGTTTGGTATTAAATCTTCACTTGAAGTCCATTCCTCCATCTCCGCTTTTTTCGAAAGCATTTTTTTAGCACTTACGTTCAGCAGTGTTGACAAAAAAAAAAAAAAAATGGAGTGCTATTTCCAAACAGGGTCAAAAAGTTGTACAAAATATTTGAAAATGATACAAACGGATAATTTATCAAGACCGTCGAAAAGAGGTCAAATTGATACTTTAGTATCACAACGGTAACGCTGTTTACCAGGATTGCCTCCGCATAATCTCAAATTGAAAGTTGGAGTCACTATTATTATGCTTCGCAATATCAATCAACACCGTTTGTGTAATGGCACAAGACTTGCTATTCAAAGGCGAAGATGTATTCAATCAACGCATCCCAGTGATTCCGTCGGATATGCCATTTGAATTCAAACGACTTAAGTTTCCTGTTCGGCTTGCATTTGCGGTTACTATTAATAAGGCGCAAGGCCAATCCCTTGGAATTTGTGGAGTGAATTGAGAGTATCCAGTTTTCTCCTGTTGGCGCGTTGGCAAACCATCGGTTTTGTATATTTACACCGAAAATGGAAAAACAAGAAATGTTGTGTACCACAGAGCATTACAATAAAAACAATTTATCACTGATTTAAATGAATTCGAATTGATTTCTTATTTTCTTTTTTGCACTACGAAGTGTGCAGGGGGTTCGCTAGTTATATATATATATAAGCTAATTTTGTGATTATTAAGGAATGTATGAAAGAATATAAATTTTTTTTAAACGAAATTTATGTTTTTATGAGTCTGATGTAGTGCTATTTTAAGCACATAAAGCACCATAAATATTGCTTAATTCATGTATAACATTAATAGATCAGGTGCCTAATTCTGGCATTCGTGATCGAGTACTTTCTCGATTCGAAAGCAATTTTATATCAGTCAATACTGAACGAATCGAAATTATTTTTTCAGTATCGTGAAACTCAAATGAATGCTTTACAATAACGAAAAAATAATTCCAATTCGTTCAGTATTGACTGAAATAATTAGATATTAAATTGCTTTCGAATCGAAAAAGAACTCGATCACGACTGCCAGAATCTGGCCCCAGGGTAGGGGTCAAAAAAATTATTGTATTAATCGAAATACATATCTTTTAATATAAAAATAAATTTATACATACAATTCGAAAAATTTTTGGTTGGTGGACTGTTTCTGCGATTTGCCCATATAAAAGACTTTTTAAAATATTTTTAATTCATTTGAATTAAAAACAAGTTAGAGTGCTATATTCGGCTGTGCCGAATCTTTGATACCCTCCACCGACAGTTCGAATGTTTAAGGAGTAATATCTGTATGATGTCTTTTTATTATTATTATCTTAAGCTGTGACAATTTGTTATTAATTATGGTTTTAGGAGACTAAACTGTTTTCCGGGAGTAGGGCATATATGGGGCCTAGGGTAAATTATGTACCGATCTTCACGACATTTCACAGTATCATTTATAGTCCTATAAAATTGTGACGAGCCAAAATTTGTTATGATTGCATTATTTTTTACGGTTTTAGGCGTACTAAACTGTTTTCCGGGAGTAGTGTTTATATGGGGCTAAGGGTAAATTATGGACCGACCTTCGCGAAATTTTACAGTGTCATTTCTAGTCGAAAAAACAGACTTGTGCAAAATCTTATGTCATTCCGTGCATTTTTGCATCATTTATGTTAGTTTTTGTAACAAAATTATCAAGTTTTTGAAGGTGGTGGTTCCACATTTTGATTCATAGCTCTGGTCCTACTGAACCGATTTTGCTGAAATTCAATCCCAAACTGCTTAGGATAACTACAAGCAATTTGACACCTAGTTTGTTTATTTCTTTTGAGTTTTTCGAAAGTGAGCGTGTTTTCAACAGACGGACAGACAAACGGACATGGCTAAATCGACTTAGAATTACTCAAGCAGCCAGAATATATCGTTACCTTAATATAAAAAGGCCCCAACTCATTATTTTTGGAAATCCGTTTTTTTATTGATTCTTGTAGAATGGTTGCTAATACACATTCTATTAAAATTTCAAGCAAATTAGATTAAAAATAAAGAAGTTATAAGCAGAACACAAAAAGCCCTAACTCATACACACAATTTTTCTAAAGAAAAAAAGCCCTAACTCATACACACAATTTTTCGAATCTGTATTTCAATCTGAATTCCTCGTTTAATTTTAATAAAGATGTTTTTTGACAATGTTTGTGTAGCTATATTATTTCAGCTTTTATTAAGTTTTTTCCTTCTCCTGTAAAAAGTGTTTTTGATGAGTTGGGGCCTTTTTATATTAAGGTAACGATATATACTTTATGGGGTCTGAGATGAATAATAAAAAAGTTTCACACGGAATGACAAACTTAGTATACCCTCTTCACAACTAATTGTGAATTTAGTTAAGAACAAAAAGGACAATGAAAATAATTCATTGTTTTTTTTTTATTTTAAGCCAACACTCAGGGGATGTCCCCTATAAATACAATGCATTGTGTTGGTAACAGAAAATAGGTAATGAATAGGAGGAAAGACGGAGCAGTGTTTGTGGACGTTAACTTAAAAATTGTAGCCGAATGGGAAGGTTCCTGCCGGGAGTTTATTCCATAAACAGCTAGTTCGACCGAAAAACGAATATTCTTTGTAATACTTTGTGCGAAACACTGGACAGTCGACAGCGAATGGATGTGATCTGCTGGAAAAGTGAATACTACGGCAGGCTCCCGCGTCTCAGGGATGAGTTCTTCCATCTCAGCTGAACACTTACCATGGTAATATCGAGATAACAATGATGCGCAACCCACATTCCGACGATGCTAAAATGAGTCAATAGAGCTGGATACCTTACTGTCATTGATGAACTTCAACGCACACCTTTGCACCCGATCCAGAAGCTTCAAGATAGAATTTGAAGCAATTGTATTGCATTTTTGGTCGGTTATAGGCGGTATAAGTAGTGAGGAGATCAGACGGAGTGCACCGTTTGAGGAAACCAAGGCACTTGTATACATTTTTCTACACTTGAAAATTATGTCGGTTCAAACGAACACATTGAATTTTAATTCCTAGATGATCAGAGTGTACGATTTTTCAATACAACTCATCTAATAAGAACCCATCTATAACAATACGTGTGAGTTTCTTTAAAGCTCAGCATATGAATAAAACTAAACAATAAAGCGGTGCATAAGTAAACAAAACGAATTTTTTATTTGCCAGCCATTGGAAAAAGCTTTATGGCGGGTCCACGAACCCAATTTTTTTTAAGGTTATTGCTAACAGCGTCAGGACATATATTCGAACCACCTTATATTTTTGTTGGCCTCAGTTTCCGCTCAGATCTGAGATTTAACGTTGTAAATAACCCTTTGGATTTAATTATTCAGAAATATAATTTTTGAAGTTTACGGCTATTTAACATAATAATCTAAAATTTTTTTAATAAAAATAAATTTTATATGATTTTCTAGTGATTTCTTAACACACTTGTGTAGTTTCTTTTTTATTTTGCCTAAAAATGAGCCCGTGGGAATTTTTTTGTTGGTTGTATCTTTAAATATACAGTGGGCATTCAAGGGTTAAGTTAGAATAGAGAGGAAAATAAATGGCGTTCTTTTTTCCCTTCTCTCATAAAAGTTCAAGAATTGGCGGCTAAAGCTTGAAGAGTGTGCACCAGCACCTATTTTGCTTTTCTCTTTCACATTTAAAACTGCGCTCTTAAAAAACGCAATTGTTAAGCATATTATCGATAGGTCGTGTGAAATCATGTTTAAAAAGCTCAAGAAAATGTGGTAAGTTAACCACTCAACCCGAAAGAGTTAAGCTTTTCTTATTTCCTATATAAATAACATCTTACTTACCTCGCTTATCTTCTTTAACTTGTTCACCAGTAAGAAAAACCGATTATCTTTATCTACGTAACGAACAAACCGAAAGAAGCAAATTTAACAACCGGTAATAAATCACCATTTAATTATTTGCAACTTTAAACACTTTTTTCACAAACTTCTAATAAGCATTTTTTACCAATTTTAACACCAAAATATTCACAAAAACTTAGATTTTATTTTTGTAATAAAATATTTAATTAAACTTTATTTTTCTAATAAAAAAACGAGATTGATTAAGACACTACAGCGACTAAACCGAACTGTATGACTGCTGAGAAGAAACTAGAACTTGCAAAAGAAAATTCAGCGCAACAAAAGCTTTTGTTGTTGTTGTTTTTTTTATGTTTTTTGAGCTAGTGAGTGCTTAGTGGCAGTGCGCAATTTACTTAAATGCATTTGTATTATAATGTGTATTGCTGGATCAACAAACCTGTACTTAGAATTGTGAAGCAAGCAAATAAGTTAAAAACCTATAGAATAAGTTAAAAATTAAATTTTTTAATTAAATATCTTCCAAACTATAGTAGAATGAACCACCATGATGGTATTGTACATATATAATTTATATTATGAAATCCAGGGCTGTGGAGTCGGATATTTTTCGGCATAAAAATTTTTCTTATATTTTTAAAAATAGAAACATTTTAAGAGTGCTTTTAAAGTTTTAAAGTCAGGAAAAAAGGACCAGCTAGCTTACTTTACATATCGAGCCCTAACGTAAGCGCTAAAATCAAATTTTACAGGAGAGAGTTTTATTTATTTTATATCACATACATTTTGTATGAAACTTGTTACGGTAAAATTATTCTGGCTATAAAATCGTAACGGTACCTGATGTTACCATGAAATTTTAGGAGATGATCCAAGTGTTGCCAATAAAGTCATTTATTAAAAAAAAAAAACGAAAATTGAAAATTATGTCGCTAACGTTATTTTCGCGGTTACGGCTCGATATGAGAAAATGAGTTGCAAAACTCGTTCGTTTCAAAAATTACAATTGATTTTTACGGATCTTTTAGCACTTTATGAGAATATATGTATATATATAGATCGTATCGAAGCATGTCCTTTCTTATGTTTTTATGTGACCTATAATTGCATTTGGCAACAAAACTGATTCGTTTCACTGACCAGACATTTTCAAAACTATACCCGAAATCGCATTGCCTATTTTTAAATTGTTTGGTATAGTCTTCTTTGGATTAATAGTAGATATCCATGGTTTGTGTCTAGCCACACGTGAGTTATACCCAGCTTCATGTAACGTTCTCCGAACAGTTTTTGGGTGTACATCTTTGCCAAGATCTTCTTTTATCTCTGCGGCAACCTGAAAAGATGTTATTTTTGGATCACCTCTTACTTTTCGTACGATTTGAGCACGTTCTTTCTTAGTTAAGTTGCTATGACAACCACAGCGACTTGCATTTTCAAAGTTTGTTTCGCCTTTGAACCGATTTACAATGGGCCGTATGGTAAAATGACTACGATAAATTAATTCTCCGATCTCAGCAAACGATTTGCCTTGGTTATGCAAAATAGCGTGTGTCAAATGTAAAATTGTTGCCAAATTATTAAAATTTAAATAAAGGTGTAGAAGCCTAAAAAAGTGTGCCTATACTTTTGTCCATTGTATTTTAGAACTTTTTGTACTTTTTATCTGCCAACGGACTAACTCATCTTTTTACATGAATGAAACTGCTATAGTCTTAAAATATACAGCAGCCGATATAATATAAAAAATATTCATTCTGCTTTAAATACAATCTTTTAATGCTACATGGCTGTTGTGCCTATACTTAAGTTCATCACGTACATATATAACTGGAAATTTGCTGTAGCTTCTGTGGCGAAAACAATAAGTGAACAAAGTGAATCATAATAGGAAAAAAGGAAAAGCAACAACAGATATAATTCCCATCAATGTGGGGGTTAACCCGAATAATGATTTGAGAATACTTTTATCTACTCACTTTGGGGAAAATTATAGAGAAAATAAAGACTTGCAATTTTATTATTCAATAATATTAATTATGGAACGGAAAAAAACAACGGCGAGTATACTGAAGAAACAGGTTTCAATTTATTTGTTTAAAAATTCATATTTTCTTAACTCTGCAGGCAAAAGATAAAATACACAAGGACACAAAAACATGTTGAAAAAGATTTGAGGCTTTAGAAAATAATGAAACCTATTGTTTATCTATAATTCTTGGCCATCGATACAATGCTCTAACATTTCAAAGACAATCGACTTCAATCATATCGAAAAACGTCTAATTGAGCTACTTAACATGTCTCTGTATTCCGAAAGTATTGAAAACACGGTCATCCATACAGGTGGTACAAGGTCTGATAAGTCTAAAATTTAGACTCTAAAAGAACTGGCCTTTAGAGCATCTGTAAACAATTTATAAGATTATCGGGGGAGGATTAGGGTCTTTCCATTCTTTGCTGTGACATTGCTAAAGAAGAAGTTGAAAGATACCTTAGATCTTCTAATATTTCTAGAGACGCAGATCAGCTTGTTTACGGCCGCAATGAAATGTTATACCCAAACTTGAAAAATAGCGTAGAAATTCTAATTTTTCAAATTAGTTTTGTCGCATCTGATAGACTATTTTCCACTGCAGGTCTGGTTCAAACGGACTTGTGAAATCGTCTATCTCCGCAAAAGTTGAGAATACTTTGTTTTTTTTTAACAAAAATTTTAAGAATGTCAATTTTAAATGTTAATTATTTATTTTTTACGCTGTTATTTTTGTGAAAAATATTTTATTTATTCTTTGTTAATTTTATCATGAATCAATATTTAATTCTTTGTTTTCAAAATCTTATTAAATATAAATAGGCCCGACCCTATGATGCCCTACACCACAGTACAGGTATATAAAAAGAGCTAGTGTACTCTATTTGGGACCCATTGGCAATCATGGACCCGCCTAATTCAAATTATATTATGAGGTTAAGATTCCTTGTTCCAATCATTATTTAGATATCTTCATCTATTTGAGATTTTAGGATGGAGGTTAATATTTGACCTATAAGAACAACATTTTGTCATGACATACTAGTTGTCGTAAAAGTTGTCGCCAATTTTTTTGTTTGTTAATACCAACATTTATAAGAAAGTTATGGCATTAAAAGCTATTTTCGGGAGTAGTATTTGTATGGAACCTTAGTAAAATATGGTCCGATTTCAATAAAGTTTGGTTAGATAATAATGATTGCAATAAAATAAGTTTGGACCAAATTTAATCTAAATTCCAACATAATAAGATCGTTTATGGGCACAATGACCCTATTCCGGAAAGAAGCTTGCATGGGGGCTATGTGAAATTATGGGCGGATTCGCTCCATTTTGTGAGAATTACAAAACAAAACAGAATTGCGGAGTACATTAAACTGCGTATCCCTCCTTAATCTTCTCACCTCTCTCACAAATAAAATAAATAATTGCTGCAGCTAAAATTGCAAGTCTGTACGATGACTAATTCTACAGACTTAATTAAAGAAATCTTGCAATATTAGCTCTGTTTCTTTACTTTTTGGGTAAAGTTCGTGAAAATGAGAGCAATCATAAATTTCTCTCATAAAGAGAACATATTACACAAAAGTACGGGATCAGAAAAAACACAATTTTAAGCACAAAATAAAAATTCAGTGTTTTGACAGTCTTTACAACACCAAAAAAATTTGCGCCACTTTTGAAAAATTTTTTATTGGCCTTAGAAATAAACTAATTTTACCAAAAATAAAGCAAAACAAAGACTTTTTCAATAACTAACATTATGTTTCCTAATATTTCAATAGCTGCGTTCGTTTACCCCAAAATTTGTACAAGTTTGTACTGGATTTTACTGAAATGCGTTCGCGTACACATAAATTTGTAAGATTTTCATATTACTCACCTACTGGATTTTACTGGGATTTTACTGGAAAAGTAAACGAACGCACATAATATAAAACTTTATATTTAAGTACATAATTTTACTCCACAACACTTTTTCCAAAATTTGATTTATGATTTTTTCCTTTGCATTTTGTTGTTTTGTTTATGTTTTACAGCTGTTTGACAATTTACACAATTTGCACGAAGAAAAAGTCTGGGCCAAGGCGAATTGACTAAAAGGTGAGGTCAACTCTACAACTACAATGCTTCTGTGGCCGGGATGTCAACAAAATTGCTAGTAAAAATTAGGTTTGTTTACATAAAAAACTAGTTTTTTATGTTATTTGTGTTTTTAAAAAAGATGATGTGACTGAAATGTAAATATCTTTAAAAATTTTAAACGGACTATGTATTTCTTTCTTTTTATTGAGAGGTTATAAAATTACTAAAATAAGAATGGGTTGCTAGAGAAGTTTGGTCAAGAAATGACAGAGTAACAGGTGACAAAAGTTCAAGCTTCATTGAAAATTTTATGATTCTGTTCAATTTTGCTCGTTTCAAGTTTTTCTTTTTAATCTAATGATTTAAAAATCTTAATGTTTTATTGCATGCGACATTAAATTATTTTAATATGAACATTTTTCTTCCAACAAGACACAGATTGGTACAAAAATTACAAAGCTACAGAAGATTTAGTAAATTTACCCACATAGAAATTCAATAGCTTTAAGCTATTTTTAATATGTATTTATTTTACTAAAAATTTAGTTTTGTATATGTATTTGTTGTGTTTTTCTTTGGTTTGATACAAATCGTAAAGTGGGTTAATTCAATTAATCTTCTGTAACATTGTAATTTTTGCACCGATCTGGATCCTATTGGACACAAATTTTCGAATTGAATAGGCTAATGTCGTAAGTGATAAAACTTAAAAAAATTTTATTTTTTGGTTTAAAAAACAATAACTTGAAAAGAGCAAAATTTAACAAAATCATAAAATTTTAATGAAGTTTTGTCCACTAGTTAGTTAGTTAGTTAGTTAATTGTTCTTTATTTTGAATTCATTTTAAGTAATCAAAATTGAACATACGACATGACGTCGTCTGTCGGAAAAGATTGTTATATATATTACAAATATTGTTTTATATTACATAAAAATTAATAATTAAATTCAGTTATTAATATCTTCCTGTAGCCTATCGCATTTATAATATAGCGGGATAAATATTTAAAATTGTCCTTAGCATTAAGAATCAACTCATTTTCTGTTACGATAGTTTTTTTTTAAGTTTTGGAATCTTATTTGTCCTACTATAGGGCATTTGGCTATAAAATGCAGAATGTTTTCGGTTTCGTTTAGATTACATAAGCAGCATATACGGGGTCTGTTTTGCTGAAATCTTGTACCATTCAACTCAATTAATCACATCTAGCTTTGAATATATAACTTAATTCTGTCATATTTGTGATTTCCAAATAGGATTGCGGCTCTATGTACTTTTGTCCACCATAACTCTGTCATTTAATGACTCATCTTCACAAACGACTCATGGTTATTTAAGAAATTTTATTACCTCTCAATAAAAAGAAAGAAATGCATAGTCCGTTTAAAATTTTTAAAGATATTGCATTTCAGTCACATCATCTTTTTTAAAAACACAAATAACGGTTATTTTGTAATATCTCAAAAACTGTTCCACTTTTGACAATTCTGACTTCATATTCGGATTTAGGGGAAAGTTTTACATAAAGATTAGTTGCCAGATATATGGTCACGACTTTGTTGAAAATTTGTCACGTAGTGTAATCACCAGGCAAAGAATGCGAAGATATGTGAAAATTTCGGTGTTATTTTTTAATTTGGTTTTTTCTGGATTATATATTATTGTTAAAGAAAACTTATATAGAGCAACATTGTTCATAAGATATAGCCCTAGAATATTTGTGAATAAGGTTTTTCTCTAAAATAAATATTACTGAAGTTATGAACAGTTAAAGCTACCCATAGTGAGAAAAATAGCATTTTTAGCAAACTTTGTGGGCTCAAGGCACGCCTAATAACTATGCAAACGATCTAAAATTTTATATATATTGTTTTTTTCTAACTTGGAATCAATCTAAGGGCTTTCCCAAGTGAAAATACGAAAAAAAAAATAACGGTCACCCTAGTGTACATCTTTGCCAAGATCTTCTTTTATCTCTGCGGCAACCTGAAAAGATGTTATTTTTGGATCACCTCTTACTTTTCGTACGATTTGAGCACGTTCTTTCTTAGTTAAGTTGCGATGACAACCACAGCGACTTGCATTTTCAAAGTTTGTTTCGCCTTTGAACCGATTTACAATGGGCCGTATGGTAAAATGACTACGATAAATTAATTCTCCGATCTCAGCAAACGATTTGCCTTGGTTATGCAAAATAGCGTGTGTCAAATGTAAAATTGTTGCCAAATTATTAAAATTTAAATAAAGGTGTAGAAGCCTAAAAAAGTGTGCCTATACTTTTGTCCATTGTATTTTAGAACTTTTTGTACTTTTTATCTGCCAACGGACTAACTCATCTTTTTACATGAATGAAACTGCTATAGTCTTAAAATATACAGCAGCCGGTAATAGATTAATAGTAATTTTAATAAATAAAAAATAAATTCATTCTGCTTTAAATACAATCTTTTAATGCTACATGGCTGTTGTGCCTATACTTTAGTCCATCACGTACATATATGACTGGAAATTTGCTGTAGCTTCTGTGGCGAAAACAATAAGTGAACAAAGTGAATGATAATAGGAAAAAAGGAAAAGCAACTCGGAAATATACATGACATTGTTCCAGATATAATTCCCATCAATGTGGGGGTTAACCCGAAAAATTATTTGAATACTTTTATCAACTCATTTTGGGAAAATTATAGAGAAAATAAAGACTTGCAATTTTATTATTCGGTTTTGGACAGTAATAATATTAATTATGGAACGGAAAAAAACAATGGCGAGTATACTGAAGAAACAGGTTTCAATTTATTTGTTTAAAAATTCCAATTTTCTTAACTCTGCAGGCAAAATATAAAATACACAAAGACACATTTGGAAAACTTTACAGCAGACCGCAAAAACATGTTGAACAAGATTTGAGGCTTTAGAAAATAATGAAACCTATTGTTTATCTATAATTCTTGACCATCGATACAATGCTCTAACATTTCAAAGACAATCGACTTCAATCATATCGAAAAACGTCTAATTGAGCTACTTAACATGTCTCTGTATTCCGAAAGTGTTGAAAACACGGTCATCCATACAGGTGGTACAAGTTCTGATAAGTCTAAAATTAAGACTCTAAAAGAACTGGCATTTAGAGCGTTTGTAAACAATTTATAAGATAATCCGGGGAGGATGAGGGTCTTTCCATTCTTTGCTGTGATATTGCTAAAGAAGAAGTCGAAAGACACCTTAGATCTTCTAATATTTCTAGAGACGCAGATCAGCTTGTTTACGGCCGCAATGAAATGTTATACCCAAACTTGAAAAATAGCGTAGAAATTCTAATTTTTCAAATTAGTTTTGTCGCATCTGATAGACTATTTTCCACTGCAGGTCTGGTTTAAACGGACTTGTGAAATCGTCTATCTCCGCAAAAGTTGAGAATACTTTGCTTTTTAAACAAAAATTTTAATAATGTCAATTTTAAATGTTAATTATTTATTTTTTACGCTGTTATTTTTGTGAAAAATATTTTATTTATTCTTTGTTAATTTTATCATGAATCAATATTTAATTCTTTGTTTTCAAAATCTTATTAAATATAAATAGGCCCGACCCTATGATGCCCTACACCACAGTACAGGTATATAAAAAGAGCTAGTGTACTCTATTTGGGACCCATTGGCAATCATGGACCCGCCTAAACCAAATTATATTATTAGGTTAAGATTCCTTGTTCCAATTATTATTTAGATATCTTCATCTATTTGAGATTTTAGGATGGGGGTTAATTTTTGACCTATTAGGACAACATTTTGTCATGACATACAAGTTGTCGTAAAAGTTGTCGCCAATTTTTTTGTTTGTTAATACCAACATTTATAAGGAAGTTATGGCATTAAAAGCTATTTTCGGGAGTAGTATTTGTATGGAACCTTAGTAAAATATGGTCCGATTTCAATAAAGTTTGGTTAGATAATAATGATTGCAATAAAATAAGTTTGGACCAAATTTAATCTAAATTCCAACATAATAAGATCGTTTATGGGCACAATGACCCTATTCCGGAAAGAAGCTTGCATGGGGGCTATGTGAAATTATGGGCGGATTCGCTCCATTTTGTGAGAATTACAAAACAAAACAGAATTGCAGAGTACATTAAACTGCGTATCCCTCCTTAATCTTCTCACCTCTCTCACAAATAAAATAAAGAATTGCTGCTGACTTAAGCAAATGGGCGAATACATGTAAATCATATATGTCAAACCATATTAAACTTAAGAAAACTTTTTGTTAAATTTTATGAATCTGTCATTTGCTTAAGCAAGGTGCGAAACAAATCGAACTTTCCGTACGGAATCAAATGTTTTTTGGTTTTGTTTTTATGTTTTTAAATGCATTTGAAAAGATTTTTGTTATTTTTTGACAGGAGCTTAAGCATATTATAGTTGGGTCTTAATTCTACAGACTTAATTAAAGAAATCTTGCAATATTAGCTCTGTTTCTTTACTTTTTGGGTAAAGTTCGTGAAAATGAGAGCAATCATAAATTTCTCTCATAAAGAGAACATATTACACAAAAGTACGGGAACAGAAAAAACACAATTTTAAGCACAAAATAAAAATTCAGTGTTTTGACAGTCTTTACAACACCAAAAAAATTTGCGCCACTTTTGAAAAATTTTTTATTGGCTTTAGAAATAAACTAATTTTACCAAAAATAAAACAAAACAAAGACTTTTACAATAACTAACATTATGTTTTCCTAATATTTCAATAGCTGCGTTCGTTTACCCCAAAATCTGTACAAGTTTGTACTGGATTTTACTGAAATGCGTTCGCGTACAGATAAATTTGTAAGATTTTCATATTACTCACCTACTGGATTTTACTGGGATTTTACTGGAAAAGTAAACGAACGCACATAATATAAAACTTTATATTTAAGTACATAATTTTACTCCACAACACTTTTTCCAAAATTTGATTTATGATTTTTTTCCTTTGCATTTTGTTGTTTTGTTTATGTTTTACAGCTGTTTGACAATTTACACAATTTGCACGAAGAAAAAGTCTGGGCCAAGGCGAATTGACTAAAAGGTGAGGTCAACTCTACAACTACAATGCTTCTGTGGTCGGGATGTCAACAAAATTGCTAGTAAAAAAATAGGTTTGTATACATAAAAAACTAGTTTGTATACAAACTTTGACAAATCGACCACCGAAAAAAAACACCATATGTTGACTTGACCCCACCTTCTAGTCAATTCGCCTTGGTCTGGGCTGTTTCGTTTCCAAAGTAGAGTAAATAAACAGAGCTATTAGTTTATTTGTACAAGTATGTCGTTACGATCTTGAAAACAGAAGCTTATTGGAAAAAATGTGTTTATGAAATGGAAGTAGTTCAATTAAAAATTACATTCTTAATTAATTAAGTGACCAATAGTTCCAGGGACCTTCCGCCCGTTGCGTGTCCAGACTGGACACATATATTGATACCTATAATAAGCATGTAAACTTGGTTACATCATTACTTGCAGCGTTGTTGTAAAATAGTGCTGAGGCAATTAAACGAATACAATTTAGGAGACATTATATTTTAGGAATTTAATTTTGAAGGCAATTGCTCGAATTGGGTTATCAAGCATATGGCAATTTTAAAAGATTGCCAAAAAACGGAAATTTAAAACTCAAGGTAAAGAAGCGTGAAAGGCATTTAAGCGTGGGGTACACGGAAAGAAATTTATTTCCTTAATATTTTAATTTCGTTTCTTAAAAAAAGAAATTCCAAAAATACTAATTATTGTTAAAAAGCTAAGGCACGGGCTCTATGTTTACATTTGTCCTTCAAGTTGTGCTAAAAAGGTCAACAAGAAAAAATAAAGACAAAAAAGTAAATGAAAAACAAAAAATGTACTTTGGACTTCGAGAAGAATTCTTGACAAAAAGTACAAAAAAGACAGAAGTAGGCAAGAACATTTAAATCAATTAAAATTGATAATAGTTCAAAGCAAATTTCGATCTACTAAAGGTTAAATACAATTTGGTTTAAAGATTGATGTTTGACTGTTGGCTGCCAGCAGTCGTCAATGGCTGTGAGTGTTAAACGCCAAAGCCCTCTGAAGAAATTGAGTGCTTACGATTGAAACATGTAAGGGTAACCTGTCCGTGAAAGCCCGGGTGCGAGAGCCGCGGCACTCAAGAATGAAAAACTATCAATAAATTTTAATTAATTTCATGTTGTAAAATTCCTTTCTTCATAAAAATAATTTAATGAAAATTAAATTTGATGGAGTTTAGCCTATTAAAATCATAAAAATTTGGATCAAAAATAATTTTATGGTTTTAACTTATTTCGTCTTTATATACTGAAATTTTCCTAAATAAAGAAACATTTTCTCATGATCAAAAAATTTATGTTTTTGGTATATGATCAAAAATTTCGCAAAACAAGAAATACAAAAGTAGCTTGTTTTTATTAAAAATAAGAAAGATATTTATGTAATCAAGCTGCATTTATTTAATATTAGTCTGGTTTTCTTGATTTTTAAATAGAATCGAATTTCTTGCATCAAGAAACAAATGCTAGCTAGGGATTTCTTTAAGCTTTTCAGAAAATTCTCAAAGAAAACTTGGTTTAATTCAATTAATTTTTATTTGAATCGACATGTTAAGTTTCGTATTTTTGTATTTAGTTTTCTCAAACTAACTAATGCTACACGTTTTTAAGGTAAAAAGTTCAGGCTTTTATTCGTGTTTTGTAAAATATTAGTGGACGATTTTACCAATTTATTTAAATATCATTTCATATTAAGGTAAATTATATGTAGTTCGCTTTGAGTCATAACTTTTTGCTTAAACCAAGCCACACATATGGGCATTTCCCCAGAATGGTCTACCAGGATGAAAAAATTAAATGTTGATAATCATCGTCTTTTATTGTTTATTATTATAAAAAAATCTATGTTGTTAAAAAAGAATGGTTTAATAGCATATCTCAGCTGTTTTACTTGAGGCAATTGCACTGGAAACTGGAAAAATTTATATTTTTTTATATTTTCTACTTCTAAAGACATTTTTATATACTTATTTTACATGCAAAAAATATGTTATGTTTTCACTTTTTCTTCATAATCTCTCCATTACAATCAATTGTAATAGGAGTATTAAGTTTTTTTGTTAAGGAAATTAAAGGATATTTATGGGAAAATGCATGGTGATAATAATAAAAAAACATATGGAAAAATCGTACGTTCGCGACCCGTACGTTCGCGACCGGTACATAAGCCAATTAAACAAAAACCAAGAGGGATATTTTATTTAGTAAATGCTGGATGGAGACCTACATTAATACAGTTTCAAAATAAATTAACCACTTTTGAATATTCCGTTCCATTACGCAGATTTTTACATTTCACTAATGTCATCCAAAGTTGACTTCTATTTTGCGTACGTTCGTGACCACATGTTTATAACTATCATTATGAAAACTTAAACTCGATGAAATCCAACTTTTACACTAAACATACAGCTACTCAAATGCTATCGGATCGCAAAAAAAAATTCTAGGAAAAGTTTTGTTTTCTATATTTTTTGCACACCAAAGCGTACGAACGTACGTTCGTGACCCCAGGAAATGCCCATATGTTTACAATAAAAATTTTTTGTCTTGGACGAGAATAGTGGAAAATTTTCATGGTTCAAGCCATATTTTCTGGTGATTTAGACAATAATTCTTTCCGTGTAGCAAAGCGGTATAAAACGGAGCCTTCGATTGTTTAATAGGAAGTTTCTTTTTTATGAAACAAACAATGTTTATTAAATTTCATGCAAGATTTCTTCTGAAAAATCGGTGACTTCATATTGATTTTAGAATAATGATTTCCCCGGAACATCTGAATTTTGAGCAAACTACGTTTCTGCTATACAATTTTTTTTGGTCGATCAGGAACAAACTGACCCACCTTAGTGTACATTAATGTATGCATGTAATAATGTTAATCTTGAATATAAATATATATATACCTACATTTCTCTGTTAACTTTACACAGAAAACCAATTCAAAAAACATTAAATCAATAACATAAATACTCCTTTATGTTGAAATAAAAATTCAGCATTTTCCAGCAGTTTTTGCTTTTAGCAAATCCTCCTCTTGTCTATATTAAACAGGAGAAATTTTAATGTTTCTCTCGCTCCTTTTGAATCCTTACGCATTTTACAAGTTGATTGTCAATGCCAAAAGAGAAAGAGAGCTGAAAAATAAGTTCAAATGAATACAAAAACTCGTCGAATATTATGATGTGGAAAAAGTTAAATGCATTTTTGCCACCAATACGTTTACACATATACTCGCTTGATTTTTTATTTTTTTGTAAATGACCAGATATGAACTTGTGATAAAGTGCTAGTAATGCGTAGTGTAACCACAGGGTGAAGAAAGATGGAAGGGGGAAGAGGTACATATACATATATAACACTTGCCTTGTTAGTTAGAAAAATCTAATTGAACAAGTTTTGTTTTGTTTGTTAACACTACGAAAAAGGAAATGCATACTAATAAATTAAAAAAATGGATGTGAAAATATTTGTATGTACCGACAACTACATACATACATACATACGTATGTAAATAGAGCAGGAACAATACTCACTAAAAATGGCATAAAACCAAAACAAAACATGTTTATGTAATCACAATACCATTTCGAACAAGGGTTAAGGATATGAGAAGTGGAAAAAAGTCCTGTTTAGTAAAGAAAAATAAATTTTCTAGCCACAAGTATGTAAACGTATTCAGTACTTGTAATTTAACCGTAACCTTTTTTCTGTAGTAGTTATTGTTGTAGTTCCATGCAAAGTGGATGATGATAGATAGTCTTATGTTACAACAAAACTAACTTTTCTTCTCCTCTCTCACACTCTCTTGAAGTATTGAAGAAGCAGGTCAGTGATGCCAACTTTTTGAGAGCAAAAAGCACTTTAAAATTTAAAAAAAGCACTAAAAAGCACTATTTTAAACAAAAAAAAGCGTAAAAAAGCACTAATCCATTTTTACAATTTAATTAAACACAAAACAAGTTGCCTTCGGCTGTACCGAATATTAAATACCTCCAAAATTTTAAAAAATTTTTAAATAAAATAATAAATATATTTACATTTGTATATAAAAATTTTTTAATTTATTATTATTATCTTCAATAAAAATAATATTATCCAAATCATTTGGAGTTTCAATTGGCCATAAAACAGTTTAAAAGCAATACAGTGCGAGCTCGATTTTCGTAGCTCAAAAAAATACGTTTTCCGACTGCATGTTTTAAACTTTTTAATACGTTTTTTCTACATGACTCAAAATCGTTGTTTATTTTTCCATTTACAATTCTTAATATTTTTCAAGCCATTTTCTATTTTTGAAACAGTGTCTACATCTTTAAAAAAATGTTTACCGAAAACACATACATCGTTTTTATAACGATTACTAAATATGTTGTAAAATTTCCAAATTGCTAGGAAGCCTAGCTCAAACCTCGTAAATAAAGTTTTTGGTAAAACGAATGCAACTTTCTTTTATCACTTTTTTTATCATTTGAAATCTTAAAATCTTTACAGGCTTTCTCAAAATTGTACTCCAAATAGCTAATCTCATCTTAATCATCCTCTATATAACCGAAGTTTTAAAAAATGGTAAAAAAAATAAAAAATTTAAAAAGCATTAAAGGCATTAACGAAAAATTTAAAAAGCACCAAGTTAGCGCTTTTTCTTAGTTTGGCACTAAGAATAAAATGTTGGCGTTTTGAGGTATCAAAAAGCACCATAAATAGTGCCAAAAGCACTAAGTTGGCATCACTGGGTGTTGAGTGCATACTTGAGTAATAAACAAACATACAAAACATGCACTTTTAGAAAAGTGTGTGCGTGTGTGTTATTGTTTTTATGCACTGGTGTTAACAATGAGCACTACAGTTTTAAAATGGGTTGGTGCAGTTTTAATCCTTATACATATGTATGTCCAATAAATAGTTACCATTGTCTTCAATAGTTTTGTGTAAAGTAGAATTGATTTGAAAGTGGTTTTTCAAGTAGTCAAACTGATTCAATTTTGATTGGACAAAAAAACTCAAAAATGAATAAATAAATTGTTTTAAGAAAATTCTACAAAAATTTTCTTTATTCCAATAAATTTTATTGAACCAAAATAAATATTTTTACTTAAAATTTTACTATTTAAGAAACTTCTTCTGTTGCTCCCTTAAGCCTCCATTTAAATCTCTTATTTAAAACATTGAAGAATTGCTTTCAATTAAAACCAACATTGAAGTCAGGTGTGGTACACACTATCGAACATGAATGATAGTCTTCCTCACATTTTATTTTATGCAGTAAAACAGTTAACCAGAAATTAATTTATAACTGTAACTAAAGTGCGATAATGTGTACCTAACTTAAAGGTTATTTTACCGAACATTTTTGATAGTCTTAACAAAAACAAATTGTTTAAGCAATTAAATATATTATACAAAAATTTTTTTCATATTAATAAATTTTATTTTAAGTAAATAAATATTTTTATTTCAAAACATACCTACGATTTTAGTAAATATAGTTGATTTGAATAAAAAATTTTCAAATAAAAAAAAGTGTATCAAAGCTTTTCTTGGGAGTCAAAAAATTAATTAACAATTTTTCGTTTAAATGTGCTAAATTCCCAATTCATACTATTGATAAGCTGAAATTTATTTTTGATGGGATAAGCTATTCCTATGCGCATTTCACTGGTTGCTTAGGCCGATCATCAGTGGGGTAATTCTGTAACTTTTAAACGACAAAAATTTGTCGTTAAGTAGAAAATTTCAAGTAAAAATTTTAAAAATTTACTTCTTAACGACAAATTTTTGTCGTTAAAAAGTTACAGAATTACCCCACAGGAAACTTCATCCAGAGAGAAAAACTAAAGATATTATAGAAATAAAACTGTTAAGTAAATAAGAATTATAAGCCACAGTTTTACTTGTAACAATTTCAAAGCTTAAACAAAAACAACAACAATAAGCAGTGAGTTTATCTTTTCTTACAGTCCCGACAACAATAGGTTGATTGTTTGTCAATTCTAAATGTAGTTGGTTAAGCAAAAACAAAAATAAAAACAAATAATTTTTGTCAGTTCCGTTTTATTTACACTGCCACATGCATATTAGTTATCAAAGCTTTTTTGGTTAAAACAATAACAATGCATCGTATTTGAAATTACATAGAAGTGTAAAAATTAGTTTAATTTAAAAACTTTTGGTGGTAATTTGTCTAATTGTTAATGTAGCAGACACTTATGATTTTTTTTTCACGGTTTATAAAAAAAAATTGTCATAAAAAAATTACGAACAATTGTATTTAACAGAGTTGGATTATTATCTTTAATTTACCAAAAAAAAATAAAATTTTATTGAATAACATACGAGTAAATAAAAACTGTGTTCGTTGTCGAAACGAGTTTTTAGTGTCAAACAAATTCGTTATTGTCGAACTTGTACTACCTTTAAGGAATTAAACAAAATAAAAAATACGTATAAAAGAGATGTTGAAAAATAAAGATCTTAAGGACATCGCCGGCTTATATTGGCTGGAATAAAAGCAATGCATTGTAGAACTTCTACACTTACATTCTGTTTACTATGACGCATTGCAAGAGCTAAGAATTTAATGCTTCTTTTGAATACGAGGGTGGGCTTGGCGGCTGGAAAATCAAGACCAATTTATTTATGACTATTTCTCCCGAATTACATTAAAATTTAGAATTTTAAGAGATTAAGGTTAAGATCGTATCATAAAGATTTAAAAATCGTGTCAAAAACTTTAAATTCGGAAGATCAATTGTCTGACTGATTCGGCTTTTTTTTCAATACTAAATTTCTTTATACTTATGAAATATCTGAGCTAAATTTGGTCATCCAAGTTCAAACAGTATAAGCGCTTTTGTGCCGAAATCATTATTTCATAAGGAATAAGTAAGAAAGTATAGTCGGTCAAGCCCGGCCATATGTCACCCTACACCACAGTATATAAGAACAAATTTTTGCAAGAGTGACCTATTTGGAACCCATGGGCAATCATGGACCCACCAAAACAAAATTTTGTAATTGAGCTTAAGATTTATATAAAAGTTCTTTATGCCGAATATTTTTTAGACATCTTCATCTTTATGAAATTCGTTTGCTTTTAAGTGATTTTAGGAAGGGGGTTTATATGGGACCAAGACGAATTCACCAGAAGGTGGGGTCAAGTCAACATATGGTGTTTTTTTAGGTGGTTTGAATACAAACTAGTTTTTTTATATAAACAAACCTTTTTTTAACTAGCAATATTTTTGACTATCCGACCACAGAAGCATTGTTGTTGTAGAGTTGACCTCACCTTCTAGTCAATTCGCGTTGTATGGGACCTTGTATTCATTTTGGACCAACTAGCACAACATTTTGTCAAAACATAGTCATTGCCGCCAATTTTTATGTAAATACTAATATTATGGCATTAAAAGCTTTTTTCGGGAGTAGTATTTGTATGGGAGATATGCTCAAATATGGACCGGTTCCAATAAAATTTGATAAAATGTTTGGACCAAATTTATCTTAATAACAACATAATAAGATTGTTTACGGGCTCAAAGACCCTATTCCGGAAAGGAGCTTATATGGGGTCTGTGAGAAATTATGAACTGATTTGGCCAATTTTCAATAGGCTTGGTTCTTGTGCCAATTAGATTTGTGTCAAATTTCATTAAATTTTCTCTTAAATTGCGACCTGTACTTTGCGCACAAGGTAACTTGGACAGCCAGCCGCACGGACATCGTTAAATCGACTCTGAAAGTGATTCTGAGTCGATCGGTATACTTTAAGGTGGGTTTAGGACTAGTAATTTAAGGTGTTACAAACATCAGCACGAATGCATAATACCCTCTCCACTATTGTGGCGTGGGTAAAAAAACGGGTGTCATTTTTATAAACTCGGACATTCGTCAACCGATTTCGCTAATTTTTACTAACAGTATTCTACTAAGATTATTTCTGGTAAACAATTTAGTTTAAAGATTATAAGAGGACTTCCAAGGTTAATATTTATAAGTAGAAGTTAAAGATTTATTGGTAAAAATTAGAGGCTATCGTGTATTTTTGCTTATGTCTGATCCATTTGTGGACCGATCTAGTTTAATTTAAATAGAAAACTATTACGTACTATTGCATATGAAAGATATATTCAACCTGGGGACCATCATATTTGCAGTGTTCAAAACCCCATTGCAACCTACAAATGGAAAAACAAGCTGACGGACAGACTTCTATCGTTCAAACAACTCCGCTACTAATAATCATCTATACTATATGTATATCGTAAGCTTAAATGCAAAAAGGCGTAACTAACAAAAAATTCAAAATCGAGTTTTTGATTGATTATTATGAAGGCCATTAAATTACATGTCTTGACAAAATTTTATACTTCTGCGATCAAAAATTACGCTTTAATTAAAAAAAACAAAGGGACGTAACTACATGTATGTTTATTTTATAAATACAAATCCACGTAATTACACATTTTTTTTCTAACAAAATATAATGAAATGGTTTTCCTTGAAAATGGTTTGAAGAATTCCATGGACGACTTATCAATGCATTTTTTTCTGACATGTTCATAGTTTTCATTTAATAAAGTTTTTTGCTTCTCCTGTAAAAATATATTTTTGTTAGTTACGCCTTTTTGCATTTTAGCTAACGATATTTACCTTATAGGGTCTAAGACTAATATTGTGGAAATTATAAATGGAATGACAACTTTCCTCCTGCGGTGAAAGGTATAAAACAAATTAAAATTTTAAAATAACGTTAATTGGCTTTAGACATAATTTTATTGAGCGAATTCCATTATTAAGCTATATTTTGTAGTTAAGATTTTTATAAGCATCTGTTACTCAAAATTTATTTTTGGTCAACTTTTGTCTTTGGATACGAAAAGTAAAACCTAAATTCTCGCACCATAATCTTAACAAATCTTTAAAATTATCCTTAAAAAAAGAAAAAAAACTAAACAATCCTCGTACAATAATAAAACAATCAAGTGTTAATAAAACCAACGACTGCTACACCGAATGAATGGCTGTCTGAAGGTGTTGCTGTCCGTATTGTTGCTGTTGTTTGTTGTAGGTGTAAAGTAAAAAAAATACCATGTAACTTGCATTCCACCACGTTTAAGCTGTATTTGCATTTATTTCACGAGTAACTGCGTTTATTTATTTTGTACACTAAGTACTTTTTTTATTTTATTTACAAGGTTAAATACCCAAACAGCCTTAAGGAAATTTACAATATTTATATTTAGTTTTCCTATTTTATTTTATTTTTATTTTTTTCTGCATTCAAGTGACACACACAATTAACATTAATGAACTTTTGTTTTCTATTTTCGTTGCGATATTCTATTTTAAGAGAAAATGGTTAAATAAACATCTGGGATTAAATTTTTTTATGTGTATAAGCAGCTTTAAAACAATGAAAAAATTAATGGAATAAATTGAAGGTAAAGTACTTTTAAAGATGTTTTCATATACAAAATGCATGACAACTTGGCATTTAAGTGGTTGAACGGCTCGTCTATATTCTGGACTATAGTAAATCAACTTTCGTCTTGTTTTTAGTCTTTAAACTATATTCTCATCTATAGTTTATGGACTATATATAGCCTCGTCTAAAGTCTATGGACAAAAGGCTCGTTTATAGTGTATGTTATATATTCTATGTATTTAATACTTGTTAATTGTCTTGGGACTCTTGGAGAGACTGGCGTATATTTAATTTTGTTCTTTTATAGGTATCGATTATAATCTTCTTTTAGTTTTTTACGCTTTGCATTTTTGTTAAATAGCATTTCGTATTTTTAACTTAAACGAACGCAGCAGCAGCATTTATTAACTCATTAAAAAAAAACATTAAAAACTAAAACTTACATCTTTCAAATAAGAAGAAATGTTTTAATCATATTAAACAAATTTCTTCTTGTTCTTTTGAAATTTTCCTTAACTTAAAAAAAAAGACTGAACATAGCCCTGCGGGAAATTTGTGTCAATTGTTCATAAACCACTTATCCCGTGACCTGTGAACACAATATTATAATAAAAAGAAACGAATTGTGATAGGTGAAAAAAAGACATATCACTTAACTGGTGATAATGTGTTTAAAGTGTAGTTACTCCAAGGGAAATGTAATTGACACAAAAGTAGATGTGACTGTATTTTGTGCAGCTAGTTGCTGATTCTCTCTGGTTCTATTACTTGATATGAAGGGGATCTATCATATTAACTTGGTTCGCTCGGGACAATATCTGCGACAGACATTATTTAACTCTAAACTGAATGTGTCCATTAAGGCTATTTCAATAAACTGTTACAAAGTCTCAAAAAGGTCCTAGTACATCGACATGTTCAGGTGACAAGTCCCCTTCATATAAGGTGTTAGACCTAGAACCGGTCTCTATCAATTTAGAACTGTCACGTAATAAGTTTGGTTTAGTTTCCCTTCCCCTGTGGAGAGATCAAAACTTGCAATTGCTCCACATGCGTTGAAATGAAAACGGAATTCTAAAATCTATCCAAAGAGAGGCAAAAAAGATGAATGCTAAAATTCGGAATGTCCCATTTGTATGCTCGTATACAATTTCTGGTATACTATACATATGACTTATGATCTGATATATGGGAGCATACCAGAAAATATCAGTACTTAAATTAGAAATCAATAATTAATTGAATTCAAGAATATAAAAGCGAACGAGAAAATTAGAATTAAAAAATTTTTTAAAAGAAACTGAATTTAACATAGATGAGCCACTTGCAGGATACGGAAGTAAAAGTAATGGGAACACGGCTAAGAGGTTTTCCAAATATTTCGAAGCAACTTTTACAATAACTTAAATTAGCAAGGAATTCCTGAAAATAATTGAGTTTTTTCGAGTTTTTTTCGCAGAAACATTATTATTACTCTTAAAATTACACCAATACCCCGGCTTGCGTCGCTTCGGTTTGTTGCGTTTTCGAAGTTGCGTATTTTAAAAACTTCTGTGATATCAAAGTTGCGTCGTTTTTGTTTGCGGCGCTAATGCTTCGATTTGCGTCGTTAATATACAAATGCCTGTACAAAGTTTAAACAGAAAAAGAGGATTTCCCGTTGAAGTCTAATGCAAATATGTATGTGAAGGTTGTCTGCTGATTGCAACTGGTTTCAAATTACATTTGCTAAAGTAAAGTTAAATTTAAATATTTTCCAGCAACGAGTCAAAAAAAGCAAATAAACTTAGAACAAAAACTGGGCATTTTGACGCTTTCTAAATCAGGGGAAAAGGTTATTGAAATTAAAAGAAACCTTGAACTAGCCCCTTCTACAATAAAATCCATTTGCTGTTCCAGTGACGCTGATAAATTGTTGAAACAAGAACATCGTTACAGCATTAACAGGTTACAAAAATTAGAAAAAATGGAGCCACTTCTTACTATCAGCGATGAATGCCCTTAAAACAAAAGGTTATTCAAAAGAAAACTTTAACTTTGTTTGAAGATCTAAAATAAAATCATCCGTTATTAAGTCTTTCAAATTAAAATTAATTTTTTCAGCTAAAATTATGAATCTTGAACCCAATTAAATGAAAATCAATACAAATGTATGGATAATCGTGCTTCGGTTTGCGTCGAGCTTTTACGGTCCCAATTAGCGACGCAAACCGGGGTATTAATGTATATCTTTGGAAAACAATGACTCCATCAGTTCATTATTATGTCAAGGACAAATAATAATGTATTTTCCTTAAAAGAACTCACTGTATTGCAAATATATGTGATAGTTAAGTTTAAGAAAGTATTCTACCTTATTTAATAATAAAGAATAAAGAAAAACTTTTATTATCATCTGATCCAGTCTTGTCTTCTATAAGAAAACATATGAAAAAATAAGAATTTAAAGATTTACTTTACCTTCTGGATAGGGATTGTAAATATTTCGCTTAGCATTAGGTACATGGAAACGGCAAGGTAGAAATATTTTACATCAATCTGTAGGGAATCGTGTCTACATTGCAAAAACTATTATATACGCCTAAAACCGTAACGAGCAACGCTGTTTTGGTTAATTTAAGGCTATCATAGTTTCATAAAATTGAAAACCATTCTGCCAAATTTAGTAAAGATTATTTACCATAGTCTTTATATAAAGCACGCAGGGGGAGCATACCTGCCTGATGGCCAGAACTTTATGGCCTGGCTATGATGCGGCGAGCACGCGCGTGCTTCTTGGTCTCGGCTGGGACCGGATAATGACAGTGATATCGGTCATTACGGCTCACTGGGTGATAGGCACTCATGCTAGGAGAATGGGTCGTGATTATAATGACTACTGTAGCAGTTGAAATGATGAGGAGGGGTAGAAGACGGTGTTTAACTTTCTCTGCCAATGCCCCGGTCTGGGGGGCCTCTAGGCTTAGGCATTTTGGGAGACCAGAATTGCCATGTCTGGACGATATGTCCAATGTGGGACTAAAATCGATCTCTCTGTCCTGCAGGGAGCCGGGTGGTTTGAGGCTGCAGTGACCTCTGGTGAATAGTCTGGTGAATACTGGCTGACTCTTGTCACTGGCTGGGGGTATCACAAAGAGACCGCTATAAGGACCCAAGAGAGCCGTCGTCGTGACGGCTGCCCATTGAACCTAACCTAACTTATATAAAGCCCACTATCTAAAAACACTATAGTACGCCTGAAACCGTATCGAATATTTAAATTGGCGTCAAGTTAAGTCTCGCGTAGTTTTACAAGATTAGAAATCACTTTGGCAAATTTTGAGATAAACAATGCATAATTTACGATAGGTCCA
The DNA here is from genome assembly GCA_963931875.1 of Pollenia griseotomentosa. Taxonomy (NCBI): domain Eukaryota; kingdom Metazoa; phylum Arthropoda; class Insecta; order Diptera; family Polleniidae; genus Pollenia; species Pollenia griseotomentosa. The sequence goes on from OZ007563.1 coordinate 91,622,571, forward strand.
ATATAAGATCCCCCTTCTGAAAATCTCTTTAATATACTTAGTAAAATTTCAAATTTATTTCTTTTTACTATATTTAAACACTTCTTTAGCTTTTTAGAAAAAAAATGGCTTGATGATACACTTAAACCCTATTTTTTTTTTAATCAATTTAGCGCTTTTTTGCCAGTTTTTCAAATGTTTTCACGGTTTTAGTGTCCCAGAAGTTGGCATCACTGTTTCTGCATATTGTGATTAAACAGTGTAATTAATTTAAATAAAGTGTAAAACATATGTATATAAAAACTCAGGTCAACAAACTAATATTCTGTCTAGCATTGACAATTTTGAAATTTGCATACTTTTGCGAAATACAAAATAAAAACGCTCTTTAATGACATACAAATTACCAATTAGTTCTTTTAAAACTTTCAAACACTCAAACATGGTATCAACCTAATTTATCATATACATACATACTCCTTGTCTCTACATTCAAGTTCATACAAATGCACATATGTAGATACGTACATGTATAATAAAAGTTTTAACTTTTTACACTAATATTTATTTCATCCCAATCTTAAGGTCATAGATTACAAATGTCTTCAACGGTTGTCATTTTCTATTTTATTTGTACGTAGATTTTCTAGTATTATATGTATGTAGGTTTGAGTATTAGGAAAAGTATAAGAATGTTTGGTGTAAGTTGGAAAATTGTTGTAATAGGCGTTGATGTCGTCAACATTTCAGTTTAAAGTTTACCTACAGTTTTTGTTACTACTTTGAACTTATTTTTTGCTTTTTGCTCTCTACTCTATATTGTCATTGTTAAAAAGTTATTGGGATGTGGTAGAAACGCATGTGTAATACACATTGTGTATTTGTGCATGCGAGTGTTGCTGTTAGTGATAGAGCAACTGTAACCATTTATTGTTACTAAAGAAAAGGAAAAGTTAGGCTGTTACCTCGTTTTATTTAATTTTATTTTTACTTACTGTCATTGCAATTGCAATTACAGTTGCTGTTGTTGTTTTGAAAACTAAAGGATACTGTAAGTATAGACGTAACAATTGTTGTTTTCTATTATTCTTATTTTTTTAACATCACAGGTTACGGATTGTAGTTGTTGATGCTGAAGGTACTAGTAGTTACAACAATAACTACTTGTATATACTTCAATGTCATTTTAATACATACATATTATTATATGTTGGACAGTATAATAGAATAGAAAGATTTATGGCAAATTTTCTTATTTTTTACTTAAGAGTACCTTGAACACGCAATATTATTGAGTACTTTATGGCGATTATTATTCTCATTTTGCTCCACCCTATTAAAAAGTTGCGAAAGAACATATATGGCGCCATTATGCATTCAATATATCGTCGGCTTAATAAACAACCCTGATAGCTCCCTAGCAGCACATTTTACAGGAAATACAAAAAACTTTTTATATATGTATCATATTTGAAGCTTGGAAGAAAACCCAAAAAAAATATAGTTCGTTGTACACACATCAAGACTCCAATTGAAGAAAACTACAAGCTGAAAACCAAAATATAGTTCGTTTTACACACATCAAGACTCCAACTGAAGAAAAACTACAAGCTGGTCGACGAAGCTTATCTTTCTCTACCACTCGGCATAAAAATCTCAATTAACTTAAAAAGTGGCAGGCTTGCAGGTTTGCAGGTTTGCAAATTAAGCCGTCGATATGTTAAAGTAAAAAAAAACAAACGCACATATGAGCGTGTTGTTGTTAACACATTAATCAATATTTCTTTTAATGCAATATAAATCCAAAGACTTTCGATTTTGTCTAATATATTGTGCAAACTATTATAATAATACACACACAGGCAATTTTATTGTTTAAAAATAATTATTGCACAGTAATATTGTAAATGTAAAACCTAATTTTTTTTAAATTTAAAAAATCGTAGGTATAAACATTAATTTTACATTTTTTTTTGACAAACAATAACTAAATTTTACAAAATATAACTCTCTTAAAATAACAACTTCGCTATAGACAACCACAAAAACCGCTTTTTTCAGAATAAATCGTATTATCACAAATATTTTGAATTCATTCGGCGATTACACTTTGCAAAGTAGTAAAAATACATATTTTTTTTATGTCGAAATTTAAAAGTTTTTGAATAAATTCAACGAAGTTTTTTTACGTTTCTCATTCCGTTTGTAATTTCTACAATATTGCCCTTAGTCCCTATAAAGTATACATTTTCTTGTTCCTTATGATTAGCGAAGTTGATTTAATATAGAGTTTTAAAATTGGTACTCTTATGGCCATTTTCTCTTTAGGCAATTATCTTTTTTCCCATCGAAAAACTGCACATTAAAGAAATTTGGTTTTCTCAATGTCTCATTTGCTTCTATTTTGTAGCAATGCTAACCGGCACTCATCTGCCAATTATTTATTTTCCTTTTATTTGACGTACAGATAAATTGAATCAGCTGACTCCCAACTTTTACATGTATTTTGGGTGGTGTTGCCAACTCAAACCAATGTTTTTTGTCGGAATACCCAGTAAAAACTTCGCCTACAAAATAATGTGTTGAGTAATCAGAAAAACATAAGAGCACTACTTACAATTCTACTGAAAGAACCAATGAATTTTACAAGGGATGTCCCAAAATGAACGCATTAAAAAACAAGTCATTATTTTTTTACTTTAATACATCCAGAAAAAAGTAGTTGACATTAAGTAACAGACAGTTTGTCGATACATTGAGAAAATGGCTATTAAAGGTGTAAAAACGGTATTAAATTATTTTTTTACAGTTTTACAGTGTTCTTTCTGGGTGCCTACAAAGAGGAAAATCTGCTACAATTTAACCTTTGGTACTTTTTTCTTTTCGAAAAATTTGGTATGGAGATAGCATATGACCCAGAAAATATAGGGTCATATGCTATATAGAAAATATAGGGTACTTTTTTTGTAAAAACGGAAAAATATGTACTTTTGGCCCTTTTTTCTTTTTGATAAATTTGGTATACAGATAACATATAGTCCAGTTGTCGGAATTTTTCTTTTAAATGGTCTTCTCAAAAGTAAAGAAAATCGTGGTTTTTGACAATGTTATTTAGAATACTCAGAAAAAGACCGGCAAACCCGATTTTTTTCAAAAATTCGACTTGAAGTATAGATGTAGAAAACTGCATACAATTTCTGTAAATTTTTTATTTAACAAATTTACACAACGAATTCTTTCCGACGAGTTTGTCGGGCTTTGCTTTCGCACCATTTGTGTTTACACCATACAAAAAATCTAAAATTTTACAATAATAAATCTTTAGTCACAAAAAGTTAACTTTATAGAGGTAATTGTTATTTACAAAAGAGTTCCACTCTTGAATTTGAATAAAAATAATATCAAAATCATAGAATAAAAGTGAATGCGGCCGAAGAATTGAATGTCAACTGTCTTTTTTTATGTTGTTTCACATCACTGTTTAAAATATTTTTCCTTTAAATATAACCTCCAACAAATTGATATTTCAAATTTTTTACATTATCACAACCACTGTACTCTAGACAGTAAATTATGTGTCGAAATATACACGTATCCTTTCTACACATACTCATGTACATAATCTTTAAATTTTGTTTTTGTTATGTGTTTAGGAGGTGTGCGGATGTTTTAATTTCTCTGCAGGAAATCTGGAATCAAGTGTTTCCAAGTCGCCACTTTTGTCGATTATTAAGGTAACTTTTTGGTGACACTGGCAATAAAGCATTACCACTACTTTTGAGAAAAAATAGACATTTCTTGATACCTATAAAGCGTAGTAGCACACGCTAGTTTTCATATAAAAATCGAATGAATTTTGTATGAAAATACGGGTGATCACCCAATAAGCTTATTTTTCGACTAAAACCTATATTAACGAAGATATAACCGATTAAAGTTTAAAGGCGGGTTCGATTCCCGCCAGAGAAAGCTTTGCCTGGCCTAAAATAGGTGAGCAGTGCTGGTAAAAAAGTGAATAGAAATTCCATTCGCATTTCCTACCGGGTTGGGACTACTTAAATTGTATTATTTTCAATGCTTTCCTCCTGTGCTGCGTTGTGCAGAAAGAAGCCTTCGGCTGCATTTTTCCTTTCCTCCTACACTCAACACCTGTTTAAAGCATATTTTTCAGCTGTTGTATCTTTTCTTTATTTTAAAATACTTTAAGTAAAAACAATTGTAATGCCTATTGCAATTTACAAACACATTAAACATTCAAACGTTTTTTTAATGTCTTAATAATTGTTTTATAAGTGTGTGTTTGAGTCTGTTATAGAATTTTATATTTAAAAATACTCACACACAAGCACATACACATACATATAGAAGTAATGCTGTTCATCATGTGTTCAATGATGACAACCAGCAATTTTCAATCAAATGATAATAATTTAAGTCTGCATAATTAATTTTATGCGTATGACTTTCATTTGATTCTTAAGAAAAAGGAAAATTTAATTGATGTACGTCTGGTTGACAAAAATAAATGAGCAAATGTGTCTGAGATTAATTGTATGAATTGAAGAAAAATATTTAGTGGCAATGACATTTTTAAGAATAAAGAAAATCTTATGTTTTTTGCATAAACCCATTGAACTCTTAAAACAAAAGTTTTAAGGAACTTTATGTAAATAAAGGAATTGTTTTATTTATGTTTTTTTATACATACCGTCATATGATTTCAAAAAAGCCCTTAGTTACAAAAAAAATTCTAAATAGACTTGTTGATCGATTGTGATCAGGTATGGGCACCACTACATTGAAAGCATTGCATGTGTGGCATTGTATTGGTTTGTTAACGTTTACATTTGTTGGTTTTATGCTCTTTGTTTTTTGTATATGTATACACATCGTTCGCTCTTTTTGAATTTTTATTTTGAATTTGCCCATAGCTGATTATGATGCACCGTATCAAAACTCATGATTCTTGAAAATTTTACACTTATACAATTAAAAATAACGTTGTTACCCAACAAACCAAAATGATTTAGAAAGAACTTGTAGCATGCGTACTAATAGAAGCCTTATGCTTAGAAAAGTGTTGTGATTACTATTATAAAAGGCTTATAAACAATTGTTTAATAATGAAAACTGATCACTTGCAATAACATGACTTGTCTATAACATAATGTAAGCTTAGAAGTCTAATTTTAGAATAAGCTTACAAAAAAATACTTTTCTAATCTATAATCAGATTTCATTCTTTACGGACACTCTGTTTAAATTAATATGGCATGCTTACAAAAAGTTTTTTACTTTTATAATATTTTATTACTTTTTTTAATTGTGCTCGTTTTAAACACTTTACTCTTCGAACAAAACACAAAGACTGAAAACTTTAACTAACAATACAAAATTTAGGCACGCGTCAAATAACGGAACAACATTCTCAAACACACTTATAAAACTATAGCGAGAATAAGTCATTTGCAATCATATTTATTGTCATGTTGTAGAAAATCTCTTATGATAAGCTTGTTCTATAACTCATTTACATTTTGCTCTGTTTTGGTCTGTTGGGTATTAACAAAATTCTAAAACGCCTTATTAGAAACGCCACTCGATAAATAATAAATAAGAAGCAAAAAAAGGAAATTTTGTATTTTTGGTTTATCAACAGCTAGTTTTTTGTTGTGTTTTAGTAAGAAATTATCTGTTTTGTTTCTTTTTCTCTAAAATTTGTTTAAAAGTTAAGGTTTTTCAACGAAGATTCTCATGTAAAATTTATGCAATGTGACTTAGGACATCTTTGAAATCACATGACGATATGTATGTATAATTAAGGGAAATAAATAAGGGAAATTATAGCCGCAGTTTCTAAGCGGGTAATTACATTTTTATAGCATTTTGCGTATCCTAGCGGCTACATAAAATAAGTCCTCACGAAATAAGTTCCCAAAACCAAAATGAAATAAAAAAAATAAGCCCTAACGAAATGAAATTGGATTATTTATATAACAAACAACGGTTTCGCTCTCTCTCTCTCTCCTCCTCGGTAGGCTAGCTGGTAGCGAGCTAGTCTATCAGCGCCGAGGTTGCGGGTTCGATTCCCGCCAGAGACTCTGGTTTCTTTCCTGCAGACAAGCATAGAGCTTCGCGGGATTAGCTTAGGAAATTAAAAAAAAAAAAAAAAAAAAAAAAATATATATATATATATATATATTATATATATATATATATATTAGGTTTTATAATTGGAGTCCCAAAAATAGGGATCCTCGAATACAAACAAAATTCGAATCAAGTTACGTTCTTTATTTCAAAATTCAGTTTGTACACATTCAGTTTGTAGCTACCCAATAAGAATTTTTCTTATTTTGCGTAGCACGAATAATACATTTTTAAAAGTAAGCTTGCATTTATACGCGGCGCTGCCTGCCCTGAGTTAATTTTTGACTAATTATAAAAGTAAAATTAAAAATCAGTACACATATTTTTTGGAAGGATCTTGCCCATTCGTCCCTTCACATTTCTGGCTTTGAAAAATATATAAGCCCTAAGACAGACGGGGTAACAAAAAAGTACCAAACTTTAGGTTTTACACGTTTACTTCCTAAAAGAATAGAAGGTTTATCGCGCCTGGACCCTATCCTAAGCACTTCAGTGAAACCTTATATAGCCTATGTCCGTTAGGAGGTTCCATTCTTCATTTTGTTGAAGAAATTTTTAAAATCGGGCCGGCAGTTCCGAAGATTACCTCTTACAAACATAGAAACATACAAACTTTTCAGCTTTATAATATTATTATTAGGCCAACCAAAAAAAAAGGAAATGCTTATTTTTGGGTTTACAAGATAGAATGTTTTAGATTGAACAGAAATTCCGATCATATTTGTTAGGGCTTTGTTGCTTATTTTGGCAATATCGGCTTTTTTTAGTTATTTTGTAATATCGGCTTTTTTTTTGATTATTTTGCCATTTTAAGATAATTTATCATTTTTTCATACGAAAAAAAAAATTATTTAATAAATTTTTGCAAAAAGCTGGTGTCTAATTAATGTAAATTTTTCTGTACATACAATATACTTCATTGCTATCCAAAGGATAGCTAAGGTATAGTAAGTAACGTTTTTTTTTTTTTTTTTTGATTTTTTAATAAAGTTTTAGCAATTAAGAATTTTCTGTATATGTTGGAATGAAATTGATTTGCGGAACCAAATATTGTCCATTTCTGCAAATTTTGGGTTCTTACACGAAGTTATAACAAAATTGGAAACAAAAAATCTTTCATAAGTTTTCCAAGTGAAGGTAGTTATGGACACCGTAAGAAAAATGTTCGGTGTTCCAGGGGATATATGAGACAAAGTTAACAAAAAAATTAAATCAGTTTTATTAAAAAATGAAGGATTTTCCGTACTAAAAGATATTGGGGATATTTTGGGAGGCAAGCGGAATTGTGAGTCCAATCGTATAAAACATACTTCAGAGCGAATACTCAATTTTAAATATGCTCCCTTAACATCTATAGACGTAGAAAGAACTGTTTCTATGTACAAGACATAGTTTTCTTTTCGAAAATGTATTGCATCAACTTATAATCTACTGTTACGACGTATTTAACGGATAAAGTGGAATATAAACAATAAATTTAAATTTCTTTTTTTTTAATTTTAACAGCTTATTTTCATGTTTTTAAACGCTTTTTTTAAGAGCTTAAAACTGTTTTTTTTAGTGCTTTTTTTGGTTGCCCTAATTATTATACATTTTGAATACAAATAATTGCACTCAAAAAGAAATTTCGTATGAAAATGGATAAGTTTTATCTTAAGATATGTCTTATGTTTTGTAAAAAAATATTTTACATTTAGGGAATCTTAGAAATGTCCCAATTATATTGGTTACAAAAATTATTTTCCATTTTTTTTAATTACGTATAAAAGTATAGGGAAATTTTACATTGTAATGAAAAAATTATATTATTATAGATAAAAATTCTATAGTGTAAATGTTTAGGCATATCATGTAAATCCAACAAAATATCTGAAGCAAATCTGAAAAAATAATAATTTTTAAATTGCATAGTCTAAAATTTCTTTCTATAGAGTCTTTTAAATCAGAGCACAGCATAGAAATAAAATCGCTTGTATTTTGCTTATATTACGCCTAAATAGTTCAAAATAGGGAATGGTAAATGAATTCCAAAATCGATTTTCGATCGACTTTTTTTATTTCGGTTTTTGAAATCGATTAATCGAACCTCAAAATCGATTTTAAAATCGATTTCAAACTCATTTAAGATTAATTTGCAAACTTATTCTTTATACCACAAAGGGGGATCACCAGCGTTTTTTTTGGCAATATAATGGAGAAATTGAACTAAGATTTTTACAGTGCGTAAATATGACTCTGTTTTTAATTTTCCTGCAAAAAGTGAAAATGTGTAAGTTTTGAGATGACCTTAAGAGGGATAAGTGCGATATGTATGTATATACATTTTACATATTAAAATTGTGTTCTTGTGTAGTAAATCAGGCCAATCCCATAAATCAATTCCGATCGAAAGTTATTTCGTTTCTTGCTTCACATAAAACGAAATCACTTTTGATCGGAATTGATTTCTGTGACATGCCAGAATGTATGGATAGTATTTCAAAGGATTATGACAATAGTTCCTGATCAGTGGCGCCTGTTTCTTTGCTAAATTACTATTAAGTTAGTTTTAGAAAACAAACGTTTGCATGTCATTGATGTCGGAAAGATGGAGAGATAATTTCTTGTAATTTTGATATGTTTTTTCACTCTGCTTATTACTAGATTTAAATATCACACACTTTTCTGTTTGAATATTAGCATATTTCCAGAGGAATGCCATGGTTTAATTTACTTGTTGTGTTTCTATAATATGTTGATGTTTACAAATCAGACGTTCGGTGTTCAGTGACTTTAATTTCTGAAGAACAAGAGCCCCTATGTTAAAGTTGGAAGTATACCAAGGGTACTAATAGGTAAATAAGTAAAACTACAACTTATTACTTGGAATAAACATACCACCTACACACCTATGCATGCACAAACAAATATCCAGCTATATTGTGCATGCCATGCCCATAATTTATGGATTTAATTAAGATTAAAATTAATAAAAACTACTAAAATTTTGATAACAATAAAAAAATCGATTTTAAAAGCCCAATAATCGATTTCAGTATAAAATCGCATAAGCAAATTCGATTTCAAAAAATCGATTATTTTTACCAGAAAATCGATTTTCGATTGGAATCGAAATCGATTTACCATTCCCTAGTTCAAAATATTACCTATTTTTTTAATTTTATTTAAAATGAGTTCCGTGAATTATACAATCTTTCACCGTGAATATTATAATTGGGTTTATATGTAGCCTTAATATACTTTAGTGAACACTTGAACTGCACATTAGGGTCGCGGTGCTTTTAGCTTTTATATAATACATAATAATGTTATTATAAAAATTTAAAAATCTTCAGTAGTGGAACTCAAGTGCGAACTTGATAATTTTAAATTCAGTCATCGGAATGTCATAATAATCTTAAATAAATTTAGTTTTGCGCCAGTTTTTTTCTAATTTATAAATTTAAACGAGAATGGAAGATTTTTTCAATCAAATTTGAAATATCGTGCGGCGCTAAATTTCTTATTGGATATTCGTATTCGACGAATGTTGGCGCCGATATTCGTATTCGCATTCGTATTCGCGAATTGATATGCGTAACATCACTAATAGATATTTCCCATAGAATACAGTACTCTTACTTATGTTATCTAAATTTTGGACTTAAAAATATTCAAGTAACATGTCTCGTAATTTAGTTTTATTATTTTTATTTTTTATTAAAGTTTGAAATATTAAAAAGCACAATTTTATTAAATTATTGTTTGTAATTAAAATATTTTAGGTAAAAACTGTTAGTAGGGATAAAAATATGTGATTTTAGAAACGTCCTTCGGTAGATCTGCCAACAAAAGATACTAAAATGTTAGTTAAAGTTATATTCCTGTTCCTTGTCTATGTTTGAGAGTTTTGCTAAACATTTTTTCATATTTACGTTTTTAATTAACGATTATTGCTAATGCCTTCTCTTGACTACTGACATAAAAGAATCTGATTGAAATTGAGAAATATTGTTATTACCACAAACACAAGAACGCCATTTAAATTGCATAATGAATTTGCTGAACTTTTTTTCTTTTCATGGTTATAGAAGCCCGCATTCTGAGAAAGAAGTACCACATGAGAAGTGGCATTCGAGGGAATTACAGATGGAGAGTGTGGCTGTTGTAGAAAGGGACGTTGGACAGAAGGTACAGCAGCAGCAGCAGGTGGTGGCATAAAACCAGCAGACACCGCCGGATTTGTATAACCGGTTGCAGGCGGTGCATAGGAAAAATTGTTTGGCACAACTGAAACATTCTTTTGAAGTTGCTGTGTTAGCATTGCTATACTGGAAGAATTAACACCGGGAGGACATATTAATTGTTCAGTTTGGTAAAATCTTGTCGAATTCCATAAATCTGGTTCAATGACACGTTGTTTGTAACAGCCATTTGAATAAGTTTCAAGGCGTTGAATTGAAGTCATTGGTACTGAATGGTTATAACCTCCAAAAGCAATAAATATATTAAATTTTTGCTGGAAATTTATTGAAAAAGAAAAACGTACCTAATGATTCCATTGCTATGATTAATAGCAAAATTATAGACTTTATTTTAAACATTTTTCTTAAAAAAAAAACTATAGACACAAGTTAAAATTGATTTTTAAATGTTTCCTCTACAAATTTTAAAATAAAACTAATTTTGTTAACTTAGATAATTCCTCTAAACTTTTCATATCTAATATCTGATAAATATTTATTTAAATAGTACGAACTTGTTTATTTAGATGGCATTTTTATTAATTTACAAATTGCATATTATAACGTTTTGCCGGCTGATATAAAACTTGAAGAAAACCCAGAAGTTTTAATCTAATGAATACAGTTCGCAAAAAAACTTATCATTTTTTTAATAATACTTGTGTTTTTTTATATTATTAAACGAAATCTCGAAATGAAGTAGAAATTAACGTAACAAACACTAAAGTGGAAAAAATCTTAAATGGAATTTTTTTTTAGCGATTTTGGATGCTACATTGACTACCAATTATATTGCATTAATAACAATTACTGCTCACAGAATAACTGTAAAAAAAGAATAAAAATATTATGTACGGTATTTTGAAATGAATTGTTATAGCTTTTTGTAGTTGAACTACATAAAAAATGTACTAAAAGCGTTTTGAAGATCTTTTGAAGATTTTAAAATCTAGATGCAGATTTTGCAGATTTTTGTATGAAAAGTCATTATTTCTGGCAACACTGTTTGTACCCTGTAGAAAATGTCAATAGCTAAACTGCACTGATTCACTATTGACTTTGTCGACAGTACTACTGATCAACTCTAGACCAGACAAAACTTTGTATGGATAAGGCAGTTATTTAAATTGATATACCTGCATTTATTTTGCACAAATAACTTGTTTAAGTTATAAAAAGAACTTTAAATTATTTCATGAAAAAACGCCGAACTTTCACTTAAAACTTTTGCTGGAATCAAATGTTTCCAAGTCGCCAATTTTGTCGATTATTTTGGTGACACTGTCATCCAGTCGTCTACCCTTGTTACTGCCTTTATGAAATCATATATTTTTTGACAGTTGTCATGGTAGAATAAGATACACGAATGCAACAGTTTATAGTGGAAGTTTTCATATTTAGGAAATAATTGAGTAGGAGTAAGTACAAATACGGAATGACAATTAATTCTCACAGTTCTTTTGGCGCTATATGCGAAGAAATATACTAATTGTATCAATGCATGTCCTCCTCCAATTTTTCCAAGGACATGAATAGATACAATCGGTATATTTCTTCTCATAAAGTTTCTAAAAAACTGTGAGAATCCATTGTCATCTCGTATTTTTTATTTTGTAGCGAACGAGTTTTGCAACTCAGAGTATTTATCAAGAATGGAAATTGGGAATTAAACACGACAAACAAAATCTTATTAATTGAAAATTTTGTATTCCCAAAAATTACTTTAATAATAATATTGCAAGTGTCCGTTCATAAAAAAACTGAACTAGCAAATTGCTTAATATTGATTTTCTTGCGAAAACAAAAAAGCAATTTGATCTTTTTAGTTTTGATTTTTCTTAATCCGCTTACAACTCAATTAATGTTGGGAGAATTTCAACCAATTGTAGTAGATAATGTAAGAAAAGATAAACTGACTGTTTATTGTTGGTATTTTGTTTAAGCTTCGACATCATTACCAATAAAATTTCGAGTGTTTGTAATTCTTATTCACTCTGCAGTTTTTTTGCTAATATCTTTGGCTTTTCTGAAATTTTGTTAGAATGTTTCCTGATGAACTGGCCTAAGCAACCAGTGAAATGCGCAAACGAACTGTCTTATTCTCCAGCAATGAATTTTAAGAATGAAAATCCGAAATTAAGCACGACAAACAAAATCTTATAAATTGAAATAACTCTGATAATTAGGAAAGTTTCAGGCCAATCGGAACATTTTTGGTGCCTTGCCAGCCCTTCAAAATCATTAAATTCGGTAAAAATTACACTTTTCGTTAAGTAACTAAAAAATATATATTCTTACAATTTAAATGTTCCTCGAGCGCCCATTATTTTAATAAAATGCAACTTTTTTTCCTGTTTGCCAAGGCTCTATCTCGATATCTAAACATGGCCACCTACAAAACCCGTTTTGGCCCGAAACTTGTTTTTGGACTATAAGAGGTAAACGCCGTTTCGAAAACTAACACTTTCACGGTTCGATGCATTAAACATACCCCCTAACTGTGTAAAACGCAACGCAACGGCAAAAATTACATTGAAAGCAAAAACAAAGAAAAAATGTTTACAATTTTGTTGTTGTTTTCTACAGAAATTCATATTGCGCTTTGAAATTTTCAACGCCACAAGATATGCAGCGTTTGAAATTTAAAAACTCAATATGAATTTCTGTAGAAAGCAACAATAAAATTCTAAAATATTTTTGACTTTGTTTTTGCTTTCAATGTGTTCTGGAAATCTAAAACGCAATAATTTTAAACGTCGTTTTTAAATAAGATTTCTGTAATAAAAGAATTTTATGACAAATATTTCTCTATCAAACAGAATTTTGTAACAAAAACTAAAAAATTAGATTAAAAGTGTATTAAAGACAACTTCCAAACTCTTGCGTTTTGCGTTTTCGATTTCCAGAACATCCTTGATAATCTTGGAGATAGAGAGTACCTGATTTAATTTTTTAGCAAATATAATAAAATTAAAAATAGAATAAAAATTGAATTTGCCAATTACCGTTTCCGCGTCCGCCAAAAACACGTTAGTAAATCCAAACAGCAGCTAAACCCAAATTCCACACGAGAAGGTGCTTGCATTTTATGTGTGGCAATGCGTAATAACTTCGATTAAATAATGAATTGATTGATATTTAAGTTAAGTTTAAAAGTAATTTTATCGAAATTCCAATAAAATAAATGGCATAAAATTCCCTAAGAAGAAAAGAAAAACTAAATATGCACCTAAAAATTAAAAGTTTTAAAAACATCAATGAACAACAAAATATTCCAAATTCTTAAGACCCTTTAAATGACTTAAAAATAAACAAAACTCAAATTATAAACTAAATACAAATTTTGAGATTTATTTTATATGAGAGGCGAAGGCATGAATCATCTTAATTAAAATAATAATGAATAAGTGTTCTCTTTTTTCAATTTTAAAACAAATAATAAGTATTTGCTATTTTAAATTAACTGCTGTCTTTATATACACAAATACATACATAGTATGTATTTGTTTCTCCTAAATGAAAAAAACAAGTGTTTTAGAAAATCGCTATTTAAACAATAACACAAATATAATATGAAACGCAGAAGAAGGCTACATTCGGCTGTGCCGAATCTTGTACACCTTTTGCAAAGTGTGTTTCAAGCAATACTTAAAAGGCGCAATAGAATGAATTAGAAGGTTGTGATGAAAAATAGAACAACAAGTTAAAGAACAAGTTAAAGAACTTTTCAACCATATTGTTGACAATTCAACCATACAAATTACAATTGCCCTTTAAATGGCCACATCAATATTAGTATAATTGCCTACAGTTACTGTTAAATTGTCGAGAAAATAAGATGTTGCTTCTTAACTGTTTCAGTGGACACAAATTCGATTGAAATGGCCATATTTTTGTTAAATGTCCAATATAAACAAGTGAACAAGTAAGTCGATCAAGCCCGACCATATGATACCCTACCCCACAGTATATAAAGACAATTTTTGCTAGTGTACCATATTTGGGACTCATGGGAAATCAGGAACCTGCCTAAACCAAACCAATGTTATGAGGTTAAGATTCATGTTAATTTTCTTCTTTGTGCCGAATATTATTTAGATATCTTCATCTATATGAAATTTTAGAATGGGGGTTTATATGGGACTCGTCGTCGTGCCCAACAATTGCACCTCTCACGCTCGTCGTTGATGAACATTATGCATAAAGACTTGCATTTACACGCTTACAAGGTGCAATTGGCTCAAGAACTAAAGCCTCTTGACCATTCCAAACGTCGTGAATGGGCAGAATGGTTTAAGAAATGGCAACAGTGGATGATCAATTTTCGAAGAAAATCATCTTCAGTGATGAGGCACATTTTCACCTCAGTGGATTCGTCAAGAAACAGAATTGCCGCATTTGGGCGAATGAGAATCCAAGAGTGATTGTCGAAAAACCAATGCACCCACAAAGAGTGACTGTTTGGTGCGGTTTATGGGCTGGCGGCATCATCGGGCCGTATTTTTTCCAAAATGAGGCCGGTCAGGCAGTTACTGTGAATGGTGTTCGCTATCGTGAGATGATAACGAACTTTTTATGGCCCGAATTGGAAGATATGGATGTGGACGATATGTGGTTTCAGCAGGACGGTGCCACTTGCCACACAGCTAACGAAACAATGGCTCTTTTGCGCAACAAATTCAATGGCCGTGTTATCTCACGTAATGGCGATGTCAATTGGCCGCCAAGATCATGTGATTTGACACCGTTGGACTTTTTTCTTTGCGGTTATTTGAAAGAAAAGGTGTACGTCGATAAGCCAGCAACAATTCAAGAGCTAAAGGATGAGATAATTCGGCACATTAACGGCATAGAACCTCCATTATGCCTCAGGGTCATCGAAAATTTGGACCATCGGATGGAGGTGTGCCGCCGTGGTCGCGGCGCCCATTTGGCCGATATTTTGTTCCATACATAATTGAGTAATACCAATATATCATAATAAAATAAAATTACAATAATTTCCTAAATAGTTTGTGTTTAATTCAAAATCAACATCGGCCCTTGAAATTTAACCACCCTTTACCTTATTCCGGAATGAAGCTTGTATGGGGGCTATGTGATATTTGGACCGATCTGCCCCATTTTCAATAGGCTTGGTCCTTATGTTAACAGGAACCTATGTACCAAATTTCATCAAATTAATTCCAAAATTGCGGCCTGTACTTTGAACACAATGTTTATATGGACAGCCAGTCGGAAGGACATCGTTAATTCGACTCAGAAAGTGATTCTGAGACGGTCGTTATACTTAAGGGTGGGTCAGGAACCAATATTTTAAGGTGGTACTAACATCAACATGCTATTGTGGCGTGGAAATAAAGACGAATTCTAGATTTAACAAGTTTTTTTTACTAGCTAGTGCTAAGGTATGTATATTTCCGATAGACATTTTTTTGAAAATCTCGAAAAATTTTAAATTGTAGCATTTTACAAAAGTAGAAATTTTTTCAAATTTCCTTAAATCTTTGTGTTTTACGGGCGAAAATTTTTCTTTAGCCTCAAAATATAAAAACTAGGTCAAACCGTTAATTTATTTTACTTAGGTCCGTTTTCACGACTTACGGATAGCTAAAGGTAGAATATTAACGACCGTAAATAAAGTGTTCCATTGCTATAACTTTACTTTAATCTACAGTGAGCAATAAGTTAAAGGAAGATTCATCCTACCTTTAGTATCCTATTGTTTAAAATCATAATTGTCATAATCAAATAAGCCAAATATAAAGAAAAAGTCTACAAAAAATTGTAATTCTCTAGTGTGCGAATTCGACGGAACAGCTGTAAATCAGTGTCCCATTTATTATATGTAGTTACAAAATAACATGTGGCAGCACTACGATAAAAATTGTCAGGTTGATATGGTCTGTACTGGCGGTTTAAACGCCCAGTTTTATGCGTTTAACTTGCTTATTAGCCCTTAAAGTTAATTCTGTACGATTATTTTAGAGCATAATTGTATTTTGAATAGGCAAGAAATCTTTGAACGCGATTCCTCAACATTTAGAAAAATTGCAATTACGCCGATATTGCATTCGAGGACAAAATAATTGACCAATTGGCGCTAGATAAAAAAATTGAGCGATAAAATCAAAAAAGAACACCTAAAATAAATTTCATTTTAAGCGGTCATATCCGCTTTTGTGTTAAAAATAACGTTGGCAACTGAAACGAATTTCAGTGCCAACCTTAAACAATTAAACTATTTATTATTTCGGTTTCTATATTTAACTATATGTTTTATCGTTATCGATATTTTAATTACATATATCGGTATCGGCTAACCTGCACGGAAACATTTATAACGTTATAGGTTTAACGCTTTTACAATTTTATCAACCAAACCAAAATTTTTTAATATAAGTTTTGGAAAGTAGAGGCTCAACCATAATATGCATAGCCATGCTTAACCTACTTTCAAAAATTAACAAAAAGTCTTTCAAGTGTATTAAAAAATCAAAAAACATTTGATTTCGTACGGCATATGCGATCAGTTTCGCACTTTGCTTAAGAAAATGACAGTATCATAAAACTTAACAAAAAGTTTACTTAAGCTCAATATGGTTTGCCTTATATGATTTACATGTATTCGCACATTTGCTTAAGCCAACTTGAGCACATTATGTTTGGGCCTTAGAAACGAATTTAAATTTTCAACATTTGATAATATAAAATATGTTTGTTGGCAACAGAAACGAATTTCGATATCGGTATCAATGCCGGTAATAAACTATTTATTATTTTGGTTTCGGTATCAATACCGGCATTCAATTTTAAATGGTATTTAAGCGGTATCGGTTGTAATAATGGTATCGTTTGCCAGCTTTGGTCAAAATCCCAATATGTATCTAAAAAAAATAACTTTATAAATAGATAAGGAATATGTAAGCCAAATTTTATTCTTCTAGCTTATTTTGGAAAGTTAATATTAACATACAAACCTTCATTGTTACATCAACTTCCGCACAAAGTTCTAGAACAAATATGCCTAATCGATCAAAGACCGAGCCCATCGCGTAGAAATAACCAACGGAATGACAAACTTATATATGCCCCTCCACCTGTGGTGATGTGAAGACAAATGTTATGAATAAGTACCAAAAAATGGTAAAGAAAGGCTTATGGTTAGGGCAAGTTTTTCATGATATTTGCATGAAAAATATGCTTTCACATATTATTTAAGTTTTTCCTAAAATAATCAATTTTGATATAAGTAGTTTGCATATAACGCAGGTTGGTAGCTGTTTTTAACAAAACAATTGCTTTTGAGTCAATCTTTTGCAATAACAAAATAAAAATATATCGGTTCTTTTCTTTCATATGCATTTTCTTATATCGAAATTGTTAACAAGAACTAAAAGAAATTACATTGGGTTAAATTTTTCTAAAATAAATGGTTACTGAACAATTTTGGATGTTTTGTTTTGATAGTAATTTATTTAAAAATGTCAAAAGAAACAAAAAAAGAGTTAAATGCTCGTACGGTGAGAGATAACCCAGGAATTTTAAGAGTTGATTGTTCCGTTATTTTGTGTGTGCTTTTACGTCATAGTAGACGTAAAAGAAAAAGTTTAAAATTTTAAATATAAAATATATATTAAAAAACTTAACAAAGTTTTTAATCGAAAGATTGGCCTTTAAACGTTGACCAAAAATTAAAAAAACAACATATATTTCAACAAAAGCAAAACTGATGAATATATTGGCACAGTATCATCATGTGAACTAATAAATATTTTTTAAGAAAGTAAGTAAGATCCACCGATGTTGAAAGTATAATTTCAATATATTCAATGGTCTTATGTGACATTCGAGTATTATTTTAATTTGAAAAAACATATGATTATATTTTGTAATAAACATACATATGTTTTTAAAAGACAAATTTAAAATTATAATAATTATAAGTGTTGATCGACCTTTTTCGGATTACTTTGAACAGTTTATATAGTTTCCTATATGCAGGCTTTCATGGTCATTAATTAATTTATTTATAAGTATGTGTTTTTTCGCTTGCATATTTTTGTGTGTGTTTTTTTGTTTGGCATATTTTGAAAATTGTTGTGCATATTTAAACTTGCCCTGCCTTTAGTTATTATAATTTGTTGGTATTTAAAAAATAATTTTTGGGAAAAGTTTTAGTTTAATTTAAGACGTACATAGATACGAAAGTAGTAAACAGCTAAAGGTGAAATAAATTTAAATCTTAAAAAAAGTTTAAAAATGGCGAAGCAACTGCAAAATTTTTTAATTTTATTGGTAATTCTTCAAATATTTGGACAATTTGTTAAAATTGAATGCACGCCGGAAGCTAAAAAGGGAAAAGGAAAAGCATTTGGTAGGTGCAATTATGTAATAAGATAAAAATTAGATTAAAATTTAGAAATTTTTATGGATATTTTACTAATTTCATTAAAATATAAAAATTTGGATTAAAAATCATAAACAGTTCAATAAAATAACAACAATATTAATTAACGTTTTATTATCAAAAGTAATTTTTGGGAGTACAAAATTTTAATTCAAAAGATTTTGTTATTCGTGCTTAATTCCCAGTTTTTATTCTTGATAAAAACACTTGAAATTTATTGTTGATGGGATATGCGCATTTCACTGGTTGCTTAGGCCAGATCATCAAGAAACTTCATCCATAAAGATTTTAGAAAAACTAAAGATATTAAACCAAATAAAACTGTTAAGCGTATAAGAATCATAAGCAACAGTTCTACTTGTAACAATATCAAAGTTTAAACAAAAACATCAACAATAAACAGTGAGCTTATCTCTTCATACATTCCCCACTACAATTGATTGGAATTCTTCCAACATTAATTGTAGTTGTAAGTAGGTTAAGACAAAACAAAATGCAAAAAACAACTTGCAAAAGCATGTTGCCAGGTAAGTTTTTTTAGGCCGTGCACTTGCCAGTTTATTATCAAACGTAATTTTTGGGAATACAAAATTTTAATTGAAAAGATTTTGTTGTTCGTGCTTAATTCCCAGTTTTTATTCTTTCTAAAATCTTTATGGATGAAGTTTCCTGATGATCTGGCCTAAGCAACCAGTGAAATGCGCATAGGAATAGCTTATCCCATCAACAATAATGGGAATTAAGCACGAATAACAACATCTTTTGAATTAACGTTTTATTTCATTAATTTGATCAAAGTTTTAACTCGTTAACTAATTAAAAAAAAAAAAAAATACAGTAAATGAATAATGACAAATTTAAAAATCATAAGAACACTGGGTTAGAAATAATCGTGTGCGAATTTTCTAATAGTTTTTTATAAAAAAGATAGAGAATCGTTTTAGAGCAAAAAATTTTTATTTTAAAAATATATTCCCCCGTATTCATAAACGATTATTAAATTTAACAAACGTTTATTAAGGATAATTTTCATTGTAAATTTGTTCTGTAAACCTTGAACAATTTTTTATTTTTATGAATACAGGCATTTATCTTTAACAATCATTTGAAATGAAGTGTAAAGCTATTAATTTACCAACCGTGTTGGACTATTTCAAAAAAATTTTAGTTTGCGAGTCACATTAGACAATTGCATAAAAAAGATTAAATAAATTTTAAATTAAATAAAGTACATAGTAAAAATGTAAAACTATACACATTATTTCCCTTAATTTGCATGTGATATTTTGGAATAAAAACGATTTTAAAATAGACCTCCTCCCTCCTCAGCAAAACATTTTGCTACGCCATTAGTGGTGAGTAATATATTTAAATGAGTGTTCGAAAATTAAAACAGAACATTATTTACCGTTTGCCTCGCACACCCAGGAACGACATCTATTTTTCTAGTGTTTGTGTAGACGAATACTGTGTTGACCTTCATGACAATGGCGTGGCCAATTATCGTATATGTATAAAGGGAAAGAAATGGTGGTGGCCAATATGGACTAATGCGCTTGGTAACGCAATGGTCAATGCTTGGAAGATGCAGTGCATGTTGGCAAAAATCCAAAAGACAAAAACCATATCCCAAATTTATTTTCGTTCTGAAGTCACAACACAACTTCTAAAGTACGACAATGAGCTAAACAGTGAAGATTTTGATACTCTCCCCAATCAACCCCGAGTCAACGAAAAAGTACACTCAATTATAAGAAGCGTTGAAAATAAATATCGGCGCTGCAAATGGTGTAAGAAACATACTATTTTTACATGCAAAAAGTGCAATATATATTTACATACAAGCTGTTTTTATGAATACCATAAAAATGTGTAATAAATTCATTTGAATAAAGCCTAAGAAAATATTTTTTCTTTCAAAAATATCAAATAATTTTTTTATTGTTTTCGGCCAGTGGTCGATCTTTCGACCAGTCCATGTAAAGAAAACTATATATCGGGAGGGAAAATTTTGCGAAAAATATTCTTCATGTGGGTCTTAATAACACCCTCCTGCAAGGGATTAAAAAATTTCCCACGTTTTAGGGTAGCGGCATATAATGGGTTAATACCGTTCGTAGCTATTTTCAAGAAAGAGCCGAGGATTATATAGTGCTCTGTTCTTCATTAAAAAAAAAAAACAGAACAATAACACAAAACAAGTGATATTGTAGACAAACATTATATTTTAATGTTCCATAATGTTTCTTTTTTTACATTGACAAAGAAATGAACAAACAAAAAAATTTAGCAACGACAGCAGCACGAACAGCTTGTGTGTGTTAAATTATTTTTCTGGCTTTTTGTTTTTTTTTCGTATGTGTATTTTGTTTTTGAAAAAATGTTTAGTTTTTTTTCACCAGTCAAAAGGGCGCTAAGCACAACAGAAACGCACGTACACTAAAGCTAGAGGTCCACGCCACTCGTTACACGCATTTTCGCTGTCTACGCAGCTGTAAAAAAAGTAGAATCAGTAGATCAGTTGATTTTGACAAATTAAATTTTATTTTTTTTGTGCTGATGACGCACAAAAAGCGTTGCATGTAACTTGAAACATAGAACGCAATTAAGGTATAAAAATCATGCAATGCGTTGAGGAGAAAATGCGTGATGTGGACCTCCAGCTTAATGAGCTGAACCGAACACAATAAAGTTTGTGGTTTTAAGAAACGAACGAAATTAAATGTTCTCATCTTTATGTTGAGTTGGAAAAGAACAGTTTTATTTTTGTGTTCTAAAGATGACAAAAAGGGAAACGTTATTTTTTTAATGATTTACTACACAATCACTATTAGCGCTAATTAACACTGATTCAAATTGAATGCAAAAAATTTTTTAAAATCACCCCAACACTGTTCATGAAAACTTTGTGTGCAAAGTACAGGTCGCAATTTTAGAAATTTGGTACATAGGTCCGAATTGGCACAAGGACCTTGCCTATTAAAAATGGCGGGAATCCATTCATAATTTCAAATAGTCCCAATACAAGTTTATTTCCGGGATAGTGTCTTTGTGCCCATAAACCATCTTATTGTTGTGTTGGTATTCAGCTTAAATTTGGTCCAAACTTATTTTATTGCAATCAAAATCACCCTCCAAAGTTTTTCTGAAATCGGTCCGCATTTGACCATAGTTCCCATACAAATCCTACTCCCGAAAATAGCCTTTAATGCCATAACTTCCTAATAAATGTTGGTATTAACAAACAAAAAAATTGGCGATAACTTTTACGACAATGTCATGACAAAATGTTGTCCTAATAGGCCCAAAATTAACCCATCCTAAAATCTCATATAGATGAAGATACATATCTAAATAATATTCGGCACAAAAATCTTTTACATAAATCTTAACCTACTAACATAATTTTGTTCTGGCGGGTCCATGTTTGCCCATGGGGCCATGTAGGGTACACTCTCGAAACAAATTTTAATACAGTGAAGTAGGGTATCATATGGTCGGGCTTGACCGACTGCACTTTTAGTTGTTTTTAATTATTTTCGCCATTAGGATTTAGGCCTATCATGACAGGCACTCATTTTAATCTAAAACCCATCCGTATTATGATGTTATTAATTAAATATTTTTTTTTAAAAGCTCTAAAAATTAAAATCGTTTATTTATTTATTTTAAGGCGCCGGTGTTTTAGCTGGTGGTTTAGCTGGAGCTGCTGTGGGTCACATATTAACCCGCCCCAATAATCCCACAGAAATTCATCACCATCATCATATAGTAGATAGCAATGCAGCAGCACCTAATGCTGCTGTTCCTAGTCCAGTAGCCGTTCCTCCTCCTCGGCCTTCTACAATTATTGAGAGAGGTGAAACTTTACCAAATGGTTGTTATGTGCAAACCATCAAAGAGCCGAATCCATATGATGTGAAAAGTTTCATTGAAACCGAACAATTAATATGCCCACAAAATGTACCGGCCCCGCCAGCTCCTACTTATGTTCAACCAGTCCCAGTTGTACCACAGCCGCAGCCTGATGTGCCTGCTATTCATACAATTCCCACGCCTGTTCAGGTACAACCTGCAGCGCCAATAGATAACAATCCTAGTCAGCAAATTTCCGATATTCCTGTTATTTCATCATCCAATCCTGTACATCCTGTACAAATTGTGCCTGTTATCGCTCAGCAGTTACCTCAACCAGCTGTGGTTCATCCAGCACAGCCAGTTGCTCCGCAAGCTCCAGCCCCATTAGGGCCTGCTCAGGTTATAGTTTTATCCAAAAAGACCGGATTATATGAGGACGATAAAAAGAAAAAGAATACAGGCAATAGATTGTCGACAAGCAGTTGCGGTGTTCTGTTAATGTCCATTTTATTTTTGCATTTATTTTAATTCGTGTTTTATTTTCGTTAAATGTATCAGGGTTTTTTTCTTTGATAAAAAATACATAATAACACATTAATTATATGGTAAAATCGAAAGCCTTTTCATTTAAAGCCCCTTTTATACTATTCTACAAGTCTTAAGATTTTTGTTAAAAAAATCCACAATATCCTTTGATTTTAGGTCTGATTGTAGAAAAAATCATATAGAAAATATTTTTAATTACATTTTGCGTCCACACTTTCACAATAAAAACATATATGTATATTATATTAAAAAAGAAATAAAAATGAGAATTTTACAACATTAAATGTAAAATTTCTTTAATATTTAATAATTCCTGTTCTGATGCTGGCGGCAAATTTTACAACAGCTGTTTTTTTATTTTCTTTAAAGGGCCAAATAAATGACTCACACACGAGGACGTTATTAGTCTTGGGCTTAATCGTTCGTTTAGGTGACCGGTCATTAACGTTCAATTCGAAACAGTGAACGAGTTCGTTCATTTCGTTCAGTCGGTCATTTCAGGTCACTTGTCTTTTGGGTCGGTTGATCGTTTGGATCAGTCGGTCTTTTGTATCAGTTGCTCTTTTGTGGTTTTCGTTCAGTCATTCACAATTGATTGAATACGGCAATGTGTTAAAAGAGTATAGCAATATTCATATAAGAAATATGTATACAATAATAGAAAACAATAAACACAAAGCAAATTCGAAGAAACATTTTGCTTTGTGTTTTGCATTGTTTTTTGTGAATGACTGATTCAAACTGATTCAAAAGACCCAAGTGAACCATATTGAACTGATTCGTTCAATTGAACCGGGTCGTTCATGACCGACACAACTCTAGACGTTATCAGTTTTCCAATGAGTGTCAAAGTAGGTGCGCGAGAGGGTTGCCCACTCGCCACCCTGCTATTCAACGTAATCATCTCCTGCATTATGGCAAAAGCTAAAGCAACACCAATAGTCAGTCACCTGGTGCCTAAACAGCCGCCTCCAAAATTTGGACTATGCAGGCGACATCTGTTTGCTTTCATATAGATTTGGCGTTTTGCAGTTAAAACTTAACAACATCAAAGCCGAAGCAGCAGTTTGTGCGACAGTTTACACCACAAAAACAATAGATCGAAGACCTCCAATCCTTCTGACACTTGGGCAGCATAAAAACAAGTGGAGGCTAAAAAGAGGGCGTTGGAAAACGTAAAACAAACCAGGAAAGCTTATGTCCAACATCTCAATAAAAATGAAGCTTCCAACGAAGCAGGCTTCTAAGGGAGAAATGTAAAAGCTTCGGTTACCATATCACTTAGGGAAGACATGAATTTTATATGGCGAGTTCCCTCTTTGAAGCAATACATTTTTGACCCATAAAGCGCTTTATTCGGTGCATTTAAAAATTGGTGAATATAAAAATCAGCTTTTACACACAGAATTTTTTGTTACCGTTATTCTTTTATATGCTCCCTTACAAACCTGCTTCGTAGTAAGGAAATGTCGTGGCTCTTCAAATGCAAAATTTTTATTTTTTTAGTTTGTTAAGAATTCGTTCACTTATCTGTATATTAGGGTGGGTCAAAATTTTTTTTTCTAAATTTCTAAAAAGGCTCAGCGATAAAAAGGTGCTAAATGGTATAATTAATCTATATGTAAAGTTTTGTTAAATATTTTTTAGTTTTTCTGCCTCCGGATTGCGATAGAAACTTAAGATAAGGTAAACATATAAATTATTCTTAATAAATGTTATACATAATAGTAAATAAACACAGGTTCACAATTTGGGAATTGTAACTACTCTCGTATAACAAATTTAAAATATATAAAAAATCATGAAATCTTGTGTAATTAAAACGCTGAACTTTTATATGTATATGTAAAAAATCTTTGAACATCAATGAACATTTATATATGTTTTGCTTTAGCTTTAAAAATCAATGAACTTTTATATATATTTTGTTTGCAAACGTTATACATTATATTTTGAAATTAGGGGAATCACCGTAAAATAGCTGGGTCACTGTGAAATATATTTTATCTAATATTTGCCATTCAGTTGCAAACGTACAGCAGGTAAAAACAAAACAAAAAAAAAAAAAGTTCAAATAAAGTGGTTATATTTGTTATTATCTAGACACTCTTGTTTGTATTATTTATTGGTTTTGCTCCATCGGAGATATGGAACGTACTCGAAATAGTTGGAAGTGTTTCGTTTTTGGAGATTTGTGTGAACTAAAAGGCAATACGCTACCCTAGGCTTGCCAGATATGAAATCCATAAAAACAGTACATCGGGAAAAAAACGGCAGTACATTAATGTAAAAAGAAGTACAATTTTTTTTTATTTTATTAACTTAAAATTCAGTACATCAAAAACAATTTTGAGTTCTTTTATTCCTGTTTCAATATAAATTCCCAAGCGAAAATTTTAAATTTATTTTGAAAAACAGGCAGTTAATGTAACTATAAACAAAAAATATAAAATTCAATGCATAGCAAAGAGCACAAAATAAGAAATCTTTTTTTTTAATATAAGACCCCCTATTCATAAAAAATAAAACAGGTTTATAAGAGGTTTATGAAACGAATTTACTATGAAAATTTGTTAAATAAACCTTTTAAAAACCTGTTTTATTTTTAACGAATAAGGCCATAAGTATTTAATATACTTATGCAGTGACATCTTTAAATTTGTCAGATGTTTCAAATTAAATGTTTAAAACAAAAAGTTTTTTTTTATTTTTATAAAAATATTAATATTAATTTTCAATTTAATGTTACGTGTTTGTTAAACAATTTAATTAATCTAATTTTACAATTTAATTATTCTAATTTAAGAATTAAATTAATGTAAATTTAAAAAATTACAAATATTTATAACTTTTTTTGTTCTTCGTTAACAATGCCATTTTTTATTTATTTAAAATAAGTTTTTATTATTAATTCACTTCGCTCTTTTCTCCAAAAAGAAAATTTTTTTCAGTTGTTTGAATGAGGAAGTGAAAATACAAATAAAAAATACGAAACAGTTTTGGGACAACAAGTAAGCTTTTACGGCTCGATGGTTTTTTTTAAAATCTTTTAACTGCAGGCGACATTGAGTTGGTACATGACGCAGCATTTCAAACCATTTCAAATCGCAAAACTTAAACATTTCTTTCAGGTTTGCAGTGTTTTTAGTTCGAAAATTTGTCGAAATTTGGTTTTTTGCACTTTTAATACAATATGCACAAAACATGTTTTATTTTGTGCAAAAAAAGTACAAAATGAAGTACAAAAGCTAAAAAAAAGTACAATTGCGTACTTCTTTAATGGTTATGCAGTTAGCAGTACAAATGGTAAAAAAAAGTACGCGTACTTCTGAAAACAGTACGTCTGGCAAGCCTACGCTACCCACTTATAAAGACGTGATGCAATTTTATGAGTGGACTCGGCATAGATTAAAATATGAGAAGGAAACAAAAAAGGAGCCAACATATAAAGAAGTAGAGGCCATTGTTATTGAAAAACTAACAGAAATATGGCAAAAATCATCCATACCCACAGTTGAAACGAAACGGGTGAAGGTAATGTTACATACATACGTATTATATAAAATATAAAAAGCTTCTGAAGTCTCATCCAAAGATTCCTAAAAACAAGTTGGAACAGTTTCGTTTTGACAGTAAGATTTTATTTGATATATCGGCATGTAAATGCAGAGATTTTCTGAAATGTTTTTGCGTTAAAAACAAAAAAATTCCTGCAAGAGAACAAAGTTTCATAGCAGACCAAAGAACGGCTAGGCAGATGGTGATAAGTGGCTTAGATTTTGGCACAACAAAGCAGATCAGAAAAACACTGAAAAGAAAGATGTTTCGAGAAAAATCGAAGAGAAAACAACAAAAGCTTGTCGAAAAATTGACAGAAACACTGAGTAGTGCATCTGAAAGCGATTGTGTTCAGTCGGATTGTGAAGAAACAACACAAATTCAATTGCCTGCTTCAAAAATTAAATCGACAAGCAAAGAGAACAGTGTTGGAATTAATTTTACCTTACTATCAAAAACATGTGATAGATTTGGAGTGTCTGACAGGGCAGGAGCTGCAATCGCATCAGCAGTTCTGCACGCGTCGAGTTCACAAATTACACTACGTGACAAAATTTCAACAAAGTCGTGACCAAATGAATCTGACAGCTAATCTTTATGTAAAATTTTCCGCTGAATCCGAATATGAACTCAGAATTGTCAAAAGTAGAACAGTTTTTTAGATATTCCAAAATAACCGTTATTTGTGTTTTTAAAAAAGATGATGTGACTGAAATGCAAATATCTTAAAAAACTTTAAACGAATTATGTATTTCTTTCTTTTTAATAAAAGGTTATAAAATTTCTAAAATAACCATGGATTGCTTGTGAAGATTGGTCAATAAATGACAGAGTTACAGGGGACAAAAGTTCAAGCTTCATTGAAAATTTTATGATTTTGTTCAATTTTGCTCTTTTAAAGTTATTTTTTTAAACCAATCATTTAAAAATCCTAATGTTTTATTGCATGCGACGTTAGATTATTTTAATATGAACATTTTGCGCCCAACAAAACATAGATTGGTACAAAAATGACAAAGCTGCAGAAGATTTAGTAAATTAACCCACTTAGAAATTCAAAACTTTCAAGCAACTTTTAACATTTATTGTTACTAAAAATTTAGCTTTGTATATTTATTTGTTGTGGGTTAATTCAATTAATCTTCTGTAACTTTGTCATTTTTGCACCGATCTGGATCCTATTGGGAACAAAATGTTCGTATTGAAATAGGCTAAAATTTTATTTTTTGGATATTTGCATATCAGTCACATCATCTTTTTTAAAAACACAAATAACGGTTATTTTGGAATATCTCAAAAACTGTTCTACTTTTGACAATTCTGACTTCATATTCGGATTCAGTGGAAAATTTTACATAAGGATTACGTTTCAAATGCATTTGGTCAAAAAATTGTTACGTAGTGTTATTGATAAAAATAAACTTCGCCGAGAAAGGAAAAAAACTAGAGAAATCATTACTTTGCAACAAACCGTTTCACAAATACCCGCTTTGTACTTCGATGGAAGGAAAGACCAGACTTTGACTATAACTGAACTAGATGGAAAAAAATACAGACAATGCATACTTGAAGAGCATATTTATTTGATAAAAGAACCTGACTCGAAGTTTTTAGGATATGTTACACCTGTTTCAAGCACTGCTAAGTGTGTAGAACATGAATTATTCGACTTTTTCTTGCATGCGGGTATTTCAATGGATTTTTTAAATGCAATTGGTTGTGATGGCACAAATGTTAATGTTGGTAAATTTGGCGGTATTATACGAACCTTAGAAAAAAGATTGGGTAGATCATTGCAATGGATTGTTTGTTTATTACATATGAATGAACTACCGTTCAGACACCTGTTTCAATACGTTGATGGCGGTACATCCGGACCACAGACATTTTCGGGGCCAATTGGCAAAGCACTTGAAAACTGTGAAAAAAGGCCAATAACACAGTTTCAACCAATTTCGTCTAATTTACCAGTGCTTCTTGTTGAAGATATTAGTACAGACCAAAGTATTTGTACAGAATAGTCGAAGCAGTTACAACCGGCATTGTTACCAGCGATTTAGCGAACAAATCACCAGGAAAAATGTCTAATGCCCGATGGCTAACTCGTGCAAACAGAATTCTTCGCCTATACGTTTCAGTTGAGTGTGCCTCTGCAAATCTTACCACTCTTGCCACTTATATTGTCAAAGTTTACGCACCGGTATGGTTTTCTATAAAAACCCACCCCAGTTGTAAAGATGGACCGCGGCACCTGTTTAAACTCATTGAGCTAACCCGATATTTACCACCAGCTTTGAAATCTATTGTCGATCCAGTAATTCAAAGAAACTGCTATTTTGCACACCCTCTAAATTTATTGCTTGCAATGTTGACGGATCCTCTACCACCGATATTAAAATCAGTTAGCGAAGAAAATCTTCGCTTGTTTATTCAACAAAAGAAAGAGCAGTAAAAGCAGTGACTAGTGCTTCATCTTCTTTGTGCAATAAAACTAGAAGAGAAGGGTTCATTAAATCACAAATAAACTCAAGAAAATCAATGCCAAAATTCGATAGCAAAAAGGATTTTAACTCAAAATAAGCTCATTACATAATTATTATTTATTGTTTTTTATTTTTTGTAAAAATGTTATGTAATCTTTGTTTTCTCTAATAAATATATTTATGATTGAAATAATTTTTTTACTTATAAATAATATTTAATTGAGTAGTATTATTTACTATATCATACTGATATCCTTTTGTAACCATATTTTTGACAAATTCAACATGAAACCGGAGGCAGAAGATTAACAAGGATTCTTACCAAACTTTAAATTCTATTAAGAATTGTATTTTGGCATCTTTCTGCCACTGTGCCCGTTAAAAAACCAATATTTTTTTTTTTCTTCATACATAAATGACCCAGCCTACTGTATATCTTATTGCGTAGCGCAAAAATGTGCGCTTACTTTTTAAACTGTACCATTAGTCCTTCGCAAAACAAGAAAATTATTTGTTGGGTTGTATCTCCAAACGCACAAATATAGTTTTGTGAAATGTGTTGCGTTTTAGCTGCGAGTCTTGGAACTCAAATCAATGCAATATCAATGCCATTTAAATATCCATCAACCGTCGCATATTAAACATCTTCTGCCCAACCACCATTACAAACGAACGCTTATGGGCCGAGTGCGGACAAAAGCCCTGTGACCTCAAGCCGACCTTACCAGAAACGCAATAGACTGGAACCACCAATGGAGCTGCAAGAAAGGTCGGCCGAGTCACACCTGGTGTCGACAACCAGACATTGAAGCAGAAAAAGTAAAGAAAATTTCTTACAGAAACAAAATGAATTTATACAACCTTAAAGAAAGTACTAGAAGTTTTATTTCAATTTTTATCATTTTACATTTTTCTATTAATTTAAAAAATATTTAAAATTCGTGAAAAAATTCAATTTTAAATCCCTGGGTCCTGATTCTGGCAGTGGTGATCGAGTACTTTCTCGATTCGAAAGCAATTTAATATCTAATAGTTTTAGTCAATACTGAACGAATCGGAATTATTTGTTCAGTGTTGTAAAGCATTCATTTGAGTTTCACAATACTGAAAAAATAATTTTGATTCGTTCAGTATCGACTGAAAGAATTAGAAATAAAATTGCTTTCGAATCGAGAAAGTTGAATTAGGACCCTGATTTTCTTCTTGTGCTTCTATGAAAATAAAATTCTGATAAAATGAAAAATCTCATCGTTTCAACATATTAAAAAAATGGTTAGAGCCATACGACTGGCAAATTTCTCTACGTATTTTTTGACATTTTTTACACCATTACACTTATCAAATTTATTTAAGTTTTTGACATTTCCTAATACTCAGTGTTAAAGGGCCTTAACTATTACCCGTAATACACATAGAAAGTTTTCTTGCGAAAGTGTTAAGGTTTTTTTGTAGACCACAACAGAGAATAGTGTTGCCATTCGCTTTCTCTCTCTCTCTCTCTGTCTCTTTCTGAAGACGAAATTACTTGACAGGTGGAGTTAATAACACAGCTGCGGAACTTTTTTCATACTTACGGCCAATTTCACCTAGTTAAGTTAATACTAACTAGTACTTTAACTTCCATTTAA
Source organism: Pollenia griseotomentosa (assembly GCA_963931875.1). Taxonomy (NCBI): domain Eukaryota; kingdom Metazoa; phylum Arthropoda; class Insecta; order Diptera; family Polleniidae; genus Pollenia; species Pollenia griseotomentosa. Next base: position 91,653,406 of record OZ007563.1, read on the forward strand.
TACTATGTTTTTGACAGTAATAACTAGGGATGCGATTTCCATGCAAATGCATGTTTTTTTTTATGTTATTTTTGCATATTTTAACATTTTTGAGTGACATATTTTTTAAATTTCCGTATTATAAAAAAAATTCTTCAAAAAATTTCAAAATTGTATAAAAAAATAAAAATTTTTTTAATCAATAAATAATTTTTTAGAGCACTGCCTAAAATACAAGATTTCGGCAAAGGATGGATCCTTCAATTTTTAAACGATGCACATGGTTAAGGCTGCCAATTGGCCTAACATAATTTATCCAAAACTGTTACGTGTTACTTGCTAGGCACATTGGTTACTTCGAGTTTCAGAGGAAATTAGAAGCCAATTCGATAATATTGATTTATCGATTTCATACGGGAAACAATGTGGAAGAAAGAATAGCCCAACAAATTAAAAAAAATCCAAAATGTTTTCCAAAAATATGGGATTTCAAGCAATAAACCCAATTTCAACTATTTTTGATCTAGAATCAAATGTGGGATCTGAATTAGAAAATTAAAATTCTCTAAATGAATTGGCATCCTTCAAGTATGCTTAAACTTCGGTTGACTTTAAAGCCTACCCTACAGATAATATTGGACTACGTGGTCCATTGTGGCTTGAATGGACTACTTACAACAAGGTCCAATCTACTGTAATATGGGCCATGTTATAAGAAAGTGCTGTCAACAATGTTTACTTTTCTATAGTTTACAGCATTAATTGGGCTACCAATCCCTGATGGTGTCCATTATAAATAGTTCATTTAAAAGTGAAAGTTTGTGAAATTTGTGAAAAAAAGGTAAACAAATTAAAAATACCAAGTAAATATATTTAATAATAGCAATAATAGACTACAGGGCACGCCATAAAAGGCGATTAGTAAAAAATGAAAAATGCTTAAACTACCCCTTTAGTGTACTCCAACTGTAGTGGTATGGAGTACTTTTAAAACTTACCCACTTTAGTACTCTATGGAGTAGTTTAGGGACCACCTTTTACCCATATATTTGGAGTACTCCTACTCCTTTATGGACTACTCTTTACATGCATGTATGGACTAGTTTCGTTATCTGCAGGGAAGTGCAGCTTACATTATTTCGCAGTTGTAAAAAATGTTGCCAGAAACATTTTTAAGTGCATGAAAATCTCATCGTTAGTAACAACTTATAGCCAATTATAACTAAACTTGGTGAAATCGGCCGTTAGGGCCATTATTACAACTTGCCGTTTGTTAAAGGTAGGATTTTGTCTTACTTATAACAAGTTATTTATTATTTGAACTCAACTTTAACCTACCCGGTAGGAAGAACTTTCCTTTAACGTATTTCTCACTTTAGTTTAAAGCAATGTTGTAATAGTGAAAAACTTTTTGGCGTGGGACAAAATCCTACCTTTAACTATCGGCAAGTGTTAATAATGGTCCTAAGAGAAAGAAATGTCAAAAGTTGTTTATGTTTTTGTCTTATCGAGCAACTTTTTTTTTAATTCCCTAAGCTAATCCCCGTGAAGCTCTTGGCTTGTCTGCAGGAAATAAACCAGACTCTCTGGTGGGAATCGAACCCGCAACCCCGGCGCTGATAGACGGGGGCACTCAAGGCCGGTAGAAAACAAAATTTTTTTAATAAATTTATTTGAAAATTATTATGCAAAAATTTAACGAAATTAAACTTATATTTTCACATTTATGTCCTACATATAATTTTTATTTAATTTTCATAATTACATCAGACGTCAGAAAAATGAAACGGAAATTTAATTTAAATTTATTTTAACATACAACTGAAATCAAGGCAAAAATCAAATTAAATAATGTTAAAATATGTATGTATCTTTTTTTATTCAAATGCCTAAGAATTAAATTAAATCATTTAAATCTGTAACAAGTTGACAAACATTTTGAACATTTCTCCAGTTGAATGGCAGAGGTAAAATTATCGTGTCAATTAATTATGTGTATTTTCAGAAAAGGATAAAGAGACAATTTAATTTATAAAAAAGTTTATTTGTAAGATTGTTTGTAAGTGCAACAATGTAATGAAAGTATCAGTAATTAAAGTGATAAATAGGACGACAAAGCTGAAGAAGACTGCTAAAACGTTGAATACTTATGTTGCATGAAAATAATTAAATACAAACACACATTCTTACATACTTAAAAATGATTAAGAAATACATCAATGCAGAATTAAAAGTAGAAATAGGAGATTTTTATCACATCTCATCACACATATATGTTGAGGTTTTTAAATGTCACTGAAGCTTAAAACGATTTAATCTTTTAGTTTTGAAAACTAAAATTTATAATTTTAAAATATACATATCTGTGGCATTTGATAAAACATCATTGTTTTAAAAAAATAAACTCGGTGAAAAATCATGTTTACCAAACAAATAATAAAATAAACCAAAATTAGAGAAAAAATTTCGTTTATAATACAAAATTTTAAAAACATAAACAAAAATGTTTTTTTAATGAAAATTCGTATGATTAACAACATTTTTTTCAACTCTTTCAATTTGACTTGAGATGTTTTGTCAAAATGCCACAGATATTAAGAAGTAGTAAAAAAAGTTTCGGTTTAAGTACTTTGTAAGTATTTGTGATCAAACATTAGGGTTTCCAACCAAAACGCACGATGTTAATTGTAAATAAAACAAAAAGTTTATATTATAGAAGGATCTATGACAATAATGTGTGAAACTAAATATCGGCCAAATGTTCGCCACGGCTTCGGTGGCATACCTCTATCCGATGGTCCATATTTTTAATAATTCTAAGATATAATTAAGGTTCAATGTCGTTTAGTTCTTTGATTGTTGTTGGCTTATTGACGAATACTTTTTTTTTAAATATCCCCAAAGAAAAAGGCCAACGGTGGCAAACCACTTGATCGTGGCGGCCAATTAACATCTCGACGACGTGAGAAAACAAGGCTGTTGAATTTCTCGCAAGTGGCACTATTCTGTTGGAACCACATATCGTCTAGGTCCATATCCTCGATTTCTGGCCAAAAGAAGTCCGTTATCATCTCGCTATAGCGAACCCCATTCACGGTAACTGCTTGGCCGACCTCGTTTTTGAAGAAGTACGGTCCGATGACGCCGCCAGCCCATAAACGAACTGGGCCGACATGCACAGGTTTTCTCACATTTCCTACAGGCCCGGTCTGCTGAAATTTGCGCACAATTCTACCGATTGTGGACAGATTTGGTCGATTAGGCTGACCAAAAAAATCACTAAGTGCACGGAATGCAAGAACGCCTATTTTCGTAAAAGGCTTCAACAATCTTAACGCGCTGCACAATTGTGTACCTCTCCATGGTTTATTGTCAATTACTGAAGCAAAGAAATGTCAAATTCAGTTGGGAAAAAACTTAACGTGAATTTGTTACTCAAAATTAACATCGTGCATTATGGTTGGACCACCCTTTACAAAAGTTTACAATGACGATAAGTCTTCTGTTGCGAGCACTGTCGTGCTTTCAACTGCCGGATAGACATTGCTAGATCGACTTAGAATTTTTTCCAGGATTCAGAATATTTATATGTATGTATTTATATGGGCATTTCCAGCGAAAAGTCTACTTTGATTATTGAAAATGGAAAGAAATAATCAGTATGCCGCCCCCATCTTTTTGGTGGTGGGTATAAATACCGATTGTTTGTACGATGAAAAAGCATGAATAGAGCTACAGAGAAGAAAATTGATGTCAAATAAAAAATTTGTGATATTAATTAAAAAATTAAATAAATTTGCACCAGTAAACAAATTAATAGTATCAATTAAACGTTTAATTCACATGATTAAACGTTTAATTCACTTGATTAAACGTTTAATTCACTTGATTAAATTTTTAAATAAAACTGATTTTATTTTTGATTAATGCTTTAATTGGTGAACAATTTTGGTGAATTTTTTCTGTGTTTCGTAAATACAATACAACGGACATAAGGGGTACGTTACCATTGACTGGTAAATTAAGTAAGAATGGCAAAAATTGTTAATTTAATTTACAAAAATTTCTATAATCACTAGTTCCTATAAGAAATGTTTAAAGTTTACTTACGATCGCATTCTTTGAAATCCCTTGTAAGTATTCACACTTTTATTTCTTACTCTTCTTGTAATTGTGCTGAAAAATAAATGCAAAGAAATTTGTTAGTGGATTTTTTTAACTGTGTCTTCAAATGCTACAAAGACTACGCAAGTTTGTGTGTGTGAATAAATGAGTGCAAGTAAAACGGATGCCAAAAGGATAATATGCCAAGTTTGGAGAATTGTCTATGTATTACACAGCTAACTACTAGCATTAACACACATACACACACACTATTTTATAAAATTCTTACTCATTATGACTAGTGGAAAATGTTGTGAATGACGACGAGATAGTCACATATTCCATTTTCATTTACAGTACATTCATATAACATTCCCATGGAGACTGGTGCCGCTGAAACTAGGTTAGTTATCCAATATCATACGAACCAAGCAATCTTACCAAGCCTTTCAGACAGCCAGCCATCTCTGCCTGTAACAGAACAACATTTCAAGAGGTTGATGGCACTAAACTTTGAGAAGGCTGCTGCATTTTGTCAAAACTTTATTCTTTTTTTCTGTTTTGTATCTGGCTTTTTATGAAAAAGGAAACGGCAAATTCTTGTGTCCTTTTTCTTTTTTTCTTCTATATTTTATGTGCCGCCAATGCGCTTTTGGTTTTGATTTTAAAAACAAAATAATATGCGTTCTAGTATTCTGTAAACACAGTGGGGGTAAAAGTGGCAAATTAACTAAAAAATTTCATTTTTTTTATCTGTATTTTCTGATCTCTAAGTGGATGATGATGATAGTCTATTTAAATACAAAATTATGATTGAACACTTTTTTAAAGCAACAATTTGTCATTGAGTATTAGAATTTGGCGCTAGCAATTCAGTAAAAACTTCGCCTACAAAACAATGTGTTGAGTACAATTCTACTGAAAAAAACCAATGAATTTTACTAGGGATGTCCCAAAATAAACGCATTTACATTTAACTAAATGGTACTTGAAAAGTATAGCATTATTTTTAAACCTTTATGCATGCATCCGAAAAGTAAGTAATTAGTAATAAAAACCGCAAAAAATAAAACATTTTGCAAACTTGTCAAACAGACATTTTCATTCAAAAAAATTTTTCGTTTTTTTGGAATCTCTTTTGTAAATCCTTACATGTATGTGATAATGTTATTGAGTATAATTAGGCCAACCAAAAAAAAAAGCAAATGCTTATTTTTGATTTACAAGATAGAATGTTTTTGATTGAAAACAAATTTCGATCATAAAAAAAACAAAAAAAAAATGCTAAATTTGTTAGGGTTTTTTTTTTTGCTTATTTTTACTTATTTTGCCATTTTAAGATAATTTTTAATTTTTCATACGAAAAAAAAATTAAATTATTAATTATGGCAAAAATTTTTTTTTTTTTTTTTTGTTGTGTTAACTTTTTTTTATAAATATTAAAAAATAATCAACTCTTCTTGTGATGTAACAGCTCTGTAATATTTTGTGTTTCCCTTGAACACCCAGTTGGCCACGTCTTTAAGACATCCTCGAAGACGGATGCACGACAATGTTGATTCCTGCACGACATATGAGGGACAGCGATAACAAATCGTCAACGACATTTTCGAACAAGTGTCGCGTAAATCGTGCAGGACACAAAGAAAGACAATGTCGCTCTTTTTGTCGTTCATTCGATCGAAAGATTACGTAGACGACAATGCCTCCTACTTTGTCGTCAACGACTACATGGATGACAATGTCGTCCATTTTGACGCCCATTACAAAAATTATTAGATCGTTTGCTATCTCAGACAGTTTTTTAGTTTAGTTGGAATTTTAACTTCTGTTACATGTTTTATATTCGACTCTTATAAGCAATCCTAAAGTTGACAGTGAAGTACTAACTGCATGTAATCCATTTTCCAGCCCGCGAATAACTTCATCAGCATTTTTCGGTGTTACTGGTTAGAGCTAGTTCGTAAATTTTATGTAGGTATTTAAATCAACAATTAAAAAAAAAGAATGTGAGAATTTTAAGAAAACCAAGCAAGTGATTGAATAGCATTCAACAAAACTTTGCCGTCAATAGCTTTTATAGAAGACAGCTTATAAGAAAATGTCGCTCATACTGTCCCACATATAGTTTAATAGAGGACAACTTATAAGACAATGTCGCTAAAACTGTCGTACACGACGATTTCCTGTAAATTGTCTTTAGAAAACCTAATCGACAGGGGACAAGTCGTGCATACATCATTGACAACGATGTCGTCAACGGCAATCTGGCCAACTGGGCAATATCATCCCAACAACCTATATATCTCTGTATGTTATTATACCCACACCACAAGAGTAGAGAGGGTATTATGCATTTGTGCTGATGTGTGTAGCACCTGAAAATATTGGTCCTTAAGTATACCGATCGACTTAGAATCACTTTAAATACTGTGGTGTTGCGTATCATATGGTCGGGCTTGACAGACTTTACTTTCTTACTTGATTTTTATGTTACTCTGTCTAAGCGGTACTGTAACGTAACGTACTTATATTGTTGTATGTATTTTAGTATTAAGCCTTTTTATCATATTTTTATTTTTATTTGCTTGTTTAAGTTCTTTTCTCTCGAAAATTCCATTGCTGTTTTCTAACGATCAAATTCCTCAGTCACACAGTCACTTCATACAATATTACTTTTTCTGTAACGTCTTTTCACCATCATAGTTTGTAACGTCTTATTTCTTTTTCAATATAGTTTTGTTCTCTCTGTTTTTGGTATAGTAACGTTTTTTTCTCTGTATATATTGGAATGAAAGTAATTTGCTGAACCAAATGCTGTTCATTTCTGCAAATTTTGGGTTTTTACACGAAGTTGTAACAAAATTGGAAACAAAAAAATCTTTCATTGGTTTCCCAAGTGAATATAGTTATGGACCAGTCTAATAATATGAATCAGTCTAATTAAAGATTTTGGGGATATTTTGGGAGGCAAGTGGAATTGTGAGTCCAATCGTATTAAATATACTTCAGAGCAAATACTCAATTTTAATTATGCTCCCTGAACATCTGTAGACGTAGAAAGAACTTTTTCTATGTACGAGAACGTGCTGACTCCAAATAGACAGAGTTTTCTTTTCGAAAATCTATCGCACCAACTTATAATTTACTGTAACAACGTATTAAACGAATAAAGTGGAAAATAAACAATACATTTAAATTGCTTTTCTTTAAATTTTAACATCTTATTTTATGTTTTTAAATGCTTTTTTTAAGGGCTTAAACGGTTTTTTTTTTGTGCTTTTTTGGTTGTCCTTATTATAATAATACGATATAAAAAGTAGTAATGTTATTTCTGCTACGAAACGCGAAGAAAGCTACTAATCATATTAAATTTCAGATAAACATTTTGCCCACAAATTTCCGAAACATTTTTAAAACGTATTTCTAAGGCAATCGATTTTAAGAAAGTAATAGAAACCTTTAAAAATCTTCCCGCAATTTATGTTACCCACTGTGTGTTGTACATATATTTGTATATGTAAAATCTGCATTGTGAATATGTGTATTTGGCACAATACATTTGGTTTGACATGTCAATGGATGCAGAGCATGCATATGAATGCGTAGTATTTATGAAATTTTAGTTATGGTTTCAATTTAACTTATCACATTGTAAATATCTTTAGTTTTTTTTTTCAAAGCCCACTTACACTTGCAATTACACATACACTCACTCGTAATTACACTTATACACTCACTTGCAAAACACATTTCCAACCAACATAAATATTGTATGACAAAAAAAGTTTTTGTATCCAAGTCCTTGAATTCTGGTAGTGGTTGAATTCTTTTATGATATAAATTTTTTTCCATTTGTCTTCCTTTTACACACTTTATTTGTAAAACTACTATTTTGTAATTGGAAATTTTATGGTAATTTAATATAATAATTTATGATCATTTTTCCCCCACTGCCTTCCCTTAATAGTAAAAATACTTTGAATATAATTGGTAACCTACATAAGTAGGTGTTTTAATAATTTATGCAATGCTATACAATTTACTGCTGGTGTTATTCTCTTAATATCTAATATTTTAGGTTCAATAAAAATTTAAGACTTTAAGAGAAGCGACCACAATCTGATCAGCAATTTTAAAGCATGTATAATTTTTATTCATTGTTCTTTAAGCTTTTATAACTTTTGTGCGAGTTTAGGTAATAAATCACTTTTGACTTGTGTTTCGTAAATACATTTACTGGAGAGTAGATTTTTTTATGCAGCATACAGTCATATTTGTGGGTTATAGTTAAAATACACTTAGGAAAAAGATTTTTAAGTAAGCTGTGCACAAAATTTGTACAAAGAGAAAAACGATAACGGAAAAGTTGTTAAATCCAATTTGTTAAGAATAATTAAAGAGTTTTGTATTTTTTGTATTTGTATTTATAATTTGCTTTTCCAACACAACAAGATACAATATCTTCTAAATTACAGCATTAGAATCAGATTCGTTATAGGGCATGGTTTGCAAAAACAATTACACTGTGTGTAATTTTTGAAGTCATGGAAAAATAACCATATACGGACACCACTACGTGATAAAAGATCTATTTAATTTTATGTAAAAAGATTAAACTTTTAAACTTGAGGTAGTCATCAAAGCGCATGCCAAAAACCCGTTTGGAATATGGAGATACATAATCAAATCTCTGTAAGTCGAAAATGTAACGCCTGATGTTATTAAGTGTTGTAACAAGCTTACGTTTGTCAGTGGCATTGGAAGCAGCATAGACTTCACAGCAATACAAAAGTGTAGGTATTAAATACGATTTGACTAGCATCATTCTTAACCTCAGTGGAGTAAAACGCTGATTACACCAAAGGCTTCTCAGCATAGCATAAGTTCTGCCACATACTTGGTTAATATGATCCGACCAAGTAAGGGTACGATTAAAAGTAACACCCAAGTTTTTTACTGTATGTACGATTCGAGTACCGTCAATGTTAACATTTATGTCATTTATTATGTCAGTGTTAGACCTCGCACCGATTATAAGAAATTTTGACTTGTTTGCATTTTGTCGTAATTCATTTGCGGAAGCCCATTGAAAAATCATGTACAGATCGTGGTTAAGTTTATTCACTGCAGGACGAATTGATGTTCTGTTACAGCTCAAATAAAGTTGGGCATCGTCCGTATAGATTTGTATAAACGGGTATTTTATTTGCAGGGGAAGATCATTAGCATACAACGAGTACAAAAGTGGACTAAGAATAGATCCCTGGGGAACACCTCTCAATGTACTCAAAGGCCTAGAAAAGGTAAAATTGCTGGCAACTATCTGCGATCTATCACCTAGATATGAATCAACTAATTTTGTTGCAGTTTCTGAAAAGTTAAACATTCTTGCAAGTTTCATAATTAACATCTTGTGTTCAACGGTGTCAAAGGCCTTTGAGTGGTCGAGTAGAATCAATAATGCTATCTTGTTATCATCCAAACTACTTCGGATGTTTTCAACAACTTCGGTTAAGGCTGTGGTGGTGCCGAGGTCTAAATCCAGATTGACGGTCTGTTAAAAGATTATTATCAGAGATGTGTTTCGAGATCTGTTTATGTAGGAGGCGTTCGAAAACTTTAGAAAGGTAGGGAAGAATGGCAATTGGCCTGTATTCCTTATCATCTTTAGGTATAGGAGTTTTGCTATTAAACTTTAATAAATTCCAATTGCATATACAGATATGAAAATGTTAGCGCTTTCATAACTTTTAATATCATCTCAATCTTAAAATTAAGCATAATTTAAAATATTAAAAATTTGGATTAGAACCTATAAAAAGTTTAACAAAAATAACCACAATACTAACTATTTTTGAGGCTAAGGCACGAGCTCTATGTATACATTTGTCCTTCAAGTTGTGCTGAAAAAGGTCAACAAGAAAAGGAAAAACAAAGATGAAAGAATGAAAAAATGTACTTTGGACTTTAAGAAGAATTCTTGACAAAAGTACGGAAAAAACAGAAGTAAGGAAAAACATGTAAAATCAATTAAAATGGATAATCATTCAAATAAAAAAAGAAGAAAATTTCGATTTACCAAAGATTAAAATACAATTTGGTTTAAGGATTGATGTTTGACTATTCACGTCAGCAGTTGTCGATGGCTGGGAGTGTAAGACGGCAAATCCATCTGAGGAGATCGAGTGGTTGCGATCGAAACATGTCATGGTAACCTGCCGGCCCGGGTTCGAGCCCCGGCCACGGTCAATAATGAAGGATTGTCAATAACCATTTTAATTAATTTTCATGTTGTAAAATTCCTTTCTTCATAAAAATAATTTAATGAAAATTAAATTTGATGAACTTAAGCCTAATTAAAAATATTAAAAATTTGGATTAGAAACCATAAATAGTTCAACATAAATAACCACAATACTAATTATTGAAATTTTATTTATCTAAATACTTAAAAAAGAAAGTGATATTTTTGGATTTTTTTTAACCCTTAAGAAAGTACACTGTGCAAAGTCTGAATAGTTTTCAAAAATCTTAAATACCAAAGAAGTATGTAGGTCTGAATCCTTGATTGGCCACAGACAGTACATAAAACAATGATGGACCGAACTCACGAAATAAGATTCTTAATTTCCAGGACTTTTTTCATTTATTTAAATGTAATCAATTTTCCTTTTATTTCTTTGTAGACCACGAAAACAGCTGTCTGCTTCACGATCTACTCTTTAAAAATATTGAACATTAATCCTAGGAACACAACTTCGATTAACGACGAATTTCGCCCAATACGACGAATTTTTTAAGAAGAACTATAACAGCGAATAACCAACAGCTTTTATAATTGAGAAAGTTGTTGGCTGTTTGCGAAACAAGAGATAAATAGTGTGATCTTATTAAAACAATAATAATTTAAAAAAAATTAACAATAAAACAATAAAACTAAAAACTATTTTATAGCTTACTACCTTGTATATTTATTTTAAATGCTGTAAAATACTTTTAGATAACGTTTTTCTCGCTCTTTTTGCGATTTTACTTAGTAATTTATTGACCTTTTTTGGTGGTTTTTCACATATCTTCTTAATGGTTTTTTCTTAACTTTGTTTCTAACAGTGTTTAGTAATGGATACCGAACTCTTAAGCTTCCCACTCCTAATTATTGTATAATAAGGAGAACGAAAAGATTTCAACGAGTTTCTTAAAATGTTAATGTCAATCCAACGCAGTGAACGCATTTCTAATTTGTGTAATGAGTTCAGAATTATCTTGATATTTCATTGACCCATTCCAATAATTTTCGAACGATAATTAGACAAATGAAAAATCAACTTGAATAGTTTTCACTAATTATTTTTTTGGAGAACAATACTTCTAATGTTTGTTTGTGTTTTACTTTACTTAAAGGAGATTTTATTTTGCGTTAAAGACCTTTTATTTCATGTATTTTTTACACTTTTGTATTTTTTTTTTCTTTTGAAATATGTATTATCAAAATATATGTGAAATATTCGCTTGAATTTGGCGAATACGAATGTCGAAAAGTAGGCGAATTTTTGGCCTGTATAATTGTCATTTTGAAATTTGTTTCAGACTTTCTCTTAGTGTATGAGTAAATATTAGTTTACATTAATATTCATTCCATTTTCTATACCCATCACCACAGGTGGAATGGTATACACACACATATAAGTTTGTCACTCCTTTTGTTATTTAAAAAATATTGATTTTAGATCCTTTTGTTGGGAGAGTTTTTCCAAAGACCCCCGATAAGCTGTAGACTAGGCTATTATATATTTCTCTAACAAATAGTTCTAAGAATTGTTATCGGTTCATAAGTGGCTAAGATTTAAACAAAACATTCCGTACGAGGAATTCCCCCTTCAAAATCCTCACCAACTTTCTTTACTACCTAGACGAAGAAAGAAGGTGTTAAACTAGATATGAGATGATGACAAATACTTGGTGTCACACTCGATAGCCACCATGCATACAACTGCAATCTGCGTAGTAGAAAAAATGTTTTCAAGTCGCTGACCGTCAGCTCATGGGCAATAGAAAAAGGAACCTTGTTAAGTACCTACAAAACAATTGGCCGGTCAGTGGTAAACAACGCAGCGCCTGTATAAACTCCTATAGTTAGTGACACACAGTTGAAGAACTCCAAAGCTGTCAAAACACTCTTCTTAGAAAGAACGTCAAAAAAATACCTTCATGGCGAAACGAAATTGCTTACGGCTAAGGAACAAAACGTCATGCATACAAAGCACTATCTGACGATTCATAAATGGCCCCTTCTCCTCGAGAAATAAAAGATTTTATCGCAATATCGTCCACACCGTGTAAGCTAAGAAGACAATATATTACTTGTCCATAAAGTATTTATAGAAGTAAAAATGAACTCATTCGGTTCATTACTTCACAGAACCCCCATACAAATGCCATTCCAAAATAAGGATAACTACTGTACAAAACACCCCAAAGATGATAAAATTTAGCTTAAATATTATTTATACGTAAATTTTGTTTAATATTGAAAATGACCCAAATCGACCAATTATTTACCTTAGCGCCCATACAAATGCCCCTTCCAACTGTATATTATATTTATGTACACGCTTTTTTGTAGTAGCTCCAATAAGTTCATTATTTTAGTAATGGTGTTTTCTTATCTACACAACAAATATCGCCTTCTTAAAAGGTGCATGTATAAAATGTCTTGCCATCCCTGTAATAATGCTATTTGATATTTGGCGGGAACAAAACACAAGTTGTAAAAAAGTGAAATGCCCTGTTTTTAACACATGACAAAAAATTTTCTTCATCATTATAGCAAATTTTTTTGCTTTATGTTCTGAGATTTTGTTTTTTAACCGATTAAGCGATTACAAATAAAGTTTTTGGTTTGTTTCCAATATTGCAATTGTTCGCGAATTTTAGCCATGTTCGCGATAGACGAGATTTTACTGTAAGTTTTATGATTTTCTAAAGCTTTAATGATTTTTAATAAATATTAGACAATGCTATAATGCCGCTGCTAGCAAATTTTTTCAAATTTTCGCTAATTTAACAATTTTTAAGTTTTAGGGACTTTTAATCAATTTTATGGCTCGTTTGAAATAGTTAAAATTTTCGCAATTTTTCGCTATTTTTGGAAAATTTTCCGAATTCTTGCAATTTTTGCGTAGCTTTGTTGCTCTTTGAGGCAATCGTCGCAGTTATAAAAAAAACCCATAATAAGCCCCATATAGAACAGAAAGATGTCAGATGTTGTGTATTGATTACCAAGATGCTTGTTCCTAACATAAAAACTTATTCTCTTGCCATTCGCAAAACCAATAATGTCTTTGTACGAGAAGTGCCATGCCCGCTTTTCCGATCCCGACCATATTTTTAGAGAAGTTGTTAATTGATAACAAAGCTATGTGTACCAAATTCGGAAAAATTTTCTCTTACCGTTCTAAAAAAACTATTTGTTCTATAAAAAACTATTTTGAACTAAGCCCACATCTCTAATACCGCCCACATTTTGTGGGATGTTGTGAATTTCTAACTGAGATGTTTGTACCTAATTTGGAATATTTTGCTCCGTCCGTTTTCCAGATATACAGAAATTTCACACCCACTTCTCCAATCCCATCCATTGTTTTTCGAGAGACTTTGTATTGATAACAAGGATGCTTGCACCTTATTTGGAAACATTGGCTCTTGCCGATCTACAGATATATAAAAAACAACAACAAAGGATTTATGGGAAAATTAAGATGCAGTCGTGGATTTTTGCTCATAACTTAGCCATTTGGGGACCGATCTGGCTGAATTTCAATAGCAAAGAAATCCGGAGTATATGTGACATGAATATATAACGGCCTAGTCGCTACAATTTCTGGGGTCTTCGGAAACCCCATTTCAACATACATAAGACCAGAAGGACATCGTTGAATCAACTTCGCTATTCATAAGGACCCTGAATGACAAGTTTAAAAATACCCTTTTATCTTCGGTGAAGGGTATAAAAACACAGATCTTTTATATATATAAAAATACAAATTCGCTTATTTGTTTATTCCCTATAGACTCCTAATCTACTTAACCGATTTTGCTGAAATATTCATGGTAATTCCTGATTACCCATTGCTTAACAAACTCCCATACAAACAAAATATAGATTACATTATATTTGGTAAACGGTAGCTTCCAAATTTGGAACAAATAGCTTGGTTATCACTGATGTTTTGCAGTCAAAAAGCGAGCTGAACTGGAAAAGTGAGCGTGGAACCTCCCATACAAGGACAATATAAATGTGTTAATTTATAACGAATTGCTACGTTAACAAGGCACGAGATTGGTTTTAAAAAAATTCTACTCATTTTATTTAAATGTTAGTAGCGAAGCGCGTTGGGTTAAGCTACTTAAGAATAAAAAAAAATATTGATCAACAACTGTTAAAGCTTTTATTATACTGTATTGAAAGGTATTAAAGATTCGGCTTTGCCCCGCATATTAAGCATTTAGTTTAGAACAAAGTAATCTATTTTCATGCCAATCTTTTTGGATTTAGTTGACTTTAACAGATTGTAATTTTTTTATATTCATAATATAAAATAAATTTGATAACATATGAGTAATAATATCTATAAAATTTTAGGCATTAGCTAAATTCAAAAATTTTGACATATTTAGTTTTAAGATTTTAACAAAAATCTGCATTTTGAAAATAATCTTAAGTCCTTGGAGTTTTTCTTTATTAAAAAACAAAATATCGAAAGGAATGTTCTTGGCTTTTAAAAAGCATCAACTAAGATCATTTTTGTAAACAGTTAAAATCTTATGAATACAATTTATAATCTTACAAGACCTTGAGAAATTACGAAGGACATTTTCTCCCATCTCCAATGCCGTATTTCCAACATGCGGTTTAGTTTTATTATTCTATCACACTAAAATTTTAAAATCATGAGCTTGCATAAAATATCTGTTTTCAGTAAACAAATAAAAGTTTTTTTATTTAATACCTATAAGCAATTTTTTATAATAAAAAATAAAAGAAAGAAAACTTATACTCACACAACCGTTCGGTGGAGAAGGATATATTAGTTTGTGCTGATGTGTGTAAGACATAAAAAAATTATGATTAGAGACCCAACGAGTTAGCGATGTCCGTCCGGCTGGCTGGTTCTCTTTCGATGTAAATATTGTACGCAAAGTATAGGGAATTTTGGAGATAATTTGATAAAAGCTGATACATACATATGTTTTATTACATCCTCCGCGCAAATCAGGTGCAGCCAATACCTGGACTTCGGCAGAGTTTAAAATGGATAGATCTCTGTGACCGAGCTGACCAGATATCCTTTTTGGTACAACTGGAATCACTTACCCTCAAGACCACGGTTCCGGACTGACTATTTGTTTAAGCGCTTCGGGCATCACGTAGTGTTTGTGATTGACTGTTTCAGACTTTGCGACATGTCGCACAGAAACATTTCACGAAACAGAAGATTAGCGACAAAGTTTGCAGAGACGCTTAATGGGTAAACAATTTCGCACGAAATAAAAAATCAAGCAACAATTCGATGTTCCTTTTTAATATTATTCGCAAAAATGTTTAAAATGGAATAGTTAGGCTTAAGGCTATAATTTAAAATTGTAGATTCTGGCTTGAAACAAAAAACGTAACGTGTGAACGTCTATGAGCTTTCAAATGGACACAACAAGACAATACGAATATTGTTGCAGAAACATGCAGCATATCCTGATACAGGTTATTAACACCCAAAATAGTGAGAAGGAAGATCTAAAGAAAAAGTCAAATGACTTTTTATCACTTGTTTGGCTTGCTGACAGATCTCTCTAGTTGCCGTTGCTACTAGAGATGAGCGATATTTCTGTAGCTGTGATTTAATTACTGTTACTGAAAAATCACGAATCACAAATGTGATCAATTTTGTCAAGTAACAGGTTCTTGCTAAGTTCTTCTCGTTTATTTGTTACATACACAAGTTTATGATATTTCACTGTTTGTAAAGGCGTTTTTGCATATAATATTTTAGCATTAAAAAAGGTCGTAAGGCAGTTGTTCTTTTAAGTCTTCTTATAACTGTCACAAGGACGAAGCCTATTTCAAATGTTGAAAATCGGTCCATAATTTTATACAGCTGTCATAGAAACTATTTTCCAAAAAAGACTTTGCGCTCCTAAACCCCGTTATTAAGTTGACATTTCTATTGCAACCTAAAGGCCCAACTATAATATGCTTAAGCTCCTGTCAAAAAATAACAAAAATCTTTTCAAATGCATTTACAAACACAAAAACAAAACCAAAAAACATTTGATTCCGTACGGAAAGTGCGATTTGTTTCGCACCTTGCTTAAGCAAAAGACAGATTCATAAAATTTAACAAAAAGTTTCCTTAAGTTCAATATGGTTTGACATATATGATTTACATGTATTCGCCCATTTGCTTAAGGCAACTTAAGCATATTATAGTTGGGCCTTAAATCGTTCTGCCGAATTCCATTGGAATCGGTCCATATTTGCACATAGCTCCCATACAAATAACAGTCCAGAAAATAGCTTCTAATGCCATAACTTCCTTGTAAATGTTGGTATAAATACAATTTAGCAACTTATATAACAGCTACTATCCCATGTTCAAATTTTGTGCTGGGATTTTCGGAACTGTCTATTTGTCCCATCTAAACTGCCTCTCTAAAACAACTTAAAGATGAAAAAATCTCAAAGAACTCTTAACCTTCGATATAAGTAAACGTTGTGCATGAAAACCGTTATAACATTATTTTGGTTAAGCGGGTCTGTGATTGCCGATCTCAAAAATTGGTCTGTAAATACTATGGTGTAGGGTCGGGATTGACCGACTATACTTCCATAATTGTTTTTTATAAATGTCATTTTAAATTGTTTATGCATATGAAAAATTTCTTTCCAAGAAGGTGCATTGCACATTTGTTTTATAACTATTTTCAATATTCAATTTTCAGTATTTTTTTGCTTAACGTTGCTGAAAGCTGATTGTTTAATAACTTTTCAAAGCACTTAAAGATAATCTTCTTATAAAAAAAAATCCTTTTCAAACTATTTTAGTTTATTTATACGTGTAACAAAAATTAAAGTTGTTTACTTTTCTTTCTCATTTTTGGCGTTTCATGGTCATTTGAAATGCATCCATATTGCCAAACTTTTAAGCAACGAATATGAAAAAGTATTAAAGATTCTTGTGCTAAAAATTATTTATATGAGGTATAGTTAAGAATGATTTCATGAAATAACATTTAGAAAGTTGGACAGCAGTAAAATTCTTAAAAATATTTTATTTTTTTTTTTTTTTTAAGAAACTTTGATTTAATATTTATGCATAATAAAATGCAGTTTGTTTTTAAGATTTTAATCTTGTAGAGTTGTTATGAAATCTCTTGAATAAACCACATTAAACTTCTGTTTTGTAAAATTAAAAAAAAGCAAGAAACTTTTTCCACATACAAGTGTTTTTTTTTTTTTTTTTTTTTTGTTGAAATAAAATTGTTCTAAAAACTCATACACATAGTTGCTATTACTTGTACATGTCATTTTGTAAGTGCATATTTATGTATTTTTTTTTAGTTTTAACAATAGTAAAAATTTTTAAAAAAAACTACATTATTTAATAGGAAGAATTATATAAATATATCAGAGAATGTCAAAAGTACCATTTTAAGTACTCTAAATATGAGTGTTGAAAAAGTATGTATGAATGCGAATTATAGCGATTAAAGCACAAATCCTGCATATTGTTGCATATTTTTGTGAATATGCATATTGTTGCATATTTTTGTGAATATGCATATTTAGGTTTTAAATGATATTTTTGCATATTTTGACATTTTTGAGTAATATTTTTAAATTTCCATATGATAAAAACAAGTTCTTAAAAAAATTTTTTAATACATAAGTACACAAAAAAAAACTTTTGGATTTTTTAGTGCATTAAAATCGAAACCCTAATTATAAGTTTTAATGTTACGCAAGTATAAATATAACAAGCTCGCATCTAGTTGTGTTCACATCGAGCCCATAGCGCAAAAATAGCTTAAGCGACATCAATTTAAATTTTTTCAATACATAAATTTTATGGCAACACTTGCATCATCACCTAAAATGTCATGGTCATATAAGGTATCGTAACGATTTTCTAGCAAAAACAATTTAAGCTTAAGCGACCTTCATACAAAATTTTTATAAAATAAAATAAAAAAAAAACTTGTCATGTAAAATTATGTTTTTTTTTTGTTTTTTAATGTGTTGTGTAGAAATCAAATTGTTTTAAATGTTGAGTATAACGTTGCCGCCCTATGCTCCCCAGAGGAGTAAAAGGAACGAATATGTACCATGTTATCTCCCTTAACTCACACGTTCCTTAAGCGGGCACCTTCTATCGCCGGGCACTGGTCCTGGCAGCGTTTCATAAGAAAAGCATTGAGTTCTTTTAAGACGACACATTTCAATGGTCCCTTTGGTGTCCTATCATTATATTACTACTGTATTTACATTTCGTCGGCTAAATATGCAATATGCTAACTCTGTTTCAACACATTTTACAGGAGAGACAAACAACTTTTTAATTTTTCTATGTGCTGCTTGAAAGGAAAACCAAAAATATATTTGTTTTTTTATCACTTCAAGACTCAAATTGAAGAAAAACTACCTGATGGTCGACGAGGCATATCTTATTCTACCTCCAAGTGGATTTAGGAGGTTTGCATTTTCAGCCGACGATTTATTTCACAGCAAATTAAATGAAATGCGTATCGTCTTCGTTACAAGTAACTACATAAAAAAAGAAGTGAGTCCATAAGTATAATTTATCAGAATACGAAAAGTTTAAGAGTTTGAAACCTATAAATAAATATGGACCTACCGTCTGTAAGCTTTTATTGCCTGTACCATTTTATAAGGTTATTTACTTTGTACATATTAATCGATTTTAATCGGCTAAACAAGTTTTTTTAAAACTAATTCGATGTGAATTCTAAAAAACCTAAAATCTATGTTTTAGTTCCGTTTTTATACATTCTTAGCCATCTGAAAATTTGAAAATTGAACTTTAAAGCATTTGAGTTCAGTCCGATTTCGATAAATTTTAGATAAATTTCCAAAATCTTTTAAATATGTCACAAACCAATAGTATTTAGTACCTCAGTTTATTATAAAAAAAAAAATATTTGTGTCAAATTTTGTTTAACTATTTTTGAATATTGTATGATGCTTCTTAAGGAAATATTTACAAATTTGTCCAATGCATTTGGACTTCATATAGTTTACGGTCTAGTTTTTAGATTTAAATATGTACTACGAAAAGAATACAAAAGCAAATAAAAAAAATATTTCAAAATAGGATTAAATAAAAACCACTTATAACAATGATCGAAATCATGCCTGAACTTCACACACTGTGCAGCTACAAGAGCAGCCAGCATTTGTACCATATACGAGTCGTAAATAAGTACAAACAATGCTGTGCAGCAAGTTGCAATACAAAATGTGCGGTCAAGTTTACACGAAATTAAAGAACAACAAAACTGCACTACTTATTATTGTAAAGCCAAGTAAGAGCATGAAAAATTGAATATAATGTAAAAACAAAAACCACCTCAAAATAATGTTAAAACTATTTTATAAACAATGTGGCGCCACAATTTTATAGCCTGGTTTATGTTTTATTTTTTTTAGTAACAATAACACAAAAAACGTAAAAATAAAAACATGCAGTAGAGAATCCAAAGAAAAGCTATACAAAAATTTTATAACATTTTCAAGTCTTCATTTTGAAGACTTTCATTAGGCCCCAGCTTTAACAGAAAAGGTCGAGTTTTAACAGTAGTTATTTAAAATATTTCGGCAACATATTTAACTATGGAGTAACTGTCACTGCTAAATTTCTTTCAGGAAGAGGATTCCGGGTTCAATTCCCGCAAGATACTTAATTTACCGACCAGTGTTGTGAGCTTTAATCTTAGTGTAGAGTACAATTCAGCATAAGGTCACTTCTTAAGAACATCACATACGTACAAATATTTTTAAATGGCAGTCCTTGTGTCTTTTATATTTTTACAGTTTTAGTTTTGCCAGTCAATTCATAAAAATAAGTCTGTAAAACCGCAAAAAAGAAAAAGATTTTACTTAAGGGAATGTAGAAAAGTAGATAAAGTAGATAATAATAATGGTTATATGATGACAACAACTAGAGCGTATAAGTAATTTTTAATTACAAATTCAAAGAATAGAGAATTTAAAAAGGGTTTGCGTTTACTCGCAATTTCTCATAATCGCGATTATGATTTAAAAAAACAACTTAAATTGATATTTAGGATTAAACGCAATTTTAATGATTTCGCATATTAATTTAAAAGGAAAACATAAGAAATTTTTTTAGCCAAAAAAAGGGCTTTAGTGCCGTTTTACACACGTCAAGTTTGACTCGTCAAGTCTTCAGTTTTTTTGGAGAGAGAGGAAAAGAAATGGCATTCTCTTTTCCCTTCTCTCCTAAAAGCTCACGACCTGACGAGTCAAACTTGACGTGTGTGAACCGGCACTTATTAAGACTTTTAAAGCAAAAAATTACGTAACATTAAACAATTAATTAGGTTGAAAAATTTCGTAAAAATATTTCGTTTGCTAGAATTGATAGCTGTTTCTTTAGTTATTTGAAACGCTGATCGCGAATCTGCTTTTCGTTTTTTTTTTTCACTAGCTCTTATATATAAAAAATATGTAAAAAATAAAGGCACTTTCACTACACTTGCTAGCATAACTTAAGAAGGGTTTTCCCTATTCAGAAAAAAAATCGATTTGTATTGTTATTGTTTTGTCACGTCTAATTTGAGCTTTACACAGACGAACGAGGAATAAATCATTACCAGTACCCATGTACTGTAACTTTTGTGAGAACTTCCCGCATCGAAAAGATGTGAAACAAAATATTCCGTCGTTTCTCGAAAAATAAGAAAAGAGTGTGACTTTAACTCATGTCGAAAACTATCAAAAGAGTTTACGTCGTTACGTAATAAATATCATAATATTCCACTCGAAGGCGATGTAAAATTGCAGACGTTGAAGACGCCAGTCACACATATCGTTGACTCCGACCAAACGTTACTAAAAAAGACAAACTTTCAACGACGGCAGCGAAAATACAACCGTTGGCTATACCAAATGAAAAGTGCGACTTTAATGCTTGTTGCTTACAAAATAACTTTGGAAACATTCGTATATACATATTTCAAAAATGTAAAAGGCAAAATAATTTAACAATGAATAAATCTGCCATGAACAAAATACTTGCCGTACACTAAGAGAAAAAAAAGTACTAAAATCGAGATTTTACGTTCAAAATCCAATTATTTCAATCTTAATAGTCTGTTAAATGCGAAAATTCTTAATTCAAGAACAAAATCTTGATTTTTTAAGATTGCATTTAAGATTATAGTCTTGAATAAATTCTCATTTCAAGATTTTGCTCTTATTAGAAATCTTAAATCAAGAAGTAATTCTTAATGAAATTCTTCTTTTAAGATCGATTTTAAGAATGTATTCTTGAAAAAAGTCTTATTGGTTACCGAATTCAAATGTTGAAATAAAACACAGGTTTTTATTTATTTAAAAAAATGTATTTATTTAAAAAAATGTTTTTAAAAAAAGGCAACCGCAATGCTAATGTAATACTTACAAGTACATAACTACTTATAAAGGGTGGTTAAATTTCAAGGGCCGATGTTGATATTGAATAAAACACAAACTATTTAGGTAATAATTGTAATTTTATTTTATTATGATATATTGGTATTACTCAATTATGTATGGAACAAAATATCGGCCAAATGGGCCGCCGTGGTCGCGGCACACCTCCATCCGATGGTCCAAATTTTCGATGACCCTGAGGCATAATGGAGGTTCTATGCCGTTAATGTGCCGAATTATCTCATCCTTTAGCTCTTGAATTGTTGCTGGCTTATCGACGTACACCTTTTCTTTCAAATAACCCCAAAGAAAAAAGTCCAACGGTGTCAAATCACATGATCTTGGCAGCCAATTGACATCGCCATTACGTGAGATAACACGGCCATTGAATTTGTTGCGCAAAAGAGCCATTGTTTCGTTAGCTGTGTGGCAAGTGGCACCGTCCTGCTGAAACCACATATCGTCCACATCCATATCTTCCAATTCGGGCCATAAAAAGTTCGTTATCATCTCACGATAGCGAACACCATTCACAGTAACTGCCTGACCGGCCTCATTTTGGAAAAAATACGGCCCGATGATGCCGCCAGCCCATAAACCGCACCAAACAGTCACTCTTTGTGGGTGCATTGGTTTTTCGACAATCACTCTTGGATTATTATTCGCCCAAATGCGGAAATTCTGCTTATCGACAAATCCACTGAGGTGAAAATGTGCCTCATCACTGAAGATGATTTTCTTCGAAATTTATCATCCATTTTCATAATAAGTCTGGATAACTTTAACACGTTGTTGGATTGTGTATCTCTCCATGGTTTAAATTGAGTAAGTCTGAAATAGAGAAATGTCAAATAAAATTCGGAAAAAAACTTGGCGTTTAGGTGTGGTTTACATTCAACATCGGCCCTTAAAATTTAACCACCCTTTATTAACTTAGGTCTAACATATTTCTTTCCATTATTAATTGGATTTAAATGTGAAGGAGGAATAGTAAAATCCTAAATTTCAATTATATCTGTTTCATTAAGTAAAGAACTAATATCATAAGACTAAAAGTGTATTTACTTGGAATCTCTTGAACTCCATTCTTAGCTCCAGAGGAGGAATCACTTCTTTTATGACTTCCTTCTTTATGTACTGCAAACTTTTAAAAGTCACTTTTGAGTCTGAAACAAATTAATAAATAAATCTTTAAATTTAAACAAATTTTTACTGCACATATAAATAAGAAGGAGTACTTACCCTTGAGATACTTGAAAACAGACTCCATTTGAAACTCTTGAAAAAAGTTTTTTAGCAATGTGTTGTCTAAAAACTCCGATGCAATTTCCTACGGCATGTTGATTACATCATATTGTCCATTGGCCAGCGGTAATAAATCGTCACTCATTGGTATGGTTATAAACACCATTTCATCTGTGTTCTGCTTTTCCATTTTTAATTGTCTTTCACAATAATTTAATGTTTCTTTTAACTTTTTTTCTAAATTAGTCTTCTTCGTTCAGCGTCTTACAATTTATTACACAACACGCTTTCATTGATGTTTAATTTTGAAAAAAAAACAAGAATTAAATCTTAACTATAAAAATATATTCCTAATTTCAAGATTTTAAAATTAAGATTACATTCTTGATTTTTAGAATTCATTCTAAAAATTTAGAATTTATGCTTAAATTTGAGAATGTCAATCTTACTGACCAAACTTCAAGATTGAAGTCTGAAGATTTCTGCAAGCTTAATTTAAGAAATTTGTTCTCTAATTTAGATCGTCATTTTTCTCTTAGTGTATTATAATTCATTGCATTTTTAATCTATTTTTAAGTTTAGAATTTTTTGTCTGAACCCCTTTTTAATAGCGAGTTTATTAGACAGTTCAAAGTGGGAACTTTTCTTATAAAAATGTTACAGACAAACTTTTGCTGTAAATTGACGAGTAATTTCTTTGCGTGACAGCTATTACTCGCGAAAATTTGTACAGACGCCTTTTAGAGAGAGAGACAAACAGTTGTTTGTTTCAATTTATGACATTTTTGTTTCATTTATCACATTGCAATCGAAAAGTTTCTCGACGCAGGAGTGATCATATTTTTATGTATATAAGTAATGTGCTGTTTTCACAACACAAGTGATTGAACGTGCAGTACTTTTGTGCACTTTTCATATAATTTTTACTACACGTTCAATCACTTGTGTTGTAAAACCGGCACATAAGTTTTATTGAGGCTAATCGAACTGTTAATGGTTTAATACAAATTTGGTTTCATTTGAATTGGGTTCAAGTTTATCATATTTTATTTTCATTAAATAATTTTACAACATGAAATGAATAAAATTTATGATTTTATTTTATTCTTAACTGAACGAGGGGTTAATCCCGGGACGAGCTAACAGCTGTTTCGAGAACAAACACGTTCTTTCAGAGATCTCTGCAGTTGTACCCTTACCGGCAAAGCGACGACTGTCAGTCTATATTCAAACCTAACTCTTTGTGTTTTTTCGCGCGCTAATTTTTTAGTTTTTTTCGGTATATACTTGAACTTTCCCTGTTTATGACTTTCTTGTTATTTTTAAATCAAAATGTACATTACTATTTATTGCAATATAAAGGCTTTTTATATTTCATATTTTTTTATATTAGTGTTTAAATAAAACTCTTCTATTTTAAATAAACTATGGTAAATATCGTTTCTGTATTGAGTAAACACTTCTGTTTGTTTTTCATTTTGGGATTTTTTTTAAAACATCACGTTTTTTATTGCCAACTATTATCGAATCCCATCAATTTAAATAACAATCAATTTCTTTTAATACTCAATTGTTGCAGTGAATCTTCTGGTTTTTGTTTACAATTCAAACTACAATCGTCTTTTAAAGCCACAATTGTAGATTTTTCTATTATATTTATTTGTAAACAATTCGGAGAACATACGAGTAATACTGCTCAGTGAAGAGCGAAAAGGGGCCTTTTTAAGCCCAGAAAGTGAAAGTAAGTTCTTAAGAAATATTCTGTTTAAATATTTACTGAGGTATTTATAAAAATATTTTTAATTTAATAAAGGTTAACAAAACGAACTTTTTATGAAAATTTCACTTAGCATACGTTTGTTAAATTTAATAATAGTTTATGAATACGGGGGTTAGTCATTCTATTTGACAATTCATATATGTCCTCATACTTGTTGTTAAAACAGAGAATACACAATTATGTACGCATTTTTTAAAACTCTAAAAAGAATTTTGAAAATGTTTTTTTGGTGTACGAGATTTGCTTGAACCTACTGTAGATTTTTATTTTGAAAACTGAATTAACTTTTTTTATGTAATTCTTTAATGGACGGTATAAAAAGAAAAATAATTCAAATGTACACAAGGTATTTTAAAGGGTGATTTTTTATGAATTAAGTTTTTCGGGCTGGCAGCACTGGTTGGTAATTGTGTCCAAACTACATCTGTAAAAGTGAAAAGTGTTCAGTATACTCTGCCATTTCATCATGGAGAAACTCACAAACGAGCAACGACTGCAAATCGTTGAAATGTATTATCAAAATCGTGCTCTGTGAGAAATGTCTATCGTGGGAGAAACGTTACCGTCAACGGACACAAGACACAGCTCGTGAAACAATGGACATATTGAAGGATTAATTTTGTGAGCAGTTTATCTCTCGAAATGGCCCTGTAAGTTGGCCGCTAAGATCATGTGATTTGACGCCTCTTGACTATTTCTTGTGAGGTTATGTGAAGTCGTTGGTCTATGTGGATAAGCCAAACATGATTGAAGCCTTAGAGTATAACATAACACGTGTTATTCATGGAATATAGGCCGAAATGCTCGAAAAAGTGGTGCAAAATTGGACCTAACGAATGGACCATTTGAACCGGAGCCGCGGGCAACATTTACATGAAGTTATTTTTAAAAAGTA
Organism: Pollenia griseotomentosa; assembly: GCA_963931875.1. Classification (NCBI taxonomy): domain Eukaryota; kingdom Metazoa; phylum Arthropoda; class Insecta; order Diptera; family Polleniidae; genus Pollenia; species Pollenia griseotomentosa. The sequence continues at coordinate 91,679,140 of OZ007563.1, forward strand.
AATGGCAAAGACCAATTTATCGATTCCAATAAAAATTTTGAATATATGATGCGAATTGGAGTGTTTTATTAAACTTTTAAAAAAACTACGCTTAAAAAATCACCCATTATAAATGTAAAAGCTTGTATGTTTAGATGTTTGTTAGTTTGTGGCTCAATCATGCGAAAACCGCATGATGGATTTGGATGGATTTTGCATATGGTCCAGATTTAACTATTTAAATCTTTTGAGAGTTTAGTCGGGGAACAAATTGGTACGTTGGTACTATTTTTCTTTTTGATAACTTTGGTATGCGGATTGCATATGATCTAGATTAAGACCCTTATTGTGTAAAACGCAACGCAACACCAAAAATTACATTACAAGGTACATTTGATATACATTCAGGTTATAGCCAATATTAACATATACTCTACTTTCTGGGGGCCTAAATTGAGGAAAAGACGGTACTCCTGATACTCTTTTACATTTGGTACATTTTCTCTTTTCCAAAATTTTTGTATAGAGACAGAATATGACCCAGATTAAAATAAAGTGTACTTTTTTATATAAATTTTCATATTAAGCGAATGTGTATTTTAAGTCAAATTATAATTTATAAAGCTTTCATACTTTAATAGTCTTATTTCTTAAATATTTTCCAGGAATATTTTCTTTGCACTATCAGAATTTTTGTTTGTATATTTTTTTTACGAGGCTAACTTCAGCCATCCTTTCGCTATTTTAGGTACTTTTTTATGTTAAACGGAAAATGTTGGTACTTTTGGTACTGTTTTCTCTTTTTGATAAATTTGATATGCAGATTATAAAATATAGGTTACTAGTTAGTGTATACTTTTTTAGCGGTAAAAACGAGATAAAATTGGTAATATTTTTCTTTTGGATAAATTTGTTTATACATGCAGATTATTGCCTACATTAACATGAAATAAAAGCTTGTACTCTTGGTACTCCTTTATCTTTGGTACATTTTCCTTTTTCGAACAATTTGGTATAAAGATAGCATATGGCCCAGATTAAAATATTGGGTACACAGAAAAAATTATCAGTAGTTTTTTTATTAATTAAAAAAATTATTTAAAAAGTTTTTAAATGTAATTAATGTGATAATTGAATCAATTATTTTTTTTTTGGTTGAAAGAAAATTAAAAATATAATTTTGATTCAATAAACATTTTAGTTCTTTTGAAATAAATTTTGAATTAAATTAATAATTAAATAACAAAAAATTATTTCGTTTAAAATAAAATTGTTGTTGGAAATTGTTAAAATCAAGTAACACATTGTTTGAAACGGCAAAGTTTTTTTTATCATTTTTTCAATTAAAATTAAAAATATAATTTATTGAAAAAAAATATTCAAAATATAAAATTTTTAATAATCAATATAATCATTTTGGTAATGGGTGCAAAATCAACAAATGGGTTGCTTGATTCTATGAATTTGGAATAAATTTGTTGATTAGAGACAATTTTTAATTTTTTCTGTGTACTTTTTAACCCTAGAGTACTAATGATCGACGTTTCGACGAGCATCGCTTCCTTTTAATTAATTTACTTTTAAATGGGTGTGCCTAACACTCTCAAATTTTGTATGCTGTTAGTAGATGATTTACTTTTGCTGTGTGTAATTGTGTTTTTTAAACTGCGTTGCTGGAACATTGCTTTTATTGGTTTTGTACTCGTCGAATCGTCGATGGTTAGTATTAACGTGACTTTTATTTTTCAACTTTGTGAGCAAATGTTGCAAATGTGTTACTTTAAACAACAGTGGCAACAATGACCAGCTAAGGAGAAAATAAAAAAAGAACACAAATGAAGTATGTGTAGATCATGCCCATAAGAAAAAATGACGAATGTCAAAATTAAAATGTGATATATGCGAAAAACCCATATGCGGAGAACCCAAAGTTGAACTTTGTGACTCTGGCTCAAATTGTTATTTAAAAAAAAAAAAAATTATTTTTTTTAAAGCCAAAAATGTCTTTTTTAAGTTTTGACTCTTTTTTAGTTTTTCAGTTTTCCTAACAATATTTTATAAGTAATTCTTTATGATCCCAAAAATATGTGCAACATTAAATAAAAAAGATCTAAAATTAAATATTTCGTTTATCTATATGAATTAAAACGAAAATTTTTTTTATATAAACTTATAAGGTGCCATGATGATTAAAAACATTAATTGAAAAAGTATATTTGCTTTAAAGCCAAAGTTATAGGCAGTTAAAAAATACATCGTCGAATCGACGATCATTAGTTACAACGTACGTAAAATATGGTTCGTACTCTAGGGTTAAGATTTAAAAACTTGAAAAAATTTTTCTTTATTTGATGAATTTACATCTGGACCATATTTAGAGACCCCTTGCTGTTCATATGGACAATTGAATGCCGGTTGCTTGAGGATATCGAGTGCTCAATACATACTTATAATTAGGGCTGCGATTTCATTGAATATGCATGGTTTTTTTCGATCGCCTTAGAACGATGCCAACTAATTATCTTTTCGAATCAATAAATTCACGTTAAAATGGCATCGATTTGTTTTTGAATATTTTAGTGCAAATGCATATTTTGACATATATTGGTCTTAAATACAAATTTTTGCATATTTTGACATTTTTGAGTTATAAAAAAATCTCTTCAAAAATTTTTAAATACACAAAAAAATGTTTAAATCAATAAATAAATTCCTTTGGAGCTCTGCTTAAAATAAGAGATTGTCAAGATTTCTACCAAAGATCCTTATATTTTAAACCGATGCAGCACCTAAGGCTGCCAATGAGTTTAAACTGTAAAGCTGGGATCACACGATTGCCGCAATGCACCAATTTTCATACTTTTTAATACCCCAATCGTGTGACTGCACAACCAATTGGCTCATGTACCAATCAAGGACAATATTGTACTTACTTTTACCAATCAAATGCAACCCTGGTGCGGCAATCGTGTGACTGTTTTCTATGCAACCGCGTGTCAATAAAAATAACAAAAATGCACCAACATTTATTGTGTTCTTGTGCGGCAATCAAACAACACAATACGCACCAATATTTCCTTTTTTAACAAATTTACTTTTTTGTGTTTCTTTTAGTAGGTAATGAAGATAAATATTTATTTATTTATTATGCATTTAAAGTTTTTTTTAATTATTGCTATTACCAAAATATGTATGTATGTTCACAAGCATATTTAGCTGTTCAGTGCGAATATTTTGATTTAAGTTTCTAAGCGAACCTTAACATATGAAATTGTTGAACAGACTTCGTTTTTGGAATTTCTTAAAAAATTTAAATAAAAATATTCAACAAAAATTTGTTTAAGTACATACATATATGATACATATTTAATTTTATTTAATTTACAAACCAACAAGAATTTTCAAATAAATAAAAAAGCTACCACAACAGCTTTTTTCGCAGTTGTCAAGTAAGAACAATCGTGTGACTGTGATGTGGTAATTGTTGTAACCATTTCGCTTTGTACCAACTAGCGGCAATGAAATTTGTTTAAAACAGGGCAATCGTGTGATTTCAGAGTATTTTATTGGTCCAATTTCATTATTGTGCGTCAATAAAGCACAATAAAAATTGTGTCATATTGGTGCATTTGCGGCAATCGTGTGATCCCAGCTTAACAATTTACTTGCGTGGCACATGGGTTACGACTCTGCAGAGGAAATAAGAAGTGAAATCGATAGTATTGCAATTTTAAATAAAATGTATCCCTTGGTTTCCCTTCCACAGCAGCCAGTATTACCAAGTTGGTGACCCTGGCTAGATGCTTCAGATATATACATATATTCAAAAAACTTTGAGCAATTAAGGAATGTTATTGGAGAGCTTGTTGGTGAATTTGCAATTGCAGAATAAAAGGAATATTAAATTTAAATAAAATCAGAAGACAATTAGCATTTAGTACGACAAATCAAAAAAAAAAAAAAAAAAAAATACAAAACGTTTTCAAAACAATCAAAAATTTCAGAAAAATTTATAAATTTCTATTATTTTTGATCTGACCTGAAATCAAATGCATCCTTTAAGTATTCTCCTTTACCTTCGTAAAGGCGTTGAGAGATCATTTTCTATGTACAAATGTTTTTTGCATCCAAACAGACAACATTTTACTTTTGATAATATAAAACTTATTTGTATAAACAAACAAAAATTAAATAAGCATATTTTCAAAGGCCTTAAGATAATTCTACAAATTTTATACAATTCACTTAGATTTGTTCTTCTACAAAAAACAAGCAGATTCACAAAGTTTAACATTCATAACAAATTTGTTTGGAATCATGGTCATCGTTACGCTTGATATCATGTTGACTTTTGTTTTCTCTATATTTTTTCTAAACAAATTGATTTGTGAAAAAATAACGAAAATATAGAAAAGAAAATGAAACAAGCAAATAAAACAAACATTGAATGCAACAATTTTAATCGAATTCTATAAAAGCCGTGATTGGCTTGTAGCCAATTTAAAAACTCATACACAGATATTGTATAATGACTATAAATTTAATAAAAAAAGGACAAAGTAATATTTTAAATATTTTCATTTTATTAGAATATTACAATCCTTATTTTATTGCGTGCATACATTTATATGTACACAGAAAAAATTAAAAATTTTCTCTAATCACCAATTTTATACCAAATTCATAGAATCAAGCAACTCATTTGTTGATTTTGCACCTATTACCAAAATGATTATATTGATTACTTAAAATTGTAAAAATTTAATATTTAGAATGTTTTTTTTTTCAATAAATGATATTTTTAATTTTAATTAAAAAAATGATCAAAAAACTTTGCCGTTTCAAACAATGTGTTGATTGATTTTGACAATTTCCAACAACAATTTCACAAGTTTAAATTATTTTATTTTTAACGAAATAATTTTTTGTTATTTGATTATTATTTTAATTCAAAATTTATTTCAAAACAAATAAAATGTTAATTAAATCAAAATTATATTTTTTATTTTCGTTCAATAAAAAAAAATAATTGATTTAATTATCACATTAATTAAGTTTAAATACTTTTTAAATAATTTTTTTAATTGATAAAAAACTACTAATAATTTTTTCTGTGTATATAAGTATATACTATGTATACGAGTATGTTAATGAATTTAAAACACAGTGTAACTAACAATTTAAAATACAAAGAAATCAATTTTTTTTAATCATTTGTTTTAACATTTTTAATATTTGTGCGTGCTTTGTTTTGGTGGATCCATGATTGCGCATGGGTTTCAAATAGGGTACAGTTTTCAAAATATATCTGTTAATGGTGTGCTGTATGTATTTCGATGTAAGTTTGTCATTCCGTTTCTACAATATTGATCTTAGAGCCTATAGAGTATATATATTCTGGATGCTTGCGGGAAGCGAAGTTGATTTAGCGATGTCCGTCTGTTTGTTGAAAAAGGTTTTCTACGACTGCCTCTAATTTCACCTATAGCTCAAAAAGCGGGTGTTATTGGATAAGTGGGCGTGGCACCACCCAAACAAATACAAAATAGATCAGTAACAGCAAAAGTTACAAAGTTTGCGCGCTTTGAGAAATGGGCGCGGCACTAAAAGTTATATGTTTATATAAAGGGTCTTTCATTAGCGCTTCATATCTTTAAATGTAAAACAAATTGTGTGTGCGATATAATCGAAATTTTTTATTCGATTGAAAGACCTTTTGATTAGGGTATTCATTCGGTTAACCGTCAATCGGTTAACCGATTAATTACTACCCGATTAACTGACCGGTTAATTTCAAATTAACTATTTTCGGTTAACGATTTAACCGGTTAATTTCAGTCGATTAACCGATTAACCGATGTAACAAAATATATAAGTTTTTATAAGTTTTTTCGGGATGCATCGGTAACTTTTGAACGGCATGTGGCTGTTCTTCACCCCAGATGCGGCAGTTTTGATTGTTAATATCTATTTAGCCAGAAATGAGCCTCATCGCTGAACACAATTTTTTGATTAGACAGTGGATTTCCATCGAGCTGAATTTTGATAATAAATTTCAACGATTTGCAGTCCTTGCTCGTTTGTGAGTTTCTCCATGATGAAATGGCAGAGTATACTGAGCACTTTTCACTTTCACAGGTTTAGTTTGGACACAATTTCCAACCAGTGCTGCCAGCCCGAAAAACTTAATTCATAAAAATTACCCTTTGGTATTATAACATATTTTTTTGTGTTTTTAATTATTTGGTTCGTCTCATCTAGAAAAGGTATGTGCTAAGAAAATATTTTTTTCATACAAAAAAGAAGGTATTCAGTGATCTTAATTTTAACCCATTTTTTGCCGACCGGTGACTAAAATTACAAGCAACTTACTCTTTTTTTTAATGTTTTTTTATCTTCAATATCGATCAAGAGGAATGTGGCGAAAAATGGGTTAAATAAGTGTTTGTTGCCAACACATTTTTTCACGAACTTTTTATATGTATGTGTTTAGTTGTTTCTTTGTTCTCATATCAGTCTTTTAACAGAATTTACCCAAACAATTAGAAGTGTTAAAAATTTTTAAAAAATAAAACAGGACTCTAATGTAATAATGAAATATTTTATATGTTTAGAGAAATCCTGGAGAAGGACTGAGAAATTGGATATTCTGTATTATTGCTTTCGATTTCTTCAATATCTACGATAAGTGAAAAAAATTTTTTCCAAGTCAACTTTTATCAAAACTAAAGTAAAGAATCGCTTAAATCCTAAACATTTAAACCAAATAAATTTTCTAAAAGATTTGTTTTATAAGATCTCCTTTAACTACTGAAATAATTAATAAAATGATCTCATATTACTAATAAATGATTTCTGTGGCATTTTGGCAAAACACCTTAAGCCAGATTTAAAAAGTTGAAAAAAATGTTGTTAATCCGAATTTTCATTCAAAAATCATTTTTGTTTGCGTTTTTAAAGTTTTGTATTATAAACGAAATTTTTCTTTAATTTTGATTAATTTATTATTCAATAAAAATGATTTTTTTACCGAGGTTTTTTTAAAAACTTTTTTGCTATCTTATCTCGATAAGATGTTTTGTCAAAATGCCACAGATATGTATTACATATTTATGAATTATTTTTTTTTAGCTTTTTTTAGTTCAAAAATTTTTGTTTGTTATGTTATTGTTTTACTAATAACTTTTTTTACTAATAAACGCAAAATAATAAATAATTTATGCATTTGTATTTATTAAAATTCTTAATTTATGAAAAAAACTTTATTAATCGGTTAACCGATCAAAAACAAAATTAACCGATTATTAACCGATTAAACCAAAACCTCGGTTAATTAATCGAGCGATTAACCGATTAAAGCAAAAACCCGATTAAATGAATACCCTACTATTGATGCCATTATGTTTGGAATATAACATCGTTCTAATGTCCTCCACGGCTTCTCTGAGTGGATCGCACCCGAAATGTCAAATTGTTCATGACTCTAAAACAGGCTTAATTTGACCGATGGCATGGGTTATGTTTTCCTTTGTAGCTTATTCACATTAACCTGCGACTTAAGAAAATCCCACAAAAAATCACTTTTTTGCTTCGAATATGACGTTAATCAGGCCATCACTGTCAACGGCGAGCACTATGGGTTGATGATTACCAAACTTCTTTTGGCCTGAATTGGATGATCTGCAGCTGTATTCTGTAATTCGCTAAAGCTAAATCTCTATCTATAAAGCTGATTTAGCGGTTTCTGGTTACGAATGCAATTCTGTAACGTGCATTGCAAAATTTGGTAATGCCATAAAAACTTAATTCGCCGCAATTTTAGCTTTAAATGTCATCGCTAATATTCTTAAATTTTGTATTTTTTTGTATTTTTCATTTTAGCGGTCGAGACTTAGCTTTAGCTTATCTAATTATTTCAACAAGAGACACAGAGATAGATTTTTCTTTGTTATTGTCATTCCATTCCGATATTTGTGTCAAAATTTTAGCCTGAGGGTAAAACTGAAAAGAACTCTGATAATGAGAATGTGGTTATTCTCGAAACATGTAATTTCGACCGGAGTTCAATACCCCGTTTAGTTTAAAAATAAAAATTATAAATAAATTTTAATTAATTTCATGTTGCAAAATTCCTTCCTTCATAAACAGTTCGATTACCCACAAATAAACTAATTGTTTTTTTAAATAATCTAGAATTTTAAATTTATTTATTTATGATTAAACATATACGACAAATATTAATGACACCGTATATGATTTTAAAAGATAAGTTTTGTACCTATTTTTCCTGGAAAAGCCATCATGAATTTGTACTTTATTAGTTTTTTTTATAGATTTTCTCACAGCTCTACAAGAAATCCGTTTTAAAACTGTAAAAATATGAAAAATAGATTTAAGTTTTCGCATAACAAAATGGTCCTACATTTTCGTGCCAATATGGAAAAGCAGTTATGTCGAATATTGTATTTTGCATATATCCTTAGCTTTGTTGAAGCTTACTTCGAGTAGTTTCTTGCTTTGAGCCTTTTCTAAATTTAATAACTTAAATTTGGCTTATGACGACTTAAGATTCTATTTCGTATAAGCAAAAATTTTAACTGCTTGCAAAGACAAAAAAAAAAAACAAATAAGTTTTTTATAACTGAAAAATCATAAAAAAAGTTTTATCTGACATAGCCTTAACAATGTATGTTAATGTATCTTTTCGAGAGTACGGATAACTAATTTACAAAAATGTTGTTAGGTAATACACAAAAATTAAAAAAAAAAAAATTACTTTTATGTTAACCAATAGAAACTGGGAATTATTTCCTTCGTAGGTTACTTTATATTATATTCAACATTTTTTATTTTTCGAATTTATTCTATGAGTTAAATTTCAGTTATGTATTTTATAACAAGAAGATACAATATAATAGTCTGGTAGTGTATAAAGTCATTCCTGAAAAATTGAAGGAATAAGACTATTACAAAAAAAAAAGCTTTATAAAATACATAACTGAAATTTAACTCATAGAATAAATTCGAAAAATAAAAAATGTTGAATTTAATGTTAACCCCAAAACCATTTTAATGTTAACCCCAGTTAACACCAATTGAAATAATAAAATTTAAAAACAATCAGGCCTGTTCTGAAAATCACTTTTATAAAAATCACGTGATTTAAAATTACATGTGTCTTTCAAAATCACACGTGTGATACTGTGGTGTTCCATTTTTATGTTTTCTGTGTGATTTTAAATTTCCGAGAGCACAGCTAGAAACACATAATCGGTGCTATTTTCTAGGCACCTCAAAATCACACGTGTGATTTAAAAATCACCTGATTTTCAGAACAGTCCTGAATGGCTTAAAATCAATAAAAATTCGCAGACGCTGTTACTAAAACAATTACCGATAAGTTGGTTCATAAATCTGTAAGAACTATTTTTATTCCAACATTTTATTCATATCAGCATATCCTTGAATGGCAATGACTCACATACATACATACATTTATATGTATACAATTTGAGTTTAATAGAAAAGAATAAAGAAATGACTTTGAAATTTGAATGATAAAGAAGAAAACTTAAATTTAAGGAAATCATTTTTTCCTTTTGCGTTTCCTTTTTTTAACATGCTAAAAAAAAATGTATCATTTTAAATCCCAATTCTATTGCATTTTGTATGAATTTGAAAAAAATATTGTATGTTACGCGGGCTGCCTGCAAAATGACACTAAGCAAAAGCGCCCAAAAATTGTTCATACACATTTAAGTCATTTTGCATAAGAAATAATCCCTTTTTTATGGGGCAACAATGAATGTATTTTGTAAACAAGACGAATCAGCTGTTTTAGAAAGAAAAGCTTGTCGAAAAATGTATAATCGGAAAATTTACAGAACAGCACAAATTTACATATATTTAAACAAATTAATGTTAATATATTTAATTTAAGAGCAAAAAGTCATTTAATAAATTTTAAAAGGTCTTAACAAGGCAAATTCCACTACAGGTGGTATCGGAACGACAACAATCCAAAAACAACAGAAACAACATAGGGTTTTTGCATTGCATTGTTAGTGTTTAAAGCTCGAAATATCAACCATTCTTCGCAAAACACTAACAAATCAAAACAAATAAGCTCGAACTGTCAAAATCAGATGCCGTTTCGACACCACCTATAGTTAATTCGCCTTGGGTCTTTAAAAATTAAAATTAAATACGATATTTTCGAATTTGATGATCAATGGGAGCTAGTTTCATGTTTGCCAGGTAATTAGGAGCAATATTTTGAAGCTTTTAAAGAGGCTTTCGGAGTTTATAAATAATTCAAATGTTAGTTATTACCATGCACATATTAAAATGCAATCGTAAATGTGTTCTTAAACTGGAAACTTAAGACCTGATGGACATAGCTAATCATATCCAATGCCTTTACTGCCGGGGACATATAAAGACTTTATATAAATAAATAAATTAATAAGATTTTGTTTGTCGTGCTTGTCCGTTTGGAATCGAAGAAAACATATTTGTTTATTGATAGAAAGTGCATTTTGATAGTTTTGTGGCCTTTCAGATACAGAAAACTCTTATTCCGTTCATTTTAACAAAAATGGTTTCATTCCGAAATTTTTTTTTTTAATTTTCTGAAGCACCAAAATACGGAATGAATTCCGTTTCCGAACGGAATTGTACTCTGTGACATTGCTGTATATTACCTTAGACGATTTTGCTTAGGATCATTTGGCTGACAGTCATGTACGATTACTAATCTAATTGCAATTTCTAGCTCCACGCATTTGTAATGCATAGCAAAAATATTAAGGGGGAAAAATGTCAAATTTTTAAAGATTTGCTTGTGTTTCTCACTCTGCATTTTAATGCAAACAAATTAAGTTGCCAGACATTTACCAAACCAAATCCTTCTTTCAAATTTTGGCATTTTTTTACTCAACCACAACAAACAGTTCATTTTCATTCAGTTTTTTTGATACATTTATTATGCGAATATTCTTTTAGTTTTTTCCACATTTTCATTTCCTTTCGTTTATATTTGTTGGGGGTAAATTTTATGCGTGTTTGTGTGTGTCCTTTGTGTAAAATATAAACTTAAATGCATTGAATAAACTCGAAGTTTTTTGCAACTGGCATTTTTAAAAATTCGTCAAAAATTTGGTCCATATTTCATGGTGATAAGTTTAGACTATTTTTTAAACATAAATTGGTTTTTAGAAATTTGTACATTTAGGGGACAAAAAAGGGCAAAAAGATAACGTTGGTACTATTTTGGTTACGCACTTATGTTGTAAAGTTATAAAGACAGAAATAAAATTTGAATTTTATTCTCCCCTCCTTACGAAGCCCTCAAGCTAATTTTGGTACCTTTTGGTAATTCGAATATATAAATCTTTTTGGTACTTTTTTCTATATAGCAATTTATGTATGTATGTATTGCATACAAAAATAAAATACAAAATAAAGTTAATAAAATAATAATTTTATGTGACGCCATGTAAGGCACATACATATTTCTTATATATTATTATATAATATATATATTATTATGAGGCAAAGTTGGAAACAGGAGAAGGAAAATTGGATATTCACATTATACTATATTAATCCAAAACTGTTTTCTAAAGTTGATATTGATGCATAAAATTAATGCATTATGATATAAAAGGTGGTTAAATTTTAAAAGCCGTTGTTGAAAGTGAACCACACAAAAACGTCAAGTTTTTTTCTGCATTTCATTGGCCTTTTTTCAATTTCAGACTAACTCAATTTGAACCGTGGAAAGATACACAATCGAGCAACGCGTTTAAGTTATTTAGGATTATTATGAAAATGGATGATTTTCGAAAAAAATCATCTTCAGTGATGAGGCACATTTTCACCTCATTGGATTTGTCAATAAGCAGACTTGACGCATTTTGGCGAATCATAAACCAAGAGTGATTGTCGAAAAACCAATGCACCCACAAAGAGTGACTGTTTAGTGCAGTTGATGGGCTGGCGGCATCATCGGGCCTTATTTTTTCCAAAATGAGGCCGGTCAGGCAGTTACTATGAATGGTGTTCGCTATCGTGAGATGATAACGAATTTTGTATGGCCTGAAATTGAAGGTATGGATGTGGAAGATATGTGGTTTCAATAGGACGGTGACACTTGCCACATAGCTAACGAAACAATGGCTCTTTTGCGCGACAAATTCAATGGCCGAGCTATCTCACGTGGTGGCAATGTCAATTGGCCGCCAAGATCATGTGATTTGACACCGTTGGACTTTTTTCTTTGGGGTTATTTGAAAGAAAAGCCAGCAACAATTCAAGAGCTAAAGGATGAGATAATTCGGTACATTAACGGCATAGAACCTAAATTATGCCTCAGCGTCATCGAAAATTCGGACCATCGGATGGAGGTGTGCCGCCGAGGTCGCGACGGCCATTTAGCTGACATTTTGTTCCATACATAATTGAACCATACCAATATTATCATAATAAAAAGAAATTTCCTAAAAAATTTGTGTTTTATTCAAAATCAACATCGGCCCTTAAAATTTTACCACCCTTTAAATGAAAAACAAATAAGACTTTGATAGTCCTTCTGCAATACATCTTCTTTTAACAATTCAAAATCTAATATTCCTTGAGATACAAATTCACATAGCTCTTTCCGACAATTCTATTTCCCCTTTTTTTAAGAAATACATATTAACTGTAGGCCAAATATAAACTACACGGTTAATAATAGTTATTTTGTCTTAATTTTTCTTGGCAAATTGATAAAACATTTTTTCAAATTCCGGTTTAGCTTGACAAATATAATTTTTCTTCATTCTTGACACGCTTCACAATCAAGCCAAATCAAGCCCGTCTGGCATCACAAATTTCTTTCATAAATTTTTGATATTTCATAACAAATTGTTTTCACACTATTATACAATTTGAATTTGTTAAAGTTTTACACATTTCGTAATACTCAGTATTAAAGTGCAAAAGGGCCTCAAAGTTTTGACGAATAATACGAATGTCGCATTTGGTGTTACAACAAATTATGTTCGTAGTTATTGAGTTTTAACTAATTTTTCTCTTCGAGTATATTAAACATGCAAACATTTATTTTTTTCTTGCCCAAAAACAAAATGCAATTTGGCTTGACTTGTTGTATCACAACAAAAAGAAATGGAGCAACGGTATCAGTATCAAACAGTATTGCCAAATTGTTTTTTTAGAAAATACAAAATGTCACGCAATAAATAAAGCATACGAGTTTCCCCCCTTTACTCCAAAAGGTTTTTCTTTGTGAATTCTGGGGCCTAATTCTGGCAGTCGTGATCGAGTACTTTCTCGATTCGAAAGCAATTTTATTTCTTATTCTTTCAGTCGATACTGAACGAATTTAAATTATTTTTTCAGTATTGTGAAACTCAAATTAATGCTTTACAACACTGAAAAAATAATTCAGACTCGTTCAGTATTGACTGAAATAATTAGATATTAAATTGCGAGAAAGTACTCGATCACGACTGCCAGAATCTGGCCGCTGTTCTAATATTTTAATTTAAACTACAAATTTAAGTGAACAATTATATTTTTTAAAATTCCAAATAATGAGAACCAATTTACAAAAATTGGGTAATATAAAAAATTTGAGATGTATGTAGTTATAAATTTAAGGGTTTTTATTATAGAAAAATGACAACGTCTGTTTTATAGCTATTTAAAAAAAAAGAAGAGTCATACAACTTTGAGTATTTAAAAATCTGTCTGATTTTTCTTACTATATTAGTAAAAAAAACCAACATTAAGAGACTTTTCTCTCTTTTGACAGCACTGGTATCAACAGTTTTTAACATAGTTTTTTCTATTTTTCCTTGCGTGCAATTTTACAACCATCACATTGCATTTATTTAAATTTAAAGCAGCTTCAATTTCATCTATTTTTCCATTTTTTTGTTTATGAACATTTTCCTACTTATGTATGTACTAACAATGTACGTACCTTATAAATGTTTATTTGCTCTACACATGTGGCTGTGTGTTAGTTAAAATAAGGGTGCGCTGTATATCTTTAGATGCATCATGATATCAATGCTAAAACGAAGATACATTCTCAACTACATATGTACATGCATACATATTTAGTATTTCCTCATATGTTTTTTGCCAGTAAAGGTGACTTTGTGTGCAATATCCCAGCGAAAAAAAGAAGGAGTACGGATGCCTTTTAAAAGGCCTCTTTACCCATCTTTTGGGTTTACAAGGCCTCCTCGCTCCACTCCATACTTATATATTTTTTACACACGTTGTCATTGCGGAGTAGGCTTTCCGCTCTCGTTTCTTTACACAGCATTTACATTTGACAGAACTGGCAAGACAGTAAGAAAATACATATTAGTTGCCCAAAACACTACTTACTGTCTTTGTGACGTAGGCGTCCAGACAGTAGTTAAGACAGTTCACTTTTAAAAATATGTCAAACGTAAATGTTGCAGTGCAAGTCAAGCTAAACGTGTTTGATATGAACTAAACAAACTTAAAAACAAATTTAAAAATAGCTTAAAATGGCTATATTGTGTGAACATATATAATACTTAACTAAAACATAAAGAATCAAAGCAGAATATATTTACTTTTTGTTTTTTTTTTTTATTTTGCGAACAAAATTTCAAATATCTGTTAGCAAATATCAAATCACTGTCCAATTTTACTGTCTGCAAAATTTGCTATACAGTAGACAAGACAGTTGGAAAAGTGTGCATGTATTAGTGAAAAAGTTTGCATGTATTGCTACTGTCTTGCCAGTACTGGCCAGGTTAGCACCCTGCAGGAAATGTCACTAGAGAATCTGTACCGATTCACTATTGACGCAGTCACCAGTACTAGTGACTTATTATACCCCAGACAATGTTATTTACTATAGACATTTAACATGTGCGTGTCATTGGAAATCTACTACTGACGTCGGTACTACTGACTAGGTAGTTCCTTTGGGAACATATGTAGACATTGGAACCAGAGAATCACATGTACATTTTAGTAAATGTAGTGTACACTTTTGGTACGAATACGAAATCATAACAATCTTTTTTTATTATTTCTTTAACTTTTATAGGAAACTAAGAAGTAAGTTGTTATTCATAAAATTTTTTTCGTATTAAAGCCAAATTTAGTGGCAAATGTAGTGTAGTGTAGACACTTCGTTGACAATGTCACCAAAATAGTCGACAAAACTGGTGACGTGGAGACACTTGCACCCAGCTTTCCTTCAGGGCAGTTACATAAGAATGGTAACTAGATCAAAAAAAAATAATTATTTTGCTTGTGCAAAATAACAATTCAAAAATTGTTAAGCTACGGTCACACTTATTAAATATTTGATCAAAAAAGCGTAACCCCTACTTTTGTTAATAGTTAGTGAGACTTAAAATGGTCTTAATATTACAAAATAAACTAATTATACTACCACCCATAGCAAAAAAACAGTTTTTTGTAAGATGTGGTATTTTAATCAAAATAAATATTGATATTAAGGGAAATGATTTTTTAGTTTGGTTGTTGGTCCCGTTTTTTTCGTTAAATATTTGATAATAAGCTTTACTCCTTCTCAACTCCCTTGTCATAGAAGCGAATGTGGAATGTGTATCTTATCGTTTATACGAAAGAGCTGAGGTCTTCTATGAGGCATTCTTTAACAGTTAGATAAGAAAAGTAATTGAATAAAAATAATTTTTAAGCTGACCTTCAAAAAGGCCTGAAGTAAGAAGGTCTTCTGAGTTTTCCCGCTAGGATCTTCCTCAGTTTTGTTGTATGAGTGTTCATATACTTATGTAATACAAACGTGTGAAGGGTTTGAATGGGATATAATTTTCCAGAATTTCATTTATTTATGGATTATTTTTTCTTTTCTCTCCGTTCTTCATTTTCTTGAAAAATTATTAAAATTTTTTTTTTAAGTTGAGCATGATTTCTTGTGTGTTTTCAAAGTTACTTTTATGCATGTATACATTTGTTTATAGTTTTTTTAGATTTAAAATTTTTTGTTTTCGAAATTTGTGGACAAATGTACAAATGATCTTTATTTAAATGTCATCATTTGTTTTTTTTAGAAAAGGGAAAAAATATTGAACTTTAGGAAACAATGCTTGGATTTGTCCTTTAAACTGAGCTACACATGCTGAAATTTGTAATATTAATAAATGGTTTAATTTTTTAAGGGCATCCTTGAATTGAACTTATAAAGAATATTAAAAGTAGGGCGTGGAATTTCATGTTTTTAGTATTAGAAAATATGCGCATAAAACAAGTTTAAAAAAATTTAATATATGCTCTAAAAATTATTAAAATATGCATTCATTATTTAATGGAACTTACAAACATCAACCTTTTGAAAAGTAAAGATTCTTATTTTTCAAACAAGATAAATTTTACAACAACAAAATAAAATCGATAACAAGTTTCTGTTAAGATCTTGTCTTTTTATAAAACAAGTAAAAGTGCTATATTCGGCTTTGCCGAATCTTATATACCCTTCACCATGGTGCGATCAGACCTGAAAGTTATGTTAATACCGTTCATTATATAAAGAAATCTAGTTTGTACCATGTCCACTTCTCAATTCCGCCACATTTTGTCAGATGTTTTGTATTGATAATCAATATGATTGTATCTTATTTGAAAATTTTGGCTCTTTCCGTTCTCCACGCCTACTTCATCAATCCCGTCTATTATTTTAAAAAGGCTGTGTTCTCTTAACTTTCTTAAGCTATAAAAAAAATATTTTTTGCTACGCCCACTTCTCCAGTCCCGCCTACATTTTGTGGGATGTTGTGCATTGATATCCGAGATGTTTGTACCGAATTTGGAAACTTTGGCTCTTGCCGTTCTCCAGATACACAGAAAAAAGAAATAAAAAAGAAACAACAACAAGGGATTTAAGTGAAAAATTAAAGGTTGTCGTGGTTTTTTGCTTATATCTCAGCCATTTATGGACCGATCTGGCTCAAGATTTGTCAAACACAAAAATATCTACCAAAATCATCAAAAACTATTTTTGAACATCGGCAATGCTACTTTAAGCATTAAAAAAAACATCAGTAATTTTTAATTTGTTTTTAAATCTTTTAACATATGTCAAAAAAATGCATTAACGATAAAATATGCAAAAATTGTAAACCTTTGAGGAAATACATGCATTTGCATGAAATTCCACGCCCAAGTTATACCCTTCAGCACATTCATAAACGATTATTAAATTTAACAAACGTTTATTAAGGATAATTTTCATAGTAAATTTGTTCTAAGAGTGTTGTAATTATTTTCTTATTAAGCTTGAGGTCTCTTTTATGTTTTATATCAAATAAAATAAATTAAATTTATTTCATCCAATATTTCGGCAAACAAGAGTGCAAGAACAAGTAATTTCACAATGTAAAATGTAACCCTCTTTAAAGTAAAATATATTATTAATTTTTACAGAACCGTTAGATTTAAACCTTTAAAATTCGTTTCATAAATCGTTTATAACCATGAAATATTTTTTATGAGTATGGCCGTTAGTCTCTAAAAATATTAATAAATTTCATGTACAAAATTTGGGAACTTATTTCTTTATGAAACAACTTCACATCGAAAAATTTAAAATTATTTCATAAAAACTGACAATACTCTCTAAAAGTTGTTGTTGTTATTATCTGGTTAAAAAAATTGGAGAATTAATCAGAGACCGTATTTGAACACTTTTATACCCATCTTTTTTGTTTTTTTTTTCATATAAAAATAAAAAAAACTTGTGATTAAAAAATTTTTTATCCATCTGGATTTTTTAATTTGGAAAAAAAATATTTTTTTTCTTTTCTTTTCTTTTCTTTTCTTTTCTTTTCTTTTCTTTTCTTTTCTTTTCTTTTCTTTTCTTTTCTTTTCGAAAAAGTTGAAAATTATTTTCTGTTGGCTGGCGGGCACCGCAGTGGTGCAGAGTGTAGAACTGCAAAGAATTCTGATGATGAGAAAGTGGTAATTCTAGAAACGTAAATTCAACCCGAGTTCGATCGAGCCTCAGCTCAGCCAAGAGCAAAAATTATTAATAAATCTTAATTTATTTCATGTTGTAAATTTCCTTCCTTCAGTAAAAATAACTTAATGAAAATTATATTTGATGAAATCAAGCCTAACAAAAATCCAAAATTTTAAATTAATTATTTTCAACTTTTTTCATCGGATGAAAAAATTTAAATAAAGGGTGATTTTTTATGAATTAAGTTTTTCGGGCTGGCAGCACTGGTTGGTTATATTGTCCAAACTACATCTGTGAAAGTGAAAAGTGTTCAGTAACTGCAAATCGTTGAAATTTATTATCAAAATTCAGCTCGATGGAAATCCACTGTTTTATCGAAAAATTGTGTTCAGCGATGAGGCTCATTTCTGGCTAAATGGATACGTAAACAAGCAAAACTGCCGCATCTTGGGTGAAGAACAGCCACATGCCATACAAGAGTTACCGATGTATCCCGAAAAAACGACAGTTTGGTGTGGTTTATGGGCTGGTGGCATCATCGGTCTATTTTTCTTCAAAGAAGGCCGTGGAAGAAACGTTACCGTTAACGGCGAACGATATCGAGCCATGATACGCGCCTTTTTTTTGCCCCAATTGGCTGAGTTAGACTTGGTTGATATGTGGTGTCAACAAGACGGTGCCACATGCCACACAGCTCGTGAAACAATGGACATATTGAAGGATGAATTTGGTGAGCAGTTTATCTCTCGAAATGGCCTTTAAGTTGGCCGCCAAGATCATGTGATTTGACGCCATTTGACTATTTCTTGTGGGGTTATGTGAAGTCGTCGGTCTATGTGGACAAGCCAAACACGATTGAAGCCTTAGAGTATAACATAACACATGTTATTCATGGAATACAGGCTGAATGCTCGAAAAAATGGTGCAAAATTGGACCATTTGAACCGGAGTCGCGGGCAACATTTACATGAAGTTATTTTTAAAAAGTAAATGGCAAAGACAAATTTATCGATTCCAATAAAAATTTTGAATATATGATGCAAATTTTAGTGTTTTATTAGATTTTTGAAAGAACTACGCTTAATAAATCACCCATTATAAGCTTAAGGTAGGATTTTATCGGCCGTATAAAAAGTGTTCCGTTTTTAAAACATAACTTTAACCTAAAGTGCGCAAAAAGTTGACGGAAGAAGATTTTAGATAAAGCCACAATTCAAACAACAAAAACTAAATTAAAATCGATATACATATGTATGTAGGCATTTTGGAGAAACGGTGCCACAGACACACATATTCCAGTCGATAAAGCTAGAAAAGAGAAAATAACTTCTACTCGGTTGTACCGATTTTCTTCAAATAAAACTAAGAACACTCTCGATCGGCATCTTTCAAACAAAAAAATAAAATCAAAATCGGGCCAGCCGTTTTTACTCTACGATGGAACGGGAAGATACATACATAGGTACACACAAATGAACACTACAAACTTGTAACATTCCTCTTTTTTGGGCGGGGTCAAAAACGATTGGGGTTCTGCTATAATTTACGGATTTTAGTTGCGTTATAAAAGAATTTTTTGTTTAAAAAAACGTTTTAATTAAAATTTTAAAAAAAATATTAAAGAAAAAATTTATTTGACAATTTTTTTTTTTTGTGATTTTTATCGTTTAAGCTTTGTTCACAATCAGAGTAACAATTTCGTTTTTTCTTCTATCTATTTTCTTCCCAAAGTATTTCATATATTTTCCTTACATTTTATTAATAAAAATGTTACTTAAGTTTTTTTTTTAAAAATTGAGTCAACTAGAACTTCAGCAACAATTTGTATGAAATTGTTTCTGACGTTTAAAATAATTTTATTTATTTTTGAATGAAAATTTTAACAAAATGTTGTATAAAATAATAATAAATGCATAATATTGTTATGGTTAAAATTTGCAATCGGTTTCTTAATGCAAAATGTATGTGGTTCCGAAAAAAATTGTTGCTTTTTTATGAACACCAAGTGAAAATGTTTTTGAGATTGTGAACGAAGCTTTAAGGATAGGGATTTTTTTTGATGAATATGATGAATATTTATATTTAAAAATAAATATCAAACAAAAGTAATTTTTGGGAATACAAAATTTTAATGAAAAAGATTTTGTTATTCGTGCTTAATTCTTAATTTAAATTAAAATTTTGTATTCCCAAAAATTACTTTTGATAATAAACTGGCAAGTGCACGGCCTAAAAAAACAAACCTGGCAACATGCTTTTGCAAGTTGTGTTTTTGCATTTTGTTTTTTTCTTAACCTACTAACAACTACAATTAATGTTGGAAGAATTCCAATAAATTGTGGTGGGGAATGTAAGGAGAGATAAAATCACTGTTTATTGTTGATATTTTTGTTTAAACTTTGATATTGTTACAATTAGAACTGTTGCTTATGATTTTTATACGCTTAACAGTTTTATTTGGTTTAATATCTTTACTTTTTCTAAAATCTTTATGGATGCAGTTTCCTGATGATCTGGCCTAAGCAACCAGTGCAATGCGCATATTAATAGCTTATCCCATCAACAATAAATTTCAAGTGTTTTTATCCCGGGAATTCCCGGGAATTTCAATTATTTTATTTCCCGTTTTCCCGGGATTTTTCTTGCGAGATCCCGGGAAATAAAAAATTCCTCATAATTTCAGAAAATAGCTATTTATACTTTGAAATTTAGTTTTCTATTCTCTAAAAATTAGCATCTGTGGATGGGTTGTGGATTAGATCAATTACAAGAAGTGAGTACATGTATTTAAATCAATGTCTCCTGATGCAATAAATCTACTAAAAGCAGAATGGGCAGTGCAACAGTTGATAATTATTACATTTAGTGAAGTGAAGAGTTAATAAAGTACATTAATTAAAAATAAGATGCAGGCAGTAAAGTTTCATTGTCCATGAACAAGTCTTAAAAATAGGAGATACCTAAACATATCGCTCCTTTATTGCAACATAGTCATATCTAAAAAAACAAACGATCTTGGCAAAATGCGATTAAAGTTTAAAAAATGTACCGATTTAAAGATATATTTTGTTATAACTTCGGTTCAGTTTGAGATATAATACGAGAAGGTATGAAGGATAACTTTGCTAAAGTTACTTAAAATTTTGAGATATGACTATGATGCAATGAAGGAGCGATATGTTTATTAAGTGATAAACACAAATTACCCGTGAAGTGCGGGGAAACCGAAATAAAATAACATTTTGGAAACTCGTGTAAGATACTACAACATACAACTTGAAAAACACATTGTCCTAAAGATTACAAATGGACCTATTGAAATGAAAAGGTTTGTAAGAAGCAGTCCGGTTGCTGCTATTTTTGCATCAACCTTCACATACATTTGACTGATATAGACGTTGCTTATAAAAAAGAAAAAATTGCTTTTGATTGTGAATCCGAAGCATGCTGCAACTGTGCACTTTTACCTATTCGTCCAACCTCGGTAAAAAATGAACGAAGTTTTTCGGAAACATGATAATTAGTAAATTAAATCTGGAATATGCTTTTTGACGACTTACTAAGCGCTTTGAGTGTGTCAGAAAGTTATTTCCTAAACCGTTAAAAAATGTTATATATTTCTTCAAAATATTTTATCTATTTTATTAATTAACTTTTTGATCTCATATCTTGAGTACCTCAATTTTTATTTTGTTTTTATCAGGGACATAACAGTTATAACCAATATTTGAAAAAATCCTGAAATAATAATTAATCACGAATTTTTAAAAACTGCTCTCTGAATAATTGTTACAAATAACCAATATTTTTTTGGTCTTTGATAACCGTTATAGTTTGTTTTTGTTTTTTTTTGGGCTTCCATAACCATTACAAAAGATTTTAATTTTTTTTGGTCTTCAGTAACCATTACAAAAGACTTTTATTTTTTTTGGTCTTCTATAACCATTATAAAAGATTTTAATTTTTTTGGTCTTCCGTAACCATAACAAAAGATTTTTATTTTTTTCGGTCTTCTATAACCACGCTACAGTTCGCAAATCTTAAGATATTGTTATAAAATTTCGCACACTGACTTATATTTGCACAAGGACGAACTTTTTTTTCTGCTCTGAAAATTATACTCAGTGACTTACGCTGCAATTTATCTGAGCGAACATTGCGTTCATTAATGTTTGTAAAATTAAATTTTTAAAGAAATACATATGTAGATATATCTCTAAATGATCCACTTTTTCATTTTCAAAGCTATAGTTTCATACAGTTTGTTACGTTTCAATTGGTTAATTTGGTTACTTATAATGACTATGTAAGAAAAAAAAAAAACAATAATAATAATAATAATAATAATAATAATAAGTAAGAAAGTTATAGTCGGTCAAGACCGACCACATAATATTATACACCTATTTGGGTCCGAAATTTGTATGGTTCCGAAGTCGACTTAGATTCAAAACAATCGAACAAGCCTACTTAATGGTATTTTCGGTTAGGTGGCAGCCGACTTCATTCGCCAGCTCACATAGACACTGAATGTCCGTTGCGATACCACTGCGCTTCCACTCATGCGTAATTAGGTGTGTTGCATATTCTTAAAATACATGACGAGACCTACAGTTCAATGCTGAATCCAAACGGCAAGATTTGAAGTGCTTTAGAACAGAAATTACTTTTATTAGTTCGCTTAAGCCAACCGATAGTTGAGGATGTTAAGAAATAATTATTTCTTTTTGAAAAAGGTTTTTTTTTGGTCGCTCGAGCCAGGAATCGAATCCGGGTCCTATCGGTTTCAGAGTCCACATCTTAGCTACTACACCAACAGCACTGACTACTCAATGGTATATAAATACAATTTTAGTGCGAAATTTCTTGTATTAAAAAAAAAAAAATCGGGAAAATATGCCTAAAACTGGAGCGATTTTATTTAAACTCAGCACCAGATTGTGTGGCATAATTGGTTTCTATTTACCAAATATGAGAAAGAGATCCAAAAATTTGCGGATCCTTACCAAAATCATTAAAAAAAGTTCGTCCTTGCGCAAATATTAGTCAGTGTGCGAAATTTTATAAAAATATATTAAGATTTGCGAACTGTAGCGTGGTTATAGAAGACAGAAAAAATAAAAATCTTTTATAATGGTTATAGAAGACCAAAAAAATTAATAATCTTTCATAACGGTTATCAAAGACCAAAAAAAATAATAATCTTTCATAATGTTTATGGCAGAACTATAATTTTCTGGGTAATTTATAATTATTATTACAGGACCAATTTTTTTTAGTTATTTTTTCCATAACCTATTGGATATTTAAAAAATAATAACAGTTATTTCGGGTCCCAGGTTTTTATTATTGTTTTATGAATTATCCAGAGCATAATAATACTGGATAAAAGCATAATAATAGGGAATAAAGGCGCGAGGTGATAATAATTCAAGTTCCTATTTCAATCTTCAATTAATTTTTTAGTATTGAACCATTTCTTTAACTTTCTTTGTAAACAAGTTCCATTACTTTTTTTTTAATAAAAGTTTTTTTCATTAATTAATAACAAAATTTTCTTTGTATTATTTATATGGAGCGGGATCCCGGGATTCCGAGAAATATAAAAAAATGTCCCGCTTTCCCGGGAATCGAAAAAGTCCGGGAATAAAAAACTCTAGTCACGGAGCTATGGCCTTTACATATGTAATACAACATAATAACTACAACTGTGAATTTTCATTGAACTGTTGGTGTTTAATTAAAGTTTTTGATATTTAAATTAGGCTTAAGTTTAGTCAAGAATAAAATCATCAAAAAAAAAAAAAATTGAAATATATTTCATGTTGTAAATTCCTTCCTTCACTTAAAATAATGAAAGAATAAAAATTAAATTTGATGAACTAAAGCCTAATTTAAATGTCAAAAGCCCCATTAAATACGTAATAATGCAAAATTTAAAAATTAAAAATGTTCAGTAGTGGCGTCTGGTGCAAAGTTAATAATTTAAAATTCAGTCATCGGTATGTCCAAATCAGGGAAACTGGTTTTATGCAATTATAAGTTTCTACGATTTAAGAGCTTTTTATGAATTTTAACATCGATTTTTTAGTGCATATATTTCCTTTTTGCAGCGTTTTTTGCATACATTAGTCAAACCAGCATTTTTTAGTTTATAGTGTATATCTGTGGCATTTTGACAAAACATCTTAAGTCAAATCTAAAAAGTTGAAAAAAATTTTGTTAATCATACGAATTTTCATTCAAAAAACATTTTTGTTTCAGTTTTTAAAATTTTGTATTATAAACGAAATTTTTTCTTTAATTTTGGTTTATTTTATTATTTTATAAAAATGATTTTTTCGCCGAGTTTTTTTTTAAAAACTTTTTTGCTATGTTAACTCGACTTAAGATGTTTTGTTAAAATGCCGTAGATTTGTATCTCACCTTTTGGAAGCATATTTTGATACGTGGTTATTTTTTTAAATCCACAAATAACTCTTTATGAATTTAACCCTCAAAAAATAATTTTATTCTGGGTGCTACGGTAGGCTAGTTGGTAGTGAGCTAGTCTATCAGTGCAGGGGTTGCGGGTTCGATTCTCGCCAGAGACTCTGGTTTGTTGACCTACTTTTTAGGCCAAAAATAATTTCATCCAAAGTTTTGAACCGATATGGCTGAAATTTGGAATTTAAGAGATTTAATCGGCAGGAACGCTTTGATATTTGGTATAGTCGAAAGCACGCAAGAGGGCCAACAAAATGGCGTACAGCCATGCAGACAAAATCAGTCTTGGCTTTGCTTGAAAAAGTCTTTAATTTTTCCGTGAGCCTTGTGCCAACTTAAAGATAAGTTTTTGCAAAAAGTCTGTACCTTTTGCTTTAACGAAGCAACATCTTTTTGGACACTTTATTTAAATCCATTTCACTGATAATAACATTGTAAACAGTAAAAGTTTTTTTCATTTAATTTTTTTCACAAATCAAAACTTTAGAAAGTTCGCTATAGTTTAAGTTAAGGATGTCTGAAAGAAAACGATATAAATCAAAAATCGCAAAAAATTGCAAAGTAAAACACAAAAAAATCAGAATTCTTTTCTTAACAGTTTTCATTAAAGAAAAACACGGCAGTCCATGGTCAATATTATCAAAAGCTTATGCGAAGTTTATATTCATTTATTTGAGGCTAAGCTAGAATTACACGTTTTGTTAACAAAAGCAATAACGTCCACCAAAATTTTTTGGTTTTTTTTTTATTACTTCCTATCCCCGCTCTTCTCCATATTATGCACGATTTTTTTTTTTTTTTTTTTTTTTTTTTTTTTTTTGTTTAAGAACTATTAAAAAACGTTTTAATTTATATCAACATTAAACTTTTACTGCTGTCAACTTCTACTGTCAATCAATCAGCTGATATTTGTTTATTGCAAACACCTAATATGCAGTCATTTACTTTGATATATTCTTAATCGAACTTCATTAGCAAAAACATTTTTATTGATAGTGCAAAAAATTATTTTTAGCCCAGATTTCGGGCTGAAGATCTACGGTTAATTAAGTTAGAATATAATTTGTAATTGTATTTGTAAGTTTTATTAAATTAAATAAAAATAAATAATTTTATTCTGGTTGGTTCATTACTGCCCATGTGCTCCAAAGAGGAATACTCGAAAATTTGCCTGTAAATACTGTAGTGTATTATTTCCGGTTTCCCTGGCCATAATAATGTTAAAAACATTTATGAGTGTGACATTTTTTTACATTTTTTTGTTATTAACGCAAACGGGAGATTTATTTAATTTAATTTGGAATATCGCGCTAAGTTTCAGATATTCTTATTCTTATTCGCGAATATTAAAAATTGATATTTGTAACATTACGTTTGCCAGAAACCAAAGTTCAAATAACTGGACAATGTAAAAAATTTACCTGAATTTTGAAAAATAGCTGGACATTAAAAAAATACATATGTATTTATTTTTTACATTAAAAACAACTTACAAATTCTTGCGTTTTACGTTTTTGATTTCCAGCACACCCCTAAATATATTTTACCTTTTGCGTTTTGCATAATGTTGTTAAAAGAGCATTTTTAAAGTTGATAGCGCATATTTCACCTTTTTGAAGCATATTTGGTTGCGTGTTATAATTTATTAGTTGCCTACAAGAATGACTGCTTGAAATGTTCATCAAAATTTCGGAAGGACACTATTTTCCTTTCGTGTAAGTATAGATCATTTTAAATATTTAAAGTACTTTCACAAAAAGTCTTGCTAACCTGGCGTTTACATTTGCCAGTACTGGCATGACAGAAGCAATACATGCAAACTTTTTTACTAATACATGCACACTTTTCCAACTGTCTTGTCTAGTAAATTTTGCAGACAGTAAAATGGGACAGTGATTTGACATTTTCTAACAATAATATGAAGTTTTATTAGCAAAAGGAAAAAAACGTAAAAAAATAAATATATTTTGCTTTGATTTTTTATGTTTTAGTTAAGTGTTATGTTTTTTTACAAAATATAGTTATTTTAGCCTGTTTTTAAGTTTGTTAAGTTCATATAAAACATGTTTAGCCGAACTTTCACTGCAACATTCACGTTTCACATATATTTCAAAGTGAACTGTCTTAACTACTGTCTGAACGCTTACGTCACGAAGACAGTTAGCAGTGTTTTTGGCAACTTATATGTATTTTCTTACTGTCTTGCCAGTACTGTCAATTGTAAACGCTATGTAAATGGTATGAAAAAAAACAAACGAAATCAATTTATCTATATAGATGTAAAGGAATAGAATTCCTTTATTTAAGCTTCTGACTTATACCATAAGAATTCATTTATTAAAACTTCTGTTATAAAAGCATATGTTTTTCATATATTTGAAGAAAAAGTAAAATTTTGAAATAATTATTACATAAAATCACGTAAAATTAAATTTTCAATTATTGCATATAGCAAAACAAGAGGAATTGACATTGGATTATAAACTTAAACAGCCAGGCCCACGATCTCACACGTTAACGTTCGCATAGAAAATTACATTTAAAACAACAAAAGGTTTAGCTAATTTAAAATTATTTTAATATTGTACCTAATAAAATATCAAACTTTGTTTGCAGAGAAACTCATTTTTGTTTTTTATTGATGTTAAATTTCAACTTTACGTTTATATTATATTGAATAATCATTATATAGATTTTGCACTTTATTATATGTATTTAAGACCTTATTCAAAAAAAATATTTCATGTTAATAACAGGCTTATAAGATTAGTTTTTTATGAAAATTTTTTTAATAAACCTCTAATAAAACTGAATTAATAATTTATGAATAAGGGGGTTAGTATATAATTAATAAAAAATTGTATTTGAATTTAAAGCACTAGTTTAAACTGGACAAATTGTATTTGAGCTGGTGACTGGACAAGACTCAAAAAAACTGGACAATCCAGGCCATTACAGGCCGTCTGGCAACCCTAATAGTAATATTTAAACATTTTTTAAATTAAAATTACTCATACGTTTTTCTATAATGTTATTATATTCCTAATTAAGCCCATTATAACTAAAGCTTCTTTTCGAATGCGAATGAACTTTTCCAATTATAAAACTAATAACAGCATGTAATCCAATGATGCAGTTATTTAATTTCACATCATCATACTTAAAACCAAAAACATCTAAAACACAAAACAAAACCAAAAAAATACAACGCAAAAAGACATTGGAATAAAGAAAGAAAAAACACTAAACATGAAGAAGAAATTATAACACTTATGCACTTCCTTCATTCACTTGAAGTTTTTGTAATATAAAACTTTGTAATTGTACATGCTTCAACACTCTCATCACATGCATTAGTACAACATGAAGTGCATCGAGTTTTCTTTTATTTTCCTTAACCCCTCGCTTGAACCGAAAAAAAATCTTTAATCATTATTCAACGATGCAAACAAGAACATTCTCTTTACTCACTCATTGACTCAGTTGCTAGTTTAATCGCTCAGTGTGGTGCTTTACTACTTCTACAAGTATAAACTAAAAGGATTTCCTTTTATAATCGCAAGTGAAAAACAATGAATTAAAATCAGAGGAAGGGAGAGGAATCAAAGTTTTTTGTGTTAAACTAATACTTGCAACATTAGAAGGAAATGACTTGTTTTTAAGCATAGAAGGTGTAAAGCAATGAAAAACAAGTAAGAAAGTAAAGTCGCTTAAGCTCGACCATATGATACCTTACACCATAGGGACCAATGGGCAATTGTGCACCTGCCATAACAAAATTATGTTATGAGGTTAAGATTCAAGTAAACATTTTTTTGCCTAATGTTATTTAGATATCTTCATCGATAAAAGATTTTTTGTCTTTCAACCGGCACAACATTTTGCTGAAATAAAATAACTTTTATTAAAATTATTGTTGCCGAATTGTATGTAAACACCAACATATATAAGGAAGTTATGGCATTAAAAGCTATTTTCGGAAGAAGTATTTGTATGGGAACTATGGTCAAATATGGAACACTTCCATCAAATTTGGAAAGATGATTTAAATTGCAATTTAAAAAGTAAACTAAAAATTAAAAACTAAATACCAACATAATAAGATGGTTTATGGGTACAAAGACTCTATTCCGGAAAGAAGCTTGTATGAGACTATGTGAAATTATAGACCGATTGTTACCATTTTAAATATCGTTGGTCCTAATGACAATGCATATACCGAATTTCATTAAAATTTTTACCTGTACTTTGCTCAAAAGCTTTAAATAGACCGCTAGCCAGCCAGCCGGACGGACATCGTTAGATTGAATCAAAAAGTGATTAGATTACTATCAGCACAGACGCATAAGACCCTCTCCACTTTTGTGGTGTTGGTATAAAAATTGCTGCTAGTAAACCCTTTTAAGTTATTTAGATTTATGTAATTTTTAAATTCCATTAATCTCAAAAACACATTTCATTGCTTGAGGGATTAAAACTAATCAGCCTTTCCAGTTTTCATCTGGGCTTTGTAAGTGCATGCAAAGAAAAAATATGGTTAAATATGGTCACAGACAGAAAACCGATTTTATATTTTAGCAAAGAATTTAAAAATATTATCGCAATTTTTATCATTCTTGCTACAACCAAATTATAGAATTTATTCTTTACCTTTTATATTTTTGCAGCAAACATTCATATGTTCAAAATTAAATTTTAACATTTTGCCCATTTCAGCATATTATAAGACCAACTAATCAATTCTTTTTTGTAAACATAATAATGGTTAAAACAACCTTAACAATGATTTAATCATTATCACAACAAACACGATGTCGAACCTTTGATATCAAATGACATGACCAAGAGTATAATGCACATGATCTGTCAAAAGCTTTAAAGGAGAGGCTACGAAATGTTTACACTTGCTGCCTGTTTTACAAATTCGAAAGTTAAAGTTAACATAGAAAATTTCTATGAAAAAATTAAACCCTCTTATTTCTAAAAAACAAACAGTTTTATAAAGATTGACGGCCTGTTCAACTATTTCGAACGTTAACGTTAAGGCTGTTAATCAAACAAATTTTTATAGAAAATTGATTTCATAAACCTGTTTTATTTTTTTAATAATAAGGACGTTTGCTTTAAAAGAATTTTCCATATAAAATGTAATGCAGTTACTTACTTTGAAAATCAAAAGTGACAGCGACCTCGACAACACGCCAGAAACGTAGCTCAGAGTGGAATTAAAATACCAAGTTTTGTATAGGACAGTGTACCACCAGTTGTGTATGACTCACCTTAAGGAAATCCAGTCTGAGCTTTAACTTATGTCATTAAGGCCCGTTTTCACGACTTACCTTTAAAGTTCGATATAGTTAACGCTACCTTTAGCACTAGTGAGGAATAAAGTTACCTTTAACTATTTTTCGTTTTCACAACTTCTGTATAAAATAAACTTAACATTTTTTAAAAAGTGGCAATACTAAAGAAAATACCGATTATTTTTGCCTAAATAAAAATACGAACTGGCAACTACGTACTTTTTTAACATTTACAAAATATACGTATAATTGGAGTTGCCATATATAAAAAATATGTGAATATAATATGGCAATCTCAAATCTAAACCTTACGACAAAAGTTAAAGGTAGAACGTTCCTCTCTTTAGCTTATTCTTCACTTTAAGGTTAAAGAGAACTTGTGATAATTAAAAACTCATTATCTGTTCGATAACTTCCTACTTTTAGCTATCGTTAAGTCGTGAAAACGGGCCTAAGTCTTTCCAAGCAAGGCTCGTACGGGCTTATACTAGTTGTAAGCTCTAAAACTGCTATAGACAAGAACTGGACTGTTAGTCCTTAATTTTTAAACTGTATTCTTATAAGAAATTTTAAAATGCTATTGGGGGATTCACAAGGTAGTCATAAAGTTGTAAAGTCATATGTCTTAAAATAATAACAAGAAATAAATATGACTGCTGTGCGCTACCGCTTATAATTAAGATTTCTACTGTACAGTTATGACGAATCAATGGACACAACATTAAAATTTTTATTTGGTTTGAAACACAAAAACATTTATTTTAAACAATTGTAAAATACTATTTAGGACATTATGGCGATATGACTTGATAGCACACCTTGTGAATCCCCCATATATATACTATATACTATATATATATATATATATATATAGTAGCATTTAATTCGCTACTTCGTTAGCGTCTCGCTTGCTTTCGTAGACATTTTCATATGCCAAAGTTTATGTTTCTAGGTTACAACAAAAAAGTACCAAGATTTTACACCTTTAAGGTTCTCATTCACTCAGGACCCTGCGCCTATAATTTTATGTTTCTCAATGCACTCACACTTTTTCACTAACATTCACACAATATTTGAACTTTCAGCCAACCGGCTGTTTCCTCGATTTTTCGTTGATAATACGTATACATTACTTGCAAGTAATTTCTTGCATGTGGAAACGTAGGGTTAGTTCAATATTATAGAAAATTCAAAAAAGTACCACATGTAGAACGGAAAAGTAAAAGAAGTCTTATTATAGTCTTAAATTCGCTTAACAAAATTCGAACGAAGTATTTCATCCGTGTATACTTTTCTATACCATTCGCTTACCAAAATTCGAACTTAGGCCTATGCTCCAAGCAAAAGGAGTTACAAACAAAATCTAGCTTGTTCAGAGCTAAATGAACAAGTTGGATTATACATTCTGAGCTTCGTAAGAAACTCGAATTGATTATGTGCTTATAAATAGGTTAAAATGTGCGCCAGAAAAATCCCTAACAGCAACCTTTAATAAACCCTCTTCTTATAAAGCACTCGACCTTATTTTTATTTCTACAAAGAGAAATAAAATTTAAAAATGTTTAACTAAAAAATATAGTTCACGATTCTTTCACTTCCATTTAATAAACAAATGTTGAATAAAAACGAAAAAAACTTAATTATAGCACCCAAATTTAACTACTGCAGCTGCACGTACAACAGCAAACAACAATTGTTAAATCATTTTTAAAAACGCCAACCATGTCAACTTGATAAAAATTTATTTATTTTATTCACAACCAAAAATTGTCAAATAAAGAATAAAATAAAAATAAATTACTTTCAAAATTTCATATGAACAAAAAACTCTCATAAAGTAATGCAATTCATGTAGAACTTTATTTTTATTTGCAATACCCAGAAAGCATTTTTGTGTCAATTAGTTTGAACTTCTTACTTTCGGTTTGAATTTCAACGTTCTTCTAAAGATCGTTTTGTGTTTGCTGGGTATCTATCCACTCTTAGCACTTGTTAATGCAAGAAAAATGCAACAATATATGAAAAATATGCAAATGCATGAGTACCATTTCTTGTTGTTTTGTTTGGTTTCGTCTTTTACTTACATGTAACGGAAGTTGTCTGACATTAGCATCTGTTCTCTGCAAAAAAAAAGAGAAAAAAAAATCTGTTAAAACCTAAAATAAAAACTTGTTTAACAAATACACATACAAAGATGTACTAGTTCAGTAAAAAAAAGGAAACAAATGGAACCACTACAGCTACAGCATGAACAAAATAATGGTGACATTTGTAAAATAATAATACTCGTAGTAGTCGAAAAGAGGATGTGAAATCTCATAATGACGTTGACGATGATAATCAAATGTTGATGATGTGGCTTTTTTAAATTGTTCAAACTTACAATTTTGTAAAGTTTTACCAGGATGAAGATGTCATGCATGCAAATAAATTTTTGGAGAAGGGAAAAAATAAAAAAGTATCTATAAAATTCATAGTCTAAATAAGAAGGGAGAAATTGATCAACAAGGTTTTTTTTTCATTATTAATTTCACTTGGGAACATACACAGAAAAAATTCTCGCTAATTTTTTTCAATTAAACCATTAATCAACCATATAATCAGTTTTGATTAAAAATTTAATCAAGTGAATTAAATGTTTACTTATATCAACAACATTATTGCAGAAAATGTAGTTAATATAAAAAAATATTTAATTGATGGTATTAATTTGTTTACTGGTGCAAATTTTTTTAATATCACAAATTTTTTAATTGAAATAAATTTTTATTTTTTTCTGAGAAGGGCTTCTACAAGATGATTCTATCAAAAAAATACGTTTTGACTTCATTCCACGTTTTAATCATTTCTTCCTATTCTGCTTAAACTGTACTTCGCTGTGTTTTTCTTTGACGTCCCAGACTTCGCCTGCCGTGCGGATGTGTGGCCTATTTTTCTCCATTTTCTTCTAACGAACTATCGTTTAATGGTTTCTTCGTTCTTTCAGATGTAGTTAAGCTTGTTTAGCTCAGCGTTGGGAATTGTATTAGGCCAAGATATTCGACTTATAATACGTATGTAGATACTTGTGCTATATAGTTTGTTGTAAGCGAGGTTTCACTGCCATAGAGTTAAGTAAATTTAACACATACATTTAATATCCTAACTTGTTTCTAAAGATACCTGAGATGATCGTCATATATTATTTCAACGACCAAAGGCCGATCGCGCTTTACTTAATCTGTAAATTACATAAACTTCAATTATTTATGAAATTTATTATGAAATCGTCTATCTTCAAATGGCCAAATTCACATTGCGAAGCTCTTTTCCGTTTAAACCTCCATTGCCATTTCGCTGGATAGTGCGACCAGTTTATTAATTTTCTTTTTTGCTTGCATATCACCACCATAATCATCTAGGATAACAGAGTTAAATACTTTCCTTAAAAAGCTTTTAATACAGAAGTATATTAGTCTGATTCACATAATTAAAATGAGGTCGAAGTCCTGCTTGATCTTGAAGCAAAATTTCTTAAATACTCTGTAATCAGGTTTAAAGACCTCCTCCATAGTAACTGCAGTCTGCTAAATCTATCCTCTTTGGCAGCATTGTTATAGCTCCTTTTGTACAACTATTTACTAGCTTTTCGTTTTTCCATGTATTCAGTATGAGCACACAGAAAAAAATGCCAATGTAAAATTAACATGGAAAAATGTTGATTGAGAATCATAGTAAATTTCTGCAAAAGTATGCCCTTTTTTAAATTTATCATTATTTCATAATAATTTTAAATAAAATAACCTTAAATCATGTTTATTTAATATTATTCACTGTTAAAATAAAAAAAAAATATTAAAATATAAATAAATATGGATTCAATATTGAATCCATAAAAACAGTTTTATATTAAAATCAAAAGTGTATCTTGTTAAATTAACATGCATTCATACTTAAGTATGTACATTTTTTATTTTCACTCTTAAAATATGTTATAAAAAGAGGGCAATTCCCGTATTCTTTTAATTAAAATTAGTTACTTAAATAGTGCATCAAGTTTTTAAAGTATATTGATGACGAAATCCATATCGGGCGATGCTGATGCTTCTGTTGACAAAGGAGAACTCAAAATAAGTGAAACATGTGTTACAGGGGTAAGTGTATTGAATTATTCTTAAATAAATGCATATGTTGTCTCTGAGGCTTCTTCACACTGTTATAACACACTCAAACCAATTTGATTCTTCATGAAATTCACGTTGTTTCAACTTGAAATAACTTTCATTCAACGTGATTCGGATTGTTATTTCAATATAAATTACATTTTGCTCTAACTTTACTGCAATGTTAAATTAACATGAATTATAGTTATTTTAAAAGAAAAAAAATGTTGTTCGCAGTTATTGTAAAACCGGGTTGAATTAACATGAAAACGTATGAAGCAAAATCACCACCGAAAAATTTTAAATCTACCTTGTGTTCTACGTTTTTAACTTGATTTTTTTCTGTGTGAGGGGATGTAAAATGACTGCGGAAATGTGAGAATTCGGTTGCAGAAGCTGCGCTGGTATACCATCTTCAGCTGGGCATAATCTCATAAATTTGTATCTCTTTAATTTTTTATTTATTTATTTGATTTCCAATATAACCAAATACCAATCTTATAATTGAATCATCTATTTTGAAAAGAGCTCAGGTACAAATATACAAAGTGTTCAGGGGACACATAAAACTAAATAAACTGAATAAAACTGACTTTTGAAGCAAAATTTTGTCCTAAAATTGTAAGCCTGTATTAATATTTTAATAGTAAAAACATAAAATTTTTTTAAGTAATATTTGAAGTTTCCGAAGATGAGCCCTTTTCGAAAATTATTTTTGAATTTTCGTGGTTTAAGTAGCAAAATGGTAATTTTGGTGTATGTAATTTGTTGAAACATACAAATATTCAAATAATCTATAACGTTTAAATATACATATGTGAGAAAAGGGACCTAGTGTGTAAAAATGAAGTTTTGAGAACAACGCATTTAAAATTTCATAATTTTAATGTTTTTCTCATTTTTATCGATTTTCCCAAGTTCGTTTTGTACGTTTTTATGGGGTAAATACATTTTTATCAGAAATCTAACTCATTTTATCTTATTATACATCCTTTTAGGTACCAGAATCCACTCTTAAGTTCAAACCCGTGTTTTAACACACTAGGTCCCTTTTCTCGGAGAAGGTCACATATGCATTGCAAGATAAGAACTCCAAAATTATAATAAAATTTACAAATATTTTTAACGAAACCTTTTTTAAAAAAGAAACCTTAAGACCACTTCGTTACATTTTTATCCTTCTATTAAGATAACAAATTAAAAAAAATATACATTCATGAACCGGAACTGAATTTAATCAAGATATACATATGAATTAGAAATCTTCTTCTTTCTATATTTGGCTGTGCATAATTGTCAGTTGGCCATTGCATAATATCTTCATAAAAATTTTAGAAATCGTTAATCTGTGCCCATGTTCTTAACTCTCGCGTCGAGAAACTTTTCGATTAAAATGTGTGAAATGAAACAAAAATACCATATATACAGCTGTTTTTCTCACTAAACTGTGTCTGTAACTTTTTTTTTGGCGAGTACTAGCTGTCACGTAAGGAAATTTCTCGCCAATTTACAGAAAAAGTGTGTCTGTAACATTTTTGTGAGAAAAGTTCCCGCTTTGAGCTGTCAAATAAACTCACGAATAAAAATGGGGCGAGAAAAAATTCTAACACTAAAAAAAATTAAAAATGCAAAATACAAACAATAATATTTTGTTTTTGGCACATTTTTTCATTGTTTAATTATTTTGCTTTTAACATTTTTATAAAAAATACTAATGTTTTCAAAGCTCGTTTGCAAACAACAAACATTAAAGTCGCACTTTACATTATTTGGTATAGCCGACGGTTGTATTTTCGGCCGTTGTTGAAAAATTATAAATTTTAATAAAATTTGGTCGCCGTCAACGATATGATACTGGCGTTCTCAACGTCTGCAATGTCACATCGGCTTCGAGTGCAATGTTATGACATTACGTAGCGCCGTAGTCTCTTTTGATAGTTTTCGTCATGAGTTACAGACACAGATTTTTCTCACTTTTCGAGAAACGATGGAATATTGTTTTTCACATCTTTCGATGCGAGAAGTTCTCCCCAAAGTTACAGAACATGGGTACTGGATGTGAATATCCCCAGCAGCTGCATTCACACATTTTCAAAGTGAAAATAAACAAAAATTGTATTATTTTAATTTTTCTCCTGAAACGGTGTTCACTATTCAGATTTTTTTTATTATGGCAAAATCAAATATAATTTTTTAAGACAAATTGACCACATTTCCAAAACTTTCCTCTTACTGTAAACATTTTGAATGCAAGTTTTTTCAATTCCTAACTAAAAACACACAAATTAAATATTCTAAATAAATATTGAAATGAGTCCTAATCGAAATTAATTTCTAAAAGCCACATGTTTTTCACCGCTATGGAAGGGGTATATAACCTTTTATTCTCACAGTATATCGATCTATCCAAAAACGCAATTTGTATCTGAGCCCTTTTTGCAATGGGTCAAATATATGACCAACCCCACTTTATTATTTATTGCGGAATTTCGGTTTTTTTTAGTAAATTCAATAAGCTAAACCGTTTTTGAGTAACGCGAATATATGTTGGGCAGCCTCCTCCATTTTCGAAATAACGGTATATCTTGAAAACAATAGCTAACCTAAAAAAAAACGGTAAGCACCACTGAATTCAGCGTTCCCGAATGAGGTTCAAACGCTAAGTGCCCGGCTTTTCGGATTTTTTGCAACTAGCACAGTGTACTTATTGCTCAAAATTACAATATTAAAATTCTTTTTTAAGATTATTTTTTAAAGGTTGCGAAAGATAAAAAATCATATACCTATATAAAAAAAGAAAAAAAAAACACCTCCTACAAAGTTTAAGGATTTTTAAAGAACAGTTTGAGGTATAATTTTAATATTTTTCAATATATGGTTTGTAGCCCCCAGTATTCTCTTTAAAAAGACATTAAAATCATCTTCGTATGTAAAGTAGTTTTCGAGTTATTGAAGAAATAAGCTGAACACACTTGACTAATTCAGCGAAATTATGACATTTTGAATAAAACTAACTTTTGAAAAAAAATTTAAAAATGTTTTTTGTTCATATATGTTCCTAATAGGATAAAAGGAACCTTATCACCAAATTTCATTTAAATCGATAGAGGTCGTGACCCACTCTTGGTCGATTTGACATGGAATCACCCTACTATGAAAAATAAAAAAAACAATATAATAACTGGAATAACATATTAATTTAGGCTAAAAATTAATACTGGGATCCCTCTTATTATGTTTGGTTTTTCAATTAATTTATATGTATTTGTTTATCGCTAGAAATTATTAAATTATTTCTCTAGAGATAAACAAATACGTGTCAATATTGAAAGAAAAACTATTAATGTTTTCATTTGGAAGTATAGATGTTTTAATGGGGTCATTAATAATTGTAACTTTTGCAATGTTGCTGATTTTTTCGAGGTGTTGTTTCCATTTGGAGATCTAATTTCCTTCAACGTAAGTCTTTGATAAAAAATATATGTATACATATATATATATAAAGTTATATTTATTAGGACGTACTACACTCAAACAAATTTTACAGTAACTGATTGTAGTTTATTAAAATCGTTTTCCGTAGAGTTAAAAATTAATGAAAAAATTATTATTTTTTTTAAGAAATTTAATTTTTAACTGGTTTTACATGTTGTTCAAAAAATAAACTACAATAAAATAACATCTCCAGTACCGTTAATATTTTCAGTTGTTTTTTAAAATAAATATGAAACTGAAATACTGTAAAAATAAGTAATTTTAAATGAATTAATTCTTTTTCTACGTTTTTTAAGTATGAAAGAAAAAAAAAATTACACTTTCTAATTTTATATTCTGATTGTTGCTATATAAAATATTGAAATTTTCTATTGTCAAAAATTTTCAATACTAAAAACTATGGAAGAAATAAAATTTTCATAGATGTGCTAAAAACGTTTGTGAGGTAAATCAAATTGAAAAAATATTTATTTGTACAGAACTTGCTGGTTAAAAAATTAACCTTTAAAAATAATTAAAAAAATCATTTGTTTTAAATGAAATGTAAATGATCCGTTTTTAATTGAATTTTCAGTTGTTTATAATGATTTTTCGTTTGAATTTAACCACATAATTTTATGAGTGTAGAAAAAATAATATTGAAGATCAAACTTCCACCTGAGATATGATGTCATGCAAAAGTAAAATTATGAATTAAATTGAACAAACATATTTAATGGACAGAAATATTTACATAGTTTTGCATCTCAAAAAAATTTTTTGCAACAATATTTCATATTTAACTATCAGAAAGGAAACATTTAAACCTCAAAATGATTTTACAAAAGTAGTGGAAGTATTTATATATACGTACGTGGCGATTTTTAACAAGCATATGATTCTTCTCGTGGTCATACATGTACATATGCCATCAGCATCCATTCCATATCTACTTTATCAGTTAAGTAACACTTTGTGCTGATTGTGGTAAATATGGAATGATAAAGTACGGGCAGTTTAACAAACATTTTTGCACTTATACAAATATGATTTTTATTGCATTTATTAATTTTTTTTTGTTTTGGTTTGTTGAATATGATATTTTTGAACTAGTTACATATTTGTTCAGACTTCAGGGTCGTTAAACTCAAACATGGAACAAAACCATACAAAACTTGGTATTCTGCATACGAAAGTAGTTTTATGTTGATTTTGCATATGGGCATTTCCCCAGAATGGTCTACCAGGATGAAAATACAAAATGTTGATAATCATCGTCTTTGTTTATTATTAAAAAAAAGTCTATGTTTTTATAAAAGAATGGTTTCATAGTATATCTTAGCTATTTTACTTGAGGAAATTGGGCTGGAAACTGGAAAATTTTATATTTTCTTATATTTTCTACTTCCAAAAACATTTTTATATACTTATTTTTGATGCAAAAAATATGTTATGTTTACACTCTTTCTTCATAATCTCTCCATTACAATTAATTGTAAAAGGAGTATCAAGTTTTTTTGTTAAGGAAATTTTAAGATATTTATGGGAAAATGCATGGTGATAATAATAAAAAAACATATTGTTACGTTACTGCCTTTCAATAACGTTTTGGTTTATTTTCTTTATAATAAACCGTTTCGAGTTCTTTATTGCAACTTTAATAAAATAAATAAAACACAAACACTTTAAACACTGTTTACAATTTACTCAACTTTATTTAGTACAAAGTCACTCTAACAAACCGTAATTATAGCTTTTATTTATTACCAACTATAATTTCTTCCGCGTTATACGTTATTGACAAAGTCTGAACTAAGAATGAACTAATTACGCTAGTGGCCGCTAGTATTTATACCGCAATTTGGTTGTCTAGAACATTCGAAATGTTTTTCAAAGGTTCGAGGCTTTACTATTTCACCACACTTTAATTTGATTTATGGCACCACTTTACATAATTTTACCTCTTATACTGAAGCTTTTTTAACGGTCATTTCTAGGTCTTTCTGCACATTGGGATTGAAGTGTACTAAATTATAACAA
Source organism: Pollenia griseotomentosa (assembly GCA_963931875.1). NCBI lineage: Eukaryota > Metazoa > Arthropoda > Insecta > Diptera > Polleniidae > Pollenia > Pollenia griseotomentosa. Next base: position 91,718,565 of record OZ007563.1, read on the forward strand.
TTTTTAATAACAATGTAAACTAGTAAAATTACTAATAAATACAAGTTAACTAATAAATACAAGATAACTAATAAATTCAACTAATTCTTAACTAATAATTACAACTAATTCTTAACTAAAATTACTTTCGTAACACTGCCCCCACTTAAGCCTGTTCGTCCCGAATAGGCTCAGAATCACCTCTTCCATAAGGGGCTAATCGTTCTAAATGAAAAGCTTTCATTTTGGCCCTTGGCCTTTTATATTTCCGTATTTTTATACATCATTTAATTTCCTTATCACCTTATATGGCCCATTCCAGTGTATTTGAAGCTTGGCAACTAATCCCTCCTCTGGTTGTTGATTCATTGACAAAACCAGTTGGCCCTTAGATCCTTCAGAATACACCACCTAATCATATCTGGACAACTTTCTATGGCCACGCACGGACTTTCTATGGTCGTACAGATTTCTCCGCTCCAATGAAGATACCCGCTTATCCTCGGGTATAGGTAGTGCATTACAACTGCACTGTGGAAGCGACGCACAACCTCTGTTTGCTGTGCTCCTGGCTGCCACACGCTTTGGGCAGTTTCCCTTAAAATTTTGACTTCCACCTATACTATTGGCCCTTATAACCTTGGCCGATACGGGCTCTCTTCTTTGCGCCGTTATCCAACCTTTACTGGGCGCTACCTTCAACAAGCGACCCTCACTGACGCATTCCCTCCTATCTGCCTCCGTACAGTGCCTGGCTTCCAATCTGCTAAGCTGTCTTACCTGAGCAACCACTTTTTCTCGCTTTTCAATTTTTCTGTGAACTGACGATTCCTGACGAGTACATTCGAGAGGCTGTCCCACACGAGCCTCACTTTCATACCCAACATCCAGGGGTATTTCATAATCACACAAATACATAATTTGTTTTCCCATATTCAGACTTATATTATGACTTATCATAAAATCTGCGCCAATCAGTACTTCGTCTACAATGTCGGCCACAATAAACTCATGAAAAGCGACAATATCGGCAATTCTTAACACCACACGTGTTTTCCCATAGACAGTAGCAGGCTCACCTGTAGCTGTTCGCAAGCTCACTCCGCTTAGTGGTTCGACAGCTCCTTTAACCAAGTCAGGCCTTATTATCGAGAATCCTGCACCAGTGTCGATAGTCAAAATGCGCTTTTTACCATCGATGTAGCCAAATGTCGTAATACTTTTGTTACTCTTTGGCACTACTAAATTTATTATCGAGTCCTCAGATGCGAAAGGTAGCACTCCCTCCATACTTAACGGCGACTCCTGTGATGACTGATGACTAGCCTGTTGGTTGTTTCTCGGCGGCGAAGCAGATCTTGAACTTTTTTTTTGTGCTTTACAGTCACGCTGTATGTGCCCAATCTTTCCGCAGTTATAGCATTTCAGTTTGTTTCTGCCCAGCTTCTCATTTAATACCCGCAAAACTTCTTCTGTAAGTCGCTTTAATTCATTCATGATGTCTCTATCATCATCTGCTTTAACATCGAGCCTTTGCACCTTAAACGACTTCTGCCTTGCAACTATTCTTGCGGTTTCCTGAGCCAGGGCAAATGAAACTGTTTCTGCAAACGTTGACTTCAATGATGCACACACCGCATACTTGACATCAGCATCTCTTATACCGTTAATAAATGCTTCTGTTTTGAAGCGGTCCAACAATGGGTGATTCTCACCAGGGTATGTAAGCTGTACCAACCGCTCAATCTCCAGTGCGAAGTCCTGTAAGGTTTCGTTTGCCTTTTGCACTCTGCCGCGCAACTCCATTTTGTAGATTTCCTTTTTGTGTTCACCTCCATACTTACGTTGCAGTGCTACTATAATTTCATCATAGTTGTTTCTGCTACTTACTGGTACACTTTCAAGCACTTCAGCCGCAGTCCCCTTTAAAGCAAGAATTAGCTCGATGGCTTTTTCCTCACTATTCCATGCATTTCTATTGGCAACTGTATCGAGCTGGAACTTGAACTCATTTAATGGCACACTACCGTCAAAGCAAGTGGCCTTTATTCTACTAGAAACTTCTGGAATAACACGCACTGGTCCCTCTTGGCATTGTAGACTTTTTACTTTTGCTTCCAGATTGTGTAGTTTTTCATCAAAAACCGTTTTCACATCTGTGACTTGAGTTTTTACATCAGACAGCTTCTGGTTAAATTCTATTTCCATTTCGTTTACTCTTTCGTTCATTTCACTGGAAATCTCCTGAAGTTTCTCGTTCGTTATTCTAGAATGCTCTTGAATTTCAGCCAGGATGGTGCTCGTCTTCTCTTCCATTTTTCTAGAATTTTCATTCATTATTCTAGAAGTCTCATCAATTTTTCTAGAAGTTTCAGCTAGAATATCACTCGAATTTTCTTTTATCATCTGTACCATGCTTTTGGAATTATCGTCCATTTTTCTAGAATTTTCATCAATTTTTGCCATCATAGCAGCAAACATTGTGTTTAAGTCCATGCTGCTAGCAACTGCACGAGTACATACCTCTATTTCTTCTTTGTCCTCAAATTCGTAACTCACAATGTCCATATTGCGTCGCTCGAATTCATCTATTAGTCTCTTTTGCAGCTCTGCTTTATTACCTGCAGTTGGCAGATCCCACTTGCCCAATTCTTTCTTGAGTTTATCTACTTTAAGCTCTTCAAACTTCATTGCTATCTTCTTGTTATTTATTTATTTTTTTTTTTTTTTATTTTATTATTATTTTTTTCACTTTTATTAATTTATTTATTTTATTTATGCAATTTCACTTCTGACACCAATTGTTACGTTACTGCCTTTCAATAACGTTTTGGTTTATTTCCTTTATAATAAACCGTTTCGAGTTCTTTATTGCAACTTTAATAAAATAAATAAAACACAAACACTTTAAACACTGTTTACAATTTACTCAACTTTATTTAGTACAAAGTCACTCTAACAAACCGTAATTTATAGCTTTTATTTATTACCAACTATAATTTCTTCCGCGTTATACGTTATTGACAAAGTCTGAACTAAGAATGAACTAATTACGCTAGTGGCCGCTAGTATTTATACCGCAATTTGGTTGCCTAGAACATTCGAAATGTTTTTCGAAGGTTCGAGGCTTTACTATTTCATATGGCACCACTTTACATAATTTTACCTCTTATACTGAAGCTTTTTTAACGGTCATTTCTAGGTCTTTCTGCACATTGGGATTGAAGTGTACTAAATTATAACAATTTTTAATAACAATGTAAACTAGTAAAATTACTAATAAATACAAGTTAACTAATAAATACAAGATAACTAATAAATTCAACTAATTCTTAACTAATAATTACAACTAATTCTTAACTAAAATTACTTTCGTAACACTGCCCCCCACTTAAGCCTGTTCGTCCCGAATAGGCTCAGAATCACCTCTTCCATAAGGGGCTAATCGTTCTAAATGAAAAGCTTTCATTTTGGCCCTTGGCCTTTTATATTTCCGTATTTTGTATACATCATTTAATTTCCTTATCACCTTATATGGCCCATTCCAGAGTATTTGAAGCTTGGCAACTAATCCCTCCTCTGGTTGTTGATTCATTGACAAAACCAGTTGGCCCTTCTTAGATCCTTCAGAATACACCACCTAATCATATCTGGACAACTTTCTATGTCCACGCACGGACTTTCTATGGTCGTACAGATTTCTCCGCTCCAATGAAGATACCCGCTTATCCTCGGGTATAGGTAGTGCATTACAACTGCACTGTGGAAGCGACGCACAACCTCTGTTTGCTGTGCTCCTGGCTGCCACACGCTTTGGGCAGTTTCCCTTAAAATTTTGACTTCCACCTATACTATTGGCCCTTATAACCTTGGCCGATACGGGCTCTCTTCTTTGCGCCGTTATCCAACCTTTACTGGGCGCTACCTTCAACAAGCGACCCTCACTGACGCATTCCCTCCTATCTGCCTCCGTACAGTGCCTGGCTTCCAATCTGCTAAGCTGTCTTACCTGAGCAACCACTTTTTCTCGCTTTTCAATTTTTCTGTGAACTGACGATTCCTGACGAGTACATTCGAGAGGCTGTCCCACACGAGCCTCACTTTCATACCCAACATCCAGGGGTATTTCATAATCACACAAATACATAATTTGTTTTCCCATATTCAGACTTATATTATGACTTATCATAAAATCTGCGCCAATCAGTACTTCGTCTACAATGTCGGCCACAATAAACTCATGAAAAGCGACAATATCGGCAATTCTTAACACCACACGTGTTTTCCCATAGACAGTAGCAGGCTCACCTGTAGCTGTTCGCAAGCTCACTCCGCTTAGTGGTTCGACAGCTCCTTTAACCAAGTCAGGCCTTATTATCGAGAATCCTGCACCAGTGTCGATAGTCAAAATGCGCTTTTTACCATCGATGTAGCCAAATGTCGTAATACTTTTGTTACTCTTTGGCACTACTAAATTTATTATCGAGTCCTCAGATGCGAAAGGTAGCACTCCCTCCATACTTAACGGCGACTCCTGTGATGACTGATGACTAGCCCGTTGGTTGTTTCTCGGCGGCGAAGCAGATCTTGAACTTTTTTTTTGTGCTTTACAGTCACGCTGTATGTGCCCAATCTTTCCGCAGTTATAGCATTTCAGTTTGTTTCTGCCCAGCTTCTCATTTAATACCCGCAAAACTTCTTCTGTAAGTCGCTTTAATTCATTCATGATGTCTCTATCATCATCTGCTTTAACATCGAGCCTTTGCACCTTAAACGACTTCTGCCTTGCAACTATTCTTGCGGTTTCCTGAGCCAGGGCAAATGAAACTGTTTCTGCAAACGTTGACTTCAATGATGCACACACCGCATACTTGACATCAGCATCTCTTATACCGTTAATGAATGCTTCTGTTTTGAAGCGGTCCAACAATGGGTGATTCTCACCAGGGTATGTAAGCTGTACCAACCGCTCAATCTCCAGTGCGAAGTCCTGTAAGGTTTCGTTTGCCTTTTGCACTCTGCCGCGCAACTCCATTTTGTAGATTTCCTTTTTGTGTTCACCTCCATACTTACGTTGCAGTGCTACTATAATTTCATCATAGTTGTTTCTGCTACTTACTGGTACACTTTCAAGCACTTCAGCCGCAGTCCCCTTTAAAGCAAGAATTAGCTCGATGGCTTTTTCCTCACTATTCCATGCATTTCTGTTGGCAACTGTATCGAACTGGAACTTGAACACATTTAATAGCACACTACCGTCAAAGCAAGGGGCCTTTATTCTACTAGAAACTTCTGGAATAACACGCACTGGTCCCTCTTGGCATTGTAGACTTTTTACTTTTGCTTCCAGATTGTGTAGTTTTTCATCAAAAACCGTTTTCACATCTGTGACTTGAGTTTTTACATCAGACAGCTTCTGGTTAAATTCTATTTCCATTTCGTTTACTCTTTCGTTCATTTCACTGGAAATCTCCTGAAGTTTCTCGTTCGTTATTCTAGAATGCTCTTGAATTTCAGCCAGGATGGTGCTCGTCTTCTCTTCCATTTTTCTAGAATTTTCATTCATTATTCTAGAAGTCTCATCAATTTTTCTAGAAGTTTCAGCTAGAATATCACTCGAATTTTCTTTTATCATCTGTACCATGCTTTTGGAATTATCGTCCATTTTTCTAGAATTTTCATCAATTTTTGCCATCATAGCAGCAAACATTGTGTTTAAGTCCATGCTGCTAGCAACTGCACGAGTACATACCTCTATTTCTTCTTTGTCCTCAAATTCGTAACTCACAATTTCCATATTGCGTCGCTCGAATTCATCTATTAGTCTCTTTTGCAGCTCTGCTTTATTACCTGCAGTTGGGAGATCCCACTTGCCCAATTCTTTCTTGAGCTAATCTACTTTAAGCTCTTCAAACTTCATTGCTATCTTCTTGTTATTTATTTTTTTTTTTTTTTTTTTATTTTATTATTATTTTTTTCACTTTTATTAATTTATTTATTTTATTTATGCAATTTCACTTCTGACACCAATTGTTACGTTACTGCCTTTCAATAACGTTTTGGTTTATTTCCTTTATAATAAACCGTTTCGAGTTCTTTATTGCAACTTTAATAAAATAATAATAAAACACAAACACTTTAAACACTGTTTACAATTTACTCAACTTTATTTAGTACAAAGTCACTCTAACAAACCGTAATTTATAGCTTTTATTTATTACCAACTATAATTTCTTCCGCGTTATACGTTATTGACAAAGTCTGAACTAAGAATGAACTAATTACGCTAGTGGCCGCTAGTATTTATAGCGCAATTTGGTTGTCTAGAACATTCGAAATGTTTTTCGAAGGTTCGAGGCTTTACTATTTCACCACACTTTAATTTGATTTATGGCACCACTTTACATAATTTTACCTCTTATACTGAAGCTTTTTTAACGGTCATTTCTAGGTCTTTCTGCACATTGGGATTGAAGTGTACTAAATTATAACAATTTTTAATAACAATGTAAACTAGTAAAATTACTAATAAATACAAGTTAACTAATAAATACAAGATAACTAATAAATTCAACTAATTCTTAACTAATAATTACAACTAATTCTTAACTAAAGTTACTTTCGTAACAATATGGAAAAATTGTACGTTCGCGACCCGTACGTTCGCGACCGGCACATAAGCCAATTAAACAAAAATCAAGTGAGATATTTTATTTTGTAAATGCTAGATGCAGGCCTACATAATTACACTTTAAAAATAAATTAATCACTTTTGAATGTTCCGTTCCATTACGCAGATTTTTACATTTCACTACTGTCAGCCAAAGTTGACTTCTATTTTGCGTACGTTCGTGACCACATGTTTATAACTATCATTATAAAAACTTAAACTCGATGAAATCCATCCTTTGCACTAAACATAGGGCTACCCAAATGCTATCGAATCGGAAACAAATATGCTAGGAAAAGTTTTGTTTTCTATATTATTTGTACATCAAAAGCGTACGAACGTACGTTCGTGACCCCAGGAAATGCCCATATGCTACACTAGAGGTGCTCAAGACCAGGGTTTAAAAAACTGCTGTCGAAACCAAAAACTGTCAAACAAAAATTAAATTTTGCATACAACTTTTCGCTTTTTGAGTGGGTTTGACAGCGACTGTTTTTATTTAATAATTCTGAAGCAAAAACAACAATTTTTTTAGCCAATGACAAATAAAAGGGTGGATGAAATGGCAGTTTTTCTACTTTGACTGCAGTTTTTTAAACGCTGCTCAAGACTCAATCTGCTGTTGATTTAGTAAGCAAGAGAGAATTGCGCTAATGAAAAAGTTGCTGCGATAAAAATTGCACAACGTATACGCAAAGGCAATTTTGCAGAAAAACCCATAAAAGTTGCATCGGCAAAAATCGCTTAATGTAAATGAGTAGCTATTGTACAATGATAATTACTGTATGTACATTAGGGTGGGTCACTGATGTATGAGAAAAAATAAATGTTCTCGAATCTTATTCTAATAGCAATAGTTTTTTGTCTTACATTAAAACAAATAAAAACTGCAAAAAAAAAATAAAGTCACATCTTGATCCCGCGCCTGAGCTCCTAAGAATTAAGTATTTTTGAAAAAAGTAAATTTTTTTTTTAATTTTTATATTTTATTTACTCTCAATTATTATTTATTAAAAAAATTTTGAATTAAAATTAAAAGAAATAAAACTTTGGTTCTTGTACAACATAAAACAATAAAATAATTTTTTGGTCACAAAATCTTGTTTACTGTTAAATCTGGACAACTCTCGTCTCGATTCAATTTTCTATATTAAACCTTCTCTTTATTTTTAAGCGCATGCAGTCATGGATGCTTCTGACACTATTTTCACGAACTTAAAAGTCGTAAGGATACAGTAATATGATTTTCTGCCATACAATGTTATGTTGTTATATTCAAAATTTAACAAAATTGAGGGTCAAAGTGCCGGCTATTACACTAAAAACAAATTAATAATATTTTACAAGGACCTTAGGAAGACAAAAATTCAACATATGTACGCTATTAGAAGTCAATATGACCACCCTAATGTACATAGTTATGAACGTAGAAGACAAAACAACGTTGTTTTGTTGTATTTACCCTATTTTCGTATGCAAAACGCTAAATTAACCAAAACAATTTTTTAAACATTTGTGTTTGAACGTTGAATATTGATTTTATGTGTTTGAAAGTTGGAGATGAAGACAATGTTAAATTTTTTTACATATGAAGTTTTCAGCTAGTGTTATCTACTTAAAAAGAAAGCAGTAAATTAAAAATTTTACAGACCCGTTTATGACAAATGAAGGCATAAACGGGTCTGTAAAATTAAAGTCTGCATGGATTTCAAAGGACGCAGAGATAATAAAGACAACTTTTAATTGTTTATTTTAAGTAAAATGAATAAAAGTGCATTTTATAATCGATAAAGTTGATCGCAAAATCAAAAATCGATTTCATGATTTGTTCTTTATTAAGTATTTTCGGAGCTGCGAAATAGGGCCCCAGGAAGTAGCGACCCCAAATTTAGGGCTTTTTTCATACACTCAAAATATTATGTAGTTAAATTCAAACGAAAATTCATTTTAAACAACTTAAAATTTATTTAAAAAACGGATCATTTACATTTCATTTAAAACAAATGATTTTAACATTGTCAAAGTTATTTACGGGAACACAAAATTTATCATTAATACGATTTCTGTATGACGTGCTAAATTCCGAATTTTTCATATTTGATAAGTACACTGAAATCTATTGTTGAGGGAAAGCTAGCTTCTATGCGCATTTCACTGCTTGCTTAGGCCAGCTCATCAGGAAACCTTTTCCTAAGATTAAAGAAAAGCTAAAAATATTATACGAATAAAACACTAAAGCGAATAAGAATTTTAAACACTCAAAGTCTTACTTGTAACAATATCAAAGCTTAAACAAAACACAAACAATAAACAGTGAGTTTATCTTTTCTTACATCCCCCTACAATTGGTTGGGTTCTTTCCGACTCGAATTGTAGTTGTAAGTTCCCTCAACAATAGATTTCAGTGTACTTATCAAATATGAAAAATTGGGAATTTAGCACGTCATACAGAAATCGTATTAATTTTAAAATTGTTTATCTATCTATTAAACTGCATTTTCCTTAAAATTGAATAGTTTTTAATTTTAAAAAATAATAAATACGGAAAAACATAATTTTTTTGTAGTTTGTTTTTTGAATAACAAACATAAATGTTATAAAATAAAATTTTTCGTAAAATAACTATATTTTTTTTTAAATTTTAACTGTACGGAAAACGAATTTAATAACCCACAATCGGTTACTGTAATAATTTTATAAGTGTATGCAATGTGAACCCATTTTTTAATGAAAAATTATCCCAAAAAATGAAAAATAGCTCTAAAAATAAAATGAAATTTCATTATAAAAAACCGCCTCAAAATTGTAAATCAATTTTTTCTCCAAAAGAGTTTAAACTAAAAAAAAACACAAAGATAGTTGTATAAGAATTTGGGTTGGATTTATTAGAGCGACTCAAGTTGTATGGCTCCAGCTTAGACCTCTCGGGTATTCTTGAACTAAAAGTTTTGGTACGATTTTAAATACTTTGTTGAGGAGCATAAAAGATTCTATGTAGGAAAATATAGCACTCTAACTTGGTATACCCAAGCTACAATAGTGGAGAGGGTATTATGCGTTTGTCTTATGTGTTGAACACAACAAATATTGATCGAAGACCTACCTTTTTGTTTACCGATCTACTCAGAATCACTTTAACTAACTATGTCCGACCGTCCTGGCTGTCTGGTTGCAAAAAAAGTGCGCCGTACACCCCCTAATAAAATGTATTTTTGAAGGGGGGTTTCGAAATAAAATTAATTTTTTTTTTGCTGAACGTAGGGGTCGTCTTTTTAAATTGTTAGTTATATTTTTGGCATTTACAGTCAGATATTAAAGTTTGTTATATTAAATTTTTGTCCCGAGAAGACCGAGAAGACTGGAATTGTAATAAAAAAAAATGAAAATTCAGTTAAAAATCGGTCTACTTATTTTTCATTTATTTTTAACGAAAAGTTCTTTTAAATTTTACTGTCAAAAATTCAACTTCATTTTCCGTAAAAGCAAATGAATTTTTAGTTATTTTTTTTATAAATTAACTTTAAAAAAATTACCTACATATTCCGTAAAAACAAAGGAATATTCAGTTAATTTATTAAATTCAGTAATTTTCGTTTACTCCACGAAAGAGAAGAATTTCTAAAAAATACCAGACAGACACCTACCTGCGCGCTTGTTTTTACCCCGTTACACACGTTTGTTTTACTTTTGTTGTACTGACCACGTTGTTTAGAGAAGAACTCTTAATAATAAAGGGCAAAATACACTCGTCAAATGCTTGTCCAGTCGGCGAATTTAACGTGTACGTGTGCTGGACGTAATATTCGCCGTCATATCTAAATTTACAATAAAGTCACACATACAAACACATTTTCACTAATACTTCCACAATGCTTGATGAGTATTTTGATCAATGTATTTGGGCCTTAAGATACCAGCCAATACGGCTTCGCAACTATTTTACTTTAAAAATTTGAAGTATTTAACTAAATTATTTAAACAAATGTGAAATACCATATGTGACTGACTCTACATTTGACACAATTTACGTTTTATTTTGTGATTTTTTAAGAGCTTTAGGAAAATTAAAAAAAAACACATAAAATTCAGAAAAATTCATGAAATCTTTATTTGAATCGATAGTACGGTCGATATAATTTAATGTTTGAAGATCATTTCATGCAAATGTTGACCGTGACTGCGCCTCAAATGGTCCATCCGCTTAGTCCAATTTTGACATACCCTTTCCAACATTTCGGCCGGTATCTCATGAATAAATGCTTCAATGTTGTCTTCCAATGCGTCAATTGAAGCGGGCATATGTGTATAGACATGAGCTTTAACATAGCCCCACAAAAAATAGTCTAAAGGCGTTAAATCGCACGATCTAGGCGGCCAATTGGCCGGTCCCGAACGTGAAATAAAATGTTAACCGAACTCGCCTCTCAATAAGTCCATTGTGAAGCGTGCTGTGTGGCATGTGGCACCGTCTTGTTGAAACCACATGTCATGCAAGTCAAGCTCTTGCATTTTGGGCAAAAAAAGTCGGATATCATCTCACGGTAGCGCTCACCATTCACAGTTACGTTACGACTCGCATCATCTTTGAAGAAGTACGGTCCAATGATGCCACCAGCCCATAAACCGCACCAAACTGTGACTTTTTCTGGATGCATTGGTAGCTCTTGCAATGCTTCTGGCTGATCTTCACTCCAAAATCGACAATTCTGCTTATTAACGTACCCATTGAGCCAAAAATGAGCTTCGTCGCTGAACACAATTTTTCAATAAATTTTTTGATAATTTTTTGATAATTTTTGATAATAAAATTCAATAATTTGCAAGCGTTGTTCGTTTGTAAGACGATTCATGGTTAAATTAAAGACCAAACTGAAGATGTTTGACAGTGAAACAAAAAACGAAACGTGCGTCAGTTGTTTAAACCAAAATTTTTTTCGTATCAATTTAACCATATCTATGTATGTAGCAGGTTCAACAACTATCCGATAGAGAAAAAAATGCCAACCACTGATATTTTGAAATATAATTTATTTAGTAAAATATAAACGTGACTGACACTACATGCAAAAGGATGTCGTTTTCGAGAGTGTTTTTAAACTTCAATAATCTTCCTCTGCACTTCGTAATAACTTTAATTTGTGTTTTTATCGGAAGTTCAAGAAACAAACTATTATAAAATGCTGAAATAAAAGCGGTAAGTTATTTAAACAAATATTTATTAGTAAAATAAATTGTGACTGACACTACAGCTTAAAACGTGACCGACACTACACTCACTTTGTGTAGTATAAAAGTCAGTATTTTTACACGAAACGTTAGAATGATTGTGACAATCAAAAAATTGTTGTCACAATAAAAACTTAAAAGTAACATAATGTTGCCACCATACGTAAGTATTTTTACTACCAAAATCAGATATTAAATTGTTCCATTGATGGTAGACTTATGCGTGGAATTGCCCAAATAGAAACTGGGAATTGTTTTACACAAAACAATCACATCGTTTTTTATAGATAAGTAAAAATTTTAATTTGGTAGTTAAATTATATAAAATAACTGAATGTTCATTTGTTTTTACGGAATTCGCGGTTGAATTTTTGACAGTAAAAATTAAATTAACTTTTCGTAACTTGAAACTACATTTTCATTTAATTTTACATAAAGAAGAATTTAACTTAATCAACGGAGAATATTAACTGCAACTGAAAATCCGTATTAATATGCACTTAGTTTTTTGAATAACTGTTAGAATCAGTTAAAAATAAATGACTAAACGGAATACTTCTTAAATAAACTACGGACTGTAGTATTGTGAGTGCACATTTTGCTCCAAAAGTCCATAACCTCTAGTATTCCGTTGTAGTTTGTATCCACCAGATTTCTATATATTAGGGAGTGTACGGGTATTGTTTAGGTACGGCAAACTGTCAATGTTACTTTGTGCGTAAAGTCCAGGTCGAAAGCTTGAAGATAATTTGATGAAATTTGGCACATTCGTTGCAATTTTCAGGACAAAGCCTACTGAAATTGATAGGAATCGTGCATAAATGATGAAACAGAATTAAGTCTTCAACTTCAGGAAAAAATTCTAAAGCCCATAATTAAAACGTCAGCAGTAACTTCAAATTCTCTCTCATTTCTTTATTTTTCTTTTGTTCTTATTTTTCTTTGTTTACAAAATGTATGAAATTGAATGAAAGTATGGTAGCATTGTTAAGAGAATAAGTGTCTATAAGTGAGAGTATTAGAAAAAACGTCCTCAAAATAAATGATGAAACAGAATTGAGTCTTCAACTTCAGACAAAAATTCTAAAGCCCATAATTAAAACGTCGGCAGTAACTTCAAAATCTCTCTCATTTCTTTCTTTTTCTTTTGTTCTTATTTTTCGTTGTTTACAAATTGTATAGAATTGAATGAAAATATGGTAGCATTGTTAAGAGAATAAGCGTCTTTATGTGAGAGCATTAGAAAAAACGTCCTCAAAATAAAATGATGAAACAGAATTGAGTCTTAAACTTCAGGCAAAAATTCTAAAGCCCATAATTAAAACGTCGGCAGTAACTTCAAAATCTCTCTCATTTCTTTCTTTTTCTTTTGTTCTTACTTTTCTTTGTTTACAAATTGTATAGAATTGAATGAAAGTATGGTAGCATTGTTAAGAGAATAAGCGTCTTTGTGTGAGAGCATTAGAAAAAACGTCCTCGAAATAAAATTGATTTTATTTCTCGACCGCATTCTCTGGCATAATTTTATGTCAAACTGTATGAAAAACAACGTTCAGCCCCAGTTCTGTTTCATCATAAAATTGATTTTATTTCTCGACCGCATTCTCTGGCATAATTTTATGTCAAACTGTATGAGAAACATCGTTCAGCCCCAGTTCTGTTTCATCATTAATTTCGCATGGCCAACGAACTTTTTTCCGGAATAGGTATTAATGATGAAACAGAACTGGGGCTGAACGATGTTTCTCATACAGTTTGACATAAAATTATGCCAGAGAATGCGGTCGAGAAATAAAATCAATTTTATTTTGAGGACGTTTTTTCTAATGCTCTCACATATTCTCTTAATAATGCTACCATACTTTCATTCAATTTCATACAATTTGTAAACAAAGAAAAATACGAACAAAAGAAAAAGAAAGAAATGAGAGTGATTTTGAAGTTACTGCCGACGTTTTAATTATGGGCTTTAGAATTTTTGCCTGAAGTTGAAGACTCAATTCTGTTTCATCATTTATGCTCATAAACTATCTAATTGAGTTGAGATTCAAATTTAGTTTGGCTACAAAATATTTAATTATGTACAACAAAAATCGACTTGCCATATTTTTTTAGATCGCTCCACATTTTGAAATAGCTACTGTGTCATGGCAAAATTTTTTACTGGTAGGTCCAAGGCCGCTTTAGGACGATCAAATCTTATATAGATTATCAAATTTAAATAATATTTGCCACAAAGAACTCTTATTTTTCTGGGAGCATGATTGGTCATATATAGGATCCAAGCAGAGTACAATCTTAAAAGTGTGGTTTTATATACTGTGGTGAAGAGTATCAAATGGTCGGCGTTGATCGAATATACTTTCTTATTTGTTTTTATCTATATTAGAATTCACTTATTGTACTACACAAAAAAGTGAAATTACTTAACATGTAGTTAAACTGTTTAATAACCCCCACTTTCCGGATCATACCTTTGAACTTCGTTTGTAGTTTTTTCTGAATAAATGACTTTTTTCTTAAAACTAATGTACGTTGGAGATATGTCAAATGTTGGTAGGTATTAAAAAAATTTTTCTTTATAAATAGAATCTCTTTGAGTATAAAGTATGAGTGATTTTAAAGAATATGGGTAATTAATACTTATACGTAACAGGCCCAAACTCTTAGCTAATAAAAAAATTGAAGAGTACTACAAGTACTAGTGATCAGTGGTGTTGAAATTTTTATAAAAATATCTTCATTCGTCAAAAGAAATCATTTTTTTCATTTTTATTATGTGTAATAAATACAAAAAAAAATTCTTATTAGTTAAAGTTACTATACATAGGACCTATTTCACCAATTCTTTTTAAGTAACAATTTATGTTACAAATTATTTTTTCATGTCAAATAAAAATAAAATTATATGAGAAACTAAATTTAAATATGAATTGATATTTTAATAGAATTTTTGAAATAGGCACATACTGGTAATAGTATGGGTCTATAAAATTTAGTTAAGATTTTTTTGTTGTTTAATAAATAAGAAATTTTATAAGTTTAAATTGTAATTTTTGTTAGTCTGTTTAAAAATGTATTGCGTAAATGTGTGCTTACATATAAAATATTTGTTATATTAAAAATGTAGTCGTTAAATCAAAATGTATAAAAGATTTGTTTTAATAGTGTTACACGCAATACAAATTTGTTATAATTTCACAAAAAGAAGCATAGTAGAATTCAGGCGTAGACTTAAGAAGCTAGTGAAGATCGTAACCGTTGCTTAAAACTGTTTGTGCTAGTTCACACTCTTTATGGTTTAGTCGGCATGTCTTTCGTATTTAGGAGAGAGAGGAAAAGAAATGGCATTCTCTTTTCCCTTCCCTCCTAAAAGCCTAAGACTTGACGGCTTAAGCTTGAAGAGTGTGAACCACCACTTTGTTTTGTAAACTGTGTTGTAACTGTTGCAACAAATGTTGTAAAAGTATTTATTTTTAATTCGCAACAAACAGAGCTCAAGGTTTATTCAAACCAAATAATCCAATGCGTTTTAAAAAAAAATAAACATCTTAATACGTATAAAGTGTGTCCCAGTTAGAATGCATCATTTTAAAATAAATATTATTACGAGTTTTTTCGTAAAGCGCTTCAGTTTTAATATTCAGAATCAATATATGTGACGGCTGCCAAATTTCAGAGTTGCCACTTCCACAAAAAAAAATAGTACTTAGTTTAAAAAGTGCAGTCTTACTGGGACAACCTTTATTGCTGGTTCACACCCTTCAAGTTTTAGCCGTCAAGTCTTGAGTTTATAGGAGAGAGTGGAAAAGAAATGACATTCTCTTCTTCCTTCTCTCCTAAAAGTTCAAGACTTGACGGCTAAAACTTGAAGAATGTGAACCAGCACTGACATTAGACCGACTGTCTCACTTTGTATAAATGTCTTACAGCCGTGTGAACTTGCAACTTTTGTTTGACAACGTTGTTAGAAAAAGCATTGTCAGTCCATTGTTAGACAACAATATTGGTAGATATCGTGTAAACACTCTTTGTTGTCATTGGCAAATCAATGCCAGATGTTGGAAGCTTATTTTTTACTGTCTGATGTTTTTCTATTGGACACGATGCAAATACATACGTATCAGGGATGGAAAATTGGGCTTTGGAATTTTACCCAACGTCAATAACAAAACGTAGTTTTGAGACTATGGCGATACCAATTTTATAATTTTTGGCTCATCTCTTGATATATGTATTTCAATTGTCTGCCAATGAAATTGTATGGTTTTCTTACAATCGTCTAAACTGGTAATTTACTTTTGGCGCAATTTTTCTTTGGCATTTGACCTGACATTATTGTTAGATCTGACCACCGTCTAAGAAACACAAATATGTGCAATGACTTTAACATTTGATGTCAAGCATAGTTCTCAAACCATTTCTGATTGTTTGATTTAAATATTTGAATTGGGAATTTAGCACACAACAAAACCTTGTAAATAAATAGTTAATATCGAATTGATAATGTTTTATCAATTTTTTATCAAATTGTTGTAAAGTGTAATTCTCAAATCAAAAATAAACTTGGCTTCAACAAAGCGAAAAAAAATGTTAATATATTGAAATGGCGATTAATATTAAATGTGTTTTACAGTTAAAGCAAAATTACATATACACTGAATTCGTCTTTAGAAAACCATAACCTCAATTTTAACTCATAGTTGCAAATAAGACTTTTTGAGTGTTAGCAATTCTCATTTACTCTGCAGTTTTATTTGCTAATATCTTTGGCTTTTAAAAAATTTTTGGGGGAAATGTTTCCTGATGATCTGGCCTGAAGAACCAGTTAAATGCCCATAGAAACTTGCTTATCCTCCAACAATGAATTTCAGTGTTTTAATCAAGAATAAAAATTGGGAATTAAGCACAACAAACAAAATCTTTTTTATTAAAAATGTTGTATTCCCAAAAATTAATTTGTTACCAAAATTTATTTTACAATTTTTTATAAGATTTTTGGTGTTTATGTATATTAAATATACATTTTAGAAAATGCGGTCCAAAACTGCTGTAGTTGAGAAATGTTTGTAAAAAATTTTTTATAACCATCAAATTGTCGTAAAAAATTTTCAAGTAAGCAACACTAATTCGTTTAAAACTAAAATTTTTCTAAATAATCGCTGCTTAAAAAATGGTACATATGAGCCACAAATATGTTAAGCACAAATTTGGCGCCATAAACAACATTTACACATAATTTTATAAACATTAACACAATTTTACACAAATAATGAACAATTATCTTTAATTAAAATCATAAATAATCACTAATTATCAATTTTTATCACAAGAACAGCGATAAAACCAATAATCAAATTTTAAAAATACTCATCAATATTTGTCTGACAGTAAAATCTGCAGGCGCCACACATTTAAAAAGCTACAAATTCATAAATTTTCAAATGAACAGCGCACTCTTTAAATTGGTAATTATCTACGCATGAATGTGTTTTCAGTATTGACATTATTTTAAATAAATTTTACAACATTGTAATATGAAAATATTCTGCATACTTGTGTTAATCGTCCTCATCATCGTCGGCATTGTGCTCTTTTCAATAGAATCTACTAAAAATTATAAATTTTATTTAAAAACAAGTTAGAGTGCTATATTCGGCCTAGCCGAATCTTTGATACCCTCCATCGACAGTAAAAATATTTCAGAAGTGAGTTCTATAGAATTTATCCATGGATTTTCATGAAAGAAAATTTATTTTATTTCTAAAAGATGCGGTTTTACGATTAAGTACTAAAACTGGGAAGTTTTATTAATTTCAATTTTTAATGAATATTTTTAATTGAAAAATTTTATAATAAAACAAAAAAAAATAAAAATTTTTTTCCACTTGTGTCTCAATAACTCCAAAACTAATGGCCCACTGCCTATTTCACGATGTCACTCGAACGTTTTCGTTCGCACAAATTACATGCAAAACAAAAACAAATTTTGAGAAGTTGTTTTTGTTTAACAGGTAATTTGTGCGAACGAAAATGTTCGAGTGACATCGTGAAATTGGCAGTAAATCAAAAACTAATATTAAAAGGACTTAAATCTGGCATAATTTAAAATTTTTTGATGGCTTGCATAACAAAATCAAAGATGTATGAAGCAGCTAAATACTTCAAAAATCTTAAATTTAAGAAGAAAAAATTTTTTAAAAAAAAACCTTACCATAGAATTTGAAATAATGATGATTTTTGACGTTAGGTGACTACAGTGACTATAGTGTTTATTCAGGGAATTTTTGCTTGTTGCACAGTGTTATGGACCGGTCATCAGAAATTTAAATGTTTTTATTTCTGGTCATACAAAACTTACTGCTTGTTTAACGATTTCGAACGTCATCGTTCGCATAGAAAATTTCATTTAAAACAGAAACAAATTTTACAATTTTATGTTTGTTTTAAATATAGTTTTCGAACTCGAATAAAATATCATGATTTTATGTTATGAATCAATCATCACCAAATTCGTAAGAGTGATTTCTGGTATTAAAAAACCTTAATTAGACCAAATTTCAATAAAGTAGTGAATTTTGTTTTACCGTTTTATACTTTTTAAAGTTATTTTCAGAAGGTTGCTTTATATTGGACCTACGGTAAATTACACAATCCTGCAAAATTTGGACAAAACTGAAACCCTGGGACTCAATCCTTCTTCTTGTGATGTAATGAAGAAATTCTGAGTACAGATTCGTATGGGGTATGGCAACTCTTCCGATCTTCACGAAATTAAGTAGAATGATTTCTAGTTATATAAAACAAACTTCTGCAAAATCTTTTATTTATGATAGTTTTTGTAGTTAATCCCAAACAGTCTTATATAACTTAAAATGATTTGTGGTGGTCCACACTCTTCAAGTTTTAATCGTCAAATCTTGAGTTTTTAGGAGGGAGAGGAAAATAAATAACATTTTTTTCCTTCTCTCCTTAAAGATTCAGAATTGACGACTTAATGTTGAAGAGTGTGAACCAGCACTTTGACATCAATATTAATATTTTTTGTAGTTGTTCGAAAGTGAGCGTATTTTTAACAGACGAGCGGACAAACGGACATGGCGAAATCAACTTCGAATTACTCAAGGACCCAGTATATGTATACTTTATGGGATCTTAGATGAATATTAAAAAAGTTTCACACGAAATGACAAACTTAGTATACCCTCATTCACAACTAGAAGTTGTTGGTATTACAATTAAGAAAGTAAAGTCGGTTAAACTGGATCATTTTATATTCCCACAATATATACAAATTTTAAAGAGTGTACCCTATATGGGACCCATGGTCAATCATGGAGCCGGCAAAACAAGATAATGTTATCAGTTTAAGATTCATATAAGATTTCTTTGTGTCGAATATTATCTAGATATCAACACAAATATCAGATTTGCTGGTCTGAAAGCGATGTTAGAGAGGAGATGTATATGGGAACTGCATGAGTCATGACAAAGCAGCTATTATAAAAGTTATCGTTAGAAAATTATCTATTCATACCAAAATTTATATAGAAGTTATGACATTTAAAGCTGTTTTCTGAGTTGTGTTTGTATGGGATTTATGGCCAAATATAACCCGTTTTAAAATAAAAATTGGTAAAATGATTAAGGTTGTAATAAGATATTTTTGGACCCAAATTAAATCAATATACCAAAATAGGCCTTAGTTCTGACAAACGCATATCTTTTAAAATTTGCGTTTCCGATATGAAAACGCTAATCAGGTGTTGTGACAAACGAAAAGTGTATTTATCAAAAAAAAAATTGGGAATTTAGCACGTCATGGAAAAATCTTAATAAGAAAACGCGTTAAATTTGACGTTTTCAAACGGCCAGTGTATACTGAAACAATTTGGTCTATTTTATTGAAATAGCACTTCAAAGAGAAAATTAAATACTGCATTATCAAAATTTATTATAATTTTTTTTTATTTGAGGAAAACCTTGTATCATTCTTTCACGATATTAATTAAAAAAGTAGGCAATTTAAAAATTTTCTCTGAGCTTGTCCGTTGGCCTTCTCAATTGTTTACTTATGAACTTCTTTTATTTGCATCCTTTAAAGCTAATCTAGCAACCAAGAACGCTGTAGACATTGCAATATTAAGCTATATTTCATGATGCGTTTTCCAAACCGTAACCCATTGGAAAACGCTGTGCCTGTGGGCACAAAGACTCTATTTCGGAAAGAAGTGCGTTCTAATGCCAATTGAAACGGCGGCATGAAATAACTCCCCACGAAATAACTCCCCAAAAAAAAAATGAAATTAATCCCCAAAAAAATATACAGGAAACAACAACAACGTTTTTTGGGGACTTATTTCATTTTTTTAGGGACTTGTTTCATTATTTATTTTAGGGAGTTATTTCATCTGAACTGAAATAAGTCCCTAAAAATATTTTGGGGACTTATTTCATTTTATAATTTATTCCAAAGTCGTCAAAAATGCAAATAATGTCCCGTTATAATATATAAACAAAACTTGTTTTAATGAATGGTCATTAAAAATAATTGTTACTAGGCAGTTAGTTTTAGAAATAATTTTGCTGTATAAGGTGCATTAATAAGAAAAAAAAAATATTAAAAATAAATTTTGAAATAATAAGTGGTTACAGAAAACATAGAAAATTGTTATACGTTGTAGATCAAAAAATGATCTATATTAAAAAATCAGTTTTTGGGGATTTATTTCGGTACAGTGAAATAACTCCCAAATGAAATAAGTCCCAATGAAATAACTCCCAATGAAATAAGTCCCATGAAAAATGAAATAACGCCCAACTGAAAAAAATGAAATAACTTCCAAAGGCAAAAATGAAATAAGTCCTAATTTTTGGGACTTATTTCAAAATGTAAAAATAAATCCCAATAAAAATGAATTAACTCCCAATGAAATAAGTCCCAATAAAAATGAATTAACTCCCATTTTTTTGGTTTCCTTTTACAGAACGCTCCCAACGACAAAATAGTGTTTGCAATTAAAATGAAATAAGTCCCAACTGCGATGAAATAAGTGCCAATGATAACTCCCAAATGAAATAACTCCCAACAAAAAAACCTGTTGGGATTTATTTCATTGGGGAGTTATTTCATAATGAAATAACTCCCAACAAAAATTATGAAATAAGTCCCAATGCATTGGGATTTATTTCATAATGAAATAAGTCCCAATTTGTATGTAAAATTTTTTGGGATTTATTTCATTTTTCCATTGGGACTTATTTCATTTGGGAGTTATTTCACTGTACCATTTATTTCATTTCAAGAATTGGGGACTTATTTCAAATGAAATAACTCCCCGATTTTTGGGGATTTCTTTCATTTTGATTTAGGGAGTTACTTCATTTCGTTGGGGTTTTATTTCATTTTAAAATTGGGGGTTTATTTCATATGAAATAAGACCCCAAAAATTGGGGACTTATTTCATTTTATTTTTGGGGAGTTATTTCGTGGGGAGTTATTTCATGCCGCCAATTGAAACGTATGTACCAAATTCCATCAAATTATTTTCAAAATTGCGACCTGGGCCCTGTTTCTCAAAACTACAAGTTACAAATCTACAAGTAAAAAACGATAAAAAACAGCAACAATTTTACATTTTTTGTTTTTTTTATATTTTTCAAATATATTTTACTTGTAGATTTGTAACTTGTAGTTTTGTGAAACTGGGCCCTGAACTTTTCGCACAAGGTTCACATAGTCAGTCAACCAGCCAGCCGAACGGACGTACGGACCACGTTAGACCGACTCAGAAAGTGATTCTGTTTCAATCGGTAGTTATATTAAGCCAATACTTTTATTTGTAACACACATCATCACAAATGCATAATACCTGCTTTACTTTGGTGGTGTTGAAATAAAAAAAGTGCCATAGTGTTAAAAAGCAGATAAAAACAGTGTTTAACATTTAACAGAACTGTTTAGGAATCCATACTTAATATTGATGGCAAAAAGTATCTTTGAACCATAGTTTAGATTATTTTTTTTAAAAAATTTTTAAATTGTGTATTTTATTAATTTTGGCTTCATTATTTTTAAATATTTATTTTTTTTGTTAAAGAATTCATTACATTCTTTAAAACAATTGATCTCCTTGAACTCATCATTATCGTTTAACCTACACATACAATTTTCCTATAAGTTCATACTTTTTCTGATGTTTTCGTTTAAAAAAAAAAAGAGTTGATTTCAATATTACAAATATTTATGTATGTTATTTTCTGCACTTTAATCATAATGGAATGTGTACAAGTTTTATGTTGTACTGATGTGTTAAAAATGTACACAAGAGAGTATTTTAAATTTTTTTGTAAATTAAATTGAGGTCACGGTTCCTCACAAAACTTATTAACAATTGCACTTACAACAAAAATTTGTGAGTGTGTACTATTTTTTATTTAAATAGATTAAAAATTACACAAATTGTAAAATATTGAATTTCAAAGAAAACAAATTTATTTTATTTTTTTTATCTTATATATATAAAAAGAAGTGTACACTTTGATGTCACCACTAACTGCGAAAGCGGGTCGTTCGACTTCAACGAAAACTATCACGGTACTTTGGGGATAGTCTGTAGATGGTTTATGTAAAGTTTGGACGAAATCGGCCCAGTGGTTCCAGAGATATTGCATTTAGATTTTCCTATATATTATTCCCATATAAATTCCAACAAAATGGGTTTCATTATCCATATTCTGATTTTTTATTGTTACCTGAAAAGTTACCAAATCGTAAAGCCTAATGTGTACAATGACATTCGGAATAGATCTTAATGTATATATTTTATATCGCTAGAGGGCGTAACATAGGGCAAAACTGATTAACCGATTTTCTTGAAATTTCGCAGGCAAATAGTGTTACATCTGGAAGGAACTATAGCCTATAATTTTTATTATTCAGGGCGTGAAATTGGGCAAGAGAGGCAAACGCTCCCCCTCCCTATATCTTCAACCGGTATTCTTAAAATTTGGCATGCAGATACTGTAATATCTAAAGGAACTTTAAGATATACATGTTCTTGAATTTCCAACAATTAGGGCGTAAAATAGGGCAAAAAGGGTAAAAGCTCCATCTCCCCATGTCTTCTTAATTAATTATCCGATGGAAGTTTCAAGTCTTGAAGGAATTAAAGGCTATACATTTTAACATTTACGGCGTAAAAAAAAGGTAAACGGGTAAAAGCACCCCCATCCAATACCTTCTTAATTAATTAAACGGTTCTTTTGATAAGTTTATGTATCTTTATTAAACGTTTTTTTCTCCGGTTATTCTACTTCGGCTTTGCAATGGTACACGATTGGTCGTTAACAAATTGATGAAAAACGTTATCGAAGCTACCTTTTTGAATGGTAAATTCCGAGACGAAAATGTTTTGCTGCTACGAACTCCGATGATTGCCACAGACGTCCCAAATTAATTCAAATTTTCTTTTAGATTGGTATTTGCAATGACAATCAATAAGTCACAACGACGTCTGTTTGCGGCTTAGATTTGGGCACACCATGTTTTTCAGACGGATAATTTTACGTGGCATGTTCTCGCGTCGGCAAGCTATCGAGCTTATTTGTGTTGGCTAAAGACGGACTGACAAAAAAAAAATCGTACACGCAATTGCTCTTCTTAACATGGGCTCTTCACCTGACAATTTTTTGTTATAGTAAACGTCAAACTTCATAAAAAAACGCTGAAAAAAATATTAGAGTTTTTTATATAGACTTTGACGTTTTGTATAACAACAAATTTTCAGGTGAAGACCCCATGCAATAAAAATTGATTACCTCTGTTTGATTTTCATACTTCAGGATAAAAAATACATCACTTTTTTATGTTTAACTTTTGAATATGTAACGAAAAGAAATAAATAGCTATTGTTTTTTTTTCAACGCCGATTATGGTATAAAGCGCTCAAGTGAAAGAAAGAGGAATTTATTTTACTTGAAATTAGGTTTATGGCAAAACAACGTTTGCCGGGACAGCTAGTTCATTATAAATTTTAAACCAAATCAATTGAGAATGATTTTAAGCCAACTTTTCTGTTTTTACAACACAAGTGATTGAACGTGTACTAAAATTTATATGAAAAGCACTCAGTTTTTTAATGTTTTTCCAATCAATTTTACTACATGTTCAATCACTTGTGATGTAAAAACAGCACAAAGAAATGATTTAAAATATAATATACATATGTACATTTTTTTTTAATTGACCGTAGGAAACAATTGAGCCGTATGAACGTAGTAGCGTACGACGTAGATGCGTTGTCAAATTAAAACGAATAATATTTTATACAAAGGCACACAATAGATGGCGTTAACGTTAAAGCGTCGTACGTCGACTTAGATCTAATTCTATATCGAACGCCGGCTACGACCGTATTGTCATAGAAAAATAAAAATTTAACATATAAAATTTAACCATTTTTGTGTTTTCAAATTGAATATTTGATAACAAAATAAAAGGAAAGCAAAATAAACAATAATTTAAATAAATTTGGAATGTTTTAATTCTATTTTCAAAAGAAAACAAAATACGTTTACAACGGAATTGTGGGTAAGTGAAGCGTGTTTCTAAAAATTTACGGCGTTACGTCTTACGTTTATACGACGCACATAGGGGTTTTTTTGCCAATCTAGCCGTACATTAGGCAAACAAATAAATATTATAAATGTAAAAAATTTAAGTACACAGCTCGACAGAAAACAAAATTCTTCATAGTGAATATAGTGAATTTTCAAGTCTTTTGCTTGAGATTTGTGGTTTTGGGACACTGTTGAAATCAGCAAAGTTGAGTAAGTTTTGAGAGGTTTAGAATATATTTTTTTGTGGGTAAACGAATGAAGATTTTACATTTTTTTTGTAGAAGACTATATTAAGAGCTTCTTTGTCTGAATCAGACATTTCTTGCAATTGTCTGACTTCATTCTTAAGGCCAAAATACATTGATCAAAATACTCATCAAGCATTGTGGTAGTATAAGTGAAAATGTGTTTGTATGTGTGACACCGACAACGCTTGATGAAAAATCAAAAAATTTAGATATGGCGGCGAATATTACGTTCAGCACACGTACACGTTGAATTCGACGGCTGGACAAGCATTTGACAAGTGTTGGGCCTTTAGAGACTTCTTTCAGATTTCTTTAAGACATTGAATATACGTACAGTCTGGCCGCTTTCTGATCAATTTCACATGGATATATCGGGGGGAATTTATTTACCGATATGTCTAATAGATTTCTGACGGAATTCATATAGATGTGTCTAACGGTACTTAGTTTTATTTTATTTTATTTTTTTTTTAACAAATAGAAACTGGGAATTATTTCCTTTCGTAGGTTACTTTTTTTTATATTATATTCAACATTTTTTATTTTTCGAATTTATTCTATGAGTTAAATTTCAGTTATGTAAATTTTTCTGTGCATACAATATACTTCATTGCTATCCAAAGGATAGCGTAGGTAAAATGTAACAAGAAGATACAATATAAAAGTCTGGTAGTGTATAAAGTCATTCCTGAAAAATTGAAGGAATAAGACTATTACAAAAAAGCTTTATAAAATACATAACTGAAATTTAACTCATAGAATAAATTCGAGAAATAAAAAATGTTGAATATATTATTTTTTTTTTGTAAAAAAACGACAATTGTCATTAAGTTGAAGATAATTTTAATAATATTTTATTGTTAAAAAAAGTTTAAAAGATGGTACGTACAAGTAAAGTTTGTAATTTATACTTTTTTTGCAATAAAATTATAGCCTTCGAATTTTTTTTTTAATATAGGAAGAGATCTCTTTGATTGTCTTAGACTCAAAAAAAAAGCTAGAATCCTTTTTTAAAATAACGTGGAACAGCAAGGTAAGTTGGAATACCGGTGTTCTAAAAATTACTTTTTTAATGCAACTTTTACATCTTTTTATTGTATTTTTATACTACTCTTAATCTAGGTTTGGAGAAAATATCAAGAACAAGAAGCTGTTCCGTTGATGACATTGCCAAAAAATGGTTCAAGATTTTAAAACTATAAGATAATAGTGACTAAAAAGCTGTGAATTTATAACAAATTAATTTTATTTATGCATGTACATATGTGCCAAAGTAAAACGTATGTTCTTTTATAAAAAAAAAATGAATAAAAAAAAAAATATTTTTTAAAAGTCTCGTTTAACTTTTGATCATAATTTTCCAGGACATCCCTTAGATTTCTGTAAGAAATCTGTGCGATGAGTCGATCAGCTATATGTGAGAAAACATTAAGAATGTCGGCTAATATATCCGAATTTCACATGGCTTTTTCATTAGATTTCTGTCGGATATCTATCAGACATGTCGTGGGAAATTCTGCCGGCATTTCTGACATTTTTGGGTCAGAAATCTGACAGATTTCGTATACGATTCCGACTTTTTGCCGACGTTTCTATTAGATATCTGGAAGACGTCGGACTATTTTACTGGCTGGGTTATAACAATTGTTAAGGAATTTTTTTTAAATTTTTATGATAAAAATGTCGTTCAAAATATAAAAAAAAACAATTTTTTGGATCACTTTTTTGTAAAAAAAAAAGTTTTTGAAAGTGAATTGCATTTAAAAAAATGTTATACATCACCATTAAATTGGATATCTCTACTTTTTAATTTAAAAAAACCGTTGCGCGTTTCTACGCCATTTTTTTTTTTTTTTTTTTTTTTTTTTGGTGATTTTTTGATAATTTCACCTTTTTTCTGTTCTTGCTCATCTTGCATAGGCACATTAGATAGAAACCATTTCGTCAGTCATAAGATGTTTTTAAATTATTACGTCTAAGACTAATATCACCTGTTTAAAAAGAGGAATGTGCGAAACAGTAAGTAACAGGTTTTAACCACCAGTGCAGCCAGAATTCGTCTATTTGAGAGCATATAACACCTGTCGTATTAACTCGCAGTGAAAAAGTGGCAATAACGATCGGATGAGGACAAAACTATTGTTAAAGAGAGGAGAAAAAACTATCCATGAGCATTTTAGAAGTAAATTAGGGCTAATAGTGGACTGAAAACTGGATTTGGAAATAGCAACGATGGTAACACCAGCAGAATATTTTTGTCCAACCCTGAATTAACTGCAGAAATAACTGGAATCGCCTTTGATTTGGAACAAGTGGTTCCAAAATCCATTTGCACGAGTTTGCCAATTATTGCTTAGACACTGCAAAACTTTACGTTATATCCCGGGCATACTATGACGCCTACAATGCACAAGATTTTAATACATGGCGCAACTGTAATGAGCGAGGCACGATATAAATATTTCGGCTTAGCAGGCAGAATTTTGCTAGAAAGTTTTCGAGGGTTCAGTGTAACAAGGACATTATAAATAGACTTTTGCTCAGTTCTGACCCACTGATTTCTAGCATTAGACAAACTCCAAAGAAAAGGGATTACCCTTTAAAAAAGAAGCCACCTGTACTTGGCTCTGAAGAAAATTCAGATTCGGAAGAGGACTTTGAAGAAACAGAGGAAGAAGAACCATGGCACTCATCATCATCTAAGTGCAAAAGAGAAGTTGTTTTAAATTAATTAGTTGTTATTATTTTAAATAAAATTTAATGTACCTATTATATATAAATTAAAAAAAAAAAATTTTTGACAGGGTCGTTCGGGGGGGGTGGGTTTGGAGGAAATATGTATTCTATAAAAAGTTGCATTTGCTAAACAAAAGTATGGGAAAACTTTAAAAAATATTTAATTTTTCAAAGGTTGAAAAGGTTTTTCTAGGGGGAACTTTTTCCTCCTTGCTTCAATTTTATTTATTTTGAGCAGGTAGCCTTGGACCAGAACACATATTTCTGCCAAATTTCATCGGTCTAGGGGCACTCAATAACTTTTAAGAAGCAATATAAGCTAAAACAAAAAGTAATGTCCGACTAGATTGGCAAAATACCCCTATGTTCGACGTACGACTCAATTGAGTATCTAGCATGAGTGATATTGAATTTAACCAAAATATCAAATAACATTTATTATTAAATTAAATTTGTATTTCTTCGACCTTTTTTAAATTATTAAAATAAAAAGTTTTTTCGAGCTCGAGGCCAATTATTTGTAAAAAATATATGTATATTATTTATTAAATTATTTGTTCCAATATTTCGATATCCTTCGGATATCATTATCAAGGAATGAGTTACAAATATATTTGTAAGAGACGTATTACTATCTCCACATTTAATATTGCACTCATTTATTATTTTTATTACTTTCAACTTAAAAAAATTAGAAGTCAAATCACCACTGATCGAATCATTTTACAAACTTAAAATGATTTGAAATCAAATATTTTTGTTTTCCTATATTAATTAATTAATCGTGGCAACATAGGACATCAACAATACATGTGATTCTTACTCTATCATCTACAATTTATTTAATATCATCCCAATTATTGTATATTGCACTTAAATCTCTATGTAGTGTTCTTTTCCACGTTACTTTTGAGCGAACTTTGTAGCCGTCTACTGCCCTGCGGACTTCAGTCCAAAGATGTCCTAGTAATCGAGTCGGAGGACTTTCTGAGAGCATGGCCTATGAACGCCCATTTTTCTTTTTTATTTGCCTTCTCACTGGATCCTCCATTGCAATTTGCCACAGATAGTCGTTACTGATGTAACTAGGCTAAAATACATATCTGTGGCATTTTGACAAAATATCTTAAGTCAAATTTAAAAAGGTGAAAAAAATGTTGTTAATCGTACGTATTTTCAGTCAAAAAACATTTTTACTCACGTTTTAAAAAATTTTGTATTATAAACGAAATCTTTCTTTAATTTTGGTTTATTTTATTATTTGATAAAAATTATTTTTTCACCCCTTTTTTTAACTTTTTTTGCTATCTTATTTCGACTTAAGATGTTTTGTCACAATGCCACAGAAACACATTTGTAAACATCCAAGTTTTGCTGCCATACAACAAGGTGGATTTTACGCATGCGTTAAAAATACGCAACTTGGTTTTGCATGTAATTTAAGAAGTTCTCCATACACACCTTAATTGTCCAAATGCGTGTCTGGCTATCGTTATCCGTTTGGTGACATCAGCGTAAATACCGCCATTAATTGACATTACGCAGCCAAGGTAACAAAAATTGTCAACAAATTGAAGTGTTCTGGCCATGATGGTGATGTTGCTGTCGGTGGAGTAATTGACTCGCAATGCAAATCTCTTCCTTATATTTATCTCAAATCCGGAATGTTTGGCGAGCTTTTTTATAATGTTGTCCAAAACTAATGCAAACAATTAAGGTGACAGCAGGCCGCTTTGTCGACTAATTGCATTGAATGCTTTCTTAAAATCAATGAATATTAGATGCAGTAGGGACTGCCATTCTACACATTGTTCGATTATAATACGTAGAGTATTTGTTTGATAAAGGCAGCTTCGTAGTGGTCGAAAGCCAGCTTATTCATCCTTTAGGAGTTTTCCTCACTTTGGAATCGGTTAGTGCTGTTATTCCCCCCAGTTATCACATTCTTTTAAAAAATAAATGTTATGTATTCTTAAACAAATAATGTAGGAAAAAGGTTTTTTTCGAAATCGAATATATTTAAGAATTGAAAATGTTTTCAAATGAGGTTTATTCTTAAATTCAAAGTTATTTAAAATAAAGTTTATTCTTGAATTAGAAATAAATGGCATTCTGCGAATTCCAGATATTGGCTGCACTTGTTTTCCCCAGATATTTAACATCAAATGGTGGAGTATCTTTTAATACCCCTCCCTGCATACCCCTCTAAACGGTAAACAGCAATATGTAAAATGTGGCGCTTTATTGTCTACAAAGTGCAACTGGTGCATCTAATTGATGTCGACCTACCATTTACTGCGCAATAGATTCGCTAAACAACTTGCTATATTTTATATCGTCAGCAAGCTAAATTGCCGCATTTGGGTTTGTGAAGATCCAGGAGCAATTGTTAAAAGGCCTTTCCATGATAAACGTGTTACTTTACGGTACGATTTGTGGCCTGTGTTAAAAATTTTTGATTAAAGAATTACCATTTGCATGTGTGGTCGTGGTAAACATCTATCCGATATAACGATTTTCATCAAAAGTTCTTGTTTAATTTTGTGTTGAAAAACAACGTACTTGAATCACTTTTGCTGGTGTTCTACTGTATACAAAAAACATGAAAAATGTGTGGTCGTGGATTGGATGTATTTATTTGCATACAGACATAAACATACATATGTATGTATGTACATATATGCCAATTTATGTATGTATGTACATTGAAAAATAATTCTGTTTTACTGATAACAAAAATCAATTGGTGCGTAAATTTTAACAACACTTTTCATCATTGTAACATAAAAAAACAAAAATTAAAACATTGTTTCGGCAGCCAACAACTAAAACATGTTTAACAGTCATTAAAAAATATTACATAAACATAAAAAAAAAAAAATTGTACTGCAATTTGAAAAATACCAGAAAAATATTAATTAACAAAAATAAAAAACGGCTCCCGACAACCGTCGTCGTGTTAATAAATTTTCGGTTAGTATTGGGTTGTTTTCTTACTATTACAAACTACTTGAAAGTTTATTAGTACAAAGAACCAGAGCAGCAATTCCGACAATTGATAAATTGCAGATGCTGAACACAAGCAGAAAACCCAAGCACCAATAAATCCTTTGAGGTTTAATGCATGTAAAATTTATTGCTTGAAAAGCAAGAACAAATATTATATTAGATTTATTATTTGCATTTGTGAAATTATATTTGTATGATGTTTGCTTTATAGTCATAAGAAAAATGCAAGCACACAAATTCATTTATACTTTCGAGTACTTAACTGATTAATTGCACAATTATATATTTTAATATGTATATTTCTTCATTGTAGTAAAGAAACTTCTTAAAATTCTTCTTATGAATTACAGTGCGAGCTCGATTTTCGCAAACCGCGATTATCGCAACACCCCGATTACCTCAACAGGCAATATTTTTACATAACAGTCTTTATAACTGCAACTATTTTTTAGAAATAATCTTAATAAGTGCAACATAATTTTTTTATTCATTTACAATGTTTCTTTTTCTTGTATTTCTTGTTCAGAAACTTTGTTTTATAAAAGTTATCATTTTTAGCCAAAGAATCCCATTTCAACAACATTTCTCAACCGTTCACTTTCCTATTTAGTCGTATCATAAAAATCGTATTTGCTTATAAAGATTTCTTCTAGTTGCAAAAATCGAGCTCGAACAGTTTTATGATTTATCAAATAACTGCAATATATTTGATTATTTCATTTTATGCTAGGAACACAACTGGGACGAACGACGAATTTTTGGCCGCGAATATTCGTCGCCAAAAATAAAATTCATATGAAAAAACTCACAATCATGGCGCCGGCCGAAATTCGTCATACGCGGCGACTTTGCAATAGATTTATTTCTATTTCATACGCCGGCGAACGACGAACAAATCAGTACCAGGTGACCATGTTTGATTTTAGTTTTCAAGTATTTTAGTATATTAAGTTACTTTTTTACTTTTATAATTGTTTTTTATTGTTTTATCGCATTTAAAATAAATATACAAAGTAGAAAACTATAAGAATAGTTTTTAATTTGTTTTTGTTAATGTTTGTGTTTTTTAATTAAATTTTTTTTATATGGTCACACTATTTCTCTCTCTTTGCACAAACAGAAACAACTTTCTTAATTAGTAAAGCTGTTAGTTATTCTTCGTTATTGTGTTTCATACGACGAATTTTCTCAGCGAATATTAACTAAAAAATTCGTCGTGTAGGGCGAAATTCGTCGTTCGTCCCAATTGTGTTCCTAGCATTACTTATATGTGCGTATGTACCGGCGTATAATCGAATAATCAAGGAAAACCCCTTCACCAAGAGTTCAAATAAATCAGGAGTGTGCTCTGTATGGTATCTTTAAAATATAAGCCAATCTTTGTAAAACCTGACCTCACAGTATTATAATTCGTTGCATAATGTAAATAAAATAAAATGATATGTTTCAGAAATATTTTTAGGCGTATTTAAGTTATTTGCAGGAGGGGATTTTATATTGAAGCTGCCGCAAATTCTAGATTGTTCATTACAAAATTCGGTAGAGTGATTTATAGTAAGAAAACCTTAATAAGACCAAATTTTATTTTTTCTTAGAATTACATGCTTCTTTAATTGCTTTTCAGAAGGCCGCTTTATATGGGGCCTATGTTTAATTATGGATTGATTATCACAAAAATTACATGGTGTTATGAAAGGAAAATATACATATGAAATACACAAATATTTGTCGAAAAAAAAACTTAACCAACAGGAAAAGTAAAGTATAATTTCCTTCAATTTCAATATTTATTTTGCAGTATAATTAGTTTTATATTGGGATATTAAGACCATTTTTAATCACACTAATTTTTGCCATACATATGTAGTATTTACGCTTATTTGGTCAAATATTTGACAAGTGCTACCATAGCTTAAGATAAACGAAATTGTTGCTCTCATTGTGAACAAAGCTTTACAATCCACATATAAAAATAAAATTTATTCTACAAACAAGGCGAATTCATTAATTAATCTTACGATCGATTTAATTTAAAAAATCTGATATATGTTTAAAGTCTACAAATTATCACTTTTAAAATTAAAATTTGAACAAAAATTAAAATTTTCTTATTTTGTCAATAAAAAAATATTGCTACAAATGTTTTTTTGTAAATTTATATAATAATAACAATGCCAATCTAGCCGGACATTACTCATCTCAGACCCCATAAAGTATATATGTATATGTTTTCTGGCTCCTTATGTAATTCTAAGTCGATTTAGCCATGTCCGTCTGTCTGTCGGATATCCGTTTGTTAAAAACGCTCTCACTTTCGGAAATCTCAAAAGAAAAGAACAATGTTGATGTCAACTGGCTTCTATTTATCCTAAGCAGTTTGGAATTGAAAACCAGCAAATCAGTTCAGTAGGATGAGAGTTATAAATCCAAATGTAGAACCACCACCCAAAGAAGTTGATAATTTTGATACAAAAACTAACATAAATGGTGGTATAACGCACAAATTCATATAAGATTTGGCACAAATATGTGCTTTATGACTAGAAATCATATTGTTAAATTTCGTAAAGATCGGTCCATAATTTACCATAGGCTCCATATAAAGCCTACTCTCGGAAAATAAGTCTAGTAAGCCTAAAACAGTAACTAATAACGCTACTGCAATAAAATCTGGTACGCTACATTTTTATAAGACTAGAAATCACACTGTTAAATTTCGTGCAGATCGGTATAAAGCATGCTCCCAGAAAACAATTTAGTTCGCCTAAATCCGCAACGAATAATGTTTTTGTTGCAGAATTTGGTCTTTTGTAGTTCCATAAGGCTTCAAATAACTGTAGAGTGTCGTGAAAACAGGTCCATAATTTTCCATATTACCCATATAATGCCTACTCTGGGAAATTATTTAAATATGCCTAAAACCGTGGAAGGTATAGATGTTGTGGTAAAATTGGGTCCAGCTTAGCTTTGAATGGCCAAAAATAATATTATGCAATTTCTTAAATTTTTTAAACAGCCTTTCGAAAACCACTTAAACTATAAAACGCTATAACAAGTTTCACTACTATAATTTACCATGAATCCATAGCATAAAGCTTTCTTAGTCAATAAATAATCATATGTACTGACAGTCCGTTTTTATAAAGATTAATTAATAAATATTCAAACTGTCAGTGAAGGTCATCAAAGATTCGGCACAGCCGAATATAGCACTCTTACTTGTTTTTTTTAAGTCTTAAAAGTTATAGGTCGATGAAACGTGGCAGAAATATGTTTTATGGTAATATGCTGCTAAAGCTCAAAAATTAATAAAAATCGGAACAAGGGAGGAATATTCTCCCCTTAAAAACTAACCCTATCCCTGAAAAATTAAATTTTTTTTTAAGTTTTCCCATACTTTTTTTTATCAAATGCAACTTTTAACTTAAGTGAAAGCTAAGAAATCTTAAATTAGACTCGGTAGATCGTAAAATATAATTGTTCGTCCCCGCCCAATTTTGTGGACAGTTACATAAAATAATATTTGGGCATTTCCACGCCATTCTGAGAATTATTAAAAACCGTTTTCTCTGGAAATATTAGTTATACGCTTGCTTTCTTTTTGTTCACGTTTCTATTTAGTTTGTAGGTTTTATAATAAGAGTTCGATGGAATAATTTGTAAATTAAAATTTTCGGTCACACACAGAAAAAATTATTGCCGAATTATTTTCAAACAACCGCTTGTTTGAAAATTTTTTTAATTTCTATAAATATTTTTACTGATTCAATCAATATTTTTGTTTGATTTTTATTTAACCAACAAAAATGTGGACAACTCTTCAAAAATAAAATAAACGCGTTATTGGTGTCAAGTTTTCATAATTTTGTATGAAATATTTAACGCTCTTTAATGTTGTCGTCTTTTTGCATTTTTTTATTTGATCGTAAGCAACACTTCTTTATGTGAAATATAAGAACAACAACAAAAAACACACACAGTCTATTTTTGGACGCTTTAAAAAAGTGCAACTATAAGAAAAACAATAGCAGACACGACATTATAAGAAACAAAATCCCGTATTCAGTTTTTTAAAACTGTTTGGTTAAATACATCAAATACAAAAATAGAATGATGACGAAAAACATATCGAGTCGGTCTGCTGCCGTTTTTGGTTACATTTCTTCTTTAGCAAAGGAAAGGATACAGCAACAGAGAGTGATAAAGAAAAACATTGTGTTGTGTGTATAAATAAGACCAAAGACTATAAATATATAAAGATGTTGCACTTGGTACATTTGAAATTTTCAAAAATGTTGAGTTTCTTACTGATAAGGGGGGGAAGTAACAAGAAAGCAAAAACTTCGTGCTCACATTCAGAGAACTAAAGAGAGCAAGAAACCACATGCATTAATACAAACACACGTTTACTGTTTTTGCCAGGGCTGCCAGGTACTTTTTGTCCTTGTCCCCAAAAAATTAAAAAAATATCCCCAAAAATCCCCAGATTCCCAAATCCCCAAAAAAAAAAACCTTAAAAAATTAATATTTTTTGTTTGTTTTTTTTCTGACCAAATTTAAAATTTTTTTAAAAAAAGGTAAGAAAAATGTTAATAAGAAATCCCCAAAAATCCCCAAATAAAAATTTTTAGTCAAAAAAATCATTTTATTTTGTTTGTAGGGACTGGTTTCTGTATGTTTTCTTAAATCCTTTTTATGCGATTCCAGTGAGGAATTACAAGCAGAACAATATGCTGTTTTTGAAGACGAATGAGCCAGTTTATAAGAATTTGGAGCTTGTTCAATCGGTTAAAGTCATCCTTATAATCAACAATAAAAATACATATATCCGTAATTTATTTAGTACTTCGATGCATCATAACTACTAACCAATAGCCTAGCATTTTTTTTCCAATCTTTATTATATGATTTTTCATATTTACTTATTTTTGGGGAATACATTCATATTTGCTTCAAAATTGTCTTTTAAAAATCAAAAATTTTATGTGTTTTCAACGATTTTAGATTCTATTTTAAAATTCTTTTTTTTAAACACTCACTCAAGAAAAATAACAAGTTTATAAAGTACCTTTTACACACTTAATAAAAATGATAATGTTAATTAGGACCCTTTACACTATATAAGAGTAAGATAAAAGTTTTGCTATTTTTATTCATATATAATAAAAAATAATAAAAAAGTGTAAAATCCCCAAAAAAT
The DNA here is from genome assembly GCA_963931875.1 of Pollenia griseotomentosa. Lineage (NCBI taxonomy): Eukaryota > Metazoa > Arthropoda > Insecta > Diptera > Polleniidae > Pollenia > Pollenia griseotomentosa. The sequence goes on from OZ007563.1 coordinate 91,754,254, forward strand.
CCCCGAAATCTTTTTTGAAATCCCCAAAAAAATCCCCAATCCCCAAATGACTTTCCTTGTCCTTTTTGTTCACATGAAATCCCCAACTTTGGGGATAAATCCCCAAGTCTGACAACCCTGGTTTTTGCCAGCCAAAGTGTGTGTGTATGTGTTTTTTTTTCGTTGAAACTGGTTTTTGTTGTTTTTTTTTTTAAATTGATTTCGTTTTGTTTTCAAACAATTATTGTGCAAATAACCTACTTAAGAGACAATGCGTATTGTGTAATAGTAGGGTAGGAATATGTGTTTTATTGTTGTAAAACTGAAACTATATCGGTTCGCACCGAACTATAATTAAATTTTATTATGTATGTACTTATTATAAGTGTATTGTATGTATAAAACGAGTGTTAATTCTTAGGGAGTGTGTGAGACGATAGTAAAATACTATTGTAATTCAAATGTGGACACTTCTGAGGTGAATTAAATTTTAATGGGGTCTATTGGAATTTTTAAAACAACACACAAAATTTGAATTGAAAATGTCAAATAAAAACGCTTAAAAAATTTTACGAACTTAAAATGAATACCTATAGAGCATCCTGCAAAAAAAATTATGTTATGGTATATATACAATTATGTTATGGTATATATAGAAATATACAAAGTCCATTTAATCTTTATTTCTGCTCCATAAGGAAGTTTAATAGAAAGTATTAACGTTGTAGTCCATTCAGCAATATAAGCACATTTAACATATTTTCCATCTATCAGCGACTAGAACAATCAAAAGTAAAGCAAATTATAAGCATTATATCCACATTAACCTAAGTTTTTTTTTTTGAAGTTACAAACCGTATCAAAGAACTAAGAAATGAATAGCTTAATTTTTCTAATCAACTGTCTACTAGATCGCCCGGTGGCGGAAACTTGACCACTTGACATTTACTTTCGAAAGAACTTGTGCGTTATACAACAAAAACGTACACATTTTAAAAGAACGTAAATCTTTGTACGTGTGTCTGCAAGATAAGTTAAAGCGCTTTTCAACCACATTAATTCCAAATTGCAAATCTACACAAAAATACCTTTAAAACGATATGAGTTTTATTAAAATCGGTTGACGATAAGATACTTAAACATCAACTTGAAAAAAGTTGCTTCCATATATATATATATATGTTTGGCAACATATTTTTATCCCTAGAAGGATTAACATCTGTTATTTAATTGCAGTTTATTTCGTTGACTTATCTATAAATGTGGTATAATACCGGAGTCCCATATTTTGAATATACTCTTCTTTATCGTGGTATACAATGAAAAAAAAATCTCGCTATTTCCTACCCTATATATTAATTTTACTTATGAGCCCTTCACAAGTGTAATGGTTAAAAATTTTAACTTTTTATAAATCGATGTTAATCAATGATTTGTAGGTATTTAAATTTTTTTCCATGTGTAATGCTTCCGTAATAATATGAGGATTAGTAAATCACATCTCCATCCTGTGCTTATGTATATGTATGTACATTAGAATACAACCAAATTTTTGGCATAGTACCACGGAGCAGAGATGTTAACTTTTATTTTTTAATTACCTTATGGCCCTCCAAAAATTACCGTTTTTGAGACGAAATTACCGTACGCAAATGTTTTTAATAAAAGCATTAATGTGCTGTTTCCAAACGACAGGCGATTGAATGTGTAGTAAAATTTATATAAAAAGCACTCAGTCCATCCCATCGCCTTCATTTGGAAACAACAGATAAGAGCAGTATTCATAAACAATTTATTTCAAATTTAAATGTGTTTAAAGAAAAATTTAAATGGAAATTTTTGTCTTAAAATACAATTACCGTATTTTGAATAGAATTACCTTGCTACCTTTTGCGGCCCAAAATTACCGTAAAAAAGGGTAATTACCGTACGGTTAACATCACTGCCACGGAGTCGCCAAGAATATTTTTGTAATGAAAACACCTGTCTCCCGTCGTTTTGCGAAAAAAACCTCACGCAGGGAAGCAAATTTCTAAAACCTTCCAAAATATTTTGAACCGCGATGAATTGTAAACCTTAGGAAAATTTTTAAATCTGAAGCAGTGGATAAATTCCAAAATAGCATTTAAGTGATACGTATAGGAATATATACAAATATCAGGTGTATATTTTTTAAAATTTCCGTGAGATAAAATGGTTGTTTTCAAAATTCAACATGATCCCTGCGTGAACTTTTTTAACAATCCGAAAAAATTATCAAATTAGTTATTAATAACTTTTAATGTTCTACACGACAATACTAAGCCGTTTTTGATATTCGCAAAAAGTGTGAAAAAGTAATAGCCCTAATGTACATACGTTATTCTCCGCAAAGCAAAAAGAATATATTTAAATTTTGGTATAATTTACGCAGTACTCAACAATAAAGATTTTATTATTTTAATTGCTTAATCTTGTAAAAATATTTTTGCAGACCTTTATAAGAATTTTACAAACTTCAAAAAGTAAGACGGAAGGAACACACAAACTTTCAAAGCCTGATTTATTTTCATAATTTGTAATAATACTTTGTTGTAATAATAAATGAAATTGGATTTTTCGTCGGAAATAATTTAATGATTTGTAAAATAATACAATTTCAATATATAAAATTTTAAATTAAACTTTGTCATACATTTTTAAACAAAAAATATATCAAATTTAAAGAAATTACAGGCGGAAAATTATTTTGATTATCATCCAATTCACATTAACAATACTTGTGAGTTTTTTATTACTAACACAATTACAAAAATTGTGAGTTTGATAAGGCAGTTTAATTTGTGGCAATGCCAAGATAATTAATCTTTTTAGAAAAATTACCATTCTTTAAATTTGGATAATAACAGTATTTAAACTTCGGTGCGAATCCATATATTTTCATCTGTACAACAATAAAACACATATTCTTACCCTACAATTACAATTCGGTCACATTTGCTTTTACGTAAGTTAGTTGCACATAAATTCAATGAAAACAAAACTTCTTTTATTACTTAAACTAGCATTTAACCCGCTACTTCGTTAGCGTCTCCTTTTATTCGTGGACATATTTTTATGCCAAAATTTACTTTTCTAGGCTTAAACTTGCTTAAATTCAAGCATTTAACCCGCTACTTTTTAATCGGGCTTTTTCTTTCATGAACATATTTATATGCCAAAAAAGTTCCAAAATTTGTATCTCATAGGTTGATATTTACACAGGACTTTGCACCTATTATTTTGTGTTTCTAAGTTCAATATTATAGAAAATTCAAAAAGTACCACTCGTATAACACAAAAGCAAATGAAAGTAAGTTAATTTCCCGTATTATCCGTTTTGATACTTGTTTCACCCCATTTATGTATGAAACATTTCAGTGTTGTGGTGGGAGCCCATAATTAAGTACGAATATGCCAATGAATGGAGACAAATATTTTGTAAAAAAGGACCACATGACCTTCCATGTTGAATTTTATGTTTCTAGGTCCAATACTAACGGAAATTCAAAAAGTACCGATTAATGAACAAAAAAGTACCTATAAGCCCTCTTTCAGATTCTTATCCACTCAGGACCTTGCATGTTTAATTTTATGTTTCTGGGTCCAATATTAACGGAAATTAAAAAAGTACCAATTAAAGAATAAAAAAGTACCAAAAAGTTCCCTAAAAAAATACCAGTTGCAGAAACAAAAAGCTAAAGAAAACATAAATTTCCCGTATCTTCCCTTTTTGGTACTATTTTTCCCCCCCATTTAGTTATCAAAAATTTCAGTATTGTAGTGAGAGCTCATAATTAAGTACAAATATGTCAAAAAATGTTTTGTATAAAAAAAGTACCAAAAATAGTTACGATTTTTACCCTTTAAATGTTCGAAATTCGAAAAAGTACCAAATTCATATTCGTATCTTTTTTGATAAGTTTCGAATGTTGTACAAACTTTGTTCCTATGTTGATTGGTTCAAAAGAAAGATGGGGTGCCAAAAAAGTACCAAAATTAAGGTTTTACCCGTTTGCTTCCTAATAGGATCAAATTTTAAAAAAATACCAGACACCTGTCCGCTTATTTTTCTAAAGAACAACGATAAGTATTACGTTTTTACCCTTTTTTACCCCTAAACATTCGAATTTCCAAAAATCCCGTCTTAGTGGATCGATTTGGGGAGTCACCTATCTCTGCTCCAAATGTCAAGTTTTTATCTAGAGGAGTTAAAGCTGTGCGATGATGAATAAGTGAGTCAGTCATTCAGTAACGTTACAATTTTATATATATATATATATAGATAGATGGATGAAGAAAAATTTTGTGAAAAAATAACAAAATTTGGAACGATTTTCACACCTTAAACATTTGAATTCAAAAAAAATCCAAATCTGTTTTGTATTTTTTAAGATAAGGTACGAATGTGATATAATTTGTATTTACCCTTTTACTCCACAAAAAGACCATACTTCAAAAAAGTTCCAAACACCAGTCTGTTAATTTTTTTAATTTTGAATCTCTTTTAGTTTAGGAGATATGAGGTTAGCGAATTTTTCTAATGAACAACAATAAATGTTAATGTTTTCCTTTAGCTTAGGAGGTATGAGGTTAGCAGGATCAATTGGGCGAGAGGAGAGCCTCCGGTCCAAATGTCAACCTTTTAGCTTCAGACGTTTAGGCTCTGCGATGAAAGATAAATAGATGGAGAAAAAATCTTTTGTTAAAAGTAACAAACATATGTTGGTACAATTTTGACCCCTTAAATGTTCGAATTTTCATAAAGTACCAAATATACATTTGTATTTTTTAGATAAGTTACAAATGTTATATAATTTTTATTTCTATGTGTATTGATTTAAAAGCTAGATGGTGGAAAAAAGACCCAAAATACAGGTTTTACCCGTTTGCTACCTAAAAGGGCCGAATTTCGTAAAAGTGCCAGACGGCTATTAGCTTTTTTTTATTTAATGCACAAAAATTAATATTAAATTAAATAAAAGTACCAGTTTACTTAAAACAATTTCCAGTTAGAGAACGAAAAAGAACCAAAATATCCTTTTTACAGATTTTCATTCACTCAGGAACTTGCATGTTTAATTTTATGTTTCTAGGTCCAACAAATACGGAAATTGAAAAGGTACCAGTTAAAGAACAAAATAGTTCCAAAAACCCTCTTGCAGATTCTCATTCACTCAGAACCTTGCATGTTTAATTTTTTCTTTCTAGGTCCAATACTAACGAAAATTCAAAAGTTACCAGTTAGTTAATAAAAAAGTACCAAAAATTTCCCTCCTATAGATTCTCAACCACTCAGGACATTGCATGTTGAATTTAATTATTCGAGGTTCAATATTAACGTAAATTCCAAAAATTCCAGTTAATGAACAAAAAACAGTACCACAAAGCCCTCTTACAGATTCTTATTCACTCAGGATCTTGCATGTTTATTTTATGTTTCTAAGTCCAATAAAAACGGATATTCAAAAAGTACCAGTTAAAGAACAACAAAGTACTAAAAAGCCTATCTTACAGATTCTCATTCACTCAGGACCTTGCATGTTTAATTTTATCTTTCTAAGTCCAATACTAACGGAAATTTAAAAAGTACCAGTAAATAAATAAAAAAAAGTACCAAAAAGTTCCGTCTTATAGATTCTTATCCACTTAGGACATTGCATGTTGAACTTTATGATTCTAGGTGCAATATTAACGGCAATTCAAAAATTACCGGTTAAAGAACAACAAATGCCAAAAAGCCCTCTTACAGATTCAAATTCTCTCCGGACCTTTTATGTTTAATACTATGTTTCTAGGTCCAATACTAACGGAAATTCAAAAAGTACCTGTTAATGAACAAAAAAGTACCAAAAATCCCTCTTACATATTCTCATTCACTCAGTACCTTGCATGTTTAATTTTATGTTTCTAGGTCCAATATTAACGGAAATTAAAAAAGTACCAGCCAAAGAACAAAAAAGTACCAAAAACTTCCCTCTTTTAGATTCCTATCCACTCATTACTCATTATGTTTCTAGGTCTCAGTATTGGACGGGAATTATACCAAAAATACCAGTTGTAGAACCAAAAATCTAAAGAAAAATATCAAATTTCCCGTTTTTCCCCTTTTTAGTATTATTTTTCCCCAATTAAAGTATAAAAAATTTCAGTATTGCAGTGGGAGTCAGTAATTAAGTACGAATATGTCAATGAATAAAGAAAAATATTTTGTAAAAAAGGACCACATGACCTTGCATGTTGAATTTTATGTTTCTAGGTCCAATACTAACGGAAATTCAAAAAGTACCAACTAATGAACATAAAAGTACCTTAAAGCTCTCTTACAGGTTCTTATCCACTCAGGACCTTGCATGTTTAATTTTATGTTTCTGGGTCCAATATTAACGGATAGTAAAAAAGCACCAGCTAAAGAACAAAAAAGTACCAAGAACTTCCCTCTTATAGATTCATATCCACTCATTACATTGCATATTAAATTTTATGTTTTTAGTTCCAATAATAACGGAAATTCAAAAAGTACCAGTTAAAGAACAAAAAAGTACCAAAAAGCGATTTTACAGATTCTCATTCACTCAGGACCTTGCATGTTTAATTTTATCTTTCTAGGTCTAATAACAACGGAAATTAAGAAAGTACCAGTCAAAGAATAAAAAAGTAACAAAAAGTTCACTCTTATTGATTTTCATCCTAGGTGCAATACTAACGGAAATTCAAAAAGTACCAATTGAAGAACAAAAAAGTACCAAAAAGTTCCATCATAGATTCTTATCCACTCAGCACATTACATTTTAAATTTTATGTTTCTAGGTCCAATATTAACGGAAATTCAAAAAGTACCAGTTATAGAACAAAAAAAGTACCAAAAAGTTCCGCAATAGATTCATATCCCCTCAGGACGTTGCATGTTGAATCTTATGTTTTTGGGTCCAATATTAACGATAATTAAAAAAATACCAGTTGTAGAACCAAAAAGCTAAAGAAAAATATCAAATTTCCCGTATTTCCTTTTTTTGGTACTATTTGTTCCCCCCATTAAAGTTTCAAAAATTTCAGTATTGTAGTGTGAGGCCATAATTTGGTACGAATATCTCAATGAATGTAGAAAAATGTTTTGTAAAAAAAAGTACCAAAAATAGTTACGATTTTTACCCCTTAAATGTTCGAATTTCGAAAAAGTACCAAATTTATATTCGTATTTTTTTGGTAACTTTCGAATGTGGTATAAGCTTTGTTTCTATGTTTATTGGATCAAAAGATAGATGGGGTGTCAAGAAAGTACCAAAATTCAGGTTTTACCCGTTTACTCCCTAAAAGGGCCGAATTTCAAAAAAGTACCAGACACCTGTCCGCTAATTTTTTTAAAGAACACCGATAAGTATTACATTTTTTTTGTATCTCTTTTAGTTTTGGAGATATAAGATTACCGAATTTTCCCGTTTTTACCCTTTTTTACCCCCTTAGCATTCGAATTTCCAAAAATCCCGTCTTAGTGGATCGATTTGGGGTGTGACCAATCTCTGGTCCAAATTTCAAGTGTTTAGCTTCAGGCGTTTAGGCTGTGCGATGATGAATCAGTGAGTCAGTCAGTCAGTCAGTCAGTCAGTAACGTTACAATTTTATATATATAGATAGATGTGTCTTCAACGAGAAAAACAAGACTTCATTTAGCTTGTTTATATGTATGTATGTACATACACACATATTTTTAAATTGTCATGTGTATACATACACACACGCGTGCACGCACATATACGCTGATAGATGAGAATTAAAAGTTCTCTGAGAGTAATAATTATTATTCTCAGAGTTCTCTAAAAATCAAAGTGGCAGTAGTAGTACTGCCATTCGACAAATTTAGCACTGGCCGTACAATGTATGGCAGTGGCACATCTTTATATATTTATAGTCTTTGATAAGACTTCGTTCAAAAATTATTCCAACAAAAAAATGTGTTTCAAAGCCAGTCGGCGGCTCTGCTTTGCCGTCACCTTCTCATACAGTGCTTACTTGTGTGCGCGTCATTGCTTGTGCAAAAACTTTTTTTTTTTTTTGATTTTGAATTTCAGTAAACTTTTTGTTTGATTCAGTTAAATTATTTGTTTGAAAAAATTAGTGTTTTTTTTCAGTAAACAAAATGCAAATAAATTGTTTGAATATGCAAATTTGTTTGTAGGACCGATTTCAGACAAAAAATTGTTTGATTCTACAAATTTTTTGTTTGAATTGGAAAAATAATTTTTTCTGTGCACCCGTCACAATAAAAGTTGAACAAGTTTTATAAAATTGTTACTTTACATAATAAATGCATGACACTTTCCAACAATAACAAAATTAGTGCAATTAATAATAAAATTATATTTTGTGCACCACATTTTTAATATTAGAGAATTTACTTAAAGGAAATATTTGGTCACACCAGTCACACCAAGGGTAACTCATATTTTTTCAATGGATGCCAAAAATAGAAAACGGTTGCAAAGGAAGAAACTTAAGGCCCAACCAGAATGTAAATAACGTGACTTAAGCAACTGAGCAAATACATGTAAACCATATGTGTAAAACCATATTGAACTTAAAGAAACTTTATGTTAAGTTTTATAAAACTGTCATTTGTTTAAGCAAGGTGCAAAACTAATCGCTCATTCCGTACGGAATCAGTGTTTTTTAATTTTTTTGTTATTTTAAAAGCATTTGAGATGCTTTATGTTTTCTTTTTGACAGTAGCTTAAGTTTGTTTATGCACATTCTGGTTGGGCCTTTAGTTTAAAGTGGGGAACAGAATAGTCGCTGAAGTTCAACGTTACGAATAGCTGTCAAAAGTTAAAAACGGCAGTTTCAAAGTAGTGTCAACAGAATACGTAGTTGTAGTAGTCGTTGCAGTTGAAGTTGAAGCGCAAAATTCGAAATTTTGAACTTTGTTGCGCTACAGAGTATTTGTCAGTTTCAGCTACTACTACAACTACTTTATTCTGTTCCAGGCCTAAAAAATAAATAAAATATGAACTGCATTTGGCTTTAGAAAGAGAAAGGGGCAGAAAAAGAAGAGATGCTATGCAGAATATGGTGGATAAGAAATCACAGGTTTTGGGTTTTCTTAAAAATTATTATTAACGACCTCAAAACAAAGCCTGATTTGAAAGTTGTGAACATATTTTCAAAAGATGAAGTTGTGAAGCTAAGTCAAAAAAAATGCCAAATATTAAAAAAATACATAACAAAAAGAATCTGGGAATTTATTTCTCATGGTGAGTAACACTACATTTATTATAAAAATTTTCATATTAATTCGAATGTGTATTCTAAGTCAAATTACAATTTTTAAAAGCTTTCATACTTTAATAGTGCAAAAAAATATTCCTGGAACAAATTGAAGGAATAAGACTATTGAAGGAACAAAACTCACTATGAGAAATAAATTCTATTTGTTAAAATAATTAAGTTAAATACATAAAAAAAAGCTTTTTAAAATTGTAATTTGAATTAGAATACACATTCGAAATAATATGCAAATTTATAAAAATACATAACTTTCAAAGAGCAGATGCAGCGTCTGTGTACATTAGACCTGGCGTTAAAAACTTTTTTTTGAATCTTGAATGTGGGTAGCGATGAAAATATGCGATTTGATACCAAAATTGATGTAGCAAATTTTCAGGCAGATCGGATGGTGCTAACTTGTGCCATGGTGAGGTCAAAGGTCAAAACTTTGAAAAAACACCAAAATACTATTTTTTTAACTTTATAAATTTTTTTAATAATAAATACTAATTAAATAAAGTTTTTTTCTTTAATTTTTGTTTATTATTTTTATTATTTTTATGTTAAATCAATGAAGATTTTGTATAGGCTGGGTAGCCCTCTACAATGTGTAGCAAGTACTGTATATCGTCTTCGTTGTGTGTTAAGCATCTGTTAAAGTCAGTTATTAGTTTGACTTTTCTTTCGGCGGGATCATTCCCAACAGTAATGCTTTTCACGATCTGCTCCCCTTTACTAAATGATTCGCTCTTAGGCCAATTTGCTGGATTAATGCGCAAGAAATCCATAGAAATTTCCAAACGAGAAAACAAATTTTTTGTTTTGGTAGTCACAAAAGAGCTTAAATCCTTGGATGTGAATAATTGTAATTCATCGACGCTTGCACACAATTTTTTTGAAGGAAAAATATCAACATCGTCACCGATGTGATTGTCTTTATCTAAAGGCGAAAACCATCTTTTCCTTTATTTCTGATTCTACATGTGGATCAAAAAAGGCAAGTGCAACTGCTTCCTCTGATAAATACCACAGATGGTTTCGAATTTTTTCCAATAGCAGTTTAGATATTTTTTTATCAAAGTAGCCAATAATCCACTTTATTAGTTGCATATCTCTATTTGGCGCTTCAACTGCATTTGCGGCGCTGAACCAGTATGGAATATAGAGACTTACTAAGAAAATGCACATATTACGAATTCCATTCAACTGACTTGCAGAAATTTTAAAGTGAGCGTGAAAAATATACATTTTTAAACAATAGATGGCCTTGGACATGAATCTTGCATGAGACGTCGCTCCTGGTGCACGAAATGTAAAATTGGGAATGCTTCCACCAAGAAAAATTAATGCAAGTTGTAGTAGTTCTCTATAAATACAAAATAATAGTATTTTGGTGGGTTTTCAAAGTTTTGACCTTTGACCTCACCATGGCACGGGTTGGCACCATCCGATCAGCCTGAAAATTTGCTACATCAATTTTGGTATCAAATCGCATATTTTCATCGCTACCCACATTCAAGATTCAAAAAAATAAGAAACCCCATATAAGCTACGCCAGGTCTAGTGTACATATGTATGTTTGCTGTACATAATTATCTGAATTTAAAAAAATTACTTTAAAAAATACTGGAATATTTTGCTGCCTATGATAGTACGGATAGCGAATAAATTTGTCATGTTATTTTCTTATGGGTTTATTTTTACGTTTGTTATTAATGAATTTAATAAAATGTGTTTTCTTTAATTTTTTCGAGTTTTCTTACTAGGGCACACCCGTCACATAAGGAAGTCAGCGCCGTCACAATTTGAAAAAGTTTTTTTTTTAGTAAAAATTAATAAATCGCATTAAGTTAAAAATCGAATATGTTTAAAGTTTAATTAAAAAGTAAGTTTGTTTTTGTTGTAAGAAATAAAGTTTGTTTTTTCCCAGATTAAAAAAATCTTAAATTTTAAAAAAAATTCATTTTTCTAAGAAAAAATTAGGCATTCTCATATTTGAAAAAATTTCAAAATTTTCTTAATAAAAAACTCTCTTTTGAAAAAAATAAAAAAAAACATATCACAAGTTGACCCCCATTAATTTAGAGGGACCCGCCTTAAAGGGTCGCCATTGATTTTGATCAAAAGTGTTGGTACGTTTTGCTACCCTGCTTAGTTTCCGAGATATGGGTATAGGTTCCTAAAAATTTTGAAAATTAATAACTTAAAAACTATTGCTCGGAAAGATTTCGGGTGTTTGGCTGTTTATTTCTATGAACCAAGAATAAGAACGCACATACCTACCTATTATTTTTCAAATAACTTTTAAATATGAAACTACCGGGCATGTTCTACAAATCGAAATGAAGTCGAATTGAAATCGAACGAGATTTTAATTTCAATTATTTACAAAATAACTGTAGTTTTTCCTGTTTTTAAGAGCTATTCTTGTAGATATAACTTGTACTCAATGTATGAAGTACATATATAAATCAGAGTGATAGTAAATAAAACACATTTTCTATTTTTGGTGTTCTCAATTTTCGCAAAAGTGGAGTTACCTATTTTTTTCAGACGGCCACAGATTTTATGACTGACAAAAAGGTTTCTTACTCATATGTGCCTATGCAAAATGAGCAAACACAGAAAAAGGTAAAATTTGCAAAAAAAAATCACAAAAAAAAATTCCGCAAAAAAGGCGCAACGTTTTATTTTTAGTCTAAAAGTAGAGAATTCAAATTTTGTCGTGATGTCCAACATTTCAAAAACCTTTTAATTTGTTTTTACATAAAAGTGGACAAAAAATTGGTTTCTCTTAATTTCAAACGAATTTTTGTCATAAAAATTTTAAATAAAATTTTTTTTAAAATTAATATATGTAGTATGTATGTAACTGTTTTTATTGTTTAGCTACAAAAAATATAATGTAAACCTTTCAAACCCGTAAAAGACAATAAAAACGCATGCAATTTACTCAACTTTCCTGACATTTAACTGTGTACCAAAGCGACAATTCTCAAGTAAGACTTGAAAATTCCCTATACGATGCAGAAATTTTGTTCTGTCTGTTTTGTACTTTAATTTTTACATTTCCTAAATTTTTTTTTTTGACCTTATATCCGTCTAGATTGGCAAAATACGTACAACCCATGGTGAAATAAACAGGTGGCAGCACTACGCCAGATGACGATTTTTTGCTCTTGCATTGTTTGTCTAGGTTTATGTCAAAGTTTTGTTTATGTTTACAAAAAGTCCACGTTTTGTGCTGTGATTATTGTGTTTTATTAAAGTTTTTGATAATTTTAAATTAAAATAAATAAGATATTGATCATAATTAAATAAAAATTGGCTAAAAATTTATTTATTTCATCACGTTCAGTGGCACGCTGTGATTTTTCTTAAATGTATTTTTTGACGTAAACGGTGATGTAATTTCCATTTTTGTTGTAATGTTGTATTTGTTGCCGTAACGATGCCACCTGCTTATTCCACCATGGTACAACCTAGTTGTGTTTCCAGCATGATTCGTCTGATAAGGATTAACGCTTACTGGATCTGGTCAGAAGCAGAAAAAGGTTGAGGGATACTCCCAACATATTGAAGAAGGAAACCAATTTGTTAGTAAGTCATAACCAGTGTGACCACAACTATAAAAAATTGGATGCTAAATGGGGCTTAAGACAATGCTAAAAATGCTAAAAAAAAATTTTGAAATGCTAAAAAAATGCTAAATTTTCTTAAATAATTGTATCATTATAATGAATAAATTATATATTAATTCACCTGAAAATATTATTTTTCTTTTAAATTTATGTATTTGCATAAAATATGCAAATATTTCTTTCAGTTTTTTATACTAATGTATAGGTACATAAAATAATTCTGATAGTGCATAGAAAATATTCCTGAAAAATATTAACGAGGCCTCGAGCTCAACTATTTTATTTTTATTATAAAGTATGAAAACTTTATAAATTGTAATTTGACTTAGAATACACATTCGAATTAATGGGTAGTATGAATAAAAAAAGTCATTACTAAATACTTAAGCATTTTCTTACCAAATATTATTTTTTTAGATTTTACTTGATTTTATATTCCAAAAAAAAAAAAAAAGCAAATGCTTTGTTCGAAAAAGTAAATACTTGATTTTATATGAATAAACGCTTAAAATTGAAGTATTTACTGCAAAAAATTTAGTGTCCAAACGAGCAGACTAAATTTCTTAATGATGAAGATTTTAAAGAGAATCCCACAGAACTTAATGATACAACATTTTCAAATGATTTAACAGCCAATAGTGCTTATCAACGTGGCGTGAAGCGACACGATTGTATTGCGATACATTTGATAAATCAACATCGTTAACATGTATATTTTATTTTAGTATAATTTTTACTTTATATTCTATAATCTCACAATCTGCTACTTTTTCTATAGGAAAAATTTCTCAGAATCTCAGACTTTTTCTATAGGGAAAATGCGTCAGAAAATTAGATTTTTTCGATAGAAAAAATCCATACTGTAGTTAGAAAAGTGTTTCAATTACTGTATTGCTTTATGTAAAATTAAGTTGTTTTTAATTTGTGTTATAAAAAATAATTTCTTTTTTTTTACTAAAAAATAAAAATATTAAAATATAAAGGAACCAGTTTATTATTAATTTGAAACATGAGATTACATATCTTCGTAAAGAAATTCAGATTTTTCTAATTTTTCTTTTTTTAAATTTAAAATTTCCATTTTTATTTTGTGTTCTTTTTTTTCTGCTCCCTTTCGATGATCAGATTTTGCATTGTTTCGTCGTGTACTTCTTGTTTCATTTTCTTTCCATTTGTATTAGTTCCAATTGGTTTTGCAGCACTTTTTTTTGAATGGTGTTTATATCACTGCTCTCCTCCGGAAATTTACGTTTTATAGGTGGTGTTTTTTTATTATTACCATTTGAAGAGATCCCAGTTAGAAGAGCGGGTTCGCAGTTTTCCTCTTCTGGAGAAATTGGAGATACTCCCACCTCTAATCCAAACTGGATTGGATTTATTGTGGGATTATCTTCGCCACTTAAAATTTCGAGAAAAATTTTTTCACTGGCTTTTAAATTTAACGGTCTATTGCCAGTCCTCTTCATATCCGCTTTTGCTTTTACTTTTTGTTTCAGGTTTACAATTTTTTTCAAAATTTGCTCCCCTTTTAAATCTTCACCAGAATTTAAAACTAAAAAATCGCGTACATCATCAACAGCTTTTTTTTTCTTTTCTTTCATTTGTGGAGTATTTGATTTGTTCAACAAAACTTTACCCACCGCCTCAATCGCCTTAACAAAATGCAAGTCCAAATAATCTTTGGAAGAGCTTGGTGATGAACCAACATGATCTGTAGGAAGAAAAATGATATAAAATAAATACTCATAATTTTAACAAAATAACTCACCAACTTCTATTAAATATTCTTCTTCAAAATTTTCCATTTTAATATAACTATTTGCAATTTTCATTTAATTTTTTTTTTTTTTGGATTTTGCTTAAAACTAAAAATTTTTGGCAAACTATTTAAGTTATAATGCCAGGGTATCACACAATTTTTTGGAGCTTCAAACACAAAAACCTCGTTCGACCTAAACCTTCGTATAGGAAGGCGAGAGCTTCCAGAATCCGCTCCAGAGTATTTTGGTCTCCACCAGTAATCTTCTGAGTTATTTCCTTGGTACTCCACCAGTAAAACGTCTGAGTTATATATGGTTCTCCACCAGTCACATTGAGTTAATTATGGTTCTCCACCAGACAACACATTAAAACATTGAGGTTAAAAACGAATGCATATAGTTAATGCAGAAACCGCAAAAACTGTAACTCGGTACAGTTATACGACGCCGAAACATTAACCAATGCGGGGTGACAACGCAAAACGCACGAAAAGCAGACAAACAAGAACGACCTGTTTGTCCTTAAAAAATTAATGACAAAAAGCGCGAGCTGCTTCTCCACTCAGAGCAGTTTTACGAGTGTCATTTAATTTATTTAGACGTTTCAGTCAAATCTGACGTTTACTTAATTCGAATTTTCGAACAAATTAAGTAAAGAATACTTTTATTCATAACAAATAAAGTAGTTACTTTAGGAACTTTCTTTGCTAAAAGTAACCACTTAAAAGTAATTGCTAATTTTTATTCATACCACCTAATATGAAAATTTATGGTACATAAAATATTTAAAAAAATTTACTAAAAATTCGTTTTTTATCTTAAATAAGAATAAAAGTGTAGGTATGAAAAACTATATTTTAATATAAAATGATACGTTATTTTCGCAGTTAGGGCTCGATATTTGAAGGTTTTCTTTTTGGTGTAGAAATTTGGTTTGGTTGAAGTGCAGTACGAAAAAAAAAATTGCCACCCGATTCAGAATAAAAAAAGAAAAACCAAAATTAAAATAAAATGGTACTGAGGCCAGTGGGTTCCTGCGAATTTTCCTCTCTAGGTTAATGTAAGTATATTTTAGGTGCAGAAAAGCTTTAGTTAGCGAAGCCGGCGTTTGTTATACCATAGAGGAGAAAATCCTTGCGCCCGGCCGAAGCCCGATTTTGCAGGAAAGCTTAAGTTAGCGATGCCGGTTTTTGCTATACCATAGAGGAAAAAATCCTTGTGCCCTGCGATGCAGAGAAGAATTCTTTAGCACATCGGAAATAGGCTATTAGTTACAAAAAAAAAATTTTTAAAAAACGAGCTAAGACATTAAAAAATACAAAATAAAACAAAATATTTTCAATCGCGAGCAATAGGGAATGGTAAATCGATTTTAATTCCAATCGAAAATCGATTTTGTGGTAAAAAAAATCGATTTTTTGCAATCGAATTTACGTATGCGATTTTATACTTTTATAATCATTTTTTTATTTTTATCAAAATTTTGGCATTTTTTAATTTTAGTCTTAATTAAATCGATAACTTGAGATTTTTTTTTTTTTTTGCGTACATACGTGTGTAGGAATGTATATGCTGTTTACCAAGTTTAAAGTTGTAGGTTTACGTATTTACCTATTAGTACCATTGGTATACTTTAATATAGGGGCTCTTGATCTTCAGAAATTAAAGTCATCAATGCACAGTGACCAAAACAGTTTTAAACATATCGTACCGATTTATACACTGAAAGTCAGCTTTGTGAAAATCAACATATAGAAACACAACAGGTGAATCAAACCAGGGCATTCCTGTGGAAATACGATCGGAATTGATTATGTGACAGGCCTGATTGACTACACAAGAACAAAATTTTATGTATGTGAAATGTACATACATATCGCAATTGTTCCTCTAAAGTCCATCTCAAAACTTACACATTTTCACTTTTTGCAGGAAAATTATAAGCAGTAGTCATATCTACCCACTGTTAAAATCTTAGTTCAATTTCTCGTGTAGTTTGCCAAAAAAAAATGGTGTATCCCCTTTTGTGATATAAGGAATAAGTTTGTTAATAATGCTTTAACGATTTTGAAGTTTGATTAATCGATTTCAAAAACCAAATTAAAAGACGTCGATCAAAAATCGATTTTGAAATCCATTTACAATTCCCTAGTGAGCAAATTACCTTTAATTTGAGTACCTACACATAGATATTAGGGAATGGTAAATCGATTTCGATTCCAATCGAAAATCGATTTTGTGGTAAAAAAAATCGATTTTTTGCAATCGAATTTACGTATGCGATTTTATACTGAAATCGATTATTGGGCTTTTAAAATCGATTTCTTATTTATATCAAAATTTTGGCAATTTTTAATTGTAATCTTAATTAAATCGATAAATTATGAGCATGCACAATAAAACATATTTTTTTTTGTGCGTACATACATACGTCTGTAGGTATGCTTATGCAGTTTTCCAAGTTTAAAGTTGTAGTTTTACGTATTTATCTATTAGTACCCTTGGTATACTTCCAACTTTAATATAAGGTCTCTTGTTCTCTGAAATTAAAGTCATCAATGGACAGTGAACAAAACAGTACTTAACATATCGTATCGAACCAAACACTGAAAGTCAGCCATGGCCTTCCTGTGGAAATTTGCTAATATGCAAACAGACCAGTGTGTGAGCGATATTTAAATCTTGTTATAAACAGAGTGAAAAAACAAAAAGTGTGTAATTTATCCTATGAAATACGAAATTACAGGAAAGTATCTCTGCATCTTTCTGACATCAATGATATGCAAACGTTTGTTTTCTAAAACTAACTTAATAGTAAGTTAGCAAAAAAACAGTCGCCACCGAGCAGGAACTATTGTCATAATCCTTTGAAATACTAAACATACATTCAGGTTTGTCACATATATCAATTCCCATCAAGTGATTTCGTTTTATGTGAAGCAAGATACAAAATCACTTCCACTTTCGATCGGAATCAATTTATGTGGCAGGCCTGATTGACTACACAAGAATACAATTTGAATATGTATATATGTGCAATGTACATGCACTTGTTCTTCTAACGGACATCTCAAAATTTACACATTTTCACTTTTTACAAGAAAATTGTAAAAAGTAGTCATATCTACCCACTGTAAAAATCTCAGTTCAATTTCTCTAGTAGTTTGCCAAAAAAAAAAAATGCTGGTGATATAATGTATAAGATTGCAAACTAGTCAAACGATTTGTAAATCGATTTTAAAATCGATTTTGACGTTCGATTAATCGATTTCAAAAACCGTAATAAAAAAAGTCGATCGAAAAATCGAAAATCGATTTTGGAATCCATTTACCATTCCCTACCATTTACCATTCCCTAATAGATATGAGTGGATGAGAGCACTTTTTTTAATCTAAAGGGCCCCAAATGTCCCGCCCGGCCCAATTTTTTTATTTTCGTTTTTCTTGTACAATTACCTTTGAGTACCCACACATTGCACTAAGTGTGCGGTGCGGTGTTTTGGATTCAGGCGTAGACCGCATTTTTGCCTTTGGTTTTAGTGTTCCCACTTGTAATTTAATTTTTTTTTTCTATTATTGAAATTTTTGTTTTTCTCGTTTTACCGAACGTTAAACAAAAAGGACGGGATCGCACCTAATAGTTTGCATAATTTATTTTGAAATTTGTGATTCAATCTATTTCTTGGAGCCACTTTATAAAATACTAGCTTAACCCGGTGCGCTTCGCTACACTGCTTAACCACTTCTTCAGTTGAGAGATATTTAATATATGCATCCTATGGAAGGTTTTCCCCCCTGCGCCTTCCCGCTTTATTTTTATTTTCAAAAGTGTAGTATACCATAGGAGTGACTTCTACTAAGTTTGAACATTCTTACTATAACAGTTCTTAAGATATGTGATATTAAACATTGGCGTCCTATGGGGGGTAACATTTCCCCGCTGCTATTTTATTTCAATTTTGGGGTTCAAAAGATCATACTACAAAAAGTTTAATAAAAAGAGTGCAGCGGCTCTAAATTATATTTCTATCTTTGAGGGGTACTGCTCCTCCTCTGTCCATTTCTATATTGAAATTTAAAGTTTGCCATAATAGTAGCTTTAACCACGTTTGAAGACTCTCCCTTTAATAGTTCTTGAGTTGAGAGTTATTTAATATATGCATCCTATGGGAGGTATTTCCCCCCCTGCGCCTACCCGCTTTATTTTTATTTTCAAAAGTGAAGTATACCATAAGAGTGACTTCCACAAAGTTTGAACATTCTCACTATAACAGTTCTTAAGATATGTGATATTAAACATTGGCGTCCTATGGGGGGTAACATTTCCCCGCTGCTATTTTATTTCAATTTTGGGGTTCAGAAGATCATACTACAAAAAGTTTAATAAAAAGAGTGCAGCGGCTCTTATTAATATTGCTATCTATGAGGGGTACTGCTCCTCCTCTGTCTACCCCGCCCATTTTTATATTGAAATTTATAGTTTACCATAGTAGTAGCTGTACCCATGTTTGAAGACTCTCCCTTTAATAGTTCTTCTGTTGAGCGATATTTAATTTATGCATCCTATGGAAGGTATTTCCCCCCTGCGCCTTCCCGCTTTATTTTTATTTTCAAAAGTGTTGTATACCATAAGAGAGACTTCTGCAAAGTTTGAACATTCTCACTATAAAAGTTCTTAAGATATGCGATATTAACCATTGGCGTCCTATGGTGGGTACCACTACCCCCGCCGCTATTTTGTTTTAATTTTGGGGCTCAGAAGATCCTACTACCAAAAGTTCAACAAAATGCGTGCAGTGGCTCTTATTAATATTTCTATATATGAGGGGTACTGCTCCTCCCCCGTCTACCCCGCCCATTTGTATATTGAAATTTATAGTTTACTATAATAATAGCTTTAACCACTTTTGAAGACTCTCCCTTTAATAATTCTTCAGTTGAGCGATATTTAATATATGCATCCTATGGGAGGTATTTCCCCCCTGCGCCTACCCGCTTTATTGTTATTTTCAAGTGTTGTATACCATAAGAGTGGCTTCTAGAAAGTTTGAACATTCTCACTATTACAGTTCTTAAGATATGCAATGTTAAACATTGGCGTCCTATGGGGGATTCCGTTTCCCCCTTTGCTATTTTATTTTAATTTTGGGGCTCAGAAGATCTTACTACCAAAAGTTCTGCATAATGCGTGCAGCGGATCTTAATATATGCGATAATTAATATTGGCATCCTATGGGGGATACCAATTCCCCTGCCCCTATCGAAAAAATAAGTAGCCTATTTTATTTTTAGGCCTCACGTGATGCATCTGTAAAAATTTCAGGAAAATCGGTTCAGTAGTTTAGGAGTCTATAAGCCAACAAACAAACAAACAAACAAACAAACAAACAAACATACAAACATTTTTCATTTTTATATATATAGAAGATAGATAGATAGATAGATAAATCTCTACTATCGATAAGATGGAATTAGAAATGACGCTTTGTTGTTTCTAGGATTTAGCTTTTTTTTATTCACGTTCACTTATTAAAAAAAAAATTAATAAACTTTTTTCATTGTTCTTAACATTAGAACAAAATAAACATCACATCTATATCCCAAACAAAACTTTTTTGATAAATGAAAAATGTTTACAAACGACGACCACGACGGCCACCCTTTCTACGGGTAGAATC
Organism: Pollenia griseotomentosa; assembly: GCA_963931875.1. Classification (NCBI taxonomy): domain Eukaryota; kingdom Metazoa; phylum Arthropoda; class Insecta; order Diptera; family Polleniidae; genus Pollenia; species Pollenia griseotomentosa. The sequence goes on from OZ007563.1 coordinate 91,774,591, forward strand.
AGAGGGAATGGGGGTAACATCTTCAATGCGGCCAATCTTCATGGAAGAACGGGCCAAAGCACGAAGAGCAGACTGGGCACCGGGACCAGGTGTCTTGGTCTTGTTTCCACCGGTAGCACGCAATTTAATGTGCAAGGCAGTAATGCCCAAAGTTTTGCACTTTTCAGCAACATCCTTAAAACAGTATAAAGAAAATAATCTATTAGTAACAAATATAATATAAAAAATTATCACATAAGACTTACTTGAGCGGCCAACATAGCGGCGTAGGGAGAAGCTTCATCACGATCAGCCTTAACTTTCATGCCGCCAGTGACACGGGCAATTGTTTCACGGCCAGACAAGTCAGTTACATGGACGAATGTATCGTTGAAACTGGCATAGATGTGTGCAACGCCGAAAACGAATTCACCATCACGTACTTGAGGGCCCAAAGATACTTGGACTTCTTCTTTTTGAGCTTTAGCTTTTCTAGGAGCCATTGTGTTTTAACTGCTAGTCAGAAAAAAAAAACACCAATAATCAGTAAACAACCATTCATATGCACATTTCTATTAAACTTAAAACAATACATTTTTATTGTTAAATTTGTGAATTTTGTTGGTTTATTTATTGTTAAATGTTCGTTAACACACACATTTTATATTTCATCTTTACGTCCTGTACAAGTATTTTATTTTCATATTTTACACTCATCATCTTTGTTAGAACTCCTCAACATCCAAGTTTTAAGGCATAATTTTCTTTCACTTTTTAATTTTCCATATTCATTGTTACATTCTTAATAGTATTTCACTACACTTTTTTAACAAAATTCACAAATTTTATATAAAAATTAAAAAAAATTCAAGACCTTTATTAAAATACAATCCAATTGCGTGAACCGGATATTGAAAAAGAAAGTCTAGCAGTTTTGAGCTGTCAAAATTGTCAAAACTGCTAGAATAATTAATGCCGAATTGTCAAATGTGCACGAATGGGCGTTACTACACGAAGTTCTTTGATATTGCAATTTCTACAGGGTTGTATTTAAATGAATTAATGCTATCGATTGTATAGTAGTGATGAATGATTATACCTTGATTATTTATCTGCAATTTTTCAGTATTATTTCAAATTTATTTATCGATGGACATTTATTACGAATTTATTTTAATGCTCTTCCTTATTTATTAGTTTATTGTATGGATTAAGAAATCATATTCTGTTGTTAACTTATTTCTATAATCTGTTTGACAATGTCCATTCAGATCCATTGTTACGTATTATCAAATGTTTGTTAATTTTAGGAATTTTGTCTCTTCTTATCATAACATGATAATAGTGTAAATTTTAGATTATTATTGTTGTCATTGGTTTCGTATTTGCAAACTTTTCACTTATTTTTTGCTATTTCGTCCGGTGATTATTGTTTTTGCCTACACACCATTTTTGAAATGAGTTAGGAATGGATTATGTATGGATGGCATCAATGTTCTCTTTCATATTCCAAAATCCATTTTTTGATATCAGGGGCCAGATTCTGGCATTCGTGATCGAGTACTTTCTCGATTCGAAAGCAATTTAATATCTTATTATTTCAGTCAAAACTGAACGAATTGGAATTATTTTTTCGTTATTGTAAAGCATTCATTTAAGTTTCACAATACTGAAAAAATAAGTTCAATTCTTTTAGTATTGACTGAAATAAAATTGCTTTCGAATCGTGAAAGTATTCGATCACGAATGCCAGAATTAGGCCCCTGGTATAGAAATTGAGATATTCAGCATTGACTTTGGTCTACATCTACATTTTTTAGGTGCATTGAACATTATATTGTTACATTTGGAAAATTTTTGCATACGGAGCCAATTTTGCATACAAACATAACAAAATTATACTTTACTATTGCTTTGCGCCATTCGAATAATGAACAACGTAGGTCAAAATAAACCGACACAATAGTTAAAATTTATGGGACACAATGTGAAACTTGAGATTAATATGAAGCCCACAACAAAACTGATTGTTGAATATTGATTTGCGCTAGCTATCATTTATTTCCTTTCCATATTATGTTGCATCTGCAGTTCGGGGCTTATAGGAAAGAATTTAGCAAAAATGTATGCGAAGATTAAAAGCGAAAATCTATAATCTAATTTATTTACGATTCTTAATCTATACTTTTAAGAGTGATAAGACATCCAAAATTATGTTTGGTTAAATTTTACTTTAGGTATATAGATAAATCTTTAATTCTTCTATAAAAACTTTTTAAAAATCTATTTTTTTTTTTTTATTTAATTGTTGTTAATGCAGGGGTGGGCTTTAAATGGCATCTATGGTAAATTATTGACCGATCCACCTGAAATTTGATGGTATGATTTCTCAGTCACATTACACTATTAAGCACCAAATATTATTTCAATAGCGTTATTCGTTTCGGTTTTACGCTTACTTCTGAGAGTGGTCATTATATGGGGCATATGGTAAATTATTGTGGATTACGTATCATATAAAACAAATTTGTTCAAAATCTTATTTAAATATGTATATTTCGCCACTTTTTATGTTAGTTTTTGTAACAAAATTATCAATTTTTTGGGGTGGTAGTTCCTCATTTGGATTCATGCTTGCATAATTGACTCTCTCAAATCTCTAAGTTCCTTAAGGCTAGTATACACTGTCACACAAGTCTAACGTGTTCCATAATACTTTGTGAGGTATAAATCTAATGAGTTTTGTTGCGACTGTCAAGAAGTCTAATGTTACATTAAAGTTTGTAGTCACTCTATCAGACATGAACAAACAGGCTTTTGTTCAAATTCAACCCTGGTCAAATGAAAAGTACTTGTTATTTTCATAATACATAGCATTCCAAATATCCCATTTTTACATTTTACTTTAGTTTTTGACATGTGTTAATACAAAGTATAATAGTGTAAACTAGACTAACAGTATCTCTTACCCTGCGGCCACACGATCAAGTTGTTCTTGATAGTCTTTTACATATACTGCTTGTCAAAATTTACAAAAATTGAGAGGTGTGACGTAGGTGGCACTCAATTTACTTTCAAGATGCCATAAAAAAAAAACAATTTATAAAGACAAACATGTACTCAGCTGTTAAATTGAAAGTAAATTGTCAAACAAATGGAAAGGTGAAATTGAAAGCCATCTCGTGGTCAATTTAAAAAGTGTGAGTGTGTTAGTAAAAAAATGAGAGAGTTGAGTAAATTGAATGGAATTGAAAGGCAAAACTTGATCGTGTGGCCACCAAGTTACGCCCTATGCAGTTGTATAAAGCCTTTGCACTTCATACGTAAGCGGTTTTTAAATTATCCTAGAAGTTTGTGCCAAGGCAAACGATACCGTTTCTGCAAGGGATGACTTTTGTGATGCACATACTGCCAGTCTTACACCAGCATCCAGAATACTGCGTACAAATGCTTCGGTATTAAAGTGATGTAGCAATGGAAGGCTTTCAAATAGATAAGAAAGCGACACCAAACGCTCAATCTCGAGTGCGAAATCCTACACCACCTCGTTTCCTTTTTGCACTCTGCCACATAATAACATTCAACATATTAATTTCTTGTGTTTACCACTATACTTACGTTTTATCGCAACCATTATGCTATCATAATTGCTTTTGCAACTACTTGGTACACTTCGCAGAACCTCGGCTGCAGTTTCCTTTAAGGCTAAAATTAACTTAATTGCATTTTCTTCATTGTCCGTCACATGAATTTTTATTAGCAAAGATATCAAATTGGAACTCAAACACGGCGAGTGGAGACTTGGAGCTCTTATTCTATTAAAAACTTCTGGAATAATGCGCACTGCTCCCTTTTGGCACAGAATACCATTAGCTTTCGCTTTCAGATGGTGTAGTTTTTCATTAAAATCCGTGACTTGTGTTTTTACGTCCGTGATTTGTGGTTTTATATTAATGACAGCTTCTGGTTAATTTCTATCTCCATATCGTCTACTCTCATTTAAAACAGTGGAAATCTCGTTTGTCACTCTGGAATTTTCTTTCTGCTAGGATGGTGCTTAAGTTTTTCTCCATTTTCCTAGAATTTTTCCATTTTTCAAGAAGTTTCTGCCGGCATTTTTTGTGTTGACATCCATGTTGCTTGGTATTGCACGGGAAGCAATTTCTATTTCTTCTTTTCCTCAAAGTCATAAGCTACGATATCAATGTTGCGTCGTTTAATTCATATGAATTATCTTTTCTGCAACTCAGCTATATTCCTGAAGTCGGCAGATCCAACTTGCCCAACTCTTTCTTGAGCTGTTGAACTTTAAGCTCATTGAATTTCATTGTTGATTGTATTATTATTATTTTTTTTTTACATGCAGTCTACAACTGATATGAAATGCTTAACTTTAACACTAATATTGTGTTAAGTATAGACTCATCATGTTAGAAGTTTTCTCATGTTATAACACGGTCGTTAATGCAAATGTTTTAACAACGCTTTTATAACATTAAGTTATAACAGCAAATCATGTCAGTTGTAGACGGGCAGTAATGCACTTCTGACCCCAATTGTTACAAAATATAAAATAAAGGTAACGAATTAAAAGTACAAAGGGATTAAAACAACGAGCTGTTTTGTGGCAAGTAAAACTGCTAAAAAAAATTGAGTTTACTATTTAAAATTATTTTAATGCTTCTTTTTCAACGTCTTCACTCTGCAAAGTTTTCGCTGAAATGAATACATTAAGCATTTGATAACACAAAAAGTTTGACAAATATCCAACATGTCTGCAAAATATTAATTTCTACAAACATTGCTTCAAATGTTTGTACAAACAGCAAACAACCCAATTAACAACACAAAATATTTGTACAATTGTACAAACCTAAAATTTTGACATGTTTGCCAAGCCATTTGTGTGGTTTACAATGCCCTTTAGATTCGAGATAGATTGATAGATAGAGATTTAAATTCGTGACAATATTAAAAATTAGAAAATAAAACTTTATAAAATTTATATAAAAAATTCGTTTATAAAAACAAAATATTTTTTTCTATTAAGGATTTTTTAAAATAGATTTTGTTTACAAATCATCTGAAAAAGTAACGGGTTAATGAAATATTCGCCGCATAGTTAAATACATAACACCACCCTGTGTCATTAAATACATACATTTATTTTGATTAAAAAAAACATTAATATATTAAAATACTTTCGATTTTTAATTTTTTAACGAATAATACTTAATTTATTATTAAAACAAAATGTTTTTATTAAAATTATTTAAAACATTGCAAAGACAACTCTGCCTTAAAACTTTTTTGTTTCGAAACACCCTGTTATATTTTCTTTTTGTTTCGTAGCACAAGACATTTTTTTCGCTGATGTGAGTGAATAAATCGACAAAGAAAAATTTTTATAAGCTCCCTACGACGCGACGGAAAATTTGCAATTTTTATAAGAATTTAAAAAATTATTAATTAAAACTATGTTAACAACCAAACAAACAATAGTGTTTATTAGAAAATTGTGAAATATTGCCAAGAAAATGTGAATTTTGAGTAAAAATTCAGACTTGAAAAAATGGTCTTTAAGGTCGTTGAATTTTTTTTAATCAAAGACGACCATGTACAACTAGAAAAATAAAAAAAGATTACATATAATAAACATTTTTCGAGTAAAAAGTCTAGACAAAAATGATTTTATGTTTAAAAATGTTAAAATGTTCTCTGACTTTTTTTTTAAAGTTTATTATTTAGCTGTGAATTGGTAAAAAAAGTTTTTCTGCAATAAAAAAAATTAAAGGGAAAAGGATAAAAAAAAGTATTTTTCATGGCGAATATAAATTGTCAAGGCGAATTGAATAATTAAAGAAAAAATATGAAGCGAATTTAAATTAAAAAAACAGATGAGAAAATAATAACAATAACAACGAAATTTACGAGTAAAACGTAACAAAGAAAAATATAAATAAAAGCATTGAAGAAAAGGGATTTCAAGAAGATACACTTGGTTCGTTCCGTGTGTGTATGTAAGTTAATAAGTGTGCGTTTGTGGAAGAAAAGCAGCTGTTATTTAAGATAAAGAAAATCAAACAACTGCTGCTGACTTTGCCTTTTCCATAGGAGGCAGAGTAATTTTCTTAAGAAGCTGGTGTTTGAAATATAGTTTCCCTCCCTTGTAGCATATACAAACGAGCATGTGCATGTGTGTAAGAGTTGTAAGTGCGTTTGATTTTACGCACGCAAGAAGTAAAGAAAATGAAAAGAAACACATAAGCATACAGTATTTGCGTTTGTCATCTCCTTTGGTTTTAACAGACCGTAAAATACCGTCATTTTATTAATTTAATATGTACTACTAAAATAAAATTACCTAGGTATATCATCAAAAATACATGATAACAAGTTTTACCAAAACACCAATTAAAGGCAGACACTGTGCGAAATAAAATTTGTAAATTTTAACAAAATTTCTTTGTGTTTCTGGCGTATTTTTTGGATTCTCTTTAATATTTGAAGTCGCGTCTGCTTAAAAAAAGGCAAACAAATTATGTTTAAACGAATACATTTGTAAATGGTTGATATTCTGCACTGTATTTACTGTATCCCTTTATTTCATTGATTGTTAATTTTTTGTTAGGTTTACACATTTTTATTTATAAAAAAACAACAAAAATAAAAACAAGGAAAACACATTCCGTTTGTTGCTTGCGTTCATTTAACTCAATGTTGTTGACTTTTAAATACAAAGAAACTTGTATTGAAATCGTTTGATTTTGCTCTCTTCGCAACTTGTATAAAAACAACTACAAATTAAAAAAAAAAAAATAAAACAGATATTGAAATTGAAAAGTGTCATTAGTTTCTTTAATATAATTTATTGCTTTGTAATATTTTTTTAAATAAAATTTATTTTTTTTTTTAACTTCGCTGCCAAATTCTACGTCGCTGCTAACATAAACGTCGTCATAATCATTATAGGTATTTAACACCGTCTATTTTTAATGTCAAAATCTTTCTGTAGCGAAACAATACAAAAAACAGCTGTGGGGGGTAATAAAACAACAGCAAACCAGTATGTAAAAAGTTGTCGAAAAGAATTGGAAAAAACAGAAGTAACAAACAAGAATTCAAAGTAAACGTAGCAGAGGAAAAAGAAGGCATTCAATTCCCCCGTTTAACAAAACAACAGTGGCCAAACGCTCAATACTATACATTTATCCGGTTAAAAAACAGCCTAAAATACACTTAAAGGACAGTAATATAAAGAATAAAAAAGCAACCAGAAAATAAAAACACCATAAAATCGTTAAGTTAAAAAAATTTCAAACAAAGATAACAAGTCGCGTTGTACGGGAGTGATAAAAATTTGCAAAAAGAAAATTATAAAAGTTAGTTAAAACAAAAATCCTTTCAATGACTTCAAAAAGCAAAATATAAATACCACTTCTAACAACGACAAGAATTATTAAACCCTTCTAATCTGTGTAACGAAGTTCTGTTATAAAAATGGTTAATAATCGTAATAACAACAATAATAATCAACAGCCTGCCGGTGGCGGCGCTGGAGGAGGTGATCATGTACAAAATCGCCGTAATGCCGCTAATCCACCAGATGGTGGCGCCGCAGTTGATTGGGTTCAAGAGGATTTAGAACGTTTTAGTTTCGATGATTCTGATCGTTTTGAAGAAGATTCTTTATGTAGTTGGAGTTCAGAACCCGAATCTTTGTATAATAATTGGAGAGGTTGGAAAAAACCTTCAAATTTTGGTTTAGGAAATAATGCTAATTCCTCGGTAGGGGCAGCAGGTGGTGACAATCCCACCGATTCACGAAAAAGCAGTGGTTCGGGTAAGTTTGAATTTTATGTTGCTTAATTTTTAAAATGGTGTAAATTCAAAAGGCAGAATATAGCAATATTTTTTTATTTCATTCATAGTAATATACAAAAGACTCCTAAGTAAAAATACAATTTTAATATAGAGTAACTCAAATCATTCAAGTTACTTGTGTAACTAGTAAACTAACTCAATCTTTGGCTCCCCAGCTAAAACAAAAATTATAAAAAGATCATTTGGAAATGTAATCCAATGAGAAGTAACAACAAGTTTAGTTGCACTATTAAATTTTAGAAAAGCATTAGAGTATAAACAAGTTAGAGTACTATCAAGGTATATTTATAGCAGGTAGTCTCGGAAAACCAGCTGTTTATATTTTATGTGGTTGATTTTGATACGAACTGTCAAATGTTGTATAGTAAACAAGTAAACAAGTTTTTTGTCTTTATCTTTTGTCTCTTATCAACCCCTTTGCTGTTTGACAGTTCGTATCACATAACAACAATAAAAAGCCCTGTTGTTTGTTTTATTGTACAATTGTTGTAATCTCGCGGCTAACTGCTACAAATATACCTTGAGGTCTATATTCGGCTATGACAAATCTTATGGTGTTTTCTTTTCTACAAAAAAAATACCACATTTTAAAAGGTGCATTTATAAAATGTCTTGCCTTACATGTAATAATGCAATTTTTTATTTGGCGAGAACAAAACACAAAATTGGATCGCCCTGTTTTTAACAGCTGACAAAAAGTTTGTTTTTTAATATATAAAAAAATATGTACATAAATCAAAAAGGATGTTCTTCAAAATATAAAAAAAAAATACACATAAACCCAAATTTGTTAATATATTAATATTAAATAAATAAATAAATGAACAAAATAAATGACCAAATTCCAATTTCTTTAGTTTGTTTTTCATAAAATATGTAAACAAGAAAATACCTTTGCCAGACTGCGAATTTATTAACACCAAGTTTTTACGATTTCTTGATTTGACGTTTTTTTTCAAAAACAATTTTTTAACACCGAATCCATTTAAATTTTATGTCACTGACAACCTACCATTAATAATGTTATGCTTTCTTTTGTTTTTACTTTAAAATAATAGACAAAGTTACTATTAAAACTTAAAAATTTTACTGTCCTGATTAGAGGCGATTTTTTTCCAACTTCGTCTGGTAACCCTATATATAAACAGAAGCCATCTTTTTACAGGGCATTATCAACACTCTCGATTTATACGGGGCGTAAAGTGCAATGCCTTATGCCATTTAAGGGTGAATTTTTTTAGAATAAAACACGCTGCCCTCTTATAGAGCAAAGCATTTTTAAGAAACGAACACCAAATTGCATTTTTTTAAATAAAATGTGACATTTTTTGTAGAAAAGAAAACACCATTATATACCCTGCACCATGGTGCAATTAGAACAGAAAGTTTTTTTTTTAATACTGGGGGTATTCACGTCACAAATTGCACCCTTGCGAAAAAGCAAAAGGGCAAAAATATAACAACAACCACACAGACAATTTGTTGTGCTATGTTTACCAAATTAAGACCATTTTTCTCTAACCGTTCTTTAGATGCAAATAAACCTATTTTGTGCCACGTGCACTTACATATTTACTCCCGCCCAAATTTTGTCGAATGTTGGCTATTGATAACCAAGCTACTTGCACCTTGTTTGGAAACTTTGTCTCTTGCTTTACTCATTCTTTTGTATGTTATGTTTTTACAAACAAGTTGCTTGCATCAATTTGGAAATAAAAAAAACTAACATCTAGGCCCCAAAGAAAAAAATTAAAAAAAAATAGTGGACAAAATAATAAATATACATTTACTGCTTGGCCCACGATGTCAACAAGAACATTTCTTTCGTATATGTATTTATATTGAAAACAAAAACAAAGTTTAGTTTATTTATTATTGTTTTCAATATAAATTAGCGAAAGAAATGTTCTTGTCGACATTGTGGGCCTGACAGTTAATCATTCTTATTGAATCAATAGTTATAGCCCATTACATATAATCAATCAAATTTTATTATAGTTTTTTTAAATTAATATTCTGAGTTGGATCTCCTCAAAAGGATTTCATGCCACGGTTTTTGAACAAAAAAATTTTTATTTTGAAATGTTTGCTTAATAATTCTTTGTTTTAACTTCCCCCAAAAATTTTTAATTGGATTGGATCCGGTGACAAACTTGGCTAGTCTAGGGGAGCTATACTATATTCACGAAACCAATCTTTAACATAGCAGGATGTGTGTTTTGGATAATTTTCCTGAAGGAAAACACATCTAAGTGACATGTTTCTCTGTCGTGTGGCAACGTTGTGCCCTGTAATATGTTTTTATAATCAAACTATAGTATCGGTTAAACGACAAATAGGACACCAATATTAACCTACGAGAAACAACCTCAAATCATAATTTCGCCGCCACCTTGCTTGACGGTCTTTTTTGTAAAACAAGATGAAATTCCACACCAGGAGGCCGACGTATATTATGGCTCTTGTATTTTTTAAACAAATGTTATTTTTGTCTCGCCGCTCCTTAGGATATTTTGCACATTTTGTTTCACCTGTTTTCTCACAGCAACTTTAATGATTTTTGCAAAGGACAGTCCGGTCTTAAAATTTTTTTTCCGAACCAGTGGAACTTTTCTGGCTATTCGGCCCGGTAAATAAGTGCGCAGTAACTTTGTTGGAACACTCACTTTCCGGGGTGTGTGGATCCTTGGTCGGGGGAACAGGTTGTATGTGGTGACCCCTTCTCTGGGTCGGGCTCAGACGGTGAGGAAAGGGGATATGATCACCTTGGATAAGGTAACATGGGCGGTTAATACTTTTGGGTCCTACAAATCGGCGTGACCAGATGGTATCTTTCCGGCGATGCTACAGAATATCGGGAAATCATCACTCCTGTTGTTGGTGGAACTGTTTAGGGTATGTATGCTGAACGGGTATATTCCTAGAAGGTGGAGGGAGGTCAGGGTAGTTTTTATTCACAAGGCGGGTAGGACCGGTCACCCTAAACCCAAGGATTTTAGACCAATCAGCTTATCGTCTCTTATCTTGAAGACGTTGGAAAGACTGATTGATCTACATCTGAGGACGAATATTGACGCCGGCATCGTCAGCGGCGCTTAACACGTCTATTTTAGGAGTAGATCTGTTGAGAGTGCGTTGCATGATGTGGTTGGTTATGTGGAGCGGGGCTTGCGAAACAAGGAATACTCCTTGGCGGCATTCCTGGATATAGAGGGCGCCTTTAACAATTTGAGGATAGAGACTTTTAGGCAGGCTCTGGTTGATCTAGGGATTCCGTTGTTCTTGGTCGAATCGATAACTATGATGCTTAGCAGCAATGAATACTCAGGAGAGGCTGAAGAGGGGTCTCAATGCCTACTTTGCTTGCAAATCATCAATAGGTAGGAACTGGGGGCTCCGGCCGTCAGTAGTGGGGTGGCTGTACACTTCGGTGGTTAGACCCATTCTTACGTATGGATGAGTCATTGAGATTGGTTAGTCGAAGGAACCTTCTGTCTAACGCTCAGAGGTGTGCTTCAATCAGTATGACAGGTGCCATGGCTCGAAGATGAGGGGCACGGGTGCGGGGGTTTCATTGAGGATCTGGACATCAGAAGGTCATATAGGCTTCCTGACGACTGCAGTGTTTTTCAGACTGAGGTTCTGGGGGTTTTGAGGGCCGTGGAACTAATGAGGGACAACATTGACAGGGGCTCGGAGCTCACTATTTATGTGGACAGCCAGGCGGCTTATATGGCTGTAAGGGGCTGTTATGTGAACTCCAGGCTGGTTGATGATTGCAAGAGGTCTCTGGAGCAAGTCTTAGGGGAGTATGTGCTAGGGTTGTGTTGGTGCCGGGTCACTGCAACATAGTAGGCAACGAGGTGGCTGATAGGTTGGCGAGACAGGGCTCAGAGAGGGAGGATCCTGACTGCATGGAGGCGGTTAGGCTTCTACTTTGGTAGGATCAGGGAATGGATTCTGGGCGCGACCAATAGGGCCTTGGGGAACCGAACGGACTGCCGGGTATCGCGGACGCTGTAACCGGTGCTTAGAAAGTCCGATTCGGAGTCGCTGCTAGGCAGGAGTAGGATTTGCGTTAGGACCATGATAGCAATTATCACGGGCCACTGTATGATAGGCAGGCTGGCGGTGAGGTTGGGATCCGGCTTGTCGGATATGTGCGGGTTGTGTGAGGACCCGGAGGAGTTGGAGACAGTTGAGCACATTCTGTGACACTGTCTTTGCCGACCTATCTGTTAATGCAATTTCATTTAGTTTAACTTTAGATTTTAAATACTATAGCAAATAAATATCCAACCAAATACAATATAAAAAAAGTAAAAGAAGCAGGTATGTATTTTAGGGCTATAAATTTTCCACACTTTTTGCGAATATCAAAAACGGCATAGTATAGTCGTGCAGAACATTAAAAGTTTTTAATAAAAAATATGATAATTTTTTTGGATTGTTGATAAAGTTCACGCAGGTATCGGGTTGAAGTTTGAAAACAACCATTTTTATCTCACGGAAATTTTGAAAAATATACACCTGATATTTGTATATATGTATTCCTATACGTATCACTTCAATGCTATTTTGGAATTAAACACTGCTTTTTATTTAGTTTATTAATTTATTATCAAAAAGCTTTATTACAAAATTAAGTTTGCCTCAGCGTCATATGACATTGTTGAGGCGAGTTGGCATTAAATTTAACCAAATTATAAATTAATTATGATATTCGGGCATGTTTTAGAAATCGAAATGAAGTGAAATTGAATTCGAACGAGATTTTAAGTTCTATTATTTACAAAATGGTCATAGTTTCTCCTTGTTTTAGGAGTATTTCTTGTAAAGCTAATTCGAACTTAAAAAATTAAATTGATAAAATGTAATATATTTATGAACTTTCAGTAAGTACAGGGTCGTTTTTAAAATTTGCTCGATTTCAAATCCACTTCATTTCAATTTCTATAACATGCCCGATTATTCATAATTTCATATAAATTTACAATTTACCCCATATATTCAATTCTTTGCTTTATGGCTTAGAATCTACATCTTGCCACTCTTAAATTCGAGCTACTTCGTGTGTTGATGGCTGTTTGATTTATCCCAAAAGATATTGTGTTGTGACCAATATTCTGCAATGCTTAAAATAAAAACATTAGCAATTGAATATTATAAAGTCCAAATATAGGTAAAACATTTTTTGAAATATTTTTGTATAACGAAAGTGTGAAAAACGTTATCGGTAAATTATAAACCGTTTTTAATGCTTTGTTTTGGACCCTTTGCTTTAAGTTGAGTGTTATTTTTAGAAACATATACTAACACTAAGTAATTTAGATGGCTTTGAATCAATGCTTGATATAAAGTACAAGCTTTGTTTTTTCATTAAATTTATTTTTAAGTTTGTACAACAATCCAATGACTGGAGGTATACTCGATTTAACATTTTGAATTTGCATATTCCATGAAAAATTACTTTGTAATTCCACTTTTTAATACCTTATCGATTGACTTGCAAACACTTCTTCACCATCCACATACATATATACTAAAATTTTCCGCGTTACTATTCAGGTAGGGCCTAAACCTTAGAACTTTTTTTTTTTTTGTATTTATAACCAATTTGTTTAGCCTTGCGTATTCAAAATTCAATGCTGCGTCTATTTCCATATATACTTTTAAAGCCGTTTCATGTTTATACGGATAAAACATGGATATATCATCGGCAAACATATAAATCATTCCGGAAAGTCCAAGATTTACGATATCATTCACATAACACAAAACACTGCCTCGCGGCACACCATGCTCAACATCACCAAGAAAACTGCGACTGTTATTTATTTTCAAGTATTGCTTTCTATTTGTTAAAAAACTTAAAAAGTTTTAGTTCTCGACCCAAGATTCCATAATATTCCAATTTTTGTAATATTATGATCAACGAGGTCAAAGGTTTTTGAAAAGTCATAGAAAATACCTGCTACAACTTTAAAAATCCTTGGTCCAACTCCTTACATATGTAGTTAACAACATTCATTACAGCATTCTCAGTTCCACTTCCTTTCCTAAAACCATACTGACATTCATAAAGTAGTTTATTATTTTCAAAGTACATTAGTAATTGTTAGTGAATTATTTTCTCAAAAATTTTATCAATTATGTATAATAACGCAATAGGTTTTTCATCGATATCAGCATTAACTTCCTTCGGCAATGAAACAATTTTTGAGATTTTTAAAATATTTGGATATTCCGAAGTTTCTATAATGCTCTGAAAAATATTAACTAAATACGGTGCGATTTCTTGTCTACACCTTAAAAATATCCTAGGGGACAAGTAATTGTGGCCAGAACTCTTGTTTACGGATAGATTTATAATAATTTGTAAAATGTCTTCAATGGTTATAACACCAAACCGGAATCTACAATTTTGACGCCTTATGGTTCTAAGACTTTTAAACGAGTCTTTGGAATGAGAAATAATGTTTTCTTTCATAGTTTTAGGAACTTGCAGAAAACATTTACTTAATCGTGTACATTTTATTACATCATCATTTATTAGTTCACCAGAAGAATTTTTCAATCTAATTTGATTTTTTTCGCTCCTTCCTAAGCCTTTGTTCAAAAATCTCCAACATTTTTTGGGGTCTTGCTGAAAATTACAGATACTTTCATGATAAAAATTATTAATCGACTCTCGGCATGCATTCTTAATTACATTGCTAACTCTTTTTAATCTGTTTTGTAGATCAACATTAAGGCTAGATAACACTATTATACTTTGTATTAATACATGTCAAAAACTTAAGTAATATGACTAAGAGCCACTTTTTGGGTTTGAGATTAAAGTTAATTTAATCCTATAATTATCTAATCTGAGAATTAAGGTTATCTACTATCAATTGCAACTAATATTTTTGAGTGGTGGTTTAAACCATGTAGTGTTACCATACTGAGCACAAATAAATGGCAACATTTTTTTGCAAATGTCATCTTTTTTTCAAAAAAGATAGATGCTTTTAAAGAAGAAGAAAATGCGCTAATTTAATTTTGTTTACAAGGTAGAAATTTTTTGTGTTTAAATAAAAAAAAGCATTAAAAAAATAATATAGAAAGGAAAAATTATATAAAAGTGCTTAGCAATATATCATTTTTGAAAAATTATTTTTTGTTTCATATTTTTACAACAGTTTAAGATAATCAAACATGTTATTGTTGACAGTTTAAGTTTAGGTTTAAACAACCATCATTGGCCGCTTAAACTAGTAAAATAAAGTAAAAAATACCACTCAAAAAGTAAATACGGAGATTAAAGTTAATTTAATCGCTAATCTCTGACCCAAAAAGTGGCTCTAAGGGCCATTATTATAACTTGGCGTTAGCTGTTATCCGACAGTTAACAGACGCTTTTTGACAGATAACAAATTATTATCTGTCAATTTAATCTTAACTTTAGCTAACTTCAAGTTGTAATAATGGCCCTAAGTGTGATAGTGTGAATGCAATGTGTTACGAAAATGACAAGTATTATGAAAAAAGTTTGACATCCCATACGACTTCATCGTTTTTTGAAAAATTTCTAAACAATATTACTTTTCATTGGATCAGGGCTGCATTTTATTTTATGTGTGAGTGGTTATACTTTGTGTGATGGTGTGAACACAAACTGTCATGTTAAATTAGATTTTTTGACAGTCGCAACAAAACTCATTAGATTTCTATCTCACAAAGTATTATGGAATACGTAAGACTTGTGAGATAGTGTAATCTAGCCTTTACCAGGGGTTCTACTCTCTATTGCGATGCGAAAACAATTTCGATGCCAAAGCTAAATGCCAACTTGGTACTCTCTATCACTTTCGCAAAATTTTCTGAAAATAAAGCAATAGTGGCAATAAAAATTGAAGATGGCGCGGATTTACAGTAATGAAATGTTAAAGTGTGTAAAAGTATTTGAAATTGGAAAATTTAATTAAAATATAGTAATGATTTACGAAAAGAAACAAAATTAAAAGATGCGCAAACGTATTAAAGAGTACCAATCGCTAGATTTGCTACAATTTTGTTTCGCATCGCAATAAAGAGTAGCCCCCAGGTCTTCTTCTTCTTTGCTTCAAAATAATTCTTTTTAATAAAACCAGATTTTGTAAATCCTCGTTCATCCAAGGGGCTATTTCGTTTTTTAATAAGGTTTTTGATGTTTTTATAACCGTAGAATTTATATTAGCATCTGAGAGGTGTTTTACTAAATTTGATGTATCATTCCATGGATTACCAGTGTTCTGAATTAGATTAAAAAATTTTCCTACGGTTAACAATTCATCGCGGCTCAAAATTTCTAGTAAGGTTTTAGAAATTTGCTTCCCTGCGTGAGGTTTTTTCATCACTAAAACTTTCTTGGCCACTCCGTGGTACTATGCCAAAAATTTGGCTTTAGCCCTGTCTGTGTATACACTTTATAAAACTTATGTATCGCCACCTTAAAGCAAAACCTTATCGCCACCTTAAAGCAAACCTTAAATCAAAACGGACGTAACTAGATTAAATTTTTTTTTTTTGCAGGAGAAGCAAAAAACATCACAAAATAAATAACAACAATACATATGTACTTAGCTTTTGAATATCTTTAAATGAAGTCTACATTTTTGATCGCAAGGATCTAAAAATTTTCGTGAACATGTAGATTAATAAAACGAACATAAACCAATCAAAGGCTGACTTCATAAACGCAGTGTTGCAATGCAACATTAAACGAAATAATTTCTTAAACTCCACAACTTTTCTGTAGACAATTCCTTGAGTACATTGCTGCATGGTAACCGTATTCACTACACAATGGTTGCAGAATTTGTGCATTGTGTTTCATTGTGATACTTTTTCAACGCATTCGTTTTTAGCGATGCTTTGCAATACTGCGTTAATTTTTAATTTTTGTGTAGTTACGTCCGTGTGCATTTAAGGTATACGATATACCCTTTTAGCTTTAGTGAAGGTTATACAAAAAAAAAAAAATTGGGTAAATTTTAAACAAAAAACTTAATATAAACGAAATTCTTAGAATAACCGACCGCTCAAATTTAGAATACCTAATTCTGGGAATAATGGGAAAGTTGACACTCATCGAGTAAAAGGGAGCAAATATGAAAAAAATTTACACAAAAATATACCATTACAAAATTCATACACATTTTGAATTTGGAAAGTCTAACTTTAGATTCATAACCAGCTGCCCCGAAAAACCATGAGTGACGAGTTTCATACAAATTCAATAATATTAAAAAAATAGTCCGCGAAATCTAATATCAGATTCGTAATCTTCAACCTCAAAAACCCCCGGATAATAAGTTTCAAGCCATAAAAGTGTTTAGTTGTATCTTTAAACTTACGAAAAAAAGTCCACCACATTGAATTTGCCATTTTGAATTTTCAAAATCTCATACCAGATTCGTAATCTTGGACCCCATAAACAACCAGGTAACGAGTTTAAAGCCATAAAAAATCAGGCGTATCAAAATCCACTTGTTTTAAACCAATCCAATAACATTACAAAAAATATTCAACCATATTGGATTCGCCATTTTGAATTTTCAAAATCCAATACCAGATTCGTACTCAGCGACCCCAAAAACCCCCTTATAACCGGTTTCGAGCTATAAAAGCGTTAATGCGTTTCAAAAATAACATGTCAACTTCAAAATCGTTTTTCTCCAAAACTCATTTTTTGCCCATAGGTCACTTTTAAATAGAACTCCCACAAATATGTTTTTCTAACATTCTTGACTCTTAAAGCTGTCAAAACGCATATGAAAAAACTTGTGCGGAATATCTATGAAATAATGTTGGTAGAGTTGTACTCTGTTCATTTTGTGAAAAAGTTCCGAAATGTTTCTGGCAACATTTTTTACAACTGCGAAATAATATAAGCTGCACTAATTTCACATGGAATTTTAGGCAAGAGCAAAAAAGTATGAACTGATTTTTAAATAAGAAATAAAACATTTTAACAACTTAACCGGTAACAGTTTTAATCCATATTTACTTTCTATTTTATTAAATTTTTTATTAAAAAAAATAATTTTTATATAAATTCATGTGGGGTTTGTTTACATACGCAAAACAATGTCGCATACTTTGAAGGAATAAAAACGTCAAATTGTGCAAACTCGCAAGATAGGTAAGATTGATACATGTCAAAATTTTCGTGTGAAATAATCAATGTTACTCAACATTTTTCACAAAGTTAAACACAGTACTAGGCTTAATGAATAAAAAACTCCTTTCTTTAATTTAGTGTGGTTCCCCACTGTATGATTGCATTTAAAGGTTACCATTTCTAAACATGTTTTTGTTGTATGATTGCATCGTAAATTATGCATTAATTCTCAAATCAATGTCAATTTACGAATTCATCTTTTGGATACCAAAAAGAAATAATGAAAAAAAAAATTGTCTGAAAAACAAAACCAGAAATATGTATTGAATCAATAAACAACTGCAGCAAATAAAGGAAAAGACAAAAAAGAAGAATAACAGCTGGACAGAACGTTTAAGGCAACATTATAAAGCTGTACTGCTCTATTATAAAGGCAAAAGAAGAAAAACGAAAGCAAAATATTCGAGTGAATTTAACATCAGAGGATTTGCTCTAAGAGATAAACTGTCGTAGACCAACAACTACAAAGAGCAGAATCAATAATAGTAACAATAGTACAACATTGGACACTATTTGTACTCTGTGAAACATTGTCTTGTCGAATGGGCTTTATTTCCAATTCAATTCCAACAAAATTTAGTGTAATTTAATGCAATGCTGATGATGGTTATACATGCATACAAATATATATACAATCATACATTTGTACATACATGCAAGCATACATACATTGAGTGAACCATATAAAAGTATGGAATCCGCGATCTGGGTATCTGATGGTACGAATTTATCGGGCGTTCCGGTCCACCAACCTGCTAACGCTACGTGACCCAACAACACCACAACATGGGTACACCCGAGCAACTGTCTCTGGCATCTGCTTGTACAGCTGCTACATTCCCCCAAGTTATTCTATAGAGCATTATTGAATCATTGTTGAGAACATTGTCTCAGACGCAGCCTGGTGACTTTAATGGGGCACTCCGTCGATGAATGCAGGAGGCCGAATACTCTTAGAGGCTTTTTCAGCATCAGATGTTGTTCTTATGAATACTAGAAGTGAGCAAACCTTCAGAAGAACTATAGAAATTACGTTTTGCCAGTAGTTTTATTGCAAGTATAGCTACATGGAGGATATCTGATGTGTATTCTCATAGCGATCAAGAGCTATTTAGATATTCAGGACGAACAGCGCCACGTAAATGTACAGGCAGGGGATTGTCAGGTTGAAAGACTTACACTTTTGTTAATGATGTTTTTGTAATCTGTATTAAGGACATGCAACTTAATGCTGCAGCGAAGGACATGGCGAAACAGTTAATAAATCAAATCACGAAGGCATATTATGCATCTATGATAAGGAGAAAAAAGTCAGACAACCAGTGGTGGAATGGTGAAATTGCTAACTTGCGATCGGAGTCTGTACATGCCAGGAGACAATAAGCAAGCACACGTGATATATGTGATAAAAGCGGGAACAATACTTGGGACCTTGCAAATAAACTGGTAACCAAGCAACTTTAAAGCCTTAGTCTACCAGCACCTAGAGAGGAGACGAATCTAAGCGACATTTTAGAGAACCTCTTTCCACAACAGGAAAAATCGACATGATAATACAATGTAACTACCCAGGCTTTTAACCCACCGACAGTTACGATACAGAAGGAGCTACCTCAAAATTTAAAGATAAGAAGGCACCAGGCCTAGATTGCATCTTAAACGCGGGCTAAAAGAAGCGGTTAAACTCCGTATGGTGCAGAAGCTTGTTCTGCTGCCTAAAGATAAGCCCCTAGATAACCCCTCCTCCTATCGCCTACATTATATGATGGACACAAGTTGTAAACTGTTGGATAGCATAATCTGTAGAAGATTAGAACGTTATGTTGAAGCCAACAGTGGTCTGTCTAATTGCCAATTCGGCTTCAGAAAGTCAAAATCAACAGTGGAAGCTATTAATGTGGCTGTAGAAACTGTAGCACCTGGCAGGAAGGAAAGAGCTGGCAACACGGAACAAAGAAGTATTGTATAGTCGTTACCCTAGACGTTAAGAATGCTTTTAACTCGGCGAGTTGGGATCATATCGTTAGTGCTTCGGCGCAACATGATGAACCAAGGTACATAATGCCAATTATACAGGATCATTCCGAAATAGAGAGCTGATTTACGACACTGATGCTGGTACTAGAAGTTACAAAATTAGAGGTGGAGTCCCGCAGGAATCAGTACTTGGCCCAATATTATGGAACGTGATGAACGATGGAGTACTGCGATTAAATTTTCCTGAAAGGGTTAAATAGTTAGTTTTGCAGATGGTATTGCACTAAAGTGCGTGGCAAAAGAGTAACTAGAGGCGGAAACTATCACAAACGCCAGTATACAAATCGTTAAATCTTGGCTTGCACCAATACATACAAACATACCCAAGCACTTATGCTGCTGCTCCTCTATGTTTTACTGTCAATTACCTTAAACTTATAGTCGCTTAAGTTGTTATTTATTCGTGATTTAAAAGTTAAACGCACGTACAAAAATACAAACCAAAAAATAAACAAACAAAAAAATGAATTGCCATGATTCTAAATTTAAACGGAATAACTTAAGAAATAAAAAAGAGAAAAATAAAATATAAGAAATAAAACAAAAATATTGTGGCATTGATATTATTCTTTTTAAGGCATTTTTGAAATTAAAAATTAAGTCTTCCGTCAAATCAGCTTCTTTTGAATAGCGCCAACACATGTAGAGACTAATTTGTGGGTCGAGCCTCACCTAAGTTAGGAAAATATTTATATCTTTTTTCCCCGAAATGAATATAAATCACAGCCACCACGTTATCCTCGAAGACCAATAACCAATATACCCCCATAGATCTTAAAGATCTTGCTTGTTGTCTTGGAAAATTAATATCTTCGATGCCGATGAAAGAAGTAAAATACTGGCAAACGGGCTTTTTAACAAAATTTGAACATTTACGAAAAAATCTACCACGTTGACTTTATATGTTTCTTCGATTATTAATTAGGGTTTCTATGCCCAAGAATTTTAAGATGGCAATTTCGGAAATTTTCTTTCAAAGTTTTAGACTTAAATTTAAGTTTTTGTGCCACTAATTGCCATTTGATTCATAGTTTCAAGAAAAATGAGCATTCGTCTAGCAAAATCATGGTAATGCAATTTAAGGAGGGAAATTTGTATTCATTTATAGTGACAGGGTTCAACATTATTTGAAAAATTATTAAAATTAAAGTAGAATAAATAAAGAAAAACGTATTATTTTGGCAAATTGCCATTGGTTGCAAACAATTAAGTAATCTCATGTTATATTATTTTCATGTCATTCTTCACCAAAAATCTACCGGGAATTCCAGGAATTAAAAGAAAAATATTAAGCAATCTAGATAAATGAATAAAGTTTGTAAAGTTAGAAACCCTATTACTCGTAAGTTACCTTTAGGTAAAAAATTTCGGTTGAAATTATCGTTTAGACAGAAGAATTATTAAAATGCTGATTTAATTTCTTAAACTTTTAGCCTTAAAAATTGTCAATTTAGTTATCCAAAATGAAGGAAAATAATCGAAATTCATTCAGAGCATCCCGCGGAATTATAAAGTTAATTTTTTAAACGATTTTCTTAAAATAACATGCACTTACAACATTGTTGGAACCAAAACAAAAGCTACAAGTAAATAAATACAACATGCACGAAGCAGTTGAATTGTACAATAGCAACAAAAGTTGAAATAAATACAAAAATGTACATAAATAAATTGCACAGTTTAAGTGGTGGTATGAGTTTAAGGGAGAGTAATTGTCCTCACAAACATGAAAACATATAAACTTCACATTTTGCAACAACGAACATTACAAAACAAATTGTAAGTATGAATTAAAAGTAAATGAAGTAGACTTACTATATCGTGGTTGATGATGATGTTGTTGTCGTCGTATTTTACGTTTTAAAGTACAAAAAACGCGTTGTTCGTGGTTGTAACTGATGTTAATTTCATTAAAAAGATATCAACAAAATGAATCCTTGAAGAGGTTCCTTGACACTAACTTTACAAAAGACATACTTACAGCAAGAACTACACAACCACCATTATCACTGACACAAACACTCACAATTTTAGTAGTAATGTTTACAAAAACAATGGAAAACGTAAGTACCAAAAATAAAAAAAAAAATAACACAAAACAACATCAACACAACACAAACGAAAATGAAAATGGGAAAAAGAGTATGTAGATATTTTTGGAGAATAAAAATTGTTTACGTTGAAAAATGTTCAGGAATCTGAATAAACTATTGAAATGGAAAAAATATAAGGGGAAGGAACGAATGGAGCTCAAAGTCAAATGAAAATATTCATACTAACAGCAGCAAAATCTTAAAGGAAAATTTATAAAACACACACGAAATGCAAACAAAGGAAAAACAAAGTAAAGTAAAAAAAACAACAAAAAATAAAAATGGATTCTATTGATTCAGCTGTAACGAATTTTAAGTCTGCACCACCCAACAAAATCTAAATTTAAACTTCGTTTTTTTTGCATGTTTAATTGAGATTAAGAAATGTATATAAAAATCTGGGACTTAAGTTACTGATTAATACAATTTATATATTATATTGGAGCTTTTACGATTTTTTTGAAGATACATAAGAAGTACCTTTATTTCTTAGATTTGAGAGTTTATCCGCCCATCTCCTAAGGTTTTCCTGGAATTCATCTTACAGAGATTTTTCAAATTTAAAAATATAGACAAATTCAAAAATTTATATTAAGACCCAACACCTTTCACTGACAATTAATTTTCATAAAAAACTAGTTTGTCCATAAATTCCATCAAATTTTATTCACCCATCTCCTTCCCTTTTTCTGGAATTCAAAATATTTTAAAAAACAAAACATGTAAAGTCATATTATGTATCTAAAATAATAAAATTATTTGATTAGCGGGATACGTGTTAAGTCTACAATTTTTTTAGTCCATTTAATCTAAAAATTTAGGTAAATTTCGATTTGAATACATATACAGTTAAACCTCGATTAACCGGGCCTCAATAAATCGGTTACATCTATTAACTGGCATGCGGTTCTTTTTATTTTTCCCTCTATTATCCGTGCTTTACCTCTATTATCCGTGCTAAAGAGTTATACCTCTATTAACCGTGCTTTACATATATTATCCGTGCAGCATTTATATGTTTTTAATTATGTAAATTTAAATCCGGTGTTTCCCCTTTTTAAGTTAGGGAACACCAATTTCAGGCAAGCCAACTTTAAGACAAGCTATACATATGTATATAGTACGTAATCGGCAGCAAATTTCTTCAAAATTTCAGCAGTATTTGCCCATAATGGTCTGATTCCAATGGCGCTGATAATGTTTTTCCATTACTGCAAGATCTCGGTGAAATCTTTCACCTGGTTCGTCACAATGAAACAAGTCTAAAAAGTGTTAAAGAAAAGCATTTTCAATGACATGTGTGCTCCTTACAGGCAACCGATTAAGACTTTAAATAATACAGATTTTTTTTATTTATTTGATATACACCTATGGCATATTTGAAATTAGGTGACTATCGTTATGGCTTCTGTTGTTTCCTAAAAACCCACCTACTACTTTCTGAAAAGAATTCCATATATCTTGGAGCGATTGCGATAGTAAAAAAACGCGTGTCTTTGTGTCCGAAAATCTTCTTTCTTTCAAACATGAAGCGAGTAATTTCGAGATCCCTTTTGACAAGTTTAAGTCACGATTTAAATCATTAAGTGCGCTTTGACTCATAGTTAAATATTCGTATCACCTATAGAATTAAAAGTCAGATTTAAATCTTCTTTTTCATTATCTTATGTTACTTTTAATGCTAGAGGTTTTCGTTTTGGGAATGGAAATCAATTGATTTATATTCGCAAAAATAACATAGCCATTTTTCCGCTGTGCACTTTGGTCATGCAGATATAGCAATCAGTCATATGATCAATTGGATCCTTCCATTCAACTGGCTCTCCGAATGACAAATACCCATGCTCTTACCAAATTTAGGTGAATTTACAAAACATGTAGAATTAAATACGTTTCCAGTCCATGGCTTATTGACAAATCTGGCTAAGCACCGAAAATCAAATTTATAAGATTCCAAAAAGATTTTGTTCAACTTTCTTCGGACACTGTTTTTAATAATGTAGACAGGCCACAAACAAACTAAAAGTAATCAAGTGAATATTTACATATTTAAATATACAATGTAATTTAGAAATTTCAAAAGTTATTAAAACAACAAAAGCGGGACAGTCACAGACTTCATAATCTCGGTGTTGCAATGCAACACTGAAAAGCATAGAATTCATAGACAACTTTTCTAAAATCAATGCCTTAAGTTCATTATTGAAAGGTAAACGTATTCACTGTACAACGGTTGCAAAATTTGTGCATTGTTTTTATTTGTGATGCTTTGTAAACGCATTCGTTTTAAGTGATGCCTTGCAACATTTCATATATGAAGTTATTTAGTACAATCTTGAAATAGACCGATAAGTGAAAGCATACTACCTAAAACCGCAATATAATAGAAGCATTGATAAAAAAAAAATTGTTTATGAAAATTCAAATTCGGATGTTTTCACTAAATATCTCGTTATTTCTTAATTTTTTGTCAAACGATATTAATTTCACGCTAACTACGTTTGGAACAAAATATTATTTAAGATACATGTTGAAAAATTTAAATCTTGTAAAATTCTGTTAAACCGTTCTCGGATTTTTCGAAATACCTAAAACACGATTTTCACGTATCTCTCGAAAAGGCTTCTTGATAAAAATAAATGAATGCCATATTCGTGGTCAGCAGGCCAATTTAGTTTAGAAAATATCTCATTTTTGAAGTTAATTTTTTTGTGGCAAAGTGTAAAGCTACGGTCACACTTATTAAATGAGTAGGTGAGATGCAAAACTCGTTCGTTACACTATTTTCCAATTTTGGGAAAAATGCAAAAAACATATAGCGCCGGATTTAATTGACCAAATTATTTGAACTTTTTTGATTTTGAAGTGTTATGCCATTCTTGATTAATAGCTCAACAGTTGAAAAATTGAAACCAACTGAAATATAGAAAAATAATAGATTTAATTTTGTTACGAACGAGTTTTGCTACGAATTTTCGAAAGAAACTAGTTTTGCTACGATCCATATGGGATCGAACTAGTTTTGCAACGCACTTTAGCCCACCAGAAAAATTAATCATTGAACTTGGTATATTTTGAAAATTATATAAATTTATTAAAATTAGGCAAACAGTGCTAAAAAATGTTACAACAGTTCTGTTGGTGGGAGATAAACTACCCCAAGTAACATTTTTTTCAAAATACATTTTTTATACAGTTGGAATCGGATGTGTAAATTCCCTTAATGAAGTTTTTGAGATAGAAAAGTTAAAAACAATACCAAGTCCAACTTGCTTGGATACAAAGGGAATCGAGTGTACTTAGATTTGCTTACCACTGGATTTGTACACAATCAGGAGAATGTGCGTAGGGGCAAAGAACATCAAGAGTCCTTTTTTGTAAATTGTAAAGTGAGGTCTTTTGTTTTCAAAATAGATAAATTAAAACACTGCCATTTTGGTCCTATTTTTTTATTTAATCAAATATTTCGACCAACTTTGTTAACCATTGTCAGGAAAATAAAATATATTTTTAGTTAAACATGCGGATGCTCCTTCAGTTGTTACTTGTAAAATTTTGTATAACACATTTTGAAGAGAAAAGTAAGGTAACAAAAAATTTGTGTAAGCCTTGTAATAATTTTCGAAAATAGCAGACCATTTGTTGTTGGACTTGGTGCTGTTGTGTCAAGGGATTGAACAGTATCAATACCAACTTGGGAGATAAAGAACACGAAGTCCAACATAAAAGGTAAACGTATGTTACCTTATATGACGTTATTTTATTAACGATATCATCGACATAAAAAAAAAAACATATTAGAGTCATAAAAAATATTCGGGAAAGGCAAATTTTTATATTTAAAACTTTTGCGGTCTTTTGTAAAGTTTTCAAAATGTGGCTTGGTGTAGTATAATCGCTCTTGGTGTAAAAAATATCGCTCATTTGCTGCAAGACCGGCATAACTAAAAAAAATCCATTTCGAGATAAACGCGTTTAAAGTTTTGATGCTCTAATCACTTAGAAAAAATAACGATACATTCTCTTCAAATGGGGAAAGTATAAAAGATATAAAGATGAATTTTATACACAATATAAAGAAAAACATAGCGAACAATTCTGCATGACCAACTCCAAAATTGTGTTTTTTGATGTATGCCGGTGTTGCAGCAAATGAACGATATGAAATTATTAAACAAATAAATTGAAATCTTTTTCTTTAGTGTACTCGTCATTGTTTTTTTCCGTTCCATAATCAATATTTTTTCTCCAAGAATATTAAATTGCATGTCTTTATTTTCTCTCAAATTTTCCCCAAGTGAGTAGATAAAATTTTTCAAAAATCATTTTTCGGGTAAAGTCCCTCATTGATAGAAAGTATATATGGAACAATGTAATGCATTTTTTCCGAGTTCCTTTTTTTCTATTAGCTTTCGCCTTGAAGTTTGGAATTTAAAATTTAGCTCACTTAGTGCTTTCACCACAGGAGCTACAACAGACTCCAGTAATATATAAGAACATCCCTACAAAATTTTTTTTCAATATACGATTTATAAAAAACAAAAATGTCAAAGCGAACTTGTTTTTTGCAGTTTTAAATTCCCTAACTCGACTATATTTAAACAACGATATCTTGGTGCACTTCGAACACAAAGTTTAAAACAGTGAACCAGCGAGTTTTGTTACACAAAATACAAAGAGATAGTTTTGAAAATGTCTGTTGAGTGGAACGAACCAGTTTTGTTACCAACTTCAATTTTATTTCACAAAAAAACATAGAAAAGGACATGATTCGATACAACCTATCTATTTATTCTCATAAAGTGCTAAAATATCTGTCTAGATCGTTTGAAATCTCAATTTTTTTAATTTTTGAAACGAACGAGTTTTGCAACTCACCTACTCAAATATTTGATCAAATAAGCGTAACCCCTACTTTTGTTAATAGTAAGTGAGATTTAAAATGGTCTTAATATTACAAAATAAACTAATTATACTACTAGACGTAGCAAAAAACAGTTTTTTGTAAGATGTGGTATTTTAATAAAAATAAATATTGATACTAAGCGAAATGATTTTTTAGTTTGGTTGTTGGTCCCGTTTTTTTCATCAAATATTTGATAAGTCTGACCGTAGCTTTATTTTAAAGTTTTAAATAACATTTATCTTCAACGAAAACTTTCTTTGGCTAACAATTGTAGAGTGAAAATGTAAATGGCGAAATTAAAGCATCAGAAAATTTATCAGTTAACTAGAATTTCAAGCAATTTTTTTAATTCGCTGAACATTTATTAAAATATGCTTTAAAACGTGAAATAACGGCTACAAAAATGCAGCAATGTCTAAAATATGCAAATTTTTCACTAACAAATCGATGCCATAATTCATAAAAAGCTAATTAATAATCACAAAATTAGTTTAAGAAATGCAATTCATAAAAATATAATTTGTTTTGTTAAAATAAATAAAATTGGGTTTATTATATACTACTGAAAAAACTGTAGCGTGCGTTGTGAGGCGTGCGTCACAAAGGGTTCACGGCTTTTATCAAAAATTCACAACATTTTTTGGCTGCGAATAATTGATTTTAGAATTCTCTTATATTCATGTTTCCTTAAATAATTAGATTTTGTATACCTCATGATGCAAAATTCGCTAAAAATTAGGAAAACACACTTCAACTTTTAAAGGTACATCCACTTTTTGTGGCGTGCGTCACAAAACTTTGTGATCAATTATTGCGCAACAAATAATTGCTAAGAAATTATGATATATGCCATTCGTAAGTACATATCAATGTCACTAAATACTATATATAAAAATCGATATGGGTAATTCCAAAGTGTTGAACGTGACAGTCGTACGCATCAAAAATGCAATAACATTTTAAACAACAAATATTTTTACGTTCTCTTAACCCTTAAATTATAGCATTAAGACAGCACTATTATCTATGCTAAAATTTATGGGGGTCGCGATTCTAGGTCACAGATAATGGCAAAAGAAGTAGCGGTTCGAACGTGAAAAAATAGAAGTAGTTTTTGTGGCCATGTATAAAAAGGCGTAATTCAGCAAAACCTGGCACAATTTTTTAGTCAAACTACTTTCAGAATTTTACGTAGCAATGTAACATT
Source organism: Pollenia griseotomentosa (assembly GCA_963931875.1). Taxonomy (NCBI): domain Eukaryota; kingdom Metazoa; phylum Arthropoda; class Insecta; order Diptera; family Polleniidae; genus Pollenia; species Pollenia griseotomentosa. The sequence goes on from OZ007563.1 coordinate 91,802,904, forward strand.
AAAATGTCTTTGGTTTGATTCCAAGATCTTCTGTATTTTTTTAAGCCAAAATCTGGGTCGATACGTGACATTACGAACGTGAAATTTTTTCCATAATAATTAAACTGAATAATGATGATTCAAACAAAATAAAAATTTACCGTTAATCCGAATAACATATTTCTTTTATGCGAAATGTGCTCCAACTTCTAGTTGGTTATTAGAGGCACATTATTCCCCCACAAGAAAGTACATAAAATTACATGGGTATCACCCGACAAGGTTACAGAAAACCAAATTGACCACATCGCGATAAGTAAAATGTGGAGGCACTCACTGCTCGATGTGCGAAATAGAAGAGGTGCTGATATTGGCAGCGATCACCACCTTGTAGTGGGGGAGATACAACTTAAGGTATGCGCAAACAAATTTGAGAAACCAAAGAGAAGAGAAAGATTTAATCTTGAGAGGCTGAGGGACAGAGAAACACTACTCCATTTCTCAAACTCCCTCAAACTAAGAACTGAACCTCTGCTAAATAATGTGTCAAATCTCGACACGTACTGGAAACGGGTTAAAGATGCCTTTCTTGAGTCCGCCAAAAGATGCCTCGGTAATCCTGTTAAAAACGTAAAACCATGGATATCTGACCAAACATGGAATCTTATTCAAGAAAGAAGAGAGGTTAAATTATGCATTAACCAAACCAAAACCCGTCAAGCCAAATTGGATTATCAACAGCATTATAACATCGCAAATCGAAAAGTCAAACGAAGTGCTACAAATGATAAAAGAAAATGGGCAGAAAATCTGGCTTCAGAGGCACAAAAGGCCAATGAATCAAACCGACCGAAAGATATGTACAGTATCACGAAATTGCTTGCTGGTCATAATCACACTAATTTGCGGCCACTGCGCAATGCAAATGGTGAATTGGTGTATACAAAAGAGGGTCAACTGCGAGTTTGGGAAGAACATTATCGTAACATTCTGGATAGCGCAATCGAAGATGAAGTGGCTGAACTCTGTCAGCACGCACAACACAGTCAAATAAGTGACATGAACATCCAACCTCCTAGCCACGTAGAAATAATGGAAGCAATATCATCGCTAAAAGATCACAAGGCAGCAGGGCCCGATAATATCCCTCCAGAATTGTTCAAAGCTGATAAATCCCTTTCGGCAAAAATAATTCAACCAATAGTTGAATACATCTGGCAAACAGAAACGCTCCCAAGCACCCTTAAGGAAGAACTTATCATCAATATCCCAAAAAAAGGAAACCAGATGGAGTGTAAGGATTGGAGTGGCATCACCCTTTTAAATATGCTTAACAAGATAGTATCCCGTATCTTATTTAATCCCATAGCTGCAGCGACTCAGCCCAAATTTATTAATACATATATTCATTTCATTATTTGGCTAGGTCCAAAATAATCTTTACAGACTAGGAACTAAAACTAAAATTTAGCTTAAATTATCTTAATAAAATTTTAAAATTTTTCTTAAATCCACTATTTGATAAAACATTAATGTGCATCTGATTAGATAAATCATTCAATGAACGCATAACTGGCTTAGAGCAATTTAATTAATGTAATTTAATAAAAAAAAATAATCTGAAAGATCTAGGAGGAACACGTATCCATGAAAAATATTATATAACAAACTTAAAGAGCGAATTTTTTCTTCTTGTTTCTAATACTAAAGCTATGTTTACACCTATTTAATATTTGACGTCCTTAACTTAACCACTAGTTTTATAAAAAAATTTTGCTTTTGAAAAACGTTTGGCTAGTTCAAACATCATTTAAAAGTTTATATATAACATTATAGAAATATTTTCTTACAAATAAAGTTTAGTTAATCAATAGAAATTGTTAAAAATAAATCTAAAGTATGATCAGTTTACTGGTCACGCATTTTTTGGATTTTTTCGTCAAATATTTGTAAGGTCTGAACATACCTTTAACGTAGAGATAGATGATGAATATGAAGAAACATTTAAAAAAGAAAGTGCAGATTTAATAATTTTTTTTAATTCTCTCAATGCGATTAGAATACATATATGGCAGTATGAGGACCCTATGTTCTAACTCATATTCTAGATCAAACAAAAGAAGTCAAAAGTACTTTTTTTGTGTAATGATCAAAATTTTATCAGACTGTGGTATTTTTTATTAATAAGAGGGTACATTTTTTTTGATACTTTAAATATTAAGTTCTTACACTTCTTAATTAAAATTTTTGTTTAAAAATCAGTTTGTTTATTTATTTAAAACAAAAATTTTTATAAATTTTTGTGGCAGAAATGCAAAAAAAGAAAAATAATGAAAATAATAATAATGATATATTATATTGGACAACAACAAGCACTTTATAAATGAATAAACATACTTCCGCATAATCATCATAAGTACTTTTGACTACCAATGCATACGAGGACCGGCTTAAAAGCCATTTGTATTTCATGAGTCCCTTTTAACACTTCTGTAGCTTTGTTATTTTAAATTTTTTAAATTTACAGCCAAGTTTAATTTCAAAATCTTTAAACTTTAAAGACAAAACATGGTAGTGTCTTTTCTAACCGATTGAGGAATGTCTTCAATGTTTGGTTTTATTTTCACTTGTTAAATAATTTGATTGGTGAAGCTCAAAACATAGTGATGTCTTTAATGTCAGATGTCCCCTAAGTTTGGTTTGTTTGTTATTGACATGTTTTTATGGTAAATGGATTAAATTTAATGCCTTATTTTCAATATTATTATTCATTAAACTTATCAAATTTGATTTGAAACTTTAACAAAATAAGATCTTAAAGGTCCAAATTGCTTATTTTATTCCCGTAATTTCTACAAATAGATATCTGGTCGTGTTCGTATCGAACAGTCATCTTTACCTATCAGGTAACACTATTTTGTTATTTTCAACGTTAATTATGCCTACTTGAGTTAACTATCGATGTTGTAAAACACACTTCACTTTAACCCGTAGGTAAGAAATACGTTTAAAAATTATGAAAACTACGTTACACCATAGATTTCTATACACAGCTAGATATTTATTTGTAGAAATTGTGGGCATTAAAGGGAACCCGTATTATGCATGTAACCCTGGTTTGATTCCTAAATTTTAAAATTTCACAGTTACCAAAAAGAAAGTTGTCATATATGGGCATTTCCATGTCATCGTACGTGACATTTGTACGCCTTCAGAGAGGTACGTTAGGTTAGGTTTCATAGTTAGGTTAGGTTCCATAAAACGGAAGTAATTTTTAGGTGAATGTAAAAATATGCGAATTGTGAGAGGTATTGGTTTTTTTTTTAAATTTTTTCCATTAAACCAAATGTTTTACCCTTATAATCCTTATTTAGAAAAAAATTTTTTTCTTAATGGCTTTATAATGAACAAAATGTAATATTGTTCGTGACATACCGTACGTAACAGATTTTTCTCTAGTAGTAGTAGTATTTACAAGGTATTAAATATATTTTTTGTAAATATGTATATGTTTGTAACATAAAACAAACAAGTAAGAGAGAATAGTCGGTCAAGGCCGACCTAAACATTTTTGGGACCCATGGCCAGAAAAGAGTTGTGCAATGACGTTAACAATAAAAATAATATTTGTATCGAATGTTATTTAGATATTTTCATCTATGTATATGAGTTTTGTTTGCCTCAAACCGATTTAAAAAAGGGGACCTACGGCACAACATTTTGTCATGACATAGTACCTATAAAAAAAAAAAAAAAAAAAAAATACCGATCAATATTTTAATGCAACAAATATATTGCATTGAACTTTTATTTTGAAACACACCTGCGACTAATCAAATACAAATGACATAGACAAATTATGTTTTTGAACCACGCACGTGATATTAGAATAGCATCCAAAACAAACCTAAAAATATGTATATGTATGGCTAATCAAACTATATCTTTGGTCTTTTCTCATGGATCCTATTTATTGTTGTTGTTACATTAATTTTAAATTATAATTCCAATTATACTAATATCCGAATTTAATCGGCAGAAAATGAAAATTGTTGATTGCAGTAACTTTAAATGAATCAATGATATAATCATTTTAAGCTTTTATTTTTTGCTTTTTAAATATTTTAATTTTTTTTCCTTTCTATTCTCATGGAAATGCCCATATAAAAATTCATTGTATTCTTATTCTATATCACGGAACCAACATTTTTTCCTTTTTGATACCCATTGAAGTTTTTGTGGGAATAAATATTCTTGGACCGGATTTAGACTATTCTTAGTTCATAATAATAGTTTTAAAACAAACTTCAGAAATATCAGGAATTGATTGGGAAAACAATATATTTATTACAATTTTAAAGTTAGTAAAATTTTTCAGATTACACTCGTACTAAAATCCAGCACTTGCAAATTTTGTTGGCAACAGTAACAACAACTTTCAACTATCAACAACAAAATAAGTATATCACATATACAACCACAATCGTACACACATTCAAACAAGTGACCCTTTTCAGTTGATGGCAATCATTGTTAGTTGCTTGTTTGTTGTTGTTGTTGCTGTTGGTTTTGTATTGTAATTTGCATTGTTGTCATTATTTATCAAACAGGTAGTAGAATTACATATACATAGCTGTTGTTGTAGTTCACACAAACATAACTCTGTATGTACCTATGTATTGTAATATTAAAAATGTATGAATGGCTGAATGACAACAACATGAGGTTTATTGTTGTCGCTGGTTTTATAAAAATTAGCCAAACATAGGTACATAGCGGACGGACACTGGCAATACCAAACACTTGAACTCGTATGAAAAACTCTTTTGAAAAAGAGAGGAATCAATGATGATATCAATATTAATATCATGTATCATATAGGCATGGATGTGCCCTTTGTTTTTGTATCTGTTGTTTGAGAGTGTGTTTTTGTTGTTTATAACCCACATATTTTTAAAACTTTAGTGCGTTTATTATTCAGACAAATACAAATTTGTTTCCTCTTTAATTTATCATTTTCAATACTTTTTAGGGTTAAAAAGGTTAAAAAATAAAACATAAAGGGACAAGTATTTAGTATGATATTGTTACGTTTTTCCTTTAATAAACGCGTTTGAGTTCTTTTAATTGCAAATCCGAATAAAAACACACACTTATTTAACTTAACAAACTTTATTAATTATTTTGTTCACAATTATTAGTTACGAACAGAACCGTTTCTCAAAACAAACTCAACTAACTATACATGAGTCACCCCTTTTTATACTTCTTAATTATTTCTAGATTTTCCTGAACCTTCCCGTAAAAACTATTTATTATGTTTTAAAACCATTTCTAGAAATGACTGGGAAATTCATGTAATAATTATTTTAAAATAACAGTTGTGTTCAAAATTAAACATGACAATTTTAAGTAACTACTATAACTTAAAAGATAACTTATTACTATAACTATAAATAATGCTTAGATAATATTACTTTCGCAACACTGCCCTCCACTTAAGCCTGTTCGTCCCGAATAGGCTCAGATTCTCCTTTTCCATAATGGGCTAGTCGTTCTAAATGTACCACTTTCATTTTTGACCTTGGACTCTTATATTTCCGGATTCGATACACCACGTCATTCAATTTCTTTATTACTTTATACGGGCCATCCCAATGAGTCTGCAGCTTTTTAGATAGACCTTTCTTCCGTTGCGGATTAAAAAGTAAAACCAACTGGCCTTCTTTGAAGCCTTCCGAATTTGCCGGTCGATCGTATCTGGCTTTTATCTTGTCATTTGATAAATTAACACGCCTTCGTCTTAACTCGCTTTTCTGCTCTTGGGTGGAGTCCTTATTATTCGCTGGTACGCATAGTTCACCAAAGTCGCAATGCTGGAGCGGTGTTCTATTTTCTCCAATTAGACCGCTGTCTTCAACGCACTGTGGGCATTTAATTATGCACTCAATCACGGCTTGCTTGCAACCGACCCAATAGTAGCTTGCTTTTAACTTCTTTATGGTTTTTGTTACGCTAAGATGTCCACCACCAGTACCGTCGTGGAATTTCTTCACAACTTCGCATACTTTTGAAGACGGTACTACAATAAGGTTTTTAACCATTTTGCCATCAGTACTTTCCCATGTACGGTATAGGCAATCATTTACCATCCGCAGACTACTCCACTGCGCCCAATACGATTTCATCAGTGGACCCTCCAATCTAACATCTTCATGAGTCGGTCTTTCACCGTCTTTCTTGTCCTTCATGATTTTCGCTAATACGGGGTCACTTTTCTGCGCCGATGACCAGTCTTTGCTGGTTTCCACATGTAATAGGCAAATCTCATTGATTCGTTTCCTGTTTTCTGATTCCATACAGTGCTTGCTTTTATGTTTACTGGGCCGTCTTGAATTTGTGCTCACAATTTGCAATGATCACCAGTGACTAGCTGCCTTACGAGAGCTTCACTTACATTCCCAACGTTTAGGGGTATTTCTAGACCACGCCAATTCATAATTTGTCGTCCCATATCTAGACTAATGCCTTGACGAATCATAAAATCTGCTCCAATTATGACCTCGTCCATAATTTCAGCCACAATAAATTCATCAAAAACGATCATATCGGCCATTCTTATTTGCACTCTTGCTTTGCCATAGACAATGGCAGGCTCTCCCGTAGCTGTTCGCAAGTTTACACCGCTTAGTGGCTCGACAGCTCTCTTTATCAAATCAGCTCTTATAATGGAATGCCCTGCACCAGTGTCGATAGTCAAAATGCGGATTTCACCATTTATGTAACCACAAGTCGTAATATTTCTGTTACTTGTTTTCACTACTAAATTGATCATGTGACTTTCAGTTTCTTCTGCACGGCTTGCTCTTCTCAGCTTTAGCGGTGGCTCCTTTTGCGGCGAAGCAAATCTTGATCGTTGACTGGGTGCTTTGCAGTTTCGATGAATATGGCCAATCTTACCGCAGTTATAGCATTTTGCTTTATTTTTTCCTTGCTTCTCGCTCAAAGCTTGCATTACTGCCTCCTTTATGTCCTTTACAATATCTCTTTCTTCTTCAGCGGCAAAATCAAGTTTTCGCACCTTATACGCTTGCGGCCTTTAAATTATCCTTGCGGTTTCTTGGGCTAGGGCAAATGATACCGTCTCCGCAAACGATGATTTCTGTGATGCACATACCGCGAGTTTTACATCAGCATCTCGTATACCATTTACAAATGCTTCGGTCTTAAAATGATCTAGCAATGGATGACTTTCACCTGGATAAGTAAGCTGCACCAAACGTTCAATCTCTAGTGCGAAATCCTGTAGCGTCTCGTTTGCCTTTTGTACTCTACCCCGTAATTCCATTCTGAATATTTCTTTTCTGTGTTCACCACCATACTTGCGTTGCAGTGCTGCCATAATGTCATCGTAATTGTTTCTGCAACTTACTGGTACACTTTCTAAAATTTCAGCTGCAGTTCCTTTTAAAGCCAGAATCAGCTCTATGGCTTTTTCTTCATTGTTCCAAGCATTTTTGTTGGCAACTGTGTCAAACTGGAACTTAAACACATTCAATGGTGAACTGCCGTCAAAACTTGGAGCTTTTATTCTATTCGAGACTTCTGGAAAAACTCGCACCGCTCCCTCTTGGTATTGAAGAGTATTTACCCTTTCTTCCAGATGATGTAGTTTTCCATCAAAAACCGTAACTTGTGTTTTTACATCCGTAACTTGAGTTTTTACATCAGTGACTTGTGTTTTTACATCCGTAACTTGAGTTTTTACATCAGTGACTTGTGTTTTTACATCAGACAATTCTATTTCCATATCGTCTACTCTTTCGTTTATAACAGTGGAAATCTCTTGAAGCTTCTCAAGTTTTTCATTAGTAGCCTGAAGTTTTTCGTTTGTTACTCTAGAATTTTCTTGGATTTCGGCTACGATAGCTTTTGAATTGTCTTCCATTTTTCTAGAAGTTTCTGCTGAATTTTCTTTCACCATTTTCTCCATATTTTCCTCCATTTTTCTAGAATTTTCTTCCATTTTTCTAGAAGTGTCTGCCGACATCTTTTCCATTTTCTGCATCATAGCAGCAAACATTGTGCTTAGATCCATGTTGCTTGTTACTGCACGGGTAGCAACTTCTATTTCTTCTTTTTCGTCAAATTCATAAGCTGCGATGTCAATATTGCGTCGCTTAAATTCATCGATTAATCTTTTCTGCAGCTCAGCTTTATTTCCTGCAGTAGGCAGATCCAACTTGCCCAACTCTTTCTTCAGCTGCTCAACTTTTAGCTCATCGAATTTCATTGTTGTTTGTATAGTTTTTTTTTTTATTTGTTTATTTATTTTATTTTTTTTATTGCAATTTCACTTCTGACACCAATTGTTACGTTTTTCCTTTAATAAACGCGTTTGAGTTCTTTTAATTGCAAATCCGAATAAAAACACACACTTATTTAACTTAACAAACTTGATTAATTATTTTGTTCACAATTATTAGTTACGAACAGAACCGTTTCTCAAAACAAACTCAACTAACTATACATGAGTCACCCCTTTTTATACTTCTTAATTATTTCTAGATTTTCCTGAACCTTCCCGTAAAAACTATTTATTATGTTTTAAAACCATTTCTAGAAATGACTGGGAAATTCATGTAATAATTATTTTAAAATTACAGTTGTGTTCAAAATTATACATGACAATTTTAAGTAACTACTATAACTTAAAATTTGGTTTTTATTTGGTATGTTTTAAATTGTTCGTTCCTCTGCAAAACTGTTTACTGTGGTCGAATTATTGGCAAGTCCTTTTCTTTTTCGTTATAATTTTTCGATAATTTTTTAACTTTTGGTTACGATCGGTTTCATAATAATATGTACAATATTTACTAATAAACAATCAATAGGGATTAAATAACAGTTGCCGATCTGAAAACATTTCGAGAATAAGTTGAGATTGATTTCCTCAAATTGTTAACATATCCCGCGTGAAAAAAGTTTTCTTAAGAAGATTGGAAATGCATTAATTAATAAAATAAAACGGACAAAACAAATCCATCTATTTAGCGTCCTCTTATGCTTTACCATACATATAAAGAGACTTTAAGTAACATTTACTTAAATGCAAGTGTTTGTTATTGGTTTTTATTTTTTTTAAACAAAAGATGTATTATCTATAAAATATGCACAATCAATTATGTTTTTCAGCAAAAAGTTTTACTCGAATAAAAGACTAAATACATAACTTTGTTTTTTAACGTTCGATAAAAACATGGGTTTTCACATAATTTCGCCCCTTAGTGACTTCTGTTGAACGTTATAATTGAGAGTATGTACATATGTATAAAATATTGTTATTTCAGTAACTAATGGACAGTTTTTTGCAAAGTATTAAAAAGGTTTAAGGTCAAATATCTTTTAAAATAATTTCCCTTAAAATCTTGCATAACGTAAGCAAGAATTTCCCGAGAAATAAGAAAGAATATCAATGTTTTATAAAAACTTTTCGATAAGTTCTGCAAGAAGTTTCTCCTAAAGATAATTTATTGTAGTAGGTATTGTTAACATGAAAAAAATCCTTTATAAAGTTGGTAGAGTCGAATTCCAAAAATTTGCCAACAAATTTTTTAGAGGTTTTGTAAAGTGACTTTTTGCGTTTAAATACCCTTCACCACAGATAGAAAGACTATATGACTATAAGTTTGTCATTCCGTTTGTAAAATCTACAATTAAATTGTTCTGGTTTTATATAGGGTATTTTTTTTAGCTGCATGAGAACTTAAATGGATATAAAAGACAGAAATACTTTTTTTTTTTATTTTAATCTAGTTGATAATTTCATGGCATTTTTTTTTGATACGATTTTTTTAAGATGTTCGCCACAGAGACAGAGTTGATGAAAAAAATATTATTTTATCGTCCATAGTTAATTTCGTCCATCTAGAATTTGTTAAAATATGAAAATTCCAATTTCTTTGTGAGTATTATTTACTCTCTGGTTAGAAGAATGATTTTCTCTATAATTTCTCCAATTTCTCTAAGGGGCTTTCTTGCTTTCTGATATATATATAGTTTTTCCTTCAGCAGGTTTAATTTAATTTTTTAGACTCCTTGTAAATAAAATTTATATTTTTTGTAAAATTAAATAAACTTTTATACAGCGTACAAACATTGTAAATAATGTCACGAAATCGAGTTTCATGCAATGTCTTGAAAATTATAACTCCTAAATGTAAGAAAAACTTTCGAAAGCAGACTTTTCTGTATGCCTCTGTATGTGTTTTGTTTGGTTTTAAGAAGCCATGGGAGTTGGGGCGAAATTGGCGTTTGGTCTAAATTGGTAACTATGATAATATATAGTGCCCGTGCAGAAAACTGAATTGGCAAATTGGTTTTTTTTTGCTGTTTTCTTACGAAGATAATAGAATGAAACAATTTGTTTTTTAATTTTGTTTTTTCTTTTTACCCACTTACAACAACAATTCGAGTCGAAAAGAACCAATTGTAGGGGAATGTAAGAAAGTATATACCAGTGTTGCCAGTGAAATTTCGAGAAAGATACATTTTAGTTTCCAAAAAGATACACTTTTTCCCAAAAAGATACGTTTTGAAAAAAATTTGAAAATCAATTTTTAACGTTTAACATTTATTTACATAACATTTTTATTTCATATTTAAATGAATATTTGTAAAGAAAACGATTTCGTATAAATTAATTTTTAAATTTATTTAAGTCATAAATATTAGGTACATATGTAATTTTTAAAAAATACAGTAAGCAAACTTCAAAATTAATTATATGTAATTATCTTTGGATGTTTTCAAAACAAATTCATTTTTGTAAAAATTCATATACGAGTTAAGGCGTTTATACTAAGGCGAATGTATCAAATTTCATATAAATATCCTGAAAATAAAAAAGATATTCATATTTCCTCAGAACAATTTCGCACTACTAGTAATCATTGATTTAGGTGGATCGTATGTTGCAACCCATTAATGTTTTCTTTCACCATTATAAAAGCTGCTATCAAGGCGAATTCACTAGAAGGTGGGGTCAAGTCAAAATATGGTGTTTTTTTCGGTGGTCGACTTGTCAAAGTGTGTATGCAAACTAATTTTTTATGTAAACTAACCTTTTTTTACTAGCAATATTTTTGGCAATCCGACAACAGAAGCAGTGTTGTTGTAGAGTTAAATGCGCCTTGGCTGCTATTGTCTTAGTATTGAGTCGGTTACGATGATCAGTCTTAATAAGTTTTAGTTGGCTAAAAATTCTCGAATGTTTTGTTTCTTTACATTTTGCGTGATGCATGATGCCTGAAGTAGTCAAAAGATACGAAAAATGTATCTTCCGTATCCTAACGGCAACACTGGGATAAACTCACGTTTTATTGTTGGCGTTTTGTTTAAGCTTTGATATTGTTACAAGTAAGACTTAGAGTGGTTAAAATTCTTATTCGCTTTAGGGTTTTATTTGTATAATATTTTTAGCTTTTCTAAAATCTTCGGAAAAGGTTTCCTGATGGTCTGGCCTAAGCAACCAGTGAAATGCGAATAGAAGCTAGCTTTCCCTCAACAATAAATTTCAGTGTATTTATTAAATAGAAAAAAAGGGAATTTAGCACGTCATACAGAAATCTTATTAATAATAAATTTTGTATTCCCGAAAATAACTTTGATACTAAAATGATGTTATTCCACTTTTTTGGTATTTACAGTAAAAAATGCTTTATTTAATTAAAGAAGACGAGATCGATTTTCAAGTCGATAGGCGCGGTATAGAGTTTGATTTTAGACGTATGGTTTCATAGGAACATTTCTTATAATCTCTTGTAGATTACGTTTTGACTTTAAGAGATTCCACCAAAAAATAATTACCCTGGAGAAATATACACATACATATTACCACTAAACATACTTTTAATAAAAAAAAAAAAACAAGTAGACTATTCTATTAATAATGTTGTTTTTTTTTTGTTTTGAACTAGAAATTTCTTTGGTAATTTTTTACGAAGTTCATTTTGAGGGCAATAGTTCGTGTCATTACAATCATCCGCGTCGTTATTATTGCTGTCTGCTCTTATCCTTTTCCCTTCACTTACTATATATGTCGTTGAACAAAGAACATCTACATACATATATCCTTTTTTGAATTTTTCGCTTGTTTTTTTTCTTATTTCTTTTCTTTATACATTACTACAACCTTTATTTCTGTTTTGTTTGTTTTATCGTGTCATCGTTGATGTAGTATTATATCTTAGCTGAAGGTATTTGTTACTGCTGTTGTCAGGGATGGGAAATGACCTTTCGGATTTTGTACCAACTTTAGGAACAAAATGTACTTATTAGACCATGGCGATATATTATTATTTATTTATTTAATTTACTCCTAAATTATAATTTCAACAGAGAAATAAAAACATATATCTTTTTTGTAAAGAATTTTAGGAATAAGCACATTTGAGTTAAGATAGGTATATCATCATATTCCGAGATGTCAATAAACCCAACAAATAGTACGAAAATATCTAAATACCAGCAAAAACAAAAATAACTAGGCTAAGCCTAGGACATAGCAAGCTTACGTAAATAAATATAATATACCATCATGCCAAAAATGTCAGCAACAACCCAATAAAAAATTGAGCTTCCAACGAAGCATGTTTGTAAGGGAGAAACATAAAAGTTTCGCTTACCATTGCGCTTACGGAAGACATGAATTTTATATGGCGAGTTCCCGCTTTAAAGCAATAAATTTTTGACACACAAAACGCATTATTCAGCGCATATACAAATTGTTGGATGTAACGATCAGCTTTACACACTGAATGTTTTGATACAGTTGTTTTTTAGTATTCTCCCTTACAAACCTGCTTCGTAGTAAGGGAATGCTGTAGCACTTGAAATTTTATTTTTTTTTTTTATAAAAGTTGTTAAGAGTTCTTTCACTTACTTTACTGCATTTCTGCATGTCTTATTGCGTAGCGCATAATTGTGCGCTTATTTTTTTAAATGCAACTTTAGTGCTTCGCAAAATGATAAAAATTTTTATTGGAAATTAACAATGTCTCAAATACTAGCATGTTAATCAATCACTTTCCACCAACCTTCTTAAATCAATTCAAATGTTAGATTTTAAATCAATTCAAAAACACCTAAGGATATTCTTAAAAAACTGTAAAAAAAAACCTTATTACTTAGTAAAGACGAAGGCCGAGGCAGCCAGTTCCTAATTTTATTATTCTTAATACAAATAAATTGATAATTGATGTCAGCACAAATTCTTCGGAATGTATCAAAATTAATAAATTTTAATATATGAAATTTTAGATATAATGGCTCGTACGATCTTAGCTGCCTTTTCGAACATTGACAAGTATATTACTTAGTAGATATGGGCATTTCCGCCAAATGGTCCACCGTGACCGAAAATTTTAAAGTTATTAAAATCTGATTATTTTACGAAATTGTTATGAAGAAATATTTAGATTTTACTAATTTTATAAATTTACCCATAAATTTGTTCACTTAGATGAACAATCAGACTGCAAAGTTGTGCAAACGTACTTTCTTATTTGTGAGTATGTTTTATTGTATATTTTCTTTAATATTATCTTCCTTAAAAGAGGTGATATTTGATGAAAATTATTCCAAAAAAATTTCTTACATGGTCTGTAATCTAAGGAAGAGTTCGAAGAGAAATATGTTATTCGAATTAACGGTAAATTTTTATTTTGTATTAATCATTATTCAGTTAAATTATTGTGGAAAAAATTTCACGTTCGAATTGTCACGTATCGAACCAGATTTTAGCTTAAACAAAAAATAGTACAGACGATTTTGGAACCAAACCAAAGACATTTTAATGTTACATTGCTATGTAAAATTCTGAAAGTAGTTTGACTAAAAAATTGTGCCAGGTTTCGCTGAACTACAACTTTTTATACATGGCCACAAAAACTACTTCTATTTTTTTCACGTTCGAACCGCTACTTCTTTTGCCATTATCTTTGACCTAGAATCGCGCCCCCCATAAACTTTAGCATAGATAATAGTGCTTTCTTAGTGCTATAATTTAAGGGTTAAAATAACGTAAAAATATTTGTTGTTTAAAATGTTGTTGCATTTTTGATGCGTACGACTGTCACGTTCAACACTTTGGAATTACCCATATGTTGAATTAATTCTAGCTTGAAGTAAGTTCAAGAAAAATGTTATTTTTAAAACAATCCTGCGGCTTTTGAGTGTTCGGAGGCTTAGCATAAGGGCTAAACGACTACGATACGGTGGAATGTTTATACTAGGATCCCATGGAAGATTCAAGTTTATTAACATACAGGTTAACGTGTAATTTAATGTACCTAAATATTACTTGCAAATTATATAAAATTCATTTGAAAGTATGTAGGTAAGATTTTAGGGTTAAGGCAAAAGATTCTAAAATATTGAACACGAGTCGACGCATACAGCGGCCAAATGCAGTAGTTTCAAGGATTAATTAAAAAAGTTCAGGTATCGCTAAAACTGAAAGTACTCGCTGAAAGTGCACAAAATTAAATGTTAACCCCTATATTCATAAAAAATATTTTAAAGTTATAAAAGGTTTATTAAACAGATTTACATGAAAAATTTGTCTTATAAACCATTTATAAACCTGAAATATTTTCTATGAATACGAAAATTTGAAATGTGTTTTAAAGCAAAATTTTTATAAAAATTTTTCTTAAAATGCATTTCAAATCCATTTAAATTTTTTATGAATACGGCAGTAAATATGTAACGGTATTTTTTTAGTGACGCGTTCAAATTAAACACTGTAAAAAAATAGGCAGAAAACAGCTATTTTCCTCAAATTATTTTAAAAAGTAATAAATCTAACCGTGTAACTATAAAGTTCAGGGCCCTGTTTCTCAAAATAACAAGTAATAAATCTACAAGTAAAATACATTAAAAAAGCAATAATTTAACAATTTTTGTTTTTGTTTCAAATATATTTTACTTGTAGACTTGTAACTTGTAGGTTGGAGAAACGGTGACCAGGTAATTATTCAAATAGTTTGCTTAAATGTGCAGTACAAATTATTTGTGATAGTGCTTTTGTTTTAAAGTTTATATTGTAAATGAGAAAAAAAAATTCGATTTTCTCAGTTTAAGTGGGCATAAAGGTAATAATTAAGCCGAGATTTTAATTTTATTTTAAAGGTTGAGCAAATGAGCGTTATGTTAGAAAAATTAATGCTACGCATCATAGCGCCCTAGGAGTTATGTACGAATTAAAAATGGACTCACGCGTTGGGTTGGGTTGGGTTGTCATTGTTTTATGCGTTTTTCTTAGAGATGTGCAAATGGCGTGAGTTGTGCGTGACTCACGCGCGATTATGGTTTTATTTATATATTATATTTTTATAATAATAAATTCTCACACACTCACGAAAACTAACTTTCTTAGAATTGTTAAACAAAATCCATTTTCGCATAATTCTTTTCCGAAGTCATCAATGGCAAACGATTTGGCAGGAGCGTGCGTGAATAAGCATGCAGTTTGTTCTAAGAGTTAACCACATCAAACTTAGTGTTCCTCACTATTGTAGCTCCGCAGATATAAGAAAAATAGTAGTTACTTTTTATCGGGGTACCCGTCTCCCCCTCCTATAACTCCAAGATTAAATTTAGTAAGTCTCACTATGTTGTTGTGGAGATATAAATTGATCCTCGAAAATGGGGGTTTGACCCCACTGTGAAACATGAAAAAACTGGGGCTTAAAAAATTTGTAAAGTACATATTGCTTAAAAGTTTGGTGAACACTAGAAAGCCATTTTCCATCCCTGGTCTTTCAAATACGAGAATGTATGTATTTTTAAATTAATAAATTGGTGTGAATATGTGTTTTTATGTAACTTTGTTATTAAGAATGAGTCAGTCTGGTGAGACGATAAATAACGGTGCCATTATGTCTGGATTTTTTGTCTGTCTCCTCTTCTTGTTTTTTACGAGTACATACGTAACGTACCTTGCTCTTTTTGTTAACATTTCTCAGAGATATACATATGTATGTAAAATCGCCACAAATGCATTTGGTTTATTCAATGTGTGAGTGTAAGATTATTTGTTTGTTTCTTATTAAAAAATTTGAATGTTAAATTTGTATTGTGTGTATTTTGTCTGTGGTTTTATTCTAACTTACTATGTATGTATGTATGTAATAACCTTTTAACAGCAATAATAGAAACACTTTCCTTTGACCATCATCCCAACCTCTAGCAATAGTACCTTAAAAACCTTTAGTTTAATTATATGGTAGTTTGTTAGTCTGGTTAAACTATGTACATATGTACATGTAAATTTGTGTATGCATATGAACTGATTTGAACGGAAAAATTCCCATCTTATACTTTAAAACCTAAACTGATTTTTTGTTTTTAAAAAATTTTCTAAAATACATACCTATATACATATACAAACGGTTTGGAGTCATTTTGACCCCAAGAACATTTAAGGGTTAATCTCCATTAAGCACTGCTTGGTCTTCGTATGACTGTAGAGTATATCTTTCTCCAGTTTAATATAAAATGGCAATATGGCCAAAAATTAATTTTTTCCGAAAATCGCAAAATTTAAATCGCAGGTACGGAAAAAGTATGGGAGGTCTTAATATAATTTTTTAATTTTTTTATTCCCTATTATATCTTCAATAAATCCCAATGTCATGATCAAAAAATTCGGAAATTTGTTTGACAATATTTTTAAAATTTTAAAATGGAGTTCTGAAACTGCCGTTAAAAAAATTATTTTTTTGGTAATACCTGCTAACAGGATAACAGTATCCTATAAAGATAAAAACTTTTTCTCAAAATATGCTAATTTTTACCTACATTTCTTGTTCAAGTAGCCTGAGACACGTACATTTTTTAACTAAATTTTATCTTTTATATGACATTACAACGACGAAATTATCATACACATTTCGATTATTTAACATTATATTGCAAAAGTAATTACATACCTATTTAATATCAAAATTTTCACAAAAACTGAAAACAAAATTTTTCCCTTTGTTAATGCACCTTCAAACTTAAGGGCGGATGAGCCATGCCTTCTCGATATGTGATCAGCCTAATTTTTTGCGAAACATAGTTTTATGATGGGAAGAACATTTCTAGGGGGAGTAACGGTACAATTTCACAAATACATACATATACATTTTACTATTAAAATTAACTATTTCTGTGACATTTTGACAAAACACCTTAAGTCGAGATAAGATAGCAAAAAAGTTTTGAAAAAAACTCGGGGAAAAAATCATTTTTTTAAAAAAATAAAACAAAATTAAAGAACAATTTGTCTATAATACAAAATTTTAAAAACGCGGACAAAAATGTTTTTTGAGTGAAAATTCGTATGATTAACAATTTTTTAAATTTGACTTAAGATGTTTTGTCAAAATGCCATAGATTTAGATTCCTGCTAATTTTAAAAAATGTCAAATTTGTCATGTTTTGTAAATTAAATTTGAGTAAAATTAGAAGAATTTTGTAAATAAATCGCTTTATTAAGAAGGGGAATAACTCATGAACCAAATATGTTGCGCTTTTCGCTGAGACTGATAAACACCCTACCAAGGTTTCTGATTATTCTACACGGTTATATCAAGCCATATTTGCTATTATATCGTCAACGACAATTTATCGAAATTTTGTTTTTTTCTTGCAAATAGGTTATGCAGTGAGCGTCAAAATAAAGTAAACAGCTTGTTTTACAATATAAAAAGTGTTATTTTAGTAAAAAAAAAAATTTAAATTTTTAGAAGTTTATTATCATTGACAAAACTTTGGGCAATGTTATTACAATATAAAATTAAAAATTTGAAATACTTCAACAACAACAAAAACAGTGCTATAAAAAACAAATTTACTCCCTTTTTAACGCGTCAAAAAAAGTGTACAGTTCTAAAGTACTAAAAAAAGTGAAGTGGCTAATACTTTGTTTGATTTCTTTTTGCTTTTAGGACGACTTTTAGTCTCTTTGGCATCGATTCCGACCATTTTAAAGTTAGCTTAGTAGACATTTTTTGCCACTCTTCCTGCAGAATTTTCTTCAGATTTTGCTTGCTAGTTATGTTTTTTTTTTAATTTGTCTGTCCAAATGCTCCCAGATGTTTAATTAAGTTGATATCGAGCGACTCTTAGTCTGATCCAGCTATTTTAGGACGTATTACAAAAGCCAACCCTATCACGCTTCACTATAGAACCTGTATGTTTTCCGTTGAATTTCTTATTTCTACCTTATATCACGTTTTTTTTTTGTCCAACTTGCTTTCGTCAAATTTTGGAGCAACGCATTTTTCACAGATGACAGCAAGCATGAAGTCTAATTAAATTTGGGAAAGTAGAAATTTAACTTTTTATAACTAACATAACACTTTTTATATTGGAAAACAAGCTGTTTACTTTATTTTGACGCTCACAGTAAGCACTCGTTACAATAACGAGCAAATTTATATAGACTTTGAATTTGTACCGTTGCGGAGAAAACGCCCAATTAATCCAATTAAAGTATTGTATTGCTTAAGAAAAAGAAATAATAAAAACCCTTCTCCTGTAAAATTTGCTTTTTGTCGCATTGATATAATCACAAAAAGGGCTTTATATAGCCTTAATCAATTCGAATTTTTTTTTGCATATGAATATTGTGTATCGTTCGTCCAAAATTGGACCACTAAACTTTAGATAGATTTCTTTGATTTACAAATCAATTATAAAAGCTACTTTTTCTTACACGCATCCCCATTACTACTTGTTAAACATTCGATGCTCCAATCATAGCTCCCTGTCAGTTAATGAAACTGCAAAAATTATGACATTTCAGAAGGAACTGGGACTTTGTTAACAAAAAACTTACCAAACTTCTCTTTAAGTGTTAAGCATACCTGTTGAAATCACCAAAGGAATCAGAGACACCTAAAATAAGATCTCGAGAATAAAATTCTCTTCAAAACCTAAAGGTTTTGTTAATTTTTTGGCAAATTCAAATAAAAAAAAAATTAAAATTACCATTGCAATTGTAAAAAAGTCCAATAATGTACAAAGTCCCCTTTTAATATACAATTTTATAACAAAATATTACGCATTTTTTGGTTGTAAACTTTTAAATAAGTAAAATAAGATTAATATAGAACATAGGTATTAAATATTTTTTTTCAAATTATCAAACTACATTTTTAAATTCTGCTTTTTTTGTTCGGATGATTTAAGAAAAGCATACCAATTTTCATATCTGTTTTTATAGTTTGTGTGTATCGTTGACATTCTTCATTTATTTAAGTGTGACGAATTCGAAAAAATCTTTCGGAAAATAACACTCCTTTAAAAATCATATTTTATAGCAGTGAAGGGCACTTTTGCAAATCCTATGTACGCGTGCATAGAAAAAAAATTCCTCGTGTATGTAATTTGAAGCGGCATGAATCACAAACGAATTAATGTTCCTTCTAACTACATTGCCATATGCAAAGTTTAGAACCCTTACCCTAATCATCTCCAAATAAAAGCCTTTTGGGGGTCTGATTGTCGCCACACAGTTAGTATTCCCCATTTCCGAGCCCAGTCTCGCCAACTCTTCGTCCATTTCATTACCGGTATTACCCGTGATGTTGCAGTGACCCGGTACCCAGCAAAGCCTTACTATACACTCCCCTAAGGTTTTCCTTACAGCTATTCCACAATCATCCACTAACTTGGAAATCACAAAACAGCCAATCCAGGTGGCTCTTACCTGGCTGTCCGCATATGCAGTGACATTCGAGCCCCCAGTAGTGTTATCCCTTATCAATTCTACACTGCAGTCGCTAGGAAGTCCATAAGATCTTATACTATATCCTCAAGGTAGGCCCCTGCACTAGTGCCCCTTATCTTCGAGCCATCAGTAGAAATAGCAAATGCCTCATACAATCTGCTTTGGCCTGACTCTATCTATACGGTAATTCCACCCATATAAATGCCCAAAGACGACCCTAATGCCTACGTGATCCGTAGATCAGGGCGGGCCCAGGCAACAGCCACCAATACCATACTTATCCAAGATCTGCAAGCGAACTATCGCGAAATTTCCTAACAGTCCCAGTTCCCTTAGTCTAAGAAGACTTCTGCGTGCCATTCCCTTCACATACTGTGTTCAATTGGCAGAAGATGTAAAATAACATCATCCAAAGCTGCTTGAGAAGTACTTTCCATGGGCCCTGTCATGCCGATCGAAGCAAAGCCTTAGACAGAAATTTCCTTCTACTTGCCAGCATCATTACCTTCCACCTCCCATACGTAAGAATTGGTCTCACCACCGATGTGTATACCCATCCCACTACTGGCCACCTAAGTCTGATCAATCAATGGTCTACAAGCATTGTAAACATTGACCCCGTCTAAAATACTTTATTCTTCATTAAATACATACAAGTTATATAATACAAAATTCACAACAAGAGAAAGAAAAAATCACATTTAAAGTAAAAAATACTTAACAGAAAGATGCTAAGTCAGAAAAACCTTGTAAAAAAAGATGCCTAATTTTTAGTTGTCCATGTTTTGCATGTCAAAATGAGTCCACAATTAAACGAAACTGCATTTACAGAAAAAAGTATTGAAATCTAAAGATTTTTTCCTTTAGGTATACATAATAAAAAAAAAGAGTTTAGCGATGTATAGATTGCTTATAGAACGCATTTAAAAAAGCGAGTTGGTTTATAATTAACGTTTTGGAACTCATCCACAATGTCTAAATTGTACATATTTTTTGTTGGCAAAATTCGATGAGTCATAGAATTGTTAATTCATTTTTAAGAAATATTTTGCTACATTTATAAATTTGTATGCATTTTAGAGTAAAGAATTTTATATTTTTTAACTAGTAAACACAAAACATTTATTTTCCATTTCTTTCAGAAGTCTCAACACTTACAGAATTAGCTGCAAAATGTGTTGCATCGTTTATACCCTTCGAGCTAGTGGAGCATGTTTATCCACCCGTACCGGAACAACTGCAATTGCGTATTGCATTTTGGAGTTTTCCGGACAATGAAGAAGACATACGTTTATATTCATGTCTCGCAAATAGTTCATCAGATGAATTTAATCGGGGAGATCAATTATTCAAAACAGGAGCCGTTAAGGAACCTCTTCAAATAGGTAATGATAGGAATTACATTAACATTTATTAACCCCTTTTAATATTAATGTGTCTTAATAAATTCATTGCAGGTTTTCATTTATCCGCTACGGTAGTGTGTCAAACACCCAGTCAGAATTTTAATGTCGCCGTTACATTTGATCGTCGACGCATATCGTCATGTAATTGTACATGCGGTTCGACGGCATACTGGTGTTCACACGTTGTGGCCGTTTGTTTACATCGAATACATTGTGTAAGTTTTAAACATTTGCATTTACATTTTTTGTTCTTTCTTTGTTTAAAAGTTTGCGTGTCGTACAGGTTATTTAATTATTATTCTTTTGTTTTTTTCCTTTATGATATGGCATATACTTTTTGTATAATGCAGCCTTTAGAGGTGTGTTTGAGGGCTCCTGTTTCCGAATCATTGACTCGTTTACAACGTGATCAATTGCAAAAGTTTGCCCAGTATTTAATAAGTGAACTACCACAACAAATTCTGCCTACAGCTCAACGTTTATTAGATGAATTATTAAGTGAGCAGCCAACTGCTATTAATACAGTTTGTGGCGCTCCCGATCCTACGGCAGGTGCATCCATAAATGACCAAACTAATTGGTATTTAGATGAGAAAACTTTACATGATAATATTAAAAGAATATTAATAAAATTTGTTATGCCGGCACCAATGGTCTATAGCGATGTTAATTACTTAACCAATTCCGCCCCACCGGCTGCCACAGAATGGAGTTCACTTTTACGCCCTCTGCGAGGACGTGAGCCCGAGGGCATGTGGAATTTACTTTCAATAGTAAGGGAAATGTATCGCCGGTGTGATCGGAATGCTGTTAGGCTACTGGAAATCATAACTGAACAGTGTATGGCATGCGATCAACTGTTGCTTTGGTGGTATCAAACCAAATTGTCTTTAATGATGGGTTCTCATGGTCATAGTGGTGGTAAACATTCTAGCACACACACGAATTCTAAAGCTATAGAACATGCCTGTTCTTCTCTGTTTGATGAAATAGTTGTGCTTTGGCGTTTGGCAGCTCTAAATCCCGGTTTAGCTCCAGACGAACGTGACATGCTACATGCCCAATTTACAGCTTGGCATTTAAAAATCTTAGATCGCGTAGTTAAATGTCGCATTATGCCCTCGTCTTATAATAATAAACATCAGCAGAATATGAGATCGGATGCTGAGATGTTTGTGGGTTTCAAGCCAGCAATTGAGGCCTGCTATTTGGATTGGGAAGAATATCCTATAGCTGGCATAACACATACACATGAAACGAATCCCATTTACTACTCCCCCTTTACATGTTTTAAACATGCCGAAAATAAGTGTGAAACCGCTAATGGTGGTCAGTTGAATGCTACACAAGCCTTAATGGCCAATAATAAACATTATAACTACATAAGCACATCTTCGGATCATAATCAACATGGGGGCTTTAAACAGAGACTAGAGAGGCCGTTTCGAGAACGGTTTTATATATCATCAAGTAATAATTCCAGTAATTCATCTAGTGACAGTGTGCATGCTCGTTTACATCAAGGGCTTGAGGTGCCGGCTGCAACAGCAGCTTCTGGTTCAGCAAATGGTGCTGGCAATGGTTTACAAAGTGTAGCCGGAAATTTAGATAAAACCTCTAATCCAGCAGCTGGTTCTAGTAGCTTAATGGCTTTGGAAAATCGACCTTCAACATCAGCTCAAGCTCAGACTTCATCCGCATCTGTGGTAACGGTGCAAGACTTGCCACGATTACCTTTAGCGGGTCTTATTAGTGTAGCAGCCGGTGGTGGAGGCAGTGGTAATGATGGCAATCGCTCAAGCGCCAGCAGTGAAGGTTTTTGTGAAAACGATGACTTTGGTGGGGATAGTAGTAGCAACAACTTATGCGCCTCTGATACCGATGGTCGCAGTATAAATCCAGCCAAATTTGCTAACAACAAACCTACCATGTCAACATTATCTCAATCGGATTCTCAACAATCTTTTGACGTCTCATCTCCAGATGGCTCAGAAAACACAACAGGCAAAATAGGATTTTCTTTACCTACAACACCTACCAACAAAGCAATAATCGTGGCTACTTTATCTTCACAATCTTCTTCAGATTCAACTTCCTCCTCTTCCTCAGCATCCTCCAATTCTTCATCATCCTCTTTGCTTATAGCAGCGGGTTCGGAAACACCCGCCTTAAAAATAGCGAAACCTTTGAGTAGTAACGATGCCAGACGTTTGTCAAAAGATGATTCGTTTTCCTCGTCCAGTGATGAATTTGTATCGCAAGATAATAATCGGCGTTCAAATGAAGATTTAACACCTGTGCCAAGCACTTCAGCGGCTGCTAGAGCCGCCTTGATGAAGGCAACAAGTAGCAATAACAATAAAGCAACGGTCACAAATGAAAACCCAGCTTCTACCGGTAGTAATATCGCAAGCGTTAGCAATGATAGTAAATCCGCACCCTTAGCAGCTGCTGTGGCATCTGGTGCATTTACTGGTCCGTCGACTTCGGCGCAGGCAAATGCTGCTTCTACTTCTTCGGTAACAGAAAAACCTCATATTTTCTCTAACCTACGACCATCCGACGATGCATGGGATATATTATTAGCAAGAGCTGAGGGACTACATGCACATGGTCATGGCAGAGAGGCGTGCACCTTGGCTGTCCGCTTAGCTGAGGAAATGTTGGAAAATCCACCCAATTTAATGATGGAAATGCCACCGGCTCCAAAGAGGAAAGGAAAGAATAAAAATATTAATCCTATATCGCACCATTTAACAGTCTTAGCATCGGCAACTTTAACAAAATGTGCTTTTCTGTGTACGGTATTGTCAGAAAATTCGGAACATTATCACATAGGTTTTCGCATTTGTATATTTGCTTTGGAAATGCCTAGACCACCGGCTTCAACGAAGCCATTAGAAGTTAAATTGGCCAACCAAGAAGCAGATATTTTAGCCCTGCTTAAAAAAATTCCAATAGATGAACCGGAATTGGAGGTTATTAGAGACAGAGCTGAAAGATTACGCAATGGAACATTCAAATCGAGAGGAGAAGCTTTGTTGCCCATAAATTTGGCTTCATATATATTCGACGCTTTGGTTATGCCTTCTGTGTCCATGAAAGATCAACGTATAAGATCGATGAGTATTTACCGGCCTATAACCGATGAGAATCTAGGTTTTGAGGCTGCAGTAGCAGCTTTGGGCTTAAAGGCGAATGTTTCTGAGGCCGAACATCCTTTGCTGTGTGAGGGTACACGAAGACAGCGCGGAGAATTGGCTTTGACTTTGCTATATTTTTATAAAGATGAACCTCATAAGATTGCCAAAATTATGGAAAAGTTATTGGATCGGGAAATACATACACTTCTTAAGACACAATTACTGCCGGCATATTACTCGAATAATCCTCCAGTCAGAACACCGGCCAATTCCACCCACAGACAAGGAGACGATTACAATAACAGACATAGTACTGCTTTGCATGGCACGCCTCATAATCCTGCTGGTAATTTAGAAATGTTTCCACCGGATTATGCATCGGTCGGAGGTAATAGTAGACCTACCAGTTCGACCAGTGCCGAATTAGAAGTTAATATGGCAGGTATGAACATATCTTCACCGGCCAATCCCAACTCTCATTTAGCTCAAACGCAAAACAATCAGAGTATAACTTCAAATGTAGCCATGGGATCCCAGCAGACTACCACTACACGAGTCAAGGATTTAAGATATAAAGGGAAGCGGGCCTACCCTTCAATACCAAATCAACCTTCAGAGGCTAGCGCACACTTTATGTTTGAACTGGCCAAGACAGTGTTAGTTAAGGCCGGAGGTAATAGTTCTACATCTTTGTTCACTCAAGCTACTGCCAATCACAACCACCACGGCCCTCACCGTGGTCTGCATATATGCGCCTTTCAGTTGGGTCTTTATGCTCTGGGTCTGCACAATTGTGTTAGTCCTAATTGGTTGTCACGTACTTATTCTTCTCATGTTTCTTGGATAATTGGCCAAGCCATGGAAATCGGTGCACCGGCCATAAGTTTCTTAATAGATACGTGGGAAGGTCACTTAACACCACCCGAAGCTGCCAATATGGCCGATAGAGCATCTCGTGGCTGGGATAGTAACTATCCAGCTGCAGAGTTGGCTCTTTCGGTACTACCACATGCTGCCGCTTTAAATCCTAATGAAATACAGAGAGCCATACTTCAGTGTAAAGAACAAAGTGATTATATGCTGGAACGAGCATGCATTACAGTGGAAAATGCTGCAAAAGGTGGTGGTGTATATCCAGAGGTACTCTTTCAGGTGGCCCGCTATTGGTATGAATTATATATGCGCAATTCCCCTAATAGTGGGGAACATGAACATGATGATCATTTGGATCACTCGGCCGCTGTAAGTTTATCGGCCCTAATAGAATCGCATCAACATCATGAAATGCAAATGCAACAGGCTGCTGCTCAACAACAAGCAGCGGCAAATCAACAGGGTATGGTAGGGCCTCCATTACAAGGGCCTCCAGGTGGACCTGGGGGACCCCAACAGCCTGGTCAGGTAGTGGTGACAACAGCACCACCAGCGTTCCAGCAACAAGTACCCACTTTGGCACCCGTTGGCATATCGCCCTATAACCCTTATGGTTTTTGTCAAGGCATTTATCACCACAATTTACAATATCCTACCAATCAAATACCTATGTATTTGCCACAAGGACCACCGCCCGGGCCACCTCCACCACAAGCATATCCTGGTTATCCTCCACCCCAACAAGCACCCGGAGGACCCAACAATCAAGCGTCCAATGGTGCCAACGCCCCTTCACAGGCCTACGTACATCCGGCTCAACAAGGAGGATCATTTCCCCAAATGCCACCTCAGGCTGCCTACCAAGCAGCCGCCATGCAATGTGGACCACCAGCATTTGTGCCACCACCACCGCAGGGTCCTCCCGTCCCACCAACTGGACCACCACAAATGCCTCAACCACCAAGCATGCAAGCAGCTGCTGCGGCTGTTTATTATGGACAACAAGGACCACCACCATCTGCCCAACACCCTGCTGCTCAACAAGCTGCTGCTGCTGCTCAAATGGCCGCCATGGCACATCAACAAATGCGTGCTAATCAACAGCAAGTTTATCCATTTGTACCAATACCACAGCAACAGTCTCAACAACAGCCGCAACATCAGCAACCACCATTACATAACTTAGCTCATGCTGGACAACACCATCAGCAAATGCAGCCACCACCCCAACAACAGCAGCAACAAGCTAATCGTCAAAGACATCCTCATCAGTTTACGTAAGTTTTTTCCCTGAATTCTAAATAATACAAATTAAACTTGTGTTTTCCCTAAATGATTTAGACCTGCTCAATTGCGCTACTTATTGGCTGCCTATAATGTTGGCATGTTAGCAATGGAAACTTTAGCACGCCGAGTTCACGACGATCGTCCTCAAGCAAAATATGCCCGTAATCCTCCCTATGGAGAAGATGTAAAATGGCTTTTAAGAATATCGAAAAAATTGGGTTCTCAATATCTGCATCAATTCTGTGTTTGCGCCGTGAATTCAATAGTTAGTCCGTTCGT
Organism: Pollenia griseotomentosa; assembly: GCA_963931875.1. NCBI lineage: Eukaryota > Metazoa > Arthropoda > Insecta > Diptera > Polleniidae > Pollenia > Pollenia griseotomentosa. Next base: position 91,829,654 of record OZ007563.1, read on the forward strand.
ATTGCATGATGTGGCCATTGAATCGGCACATTATTTAGGCAGAAATAATCATCAATTGGTCATGCAACATTTAAGATCAGCTCTAACGCCACTAGTGCAAAAGTGTCAGCAAATGTAAGTTAACGTTTATTGATAAAAATTAGTAAATCAATTTTTACATTTTTTTGATTTCGTTTTTAGGTATATACAATGTATCCATCAGAAATTATATCATTTAACTCCAGCCGACTATGAAGATTTCGCCAGTATTATTGTGGCGGCTCGTGCTGCATTTCAAATAACTCCCGAAGGTAGCGCTCAGTTTAAAGATTGGTTGCAATCCATTAAAAGGTAGGAATAAATTCGTTAAGGTATGTTCACACTTAACAAATATTTGACGAAAATAACCGAGAAAAGCGTGACCAATAAATTATTGAACCTCTTACCTTATTTTTAACAATTTGCATGGATCTAACAAACAATCAGCCCAATCACGAATATTCCCAAGGAATTTTTTACTTCTCGAGAAAAAAATCCTCTAATTATAAATTCCGCCGGAAAAAAATTTAAAAAAATCACCGAAGTTGTCTTGCTTATTTAGTCCCAATTTCCACTATGGAAATTTCTTTCTTGAAGATGTTGAAAGGCATAAGAGGCAAAAAGTAAAGTTTGTCACGCATACAGAGTGGCCCCTTACCAACAAACTTCGTCTGTCCAGCAAGAAATCTCCAGAGTTGAAATTTGTTTGTTGTGGCTGTGCAACAATTTAAAGTAAAAGTAATTTCAAATTAAATAAAAAAATAATTAAGGATATTATAGCCTTGCAAACTCGTAATTAAAAATTCTTTTGTGACAGGTTTATCGGTAATACCAATGTGTTTTATCGGTACAACTTCGACGTATGATTTTATTACTCCTGTGTACTTTTTTTTTGTTTTGTGTTGCAGCCTTTTGCCGGACTTACTTTTTTTGATTGATCAATTTCTTTTAAAGCAGCCCATACACGATTCAATTCAATTGTCAACTGAGTCGGTTGTTGTCCAAATCAAAGCGTGTATGGCTTTGTCAATTAATTAGTTTGACGGTTGTCGAGTTGGTTGAAGAAAAATAAAAAGATTTTTAATTTTTTCAAGTTGGCTACTAAATCTTTAATTCGATTGTACTGTGTGTGCTCGAGTCTCGTGATCAGCTGTCAAAATTAATGGTTGTAGTTTTCTTTTGCAAAAAAAAGTTAAGTATTTTAAAAATTGTCTTTAATTTCATTAAATTTTAAAATTAATTTAAAATCTTTCAATTCAGTTGATGAAGTGTGTGGCCAAGCATCAATCAGTTGACAATTGGATTGAAAAGTGTATGGGGCGCATAAGAATACAAAAAACAAACATTTTCCACTCAGTAACACAATTATTTAGTGGCCCCATGTAGTTAAGCTCGTTTCAGAATCCCTCCAAAATTTCACTTACAATTTTTTAAAACCTCCCTTCTGTTATGCAAGGTAATTTTTTGTCGTGATTGGGCTGAATTAAACTAGTGCTTACGTGTGGCGCGTTAAATATTTGTTTAGTGTACGGTCACACTTAACAAATATTAAGTCTATCAAAATGGGAATTTTACATGATTTCAACAATTGCGTTTAATTATTTTAAGTTTATAAAAGTTCGGGTGAAATAGTTAAAACGCACATACATATGTAATCAAGTTTGAAAGTAAATTTTAAAAATTTTCCTTTCCTTTTAAAAATGTAAAACTAAGATGAGATTATTTGCAAATATCTTTAAAAAAACTTGTGTTCTTATATTTAAATGACATTTAGATCGAAATCATGCAAAAAGGAGTTGTGGACACAAATAAATGCCGCCCTTCAAAGCAATGCTAAATGACAAAGACTTGATTCACATAGTATGACTACAGTAGCAGTCTCATCAGTAGGAACAGCTGCAGCAGCAACTTCAACAACATCCGCATCAGCAAGTTCGTCAACATCATCAGCAACCGTATTAGCAGTTAATGCGGGGGCATTACCAAATGCAGCAGCAACAAATACAAGCAATATTGTAGCTGGACCAACGACATCATCTACAACAGCATTAATAACGAATCCTGCCACCAATAATAGCAACAATGTAAACAACGCAAATAGCAATCCGTCAAATGTTCTCTATGAAGGGCCATCTTGTAGTAAAAATACAGTTATCACAGGGACAGAGGCATCGCAAAGAAACTTGCCCTCACCACTTTCAACAAATTCGGTTTCATCGGCAATTTCAGCCACACCGACAACCACATCTGCAGCCTCCTCCCTGACATCCTCAACAGGTTCGTTCTCGTTTGGTTTTGGAGGCCAACAACAAGCACAGAATGTTGTAATGGATACAAAAGCTGGAGGCACGGCATCTTCATCCTCCTCGTCGGCCGCAACTTTGCAAGCTGCACGAGGTAGCAGCAGCAACGCAAATAATAAAAGTGAGGCAAACCCTACTGCAGCTGGAGTCGTGGGTACAGTTGCAACAACAATGTTGTCAGATGCATATCATCATCAGCAAATGCAATTACAATTGCAGCAACAATTCGAACAACATTATCAAATACAAAATTACTATCATCAAGCTCAACAGCAGCAAATACAACAATATCAAGATTTCTATGACCAACACATGTTTTTGCAACAGCAGCAACAACAATCGCAGTCAAATCAGTTGCTGTATACAAACGAGCAGCTACAACAACGTCATCTGTATAATGTGGGTGCAGTTACTGCAGCAACTGCTTCCACTGTACGGCCACAACCGCCACCTCCTCCACCACCAATGCCAGCACCCTCCCAACAACAATCGCTGGTATTAATGGCTGGCAACGTTACATCGTCAACAGCGTGTCTAACAAATGTCTCAAATGCAGCTGGTACTGCAACAACCACAAGCGGCAATAATAACAACAATAATAATGCAACAACTTTTGCACCGCAAACTATTAATTTTGTTAATGCTTCTAATAGTGGCAATATAGCAATGGATTTTCAAAATTATCACCACCACCATCATCATCACCATCCACAAATGCATAAAACGACAGTAACAACAAATAATACAAATATTGCTGCTGGTACAGCTTCTTCATCTTCAACATCATCCGCATCAGGCTCCTCTTCATCACCATCCTCAGCATCATCGATATCACTGAATCTTCAACAACCGTCGTTCGTAACAACTCCTCCAATTGTTGCTGTTGTCCATCCACCATCATTGCAAACTGTAAATCAATCACAACAACAACCGCATCATCATCACCATCATCACCATCACCTTCAGCTGCAGCAACAACAGCAGCAGCATTCTCATCATAATCCACAGCAACCGCAACAACAGCAGCAACAACAACATCAATTACACCATCAATATCATCATTTGTCTCAGCTCGGTCATTATCATCAGCAACTTTAACAACGTTTTTATTACATGCTCTTTGAATTGTAAGAATTATTTCAATTACACAAAATTTATTTTGATTTCTCTTCTCTGGTTCATTTCCCTGTTTGTTGTTATTTATGTGCTTTGTAAACACACTTTTTTCTAAAATCAAATTACTTTATTTATTTATGGAATTTAAAACTTTAAATCATACAATTAGTGTTTCATGACTTATTTGTATTTGATTCAGATTTATTTTCCTTTAAATCTCAAATGTTATATCAGTTTTCTTAAAATGTTAAATTTTATTTTGAGTTGTTTTTTTTATATTTTTAATATAAATATAGAAACTATTCTTTTATATTGGATAATTAAAAATATACTTTTATTTTTCTTTAAATATCTTATTTATTCTTAATGGTCTTAATCAATCTTGTCTTTATAAAATGAGAAATTGGAAATTTATGATTTTAGCTTTATTAACTTAAATTTCGACGTTTTCTGTTTTTAAATTTATATAAAATTTTTTGACTTTAAGACTTTAGTTAAAATCTGTTTAGTTTTAACATTCTTTAAGTCAATCTTAATTAAATTTGTTTTTTTAGAATTATTTAGAATTCTTGACTTTAAAACCTAACAATGATTTTAAAAATGTTAAAACAAAATTTCGAAAATTCGTAAAATAATATGCGAATATCTTAAACAATTTTATATATTATTTAAGGTGAATTAAAATTAATTGTTCACAAGAAATTCGTCATAATCCAAATTCCGTCAGAGCTTAGAATTTTCTATTTTGTACCACTAAAAAATCATTTTTAACTTACAAATGTAAAATATTCATCCCAAGGTGCGACTAAAGGCTTTTCCATTTAGGGTTTCCTAAGTTGTTGCTATACAAGCTGATCTTGTCACCAGAAAATAATTCGATCTTTTTTTCATACACATTGTGTGTACTACGGAGTACACTGTGAATAGTTTTGTTTAAAATGATTAAATGTACTTTATTCAAAAAAGGAAATTCTTTTGATTTCTTGAGGTATACAGAACTAAATTACAAGAAAGGTTTCGACAAATTTTAAAACGAAATAAATAATTAATGTTCTAACCATTTAAACAAGGTATATACCTAAACAATATGATGGAAATTGATTTTCTAAACGAAACAAATTAAAATCGAAAATTTCGTTTTTTAGTATCTATTAGAATTTATTTCTATGTCTGTTATTTTTTAAATTTTTTATTAAAAACGTTAACAGATACAGTTTAATTGAACAGAAATTCAAGGTCTCAATTTAGAAATGAACTTTGAAACCGCTCATACCTTTTACATAAAACATCGTTTTGAAATATATCGATTAACATCCCAAACCTGATTGTCACTTTAAGAACTTGTTTTTTAATTACTGAGAACTTCTTGTTTGTGGTTAAGAAATGGTCCTTGGCCCATCTTAAAGTATACCGATCGACTCAGAAAATGATTCTGAATCCGTCCGACAGGCTGTAAAGCTTGTGCGCAAAGTACAGGAGGGCTTCTCTCTATTGCAATTCACATTTCGATGTAAAAGCTAAATGCCAACTTGGTACTCTCTATCACTTTCGCAAATTTTTTTAAAAATTAAGCAATACTGGCAATACAAATGAAAGATGGCGCAGATTGACAGTAATAAAATGCTAAAATATGTAAAAATATTTGAAATTGGAAAATTTAAATAAAATAAATAATGATGATTTCCGAAAAGAAAAAAAAATAATAGATGCGAAAGACAAATGCGCAAACGCATTAAAGAGTACCAATCGCTAAATTTGCTACCCAGGTCGCAATTTTTAAGATAGTTTGATTAAATTTGAAACATAGGTTCTAATTTCACAAGGACCAAGCCTATTGAAAAGTATGAGAATCAATCCATCATTTCAAATAGCCCCCTTACAAGCTTCTTTCCGGAAAAGTGGCGTTGTGCCCATAAACCACCTTATTATGTTTGTATTTAGAGAATTTCGTCCAAAATTATTTGATTGCAATCTAAATCATCTTACCAAATTTTATTGGAATTGGTTTATTTGTATTTGCCAATGGCTTCCATACAAATACTACACCCGATAATAGGACTGTTTTCCTAAACACCTTTTACATTGTAGTAATACATGGCAACATGTTCTTAAATGCAACCATACAAATTTTGATAATGGAATTTTTCCGAAATGCAACTTTGTAGTTGCCACTGCGCAGAGAAAAGCAAATAAAACATTTAAAAAAATGTAGATGCAAATCATATACATATACAATACAACGTAGATGAAAATGAAAGTACACAATGCATCAACACGGTGTCAATACTGTATTGATACATTTTGAAAACACGTTTATGAAAACATCCTAGCTTTTAATTCCATTACTTCCTTTAATGATAGCTACTACTTCATGACAAAATGTTGCGCTGGTAGGTCCAAAATTGAACCATAGGTCCCATGTAAATCCCCTCCTTAAATCATTTAAAGGCTAACAAATCTCATATACATAATACATCTAAATAATATGTATTCGGCAAAAAGAACTCTTACATGAATTTTAGCCTCAGAACATAATTTTGTTCTCGAGGGTCCATGATTAATTCTGGGTATCGCAGTTGATTTCACGAATTCGCTCTGTCCGTGCGTTAGTTTTACAAAGACCTCAAATGTGATGCGGACTAGGTTGTTAAAGTTCACCTGGGTGTTGGTACGATAGCATACAAAATAAGCTAGGTTGATAAAAATTAAGCTCAAATATTCTCTCTAAATGAGGTTTGTTTAGTTTTACAGTAGTTCTACAGGCTCCAGAAGTTATTATAAGTCCAATAGGCTTAAGAATGATATTAAAGAATATGAATAATTCATGTACACCCCAAATAATGATCATAGACATTTTTATAGAAAATTAAAAAAAAAAAATATATATACTATATATATATTTCGGCTATTTGCTTAAATGTAAATGTAAAGCTGGCTAATTTTGTAAACGTAAAAATTGCGAAAAATGATCTTAACAGCATAAATTTCAGTAATGTAATAATTTCGGGACAAGTTAAATTTGCATAGAATTATATGTATAAACTATGAAACTAACTGATATTTAAGTATGTAAAATATAAAAGCAATTTGGCTTAGGTTACTACGCAGCTGAAAAAAAATGCAAACGAACGAAACGGAAAAAATCAAAATGGACACATATTTTTGTCAACTTAAACAAATATTAATGTTTTGAGAATTTTTTGGTCTCAAACAAAGTATAGTGTCTCAAACGTGTAGGTCGTTATATTTTTTTATAATTCTGATATTTTTGCTTTACATATTGCACACCTAGTTCAAAAGTGACTCAACTCAAAATTTTCATTTTTCGGGTTTATATGGTTATACTGCACAATTGTTAATCTATAAAAAATATCAGTGCATATTGTTGTTGTTAACTGCTATTAAAAAACGGTTATGTATTTCATCATGCTTCAATTGGTATAAAGTAGCAAATTAAAAAGCGACTTATTTTTAGTTGTGTCGAAAATATACTGGTAGTAGATCCCTATTGCTAAGTGCTAAAAAGTCTTTATTCGAATTGTGACACTTTTGATAAAATAAATCTTTGTTGGAGTTTATATTAATTAGACTTGTGTCTAAAATGTATTAACAAAGTGACCTCAGTGCTACAACAATAGAAAAAACAACAGGCATTTTGTTGCTAGAATTGAATCGGCAAATGTCAAAATGCCTTATTAAAAAAAATAAATAAACAAACAAAAAAATGACGACAAACGTCACACACGAAGAAAATCACTGAAAACAGCTGCGCTTGTGAGGTCACTTTATTAGTACATTCGGCTCGTGTCAGTTAAGAATTTGGCAAAAGTGTCAAAACTTGAAAAGAATTCAGCTAAAGTGACATAACTCAAATAATTCATTATCAAAAATTACAAAACTAAATCTCAAAAAAAAAATTTTAGATCATAATCTGTATGAATGGTCCAAAGATTTGTTTTTAACTATTTTTTTTAGGTCAAAAACTGTTTTTTTCGATTTCTGAAAAATTAAGTTTTTTGAGTTGATTATTTTTGCGTGTAGAGAAAATAAGACATACCTAAAAATGAAATTCAGGCAGATGTGCTTATCAGGTTTAAAGGTTGTTTGTTACTTACAAGTGGATGTATTTTTATTATGAAAATTCACACAATAAAAACCCATGGTAGAAACGGTACAAGGTATAGTCATTAGAAATTTTGTTCTTAATTTTAAAACCCATATGTGACAATTTCAGTTAAAAGGGACCTATGGATGAAAAAATCGATTTTTACTTTTTTGGTGATTCTTAAAATAGACAATACGCTCTTTCCAATGCAGCAAACCGCATTTGTTAACTTAAAAATCGTTTTTCTCCAAAACTCATTTTTTTTCCTATAGGTCCCTTTTAACTGAAATTGTCACATATAACGTCAAAAAAAAAAAAAAAAAACAAAAAAAAAAAAAATAAAAAAAATAGGAAAAAAGAAGCGTCAAAAATCAAATAAATTAATTTGACATTACATGGGTAAATAATGACAACTCTCCTTAATAAACATACCTGGTACTTATTCTACCATGTAAAAAACATTCAATTTATTGCATGGAGAAAGGGAATTCTAGCAAACTAAGTTACGTTCTAAAAATTACAATTTGTCTAGTAAAATGGTTTATAACTTTATATTTATTTTAAAACTCTTTCCAACTGCTGAATTATTTCTAAATATTTAAATGTAAAATGTTATCTGAAGGCTTTTTGAAAAGAAAAAATAAAAATTCTAAAAGATCTTTTAAATGAAAAGAGTTACTTCGGCGAGTTTTGATATGAAACACTTATTAAAATTTGGATCGTTTTGTAAATCTGTACTTTTTTCTTTGTTTTAACAAATTCTATAATTAATAAATTAATTAAAAAAAAAAGAAAAAACAAAAACATAGTAAGAAAAACATAACTATTATCATTTATATGATACAATTATTTGAATTTAAACTTTGCAAAACTTGATATATAATTTATTTAAATAAATAATTCGTTTATAGTTAAAATATAACATTTAAATTATTATATGACTTTAATTAATATAAATATTTAAATAATGATTAACACCACCGTTTAACATTTACATTTTAATTTCGTTTTAAATAATTTATGTGTGGTTTATAGAACACGAGCGCAAAACTCGTCCGTTTAATTTACATTTAAAACAAAAACAAATTTCGAAATTTGTTTTTGTTTTAAATGAAAGTTGAACGGACGAGTTTTGCGCTTGTGTTTTATAAACCACACATTAGACAAACAAAATCTAATGTTCTATTACATATTTAAAGAAAGTAAAAATCATACACAGACTGACAATTTTTTGTTTTTCTATTTATTTTCATTATTAAACATCTATATATAAATCGGCAAAGGCAATACAGTTAAGAACACTTTCCAACTCTGTATGTCAACCGATTTGAACAAAATATACACCATTTGAAAGATATTTACTTACAGAAGTGCAGAATATATATTTTATTCAAATCTGTTCAATAATTTCAGAGTTATAAGCGTTCAATTTTGCTTCTAACACAAATACAAAAATTTTTTTTTTAATTATCAAATAATAAAAAATAGGGTGGTCGATTATAAGACATTTTTCAAAAACCGGTTTTCGATTATATAAATCAGCACAGGCAAAACAGTTAAAAACACTTTCTTCCTTTGTTTGTCAATCGAACCTCTTTGGGGAAAAATGTATCAAAAAGGGGAAATACGGGAAATTTAATTTCTTTCTTTTACTTTTAAATTTAAATTTTTGTTAATAATCGACCTACAAAAATATAAATAAACATAAGAATGTCTAAGAGGGAGCTGTTTGGTACTTTTTCGTTCTACATCTAATACTTTTTTTAATTTTCGTTAATATTAGACATAGAAACATAAAATTAAACATGCAATCTCCTGAGTGGATGACAATCTATAAAGGAGACTTTTTGATACTTTTTTATTTTTCAATTGATATTTTCTGATATTTTTTATATTGAACTTACAAAATTAAATTAACTCACGTAGAAGATAAAATATAAACCGGAGGTTAGTCCCTCGCCAAAACACTAAGACGGAAAATATAAATGCTAGAAACATGTAAATTCATTTATACTTAGATGAACTATGTTTTCTTCATATTTACATAACACTTTATGGTCGAATTTTGACCATTAGACGAACACTAGTGTTCGCCTTATGGTCAAAATTCGACCATAATTTTTTTTTTGTAAATATGAAGAAAACATAATTCATCTAAGTATATATGAATTTATTTGTTTCGATTTGGCGAGGGTCCAACCTCCGGTTCATATTTTATCTTCTACGTGAGTTGATTTAATTTTGTAAGTTCAGTATAAAAAATACCAATTGAAAAACAAAAAAGTATCAAAAAGTCTCCTTTATATATTGTCATCCACTCAGGACGTTGTACGTTTAATTTTATGTTTATATGTCTAATATTAACGAAAATTAATCAAAGTATCAGATGTAGAACGAAAAAGTACGAAAAAGCTACCCTTACATGTTCTTATTCGCCCAGTTTAATGTATAATTGTATCTTCATAGGTCGAATATTAACGAAAATTCAAAAAGTTCCAGATGAAAAACAAAAAATACCAGCATTTTTTATCTTATAGGTTATCACTCACTCAGGATCCTACACCTATAATATTATGTTTCAAAGTTCTATATTATAGAAAATTTAAAAATTATCACATGAAGCACAGAAAAGTAAAAAAAAAGAAATTACTTTTTTCTTTGTTTTAACAAATTCTATAATTAATAAATTAATTAAAAAAAAAAGAAAAAACAAAAACATAGTAAGAAAAACATAACTATTATCATTTATATGATACAATTATTTGAATTTAAACTTTGCAAAACTTGATATATAATTTATTTAAATAAATAATTCGTTTATAGTTAAAATATAACATTTAAATTATTATATGACTTTAATTAATATAAATATTTAAATAATGATTAACACCACCGTTTAACATTTACATTTTAATTTCGTTTTAAATAATTTATGTGTGGTTTATAGAACACGAGCGCAAAACTCGTCCGTTTAATTTACATTTAAAACAAAAACAAATTTCGAAATTTGTTTTTGTTTTAAATGAAAGTTGAACGGACGAGTTTTGCGCTTGTGTTTTATAAACCACACATTAGACAAACAAAATCTAATGTTCTATTACATATTTAAAGAAAGTAAAAATCATACACAGACTGACAATTTTTTGTTTTTCTATTTATTTTCATTATTAAACATAATAATAAATTTGTGTGAGAAAACTGACTATTTCCTCACCAGTTATTTTTTTTTTTTTTTTTTTTTTGCTATATAACAAATGTTTCTTTATTTCTTTCTAAGGTTTGAATAAAATTATTTAAAATCGTAAAAAATATCAATTCAATTAAGGCAGGTGCCCGTTGCATTGTGCTATTTTCATTGCTGCAATTATTCTTGGTTCTTTTCTAAAGTTGTATTTTCGTTAACAGAGGTTTTTATTTTTATGTTTTATTTTTATCGGAGCAATTTTTTATGCACACATGTTTGCAAGTGTATATTTTTTTTACATTTTCTTTTTCAACAACAACGATAAACAACAACCAAATAATTGCTGATTCACACTTATCAGGTTTATCTAATCAGTTTTTGTTTAATTTTCTTTTGAACATGAGCTTATGTTCACTTGGTTGGAGCGTCACAATTTTTTTGCGAATTTAAATTTCCGTTGCATATTATTTTTAGATACATGAAAAATTGGGACCTTCTTTTAGCCCTCTACCGCAAAATCAATATTTTGAAAATAAGATCGAATCGGTCAACTTGAAAGTACATGTACAAAGAGAAAATTGCAGCGATAAAAATCGCACAATATAAACGGGCATACAAATTAATTTTTTTTTAAGATTTTAGGAATCTTTTTTTTTTTTTCAAAAAATATATACATATATTTATATAAGAAACAATAAAGTTTCTGATTTAGGAATCAGAAATATATATTTTTTATATTTACCCTTTTTAATTTCAGAATGTGTTCATCTATATTTAATAAAACAAGTTTTTTTTTTTAAACATTTTTTTGTTTATTTTTTTTTAATGCTTAAATATATTTTTTTTACATTTTATTTTATTTTATACATATACATATACATACATAAACATACATATATATTTTTATACATACATAAATATAAAAATTTGATTTTATTGAATTTAGTTTTTATTTTCAGCTAATGTTTAAGTAAATTTTTTTTTAATTTAGTATATATTTTTTTTATTTGATTTGATTGATAATTTTTCATTGTAAATTTCTATTATCCCTTTTTTGCAGTTTTGAATAAATATGGTTTTTTGGATTTATTTCAAAACTCACTTCAAAAAAACACATAGAATTGTCTTTTTTTAATTTTTAACTTTTAAATATTATACGAGAAAAACAACAACTTTGAAATAAAACTTATTAAGATCTCTTCAAATTGAAGATTGTGTAAAATAAATGAAATTTTAATTGAAAAAAATAAAAAAATCTTGTAAAAATGAAAAATTTAAAACATAAGAAATATCTTAAAATAAAACACAATGTCAAGCACCTTGAAAGTCTGTTTTTTTAAAAACGATTAAGAGATTTCAATTACAAATACAATAATAATTTTAGGCCGAGTCACGTAGAGTCATTTGTACTTTTTCAACTGACAACTAAGTTGATATACAGATTTTCTTATGATCTTTGTCCCATATCGTACGTCTCCGTTAACGCAAAGTTCTTAAGTTGGGCAACTTTTAACGTACGTTGAGTTATTGAAAGCTATCAGTTTGTTCTTTTATTTACTTTAACATAATTTTTTGTGTTGTGTCAGCAAAAATTAAATACAAAATCAATAAACTAAAATTAATAAATGAAATTGTATTTATTGTGTGCCCCTCCTACATTGTTACGTTAGTGTCTGTTAAAAAAGGCGACGTATAAAGTACAACGGGTTCTATGTGAATCGGTCTTTACTCAGTTTCAAATAAACCCCCTGTTTTTATAAAACATATATAGTTACAGTGTTGCCAATTTAGCCACATTTTTAAAAAAAAATTTCAAGTTTTTCAAAAAATGTTGACCATTAAATTTAAGATATGCTGCTATAATTAAGAAGTAACGTTTTCTTTTAACCCATACACGACAGCAACTTATATTATAAATAAAAAAACTAACTACCGTATTCATAAAAAATAAAACAAGTTTGAAATGTGTGTTTAAGGCAACATTTTCATACAAATTTTTCTTAAAATACATTTCAAATCTATTTTAATTTTTTATGAATACAGCGGTAATTCTTTCGATAGTTTATTTATTTTGTAATTTTTTAAAGTTATGAAAACCTTCATTTTTATTTTATTGTTAAAACTTAGTTTTATTTTTTTTCTTGACATTTTTAATAAAAAATCTTTTTGGCCTTGTTTTAAAGCTGTGTTTAAAAAAACTAAACTAAAAGAAACAGTGGCAACGAAAATTTACTAAATAGTTAATATACGGACCTGTTCTGAAAATCACGTGATTTCAAATCTGAAAGTCATTCCGTTTTTGTATTTCTCGGTGTGCTTTCGGCATTTGAAAATCACACAAAAACGGGACACTAAAATATCACACGTGTGAGTTTAGTAGGCACATGTGATTTGAAATCACGTGATTTGAGTCAAAGTGATTTTCAGAACAGGGTGATAGTTAAAAAACGCAAAATACTTGGAGCCATATTTTTACTTTCTACTACGAATGCTTATCAAAACGCCAGGAATTCGAGCGGTTTTCAGAACAGGCTGAAATGCGTTTTGCATATTCTAAATTTGAAAACGCTGCGTTTTCCAGAACATGGGTGTATAAATAACAGAAACAGCAGTAGAGGTGACAAAAGCTGTAGCAATAGAATAAGGTTTATGTAGCAATAAAGTATCAATCAAGAAGATTATGAACAAATTAAACAAACTTATAAAAAAACTTTCGTCGAAATCGTATTACGAGTAGAAAACACAATTAGTATTTTACAAACACTTTAATGTTTAATCAGCACTGATTACGATTTTTTTTCGATTACTTGATTGCTACTTAAAAACTACTCCTTTTGCTATATGAACCACTGCTTAGGCTAGATGGTAGCGGGCAAGTCTATCAGCGCCGGGGTTGCGGGTTCGATTTCCGCCAGAGACTCTGGTTTCTTTCCTGCAGACAAGCGTAGAGCTTCGAGGGATTAGCTCGAATGATGATTTGTTTTTAAAACCACTGTTCTATTTGTAGTTTATATTTTATTATTATTGCTTCAGTTTGAGTTTACAACTGTTAGGAATTGTAGAATTTTAAACACTGGTTTTAAGAAGTACTTAACAATTTTTTGATTCTTTAAATCTAGCGATTTCTAGTCGTGAAGAGTTTGCGCAACACTAGTTTGTTTTTATACATATTTAATGCAAAACAACATCAAATAAAAACTTTATTATCAAATAATAGTAAAGAAACTAAATGCTTTCTAAAAAAAATATGTACTGCCAAAAATTAATGTTAAATCTATAGTTTTATTTAAATTTCACAAGCATCTTAAATAAAAAAAAAATCAATCGTTACTGTTTAAAGACAACCAACCAAATATGTATAATTAATAAAAAAGTTATAATTTTTATTATTTAAAAACTTGTAAATGGCCACATAAACAAATAAGAAATATTATTAAATTTTGAGCCATAATTGTAACAACTCTATCATTTTTTTCAAAACCTGATAGATTCGATGGAAAATAATTTCGAATTTAATTCCTTTTTTAAAAACGATAAGGTAAACTTTTTCTTTTAAACCCTCAGCGTAATCGCCACGTCAAACAAATGCTCGTTTCTGTTCGTTTACCATCTTAATCTCATAAACATTCTTATCAACCCTACAAACAATCCAACTTAACAGTTCTTCCAGTTACAATTTCGAATTTTCTATTTACGTTTATTTCAGATCTATCTTGCTTGATTGTAGGTTTCAAGTTCCATTAGCAGCCGTCATACAAACATCTAACTTAGAATCCTTTATCTATTGCTTTGTGATACATAAAGCATAATTACTTCATTTGTGGTCACTGTAAATTCCAACCATGTTGTTTCCTTATCAGTGTTGCCAGAAGTAGGGGAAAATCCCTACATGTAGGTTTTTTTGATACTAAAATAGAGGCGTAGGGAAAATCGGACAGATTTTTTATAATCACCAAAATGTAGGGATTTTTCGTCATATCGCATTATTTATAAAATAAATTCAGAAAAACGTTTTGTTAGTGATATTTTCTTGTCCAAGGCAGTTGAAAAAATTTGTTTTTTCACTAAAATCGCTTGAAAATATATTTTCAGAGTTGTTTGTGGTTTAAAAAGTTGGCGACACTAATATGTATGTATATTTTTTTTTTTTTCTAAGATATCATTTAATTGAATTTTTAAAAGTACATTCATACATATCGTACCTATTCAACAATACTGTATTAACTCAAAATTTTTAGTTTTTAACTTTTTGGATCTACAGTTATTATTCATATCTACCCGCTGTAAAAATATCGAGCTATTTTGAGTACCTTTTGGTAAAGAAATGGTTCGTTAAAAAAATCGTTTTAATATGCCTTCCATTTTTCTAAAATTTGTTTTGCTTCTACTGAAAATTTTGAGTTAATACAGTATTGTTGAACAAGTGCGATATGTATTATATTTTTTTTAAGTTTTGTACTTATTTTTTGTCAAAACTTTAATATATATATTCAAAAAAATTTTTTTTTTAAAACGAATGTGTTTTCTTCTATTTTAATGACAATAAAGCGTAGGGATTTTTGTAGGGGAAATTTTTTCAACGTGTAGGGAAAAATCGTATTTTTTTTAGCATGTGTAGGTATTTTTTCGAAAAATCCACTGGCAACACTGTTCCTTATTAAAAGCAATAATTATGCTTTATGCGCCCCATACACGGTTCAATTCAGTTGTCAACTGAGTCTTTCTATTTGTGTTTTCTTCTATTTTAATGACAATAAAGCGTAGGGATTTTTGTAGGGGAAATTTTTTCAACGTGTAGGGAAAAATCGTATTTTTTTAGCATGTGTAGGTATTTTTTCGAAAAATCCACTGGCAACACTGTTCCTTATTAAAAGCAATAATTATGCTTTATGCGCCCCATACACGGTTCAATTCAGTTGTCAACTGAGTCTTTCAACTCAGTTGACAACTTCGTCAACTGAATTGAAAGATTTTAAATTTATTTTAAAATTTTATGAAATAAAAGACAATTTTTAAAATACTTAACTACCAAGGTATATTTACACAAGGTAAACTCGTTGGCCCATATGTTTGTCAGCTGTTTACCTTTAGTTGGAACCACAACGTCAAATTGCGTGTATATGAGCCAAAATTTGTACATGTGTGCGTTAAATTGTTTTTGTTTTATATGAAGACAATTTTGACAAAATGGTTCCTTTTATAGAGCAGCATGTCTACACTCCCAAATGAGTCTACCTTGTGTAAATATACCTTGTTAACTACAAAAATTAATTTTGACAGATAATCAAGAGACTCGAGCACACGCAGTACAATCGAATTGAAAGAACTGGTTGATGAGTTTAAACTACATATAAATTCAAGTTTAGTTCAACTAAACCAGCGTTTAAACCATCAGTGATTTATTAGGCATTAGTAGTCAACTTGAAAAAATCAAAATCTTTTGAATTTTTCTTCAACCAACTCGACAACCGTCAAACTAATCAATTGACAAAGCCATACACGCTTTGATTTGGAGAACAACCGACTCAGCTGACAATTGAATTGAATCGTGTATGGTCTGCTTTAGGTATGCTTACACTTAAATATTGAAATTAATAAACTATTAAATGATTTTTTATAATTCAGCAAATTTTTTTAAACTAATGGTTGCGTGTGGAACGTCAATTATTTGTTAAGTGTGACCATAGCTTTAATTTCGTCTCAGAGAAAACATCAAAATGAGGCAGTTCTGGTTTTCCAAAGCGTCTTTCTTAAATATGCTTTATATGTGGGAATCTATGCTCATTTCAATTAGTGGCCAGTATTTACAGAGGTTATTTTTAATATGCTCTTATTATAGAAAAATTAATTAACTATCATCATCATAGGTCTCGGAATCCCAATTCGGCCCAAATTTTGACGTAGATGTGAGACTTCATTTAAGCTTACTTTCACCAGTCAGCTGTCGAATGGGGGTTTTTAGGATTTCCAATACTTTTTAGCAAGTATGGCAGAAAATTAAAATTTTTCGTTAATTTTGGGACACCATTTACCACAGCTTTTTGTATAAAGAGTGCTTTTTTAAGCCCGACAGAACTTACGGAAGGGTTATCAGTTAAACGAATAGTCATACTCCGTTAATTTTTTGACATTTACATCAGTAAACTCTGGCAAATCGTCATGAAAAGATTCACGCTTGAGCAATGCTAGCAAGTAATTTCTATTTAAATCAGTTATCGATGTTTTATCGGAAAATAGTATTCAGCGATTTGTTATTAAACAAAATTGGCGCATGTAGAGTAAGACCAATTCAAATATTTGGCAATAAGTTGATTTCCAGAAATGCAACTGTCCATTGGCTTGCAAGGTTGTGAAATTTTACACCTCTCGATTATTTATTGTGAAGCCTTCGTGAAGTCACTTGTTTATGCTGATAAACCAGCAACAATTGACACCTTGGAGACCAACATTGTTCAAGTTATTCCTAACATACGGCCAGCAATGCTCGAAGAAGTGTCAAAAAAGTGTGTCAAGAACAGCTCCGGTCTCCGTATGCCTAAAATTATTTTAAATGTTAATGCCCATGTATTAATCCTTCAAAAAATTTTTTTTAATTTTAATTTTTTGTGCTATTATTTGCAATTTTAAGTTCTATCGGCCTTAAAAACACCCTATACAAGCATAAATATAGTAGTTAATATATGTCCATCACTGCTTAACAGGCTGCCACAAATAATCCATAAACCATTTGCAGGAGAAAAAATAAATACTGGACAACAATTTCCATTCAGGTCATATTCTCGAAATTCTGGTTTTGCAATTAAGTGGTGTAGGGTATAATGTTGTCGGATTGAATGGACGATACATTATTATTTGTTTTAGTTTTCTAAAATTATCCACGAAGTACATATATACATATTAAGAAGCTTTTAAAGATTCTTTTTTTTATATAAAATTTGATTATTTTAGAAGCCCTAAAAGTATGCTAATAATTTTCATTTTCATTAATATAAAAAACGTTACTTTGAATTGGAAAATACTTTCAATATGTAAAATAATAAAGTAAAATTAAATTTAAAAATTAATATAAAAACTACATAAAAACATATTAATATATTACATAATGTAATATTTATATAAACAACTTTAAACATTTTAATATTTAAGCAAAGATTTTAAACAAGAGAAAAAAGTGTTCTTTTTAAAATTAAAACAGTTAATATACATATAAGTTTAAAAACTAAACAAAAAAAAAAAAAAAATACAAATTATACTACAAAAACCTTTAATTAAATATACAAACATATACATTCATAAATATATTGTAAATTACAAAAATTGCAAATAGTAGTTGTTAAATATATTTTACAGTTTCCATTAAAATCTTAAAATAAAAACGAAAACAAAATTTTAAACAGAATAAAAATATAACAGTAGAATAAAAAAAATAAGATTGTAAACTTTTGAAGCACTTTAAATATCTTTATAAAAATATTACAAAAAAGTACCATTGATAAAACAAAAAAAGTATTAGTAGTCTATTGTATTGTTTAAAGCTGTTTTTTTAAACGTTTTTATTCGTCTAAATATTAAATTAATTTTAAAAATAAAAATATTTCGCTTCTATTTACATTTAATTAAAATTTAAACAAAAGCAGCAATATAAATATATTTATATACACATTAGTTTATAAAATTTAAATATATTAATATACAAAATAATAAATATATATATTTAGATTATATACAATATATTTAAATTAAAAAAAAAAACATTTAATTATTAAGCAAATTATGCCCACAATTTGAAACACTAATAAATCACAAACTCCTCCTAACCCAACTTTCTTTACACACACTTGATTGTGGAACTAAAAATTTTTAGCATAAAATAATTATTTGAATTTTTTATAAAATAGCAAGAAACTCTCTTCTTCTTCCACTCTGAATATCCCCGTTGAACAACAATGCACTTAAATTTAATTTTGAATAATTCAAAAAAATTTCAGAAATTTTAAATATTGTGTTATTCGAAGCTACGAGTCTTTTCAAAACAATATTAAAATAACTTCGAAATGTGTGTTGAAACTGTTTACAATAATTTTACTATAGAAAAAAGATGTTTCGAAATGTATTTCAAATAGTTTAAAAAAAGATTATCTTCCTGTTTAACAATTTCAAACGTAAACGTTATTCATACAACGTTCAAAATTGTTGGACAGGCAATATGATTGTAAATTGTGACAAAATTCGCCACAAAATTAAATTTTTAGACAAAAAAAAAATGTATTTTTTTTTAAAAATTATTGTCTTAAGTTTTTGGACAAGAAATTTTATATAAAAAAAATGTTAATCCTATATTTTGAGACAAAACATTTTTTTTTGTTTGCCCCATGTCTTGAGACATTAAATTTACTGCATATAATTATTGCTTCAAGTTATGGGACAAACAATTTGCTAAAAAGAAGATTGGCTCAAGTTTAAAAAAAGAACTTAATATATAACAGTATTGCCTCTAGTTTTGTGCCAACGGGTTTTTTTACATATGTAATTTTACCTTAATTTTACCTTAATTTTTTGACATTTTTTTATTAAGTACATATTGAAAAATTTCAGTCTTTTAAAAAATTGAAAAGCACCTTGTATAAAACATTTCTTGTCACAAAGCATTTCTGTCAATAAACATTTCTTGTTGCAAAGCATTTTCGATTAAACTTTTTTGTCACAAAACATTTTTCACAAAATATTTCTTGCCCCAAAGCATTTTCAAAACAAACTCTTTTTTCTATAAAACTTTTGTTGTCACAAATCATTTTCTTTAAAACGCTTTTTGCCACCTATAGGGTTTCTGTAAAAACCTTGTCACCAAACATTTCTTGTCGCAAAGCATTTCCTATTAAACCCTTCTTGTCATAAAACAGTTCTTATCGCAAAGCATTTTCTATTTTTTGCCACAAAACATCATTTATAAAACATTTCTTTTCACAAAGCATTTTCTATAAAACGTTTTTTTGTCACAGGGTTTCTATAAAACACTTTTTGTCACAAAGCATTTTCTATAAGACAGTTTTTGGCCTTATAATAAAAAAAAGAAACTTTGAGAACATTCACTCTTGTACTAATTGTCAAAATTTATTACTCTTTTCAAACTACATATTTTATTGTCCGCAGTCTTATTGCCAATTCATGTTGACAACAGATAATGGTTTTTCTTTAATGATTTTATTAAGAATAAAATATATTAAAAAGATTATAAATTAAAAAAAAATAGTTTTTAAACAAATTATACATATAAAAATACGTATATTATATACAAAAATATAAATTATACAAAAGATTTAAAATAAAACAAATACAACAACTATAAATATACATATTAAAATATTGAAAAAAAATTAAAATTACATAAAAAACTATTTAAATATATATTTCAAATGAACAAAGAAAATTAAAAAAACATAAACTTTAAAAAAGAAAACCTAAATAAAAAATAAAAACAACTTCAAAAATGTACGAGTTTTATTGGAGCCTACAGTACCAAGGTATATTTACACAAGGTAAACTCGTTGGCCCATATGTTTGTCAGTTGTTTACCCCTAGTTGGAACCCCAACGTCAAATTGCGTGTATATGAACCAAAATTTGTACATGTGTGCGTTAAATTGTTTTTGTTTTATATGAAGACAATTTTGACAACTCGGTTCCTTTTATAGAGCAGCATGTCTACACTCCCAAATGAGTCTACCTTGTGTAAATATACCTTGTACAGTACTTTTATTCTTATTATTGGTAAAATGGAAAATTACCATAAACGTTTGTCTTAAAATGTGTTAATGTAATTGATTTTAAAGATACATATTTTGGGTACAAATGAATGAACAAAACAGAAATTTAGTTTTTACTATTTTACATCCTGATTTGTTTAAAATTAAAAAGTACCGAAAAAATACCCTCTAAACTTTACAGACTATGGGGGAAATTACGGCACTTAATATTGATCACAAAAATACACTAAAAAAAATCCACGCCTTATTTGTACGAAAACTGTCCTCCATTCTAAAAAATCGTTCGTAGTTTCGCACCACAAAATTTTTGCGCACAATGTACGAAAGTACGAAGTGCTCTAGCAAAATTCTAACTTAACTTATAAAATATTTAGCATTCTTAGAAAATTATTTTGATTATTCTGGGAAAAATTTTTATTTACATATAACATTTTTAACAATATTGTATTGGATTGTTCATCAATTATAAATACATATATATGTACTTATATTATTATTTGGATGATCGGCGAAAACATCTTCACTTTTAAGGCCCAACCTTAATGTGCTTAAGTTGGCTTGAGCAAATGTACGAATGAACTTAAGGAAACTTTGTTAAATTTCATGAAACTGTAATTTGCTTAAGCAAAGTGCGAAACTGATCGCACATTCCGTACGGAATCAAATGTTTGTTCATTTTATTTTAGTGTTTTAATTACATTTGAGAGACTTTTTGAAAATTTTTGACAGTAGGTTAAGCAAGGCTATGCATATTATGGTTGAGCCTTTAGGTGCCTATTATGAACTAAATTTTGATTTTCGACAGCAGTCGAATAAGCTGATCGAACGAATTTTCATTTGGTATTATGGCGCACATTCGATAAAAAAGCACTATTACGAATCTTAAGCTACGGTCAGACTTATCAAATATTTGACGAAAAAAACGGGACCAACAACTAAACTAAAAAATCATTTCGCTTAATATCAATATTTATTTTGATTAAAATACCACATCTTACAAAAAACTGTTTTTTGCTATGTCTAGTAGTATAATTAGTTTATTTTGTAATATTAAGACCATTTTAAACCTCACTAACTATTAACAAAAGTAGGGGTTACGCTTATTTGATCAAATATTTAATAAGTGTGACCGTAGCTTTACTGATTTGGTTTATTCACAGAAGTACATTTTCTTTCAGTTGTCACTTCTTTGTTTACAAATTTAAAAAATAAAATTAAAGTTTCCAAACAATTTAGCTTCTGTGTGGTTTCGTCCCGCTGAACTTTTATGCAAATCATTTTATCAAAAAATAATTTTATTTCATTAGGAAAACGAGCATTTCCAATAGATCTTTACGGCGTTGGACTTGCATAAAATGAACAAAACTTATTAAAAATGTGGTATTTGGTATACGAAAACATACAAATATTAACATTTTCAACAAGTTTTTAAAATTTATTTGCACCGTCGAAAGCAATTTTGTTTTCGTTGAAAAATTCGATGCACAACGAACTTGTTGTCCACTCATAATACAAAATGTACATTCGATAGTCGATGTTCGATAGCCAACGAAAATCATTTGTCGAATGTAACTCATAATAGGGGCCTTATATTTTTTACTTCTCCACGACATTTGGTCTGTTGAACCACGTAAGGGGAAGTAAAATATTTGCTCTCAGTAAATAATGTTCCCAAATTGGTACAGCGACCTTTAACTGGTTAATGGCATTACCATTATGCTGGTTCCAAAATACAGTTGCATTTAGATACGCATGTTATTAATATAAAAAAATTCCTCTTAAATATTTTTGCTATGTCACTTTGTAAACTTTTAAATAGTGTTTGAAAGAAAATTTAGCGGATTCTTTAGAAAAATCAACCCCTAAATGCGCTAAATGAAAGTCGAGTGGGAAATTCTTAAAGAATGTTACAATAGTCTCTCTTAAAAATTAGCACATGTGCGGTATTTTGCAGGCCTCTGTTGTATACTATACAAGCGATTAACAGGTAAGTACACTTACAAACGTTTTGAAAGGCATGATAATAACCAGTGGAAATTTCAACAGCGATTCCCAAACAGTAATTTAAATAGCCCCACCTGTTATGGGAAAATCTGGTGACACTTTAGAAAACTCTTTTAAATATAATTTCTTAACAAAATTTTCCAGATAATAACTTATATTTTTCTAGCAAATTGTATAAAAAATGTTTTAGAAGAATTGTTAATAGAATTTTTTTTCAGAAAATTGGTTTAATTAATCGTTTTTAAAACTGAAACATTTTAAATAAATAAGAGGGAAACTCCTTTATATTTTTTTCTTTGTTAACCATCTTATGCCACATTTTTTGTTTGACTTCAAAAAATCATATTAAGTTAATTTTAGCGTGAGAAACATGAATCTGACTTCAGTTTTTTCCTCTGACTACTCGTTGACCTGCAAGAGGTCAAACTTTAAAGTCCGCCTTGAGGCGGAGTTGGGCATTACCGTAATATTTAAACAACATGTATGTTTGATATAAAAGTTTTAAGGGTTGAAATTTATTGTTAGATCTAAATCAAATGATCTTATTTTTTTTTAATTTTGCATTTATCTCAAAAAGCTTGCGTTTCTGATTTACATCCCGGCATTCTGCACATTTTTTTTCCGGAACGTTCCAAAAATACACACCAATGCCCAAGTCTATTCTATTTCTTCTTCTTCTTCTTGGTCTATTTCTTCTTCATCTGGATCATCCATATCATCTCTGTCAAAGTCGACATCACTTTCTTCTTCACTTGCTCCGTCATCTGATGGAAAGCTTTCCATAAATTCCAAAACTTCCTCCTCCGTCATATTCGAGAGCTTTTTTTGCTGCTTTCTTTCCATTTTCACTCTAACACATAAATAAAATAAAATATAAAATTTCTGTGTTAATGCCCCAGTCCGCCTCTAGACGGGTTTAGCAAAATCATCCATATTCAGTAGCGATTATATTTTTTATAATAAAAACTTCATATTTATTTCAACTAAACGTATAAATACTCACCAGTAATTTTTTCCGGCCGATCTAGGGCGTTGAAATATTATTTTTTTGATGCACAATATAAACTTTTTGCACAAACAATAAAATATGACCGTTACCACTCAAATTCAAGATGACAATGTACTTTCTGTCAAACGCGTAGGAGTATTGATACAGAAAAAAAAGCTTTTCATAAAAAAAGCTTTCTTTTACACTTAGAATTACTTATTAATAAAATATTGTCAAAAATAAAAATTTTATAACGGTTTTTTGCTACCCCGTCTAGAGGCGGACTTGAGCATTAGAGGGTTAACATATTTCTGTATATCCCAATATGCACTAAAAAATAAAATTTCAAGTGCTTAAAATTTAACTGGAAATGAACTTGAGTTCAAACGTATTTTTAAATCCTATTCAAGTTTCAAAATATTATTCTTATATTTACTTTTTCCCATTTTACTGGAGAATGCTATTGAAATAAAGTGTAACAAAAGTATATCTCAACCCTTGAAACTTGAAATTCGAACATGTGCCCATGTTCTGTAACTCTCGCGTCGAGAAACTTTTCGATTGAAATGTGTGAAATGAAAGAAAAATGCCATATATTGAAACAAACACTGGGTTTTCTCACTAACCTGTGTCTGTAACTTTTTTTGGCGAGTACTAGCTGTAACGTAAGGAAATTACTCGCCAATTTACAGAAAAAGTGTGTCTGTAACATTTTTGTGAGAAAAGTTCCAGCTTTGAACTCTCAAGTAAACACACGAATAAAAATGGGACGAGAAAAAATTTTAACACTAAAAAACAATTAAAAATGCAAAGAATAATAATAATAATATTTTGTTCTTGGCACATTTTTTTATTGTTGAATTATTTGCTTTTACCATTTTTATAAAATATACGAATGTTTTCAAAGCTCGTTTGCAAACAACAAACATTAAAGTCGCACTTTACATTATTTGGCATGGCCGACGGTTGTATTTTCGCCGCCGTCGTTAAAAATTTTTCAATTTTAGTAAATTTTGGTCGCCTTCAACTATATGTGCGACTGGCGTCCTCAACGTTTGCAATGTCACATCGGCTTCGAGTGCAATGTTATGACATTTATAACGTAATCTCTTTTAATAGTTTTCGATATAAGTTACAGAAACACTTTTTTCTCACCTTTCGAGAAACGATGGATTATTTTGTTTCACATCTTTTTGATGCGAGAAATTCTCACTAAAGTTACAGAACATGGGTACTGAATACCAATTTTTTTGCACTTTATTTCCAGCAAAATTGCTTATTGGGATATTTCAATAACACAAGGGTACAAGTTTCTTGTTGATTAAGAACTGAATGTTATTTTTAAGGTAATTTGGGACGCTTAATCTAAATCGATTTCGAACAAAGCCTTCGTTCGCTTAACTTACATGTAATACAAAAACAATATTTTATATGCAATTTGTTTTAAATGTAAGGTAAGCGAACGAAATTTTCGTTAGGAAGTAGATAAACAGGCAGTTAGTTTTTTCCTACCAGCTCGACTTTTCGAGATATACCGTTATGTCCAAATAAAGGCACTTCCGCTACATATATTGGAATTACTTAACTGTTCACCATATTCAGTTAAAAAAAAATCAAAATTCGTCAACGATTTATCTTTAAGCCTGCTTTCATTGGTTTTTAATTTGCAAAGTAGTTTCAGAGATATCCTAAAAATGCAACACAAATCACAGTTTTGGCTTAAACACATTAAAAACAATTTTGATTTTTAGTTGAACTGTTAATTTTTAATTTTTGATATTCTTTAATTAGGCTCGATCATCAAATTTAATTTTCATTAAATTATTTTCACTGAGGGAACGAATTTTACAACTTGAAATTTTTATTAAAATTTATTGATAATTTTTCTTGGCTGAGCTGGGATTTGAACCCGGGTTGATCTTTACATGTTTCAAGAAACACCACTTTCCATCGTCAGAAGATCCTTGTGTTCTACCCACTGCACCACTGCGGTGCCCGTTAGCCAACAGTCAAATATCAATCTTTAACCAGTAGTACTGGTGGTTCGAAATTTGCTGTTATTATCACTTTAATTTCAAATTACATGTTGCCTCCTTTTTCCTCTGTTTTTTCGTATTCTTTCTGCCAAGACTTTGTCTTGAAAACCTGAATACATTTGTTTATTATGTTTTTTTTTTTTTTTTTTGTCCACTTTCGTCGACATTTTTATTTGTACAAATTAAAGTACAAATGTAAATATTAGAGCTTGTGCCATAGCTATTTCTAAAAACAATTTTGATTTTTAGTTGAACTGTTAAGTGGACAAAAAAAAAAAAAAAAACATAATAAACAAATGTATTCAGGTTTTCAAGACAAAGTCTTGGCAGAAAGAATACGAAAAAACAGAGGAAAAAGGAGGCAACATGTAATTTGAAATTAAAGTGATAATAACAGCAAATTTCGAACCACCAGTACTACTGGTTAAAGATTGATGTTTGACTGTTGGCTAACGGGCACCGCAGTGGTGCAGTGGGTAGAACACAAAGATCTTCTGACGATGGAAAGTGGTGTTTCTTGAAACATGTAAAGATCAACCCGGGTTCAAATCCCAGCTCAGCCAAGAAAAATTATCAATAAATTTTAATAAAAATTTCAAGTCGTAAAATTCGATTCCTCAGTGAAAATAATTTAATGAAAATTAAATTTGATGAACTCGAGCCTAATTAAAGAATATCAAAAATTAAACACATTAAGTTAAACATATTTCGATCAATTGAGCCTCATTAAATTGTAATCGGTGGACAACTTTTGATTTTATTCACAATATACAACTTTATATTTGTTTGCTTTGCTGCTGTTCCGTTAATGGACGTTTTTCCTTCACTTACAATTTAGGTACCTTCACTTAATTGTAAAAAAAGTGAAACGAGTTAATCGATTTTTATGATCTATGTTTCATTCTCTTCATAGGTTATGTGACTTTACGTGAATGAAATAAGACTTTAACTTTTTTCCGTTTTGATTTTTTAATATACAAAATTAATCCAAAAATTTGATTGTTTTTCAGAACTAACAATTACGTCTTAAAAAAATCGCTGAAAATCGCTTAGTAAAGAGAACAGTTTAATTTCTTAATCTTTTAATTTTTGGAAATACATAAGTCAAAAATACGATTAGTAGCTGTAACTTAAAAATGCGAGCTGATGTAGAAAAACGGAGATTAGATTTGAAATCAGCGACAAATTAGTAAAAAATTGCATCAAACTTCAATTTTTGTTGCCTTGTGCAATCAATAGCTTAAAACTGCAAGAATATCGCTTGCCTTTTACAAATGTCTGTGTCTTAAATAGCTTAAATGGCATTTTTGCATTGAACGAATAATAGCTCTATTCACAATCTTGTACAAATGGCCTTGCACCGAAGGATTTGAAAAATGGTATACATAGCATATTCTTACTTTACACCAGCAAAATATACAACAATGCACTTGCTACTCTTTTGTTAATATGCATCACTTAAAACCAATAGTTTATATCGAGCCCTAATTTAGAAAATATCGTAAGCGACCAGAGAACTGTAAAATCCACTATTTTTGTTGATTTATTCATACGCTTTAATTTACATTAACTCTATCTATGCCTGCAAAACAAAGTTCAACTTTGGTAATTTTGACATCGTTTTGTACACATTTGATTTGTGCATGTGTGAGTTTTTTTTATTGCCCTGCAAATAATGTTGGATCACCTGATCCATTTTGATTAAATGGACTACTCCATGGACTGGTCCGATGTAATGCAAGCATGGACCATGTCGTTGTTAAAAAGTGTTTGTAGTGAGACGACATGTCTTCGTTTTTTAACGACATGTTTTCGTTTTTAAACGAAGTTAAAACTAATCCTCTTGTGTATACAATGGAGTAGTTTTAAGACTACTCCTTTGTAATCCAAAGCTGGGTTATATGGTCCTGCCCTAGGACATCGTAATGTTATATATACCATGTTTTTTCCATACGTTTGGGTTACTTTTGGACTAGTCCTAGTCACTTATGGGCTACACTTTACACGCGTGTTTGGACTAGTCCTATTATTTGCAGGGTGAAAGTGCTTTGTTTGCATTTATTGTTGCGCACGCAATAACACAATTCCTCTAAGTCAAAAGGCAAACATTCTTATGCTTTTGCATTCACGTAGTCAATATGTGCGTTCGTTTACTTTTCCAGTAAAATCCAGTAGGTGAGTAATATGAAAATCTTACAAATTTATGTGTACGCGAACGCATTTCAGTAAAATACAGTACAAATTTGTACAAATTTTGGGGTAAACGAACGCAGCTATTGTCCACTCGATGAGGCAACGACGAACTAAATTGGTGTGAGTACGAGTCGCTTCACTGCAAATAAAATTGGACCACCTGATCCATTTTGATAAAATGGACTACTCCATGGACTGGTCCGATGTAATGCAAGCATGGACCATGTCATTGTTAAAAATTGTTTGTAGTGAGACGACATGTCTTCGTTTTTAAACGACATGCTTTCGTTTTTAAACGACTTCAAAACTAATCCTCTTGAGTATACCATGGAGTAGTTTTAAAACATCGCAATGTTAAATAGACCATGTTTTTTCCATACGTTTAGGTTACTTTTAGACTAGTCCTGGTCCCTTGTGGGCTACTCTTAACACGCGTGTTTGGACTGGTCCTATTATTTGCAGGGTTTGTTACATTAACATTAACAGCAATAACAACAATAGCAACAACAATAACAACAATACATTGTATATACAGAACTACTGTACTTTTTAAGAAATGATAAAAAATAAAAACAGCCCTCTATTTCTATGGAAATTGTTTGACCTAGTGCGTTTGCGTTTCATTTCAATTTTTTTTCTTGTACTACATAGCAACTACTGAATGCCTACATGAGTAATGATTGTTTGATTTCTGGCTTGTTTGTATTTTTTTTTTTCTTTACCCAAACAATCATTTTCAAACCGAACACACAAGCATCTTAATTAAAAAACGAAGCTAAACGATGGTATAAATAACAAAGCACGATGTGCATTATTTGAATGACTGCAAAGCATCAGCGAATATGTGCAGTTGCGCAAGTTTGATTGTATGACCGAAAGCGAGTGTATTTGTTGGTATTCATTAAATGCGATTTTTTTGCAATCGCACAAAGCCGTTCTCTGTAAGCGACATCATTTTCAATTTTCGTTTTTTTTTTTAATAAATTACATTATTGGCAAAACTTGCGTCATCTCCTAAAATTTCATGGTCACATAGCAAGAACAATTTTATCGTAAGCGACAAAATTCATACAAAATGAAATAAAATAAAATAAAATAAAATAAAAAAAACTCTCTCCAGTAAAATCTGATTTTGGCGCTTACGTTTTTTTCGCAATCCGACAGCTGACACTCAGTGAATTTTACGTTTGTAATCCCAAACTACTTGTACTTTTATAGGCGAGCTTAAAATGAGATAAAGTCGTAATATTTCATTATGAGAACTTTCGGTCACATGTTGTAAGATCAGTTAAAACCATTTTATAAAAGGGGATTATGAAGTTTTGTCCCACCGTTTGATTCATGGAGATGGATCTTCTTTTTATTTTGGATTTTACCGAATGTGCCGGATTTCAATTCCAAACTGCGAAACAATCTGACTTCTAAATTGCTATTTTATGTTGTTTTTTTTACCAGACGGACATGGCTAAATCAACTCAGAATTACTCAAGGACCAAGAATATACATACAGTCGGGCCTCCATTATCCATTATCCGTGATCCGGTCAACCGGTAACCCCGATTAACCGTGATAACCAAAGATCAGTCTATCGTGTTTTGTTTGCAATGTTTTCAAATTGTTTATTTCGATTAACCGTGATTACCCCTATTATGCGTGATGGCAGCTGAAACATATTAGACAAACAACATTACACGACTTTTTTTAAGAAATTGTATTCCTTTTTTGCTTAATGTCCTTTTTTTGCCTCATGTTTTCAGTAGAAAATTTAATGTATACATACTCATTTAATTTAAAAATGTACATAAACTTCTTGAATTAATTTAATTTAATTTATTTGTTAAATTTCAGTAATGTAAATATGAATGTACACCAATGTTCACTTGTTAAATAATAAAAATATTAAAAAAACTGTATAATCAAAATTGTTATTCGATTAACCGCAAAAATCGATTATCCGTAAAGCCAGACTGTATGTACTTTATTGGGTCTTAGATGAATATCAAAAAAGTTTCACACGAAATGACAAACTAAGTATAGCCTCATTCACCACAAGTGGTGGAGGCAGGCCTGCCATATTTGCCGATTTATCGGCATTTTGCCGATTTTTTGCCTCTAAATTATCAAAGTGCCGATTTGCCGATTTTTGCTCAAAAAATGCCGATTTTTCGATAAACATCTTAAACAATGTAACTTCTGGTTTGTTTTAGTATATCTTATTAATTTTCTGTAACACTGGAATGAAATCCAAATGAAAATAAGACCAACGTTTTTCATTCTTAAACCTTAAACAATTTAATTAAAATTGCTTTTTTTCATAAGGAAAATATAAAATACTTTTTATTAAAGTCTGAAAATTAATAGACACTTACAAAAGAGTAAGGGGTAAGCTAAATTTATATTCACTATCAAAAAAATAATTTTAATAAAAAATTATTCTTGTAATACTTATACGCAATTGAGGCTGATGCAGGTACATCCGATAGCCAATCTAATGTATATAAGTGAAGTAAATTTGCAAACTTTTAGACAAAAAGAAAGTTTAGATTTAAAACGTGTGAATTTTAATGGTGCATTTCAAAAAAATGATTTTCCTTTGAAAAATTTAAATTACCAATGATTTTTTTTCTAAAGATTATTTAAAGTTTAATAATTCGAACTGTTTTGAAACTGAACTCAAAAAGGATTAAATACAAAAACGTTAAACTTAAAATGTTTGTCTATAATAAATAAAGTTAAAAAATACTTTGTTTTAAACTTAAAAATAACACTAGCCAACAAGGTTTTGGACTGGAACAACCAAACATCTTTCCTAGTTTGTTGGTTCGGTTTCACGTATTAGAGTCCTGCAATAGTCTCCCAGCATGATTTTGTCCCAAAATCCTTGATAATTTCTTTAAATTTTCATTAAATCTTAGTGAATGGAAAAAATCTAAATGCGAAGGAAAAAAATGCAGTTTCTGACTGCAAATCGAAATAATGTAAATACAGTAGAATCTCACAAATTAGAACCGTCACAAATTCGAACCGTCCAGAAATAAGAACCGGTCATTTCAATGTATTGGACGCTCTGAAATTAGAACCTGTGGTTCTAATGTGGTTCTAATTTCTGGAAGTGTTTTTTTTTTGTTTGTTTTTATTTCTACTAGAAAAATTTTTTTTTATGATTTTGAACTTAATAGGCGAAAAAACAAATTAAACGCTCTATAATGCCAGCTATTCCTCTTTAAAAGTCCTTGAAGGCATCAAAAATGTTATAAAATGGTGCAAAGCCAGTGATATAAATATATTCCAGTAAACACACGTCTAACCTTTTGAACGTCCGTAACGATATCGTTGTATCCAGTTTTAATAAATCAAAAAAAAAAAAAAAGTAATACTTATTTTATGTTAAAGACCAATAAGTACCTAATAATTAATTATTTTTATTTTTATGCTAATTTACATAAGTAAATGCTGAATCGTTCTGTTTTGTTATTAAAAGTATGTTTTATTGTACATACCTTTTTAAAATAAGTATTTTAGATTTGCCGATTTTATTAAATTAAGGTGCCGATAATGCCGATTTTTTTTTAAATGTGCCGGTTTCTTTTGAAAATCTTCTGGCAGCCCTGGGTGGAGGGTATAAAAATAAGCAAGTACTCATATTTGTAGAGTGTTAAAATTTGTTTTTATTAATTTATTCAAAGAATAAAGTACTCGATTTATCTTTACAACCAACAACTCCTACAACAATTATTTGCAGATTAGGAACTTATGTAAACTATGCAAACATTAGATACACTCTATTATACGCTTCATTTTAATAGGCAAAAGAAAACACAAACAAGTCGAAAACAAAACAAAGTGTTTTATCGGAAAAAGCCAAGCAGCGTTACCGTTGTGCGACTTTAGTTGCAATTTGCAACCTTTTTGACGCTCTGATACTTTTTGTGCGACTTTTTTAAAATCTTATAATTTTGCAACTTTTTGCCCCTTTTTTGTAAGTGAAATACTTTTTTTACAGTTTATAAAAATATCAATTTTGTTTTAAACATTCCCCGGGATATGTAACCTCATTTGACTGATCAGGTGATTACTTTGTATCCAGACCATTTTAACTAGTAAACTGTATTGAATATGCCCTGTTTTTTTTTATCGTATTCATTGAATTTCCATGCCAATCTAGGATGATCGGCCTTATTATTTAAAGCGTTTTAAGACCAACTTTTTACCGCTATTGATCTCATACCTTTATTTAAAAATGTTGTAAATGACACAGGCTTTTATTAAAGTTAAAAAGTAAATCCATTGATAAATCATACAATTACATTTTAAAAAAATTACAAATGCTAACCATTTTGGCATACAGTAGGAAGCTTAAAACAGTGCGTGTGCTGATAATTTTTTTTTCAAAATTAATGAAAAATAACTTAACCAACAGGTTAAAAGTAGAAACCTGTGAGTCCATGCTATTAACTCTAAGTTTTCTAGATACTGAAATAGGTTGGTTGGAAGGTTGGAAGTAAAAATTAATACACAAAAGTGTATTTAAAAACATTTTTAACGTATAGTTTCTCAGCTATTTATATCGTTTAAATTGTTAATTCCCTTTTGTTTTGTGTTTTTTTGATTAACTATCGCCTTACCAAAGATTTTTATGTAAATCGTTAACCAATACTCACCCGGGTATTACTGCATGTCTATAAGCGATCATACAATTTTTTTTCGGTTTTAAGAGAGTGAATTAAGATATAAAACCGAAATTAATATGTTAAAAAAAACTGTGAGACTTAAATTTGAAAAAACGACTTTTTTGTGCGACTTTTTGTTTTAAAAACGACTTTTTGTGCGACTTTTTCAAAATTCTCAACGGTAACCCTGAAGCCAAGCGTTAGTCGTATAGACCTCAACAGCTGTTCAGTAGTGGTTCGCACTGGTAAAATTTCTAAAATCACATGTATGACCGCGAAGGTGAGGCGCACATTCTAACAACAAACAAATATAAACAAATTTAACTACTGCTCTCTCTAGTAGTACTGATTTTTTTTTTGTGGTATCAGTCAGTCAATTACACTCAGGTCTCGTTTTATGCGATAGATGCGTTCCAAAAAAATCGCATGAATTGAATTCGCATAAAACGATATTCTAGCTTCATATAAAACTAATGATTCGGTCCAAAATTCTGAAAAACCGCATAAATTCAAATTTTAATTAAAAAATCAAAACAAAATCGCATAAATAAAAATCGACAAATATGTATATGTGAAGCGGACAATCCCATAAAAATATTTTGTTGGAAGTCCTTTTTATTTGGCACAACTTAGTTCTAGTAGATATGAATAAGAGTGCGAAATATTTTTTTCTATGATGTTTATTTGTCGAATTACGGGGTGGTAAAGTGTTGCCGTTTTAAATTTTTTTTTTTAAATTATTATTTCAAACTAAAAACTAATCAAACGAAAAATAATTTTAGGTGATTCTTATAGCAAATCGATTGATCTTTAAATAAAAAAAAATTAAATTAAAAAAAAAAAAATTTCATCTGCAAAACCGGAAATGACCAATTTAAATCAAAATTTTTCTAACTTAGTTCTATTTTTTTTTTTTAATCGAATTAGGCCTTTAATGTCCTTATCATATTGTAAAAGTTTTATGGGACCTCTATTAGTTTAAAAGGTATGCAAATTTCTTTACACTCGTAAATGTGGTTATTACAATGTTGTACCGTAAAAGACAGGAAAGAACGAGTTTAAATTGAAATTTTTTTAACTTCCACCTAATTTTTTATTCTATTTTCACCGAAATTATCCTTCGTTGTAAAACTAATAATATGTGCTCCTCATAAGTTTAAAAACAATCATACATACGTATCGGCTATGCATATAAAAAAAACAAAACAAACTGTAACGATTATATCAGTGATGCAAACTTGGTTTCCAAAATTTCCAAAACCGTAAAAATTTGAAAAAAATCGTAAATTTAAAAATCGCATAAATTTGAATTCGTATAAAAAAAATCCGCATAAAACGAGACCTGAGTGTACTCAGTCAGTCATCCAATTCACAAGCTGGTGGTTCAATACAAGTGGTTGTTTATGAATTAGTCGCGAATGTATTAAGTTTGAGAGCACAAATGCCAAGCACGGATGTACTTTTTTTGGTTCATTTTGGACCTTGTTAGTACCGTGGTATTTCCGCGGCTTACACACAATTTCTAGACAAATCTAGACGTTTTGGTAGATTTAATTTTGTTTTGTTCTCTTTTTTGCTCTTTTTTTTATTGGTCAGCTTTTGCTCTAACGTTATTTTAATAAGTATTTTTGTTAACTACATGCCAAGGCGAATTCATCCCAGGTAATCTCGGTACTACAACAAGTACAACTCGTACAAAAACCACAAGCAATTTGTTATTGTAAAATCATTGTACAATGTCAAAGACAGAAATAAAACAAAACAGAAACAAAGATAATAAAAGAGAATAAACAAAATTTTGACATCCAACAGTGATTTTAGCTAATATCAGCAGGGCTTTTAAGACCACCTGTAATAAATTCGCCTTGCTACATGCGCTGTAATATTCGCTAACACATGTTGCCAACATTGCGTTTGTTATGATTTTATGTTGTGTAAATTCTCGAAAACACAAAGTAGCTTCTTTAAATTAACATACAAATCATCTTTAATGCAGGTCAAGTAAGCAATTGAAGCCGTATGTGTTACCATTTTGGGAATTTGATAAATATTTTATAAATAACATTTAGATATGTAATATTTATTATTTTAATTTTATATTATTTGTGCACTTCTAAATTTGTATACCCATTTTTGTTAAGCTTGTTTTTTACTGATACATATTAAAAATGGTTCCGTCATGGCCTGAAAAGTACATTTTGTTTTCATAGTTGTTACAAAATTATAAAGACCATTTCTATCCCTGATGCGGATGGTCCGTCAGTTCGCCTGCAACAGATTGTCTGTATGAGTATGAATGAAATGAAAAAACGTTTGTGCTAGTTATTGAAAAAGGTTGGAATAGAAAAACGACTAGAGGAGACACTATTAAAAAAAAAATATATAAAAATTTCGTTCATGTGAAGTTACAATAACAAAATAACACATTTCATACTATGAAACACAATTATAGAGCTAGATTTTTGCAGTGCTGCCACGCGAATTGGGTGTTATTATTAGTTTCATGTGTAATGTCCTTAAGGTGTAAATCGGGTGTAATTTAAAAAATTTTTTTTTTTTGAAATGCGGATTCAAGTTTATTTTTACACGTATGTAAATGAAATAAATAAAAATAAAAGTAAATGAAACTGTAGAGAATTTTATATTAAAGAAGTTACCCAAATAAAATCAAGATTTGATTTCATTGACGAAATTTAAACCATTTTAAATTTTAAAAATGCTCAGTCTTCTCCAGAAAAGATTCCCAACGTTCAATACAGATTTGCAAACGCTTAATAAGGCGACAGCATGGACTTTTAGATTTCAATAAATATAAGCTTCAGAATGATTTACAAACCGAAAATTAGTGCAGGAATTCAAACTAAAAATGTACATGTTTGCAAAGTTACAAAAATTTTAAATGCTTCAGTTGAGTTACTATTAAGCGCCCTTATTTTTTAGAAAAGTGATTTGTGAAACGAACTGTTGCATTAAACCATTACTGGGATTTTATCCCCTAAAGAAGGTTTAGAAAAAAGACAAAGGTAATGAAAGGAATTAACATTTATGCAACCAAATGAGGAAGTAGAACTCATTATTTAAAGTAGGATTTAATGTTATTTTAATTTAATTTAAAAAGTGTGACTAATATTGATCTAATTTAAATGCATTTTTTGTGTTTTTTAATAAATAAAACATTAATTTGATTTCATTTAAAACGGGATATTTTGCTTTATCTCAAGTGTAGTTTTGAAATTTTCTGGTGGTAACACAGTTTTTTTTACAGTTGAGAAAGGTTTTTCCTCTCTCTTTCTGTTCTAGTTGTTTTCTTTAATGGTTGGTTCGATGGGTGGATGAATGGTTTGATTATTGGTTAGAGAGGTAAGGAAATCTATTTATTTGTTGTGCTTCTATTGCTGTTGCTACAACTACTATTCTTGTTAGTGTTGCTATTGCTGCTTTTTGTTGTCGTTTTCTCAATTTCTCGAGTATGAGTTCGTATTATAAAAATCTACAACACTTTCGTTAAATTTGACATTCGTCTGGCAATTTTCAAACGCTCAACAACGTTTTTATTAGTCTCTGTTCTATCTAAACACTAGCCAACAAAAAGATTTAGTTATTTTACGTTTTTTTTTTTAATAATTTTAAAGTAAATTTATGGTTATTAATTAAATACAAGTGTTAATTAACGTTATATTAGCTCAAAGAATATAGTTTAATCTTAAAAAACAACAACAACAAAAATCCCAACAAAATGCCTTTTGCCCGGGAACAACTTGAATCAGTCATAAATGAAAAATTGTGCAAATCCGAAACTATTAAGCTGAGAAACAAACACATTGGGTAAGTTTTTTCCAAAGTTGTATACAACATGTAAAACATTTTATACAGAAACTTTTAAAAATGTTTCTTATCACAAAGCTTTTTCTATATAAAATCACTTGTCACAAAGCATTTTTCATAAAAAAACCATTGTCACAAAGGATTTTCTATAGAAATTGTCCTGTCACAAAGCATTTTCTTCAGAAAATCTCTTGTCACAAAGAATTTTCTTCAAGAAATATAATGTCACAAATCGTTTTCTATAGATATTTTCATGTTACAAGGCATTTTTTTTTTGGAAAATTTTTGTCACAAAGCTTTTTCTATTAAAATTTTTTTGTCACAAAACATTTTACTTTGATAATTTTTTGATACAAAGCATTTTATTAGAAAATCTTATTTATAAATCATTTCCTTTAAAAAAATTTTGTCACAAAGACTTTTCTTCAAGAATTCTATTGTCAAAGAGAAAGCATTTACTAAAGAAAATGTCAGCGTTTTCAATAGGAATTATCTTGTCACAAAGCATTTTGTCAGAAAAGTTATTTTTACAAAACATTTTTTTATGAAAACTTCAAGAATTTTCCATTAAAATTTTTTTATCGCAAAACATTTTTCATTAAAAATTTTTTGCTACAAGCAAATTTTTCGTCGTTAATCATTTCCTTTAAAACATTTTTCTTTTTCTATTTAGTTTCTTACGAAAATTCTGTCTCAATAAAATTATTATCTTTAAAAAATTCTTGTTGCAAAAATTTTCTTAAAAAATTTTATTGTTTCACCTTTTTTCTTTTGAAAAATTTCCTATCCTAATAATTTTTGCAAAAATTTTTTTGTTGTCCTCATTTTTGTTAATTTTTTAGAAATTGTTTCGTCACAATTCTTTCCATACAAAATAATTTTATTCCATTTATTTTCTGTAAAATATTTTTAGTCTAGTATTAATAAAATAATTTTTTTTTGGAGCAATACAAATTGTGACACAAATTTTTGGACATTCATTTTTCTTTGGAGGATTACCAAACATTTTTGTGACGTTATTTTTTGTGTCCAATAATTTTGTTACTAATTTTTCAAAACAAGTTTTTGTTTTAAACATTTTGAGCAACGAATAACTTAATACTGAAATTTTTTCAAAGTTTAGAATTTTAAATAATTTCGATATTTTTATTATATTTAAAAAAAATATATTTACGATATTTGTTTGTTATATTTCTTCTAATTTTTCCTAATTTTTAATTTGTTTGTCTCTTAATCAATACTTGAAGGATTTGTATCCTTGAAAGTCATTTTCCCTTTTCAAAAAATACAAAATTTTCTTTTCATTGTCAAGGTCACGTATCTTGTTGCCAACTACAGAAATTAAACAACAAAAAAAAAAAAAAAATGTTTCTCTATAATTTTTTTTATGTGTGCAGTAGAATTGAGTTCGTTGGCACTTTTAGATTTGAGCGAATTTATTTATTTGTACCTGCGTACAAAATCGCATAATTTGTTTGCTTAATTTTTTTTTTTTATTTTAAAGACAAAAACAAAACTTAAACTTATTTTTTGTTAAATAAAATTAAAGTGAAAAAGCAACCTGTTTGTGAGTTAAAAATAAAGATAAAGAAAATCGATGTTAAAGTAATGGGAAAATAAAATCTTCTAGAAGCGTTTATTAGACATTTTGAGATGTGTATTTAATGGTACACTTCACCCTGAATTAGTCTAAAAAAAAATATTACATTGTTTTTTGTAAATTACCATGGGAAAGAACTTAACCTTCAATATTTAACAGTGAGACTTAAAAGCATGTTTTAAAATAGATTTTCCAGAATGTTAAAAAGGTTCAGTAGGTTTGTGTAAAAAGCCGGGTTTAAAAACTGCAGTCGAAACCAAAAACTGTCGAAGAATAAACGAAAATTTGTGTACAACTTTTCGCTTTTTTAAGTTGGTTTAACAGCGACTGTTTATATTTAATGAATCGGAAGTAAAATCAACAGCTTTTCTTTGGCTAATGAAAAATGAAGAAGTGAATGAAATGGCAGTTTTTCTACTTTGACTGCAGTTTTGTAAGCGCTGGTAAAAAGCCACATAAGGTCGAGAGTAGGTACTTGTACTCTATTTAATATACACCTCTGATTTCCCTATATGCGACTTACTGACCCTTTCCACATTTAATTTCTTTAAACAAATTTGTCCACATTAGGTTTTAAACTTTAGCTGCCGTATTCATAAAAAATTCAAATGGAGTTGAAATGAAATTTAAGAAAAATTTGTATGAAAATTTTGCCTTTAAACACATTTCAAACTTATTTAATTTTTTATAAATACGGCAGTAAAACATTAATGTCCAATTTCACCAATTTATTTAAATTTCAATTTATGTTAAAAATTGGTTTTTCATATCAAATTAAACAAAATTATATGAAAAACTATGTATATATAAATATGAACTTACATATATTTAAATAGAATTTGTGAAATTGGCCATAACAATTGTTTTGACTAAACGTACTGTAGATTTTTGATTATTTGTAAAAGTTTCAGCTCAATTATTTTTTATTTTACTCAGACTCGCCTGACAAAAACAAAGAAAGATAAAAAGTAAAATGGCCCACTTTTTATTATAAAGAACCATAAAAAAATTTAAAAGAGTACTTTTTAGAGCCAAAAGCGATACTACTAAATTCAATTGATATTCAACAACCAAAGCGCTCTAATTAGTCGTAATATATAGTCACTAAGTAGATTCTTAATGTAAATACTACCATAGTGGGACACTTTTTCCCGAAGGATGTTACTACATAAATAAGAATTGAATAGCCGAAGCTAAATGGGGAAACTATTTAGATTATTTTTCGATCGAAATAGTTTGCAGGGTATGGAAGTGTTAGACAAAATGTAAATGCATGTGTGACACTGACAACGATTGATGGAAAATCAAACCAATAAAGATATAAAAACGATTGCACGCAGACGAGTGAATTCGCCTTGATGTCAATCAGTTTGACAGTGTATGGTGCCAAGGCGAATTGACTAAAAGGTGAGGTCAACTCTACAACTACAATGCTTCTGTGGTCGGGTTGTCAAGAATATTGCTAGTAAAAAAATAGGTTTGTTTACACAAAAAACTAGTTTGTATACAAACTTTGACAAGTCGACCACCGAAAAAAAACACCATATGTTGACTTGACCCCACCTTCTACTCAATTCGCCTTGTATGGTGCCCTAAAAAATGAATGACATTTCGAGTTGTAAACACAACAACGCAATGCAAAAAATCTCTGTTGTTTTTGTATTGTTGCAGTACTGCTGCCAACGTGTACGTGAATTCCCCTTGAGCAACATCTCCCAAATGAGTCCATCTTTTTTCAAGCTCTTGCTTATCACTAGGATTTAGGAAGCATCCCAGCGGGAAAATTTTATTAATAGGAATCGAGAAAGTAACACATATTTTGTATATTTTGCGGATGAATTAAATAATGAAATAAAAATTAGTAGACGACATAAAAACAGCAAGAAATAACGGATTTTTATTAAGAAAATATGTAATAGAAAAACACGAATAATACTCACGAACGGAAAGAATTCATTCCATGTTCTGCAAATGTGGGAATATACGTGGTAATCAACTCATAATTATTTTGTCTGATAAAATTACCTTCTCAATTCCAATGAATGCATTTTTATTCTTTCGAAAATAATACATTATTTTTTTAATTATTTATGTAATCAATTCCTCATTTTCCCGCTGGGATTTAATTTAAAATATATTTCCTTTAGATGGTGAAGTATAATTGAGAAATTTTTAGGGATAAATATGGCTCGAATTTTTGACATTATATGCTACAAACTTAGAGTTGATTTACCTGTGAACTATTTTTTAAGTACCGGAGTCTAAAATATTTCACACCATCCATATGGTTGAGTTTGACAAAGCTGGTTACTGCTCAGGACCCTACAGTTATTTAGCGGTTTCTACGGCTTATTTCTACACTGCAAACACTTGTTGTTGACAAAGAAGTCAAAAAAGATCAGCCCCTATTTATACATTTTTATACATTATTGTCATTTGTCTGTTGATCTCCTTAACTTGGGTGTTAGGAGACATATTGCTTCCCTATGCCTTGCGATAAGCTCTTAATGATAATATTAAACACATTTGTGTTTGTTTCGTAAAACCCAATAATTCCCTTGTTTGGTTTTAATGTTTTCAATTTATAATTTTTAATTATTTCTTAATAACAATTTATAATTTTCGTTTAATGTTCTAGACAAGCCTGTCAATTGTTTTATCGTTCGGATCCCTTAAAAATTGTACGAGGTCAGGGTCAATACATGTACGATGAACAAGGGACTCGTTACTTGGATTGCATTAACAATGTTGCTCACGGTAAGTGTTTATTGAATCTATAAATAGATATAAGTTTTTAAACTACTTCTAATAGCTGCTTTACAATATCACACAAGTCTTACGTATTTTGAAAAAATACAACCCTGTTATGATAAGTTGTTATTGTTTTCTGAAAATTTTCAAGAAATAATTAATTCAGAGTTGCATTTTCGTCAAAATACATAAGACTTGTGTGATAGTGTAAAACGAAATTAAGTAATTTTGACGGCACGTTGTAGTCATTACATATATGCTGTTCAGTAGTGTCAAGTCGTTTGCTGGGATATTCTATTAAAAACATTAACAATTTTTTATTGACTTACTCGTCTTTGGAAAAACAATTGCAAATCACGCTAAATTACTTTTTAATAAAATACGTTTAAAATATAAATATAATGACATCTTAATTAAAAAAGTTCACCCCTCAGAGATCACATAATAATATTTTTAAGTCATTTTTTCTTAAAGCACACAAAGAATAGACGTCATAAACTAATGAAAATATTAAAGCAAACAAATTTCTTCGGTTATCAAATTAACCGTGGAAACACAATTGCGTCGTATGAACTTAGAAGCGTATGACGTGGATACGTAGTCAAATTAAAACGCATAATATTTTATACAAATGCACATAAAAGTTGGCGCAAACGTAAATGTGTTAGTTAACTAATGTAAACTTAAACTTCTTTTTGTATAAGGGGGAAAAAGTAAAAGAAATGTTTATTTAAAATCAATTTTAAAATACATATACTGAAAACGATATATTTGATTTCAAATAATTTTCGTTTTTAAAATCAACTTCCATTAAATACCTGAATATTTTCAAAAGAAAAAATACTTTTACGACGGAATTGAGCGTAAATGGAGCCAGTTTTTAGAAATTAACCGCGTTACATCCTACGTTCTTACGACGTACGACCCAATTGTGTTCCTGGCATTATATTTGAATAATAAAAAATAAATTACTCTAATGTTTGCCTAGCATTATATTTGAATAATGAAAAATAAATTATTAATAAAAATAATTGTTTTTTATTGCAATTTATTGAGATGGTTATCAGTAGCAGGTGAAAGTCCCTGTTTTGATTACTATTATCTCAAAATTCTTTTTTGAGTTTTGTATAAAAAATTATTTTCAAATCATTTTTTAAATTAAAGCATTTTTATTCAGATTGTGTGTGTTTATTTTATAATTTTTTGTTTATTTGTTAATGAATTAATTTATCAATAAATGAATGTGCCCAATTAAGTGTTTTAGTGGGGAAGTATAAAAATGTAAAAAAAAAAACAATGCCTGTTGTCCTAAAAAAATAGTATCAAAAACAATAAATAAAAAGCTCTTGAAATTATTTCTCAAGGATGGTGCGGAAGGGGCTAAAATTTGTATATTTTCATGGTTATTTTACAATATTGATTTTTTTTATAAAATTTACGATATTTTGAAAATTTTACGATATTGAACATTTTTTTTAAGAAAAAACTACAATTTTGAATATCTTCTAAGAATACATATTTTACTCTATTAACATTTTGTTTAAGAAAATTTTCTGACGTTAAAAATTTTAATAAAAAATTATAATTCCCAAGGTCGGTGCGCAATTGGATTACACATTTTAAAAAAAATATTGAAATTGTAATACATATTAATATATTTTACAAAAATTTTAAGATATTGAATTTTTTTAAGAAAATTTTACTATATTGACCCTATTACTGTTATTTCTTGAAGAACATTTTACGATACTGTAAATTTCTTTAAGAAAACTTTTAATACTAAAATATCACTTTAGAAAAGTATTCGATTCTAAAATTTTCTTTAAAAAGTTTTAATTTTTCATCGATATTATAAGTTTTCTGTGAAAATAAAATAAGATTTATAATAAAATTCTTTCTCATTTTATTTCGCTCTCAGTAAATTGTGCTAATCTAAGTGTTGATTTGTTTTTGAACAATTTTTATTATTCTTAATGGCTTTTAAACATTTCGTTTGTGTTTTGTTTTATTAAAACTGACATATTTTTTTTTTTGTTTGGTTGTGGGCTCAAAATTATAGGTCTGTTCTGTTTTTGCTATAAAAATATATGAACACACCTAATAATAACAATTTATTGTATAAATTCTAAAAATCATTTTGTTTTACATTATTTTCAATTAAAAAAATTCTATTCAATGATATGTTTTATCAAGCTGTTCATGTGTACATAAGCAATCATCAACAATTCACGTGTTTTGTAAAATGTGTGATTTGTTTTTTTTTTTAGTAATTATGATTATTTACATTTTCAAGTGTAAATAAAATTATGGTACTTGTACTACAGCTGATTATTTTTTATAATCAATATAAAATATTCTTAATGTATTGGTTTACGAATTTACAAATGTGTATCGAAAAGGGGCTGCAAGAAACAGCACGTTTTAATGGTCGAGTAACGTGTTTAATGCAGTGCCCTCGTTACAGAAACTACTGCGAAGAA
Organism: Pollenia griseotomentosa; assembly: GCA_963931875.1. NCBI lineage: Eukaryota > Metazoa > Arthropoda > Insecta > Diptera > Polleniidae > Pollenia > Pollenia griseotomentosa. Next base: position 91,872,690 of record OZ007563.1, read on the forward strand.
AGTAAATTTTATAAAAAAAATTCCATTACAAAAAAAAAGAAGGGTGTGTTATTTGAAATAATACTGGACGTTGGTTACTAAAAAACTTTTTACATAATAAAAAAAGAAAATTATTTTATACTTTTAATACTAAAAAATTAAAAAACACAGCAAATTTTCTCCAAATTTTTCAAAAAGAATTTTAATATCGTAAAATTTTTTAAATAAATTTCCATCTTGTTTAATAATTTTATTAAATGCCTGGCCCACAATGTTGACAAGAACATTTCTTTCGAATATTTATATTGACAACAAAAAAAATGTTAGGTGTTTTATTATTGTTTTCAATATAATAATAGGAAAGAAATGTTTTTGTCGACATTGTGGGCCTGGCGGTAAATTTAAATGTCGTAAAATTTTTATTTCAAATTTTTTTTAAAAAAAATTTAATACATATAAACCGTAAAATTTTCTTCAAAACAATTAAAGATAAAACAAAAAATAAATTTTGCCAAACTGCTTTCAGAAAAATGTTAGTAGTAATGAAAAATTTTCATGAAAAAATAAACAATTAGGGATGCCAAATGGGACCAGGATTCGGGATTTTAAATTCAAAAAAACGGGATCCCGGGACGGATCGAGATTTTCGGGATTTCATATCTAAAAGCCAATTTTTAAAATTCATAGAATTATTATTAAATGTTTATGTCTTAGTATTAAAACAAATTAAGTCATGAAGAAAATTTAACTCATTACAAAATAAAACAGTTTAATGTATTCTTTTAAAGTAATATGAAAGAATTATGTGTTCAAACTTATATATATTTTAAAAAGCTTATAAAACAAATTAATGACGTCTGATAATCGATACCTTATTTTATTGCAAACTTGCGTCTTCTTTTTGTAACCAGTTAAACATTAGATTTATTGCCAGTATGATTTAATATTAAATTTTTGAAGTTATTTTTTACAGGGTGACTCACGTTTATTGTACATATTTGATAAAAAAAAATTAGAAAATTTTTTCTAAATCTTAAATTTTTAGAATAATCCCGGGATTTCGGTATTCGGGATTGGCATCCCTAATAACAATACATGTTGTAACAAAAAAATTTACAATACATACATCTGTACGTACTATAACATTTTCTTAAAGAAAATTTTAATATCTTCAAATTTCTTTAAAGAAAAATTACAATACTGTAACATTTTCTTAAAGAAAATTCTAATACCGTAAAATTATTTTAAAAAAATTTCAATATTGTTACATTTTTTAAATTCTAATATCGTATAATTTCCTAAAAAAAATTACAATGTTCTAATATCGTAAAGTTTTCTAATAAAAATGATTGTAACATTTTCTTAAAGAATATTTAAATTTTGTTAAGTTTTCAAAAACAACTTAAAATACAGTAACATTTTCTTAAAGAAAATTCTAATATCGTAACATTTTGTCTAAGTCGACGTACGACGTACATGCGCTTTTACATTTGCGCCAGCTATTGTGTACTTTTGCAAAAAATGTTATACGTTCTAATCTGACAACGTTTCTACGTTTGTACGCTACTATACATCAGTGATGACAGGAGAAATTTTAACAATTCCCTACGTGTCTAAGAAAAAAATCACTTTTTTCCTACATTAAAAATGTATTGTTTTTAGCAACAGGCAATTAAATACAATTTTTGTTAACATTTTGTAAATATGTACTATAATAAAAGCATTTACTAAAAATAAGAAAAAAACCAAAATAAATATGTAAATGCCATATAAGAATCCAATTTTAAAAATAACACGGTGTGACAAATTTAAATTTTTTCTTTCTGGCAGAAACGCCTATATATATCGTTAAATACAGAGACAAAACATAGTCAAACTTCGTATTTGATTTTTTATTATTAGAGCTTAATTATTAGTTGTTTTTGTTTGGCTGCAGGTCCACGTAAATAAAATAAATAAAAAATGAAAATTCCTTGATATTTTTGTTTTTTATATTTTTATTTTGTTCCCAATGTTCCGGTTAGCATCGCTAACCATCTTCAGGGGTCTGAATAAATAAATACCATAATAATTATTATTAATATTAAACAAAAAACAAAACATAATATTTCAAAGATAATTACATGTAAACAATTAAAAAATATAATAAAATCAAAACTTAACAATAACACTTGTGCCACTTCTAATTAGATTTTCTTATCTAAATCTAGTTTATCGATCGTTTGTTTTTGTTTATTAATTGTCTGTATATGTGTGCATAATTTCCTGTGTCTTGTCGGTAATTGAGACGAAGTTGAGGATTAACATCAATAATATGTAGCATCTCTAATGTATATATCTCCTTGAATAATTTCTCTCTTCCTGTAATATTTTTACTCCGTCAAAATGTGGTTTGTGATTTTTCAACGTACAGTGGGCTGCTAGTGCAGTTTGTTGTTCAATAGGTTTGCCAATAGCTTTATGGTCAGATTTAAGCGAAGATATTCTTGTCTAATGTTTTGTTTTTGTTTTTCCAACGTATACTTTACTGCATACATATATTGAGCCCGTCACCACTACAGGGAATTTAATATACCACATTTGACTTGTCTTACTCTTTGATTTTGTTCTGCTTAATAACTGATTCACAGTGTTGTCTGTTCTAAATGCTAGTTCAAATTTTTCTTCGTCATAAATATCTGAGTTTTTCCATCTTTCTGAGAGGCCAGAAACATATGATATGCTTTTATACCTTTTTGGTTGGTTCTCTTACCACCTGTTGCCTGTTTTTTTATAAGATTTTTAATTGTCCATTTTGGAAAACATTAGTCTTGACAGTTCATATTTGGCAATCGTAAAGTAGACTCGTCGCGAATTTATTATGGAAAAATATTCGATAAACCAACGTCTTTTAATCGTTAAAACATTTTATTTAAATCAATCATCGATTACTGTGACGAAGAGAAAGTTACGTAAAATTTTTGGTAGAAACAACGTGCCAACAAAACGCACTATTTATCGTGTTGAGAATGATTTCGAAGAAAGAGGTTGATAGGCCCAAGCATGGACCATTTAAGATTCAGTTGACACAAGAGCTTCTTCCACAAGACACAACACAAGACAAACAAACAAAGTAGTATACCTTCCCGGCGGACACCCTGTATTACGCATTTGAATTTATTTAATTTTTTACATAATTTTATGGCGCCAATATAAATTCTAATCTACAATCTTGTTTTTTACATCACGAATCATCAAAACGTTTTTTAAAAATAAAAAAATTCAAAAATTGTCAAAACAAGTTGAGCAATCATCTAAAAATAACGTGGGCTTCACGTGATAAGTACGCAAAATGTAAACCACGAAAACCACTAAGTTTTTTTAGGCCTTTTTGAACTGGGCTTATCTTGCTCACTCTATTTTTTGGCCCTGAAATTTCAATTACGTATTACCAAGGCAGTTTACGCTATGGACATTTATTACCGGACAGACGAAGTTTGTGGGCGAAAGAGGGAAAAAATCATGTCAAGCTTAACCGGAATTTGTAAAATTTTCCGCTAAATTGACAAGAAAAAATAAAAATTTTTGATCGTTTAATTTTAGTTTGACCTGCAGTTAAAATTTATTTTTTAAAAAAGGGAAACAAATTTGTTTACCAAGAAATATTAGATTTTGAATTGGTAAGAGCAGAATGCATATCAGAAGCACTATCAGAGACTTATTTGTTTTTCATTCATAAATTAACGCATTAACTTTATGCATCAAAAATAATTTTGGATTTGCACAGCACAGTGGTGTTGTTGCTGACATTTTTGGCTGGTGTTGTTGCTAGTGTAGTTGATGGTGTAGATACTGGTGTTATTGATGCTGTTGCATTAATACTGTTGCTGCTGTCGTTGACGATGTTTTTGTCGTCCTTTTATTTCAATTTATCAGACATGTTATGTAAATCGAAATCACATAATATTGAAATCGATGGAGATTTTAAATTAAATTTTTTTGAAAAATGATTTCAAAAGTAATTCTGGTAAAATAATGGTTCTCAAAAATTTTATATTTTTATGAGTTGTAAACACAGGATAGTTTTCAAAATTTGTTTGATTTCAATTTCATTCGAATTCGATTTCCAAAACATGGCTGTATAATTTAAATTTTATTGCTGTTCATACATTCTGAGCAAATGAACGAATATGTTGTTTCTTGAAGATCACGTGTAACAAAACTCTGTTATCAATTTTGTTATTTTGTAAAGTTTGACACTGTAGTTGACTTCGACTAAAACCACAATGTTCTTACATTTTAATTAATAAAAAATATAATTATATATTTACGTATTATAAATTAAAATAATCGGTTTTATTCTATCTCTAGTAAAAATTTTAATAGTTTATTAATGTCTTTGACAGTTCAAAAATATATTAATGGTAAAAAAAAACAATCAAGAATAACATTGAAATAAGTTATTTTTAAAAAATAAAAACTTTTACTAGCTTAAATCATTTAAATTTTTTTCCAAAAAAATGAACCGTGATAGTGCCGCAAATCAACTGATTGATTTTAAAAATAACGTCATCTCAGTGGGTACAATAACCACCGGCAGTGGAAACCCCATTGGCACTAAGGATGCCTCCTTAAGTGTTGGTCCTAAGGGACCTCTACTCCTACAAGATACCATATTTTTCGACGAAATGGGACATTTTTCCCGGGAACGTATACCAGAACGTGTAGTTTTTGCCAAAGGGGCTGGGGCCTTCGGTTACTTTGAAGTGACTCATGATATAACGAAATATTGTGCCATTAAAGTGTTTGAGAAAATCAAGAAACGTACTCCAATTGCCTGTCGTTTTTCTACCTGCAGTGGGGAATTGGGTTCAGCGGATACGATGCGAGATCCTAGAGGTTTTGCAGTAAAATTCTATACCGAAGATGGTATTTGGGATATAGTAGGTCAAAACTCTCCGGTATTCTTCATAAGAGACCCCTTGTTATTTCCCAGTTTAATACATTCGCAAAAACGTAATCCCCAAACAAATTTGAAGGATGCCGATATGTTTTGGGATTTTGCTACCTTAAGACCGGAGTGTATCCATCAGCTATGTTTTATGTTCGGTGATCGTGGCATACCAGATGGTTATCGTCATATGCATGGTTATAGTGCTCATTGTTATAAATTGATAAGTCCCAAGGGGGAGCCGATTTATGCAAAATTTCATTTTCGCACCGATCAAGGGGTACAAAGTTTGTACGTTAAACAGTCTGCTGAATTGCAAGCCAGTGATCCCGATTATTCTGCTCGTGATTTATTTAATTCTATTAAAAATGGCAATTACCCTAGTTGGTCCATGTATTTGCAGTTGATGACTTTTGACCAGGCTAAAAAATTTAAATATAACCCTTTTGATGTTACAAAAATCTGGTCGTATTCGGATTTTCCTCTAATACCGGTGGGTAAAATAGTGCTCGATCGTAATCCCTGCAATTATTTTGCTGAGATAGAACAATTGGCGTTTAGCCCCGCTAATATGATACCCGGAATAGAACCGTCTCCAGATAAAATTTTGCAAGCCCGGCTCTTTGCCTATTCCGATTCGCAACGGCATCGTTTGGGTGCCAATTTTACTCAAATACCGGTGAACTGTCCCTATCGCGTCGCTGTTAAAAACTATCAACGTGATGGTCCCATGACGGTTACTGATAATCAGGGTGTCTCTCCTAACTATTATCCTAATTCATTTTCTGGTCCGGAAATCTGTTCTCGTGCCAAAACTTTACAAACTTGTTGTCCCGTGGCCGGAGATATTTATCGTTTTACTTGTGATGATACGGAGGATAATTTCAGTCAAGTAACCGATTTTTGGGTTCTGGTTTTAGATGACTGCGGCCGCAAACGTTTGGTCAATAACATAGCGACTCATTTATGTTGTGCAAGTGTTTTTATACAGGAGCGAGCTGTTCGGAATTTTACAATGGTCCATGCAGATTTTGGTCGTATGTTAACGGAGGCTTTGAATTTGGCGAATATGGGCCAGTTAAGTGTGATTTAAGAGGCGATTATGCGACAATTAAATATTATTTTTCAATTTATTTAAATAAATAGTTCCAGCCTAATTATGAATAAAGTTTGCCCGCGAGTTTCTTCTCCTATTTTAACAATTGAATTAAAATGGGATATAGGAAAAAACTGCCGAGAAACTTTCGTTTATAATTGGGTTGAATATGTTTTTTTTGGAAATTTTACAAATTCTTAAATTGTTTATTATATGCACAAATAAAGAGACATAATTAAAAATGGTCAATTTACCTTTAAGGTCTACAGTTGGTGAATAATTCGAAATTAAAGAATTACCGTTGCTGTCATATTAGGACAACATGAATTATGGTTTCAGCTGTAATATATTTTAGGCTAAATAACGATTATGTGAAGATCTATGTTTCGCTAAGATAAGGCTTTGTAATTGAAACTTAACAAGGATTAAATAAATACAAACTTCATTAATTCTGTGACAGGCACAAAATGAGGACTTTATAAAGTCGAATTAATATATCTGAATTGCCCAATAATTGGAGCATAAATAGGGAATAAGAACATTAAGGCCAACCACTACAGTAAACAGATATCAATTAGTCTTTTTTACGATTTATCAAAAACAAAAAAAAAAAAAAATACCCAATAAGCACTTAAAAATAAAATTAAAAAAAAAAAATTTAACTGGAAATAAACTTGAATTTAAACGTATTTCTAAATGCTATTCAAGTTTCAAAATAATTTACTTATATTCACTTAATTTTAAATTCCCATTTTACTGGAGAATGCTATTGAAATAAAGTGAAACAAAAGTATATCTCAACCCTTGATACTTGAAATTCGAACTTGCACTCTCCGTTCGCATCGTTTGAGACTACATAAAGCAGAGAATTTGAGACAACATAAAGACTAATAGTTGGAGCTAAATTTGGGTTACAGAATAATCTACGATCAGAGAAGATTATTTAAGAAGCCTGTAATGATCCCTCGATCACAAAAAAATTCAAAGCCGATATTTACGTTTTAAATTTAATACTTTACTTATTATTTTATACTTAGACACTCTAGGTTTACAAAATTGATTTGTACCAACCGGTTTTTGCGACAACGCCCTTTATAATTTATAATTGTTGGAGGTCAAAACTTTGTCAACTTTCTTTGTTTCTGTTTTTGACATTATACAATGATTTTACAAAAACAAATTGCTTGTGGTCTTTGTAGGAGTTGTACTTGTTGTAGTACCGACCTTTAATGAATTCGCCTTGACTTAACCCGATGTAATTTTTAATAGTCCTTGTTAAAAATTTCGGTAAAGGAAAATGCATATAAACGAAAAGGAGCGATATACATTTTTATTTTGGAATTGCAACAGATTGATTCTAAAGTAATTCTTTAGTTAAAAACGACTGCTAATTTGTCTAATATGCTAATTTATCCAAAATATATCTAATCTGATTTTTTTTTTGGAAAACACTTCAAAAATATGCAAATGGGTACTTTTCATCCAATTAGTACGAAAAACTTGAATTAGGCTTTGACAGTTTTCTGAAATTATACTTACTGTTTAACTTTTATATAGTTCCTTTTTTTAAAACTAAACTGGTTTGATACAAAGAGAAAAAAGGATTGGATTAAAAAAACTTTGAAGGCAGTTTCTTTCTGGGCCATTAAATTTGTAACGGCAGTTTAATTTGATATTAAATATACTAAAATGATCTTTGGATCTAAGTCTATATTTAATAATACTATTAATGTGTTTGTGTAAAAGAATTTTTTATGATTGCATTTAAACAAAAACATTTGTTCTGAGCTAATTATGTTTTCAAACAGATAGTGAAATAGTGGGCCAAAGATTTTTTTTATTCGTAACACGATTTGATAAAAGAAAATGGGGTCTCTTTTAAATGATTATCGCCTGTTTATGTTCCTATTCTATGACATACTTTTGATAAAACTAAAACGCAGTCTTTTTGTTTAGAGAGAATAACTTATTCTTACTGATCACGTTTAGATGGACTGCATTTTGCAAAAAGAAGCAGAGTTTTTTTTTATATTATATTTATTAAAAAAAAAAGGCGTAAAACAAAGTCGCACAACAGTTTGTTATGAAAATATAAAAAAATTATCGCTTTTTTATATTATTATTATTATTGTAACAAAGCAAGTACTAATAAAAAACAAGTAAGAGTGCTATATTCGGATGTGCCGAATCTTATATACCCTTCACCATTGTGCGAGCAGAATACAGAGCAACTAAATAATTTTTACATATACATACATATTTTCAATACTTAAAACTTCATTATAAATGAAATTTAAAAAGCGAAAACTGGTAAATATTTTTTTAAAATTGTTTTGGAACATAACAATATTAAAAAAATATTCTTTTTAAAAAACCAAGATTCGAACCAGGGAACTCACAGTTTCTAACTTAACACACCCCCTACCATGAAGGAACGCTGTTTAAATATCATTAAAATGAAATATAGACCGTTTACTGTTTACAACTCAACAAAGTTTTTTGTTTGTTTTCTTTTTGTAAAGGCACTGTTGTCATTTTTTATCTCTTTTGGCGAGTTTTTAAGTAGCAAAAAAAACACAAAAATTCCCAGTTTCTATTTGTTAAAATTATTTCGTTAAATAGATGAAATAATAAACGAAAATCATATTGGGCATTATGCTAGTATACGTAAACAAATGCGAAGGGGGGGAGAGATGAGACGACAACCGGATTTGAACTTCGCTTTTCATAAGGACCCAGAATATATATACTTTATAGGGTGCAGGACCTTCGGTGAAGGGTATAAAAAACAAACTTAATTACAAAAAAGAGTAATTTTTGGGATTTCAGTATATTGGTCATAACTCTGCTATTTCTGAACCGATTTGAAAGATTTATATGTTAAAGAAGAAATTTGCCATTTATTTTGGTTGTAAGACTTGGTTCCCGAAAATGGGTATTTTCAAAAAAAAAATTAATATTTTGGTCATAACTTTTTCGTATCTGAACCGAGTTTTTCAGAAAATATTTTTTATTAATTAAATTTCCGATCTTTTGATATATAAGGTGTAACCATAGGTCATATAACAGTCAAAAAATTCAGGTTTTTATACAATTTTTAATACTTTTTGTATGGAAGGTACCACGCCCACTTCTCCAATCCCGCCCACATTTTGTGGAATGGTGTGTATTTATAACCTTAATGTTTGTACCAAATTTGAAAACTTTGGCTCTTGCCGTTCTCCAGATATACAGAAAAAAGTAATAAAAATACAACAACCACAAGGGATTTTTTGGAAAAATTAGAGGCAGTCGTGGTTTTTTTTTCATATCTCAGCCATTGTTGGACCAATCTGGCTGAATTTCAATAGCAAGAAATGGTGGACTATATGTGACATAAATGTAAAACAACCTAGCCGCTATCATGTCTGGAGTCTCCGGAAAACACATATCAAACGTAAGACGGACAGACGGACGGATATCGTTAAATCAACTTCTCTCCTCTTAAGGACCCAAAATATATATACTTTACAGGGCCTAAGATCAATATTGTAGAAATTACAAACGGAATGACAAACTTATATATACCCTTTTCCACCTGTGATGAAGGGTATAATAAACCATTTGAAAAGAAAATCTTCTCACTTATTAAGTACAACAAATTTAAAACAGACTGTAAATAAATAGCCACATTGTGTTGAATAACGAACAAATTTGTTTAAAAAATGCAGCATTTTTAAGTATTGTACTACAAACATTTATTTTTAATAAAAATGTTCCACGTTTTTAGTATTTGCTAGAGATAAACAATGATTAAAAACAAAAACATTTAAAGACAACTGTTCAATATTGTGCTGATGGTTGTTGTTGAGAATAAAAGTAGTTCTGCTCAAACTATTATACTTGTCAAAATAATATTTATTTTAAGTTCTAAAATAAATATTAGTCGTGTGTATTTGGCATGATTTGTTATTTTTCGTAAGTACATTTCCACACGAGACATGAGACGTTCACATGTTTCTAAAGAATAACAAATGATAAGAATTCGAATTGTGCCTCTTTTCTTTGAAAGTACAGCACGAGATCATAGAATTCGCTTTTAAATGCGAGGTTTATGTGGATTACATATGGACATTGGAAAATTTTTTTAGAAGATAAGGAAATTGTATTGACTTGGACTACTTTTGTCAATTACAGTCGAACTTACATATAATAAATCTCCTTGGGACCAGAGAATAACTTTTTCCACTTGTGTTAAAAAAAAGTCAGGTATTTCAGTTTAAATCGCACTCTCGCGTGCGGCTTAACTCTGTTTGAGTTTTGCTTTATCAATACATATCCTCAAAAAGACAGGTTAAAGTCTTTTGGGTTAAGTGCTTATCTGATTGTCTTCAAGATTTTTAGAATTACGACCTTGGTTTTAAAACTATTTATTTTTCTTTCCTATTTTTCAAAAGAAATGCTACTTCGACATTTTTAATCACAGAATATGGGCGACTGCTATAAATATTGTTAATGATGGGACTACTTTTTTCTGATTTTCTCCTTATAGGTGTCCGCTTATTATAATTTTAATTTGTTCTCCGTACATAGGGTTGTTAGTTGTTAGTTAGCACGAGGAACAAATCACAATAACCTTAAACGTCAAAAAGAAAACATGAATTGTCAAGCGGATGATGCAATTGCACTTTTGATAATTTATTTGTGTACACAACAAAGAAAAAAAAAAAGAATTGAAAAAAAGAAAAAAATTAAGAAGAATACAAAAAATTTTTGTATGCTAAACATCTCCGCAATATATAAAATTTGGCGCTTCGTTGTACACTAAAATAAAAAAATGTTAAAATGTTCGTGCACAAGCCAACAAACACATCGAACAAATCACAAGAAATTGAAAAATTTGTGCGCGCACAGCCACATAAACAAGTAACATGACGTCGATCACGAACAAATCACAAACACAAATCAGTCATGTGTGGGCAGCTTAAGCGAAATTTTGTTTAAAGAGTTCATTGTATGAAGACAAAAATTTGTTCCCTATAAAGAAAAATTCACTGTATAGAACTTTATTATTATTAGAATTTTACTCTTATAAAAAGCTGTGTTATAGAGAAGTTCGACTGTATTTAAAAACAAAGTTATTAAGTTACTACAAAATTTTAATTGATAACATTTGAAATGAATAACGATTAAGAGAATTTACAAAAACCTACGTTTGACCTTCTTCAACAGATCAGCAAGAAACCAAAGTTTTAATAAACTTACATATATAGAGAAATCAAATCAAAGGTAAATTAAGTCGCCCTAAGGACTTAAATAAGGCTTACGATTATACATAATTAAATTAGATTATTAGAAAGACATCTGAGTAATCCACTTGCAAAGTCCGTTTTGTTAATACAACAAAATTTTTAGAAAATCGATTAAATTCCTAAATCAGAGTTAAGAAAATGTATATTAATACATATGATTGAACAGAGATTCATTTTCCTACAATAAATAAAATCACGCCTTAATGGTACTTTGCACTATCACACAAGTCTTACGTATTCCATAATACTTTGTATGGTAGAAAACTAATGAGTTTTGTTGCGACTGTAAAAAGTTACAGTTTGTATTCACACTATCACACACGAAATAATAGTTTCATTACATTTCATTGTTGTTCATTTGATCTAATGAAAGGTATTATTTATTGTTAAGAAAAACATAAAAAAACGATGAAGTCGTATGGGATATCAAATTTTTTTTCACACACAATCATACTTTTACATTTTTTTTCGGTTTTTGACATGTCTAAATACAAAGTATGTATAATAGTGTAAAATTTCCTTTAATAAAAATCTTTAATTTCTATCATTATTTTAACTACAGCCCGTTTAACAAATTTATTTTTAAAATAGACACTTATGCAGTTGTTTAATTAACATAACGAGTTTTGAATCGGTTCTATACATAAATTTTAAATTTATATAAATCACTTTTGAAATGTTTCTTGTTTCTTCTTCAATTTAAATGATTGATTTTAGTCTCTTTTTTTAAATTTGATCAAGTTTGCAAGTGATTTATCAAGTTAATCACGGAAATATCCGGAGACTTACGATTCAATGCAAATAAAGCCAATCTGATTCTAAACAACTTTAATTTTAAAAGAGTTTTTATTTTAGTTTTAATTGAGATTAATTTAAACTTTCCATTGTCATTTTAGTTGGTCACTGTCATCCAAAAGTTGTAAGTGCCGGATGTTTACAAATGGCAACGATTTCCACCAATAATCGCTTTCTGCACGATGAATTGGTTCAGTGTGCCAAGACATTGACCAGCAAGATGCCAGCACCTTTGACCGTTTGCTTCTTTGTAAATTCGGGTTCGGAGGCCAACGATTTGGCTTTGAGGTTAGCACGCAATTACACCAAACGTCAGGATATTATAACACTGGACCAGTAAGTATCCGCGAACTTTTGAAATTTTCAATGAAAAGTAAATAAATAAATTTTATTATTTCTCTTCTTTTTCAGTGCCTATCATGGTCACTTGACCTCTGTTATGGAAATATCACCCTATAAATTTAATAAGCCAGGTGGTGATCCCAAACCCGATTATGTGCATGTTGCCCACTGTCCCAATGTTTACAGCGGTCCCTTTATGGACAAGGATCATCCCAATCAGGATATGACCAAAATATACACTAATTCCATTAAAGACATCTGCGACAGTTTGAAGGCTCAAGGCAAAGGTGTAGCTGCTTTTATAGCTGAATCCCTACAAAGTTGTGGTGGTCAGATTATTCCACCAGAGGGCTACTTTAAGATCGCTTACAAGGCTGTACGAGATGCTGGTGGTCTTTGTATTGCCGACGAGGTGCAAGTCGGGTTTGGTCGCGTTGGTACTCATTATTGGGCCTTTGAGACTCAAGGTGTAGTACCCGATATTGTAACCGTAGCCAAGCCAATGGGCAATGGTCATCCTGTAGGTGCTGTAGTAACCACACCCGAAATCGCTGAAGCTTTCTATAACACTGGAGTGGCTTATTTCAATACCTATGGTGGCAATCCCGTATCATGTGCCATTGCTAATGCCGTTATGCGAGTCATTGACGAGGAAGGTCTTCAAGAAAATGCCCGTAAAACCGGTGAATATTTGCTCAAACAATGTAATGAGTTTAAATACGATTTCGATATTGTGGGTGATGTACGTGGTGTGGGTCTATTTGTCGGTGTTGAATTGGTTAAAAATCGTGATACACGTGAGCCTGATACCAAGACTGCCCATTGGGTAGTCAATCGCATGAAACAAATGCACAAAATTTTGGTTTCGTCAGATGGACCCAATGACAATGTCATTAAACTAAAACCTCCCATGGTATTCAATCAAGAAAATGCTGATGAATTTCTATTGGCCTTCCGTGAGTGTTTAACTTTGTTGGCCAAGCAAAGAAATGATGATGATTTGCCTAAAGTGGATACTCCCTTCAGCATGGCCAGTAGTAGTAGTAGTAAAAATACTATTGACTCCATGGCGAGTAAAACACAAATTTATGAACGTCATGAACGCTTAATAAAATCAGTTTAAGTTAATTTCTTTGTATCATTAAGTTTTTATCATATCCAAAGTTTTATTTTTAAGAAAAGGAAAAAAATTAGTTACAATTTGTAGAGGTTTTACTTTATTTAATTTAGTTCTAGCATCTAGAATTATGTTGTAAAAGGGTTTTATCATCTTAATTCCATTTTAAGTTGATTTACAAGACATTTTAAAGAAAATTCAAAAGTTAGCAATATAAAGTTATTCATATTTAGTTTTAAGTTGTTACTCTTGTTATAAAATAAAAATAAAAGAAATACATTTAAAACAAAACTATTGGTCTTAAAGTGTAAAAGAAAAGATAAAAAGGTTAATTTAATCAAAATGTCAGAAATGTAATCCATTGGAATTACAAAACAATATAAGTTATAACTTACTAAAAGTTTTAAATAAACAATATAACAGGCATCAGAAATTAAGAACCGAAAACTTAAAATTTAAGTTTTTCATTTGAAAAATTCAAAACTCATGCGTACAAAATAAATTTTTTTTTCTATCAGTTTAAAAAAAAAATAAAAAACACAAAAAAAGATATTTATTTTTGAAGTACATTTTGTTTTTTATCTGGTACCTATTGAATTTTTGTTAATATTCGACCTATAAAGATAAAATTAAACATGCGGGGGACCTTTTAGTTAATTTTTCGTTCTAAATGTGGTACTTTGAAAAATTTTCGTTAATATTGGACATAGAAACATAAAATTAAACATTCAATGTCCTGAGTGGATGAGAATCTATAAGAGGAGACTTTTTAATACTTTTTTGTTTTTTAATTAACATTTTCTAATATTTTTTATATTGCACTTACAAAATTAAATAAATACACGTGGAAGATAACATATGGACCGAAGGTTGGTGCATTGCCAAATTAATCCGCTAAGAAGTAAAAAAATGCTCGAAACATGTAAATTCATAAACACCATAAACACTACGTTTTCTTTATATTTACATAAAAATTAATGGTCGAATTTCGACCATTAGGCAAACTTGAGAGATCGAACGGTTAGTAATCGACCGTTTTTAACCGGTTATTTTGGTTTTGCCCAAATCGAATAGTTTAAAATGTCCAAATCGAATAGTTTAAAATGTCCATTTTTCGAATATCGAATAAACAGGTTATTTTGGATAATTCTTTTAATAATGTGTAGTTTATATACGTTTTTATTACTTTTGTTGTAACTATACCCGTAATTTAAGTATTTTTCTAATTGAATATTAGGCCAAATTAAACTTTTTATAAAGAATGTCAAAACAAAATGTAACAAAAGTCAAAAAACATTATGAGCAAGGCCCGGATTTTTATGCAAATGCATATTTGTTCTCGTCAGTAGGAAATTACCATATACAAAATATCTGTGCGAATTAAGAAATTTGCAGTAAAATGGCATCGATTTGTTAGTGCATATTTGGCTTTGAATGCATATTTCTGCATATATTACTGATATTGCATATTTTTGTTGCATATTTTGAAAAAAACTTGTTTTAATTGCTTTATTTTGCCATGCACCCTTCCGCAGAAGAGATAAAAGACAACTTCGATGATATTTATTTATTGACTTCTTATGGGAAAAATATTTTGTAAAGCACCTTCGCGTGTTGCCGCATATTAAAAGAATTATCCGGATTAATGTCTTCCTCTAGAGCCTATAACAACCAGATAGGGGTCGTGGTTTAAAGCAATTATGTATTATGCTGATAACTTTTGCCAATTCAAAGATGTGGTAAAAGGATTCAACAATAGTGAATTTAAGTGAATTGATATTGGCATAAACAAGATGTATTTTATAGAATGTAGCTTAAGTTAACAAATTCGTAGCAAGCTTGATAAAGTTTAAACAAAAATTTTGGATTTAAATGTATTGTTTTAAATCCTTAGCTGCTTCCATATTTAATTAAAGTTTTTTTTTGCGAAAAGAGCGTAGTTAAAATAAATATACCACAGAGGAACTATCAGCATTTAATCATGCACCTATCTCTTCCGTTTTATTTTGTTTTGAAAAACAGGCAGTAAACTTTTATTTTGAAAAAATGTAGGGTCAAAATCAAAAAACATTTGATTCGTATGTAATTGCGAACAGTTTCGCACTTTGCTTAAGCAAATGACAGTTTCAAAAAATTTATTAAAAAGTTTTCTTAAGTTTAATATGGTTTGATTAACACAGTTGCACAGTGGCTCAAGCCAGCTTATGCATATTATAGTTGGGCCTTTGCAAGTGACCTTATTTACATGATTGTCTTACTGTTTCTTTATACATTTGTGTTTTACTTTATTTTAACTTCTACTTTTGTGGTTCCTATGCCTTAGTTACGTTTATGAGACAAAATTTTAACGTTCTTCTTGTTATTTTGTTTATTCTTGTTATTTTTATGTTTTTTATTTATCCCTAATAAAAAAGTTTAATATAATTTTAACTGCATTTTTTTTAAATTTTTAGCGCATATATTTCTATTTTTAGTGCATTTTTTATACGCATAAAACGCGATTTTAACTGCATAAAAGTCCGGTCCCTGATTATGAGCAATGTTAATACAAATCGCTTATTATAGCGTGTGTTCTTGTAACCAAGCATAATTCAAAATTCTAAAAAAAAAATGTTCAGCTTAAACGCAATTTTACAGTTTTCTAAACATTTTATATATTATATAAATTTTCATATTAATTCGAATGTGTATTCTAAGTCAAATTACAATTTTAAAAGCTTTTATACTTAAATAGTCTTATTCATTCAATATTTTCCAGGAATATTTTCTATGCATTATCAGAGTTTTTGTTTGTATATGGGCATTTCCTGGGGTCACGAACGTACGTTACGTACGTTACGCTTTTGATGTAAACAAAATATAGAAAACAAAACTTTTCCTAGCATTTTTTTTTGCTCTCATCGAGTTTAAGATAGATTTCATCGAGTTTAAGTTTTTATAATGATAGTTATGAATAGGGATGCGATTTCCATGCAAATGCATATTTTTTGTCGAAAGTCTAAGATCGATGTTGACCAATTATCTTTCTGAATCATTAAATTTGGGTTAAAATGGCATCGATTTGTTTTTGCTTATTGTTGCATATTTTAGTTAAAATGCATATTTTTGCATATTTTAACATTTTTGAGTGATCAATTTTTTTAATTTACATATTAAAAAAAAAAATTCTTCAAAAAATATCCATGTAGACAAAAAATAGTCTTGCAAAAAAAATTTTCAAATCAATAAAAATTTTTTTTTGGAGCTCTGCTTAAAATACAAGATTTTAAACCAATGCAGCACCTTACATGGCTAAGGCTGCCAATGGGCTTAAAATATTTTATCCAAAACTGTTACATGTTACTTGGAACATGAGTAACACCGAGTTGCAGAGGAAATAATAATTTAATACTGATTTATTGGTTTCGTACGGGAAAAATATTTTTAAAGGCTCCTTCACGAGTTGCAATTTTTAATGAAATATATTTTTTGGTACCGTTACCACTGCAGCCAGTATTAACAAAATGGGGAACCTGGCTAGATACTGTAAAATACTAATCAAAAAACTTTGTGCAATTTAAGAATGTGTTTAAATAACTTGTTGCTACCGATGCTTATCCAATTTAAAAAGAAAAAGATCAATTAGCATTTGTAGCTTCCAAATAAGGATATTTGGTAGAGCATTAACTAAATTGGAGAGAGTTTAGTTCACTCAATAGTCAGCTCAAATTAATTGATATTGCAGAAATTAAATTAACAATGTGGAATGAAGAATATCTCAACAAATTAAAAAAAATCCAAAACGTTTTGCAAAAAAAAATGTAGGTTTTCAAAAAATAAAACAAATTATTGAAAATGTTTCAGTTTTAAGTGCATATTTTTTATTTTTTTAAAGCATATTTTGGAGTTTTTAGTGCATATTTTCGATTTTTTAGTGCATAAAAATCTCATCCCTAGTTATAAACATGTGGGCACGAACGTACGCAAAATAGAAGTCAACTTTGGCTGTCCCATGCGCATTTCGCTGGTTGCTTAGGCCAGATAACCATTTAGAACCATTTTTACAAAGACTTTGGATAAACTAAAGAAATAATGCGAATGAAAATTACAAACACTCAAGTCTTACTTGCAACGATATCAAAGCTATTAAAAAATGGACAAGAGTTGTAATAATACTGTCTTAACTTTGATTCAAATATTTTTTTTATTGAATATGAAGAAATATTTAATTATTTCATTATTTAAAATGTTTTAGTGAGTGCTATTTTGATAAATTTTTCATTCGAATCAAAAAAAAATTTTTTGAACTAAAATTTTATTTTTAAAAACTGTGTTGTTAAAAATTTTCTTGAGATATTTTTTTCTGTGTGACTATTTTGCAATAAAGGAACGATATGTATGTTTGTATAAACACTTGAAATCGGTTTACAATATTCTTTTAAAAAAGATTTTGTTAAACAGTTTTTATTTTTTTCTTTAAATTTTCAACGATATCTCTGAAACTACTGGGCAGATTTAAAAATGATGTAAACACGGCTTAAAGATAATATTGTTGCTGAGCTTAGGATTGTTTTTTAACTGAACGTAACGGTATATCTCGAAAAGTCGAGCTGAAAGAAAAAATGGAGATTAGATTTGAAATCAGCGACTTCATATTAGTCAAAATTTGCATAAAAGTTCTAGGCCGCAAAATGATTGTTCCGCAGTGTTATTAATAAATTTTTAAAAAATTCTCAGCCAGAATTTGGGTGATCATTTTTGTAAAAATCACCTAAGTAAGTCTAATTACATTTGATGATTAAAAACTGTTTAATCGTTTGAGCGATTGAAAAAGCATTCATATATGATTCATTCATATGCTCAAATAATTTCTTCTACATGTTTTGAATTTAAACTATTTAATCACCAGAACGATAGAAAAAGGATTCACATATCGCTCAGCGGCTGCAGTAATGGCACAATTCAAAAAACAGGTTTTAGCAGTTAACCAGCGCATAGTAATTGTAAGTTTCTACTGCACATGTTAGCGATGCTGGCGTTAACCATATTCGCCAAATAAAAACGCTTTATACAATAAAGGGCTGCATGAACAACTTCATTCATAAACATACTGAAATGCTTATTCACTGAAAGTCGTGTTCGAATAAAATTGTGATTACCGAACAAACTGTTGTTTTATTCATGCTGCTATGAACACATTTCGTTTCATATCGTAAACACACAGTGGTTGTTCAATGAAACGGGCTTTGTTTCATAGTTTTCATTCTCTCTCATTTATTTTTATTAATACTCAATAGCAATGTTGCCACTTCAGTAAATTCATATAATTATTTGCATGCGTTGCCCATGTGTAATTTAAATTTTAACAAATATGTAGATATACATACCCATACACATATATGTATAGTATACATATTTGGAATATAAACAATAAATAAAATGCAAAATATGTTTTTTTTTTGTTTGTCATTTGCATTTTTGAATAATACAAATCTTTGAAACATGGCAAGATTTCATTGTCTTGTAATGTACTGTAATGTACTGTACACGGCCCTGAAATGAAACGAACTCATAAAAAACACACACATTTTTAGGTGAAAGATGAAAAACAAAAGGAGGAAAGAGTTTATGAGAAATTTAATTGTTAGTTTTGTAAGCGTCTTAGGAGTCTGACCACGTGGTTGTTTTCCATGAAGTATTTCATGATAGCTTTGATGTGTTACTATGGTGGGAAATAAATAAATCAAAATTTCCTCTTTTATACCAGGTAAGCTGCAAAATTTTCGCCACACCAGCTAGCAGTGCCTCTTCAGAACGGGTGTTTTCGTCAGCAAGAAATTTACTTTGCGAAAAACGTTGCATCATTGGGTGGAATACAACGTCAGTCAAACAAATTATGTTTTTACATCATAATATGAAAACGATGGATGTTGATCGTGCTGGATGATGTATATGACACTTTTTTGCCTAGAATTTATCACTTTTATTTTAACCATGAATTATCTCATTTTTTAGTTCTCATTATAATAATATCTGTAGATTGTGAAGCATTTTGAATTTATTAGCTATCTACTTTTTTCTGTTTAAGACAAAAATATTGCCGAAAATTTTTTAATGTTAGTGAATGTTTTTGAAAATAAAATTAAATATATTTAATTTTATTGAAAATTTACATTGAAAACAAAAATAAATTTGAGTTTTTATTTCAATATTAATGTATCTCTTAAACATGTTGCATTTACCCCTCATGGTTATTTCTATTTTTTTTTTTTAACTTTCTTATGTTTTATTATGTTTTATTCTACAACTGGCAACACTGACATTTAAATCATACTGTTTTTTCATGAACTTATTCGAGATTTGTTCAATGGTTGTTCTGTTTCATGGTTGTTAATGTTCATATTCTCTTGTATAAGCAAATAAACTAATTTCATCTTATTCGTCTCTTAAATATCGAGTGTTCATTGCTTTCATTTCATAGTATTTCATCTTACTGAATACGAATGAAGCGAACACAAAATTATAATGAAGGTTTCATGAACATCATTATTAAGTTTCATGCAGATGTTTATTATACAACAAGTGTCGTTTTTTATATTAATTAGTTTGTGCTTGTGTTAGAGAACAATACTGGCACAACTCTCAGTATGTCAGTGAGTATCGTAGAATTTGGACGTCGAATGAGTGCAATAGTGACACTTTTGACTTTAGAAGGTGAGAAAGTCTTAGCAATTATTTTTTCTAAGATTAGCTTGCTTACTTGTTCCACTTGATATGTTTTTGCGATACGATTCCTTTAGCAACTCTTAAAATGGAGAATACAAAAAACTTAGAACTTGAATATACGTACAAGGCTCCTCTACCAATTCCAAGGAAAAAATACGATGATTTAATATACTTATTAAACAAAATTCATAATCACTTCTATGAAAGTTTAAAAGTATTAAATAATGAATAAAAAGCATTTTAATTTTTATTTCAGGGCCCTGTTTCTCAAAACTACAAGTTACAAATCTACAAGTAAAATACATTTGAAACAAAAATTGTAAAATGTTTGCTTGTTTTAATGTATTGTACTTGTAGATTTGTAACTTGTAGTTTTGAGAAACAGGGCCCAGGTATTTTTGTATAACTTTTTCAAAACATTGTTTGTACTATGCATTGTTTTTTAAGAACTGAATTTTATAAACCTTTGTTCCTTTATTTTGTAAGTTATGAATTTATATGTAAGGTATTTTTATAGTACAAACACTATTTTGTTTTAAAGAACTGAATTTTATAAACTTTTGTTACTTTATTTTATAAGTTACTGATTTTTTTTACTAAGCATAAACCCATAGTTGGGGGTAGTGCACTAAATATTGATTTAAATCAGCATTGCACTATCACTAAATAAAACTGCAAACAAATTAGTTTGCAATCTTTTTTACCAGCTTTAGTGATGATTGTTATTTTTTAACTACCACTAAAAAATTTTGGGTGACATTGCAAATTTTTTCACTATCACTAAACGCAGATTTGAATGCAAAAATATGCTCTCAAATCAAATAGTGCAAAATTTGGACATGCAATCAAAAAATCTGCATACAAATATTGTCTCACTAAAATTTAACTTTGTATGTGCATGGTTTTTGATTTCTTTTGAGGATGTGCATAAGTAAAAAACATTAAACAAAATGAAATTTTGTCAATAACGGTATAATTATTGGCTTTAATCATGAAAAAACAAGTTTTAAATTTTAAATTTAGTGCAACAATTTAAGTTGCACTCAAATGAGTGAAGAAGAAAAAAGTTGCAATAAGCTGATGATTGCTTTGTTTTTAAATCAAACTATTTTTTTTTTTTTTTTGACTGCAAAATTTTTTAACATCAGTATCACTCATGTTTTGTGAGTCTGCAAATTTTCAATTAATCACTCAACATCAACAAAATGATTGCAATATTTTTGCACTATCACTAAGTGTGAGTTCAAACTGCAAAATGAGTGCACTACCCCCATCTATGCACAAAACATACAAAACCTAAAGAAGACTTTAATGTTTTTTTTTTCTTTTTAATAAACATTTTTAAAACCTAAAAATTTGTTTTAATTAGACTTTAAAATTCGATCTATGTTCACAATGCAATAGCAGCACATATCAAAATGTTTCCGTTATTTATAAGTAGGGATGCGATTTCCATGCAAATGCATGTTTTCTGTCGATAGTTTTAAAACGATGTCGACCAATTATCTTTCCGAATCATTAAATTTGCGATAAAATGGCATCGATTTGATTTTGCATATTTTAGTGAAAATGCATATTTTTGCATATTAAGGTTTTTAATGCATATTTTGACATTTTTGAATACACAAAAAACCCTTCAAATAAAAAAATTGTAATAAATTCTGTTGGTAATAATTAAAAAAAATAATAGTAACTACATGATCTTAAAATATTTTATGCAAAACTGTTATGCTGGGTACACACAATGCAATGCATTTACGCAATCTAGCAAATTAAATTCATTTTCGTTCATTCCAGATTGTATCAACATCAAAACGCTTTGATATTTTGAGGTTGCTTTGAAATAGATTGCATGTAGATTGCACTGTGTGTACCCAGCATTACAAGTTACTTGCTTGGCACATGGGTTATACCGCGTTGCAGTGAAAATAAGAAGCCAATACGAAAACATTGCAATTTTTTATGAAATGTATTCCTTGGCCCCCTTCCACAGCATCCAGTAGTAACAAGATGGGGCCTGGCTAGATGCCTCAACATTATATTCAAAAACTTTGAGCAATTTAAAAATGATAAAAGAGCTTGTTGATATTAAGTCAATTAGCAATTGTATTTTCCAATTACGGATATATATTAAGAGAGACTAAGTTCCCTAATTGACATTGCAGAAAGTAAAACTAACAATGTGGAAAGAAGAATAGCCCGACAAATAAGAAAAAATTCAAAACGTTTTGCAAAAAAAATTAAGGATTTCAAAAAATAAAATATGTAGCTTTCAAATATTTTTGTGATCTGGAACCAAAGCGGGATCTGAAAATTATTTTTTTTTAAATGCATTGGCAGTCTTCAAGTACAAGACAACGTTTTTCTTTTAATAAAACAGTACTTATTTATTAACAAAAATTTAAATTAGTAAAGCTATGTTCACATCTATTAAATATTTAACGCCCTAAAAATAACCTCTACTTTAATTAAAAATTTTTTTGCTTTTGCAAAACGTTTGGCTAGATTAATCATCATTTAACAGTTTCTAAATTACATTACAAAATTATCTTCTTACAAATAATTTAAGTAAATCAATAGAAATAGTTAAAAATACAGCTAAAGTTTGATTAAACTACTGGTCACGCTTTTTTTTTTTTGATTTTTTATTCAAATTATTGTAAGGTCTGAACCAGAGAATGACAAGAAGTACCCATAAGAAAAATATACAGAGGTATTTACAAACGCTTTTCGTTACTGTGTATACACAAACTTAATACACAGATAATAAAAACAGTTATGGTTGTGCGTTGCAAAAAGTATGGGTATTATTTCTGCTCTCCGAAGCTATCTTACAGATTTTAATGAAATTTAAAATATATTTATATGGACACATAAGCTATGTATTTTTTAGAAAATAGCACTGGGATGGAAGCTCGGGGGTATTTTCTACCTCTCCAAAACTATCCAACAGATTTTAATGAAATTAAATCAAAATGCCTTTAATACTAGAAACCACTGCAATTTAAGGTTTTCAAGATGTCGACTGGAAGTAACGAAGCAAAGAATTGAGTATATCGGTAGTCTGAAGTATAAGAATTTACCTAATTTTTCAAAAGAGTGTTTAACAATTTTTGTTTTTCAAAATACATAGATTGAAAGATTATCTCGTAGAAAATATCGATATACTTTTGATATAATTGTTTTTTTAATTATACATGTGTATATATGTATATTGCTATGTATTCATTTATTTATTTTTTTTTTTTTTTTGATGTTTTACACTTGAAATTTTTAAATTTTAATTTAATTTATTGCCAACTTGTCTCAAAAAAGCCCTAGTGGCGCTCAGACACATATATTGTATGAAAATTCAATGAATTATTAATAAATAAATAATTAAAAATAAAAATTAGCACATATGCGGGATTCCTAAAAGATTCGATTATGATACAAAATGCTAGCTAATTTTAATAAGTTTTTTCTTTTTAATTCTTCCTAAAACTCTTTATAACGTTTTATAATTTCAAATGATTTTTTAAGTGTTGCCATTTTGGGTTTCCCTTTCACCTTAAAACTGCACTCGTATAAATAATTTTTTCTACCGCATCCTTGCGCCAAAATTTCAAATAATCTATCAACGATGAACTTAAAAAACGTGATTCTAAAAACATATTGATAGGTGGCGTAAAAATATGTTTTAAAAGCTTTAGAAAGGGTGGTTAGTTAGCAACACAACCAAAAAAAATTAAGCTTTTCTTATTTTCTATATAAATAACATCTTACTAACCTCGTTTATCTTTTTCAACTAGTTCACCAAGATAAAACCGACTATCTTTATTGAAGTAACGAACGAACGAACGGAAGATGCAAATTTAACAACCGGTAATAAATCTCCATTTAATTATTTGCAACTTTAAACACTTTTTTCACAAACTTCTAATTAACATTTTTACACAATTTTTACACCAAAATATTCACAAAAACTTAGATTTTATTTTTATATACAAATATTTAATTAAACTCTATTTTTCTAATAAAAAAACCGAGATTGATTAAGACACTACACCGACTAGACCGAACCGTATGACTCCTGAGAAGAAACTAAAACTTGCAGAAAATTCAGTGCAACAAAAGCTTTCGTTGTTGTTGTTTTGTTTTGTTTTTTGAGTTAGTGAGTGTTTTGTTGGAGTGCGTTATTTATTTAAAAGCATTTGTATGTATTAGAATGTGTGCTGCTAGATTATCAAAACTATCCTTAGAATAAGATAGCCATAAAATAAGTTAAAAATTAAATTTTTTAATCAAATATTTTCAAAATTATGGCATCAACATTATGGTAATTATGTATACATTTTTTATATTATAAAATCGTCAGGGTTAAACAAGATCTTATTCAAATAGGAATATGTATAAATATGTACAAGTATTTAATATAAACTAAATTTTAAGAAATTATTAAAGAAATCCAAATTAAGTACGAAACTAATTAATTTGAGTTTTGCTAGATTTTTCTGTACCTATTTATTTTAATTAAGTACTTAAAATCATAAAGAAATATCTATGTCTGGGATCACACTATGAAAGTTTTCTTTCAGAAAGTCTGATGCATTAAACACATTCACCACAGCAGGCTACACGAACACAATACTACAAATGCTGCTGGATGAAACTTTAGTCGTGTAGTCAGCTACTGAATTATGTTGAAGACGGCAGCTACAATTGAAAAAATACAAACAGCTGTTTTTGTTTACTATGTCTTTATATTTCAGTGGTGCCACTATCATTTTTTTTCTTTTCTTTTATAAAATGGAAAAACATGCATAATTGCAGACTCTTATTCAAACTTAATTTAAGATTATCAACAAATGAATTTATTTAAAAAAAATTAAAATATTTTAATTTTGTTGTTTTTGTAACTAATAAACAATATAATTTTATTTATTTATTTATTTCATTCATTTATGCAATATCAAGCCTTAGAGGCCAAAATAACAATGTTACATGTTCATATATCCTGAGAAATTTTACAACAAATTATATATATGTACACTAATAATCTAATAATAATTATAATAAAAAAATAATTAAGCTATAATCAAAAAACAACATATCATAGTTAATGGTTAATGGCTCCTCAGCCGCAAAAAAAAAATAACAAAGAGAAAAAAGAAAAGAAAAATATCCTAAAAAAGGCCCAGACAGTAACAAACTAAGAGGGAAATAGCACAACCAAATAAGCTAAAATGGAAATACAATTTACAAAGTGTTTAAATGTATTTAGTTGAGATATACAAAATCATTAAAAAGTAGAATCAGCGAAAAATTCCAGTAGTTTTAAACGAAATACATTATTTGAATGCAAAAATATCCGTAATGAATATGGTAAAAAATTCCAAACCCTAGCAATACTAACTATAAAAGACCTACTTAAAAAAGATGAGGAAATTATGGGAATCATAATCTGGGGGCTTCTAACGGATCTTGTAAATACAAACGAACTATACAGGTCAATGGGTCTGCCATGTCGAATTACTCCATAGAACAAAATACCCAATCGATATTTCACATAATTTTCAAACGTACACCCAAGAAAACGTCGGACCGAAATAGATATATGCTCACGACGCTTAATGTTGTAGACAAATCTTAACTATACGCTTAACTCTGCTTAAGCGAGTGGAACATGTACCGGAATAAACTTCGAGACCATATAATACGGATGACATCAACATTGCATGAGCCATATTATACCTAACACGTAATGGGAAATACAAATTAGATGAATACATTTTGCGAAGAATACCAAAGATTTTACCATTAAGGAGATTAATATGGGGGTCAAAGGAAAGTTGATTATCTAAAAGCACACCAAGACATTTAATATGATCAACTAACTGTATCCGTACATTTAACGGCAGATTAAACAAAAAATACATATAAAATGCTTTTAAAATAAGAAAATTTATTCCTTTAACACACGTGGTATAGTTCGTAAAAGTTTCAGAACACTTTGGGTGCGTACGTAAATGCATAAAAACTATGTATCACTGCTGCAGTGCTGCAAAATGTTGTTGCTGATGCGTGATTACCAGTTGCAGTTGTGTTGCTGATACTTTGCACAACAGCTGTACAAAGTTTGAATTTTTGAAATTTCAAAAGTTTAATAAGCAAACATTAAAAAATAATAAAAATGCTTTTTACAATAAAGATGACAAATTTAATTGAAAGTAAAAGTAACAGTTTTCTTATAAATGACGATTACACAATTTCTTTTTTGTCAAAAGTTATTGCTTCAGAAAATTAACTGAAGCAATAATTGCCAAAGTTTGCTGCAGAGCTGCGGCATTACTGCATAAAAACTTTTGACATATGAGAGTGATGCCAAGTTTCTTACAAGTGATGCTTTTACGAACATTAAACTTTACGTCTGCGCAAGTGATACCCAACAACTGCATTTACGAACGTACCCTTTATCAATAACTTTTTAGGTAAAAACTGGATCTAAGAAGTTGTGGTATTATTAGAAACTACTTCGAAATGGCTTTCACTTGATATTTAAAAAATTCCGATTTATTAGCCTGTTAAGGGCCAATTTTAAGAATAAATATTTCTTGAAAGATTTTTCTACAAAACTTAAAATTTTGTCAATATACATATTTATTAAAACATAATATCTTTACGGAAGAACACTTAATCTTTTATATACCATATTATTAGTAACTTCATTTTAAATTTATTAAGCTTTAAAAAATTTTGTTTTGGAAAATTAGTCAATTTATTTAAAAGTTTGATTAAAAATATATATCTGGTAATAATTTATGTACTTCTTACATATTCATCCCAATTAAGAATGAAAATTCCCCGGGAGTTTTCTCCCTTCTCTCATTTTTCCTATGTTAATTCAATTGTAAAAGTAGGAAAAGGGAAAAAACTCCCGGGGAATTTTTATTCATGATTGGGCTGATTGAATTATTGTAATATGTACATAAATAATAAGTGTTCTGCAACGCCGAAAAACCGCAATTCAGAAAAACTTTATTAAGCAAATACCTGAGGGTTTAATAATTATTGTTATATCGACATGATTTAAAGATAAAGCCAATTTTGTAAAAAAAAAGTCAGCCACGGAGTATAAATATATAAAATTGGCTCTTAATTGGTTAATCGGTATGCCATAAACGCCATGTGAAACACACTTTAAAGAATTTTCCAATGATTCCCATATTTTATAGATTCATTTTATACCTAAAGAGATATGGGTAAAATATTTTGAAACTTTTACTACCTATAACTCCTGAACTAGAAGCGTTGGCGCGAAAAACATCTTCCTATAGAACTTCTTTCAAGGATATAAAAGAAATTATATAAATAACAATTTGGTGCTGAGCCGAGTTAATATTCTTGTTTCATGCCGATTCTTTTCTGTTAAAAAAAAAAAAAATTTTAAGCACTTATTTTTAAAAAATTTTTTTTTATTAGCAGCACTTTTTCTGTTTTGTAGTGGACAAAAATAGAAATTAGTTTAATTTGACTACAACGACAAAATAAGCACAGACAACAACCTGCAGCCATGTATCCGTGTCGTCGTGAAAATAATCATTTCCATATGCACACATGTATTCTAGTTTTGACATATTGAAGTCGGTAGCTTGCTGTCTCGAATGTGTTTAAAGCATGAGTTTATGGGTGAGAGAGGAGAGAAAAAAGCAGGTTCTCTTCCCCTCTCACCAATGAACTCAGACTTTCTGAAAGAAAACTTTCATAGTGTGAACCCAGACTATATGTTTATATAAAAATTAATCGCGGTTTGCTCAACTACTGAAAAGTGGTAAGCGACTGGACCGAATTGGATAATTCCTTTTGCGGGCTTGTTCGTAATTGCTACGCAAGGTAAGTCGTCAAAACAGGGTAAAAATTTGTAATTGGGTACTTTTTGTAAACACGTTTTTTTTTCAAAATAATAACTTATGTTCTTAACGATAAAGGCAGCAAACAAATAAAGTACATTTATCTGGCAAAACAAGGTAAAAATTCGTACTTTTGGAACTGCTTGTAAACAAATTATATTAGAAATAATGTTGTGCAAGCTTTTAGCCTTTGTTCTTTAATGCAAATCAAGTACCTTTGAGGGGCAAAACAGGGTAGAAACTCGTTCTCTTGATACGTTTTGTTTTAACGTTTTTTTAATCCTGCACGGTTACTCTTCGTCGAATCGACAAAGCTCATTTTCATTTTATCATATAACTTTTTTATATGTATTCAAATTACGCTTTTTTTTCAACAACGTTAGCTGATGCCGCAAGCGTGTACGCTGGATCCGCACTCGTCGCAACGACACAGAGTAAGTTTTTGTGTCCATGTTTTTTGGAGTTTTAAATATTCCTTTGTCAACAGCTACGTCATGTATACTAACAATATGTTCCATAAAGATCGAAAACCCAAAAACCGACGACAGTATCTGAAAAACCTTCATTAATCTCTCGTGGTTCCCTATTTAAGAGGCAGATTCGAGACACCTCAGGCCTTAATTAAGTAAAAAATTCAAAATAAAAAACCTAATCGAAAAGAATCCGACGAAAATGTTGTCAAAGGACCAAAAGAGCGTAGAATTTGTCCTCTCTGTCCCTATAGCAAACTCAGAATGACGAGAAGTACATGTTATATATGTCAGAAAAGCATCTGTTGTTAACATAAAATTGAACTTTGTGTGTCATGCGTTAAATATGGCTAATAACTAAATATTTTTTTGTCTTTTGTATTATTTGACTGATTATTTTTAAAGGCTGAAAAAGAAAAAAGTAATTTAATTTTTACCTTTTTAGTTTTTGTTGTTTTAAAAAGTTAAATAATTTAAAAAACAAAAAAAGGAGTTAAAATTCGTATAGAATTTTAGAGAGAAAAAGAATTTTTATTTTTTATATATTTTTTTTTTTATTTTTTAATAAAACGCTAAACTAAAACTTTGTTTAATTTTTACTTTAAAAATTGTTACTGAAATGAAGAGTAACCTTTCAGGGATAACGAAATTAAAATAAATGGTTATATTTACTTGGAGGCCACACCGTCAAGTTTTGGCTTTCAATTTGCAATTTACTATCAATTTTTTTACTAACACACTCACACATTTTAAATTGACCACGAGATTGCTTTCAATTTTACATTTCAATTTGTTCGTCAATTTTAAGTTCAGTTTAACAGCTGATTACAAATTAATTTTGTCGCATCGTCGCGGCATTTTTAAAATGAAATTGATTATCAAATTGAGTGCAGCCTGTACCACCAGCTTTGGTCCCCCGTAACTTAGTCATTTCTTGAACAATTGAACGACCCGTGGTTGTTTTAGTAATTCTAATATCTTTCATTAAAAAAAAAGAAATAAAAAATCCATTGAATATTTTCGAAAATAGTTTTAATAAAGTGAAATCATCTTTTTAAAAAACGCATATAACGGTAATTTTGTAATATCTCATATCATATTCGGATTTAGCGGAGAATTCTACATTGCTGCCAGTTTTAGAAAATGAAACCAAATGAGTGAGTAAGAAATTATATTGAAAACAAAAACAAATTTTCGTTTTTTTGTTTTTGTTTTCAATATAATATCTCACTCACTCACATGCTTTCTTTTTTTAAAAAAACAGGTAAACTTCACGACTAGTACATTTAGGGCATTTGTAACATTGATTTTAATGAATATATGTAATAAAAAATTTAAAATTGAAATTTTTTTTACATATTAATTTTGTTTAATAAAACACTTATTATAATGTTACATTATAATATATTTTATGACGATTTTTTTCTGAGAAATATGTTGCATTATCCCATTTACACCCGCTGTGCCAATTTGGGATCACTTAATTTTTTGCAACTTGCGACAAAGTTTTTGACATTATTCAATATATGTTTACCTTATTGATTAACTAAAATTTCAGCAATTTCTATAACATCAAAAAAAATTTTTTTTTACTAATTTTTAAATTAGTAAAGCTATGTTCACACCTATTAAATATTTAACGCCCTACAAATAACCACTACTTTAATTAAAAAATTATTTGCTTTTGCAAAACGTTTAACATTTAACAGTTTCTAAATTACATTACAAAATTTCTATCAATAGAAATAGTTAAAAATACAGCTAAAGTTTGATTAAACTACTGGTCACGCTTTTTTTTTTTTGATTTTTTATTCAAATTATTGTAAGGTCTGAACCAGAGAATGACAAGAAGTACCCATAAGAAAAATATACAGAGGTATTTACAAACGCTTTTCGTTACTGTGTATACACAAACTTAATACACAGATAATAAAAACAGTTATGGTTGTGCGTTGCAAAAAGTATGGGTATTATTTCTGCTCTCCGAAGCTATCTTACAGATTTTAATGAAATTTAAAATATATTTATATGGACACATAAGCTATGTATTTTTTAGAAAATAGCACTGGGATGGAAGCTCGGGGGTATTTTCTACCTCTCCAAAACTATCCAACAGATTTTAATGAAATTAAATCAAAATGCCTTTAATACTAGAAACCACTGCAATTTAAGGTTTTCAAGATGTCGACTGGAAGTAACGAAGCAAAGAATTGAGTATATCGGTAGTCTGAAGTATAAGAATTTACCTAATTTTTCAAAAGAGTGTTTAACAATTTTTGTTTTTCAAAATACATAGATTGAAAGATTATCTCGTAGAAAATATCGATATACTTTTGATATAATTGTTTTTTTAATTATACATGTGTATATATGTATATTGCTATGTATTCATTTATTTATTTTTTTTTTTTTTTTGATGTTTTACACTTGAAATTTTTAAATTTTAATTTAATTTATTGCCAACTTGTCTCAAAAAAGCCCTAGTGGCGCTCAGACACATATATTGTATGAAAATTCAATGAATTATTAATAAATAAATAATTAAAAATAAAAATTAGCACATATGCGGGATTCCTAAAAGATTCGATTATGATACAAAATGCTAGCTAATTTTAATAAGTTTTTTCTTTTTAATTCTTCCTAAAACTCTTTATAACGTTTTATAATTTCAAATGATTTTTTAAGTGTTGCCATTTTGGGTTTCCCTTTCACCTTAAAACTGCACTCGTATAAATAATTTTTTCTACCGCATCCTTGCGCCAAAATTTCAAATAATCTATCAACGATGAACTTAAAAAACGTGATTCTAAAAACATATTGATAGGTGGCGTAAAAATATGTTTTAAAAGCTTTAGAAAGGGTGGTTAGTTAGCAACACAACCAAAAAAAATTAAGCTTTTCTTATTTCCTATATAAATAACATCTTACTAACCTCGTTTATCTTTTTCAACTAGTTCACCAAGATAAAACCGACTATCTTTATTGAAGTAACGAACGAACGAACGGAAGATGCAAATTTAACAACCGGTAATAAATCTCCATTTAATTATTTGCAACTTTAAACACTTTTTTCACAAACTTCTAATTAACATTTTTACACAATTTTTACACCAAAATATTCACAAAAACTTAGATTTTATTTTTATATACAAATATTTAATTAAACTCTATTTTTCTAATAAAAAAACCGAGATTGATTAAGACACTACACCGACTAGACCGAACCGTATGACTCCTGAGAAAAAACTAAAACTTGCAGAAAATTCAGTGCAACAAAAGCTTTCGTTGTTGTTGTTTTGTTTTGTTTTTTGAGTTAGTGAGTGTTTTGTTGGAGTGCGTTATTTATTTAAAAGCATTTGTATGTATTAGAATGTGTGCTGCTAGATTATCAAAACTATCCTTAGAATAAGATAGCCATAAAATAAGTTAAAAATTAAATTTTTTAATCAAATATTTTCAAAATTATGGCATCAACATTATGGTAATTATGTATACATTTTTTATATTATAAAATCGTCAGGGTTAAACAAGATCTTATTCAAATAGGAATATGTATAAATATGTACAAGTATTTAATATAAACTAAATTTTAAGAAATTATTAAAGAAATCCAAATTAAGTACGAAACTAATTAATTTGAGTTTTGCTAGATTTTTCTGTACCTATTTATTTTAATTAAGTACTTAAAATCATAAAGAAATATCTATGTCTGGGATCACACTATGAAAGTTTTCTTTCAGAAAGTCTGATGCATTAAACACATTCACCACAGCAGGCTACACGAACACAATACTACAAATGCTGCTGGATGAAACTTTAGTCGTGTAGTCAGCTACTGAATTATGTTGAAGACGGCAGCTACAATTGAAAAAATACAAACAGCTGTTTTTGTTTACTATGTCTTTATATTTCAGTGGTGCCACTATCATTTTTTTTCTTTTCTTTTATAAAATGGAAAAACATGCATAATTGCAGACTCTTATTCAAACTTAATTTAAGATTATCAACAAATGAATTTATTTAAAAAAAATTAAAATATTTTAATTTTGTTGTTTTTGTAACTAATAAACAATATAATTTTATTTATTTATTTATTTCATTCATTTATGCAATATCAAGCCTTAGAGGCCAAAATAACAATGTTACATGTTCATATATCCTGAGAAATTTTACAACAAATTATATATATGTACACTAATAATCTAATAATAATTATAATAAAAAAATAATTAAGCTATAATCAAAAAACAACATATCATAGTTAATGGTTAATGGCTCCTCAGCCGCAAAAAAAAAATAACAACGAGAAAAAAGGAAAGAAAAATATCCTAAAAAAGGCCCAGACAGTAACAAACTAAGAGGGAAATAGCACAACCAAATAAGCTAAAATGGAAATACAATTTACAAAGTGTTTAAATGTATTTAGTTGAGATATACAAAATCATTAAAAAGTAGAATCAGCGAAAAATTCCAGTAGTTTTAAACGAAATACATTATTTGAATGCAAAAATATCCGTAATGAATATGGTAAAAAATTCCAAACCCTAGCAATACTAACTATAAAAGACCTACTTAAAAAAGATGAGGAAATTATGGGAATCATAATCTGGGGGCTTCTAACGGATCTTGTAAATACAAACGAACTATACAGGTCAATGGGTCTGCCATGTCGAATTACTCCATAGAACAAAATACCCAATCGATATTTCACATAATTTTCAAACGTACACCCAAGAAAACGTCGGACCGAAATAGATATATGCTCACGACGCTTAATGTTGTAGACAAATCTTAACTATACGCTTAACTCTGCTTAAGCGAGTGGAACATGTACCGGAATAAACTTCGAGACCATATAATACGGATGACATCAACATTGCATGAGCCATATTATACCTAACACGTAATGGGAAATACAAATTAGATGAATACATTTTGCGAAGAATACCAAAGATTTTACCATTAAGGAGATTAATATGGGGGTCAAAGGAAAGTTGATTATCTAAAAGCACACCAAGACATTTAATATGATCAACTAACTGTATCCGTACATTTAACGGCAGATTAAACAAAAAATACATATAAAATGCTTTTAAAATAAGAAAATTTATTCCTTTAACACACGTGGTATAGTTCGTAAAAGTTTCAGAACACTTTGGGTGCGTACGTAAATGCATAAAAACTATGTATCACTGCTGCAGTGCTGCAAAATGTTGTTGCTGATGCGTGATTACCAGTTGCAGTTGTGTTGCTGATACTTTGCACAACAGCTGTACAAAGTTTGAATTTTTGAAATTTCAAAAGTTTAATAAGCAAACATTAAAAAATAATAAAAATGCTTTTTACAATAAAGATGACAAATTTAATTGAAAGTAAAAGTAACAGTTTTCTTATAAATGACGATTACACAATTTCTTTTTTGTCAAAAGTTATTGCTTCAGAAAATTAACTGAAGCAATAATTGCCAAAGTTTGCTGCAGAGCTGCGGCATTACTGCATAAAAACTTTTGACATATGAGAGTGATGCCAAGTTTCTTACAAGTGATGCTTTTACGAACATTAAACTTTACGTCTGCGCAAGTGATACCCAACAACTGCATTTACGAACGTACCCTTTATCAATAACTTTTTAGGTAAAAACTGGATCTAAGAAGTTGTGGTATTATTAGAAACTACTTCGAAATGGCTTTCACTTGATATTTAAAAAATTCCGATTTATTAGCCTGTTAAGGGCCAATTTTAAGAATAAATATTTCTTGAAAGATTTTTCTACAAAACTTAAAATTTTGTCAATATACATATTTATTAAAACATAATATCTTTACGGAAGAACACTTAATCTTTTATATACCATATTATTAGTAACTTCATTTTAAATTTATTAAGCTTTAAAAAATTTTGTTTTGGAAAATTAGTCAATTTATTTAAAAGTTTGATTAAAAATATATATCTGGTAATAATTTATGTACTTCTTACATATTCATCCCAATTAAGAATGAAAATTCCCCGGGAGTTTTCTCCCTTCTCTCATTTTTCCTATGTTAATTCAATTATAAAAGTAGGAAAAGGGAAAAAACTCCCGGGGAATTTTTATTCATGATTGGGCTGATTGAATTATTGTAATATGTACATAAATAATAAGTGTTCTGCAACGCCGAAAAACCGCAATTCAGAAAAACTTTATTAAGCAAATACCTGAGGGTTTAATAATTATTGTTATATCGACATGATTTAAAGATAAAGCCAATTTTGTAAAAAAAAAGTCAGCCACGGAGTATAAATATATAAAATTGGCTCTTAATTGGTTAATCGGTATGCCATAAACGCCATGTGAAACACACTTTAAAGAATTTTCCAATGATTCCCAAATTTTATAGATTCATTTTATACCTAAAGAGATATGGGTAAAATATTTTGAAACTTTTACTACCTATAACTCCTGAACTAGAAGCGTTGGCGCGAAAAACATCTTCCTATAGAACTTCTTTCAAGGATATAAAAGAAATTATATAAATAACAATTTGGTGCTGAGCCGAGTTAATATTCTTGTTTCATGCCGATTCTTTTCTGTTAAAAAAAAAAAAAATTTTAAGCACTTATTTTTAAAAAATTTTTTTTTATTAGCAGCACTTTTTCTGTTTTGTAGTGGACAAAAATAGAAATTAGTTTAATTTGACTACAACGACAAAATAAGCACAGACAACAACCTGCAGCCATGTATCCGTGTCGTCGTGAAAATAATCATTTCCATATGCACACATGTATTCTAGTTTTGACATATTGAAGTCGGTAGCTTGCTGTCTCGAATGTGTTTAAAGCATGAGTTTATGGGTGAGAGAGGAGAGAAAAAAGCAGGTTCTCTTCCCCTCTCACCAATGAACTCAGACTTTCTGAAAGAAAACTTTCATAGTGTGAACCCAGACTATATGTTTATATAAAAATTAATCGCGGTTTGCTCAACTACTGAAAAGTGGTAAGCGACTGGACCGAATTGGATAATTCCTTTTGCGGGCTTGTTCGTAATTGCTACGCAAGGTAAGTCGTCAAAACAGGGTAAAAATTTGTAATTGGGTACTTTTTGTAAACACGTTTTTTTTTCAAAATAATAACTTATGTTCTTAACGATAAAGGCAGCAAACAAATAAAGTACATTTATCTGGCAAAACAAGGTAAAAATTCGTACTTTTGGAACTGCTTGTAAACAAATTATATTAGAAATAATGTTGTGCAAGCTTTTAGCCTTTGTTCTTTAATGCAAATCAAGTACCTTTGAGGGGCAAAACAGGGTAGAAACTCGTTCTCTTGATACGTTTTGTTTTAACGTTTTTTTAATCCTGCACGGTTACTCTTCGTCGAATCGACAAAGCTCATTTTCATTTTATCATATAACTTTTTTATATGTATTCAAATTACGCTTTTTTTTCAACAACGTTAGCTGATGCCGTAAGCGTGTACGCTGGATCCGCACTCGTCGCAACGACACAGAGTAAGTTTTTGTGTCCATGTTTTTTGGAGTTTTAAATATTCCTTTGTCAACAGCTACGTCATGTATACTAACAATATGTTCCATAAAGATCGAAAACCCAAAAACCGACGACAGTATCTGAAAAACCTTCATTAATCTCTCGTGGTTCCCTATTTAAGAGGCAGATTCGAGACACCTCAGGCCTTAATTAAGTAAAAAATTCAAAATAAAAAACCTAATCGAAAAGAATCCGACGAAAATGTTGTCAAAGGACCAAAAGAGCGTAGAATTTGTCCTCTCTGTCCCTATAGCAAACTCAGAATGACGAGAAGTACATGTTATATATGTCAGAAAAGCATCTGTTGTTAACATAAAATTGAACTTTGTGTGTCATGCGTTAAATATGGCTAATAACTAAATATTTTTTTGTCTTTTGTATTATTTGACTGATTATTTTTAAAGGCTGAAAAAGAAAAAAGTAATTTAATTTTTACCTTTTTAGTTTTTGTTGTTTTAAAAAGTTAAATAATTTAAAAAACAAAAAAAGGAGTTAAAATTCGTATAGAATTTTAGAGAGAAAAAGAATTTTTATTTTTTATATATTTTTTTTTTTATTTTTTAATAAAACGCTAAACTAAAACTTTGTTTAATTTTTACTTTAAAAATTGTTACTGAAATGAAGAGTAACCTTTCAGGGATAACGAAATTAAAATAAATGGTTATATTTACTTGGAGGCCACACCGTCAAGTTTTGGCTTTCAATTTGCAATTTACTATCAATTTTTTTACTAACACACTCACACATTTTAAATTGACCACGAGATTGCTTTCAATTTTACATTTCAATTTGTTCGTCAATTTTAAGTTCAGTTTAACAGCTGATTACAAATTAATTTTGTCGCATCGTCGCGGCATTTTTAAAATGAAATTGATTATCAAATTGAGTGCAGCCTGTACCACCAGCTTTGGTCCCCCGTAACTTAGTCATTTCTTGAACAATTGAACGACCCGTGGTTGTTTTAGTAATTCTAATATCTTTCATTAAAAAAAAAGAAATAAAAAATCCATTGAATATTTTCGAAAATAGTTTTAATAAAGTGAAATCATCTTTTTAAAAAACGCATATAACGGTAATTTTGTAATATCTCATATCATATTCGGATTTAGCGGAGAATTCTACATTGCTGCCAGTTTTAGAAAATGAAACCAAATGAGTGAGTAAGAAATTATATTGAAAACAAAAACAAATTTTCGTTTTTTTGTTTTTGTTTTCAATATAATATCTCACTCACTCACATGCTTTCTTTTTTTAAAAAAACAGGTAAACTTCACGACTAGTACATTTAGGGCATTTGTAACATTGATTTTAATGAATATATGTAATAAAAAATTTAAAATTGAAATTTTTTTTACATATTAATTTTGTTTAATAAAACACTTATTATAATGTTACATTATAATATATTTTATGACGATTTTTTTCTGAGAAATATGTTGCATTATCCCATTTACACCCGCTGTGCCAATTTGGGATCACTTAATTTTTTGCAACTTGCGACAAAGTTTTTGACATTATTCAATATATGTTTACCTTATTGATTAACTAAAATTTCAGCAATTTCTATAACATCAAAAAAAATTTTTTTTTACTAATTTTTAAATTAGTAAAGCTATGTTCACACCTATTAAATATTTAACGCCCTACAAATAACCACTACTTTAATTAAAAAATTATTTGCTTTTGCAAAACGTTTAACATTTAACAGTTTCTAAATTACATTACAAAATTATCTTCTTACAAATAATTTAAGTAAATCAATAGAAATAGTTAAAAATACAGCTAAAGTTTGATTAAACTACTGGTCACGCTTTTTTTTTTTTGATTTTTTATTCAAATTATTGTAAGGTCTGAACCAGAGAATGACAAGAAGTACCCATAAGAAAAATATACAGAGGTATTTACAAACGCTTTTCGTTACTGTGTATACACAAACTTAATACACAGATAATAAAAACAGTTATGGTTGTGCGTTGCAAAAAGTATGGGTATTATTTCTGCTCTCCGAAGCTATCTTACAGATTTTAATGAAATTTAAAATATATTTATATGGACACATAAGCTATGTATTTTTTAGAAAATAGCACTGGGATGGAAGCTCGGGGGTATTTTCTACCTCTCCAAAACTATCCAACAGATTTTAATGAAATTAAATCAAAATGCCTTTAATACTAGAAACCACTGCAATTTAAGGTTTTCAAGATGTCGACTGGAAGTAACGAAGCAAAGAATTGAGTATATCGGTAGTCTGAAGTATAAGAATTTACCTAATTTTTCAAAAGAGTGTTTAACAATTTTTGTTTTTCAAAATACATAGATTGAAAGATTATCTCGTAGAAAATATCGATATACTTTTGATATAATTGTTTTTTTAATTATACATGTGTATATATGTATATTGCTATGTATTCATTTATTTATTTTTTTTTTTTTTTGATGTTTTACACTTGAAATTTTTAAATTTTAATTTAATTTATTGCCAACTTGTCTCAAAAAAGCCCTAGTGGCGCTCAGACACATATATTGTATGAAAATTCAATGAATTATTAATAAATAAATAATTAAAAATAAAAATTAGCACATATGCGGGATTCCTAAAAGATTCGATTATGATACAAAATGCTAGCTAATTTTAATAAGTTTTTTCTTTTTAATTCTTCCTAAAACTCTTTATAACGTTTTATAAATTCAAATGATTTTTTTAAGTGTAGCCCTTTTGGGTTTCCCTTTCACCTTAAAACTGCACTCGTATAAATATTTTTTCTACCGCACCCTTGCGCCAAAATTTTAAATAATCTATCAACGATGAACTTAAAAAACGTGATTCTAAAAACATATTGATAGGTGGCGTAAAAACATGTTTTAAAAGCTCTAGAAATTGTGGTTAGTTAGCAACACAACCAAAAAGAGTAAAGCTTTTCTTATTTTCTATATAAATAACATCTTACTAACCTCGTTTATCTTTTTCAACTAGTTCACCAATATAAAACCGATTATCTTTATTGAAGTAACGAACGAACGAACGGATGAAGCAAATTTAACAACCGGTAATAAATCGCCATTTAATTATTTGCAACTTTAACCACTTTTTTCACAAACTTCTAATTAACATTTTTACACAATTTTTAGACCAAAATATTCACAAAAACTTAGATTTTATTTTTATATAAAAATATTTAATTAAACTCTATTTTTCTTATAAAAAAACCGAGATTGATTAAGACACTACACCGACTAGACCGAACCGTATGACTCCTGAGAAGAAACTAAAACTTGCAGAAAATTCAGTGCAACAAAAGCTTTCGTTGTTGTTGTTTTGTTTTGTTTTTTGAGTTAGTGAGTGTTTTGTTGGAGTGCGTTATTTACTTAAAAGCATTTGTATGTATTAGAATGTGTGCTGCTAGATTAACAAAACTATCCTTAGAATAAGATAGCCATAAAATAAGTTAAAAATTAAATTTTTTAATCAAATATTTTCAAAAGTATGGCATCAACATTATGGTAATTATGTATACATTTTTTATATTATAAAATCGTCAGGGTTAAACAAGATCTTATTCAAGTAGGAATATGTATAAATACAAGTATTTAATATAAAGAAATCCAAATTAAGTACGAAACTAATAAATTAGAGTTTTGCTAGATTTTTCTGTACCTATTTATTTTAATTATGTACTTAAAATCATAAATAAATATGTATATGTTTATATAAAAATTAATCGCGGTTTGCTCAACTACTGAAAACTGGTAAGCGACTGGACCGAATTGGATAATTCCTTTTGCGGGCTTGTTCGTAATTGCTACGCAAGGTAAGTCGTCAAAACAGGGTAAAAATTTGTAATTGGGTACTTTTGGTAAACACGTTTTTTTTCAAAATAATAACTTATGTTCTTAACGATAAAGGCAGCAAACAAATAAAGTACATTTATCTGGCAAAACAAGGTAAAAATTCGTACTTTTGGAACTGCTTGTAAACAAATTTTATTAGAAACAATGTTGTGCAAGCTTTTAGCCTTTGTTCTTTAGTGCGAAGGCAGCAAACAAATCAAGAACCTTTGAGGGGCAGAACAGGGTAGAAACTCGTTCTCTTGAAACGTTTTGTTTTAACGTTTTTTTAACCCTGCACGGTTACACTTCGTCGAATCGACGAAGCTCATTTTCATTTTATCATATAACTTTTTTATATGTATTCAAATTACGCTTTTTTTTCAACAACGTTAGCTGATGCCGTAAGCTTGTACGCTGGATCCGCACTCGTCGCAACGACACAGAGTAAGTTTTTGTGTCCATTTTTTGGAGTTTTAAGTTTTCCTTTATAAACAGCTACATTATGTATACTAACAATATGTTCCATAAAGATCGAAAACCCAAAAACCGACGACAGTATCTGAAAAACCTTCATTTATCTCTCGTGGTTCCCTATTTAAGAGGCAGATTCGAGACACCTCCCTTGCAGGCCTTAATTAAGTAAAAAATTCAAAATAAAAAACCTAATCGAAATGAATCCGACGAAAATGTTGTCAAAGGACCAAAAGAGCGTAGAATTTGTCCTCTCTGTCCCTATAGCAAACTCAGAATGACGAGAAGTACATGTTATATATGCCAGAAAAGCATCTGTTGTTAACATAAAATTGAACTTTGTGTCTCATGCGTTAAATATGGCTAATAACTAAATATTTTTTTGTCTTTTGTATTATTTGACTGATTATTTTTAAAGGCTGAAAAAGAAAAAAGTAATTTATTTTTTACCTTTTTAGTTTTTGTTGTTTTAAAAAGTCAAATAATTTAAAAAACAAAAAAAAGGAGTTAAAATTCGTATAGAATTTTAGAGAGAAAAAGAATTTTTATTTTTTATATATTTTTATTTTTAAATAAAACGCTAAACTAAAACTTTATTTTTTACTTTAAAAATTGTTACTGAAATGAAGAGTAACCTTTTAGGGTTAACGAAATTAAAATAAATAGTTATATTTACTTGGAGGCCACACCGTCAAGTTTTGGCTTTCAATTTGCAATTTACTATCAATTTTTTTACTAACACACTCACACATTTTAAATTGACCACGAGATTGCTTTCAATTTTACATTTCAATTTGTTCGTCAATT
The DNA here is from genome assembly GCA_963931875.1 of Pollenia griseotomentosa. Classification (NCBI taxonomy): domain Eukaryota; kingdom Metazoa; phylum Arthropoda; class Insecta; order Diptera; family Polleniidae; genus Pollenia; species Pollenia griseotomentosa. Next base: position 91,913,933 of record OZ007563.1, read on the forward strand.
TTAAGTTCAGTTTAACAGCTGATCACAAAACAATTTTGTCGCTTCGTCGCGGCATTTTTAAAATCAAATTGATTATCAAATTGAGTGCAGCCTGTACCACCAGCTTTGGTCCCCCGTAACTTAGTCATTTCTTCAACTATTTTTTCGAACGACCCGTTGTTGTTTGAGTAATTCTTATTCATTAAAAAAAAAGAAATAAAAAAATCCATTGAATATTTTCGAAAATAGTTTTATTAAAGTGAAATCATCTTTTTAAAAAATTCAGCGGAGAATTCTACATAGCTGCCTGTTTAAGAAAATGAAACCAAATGAGTGAGTAAGAAATTATATTGAAAACAAAAACAAATTTTCGTTTTTTTGTTTTTGTTTTCAATATAATTTCTCACTCACTCACTTGATTTCATTTTCTAAAAACAGACAGACTTCACGACTAGTACATTTAGGGCAGACTTGCCAGAGGAATTTAAATTAAAAGTGCTAAATCGACAAAAAAGTGCTAAATTGTTCTACAATGAAAAACAAAAGTGCTAGTTTTGTAACATTGATTTTAATGAATATAAGAAAAAATTTAAAATTGAAATTTTTTTTACATATTAATTTTGTTTAATAAAACACTTATTATAATGTTACATTATAATATATTTTATGACGATTTTTTTCTGAGAAATATGTTGCATTATCCCATTTACACCCGCTGTGCCAATTTGGGATCACTTAATTTTTTGCAACTTGCGACAAAGTTTTTGACATTATTCAATATATGTTTACCTTATTGATTAACTAAAATTTCAGCAATTTCTATAACATCAAAAAAAATTTTTTTTTACAAATTTTTAAATTAGTAAAGCTATGTTCACACCTATTAAATATTTAACGCCCTACAAATAACCACTACTTTAATTAAAAAATTATTTGCTTTTGCAAAACGTTTAACATTTAACAGTTTCTAAATTACATTACAAAATTATCTTCTTACAAATAATTTTAGTAAAGCAATAGAAATAGTTAAAAATAAAGCTAAAGTTTGATTAAACTACTGGTCACGCTTTTTTTTTTTTTTTTGATTTTTTATTCAAATTATTGTAAGGTCTGAACCAGAGAATGACAACAAGTACCCATAAGAAAAATATACAGAGGTATTTACTCACGCTTTTCGTTATTGTGTATACACAAACTTAATACACAGATAATAAAAATAGTTGGTTGTGCGTTGCAAAAAGTATGGGTATTATTTCTGCTCTCCGAAGCTATCTTACAGATTTTAATGAAATTTAAAATATATTTATATGGACACATAAGCTATGTATTTTTTAGAAAATAGCACTGGGATGGAAGCTCGGGGGTATTTTCTACCTCTCCAAAACTATCCAACAGATTTTAATGAAATTAAATCAAAATGCCTTTAAAACTAGAAACAACTGCAATTTAAGGTTTTCAAGATGTCGACTGGAAGTAAGGAAGCAAAGAATTGAGTATATGGGTAGTCTGGAGTATAATAATTTACCTGATTTTTTAAAAGAGTGTTTAACAATTTTTGTATTTGAAAATACATAGATTGAAAGATTATCTCGTAGAAAATGTCGATATACTTTTGATATAATTGTTTTTTAATTATACATGTGTATATATGTATATTGCTATGTATTTATTTATTTTTTTTTTTTTTGATGTTTTACACTTGCAATTTTTAAATTTTAATTTAATTTATTGCCAACTTGTCTCAAAAAAGCCCTAGTGGCGCTCAGACACATATATTGTATGAAAATTCAATGAATTATTAATAAATAAATAATTAAAAATAAAAATGAGCACATATGCGGGATTCCTAAAAGATTCGATTATGATACAAAATGCTAGCTAATTTTAATAAGTTTTTTCTTTTTAATTCTTCCTAAACCTCTTTATAACGTTTTATAAATTCAAATGATTTTTTTAAGTGTAGCCATTTTGGGTTTCCCTTTCACCTTAAAACTGCACTCGTATAAATAATTTTTTCTACCGCACCCTTGCGCCAAAATTTCAAATAATCTATCAACGATGAACTTAAAAAACGTGATTCTAAAAACATATTGATAGGTGGCGTAAAAACATGTTTTAAAAGCTCTAGAAATTGTGGTTAGTTAGCAACACAACCAAAAAAAAATTAAGCTTTTCTTATTTCCTATATAAATAACATCTTACTAACCTCGTTTATCATTTTCAACTAGTTCACCAAGATAAAACCGACTATCTTTATTGAAGTAACGAACGAACGGAGGAAGCAAATTTAACAGCCGATAATAAATCGCCATTTAATTATTTGCAACTTTAAACACTTTTTTCACAAACTTCTAATTAACATTTTTACACAATTTTTACACCAAAATATTCACAAAAACTTAGATTTTATTTTTATATAAAAATATTTAATTAAACACTATTTTTCTAATAAAAAAACCGAGATTGATTAAGACACTACACCGACTAGACCGAACCGTATGACTGCTGAGAAGAAACTAAAACTTGCAGAAAATTTAGTGCAACAAAAGCTTTCGTTGTTGTTGTTTTGTTTTTTGAGTTAGTGAGTGTTTTGTTGGAGTGCGTTATTTACTTAAAAGCATTTGTATTAGAATGTGTGCTGCTAGATTAACAAAACTATCCTTAGAATAAGATAGCCATAAAATAAGTTAAAAATTAAATTTTTTAATCAAATATTTTCAAAAGTATAGCATCACCATGATGGTTTCGTATATTTTTTATATTATAAAATTGTCAGGGTTTAACTAGATCTTATTCAAATAGCTAGTTTTCTTTTGTTTTAATATTATTTGATGCGGAAACAGTATCGCCTAAAATTGACTTATTACTTTGATAGAAAATATTTTTTTAGTAATTCTAACCCCTTCAATAAATAAATCTCAAAATATTAATTAATTTTTACGACCATGTACGATCTTAAAAACGGAAGTTTATTGGAAAAAAATTATTTATGAAATTTAGAAAATTTAATAACATATTAAATTCTTAACTAATAAAGTGACCAATAACGCAGACCTTTCGCCAGTTGCACTTTGTATCCAGACTGCACACAAGGCGGAATAAAAATTGTTGTGTGCAAAATAAAATGGACTTAATGCGGAAATAAGAAATCGTGTCATTTATTTAATTTATTTCATTAAAATTAAAAATTTATTTAATTTCTTAGAAAAGCTTTTTGTTAAAACATTATGGTTTTGTATATAGGCTGACTATTAATCTGGGATTTCTTTTGCAAAATAGGCGTTTTTAAAGGAATTCGTGGTAAACCTTTTATATTCAAAAGAATCTATGCAAATAAAAAAATGTTAACAAATTTTTAAGAAATATTAATTATGTACGAAACTAATTAACTTAAGTTTTGGTAGATTTTTTGAACCTATTTATTTTAATTATGTACTCGAAATCATTAAAAAAATATATCGAGGTCCTATTATCACAATCTACGAAAAAACAATTGTTCAGGAGAGCAATTGAAATGATTCGAACGCGAGCCAGTTTTTTTTTTAAATTAAACGTTCTTCTACAATATTGTCTAAGAATTATTTACTGCGCTAACTCAGATAAGAGATTGTGCATTAAAATGTTGATAAAATTTCTTTTAATACCAGTATTTAAGAAATTTTGTGTTTCTATAAATTAATCGGCAAAGGTAAAACAGTAAAGAACACTTTCCTCCTCTGTTTGCCAACCGATGTGAACAAAAATTTACACCATTTAAAAGGTATTTACTAACAGAAGTGCATAATATATATTTTTTATTAAGATCTTTGGTAAAAGTGTAGGGGGTAAAAAAGAGACAAAAAATATACTTATCGTTGTTTTCTAAAAAATAAGCGGATAAAAGGGTTTGATATGTATTTTGAAACTTCTTTGTCATCCCATCTATTTTTTAAACCAACAAATCTAGAAATAAAGATTATAGAAAATTCGTAACTTAAGAATGCCTCATAGAAGGCCTCGGCTCTTTGGTATAAAAGATAAGATACACCTTCTAAACAGCGTTGCCGTTTTGGTTACTTTTAACCAAAATTGGTTACTTTTTTTTCCAATGTGTACTTGTGTACTTTTTTTCCATTTTGGTAACTTTTTTTCAACACATAAATAACCAATTTTTGGTTTTGGGACAAGCTTAAACGCTCCGCTTTTTTTAACTTTATAAATGGTGCTTCTAATACTGTTTCTATCCACTTAAAAATTATTTTTCTAGAATATTAATCTGTCACAAACTATCAGCTTAACAATACAAAGCGCCTATTAGACGCCCATACTTGGTATGCGAGAATGGTATCCATCATACCATCAAACTCGTGTAATAGCGAAAAATTCGTGTATGTCAGTTTGATATGTTAAAAATTCAAAATTTTTGGTTTTTATGTATGCCATCATAGCATCGTACTCGTGTTATAGCAATTCTGTCATACTCAGTAAAAACTTAATTTGAACTTTGCAAGCAAAGGGTAAAGATGACTTGGTTAGAGCTCGCTCTTTTAAACGGTTTTATTTAGAAATATGATCTATATTTTCAAAAATAAAACACGTAATAATTGACACAAAGTTTTATTAAGAGCATTGAACGATAGAATGAAATTGCGGATCTTATTTTATAAAGAGCCTTGTTTTTCGAGAATTTTCGAAAAAAAAATGGTCCAATTATCTCATGCGTGGATAAGGCACAGCCTGCGGCAATGCAATGGTTTTTGATGTTTCAATCGAGGGTTGCGGGTTCTTGGAGACCAGTAACGGCAGTTTTGCTTGTTGACGTGGCCGTTAACGTGAAAATGTTCCTCGCCGCTCCAAGAAAGGGATTTACAGTACGAAAACGCTCCAACATCGTTTCACAAAAATTATTGCGTAAATCATATTGCCGACGTGGATATTTTGATAGATGGTGAAAAAGTCACTATAGTTAATGCTGCCAAAAACCTTGGATTAGTTTTTAATAATAATCTAACTTGGAATAACCACATTAACTCACTCGTGGGGCAGACGTATACAAAGCTAAGATGTCTTTGGCCCTCACAGCATTATACCCCATTAAATATAAGACTACTTCTTGCAAAATCTTATATTGTTCCCAATTTAATCTACGGTTGTGAACTTTTTGCCAGCTGTGACTCAATAAGCAAAGGTAAGCTTAATGTTATACAACAATATTATTAGATATGTATATGGACTGAGAAGATATGATCATGTGTCCAACTTTACTTTGAAACTTTACGGAGTTTCGTTTAACAATCTTCTTAACATACGTGTACTTTTATTTCTGCATAAAATCATTTATTCGGATATGCTACAGTATCTCGTTGATAAGATTAGGTTTGCCAGATCAGTTAGGGGAAAAAGGATCATAATTCCATTCCACCGTTCTCTTGTATCTGAATGGCAATTTTTCATACATTCGGCGCGTCTCTGGAATAATCTTCCTCGAACACAACAACTTAATAGCAACGCAACTAGCTTTAAGTCTTATTTATATAAACATTTTACACATTAGAAAAGCACAAATATTATCATATTATTAAACAAATTTTAGCTTATTTTATCTTAATATGTATACTTGTATTTGCCGTCTCAATTTAACTTATCAATAATACTTTCCTGTACTCTAATTATAAGATTAACTCTTGTTGTACAGGATTTGAACATACAAAATAAATAAATAAATAAAAATAAAATAAAAATAAAATAAAAATAAAATAAAATAAATCAAAGTCACTTTCTTTCAGTTCTTGAACGATTTAAATTTTAAAAGGATGGAACTTCAGATCCTTTTTTAAAATTTCATGAATAATCGCTCTTGGAAGTCCCAGTGAGGATGCACTTTTCCGTATTAAAAGTCGCGGATTTTTACGTAAAGAGCTTTCAACCAGTTCAATGTTTTCGGAAGTGCTTAAAGATCGACTGGGCCCTGGTCGAGGGGCATTCATAGCCGCAGCAGTTGGGCGGACTCTCCCACCAACGAATTAAATTTACACTCGGTTTATCACGTATTCGCTGAATACCGAACTTTGAACAAAATTGTCGAGCAATTACTCTTAAAACATGTGTCCACAGCGAAAGCGCGATGGTCACTTTTTGAAATAATCGTATTTAAAAATATAAATTTGCCACCACAAACCCTGTATATCGATGCCTTACTTTCTCAACCTTGTATCTTAAAAAAAATACAACTTTTCAGGAGAGAATAAAAACGTTTCATTTTTGTATACTTCGGTGTTTGGGTTAAAGTTAAAATGGAATTATTAAAGAATAGATTACATCTATGTATATTGTATTGAAATAATAAGTTGTTGCAGTATTAGAACACAAAAATAACAGTCGTTTGATATGAAAAAGCCAAAACCGTATTTTTTAAGTTACGAGGTTGAGAAAGTAAGGCATCGATATACAACCTTCACTACTTTTAATGCTTCATAGGTCTAACTGAAATAATTTTCTAGGAAAAACGATTAGGTGAAATATCTTTCCAAATCCAGCTCGATTAATATGATTCTTACTTTTTTCACTTGGCTGAAAGCATTTATATATCTGTGCTCACAAGCAATAACAGTTGAAGTCGAGTAAGGAAAAATTTTACTTATAAAATGCTATAAAATTGCTTACTATAAGCTTAATAAAAATTTCCTGATTTTGCCAACGGTTTTTCAATTTAAAATGCTCTACTGAGCACTTGCCGAAATCGATTTAAGATAATTTAGCTCAATTTTGCGCTTTGGTACAGGAAAGCTTAAGAAGTTCTACTTATAATAACTACTTATAAAAAAGGTTGAAAGCTCTAGCTCAAAACATTTTTCAAATAGACGAAAATAAGTGTTAACTTGGTATATGCGATGCCGGGCACACGAAAAATTGTATAGCCTATTGTTTTTTCCAGACCATCGGTAACATAGTGTCAACAGCGGCTTAGGCGCATTTAATACAAAATAATTTTGGTTACATTTTTTCGCTTTTGGTTACTTTTTGATTTGATTTTGGTTAAAATTTTTTTTGGGTCGTGGCAACGCTGCTTCTAAACTCGTTTCTATGAGAAGGAAGAAGCGAAGAAGTAACATTTTTTGTATTGTTTTTTTGCACAAGCAAAATAATTATTTTTTTTGATTCCGTTACCATTCTTATGAACCTGCTAAAGAAGCTAGAGCGGAAGGCCTACTTCGCAATGACAACGTGTGTAAAAAAGATATGAGAATGGAAAGGAGCTTATTTTTCCCGCTGGGGCGCTCATCAACAAGAAATGACAACAAAGCAACAGCCGAACGTACATTGCCACAGACCACGCAAAGAAGTTTATAGTGTACATATGTCGACATCACACAAGCAGCATTTTTTTCCAATGCACGCAAACATAGGATTTGCAAAAGTGCCCTTCACTGCTATAGATGCATGGTCCAGATTGAATGTGAACCCAAAAGAAGAAAACAGTTGGTACTTTTTTGTTCTTCAACTGGTAATTTTTGAATTTCCGTTAGTATTGGACCTAGGAACATAAAATTAAACATGCAAGGTACTTTTTCGTTCCTTAACTTGTACTGTTTGAATTTTTATAAGTTATAAAAATAAATAAATAAAAATATAAGTAATAAGAACCTAGAAATATCAAATTCAACAACCAGAGTCTAGAGTGATGGCGCAGACTTTTTGGAACTTTTTTGTTTTTTAATTGGTACTTTCTGATTTTCTTTATATAATTGAAGTTTCAACATTATATTAAACATTCACGCACTTGAGTGAAAGAAACATTTTCATCTGTTATTGTAACTATAAAAGTTTTTAAACGCCCTTTAGTTAAAAATATTTTAACTTACCTCAACCAAATAAGGTTATTATTTAAATTTATTAAATGATCTAACTGTTTTTGTTTTTTCTTAACATACTTTCAAGTACAATTAGTGTTGGGAGAATTCCAACCAATTGTAGTAGTAGTAACTGTTTATTGTTGGTATTTTGTAAAAGCTTTGATATCGTTGCAAATAAGACTTTTTGTGTGTTTGCAATTCTCGTTCACTCTAAAGTTTTGTTTGCTAATATCTTTGGCTTTTCGAGAAAAAATTTTGGGAGAATGTTTGCTGATGATCTGGCCTAAGCAACCAGTGAAATGCGCATAGAAACTAGCTTATCCCCCAACAATAAATTTCAGTGTTTTTATCAAGAATACAAATTGGGAATTAGGCACGACAAACAAAATCTTATTTGTTAAAAATTTTGTATTCCCAAAAATTACTTTAATAATATTAAATGATCTTTAATAATTTAAGTAATAACACCTTAACAAACTCGTTTATGTATATTTGCAATCTAGGGTTGCCATACGGCCTGGATTGTCCATTTTTTTAGGTCTTGTACAGGTACCAGCTATCCAGTTAAAAAAAATTTATTAAATTTTGAAAAATAACTTTTTAATTAATTATATTTTTTAATGATTAAATTAATATTTTGTACAAAACAAAACCATATACTTAGACAAAAATTGTAAAGAAAAAAAGTTTAATTAGCCGAAAAACATTCCAATTAACATAATACGGTCCAGTTTTAAAAAAAATGAGATAAAAATAACGTACAAAATTTATATGAATTGATTTTCCTTGTTATACATGCCAATTGGCAATACTTTTTGTGAAAGAACTTAAGGTACTTTTAATAGTCTGTACTCACAAGAAACCATTCCTTTGCCCGAATAAAGGTTACAATTCTATTGAAACTAAATTGTAATGAAAGTTGCAAAATGTTTCAAACTTGTTTGCTTACAACTAAAGTAATAGCATTATAAAACTTTGCAAATAACCATACAAAATATGTTTATGAGGCTAAACAAATCGTTATCAGCCATGTGATCGATCAAACTTTGAAAATGAACCAGTGCTTAAAGTTCATTTAATAATTTCGTGTTATATACTTTATGGTATGAGTACAGCCTATTTTCATTAGAACTAATCTTAAAATCGGGAAAAACTACGGTAATTTAAAAAAAAAAAATTAACGGGATTTCAATTTCACTCGATTTCGATTTCCATAACATGGTTGTATAATATACAGTGTATATGTACTTTTTTATGTGTTTTAAATTAATATATACCAATGCGAATTTATGTATACGGTGGCAGCAGTTCTACAACAATACAAAAACAACAAAAACAGTGCACGAAATGTCAACCCTTTCTAAACAAAACATTGTGAAACCAAACCAAATTGGTTTGAACTATCAAATCCAGCAGGCTTTTCGCTGCCACCTGTAGTGAATTGGCCCTGATATACATGAAAAAAACAAACAAAATTTTTTTAAAAAGATTGATCAAATAGCTATCGAAGCTACTTGGGAAAAATTTTGCTAACACCAATAGGTAATAAGTTACAGGGATGAGAATGTATGGCCAAAATGTCAAACTTTGACCCCCTCTAACTCAGAAACTTTTTGATCGATCTTGTTGAAAATTTCTGTATAAGCTATTATTCAATAGAACTAACCTAGGTGCAAATCCAAACCGGAAGACATCGATTTAAAAGTTGGGTCACTTGACATGAAATTTTGGAATGGGACATAAGACGACTGAATTTTAAATGTTACGTTTCCTTTCTGTTGTGTTATTTTTTATTGTAAAATTTTACTTTTTCTCATAGTTAAGTGCATTTTAAAATTGTCTAGTTATTTTTTTAAAATGCAGGTGAATTTTTTTCTGTTGTACAGTTGTTGACTCTTGGTATCTGGCAACCCTATTGCAATCCCATGAAATTATTCAGTCAATCCTATTAAAAATGTTTTCATTATATCAACGTATTTTTTACTAATGCTTAAGGTCCATAATTTACTATTGTAAATTTAATAAGACCTCTCGTTTTCCAAATAAGCAAAACTTTGCACAAGTTCTTATACGTGCATAAGATATGTTTGCTCAATCATTTTTTATTAATACCTGTATATTTAAATACTTGATTATGTGTGTACATTAGGGGCATAACCAATTTTTTGGCATAGTACCATGAGGTCAACCATGTCCTAGTAACCACGAAAATTATAACCTTTTGTAATTTTTCTCAAAAAAGTTCACGCACCAATTGGTTTTTCTAAACCAATGCAATATTGAATATTCATAATTTTATACGGTGTTTTTTATTAATTTTTAATTTTTTTTCGGTAAAAAAGGTTAAAGATACGTTTTGGTTCGCGGAAAAAAATATTAATGAAATTTGATACTTGAGCTATTTGTTGTTTTAAATAAACATATTACATAATAATTTTTCCTAACCAAAAATAAAATTTCATCGTGTTGGTGTGTGAACTTTTCTGACCTTAGCAAAAAAAAATAAATATACGTTCCCTTATTATTCTTTTATGCTCTATCGGACTGTTCTATGCCAATTTTGTTATTTTAAAAAATTGATAAAAAGTTATATCGCTAGCGTACATAGGAGATTGTGAACTTGAAAATAAATTTGTTAGTAGATATGGAAAAAACTAAGATGACAAAAACTGTCGCCGAAAATTTTAGTAAAAATTGCAGGTAGGAAATAATAAATATAGAGACTTAAATTTATTTTTCACACAAATTTACTTTTATAAAAAAGCTTTTTTGTATTATCCCGCGCCATCTTCGTTTTAACTAGGAATTTATTTTCATTATGGTAAGCTTTATAAAAAGAGCTTTTCAACTGCAAACACTACACTTTTTATTTACCAAATAACGAATGACCTAATAGACAGCGACAAGCTATCGACTATATATTTAGATCAGGGATGATAAGTGACATTTTCAAAATTGTACTAAATTAGATAAAAAATTTGACTTTTCAGACCCTAAAGCAGGCTTGCCAGTTTAGCACTTTTAGTGCTAGATTTAGCACATTTTTTTCTGGATTTGCACTAAGGACTTCGAACAAAGTTGTAAGTGCTAGTTTAGCGCATTTTTATAATTATTTAGCAATTTTAGCACTTTTTTAGATCCCAAAACCACTTAAAAACTCACATAATCAATTCAAGTAAAGTATCAACTCTTTAAGTGCATCAAGAAAAATCCATACATATTAGGCATAAAACTTTTTACAGTTTTTGCAAATAGGAAAAATGGCATAGCATAGTCGAATAGAGTATATGTATATTTTTTTTTTAATCACATAAAAGTTTTCGCATCAAACGCAATTACCAATTAGCAATGCCAGCACTCAGTAATGCTCGTTGGAATTCTGGCACTTTTGTATTTTATACTTATTTCGAAATATCGATTGCAATTATTTTCTATTCGTAAATTTGTATGTGATGCTTAGAGCGAAGTTTGGTTTTCTGATCATACTATCAGCAAAAATAAATTCGCCACACTACAAAAATCATTGTCGGGCTTTAAAGAAGCAAAAACCATCAGCTATTCAGAAAGTTCAGCGAGGCAACCTCCTATTGAACCAAAGACCTATTTAATAGACCTTGCTAAGAACTAGAATGAAAACCGAACTGTTATGTTCAGTTATACGCATAAGAGAAGGTGCAAAATTAGACAACGTTTGTTGCCGCATTTTAAACATATCGGACGATATTGTAAACAAATCGGTTCATTTGAAAATTACCAAAATGATTTGGTATATGAGAAACATAAAAATTACATAATTGAATTCTTAAACAGTTGTAATAACTTTATTTAATGGCGATTTATTTTCTGAGAAAAATATGTTACAGTATATACATGTAACACTTTCGAATGTTACATCTTGTTCAACTACAATAGAACAAAATTAGCTGATTTTATATACAACTATTACACTTTTATCATTAATGTACTTCATGAGCGATTTTTAAGGCTATTTGAGCGGTTGCTGCACGCTTTAACGGTTTGGCAACAAATATTGACATCACTAATGGCTTAGAAAAATTAAAACGAGTATAATTATACATAGACTTTTTTCATTTTAATATGTAAATATTTTTATATATTGTTTTAAAAAAATCTTTTTACAAAACTATAAGCGGTATGAATTAAGGCAAAAAAAATAAAACATTGGTTCTACAAACAAAGTAAGTACCAAAGTTGTATAACAGGGCAGTATGAACACCTTAAATAAAAGTAATAGTAAAATATGCAACAAGTTTTGCATCAACATATTCACAGTTGTATTTTTTGTACAAACGAAAACAAAAATGTAGAATATGCTACATTAATGCAACATATTTCTCAGAAAAGAAATCGTCATAAAATATATTATAATGTAACATTATAGTAAGTGTTTTATTAAACAAAATAAATATGATAATTAGTATTGTGGTTATTTTGTTGAACTATTTTATGGTTTTTAATAATTTTAATTAGGCTTAAGTTTATTAAATTTAATTTTCATTAAATTATTCTCATGAAGAAAGGAATTTTACAACATGAAAATTAATTAAAATTGTTATTGAAAATCTTTCATTTTTGACCGTGGCCGGGGCTCGAACCCGGGCCGGCAGGTTACCATGACATGTTTCGATCGCAACCACTCGATCTCCTCAGATGGATTTGCCGTTTTACACTCGCAGCCATCGACGACTGCTGACGTCAATAGTCAAACATCAATCCTTAAACCAAATTGTATTTTAACCTTTGGTAGATCGAAGTTTGCTTTTTGAATGATTATCCATTTTAATTGATTTTACATGTTCTTCCTTACTTCTGTTTTTTCGTACTTTTGTCAAGAATTTTTCCTGAAGTCCAAAGTACATTTTTCGTGTTCAACAAAATAACCACAATACTAATTATTGTTAAAGCTAGGGCACGAGCTCTATGTATTCATTTGTCCTTCAAGTTTTGCTGTAAAAGGTCAACAAGAAAAAGAAAGACAAAAAATGAGAAAACGAAAAATGTACTTTGGACTTCAGGAAAAATTCTTGACAAAAGTACGAAAAAACAGAAGTAAGGAAGAACATGTAAAATCAATTAAAATGGATAATCATTCCAAAAAGGCAAACTTCGATCTACCAAAGGTTAAAATACAATTTGGTTTAAGGATTGATGTTTGACTATTGACGTCAGCAGTCGTCGATGGCTGCGAGTGTAAAACGGCAAATCCATCTGAGGAGATCGAGTGGTTGCGATCGAAACATGTCATGGTAACCTGCCGGCCCGGGTTCGAGCCCCGGCCACGGTCAAAAATGAAAGATTTTCAATAACAATTTTAATTAATTTTCATGTTGTAAAATTCCTTTCTTCATGAGAATAATTTAATGAAAATTAAATTTAATGAACTTAAGCCTAATTAAAATTATTAAAAACCATAAAATAGTTCAACAAAATAACCACAATACTAATTATTGTTAAAGCTAGGGCACGAGCTCTATGTTTTCATTTGTCCTTCAAGTTGTGCTGTAAAAGGTCAACAAGAAAAAGAAAGACAAAAAATGAGAAAACGAAAAATGTACTTTGGACTTCAGGAAAAATTCTTGACAAAAGTACGAAAAAACAGAAGTAAGGAAGAACATGTAAAATCAATTAAAATGGATAATCATTCAAAAAAGCAAACTTCGATCTACCAAAGGTTAAAATACAATTTGGTTTAAGGATTGATGTTTGACTATTGACGTCAGCAGTCGTCGATGGCTGCGAGTGTAAAACGGCAAATCCATCTGAGGAGATCGAGTGGTTGCGATCGAAACATGTCATGGTAACCTGCCGGCCCGGGTTCGAGCCCCGGCCACGGTCAAAAATGAAAGATTATCAATAACAATTTTAATTAATTTTCATGTTGTAAAATTCCTTTCTTCATGAGAATAATTTAATGAAAATTAAATTTAATGAACTTAAGCCTAATTAAAATTATTAAAAACCATAAAATAGTTCAACAAAATAACCACAATACTAATTATCATATTTATTTTGTTTAATAAAACACTTACTATAATGTTACATTATAATATATTTTATGACGATTTCTTTTCTGAGAAATATGTTGCATTAATGTAGCATATTCTACATTTTTGTTTTCGTTTGTACAAAAAATACAACTGTGAATATGTTGATGCAAAACTTGTTGCATATTTTACTATTACTTTTATTTAAGGTGTTCATACTGCCCTGTTATACAACTTTGGTACTTACTTTGTTTGTAGAACCAATGTTTTATTTTTTTTGCCTTAATTCATACCGCTTATAGTTTTGTAAAAAGATTTTTTTAAAACAATATATAAAAATATTTACATATTAAAATGAAAAAAGTCTATGTATAATTATACTCGTTTTAATTTTTCTAAGCCATTAGTGATGTCAATATTTGTTGCCAAACCGTTAAAGCGTGCAGCAACCGCTCAAATAGCCTTAAAAATCGCTCATGAAGTACATTAATGATAAAAGTGTAATAGTTGTATATAAAATCAGCTAATTTTGTTCTATTGTAGTTGAACAAGATGTAACATTCGAAAGTGTTACATGTATATACTGTAACATATTTTTCTCAGAAAATAAATCGCCATTAAATAAAGTTATTACAACTGTTTAAGAATTCAATTATGTAATTTTTATGTTTCTCATATACCAAATCATTTTGGTAATTTTCAAATGAACCGATTTGTTTACAATATCGTCCGATATGTTTAAAATGCGGCAACAAACGTTGTCTAATTTTGCACCTTCTCTTATGCGTATAACTGAACATAACAGTTCGGTTTTCATTCTAGTTCTTAGCAAGGTCTATTAAATAGGTCTTTGGTTCAATAGGAGGTTGCCTCGCTGAACTTTCTGAATAGCTGATGGTTTTTGCTTCTTTAAAGCCCGACAATGATTTTTGTAGTGTGGCGAATTTATTTTTGCTGATAGTATGATCAGAAAACCAAACTTCGCTCTAAGCATCACATACAAATTTACGAATAGAAAATAATTGCAATCGATATTTCGAAATAAGTATAAAATACAAAAGTGCCAGAATTCCAACGAGCATTACTGAGTGCTGGCATTGCTAATTGGTAATTGCGTTTGATGCGAAAACTTTTATGTGATTAAAAAAAAAATATACATATACTCTATTCGACTATGCTATGCCATTTTTCCTATTTGCAAAAACTGTAAAAAGTTTTATGCCTAATATGTATGGATTTTTCTTGATGCACTTAAAGAGTTGATACTTTACTTGAATTGATTATGTGAGTTTTTAAGTGGTTTTGGGATCTAAAAAAGTGCTAAAATTGCTAAATAATTATAAAAATGCGCTAAACTAGCACTTACAACTTTGTTCGAAGTCCTTAGTGCAAATCCAGAAAAAAATGTGCTAAATCTAGCACTAAAAGTGCTAAACTGGCAAGCCTGCTTTAGGGTCTGAAAAGTCAAATTTTTTATCTAATTTAGTACAATTTTGAAAATGTCACTTATCATCCCTGATCTAAATATATAGTCGATAGCTTGTCGCTGTCTATTAGGTCATTCGTTATTTGGTAAATAAAAAGTGTAGTGTTTGCAGTTGAAAAGCTCTTTTTATAAAGCTTACCATAATGAAAATAAATTCCTAGTTAAAACGAAGATGGCGCGGGATAATACAAAAAAGCTTTTTTATAAAAGTAAATTTGTGTGAAAAATAAATTTAAGTCTCTATATTTATTATTTCCTACCTGCAATTTTTACTAAAATTTTCGGCGACAGTTTTTGTCATCTTAGTTTTTTCCATATCTACTAACAAATTTATTTTCAAGTTCACAATCTCCTATGTACGCTAGCGATATAACTTTTTATCAATTTTTTAAAATAACAAAATTGGCATAGAACAGTCCGATAGAGCATAAAAGAATAATAAGGGAACGTATATTTATTTTTTTTTGCTAAGGTCAGAAAAGTTCACACACCAACACGATGAAGTTTTTAAAAATTTTTAATTTTATTTTTGGTTAGGAAAAATTATTATGTAATATGTTTATTTAAAACAACAAATAGCTCAAGTATCAAATTTCATTAATATTTTTTTCCGCGAACCAAAACGTATCTTTAACCTTTTTTACCGAAAAAAAATTAAAAATTAATAAAAAACACCGTATAAAATTATGAATATTCAATATTGCATTGGTATAGAAAAACCAATTGGTGCGTGAACTTTTTTGAGAAAAATTACAAAAGGTTATAATTTTCGTGGTTACTAGGACATGGTTGACCTCATGGTACTATGCCAAAAAATTGGTTATGCCCCTAATGTACACACATAATCAAGTATTTAAATATACAGGTATTAATAAAAAATGATTGAGCAAACATATCTTATGCACGTATAAGAACTTGTGCAAAGTTTTGCTTATTTGGAAAACGAGAGGTCTTATTAAATTTACAATAGTAAATTATGGACCTTAAGCATTAGTAAAAAATACGTTGATATAATGAAAACATTTTTAATAGGATTGACTGAATAATTTCATGGGATTGCAATAGGGTTGCCAGATACCAAGAGTCAACAACTGTACAACAGAAAAAAATTCACCTGCATTTTAAAAAAATAACTAGACAATTTTAAAATGCACTTAACTATGAGAAAAAGTAAAATTTTACAATAAAAAATAACACAACAGAAAGGAAACGTAACATTTAAAATTCAGTCGTCTTATGTCCCATTCCAAAATTTCATGTCAAGTGACCCAACTTTTAAATCGATGTCTTCCGGTTTGGATTTGCACCCAGGTTAGTTCTATTGAATAATAGCTTATACAGAAATTTTCAACAAGATCGATCAAAAAGTTTCTGAGTTAGAGGGGGTCAAAGTTTGACATTTTGGCCATACATTCTCATCCCTGTAACTTATTACCTATTGGTGTTAGCAAAATTTTTCCCAAGTAGCTTCGATAGCTATTTGATCAATCTTTTTAAAAAAATTTTGTTTGTTTTTTTCATGTATATCAGGGCCAATTCACTACAGGTGGCAGCGAAAAGCCTGCTGGATTTGATAGTTCAAACCAATTTGTTTTGGTTTCACAATGTTTTGTTTAGAAAGGGTTGACATTTCGTGCACTGTTTTTGTTGTTTTTGTATTGTTGTAGAACTGCTGCCACCGTATACATAAATTCGCATTGGTATATATTAATTTAAAACACATAAAAAAGTACATATACACTGTATATTATACAACCATGTTATGGAAATCGAAATCGAGTGAAATTGAAATCCCGTTAATTTTTTTTTTTTAAATTACCGTAGTTTTTCCCGATTTTAAGATTAGTTCTAATGAAAATAGGCTGTACTCATACCATAAAGTATATAACACGAAATTATTAAATGAACTTTAAGCACTGGTTCATTTTCAAAGTTTGATCGATTTTAATTTCACATGGCTGATAACGATTTGTTTAGCCTCATAAACATATTTTGTATGGTTATTTGCAAAGTTTTATAATGCTATTACTTTAGTTGTAAGCAAACAAGTTTGAAACATTTTGCAACTTTCATTACAATTTAGTTTCAATAAAATTGTAACCTTTATTCGGGCAAAGGAATGGTTTCTTGTGAGTACAGACTATTAAAAGTACCTTAAGTTCTTTCACAAAAAGTATTGCCAATTGGCATGTATAACAAGGAAAATCAATTCATATAAATTTTGTACGTTATTTTTATCTCATTTTTTTTAAAACTGGACCGTATTATGTTAATTGGAATGTTTTTCGGCTAATTAAACTTTTTTTCTTTACAATTTTTGTCTAAGTATATGGTTTTGTTTTGTACAAAATATTAATTTAATCATTAAAAAATATAATTAATTAAAAAGTTATTTTTCAAAATTTAATAAATTTTTTTTAACTGGATAGCTGGTACCTGTACAAGACCTAAAAAAATGGACAATCCAGGCCGTATGGCAACCCTAGATTGCAAATATACATAAACGAGTTTGTTAAGGTGTTATTACTTAAATTATTAAAGATCATTTAATATTATTAAAGTAATTTTTGGGAATACAAAATTTTTAACAAATAAGATTTTGTTTGTCGTGCCTAATTCCCAATTTGTATTCTTGATAAAAACACTGAAATTTATTGTTGGGGGATAAGCTAGTTTCTATGCGCATTTCACTGGTTGCTTAGGCCAGATCATCAGCAAACATTCTCCCAAAATTTTTTCTCGAAAAGCCAAAGATATTAGCAAACAAAACTTTAGAGTGAACGAGAATTGCAAACACACAAAAAGTCTTATTTGCAACGATATCAAAGCTTTTACAAAATACCAACAATAAACAGTTACTACTACTACAATTGGTTGGAATTCTCCCAACACTAATTGTACTTGAAAGTATGTTAAGAAAAAACAAAAACAGTTAGATCATTTAATAAATTTAAATAATAACCTTATTTGGTTGAGGTAAGTTAAAATATGTTTAACTAAAGGGCGTTTAAAAACTTTTATAGTTACAATAACAGATGAAAATGTTTCTTTCACTCAAGTGCGTGAATGTTTAATATAATGTTGAAACTTCAATTATATAAAGAAAATCAGAAAGTACCAATTAAAAAACAAAAAAGTTCCAAAAAGTCTGCGCCATCACTCTAGACTCTGGTTGTTGAATTTGATATTTCTAGGTTCTTATTACTTATATTTTTATTTATTTATTTTTATAACTTATAAAAATTCAAACAGTACAAGTTAAGGAACGAAAAAGTACCTTGCATGTTTAATTTTATGTTCCTAGGTCCAATACTAACGGAAATTCAAAAATTACCAGTTGAAGAACAAAAAAGTACCAACTGTTTTCTTCTTTTGGGTTCACATTCAATCTGGACCATGCATCTATAGCAGTGAAGGGCACTTTTGCAAATCCTATGTTTGCGTGCATTGGAAAAAAATGCTGCTTGTGTGATGTCGACATATGTACACTATAAACTTCTTTGCGTGGTCTGTGGCAATGTACGTTCGGCTGTTGCTTTGTTGTCATTTCTTGTTGATGAGCGCCCCAGCGGGAAAAATAAGCTCCTTTCCATTCTCATATCTTTTTTACACACGTTGTCATTGCGAAGTAGGCCTTCCGCTCTAGCTTCTTTAGCAGGTTCATAAGAATGGTAACGGAATCAAAAAAAATAATTATTTTGCTTGTGCAAAAAAACAATACAAAAAATGTTACTTCTTCGCTTCTTCCTTCTCATAGAAACGAGTTTAGAAGCAGCGTTGCCACGACCCAAAAAAAATTTTAACCAAAATCAAATCAAAAAGTAACCAAAAGCGAAAAAATGTAACCAAAATTATTTTGTATTAAATGCGCCTAAGCCGCTGTTGACACTATGTTACCGATGGTCTGGAAAAAACAATAGGCTATACAATTTTTCGTGTGCCCGGCATCGCATATACCAAGTTAACACTTATTTTCGTCTATTTGAAAAATGTTTTGAGCTAGAGCTTTCAACCTTTTTTATAAGTAGTTATTATAAGTAGAACTTCTTAAGCTTTCCTGTACCAAAGCGCAAAATTGAGCTAAATTATCTTAAATCGATTTCGGCAAGTGCTCAGTAGAGCATTTTAAATTGAAAAACCGTTGGCAAAATCAGGAAATTTTTATTAAGCTTATAGTAAGCAATTTTATAGCATTTTATAAGTAAAATTTTTCCTTACTCGACTTCAACTGTTATTGCTTGTGAGCACAGATATATAAATGCTTTCAGCCAAGTGAAAAAAGTAAGAATCATATTAATCGAGCTGGATTTGGAAAGATATTTCACCTAATCGTTTTTCCTAGAAAATTATTTCAGTTAGACCTATGAAGCATTAAAAGTAGTGAAGGTTGTATATCGATGCCTTACTTTCTCAACCTCGTAACTTAAAAAATACGGTTTTGGCTTTTTCATATCAAACGACTGTTATTTTTGTGTTCTAATACTGCAACAACTTATTATTTCAATACAATATACATAGATGTAATCTATTCTTTAATAATTCCATTTTAACTTTAACCCAAACACCGAAGTATACAAAAATGAAACGTTTTTATTCTCTCCTGAAAAGTTGTATTTTTTTTAAGATACAAGGTTGAGAAAGTAAGGCATCGATATACAGGGTTTGTGGTGGCAAATTTATATTTTTAAATACGATTATTTCAAAAAGTGACCATCGCGCTTTCGCTGTGGACACATGTTTTAAGAGTAATTGCTCGACAATTTTGTTCAAAGTTCGGTATTCAGCGAATACGTGATAAACCGAGTGTAAATTTAATTCGTTGGTGGGAGAGTCCGCCCAACTGCTGCGGCTATGAATGCCCCTCGACCAGGGCCCAGTCGATCTTTAAGCACTTCCGAAAACATTGAACTGGTTGAAAGCTCTTTACGTAAAAATCCGCGACTTTTAATACGGAAAAGTGCATCCTCACTGGGACTTCCAAGAGCGATTATTCATGAAATTTTAAAAAAGGATCTGAAGTTCCATCCTTTTAAAATTTAAATCGTTCAAGAACTGAAAGAAAGTGACTTTGATTTATTTTATTTTATTTTTATTTTATTTTTATTTTATTTTTATTTATTTATTTATTTTGTATGTTCAAATCCTGTACAACAAGAGTTAATCTTATAATTAGAGTACAGGAAAGTATTATTGATAAGTTAAATTGAGACGGCAAATACAAGTATACATATTAAGATAAAATAAGCTAAAATTTGTTTAATAATATGATAATATTTGTGCTTTTCTAATGTGTAAAATGTTTATATAAATAAGACTTAAAGCTAGTTGCGTTGCTATTAAGTTGTTGTGTTCGAGGAAGATTATTCCAGAGACGCGCCGAATGTATGAAAAATTGCCATTCAGATACAAGAGAACGGTGGAATGGAATTATGATCCTTTTTCCCCTAACTGATCTGGCAAACCTAATCTTATCAACGAGATACTGTAGCATATCCGAATAAATGATTTTATGCAGAAATAAAAGTACACGTATGTTAAGAAGATTGTTAAACGAAACTCCGTAAAGTTTCAAAGTAAAGTTGGACACATGATCATATCTTCTCAGTCCATATACATATCTAATAATATTGTTGTATAACATTAAGCTTACCTTTGCTTATTGAGTCACAGCTGGCAAAAAGTTCACAACCGTAGATTAAATTGGGAACAATATAAGATTTTGCAAGAAGTAGTCTTATATTTAATGGGGTATAATGCTGTGAGGGCCAAAGACATCTTAGCTTTGTATACGTCTGCCCCACGAGTGAGTTAATGTGGTTATTCCAAGTTAGATTATTATTAAAAACTAATCCAAGGTTTTTGGCAGCATTAACTATAGTGACTTTTTCACCATCTATCAAAATATCCACGTCGGCAATATGATTTACGCAATAATTTTTGTGAAACGATGTTGGAGCGTTTTCGTACTGTAAATCCCTTTCTTGGAGCGGCGAGGAACATTTTCACGTTAACGGCCACGTCAACAAGCAAAACTGCCGTTACTGGTCTCCAAGAACCCGCAACCCTCGATTGAAACATCAAAAACCATTGCATTGCCGCAGGCTGTGCCTTATCCACGCATGAGATAATTGGACCATTTTTTTTTCGAAAATTCTCGAAAAACAAGGCTCTTTATAAAATAAGATCCGCAATTTCATTCTATCGTTCAATGCTCTTAATAAAACTTTGTGTCAATTATTACGTGTTTTATTTTTGAAAATATAGATCATATTTCTAAATAAAACCGTTTAAAAGAGCGAGCTCTAACCAAGTCATCTTTACCCTTTGCTTGCAAAGTTCAAATTAAGTTTTTACTGAGTATGACAGAATTGCTATAACACGAGTACGATGCTATGATGGCATACATAAAAACCAAAAATTTTGAATTTTTAACATATCAAACTGACATACACGAATTTTTCGCTATTACACGAGTTTGATGGTATGATGGATACCATTCTCGCATACCAAGTATGGGCGTCTAATAGGCGCTTTGTATTGTTAAGCTGATAGTTTGTGACAGATTAATATTCTAGAAAAATAATTTTTAAGTGGATAGAAACAGTATTAGAAGCACCATTTATAAAGTTAAAAAAAGCGGAGCGTTTAAGCTTGTCCCAAAACCAAAAATTGGTTATTTATGTGTTGAAAAAAAGTAACCAAAATGGAAAAAAAGTACACAAGTACACATTGGAAAAAAAAGTAACCAATTTTGGTTAAAAGTAACCAAAACGGCAACGCTGTTTAGAAGGTGTATCTTATCTTTTATACCAAAGAGCCGAGGCCTTCTATGAGGCATTCTTAAGTTACGAATTTTCTATAATCTTTATTTCTAGATTTGTTGGTTTAAAAAATAGATGGGATGACAAAGAAGTTTCAAAATACATATCAAACCCTTTTATCCGCTTATTTTTTAGAAAACAACGATAAGTATATTTTTTGTCTCTTTTTTACCCCCTACACTTTTACCAAAGATCTTAATAAAAAATATATATTATGCACTTCTGTTAGTAAATACCTTTTAAATGGTGTAAATTTTTGTTCACATCGGTTGGCAAACAGAGGAGGAAAGTGTTCTTTACTGTTTTACCTTTGCCGATTAATTTATAGAAACACAAAATTTCTTAAATACTGGTATTAAAAGAAATTTTATCAACATTTTAATGCACAATCTCTTATCTGAGTTAGCGCAGTAAATAATTCTTAGACAATATTGTAGAAGAACGTTTAATTTAAAAAAAAAACTGGCTCGCGTTCGAATCATTTCAATTGCTCTCCTGAACAATTGTTTTTTCGTAGATTGTGATAATAGGACCTCGATATATTTTTTTAATGATTTCGAGTACATAATTAAAATAAATAGGTTCAAAAAATCTACCAAAACTTAAGTTAATTAGTTTCGTACATAATTAATATTTCTTAAAAATTTGTTAATATTTTTTTATTTGCATAGATTCTTTTGAATATAAAAGGTTTACCACGAATTCCTTTAAAAACGCCTATTTTGCAAAAGAAATCCCAGATTAATAGTCAGCCTATATACAAAACCATAATGTTTTAACAAAAAGCTTTTCTAAGAAATTAAATAAATTTTTAATTTTAATGAAATAAATTAAATAAATGACACGATTTCTTATTTCCGCATTAAGTCCATTTTATTTTGCACACAACAATTTTTATTCCGCCTTGTGTGCAGTCTGGATACAAAGTGCAACTGGCGAAAGGTCTGCGTTATTGGTCACTTTATTAGTTAAGAATTTAATATGTTATTAAATTTTCTAAATTTCATAAATAATTTTTTTCCAATAAACTTCCGTTTTTAAGATCGTACATGGTCGTAAAAATTAATTAATATTTTGAGATTTATTTATTGAAGGGGTTAGAATTACTAAAAAAATATTTTCTATCAAAGTAATAAGTCAATTTTAGGCGATACTGTTTCCGCATCAAATAATATTAAAACAAAAGAAAACTAGCTATTTGAATAAGATCTAGTTTAACCCTGACAATTTTATAATATAAAAAATATACGAAACCATCATGGTGATGCTATACTTTTGAAAATATTTGATTAAAAAATTTAATTTTTAACTTATTTTATGGCTATCTTATTCTAAGGATAGTTTTGTTAATCTAGCAGCACACATTCTAATACAAATGCTTTTAAGTAAATAACGCACTCCAACAAAACACTCACTAACTCAAAAAACAAAACAACAACAACGAAAGCTTTTGTTGCACTAAATTTTCTGCAAGTTTTAGTTTCTTCTCAGCAGTCATACGGTTCGGTCTAGTCGGTGTAGTGTCTTAATCAATCTCGGTTTTTTTATTAGAAAAATAGTGTTTAATTAAATATTTTTATATAAAAATAAAATCTAAGTTTTTGTGAATATTTTGGTGTAAAAATTGTGTAAAAATGTTAATTAGAAGTTTGTGAAAAAAGTGTTTAAAGTTGCAAATAATTAAATGGCGATTTATTATCGGCTGTTAAATTTGCTTCCTCCGTTCGTTCGTTACTTCAATAAAGATAGTCGGTTTTATCTTGGTGAACTAGTTGAAAATGATAAACGAGGTTAGTAAGATGTTATTTATATAGGAAATAAGAAAAGCTTAATTTTTTTTTGGTTGTGTTGCTAACTAACCACAATTTCTAGAGCTTTTAAAACATGTGTTTACGCCACCTATTAATATGTTTTTAGAATCACGTTTTTTTAAGTTCATCGTTGATAGATTATTTGAAATTTTGGCGCAAGGGTGCGGTAGAAAAAATTATTTATACGAGTGCAGTTTTAAGGTGAAAGGGAAACCCAAAATGGCTACACTTAAAAAAATCATTTGAATTTATAAAACGTTATAAAGAGTTTTAGGAAGAATTAAAAAGAAAAAACTTATTAAAATTAGCTAGCATTTTGTATCATAATCGAATCTTTTAGGAATCCCGCATATGTGCTCATTTTTTTTTTAATTAATTATTTATAAATAATTCATTGAATTTTCATACAATATATGTGTCTCAGCGCCACTAGGGCATTTTTGAGACAAGTTGGCAACAAATTAAATTAAAATTTAAAAATTTCAAGTGTAAAACATCAAAAAAAAATAAATAAATACATAGCAATATACATATATACACATGTATAATTAAAAAACAATTATATCAAAAGTATATCGACATTTTCTACGAGATAATCTTTCAATCTATGTATTTTCAAATATAAAAATTGTTAAACACTCTTTTAAAAAATCAGGTAAATTATTATACTCCAGACTACCCATATACTCAATTCTTTGCTTCCTTACTTCCAGTCGACATCTTGAAAACCTTAAATTGCAGTTGTTTCTAGTTTTAAAGGCATTTTGATTTAATTTCATTAAAATCTGTTGGATAGTTTTGGAGAGGTAGAAAATACCCCCGAGCTTCCATCCCAGTGCTATTTTCTAAAAAATACATAGCTTATGTGTCCATATAAATATGTTTTAAATTTCATTAAAATCTGTAAGATAGCTTCGGAGAGCAGAAATAATACCCATACTTTTTGCAACGCACAACCAACTATTTTTATTATCTGTGTATTAAGTTTGTGTATACACAATAACGAAAAGCGTGAGTAAATACCTCTGTATATTTTTCTTATGGGTACTTGTTGTCATTCTTTGGTTCAGACCTTACAATAATTTGAATAAAAAGTCAAAAAAAGCGTGACCAGTAGTTTAATCAAACTTTAGCTTTATTTTTAACTATTTCTATTGCTTTACTAAAATTATTTGTAAGAAGATAATTTTGTAATGTAATTTAGAAACTGTTAAATGTTAAACGTTTTGCAAAAGCAAATAATTTTTTAATTAAAGTAGTGGTTATTTGTAGGGCGTTAAATATTTAATAGGTGTGAACATAGCTTTACTAATTTAAAAATTAGTAAAAAAAAATTTTTTTTGATGTTATAGAAATTGCTGAAATTTTAGTTAATCAATAAGGTAAACATATATTGAATAATGTCAAAAACTTTGTCGCAAGTTGCAAAAAATTAAGTGATCCCAAATTGGCACAGCGGGTGTAAATGGGATAATGCAACATATTTCTCAGAAAAAAATCGTCATAAAATATATTATAATGTAACATTATAATAAGTGTTTTATTAAACAAAATTAATATGTAAAAAAAATTTCAATTTTAAATTTTTTATTATATTCATTAAAATCAATGTTACAAAACTAGCACTTTTGTTTTTCATTGTAGAACAATTTAGCACTTTTTTGTCGATTTAGCACTTTTAATTTGAATTCTTCTGGCAAGCCCTAAATGCCCTAAATGTACTAGTCGTGAAGTCTACCTGTTTTTAGAAAATGAAATCAAGTGAGTGAGTGAGAAATTATATTGAAAACAAAAACAAAAAAACGAAAATTTGTTTTTGTTTTCAATATAATTTCTTACTCACTCATTTGGTTTCATTTTCTTAAACAGGCAGCTATGTAGAATTCTCCGCTGAATTTTTTAAAAAGATGATTTCACTTTAATAAAACTATTTTCGAAAATATTCAATGGATTTTTTTATTTCTTTTTTTTTAATGAATTAGAATTACTCAAACAACAACGGGTCGTTCGAAAAAATAGTTGAAGAAATGACTAAGTTACGGGGGACCAAAGCTGGTGGTACAGGCTGCACTCAATTTGATAATCAATTTGATTTTAAAAATGCCGCGACGAAGCGACAAAATTGTTTTGTGATCAGCTGTTAAACTGAACTTAAAATTGACGAACAAATTGAAATGTAAAATTGAAAGCAATCTCGTGGTCAATTTAAAATGTGTGAGTGTGTTAGTAAAAAAATTGATAGTAAATTGCAAATTGAAAGCCAAAACTTGACGGTGTGGCCTCCAAGTAAATATAACTATTTATTTTAATTTCGTTAACCCTGAAAGGTTACTCTTCATTTCAGTAACAATTTTTAAAGTAAAAAATAAAGTTTTAGTTTAGCGTTTTATTTAAAAATAAACATATATAAAAAATAAAAATTCTTTTTCTCTCTAAAATTCTATACGAATTTTAACTCCTTTTTTTTGTTTTTTAAATTATTTGACTTTTTAAAACAACAAAAACTAAAAAGGTAAAAAATAAATTACTTTTTTCTTTTTCAGCCTTTAAAAATAATCAGTCAAATAATACAAAAGACAAAAAAATATTTAGTTATTAGCCATATTTAACGGATGAGACACAAAGTTCAATTTTATGTTAACAACAGATGCTTTTCTGGCATATATAACATGTACTTCTCGTCATTCTGAGTTTGCTATAGGGACAGAGAGGACAAATTCTACGCTCTTTTGGTCCTTTGACAACATTTTCGTCGGATTCTTTTCGATTAGGTTTTTTATTTTGAATTTTTTACTTAATTAAGGCGTGCAAGGGAGGTGTCTCGAATCTGCCTCTTAAATAGGGAACCACGAGAGATAAATGAAGGTTTTTCAGATACTGTCGTCGGTTTTTGGGTTTTCGATCTTTATGGAACATATTGTTAGTATACATAATGTAGCTGTTTATAAAGGAAAACTTAAAACTCCAAAAAATGGACACAAAAACTTACTCTGTGTCGTTGCGACGAGTGCGGATCCAGCGTACAAGCTTACGGCATCAGCTAACGTTGTTGAAAAAAAAGCGTAATTTGAATACATATAACAAAGTTATATGATAAAATGAAAATGAGCTTCGTCGATTCGACGAAGTGTAACCGTGCAGGGTTAAAAAAACGTTAAAACAAAACGTTTCAAGAGAACGAGTTTCTACCCTGTTTTGCCCCTCAAAGGTTCTTGATTTGTTTGCTGCCTTCGCACTAAAGAACAAAGGCTAAAAGCTTGCACAACATTATTTCTAATAAAATTTGTTTACAAGCAGTTCCAAAAGTACGAATTTTTACCTTGTTTTGCCAGATAAATGTACTTTATTTGTTTGCTGCCTTTATCGTTAAGAACATAAGTTATTATTTTGAAAAAAACGTGTTTACCAAAAGTACCCAATTACAAATTTTTACCCTGTTTTGACGACTTACCTTGCGTAGCAATTACGAACAAGCCCGCAAAAGGAATTATCCAATTCGGTCCAGTCGCTTACCAGTTTTCAGTAGTTGAGCAAACCGCGATTAATTTTTATATAAACATATACATATTTATTTATGATTTTAAGTACATAATTAAAATAAATAGGTACAGAAAAATCTAGCAAAACTCTAATTTATTAGTTTCGTACTTAATTTGGATTTCTTTATATTAAATACTTGTATTTATACATATTCCTACTTGAATAAGATCTTGTTTAACCCTGACGATTTTATAATATAAAAAATGTATACATAATTACCATAATGTTGATGCCATACTTTTGAAAATATTTGATTAAAAAATTTAATTTTTAACTTATTTTATGGCTATCTTATTCTAAGGATAGTTTTGTTAATCTAGCAGCGCACATTCTAATACATACAAATGCTTTTAAGTAAATAACGCACTCCAACAAAACACTCACTAACTCAAAAAACAAAACAAAACAACAACAACGAAAGCTTTTGTTGCACTGAATTTTCTGCAAGTTTTAGTTTCTTCTCAGGAGTCATACGGTTCGGTCTAGTCGGTGTAGTGTCTTAATCAATCTCGGTTTTTTTATTAGAAAAATAGAGTTTAATTAAATATTTTTATATAAAAATAAAATCTAAGTTTTTGTGAATATTTTGGTCTAAAAATTGTGTAAAAATGTTAATTAGAAGTTTGTGAAAAAAGTGTTTAAAGTTGCAAATAATTAAATGGAGATTTATTACCGGTTGTTAAATCTGCTTCATCCGTTCGTTCGTTCGTTACTTCAATAAAGATATCGGTTTTATCTTGGTGAACTAGTTGAAAAAGATAACCGAGGTTAGTAAGATGTTATTTATATAGAAAATAAGAAAAGCTTAATTTTTTTTGGTTGTGTTGCTAACTAACCACCATTTCTAGAGCTTTTAAAACATGTTTTTACGCCACCTATCAATATGTTTCTAGAATCACGTTTTTTAAGTTCATCGTTGATAGATTATTCGAAATTTTGGCGCAAGGGTGCGGTAGAAAAAATTATTTATACGAGTGCAGTTTTAAGGTGAAAGGGAAACCCAAAATGGCTACACTTAAAAAAATCATTTGAATTTATAAAACGTTATAAAGAGTTTTAGGAAGAATTAAAAAGAAAAAACTTATTAAAATTAGCTAGCATTTTGTATCATAATCGAATCTTTTAGGAATCCCGCATATGTGCTCATTTTTTTTTTAATTAATTATTTATAAATAATTCATTGAATTTTCATACAATATATGTGTCTCAGCGCCACTAGGGCATTTTTGAGACAAGTTGGCAACAAATTAAATTAAAATTTAAAAATTTCAAGTGTAAAACATCAAAAAAAAATAAATAAATACATAGCAATATACATATATACACATGTATAATTAAAAAACAATTACAGTAGACGCTCGCAAATTAGAACCGCTTTGTTTTTGAGGCAATTCTAATTTCTGAATTATTCTAATTTCTGGACGTTTTTATTTCGAATAAAAAACAAAAATTACTTAAATTTTTTTTAATTCAATTTTATTTGATTGACATTAAATGTATTTTTTAAAATTAAAAATACCGTGTCGTTTCTTATATGTATTTGGAAAACTATCCATTGCTTCCACGGAATGCATTTTCATCTTAATAGGGATATTCCTCTCTAAATATTTTTTTAGCTTTCTCTTTAAACCACTCATACAGACGACTTACCATATTTGGGTATTCAGCGCTGTGCAAAGATTTATTGCTTGCTTCCTGATATGTGTTGAAAACAGCATTTAATATTGCGGTTCTATGTGATTTGATATAGCTGATCGAAGATGTCGTAACATTAATATTCCCTTCAAACCCTTTGTTAAGCTTTTCTAATATTTTGACCTTCGTTTCCAATGATAAAGTGTTTTTTTGCGTTTATTTGACATTTCGAATGATACACTTTCACTTTTTAATAGAGACTTCCAAAATATGTACACATGTTTCGAATTCCACAAATAAACTAGCCACAAATATATATAAATGCGACAAAAAAAAAAAAACAAATAAGGAAACACATCTAAAATTTGGTAATTCCCTTTTTTAGTTTTACATGTTCAAACAGAATAAAAATAAATTTCGGATTTCTTGTGTTCAAGAGGTGGAAAGTTTCTGATTTGCCACTCACTGGGAGTGGCCAGGACGATTCCTTTGTTGAACTGTCCAAGCAGCTAACTACTTCCGGTCTTAGACCAAGTACCCCCCGGGCAATGGCTTTGTAGCATCCGCTTTGAGGCTAGCCAGAGTTAGAAGGCGCCACAACCATGTATCCTGAATGGTCGAAAGGACGTCTCAGGAAAGTAGGCGATAGCCGCTGAAACATGGTTGCATCGTGGGATTGGACACGTAGATAGCAGCCCTATCACCAATCTAGGGGACGAGGGTTAGCAGCCCACATTCCCGAATCACAAATTGCTAACGAATCGCTAATTAAACAGCCTCTTCGGCTGTTATTGGCGCCCTATGCTCCAATGGGAGTTAGAGGAACACATATATATAAATAACAAAAAAAAAAAAAAACGCTCTGAAATTAGAACTATAAATTCGAATTTTAGAGCGTTTAATGTATTGCAAACACTGATTCTAATTTCTGGACGTTCGAATTACTGAAAGCTCTAATTTGTGAGCGTCTACTGTATATCAAAAGTATATCGACATTTTCTACGAGATAATCTTTCAATCTATGTATTTTCAAATATAAAAATTGTTAAACACTCTTTTAAAAAATCAGGTAAATTATTATACTCCAGACTACCCATATACTCAATTCTTTGCTTCCTTACTTCCAGTCGACATCTTGAAAACCTTAAATTGCAGTTGTTTCTAGTTTTAAAGGCATTTTGATTTAATTTCATTAAAATCTGTTGGATAGTTTTGGAGAGGTAGAAACTACCCCCGAGCTTCCATCCCAGTGCTATTTTCTAAAAAATACATAGCTTATGTGTCCATATAAATATATTTTAAATTTCATTAAAATCTGTAAGATAGCTTCGGAGAGCAGAAATAATACCCATACTTTTTGCAACGCACAACCATAACTATTTTTATTATCTGTGTATTAAGTTTGTGTATACACAATAACGAAAAGCGTGAGTAAATACCTCTGTATATTTTTCTTATGGGTACTTGTTGTCATTCTCTGGTTCAGACCTTACAATAATTTGAATAAAAAGTCAAAAAAAGCGTGACCAGTAGTTTAATCAAACTTTAGCTTTATTTTTAACTATTTCTATTGATTTACTAAAATTATTTGTAAGAAGATAATTTTGTAATGTAATTTAGAAACTGTTAAATGTTAAACGTTTTGCAAAAGCAAATAATTTTTTAATTAAAGTAGTGGTTATTTGTAGGGCGTTAAATATTTAATAGGTGTGAACATAGCTTTACTAATTTAAAAATTAGTAAAAACAAATTTTTTTGATGTTATAGAAATTTCTGAAATTTTAGTTTATCAATAAGGTAAACATATATTGAATAATGTCGGGTGTAAATGGGTTAATGCAATATATTTCTCGGAAAAGAAATATGTTTCATCAATATGTTTCTAGAATCACGTTTTTTAAGTTCATCGTTGATAGATTATTTGAAATTTTGGCGCAAGGGTGCGGTAGAAAAAATTATTTATACGAGTGCAGTTTTAAGGTGAAAGGGAAACCCAAAATGGATTCACTTAAAAAATCATTTGAATTTATAAAACGTTATAAAGAGTTTTAGGAAGAATTAAAAAGAAAAAACTTATTAAAATTAGCTAGCATTTTGTATCATAATCGAATCTTTTAGGAATCCCGCATATGTGCTCATTTTTTTTTAAACTATTTATTTATTAATAATTCATTGAATTTTCATACAATATATGTGTGTCAGCGCCACTAGGGCATTTTTGAGACAAGTTGGCAATAAATTAAATTAAAATTTAAAAATTTCAAGTGTAAAACATCAAAAAAAAATAAATAAATAAATACATAGCAATATACATGTATACACATGTATAATTAAAAAACAATTATATCAAAAGTATATCGATATTTTTTACGAGATAATCTTTCAATCTATGTATTTTCAAATATAAAAATCAGGTAAATTATTATACTCCAGACTACCGATATACTCAATTATTTGCTTGGTTACTTCCAGTCGACATCTTGAAACCCTTAAGTTGCAGCTGTTTCTAGTATTAAAGGCATTTTGATTTAATTTCATTAAAATCTGTTGGATAGTTTTGGAGAGGTAGAAAATACCCCCGAACTTCCATCCCAGTGCTATTTTCTAAAATATACATATGTAACTGATGTGTCCATATAAATATGTTTTAAATTTCATTAAAATCTATAATCTAAAAATCAATAACTGTTTTTATTATCTGTGTATTAAGTTTGTGTATACACAATAACGAAAAGCGTGAAGCTCGTCTGGTTAGGATGAACTATTTTGTAAAATATGCAACGTTGTTTTTATTATTTATATTTATTATTTTCCAAAAATAAGATTTTTTCTTCAAAAATAAGATTTTTTTTTGTTGAAATTAAGATTTTTTGCTGAAAATTTCTGGCAGCCCTGAAACAAACATTCAGCATACTACAAACACATTTTTGTGTGATCATGTTTGTGCTCATTTACTACTATGACGTACATGCGCAGAAAAATGATGTTTTTTTAAATTTAAATACACTATCTTGTTTTCTTTGTTTCATGTATATTTTTCTTATGGCTACTTGTTGTCATTCTCTGGTTCAGACCTTACAATAATTTGAATAAAAAATCAAAAAAAAGCGTGACCAGTAGTTTAATCAAATTTTAGCTTTATTTTTAACTATTTCTATTGATTTACTAAAATTATTTGTAAGAAGATAATTTTGTAATGTAATTTAGAAACTGTTAAATGATGATTAATCTAGCCAAACGTTTTGCAAAAGCAAATAATTTTTTAATTAAAGTAGTGGTTATTTGTACGGCGTTAAATATTTAATAGGTGTGAACATACATAGCTTTACTAATTTAAAAATTAGTAAAAAAAAATTTTTTTTATGTTATAGAAATTTCTGAAATTTTAGCTTATCAATAAGGTA
The DNA here is from genome assembly GCA_963931875.1 of Pollenia griseotomentosa. NCBI lineage: Eukaryota > Metazoa > Arthropoda > Insecta > Diptera > Polleniidae > Pollenia > Pollenia griseotomentosa. The sequence continues at coordinate 91,946,446 of OZ007563.1, forward strand.
AACATATATTGAATAATGTCAAAAACGTTGTCGTAAGTTGCAAAAAATTAAGTGATCCCAAATTGGCACAGCGGGTGTAAATGGGTTAATGCAATATATTTCTCGGAAAAGAAATCGTCATAAAATATATTATAATGTAACATTATAATAAGTGTTTTATTAAACAAAATTAATATGAAAAACAATTTCAATTTTAAATTTTTTATTATAAAGGGTGTTTTTTTAAGCCCGATAGAACTTGAAATTGTAAAAAATAACACAAAAAATTAAATTGTAATCAAAATTTTTTTTTTATTCGAAACATCAATACGTGACATTAACATTTGAAAATGGTTTCGGGCATATGGGCACCGCGGCTGTTCTTGACGAAGCGCATTCTGGACTTCCAATTTTGGGCCACTTTTTCGAGCACTGCTGGCCGTATGTCACGAATAACACGAACAATGCTGGCCTCCAAGGCGTCAATTGTTGCTGGTTTATCAGCATAAACCAGTGACTTCACGTAGCCCCACAGGAAATAATCGAGAGGTGTCAAATCGCACGACCTTGGAGGCCAATTGACAGGTCCATTTCTCGAAATCAACTTATCGCCAAATTTTGATTTCAATAAGTCGATGGTTGCGTTCGCCGTATGGTACGTAGCGCCATCCTGTTGAAACCACATCTCCTCCGGATCAATGTCATCCATATTTTCAAACAAAAAATCATTGATCATGGTGCGGTAACGATCTCCATTGACCGTAACGCGAGCTCCGGCCTCATTTTTAAAGAAATAAGGTCCGATGATGCCACCAGCGTGAAAACCGCACCAAACGGTGCATTTTTCTGGATGTAATGGAGTCTGCAGGGTCTCTTGTGGATTGGTCTCGCTCCATATGCGGCAATTTTGCTTATTAACAAACCCGTTAAGCCAAAAATGCGCCTCATCGCTGAACACAATTTTGCGATAAAACAACGGGTCAGTTGCCAACTGCTCTAGAGCCCATTCGGCGAAAGAACGACGCATATAATGGTCTCGTGGCTTCAATTCCTGCACCAGCTGGATCTTATACGGGTGTAGGCCGAGATCTTTGCGCAAAATTTTCCACGTAGTGGACGGACAGAGCCCCAATTCCTGCGACCGACGACGAATCGATAAATTTGGATCTTCTTCCACACTTTCGTTTACAGCGGCGATATTCTCTTCAGTACGCACATTCCTTCGACGTGTTGGTGTTATTGCATCCTCTAGAGAGTATGTGGTACGAAATCTATCCACAGTTCAACGAATGGCTTGTTCAGATGGACGATTATGTACGCCATAAAAATGACGAAGTCGTCTATAAGTTGCGCGAATCGACGACTGATTTTTAAAGTAAATTTGGATAATTTCGTAGCGTTGTTCAAGCGTGAGTCTATTCATGATGATTTGTCAGAGTATACTGAAACGATAAAAAAATATTTCATCAAAATTTAATTTTTTGTGTTACTTTTTACAATTTAAAGTTCTATCTAGCTTAAAAAAACACCCTTTATTCATTAAAATCAATGTTAAAAAACTAGCACTTTTGTTTTTCATTGTAGAACAATTTAGCACTTTTTTGTCGATTTAGCACTTTTTATTTGAGTTCTTCTGGCAAGCCCTAAATGCCCTAAATGTACTAGTCGTGAAGTCTACCTATTTTCAGAAAATGAAAGCAAGTGAGTGAGTGAGAAATTATATTGAAAACAAAAACAAAAAAACGAAAATTTGTTTTTGTTTTCAATATAATTTCTTACTCACTCATTTGGTTTGATTTTCTAAAACAGGCAGCTATGTAGAATTCTCCGCTGAATATTTGCGTTTTTTAAAAATATGATTTCACTTTAATAAAACTATTTTCGAAAATATTCAATGGAATTTTTTTAATGAAAGATATTAGAAACTTATAAAAATTAGCTAGCATTTTGTATCATAATCGAATCTGTTAGGAATCAGCTTCAAAAGCAAAATAACCGCATATGTGCTCATTTATTTTAATTATTTATTTATTAATAACACTACGTAACAAAATTTCAACAAAGTCGTGACCAAATGAATCTGACAGCTAATCTTTATGTAAAATTTTCCGCTGAATCCGAATATGAGTCAGAATTGCCAAAAGTAGAACAGTTTTTGAGATATAAAATAACAAAATAACCGTTATTTGCGTTTTTTAAAAAGATGATGTTACTGAAATGCAAATATGTATCTTCAAAAATTTTAAACGGATTATGTATTTCTTAAAATTTCTAAAATAACTATGGATTGCTCTTGAAGATTGGTCAAGAAATGACAAAGTTACAGGGTACAAAAGTTCAAGCTTCATTGAAAATTTTATGATATTGTTCAATTTTGCTCTTTTCAAGTTATTTTTTTAACGCCAATGATTTAAAAATCTTAGGCCCGTTTTCACGGCTTAACGATAGCTAAATGTAGGAAGTTTTCGAACAGATAATTAGTTTTTAATTATCACAAGTTCCCTTTAATCTAAAAGTGAAGGATAAGCTAAAGAGAGGAACGTTCTACCTTTAACTTTTGCCGTAAGGTTTAGATTTGAGACTGCCATATTATATTCAAATATATTTTATATATGGCAACTCCAATTATACGTTTATTTTGTATATGTAAAAAAAGTACGTAGTTGCCAGTTCGTATTTTTATTTTGTCAAAAATAATCGGTATTTTCTTTAGCATTGCCACATTTTCAAAAATATTAAGTTTATTTTATACAGAAGTTGTGAAAATGAAAAATAGTTGAAGGTAACTTTATTCCTCACTATTGCTAAAGGTACCGTTAACTATTTCGAACTTTATAGGTAAGTCGTGAAAACGGGCCTTAATGCTTTATTGCATGCGACATTAGATTAAACTGTGGAAAAAATTCAGGTCAGCAAAAGTTAGGTCGATTCTGAGAGTGAGGGGTGAAAATAGAGGCTAAATTAGAAGACCCGTATCGCGGCGTTTGTTTATGTTAGTTCGAATTTTTTTTTTAATCTACCTCAACCTTTGCAGTCAAATGCCGATTTTCAGCATATTGTTTATATGGTTTTAAAGGCCAAATTCTTGCTAGAGACCTGTGCAACAATTAAAATTTTTTAAAAAATTGATTTAAAAAATTTTTGTGGTACTTATGAAGCAAAATGTTGGAATAATTATTTGTTTTTCATGCTTTTTGAAAATATTTTCCACAAAACTAAGTCTTTTTTGCTTTCTGTTTAATCTATAATATGCTTCTCAGTTTCTTCAATAAATTTCATTTGAAAAGAAAACAATCATAATACAAAACTTGCGTTTTCCAGCTTTATATTAATTTACTTCTCATTTTTTTTGTACCAATTTTGTTTAGTGTAGGTTTTGAAGAAACATTGAAAAAGAAATTATAAAAATATGGAAAAAAAATATAATTTTGAAATGTAATTTAGGAAAAAAAGTCAGTAACTTATAAAATGAAGTAACAAAAGTTTATAAAATTCAGTTCTTTAAAACAAAATAATGTTTGTACTATAAAAATTATTGAAAAAGTTATATAAAAATACGTTACATAAAAATTCATAACTTACAAAATAAAGGAACAAAGGTTTATAAAATTCAGTTCTTAAAAAAACAATGCATAGTACAAACAATGTTTTGAAAAAGTGATACAAAAATACCTAGGCCCTGTTTCTCAAAACTACAAGTTACAAATCTACAAGTACAACACATTAAAACAAGCAAACATTTAACAATTTTTGTTTCAAATGTATTTTACTTGTAGATTTGTAACTTGAAGTTTTGAGAAACAGGGTCCTGAAATAAAAATTGAAATGCTTTTTATTCATTATTTAATACTTTTAAACTTTCATAAAAGTGATTATGAATTTAGTTTAATAAGTATATTAAATCATCGTATATTTTCCTTGGAATTGGTAGAGGACCCTTGTACGTACATTCAAGTTCTAAGTTTTTTTGTAGTCTAATGATTAGCGGTTCAAATACTTGGGAACCTTTTTTATTCTCCATTTTACCGAGTTTCTATAGGATTCGTATTGCAAAAAAATATCAAGTGGAACAAGTAAGCAAGGTAATCTTAGAAAAAAAGACCGTCTCACCTTCTAAAGTCAAAAGTGTCACTATTGCACCCACTCGACGTCCAAATTCTACGATACTCACCATGGTTGATAAAGTTGCTACAATTGTACTTTTTTTGGTACAATTCAAAACTAAAAAGTACGCTGGTACTCCCGTGACGCAATTGGTACTATTTCCAAATTTTTTAAACCTACATATTTATAATTGATATAAAATGGCAACTCGTATTTACTGTCCAATGAATATAAGCGGAGTTTAGTGTTTGGTGCAAATATCCTTGCGAAAATGCAAAATGTCGTAGCTTTTTTATGAAATCTAAGGGAAACTCTATTTTTTGTTGTTGGATTTAACAAAACAGCTATGATATTTCGCATTTGCTCTTTTGCAAGACCATTTGCACCAAACACTGAACTCCGCTATTGTGAATAGATTTTTGCACTTGTTCATTGCACGATTGCTTATGCCACATTCTAAATTTAGTATCAATGGCAGCATGTAAGCGTGCATTTTCTGATGATATTGACAAGTTTCTAAAATATATAAGAAACCACTTATGCAAAGGTCTACATAGTAGAAAATACGACTTCCTCTCAATTCAAGATTATTTTGGAACGAATTCATAATATTTTCAAATATTCGTAAACAAGATTGTTGTCACGTCAAGAAGTAATCAACAGAATTTTGGAACAGTAGACGCCCACTCCATTATTATTATAGCGCTAAATTAAATTTAATTATATTCGGGCTTTCTATCCATCCTGTTTCTGCAGTACATATTGAAAATTGTAAACACACAATAAATTTGGAAATGGAATCCGAAGATGCTCGTATGCAAATTATTTCTTCGGGTTTGATTTTTTTTTTTTTTTAAAAGAAAGTTTATTTTTTCGTATTCTTTTTTATACAGCACAGTTCAAGAATCTACTTAAGACTAACTTAACTAAATCGCAACCATCATAATTAATACATAATCGTGTTCACGCATTATGCAAATACTGCATTTTTTATGGGAAAATAGATTACGAAAGTTAATAGTAGTTTATTTTGCTAGACATATCGTCAGCATAAATGATGTGAAATCAACATGAATTTATTTTTAACAAAAATGAGACATATGAGACATCTTAACTCCCCTCTCTGTAAAATCAATCGTCCCGATTGTTTAAAGAACTGGCAGGTCATTGACACTGCGAAACTCTGGCTTTATTTCTAATTTACAAATTTTGTCAGGAATTGATTCCTTTAGATCTTTTGATCCTCCTGGTTCTAGGCTCAAAACATTCGTAGTTTTTACTTCTGGATTTAAAATTCTTTTAATCTTAAAGATCAACAAAATCATGCTAGAAAACAAAATTAAGAAAATTATTGAATTAATCGAAAGCATCCACTTTTCTTTTGTTGATATAGAGCAAATTTGTTCAATTGTATTTATTTGGAGATCCTTTATCATCTCTAGCGATAGAAATTCTTCGACTTGTGTTTTATTGCCAAAAAGCTGTAGTACAGCTGGTTTGTGGTTAGTGGTTTGGAAAAAGGAAGTTCCTTCGAAATATAAGTCTAATTTTCTATTTGTATTGTACCTTTAAATTGATTTAAAAGAATTGTTCCTGGATAAATTTCTTCCACAGATGGAACATGTTGATTGTTTACAATCGTACAATTATGATGTTTGCTTAACAAAATTTGTGTTACACCTTTTGTATTACTTAAATTTAATAATTTAGTTTTGCGACAAATGTTTAAATCATTAATTTGTTGACATTTTTCTTTCATTTCATATATATCATTCTTACATCTAATGTAGTTTTCAGTATTTAGTTTTATAATTTTATTGTTCTTCTTTATGCTGGGTACACACAATGCAATGCATTTACGCAATCTAGCAAATTAAATTCATTTTCATTCATTCCAGATTGCATCAACATCAAAACGTATTGATATTTTGAGATTGCATTGATGTAGATTGCACTGTGTGTACCCAGCATTACAGCTTTAATTAACAATTTTTTACAACTAATTTCATTTATGGCTGGCAAACTTACAATATATATTATTGCGGCATTGTTTGTAGCTACCTACAAAACCTAAGGCTTCCTCTTAACTATTGTAAGGGAATCTTTTAGAATCCAAAAATATTCTAGCTTCGTCCATTTCCTTTTCTGATAATAGAAAGGAGTTTAGGGGAGACCGGGGAAGCTTCGGCACTGGGGTACATTCGTCAATGACGTTTTCGATATGATGCACTTATTTTATATCACTAACTATTTATTAAAATGTGTCGAAAATCAAAATAAATAACTCCCGCAAAGTTTGTCATCTCTAGCTTACCAACTGAAAAAGCTACACGTGTTTAAGTGTTTTTCCAAGTGTTTCTGTAATATTTTGATTCTATTTCGTAAGTATTTTGTATTTGAAAATTATCAATATTTAAAATAAAAATTACAAACCAACATTAATAATTGTGCTAGTTTCCTAAAAAATAAATTAAATCTAAATCTTTGTTGGAGAATAAAAGAAAAAAGATGAAAATAGTGTACATAGTGCTTTCGGGGTAGATTCGGCATTTTCAATTAGGGCACATTCGGCCTAGTCAAACTTGGTCGATATAGTAATAATCCAATTTATCAAGTTACTGAGATTACTTAAACTCTTGACGACTGCATCTCAATAATAAACTTCCTTCGGATGCTTTATATCTTTTTGATCTCTATTTGTTAAGCCTGAAAATTAAAATATTTCGCTAGTTTTATGGGACGAAATAAAACTTCAGTCACTAATTCCAAGAAATGTGTTTATTTTTCATTAACTGTATCCATCTAATAAAAAATGCTTAATCCGTTTATAACTGGCATCTAATTTTATTTTTTATGGAGTTTTTATTAAACCACTGCCTTTAAGAATATAGTCGACGAATGTGCCCCGTCAAATGCCGAAGCTACCCCGGCGTGGGGCACATTCAGCGAAAATGACTTTTTTTACTAATTCTCAACAAAACATAACAAATACACAGTATTCATAAAATTTTGTACTAATATTTTATTATTCAATATCCAAGGACAACAACAAGCGATACAATTTTTAAATCTGTTGCATACATTCTTAGATTCAGGGCTTCAAAAAAAAAGTGCCGAAGCTGCCCCAGTCTCCCCTACTACGCCTACCTTTGCCCATTGCAAGGCGCATTCAGTATTTGTGATTTCTTCTTTAATAATTTTGATTTTACTTGCTATAGTTTCTTCTATGGTCTTTCTAGTTTCTTCTAAGGATTGAACTGTTTTTAAAATTTCGTTTGTGGTTTTAGTTAATGTGTTAATTTTGTCAATGACGTCTTTGTTAATGACTCTCTAAAGTTCATTGTTCGTTAGCAATCCGTTTATTTTGTCTACAATTATTTGATGGTCTTCATGGTCTGGAGTACCAGCTATCCACTTCCATGCTGTTCCTATTAAATTTATTGACCGTTTCCTTCTAAGTTTTAGTCTCTTCAGATGGTCCTCTACTTGTTGTATGTCATGCAATAAAAATGGAAGCGCTGAACTATTTCTAAATATTTTAGTCTGAATTTCTGAAGAAAGATAATTGACAGTCTCTTCATATTTGATTAGGTCCAAGGTATTTATTGACTTAAAATTTCTATTTTGAAGACACGCCTGCCCTAAATGAATTGGTATTAATTGAGAGCCGGTGTAGTCCAATATTTGGACTTCTGGTTTGCAAATTCGGAATATTGCCAGAAATATTATCAGTAGTTTGGTAATGTCCTGAAAAAAACATAATTCAGTTTTTAATATTAGTTTTATAAATTATTCTGTTCCGTGAATATATTTTTGCTTTGTCTGTTTTACTTTATTTCTCTGTCCAATAAGTTTTTCGTAAATTATATCGTCCGGTTGATAAGTCTTTGCGGTTGTGCCTGTACTTCTTTGCAGCATCTTTTCTTGTGCCTTTTTTAATTTGTCTACTAAGTTTTCGTGTGAAATTCTATTGAAAAAACATCAAATGGTTTTTCACCAGTTTCTGAATGAATTGATTGATTATATAGCTGACTTGCTCTATAAAAACACTCAGAATCATCCAGTACATGATTTTCGTTTTTCACACATCTCGCCAATTCTACCAGAGTAGAATGAACCCTTTCTACCGTTTGCAGAGCTATGTCTGGGCGTACAGTAGTAAAGTTCTATTCTTAGCCTTTGCATCATTTATTATCTAGGATGATTTTTTTTTGCATTTGGAAAACTTTGCAAAACATTCATTACTTTTTCGCCTAAATTCAGCTTATCATCGATTTGTCTTATGACTTAAAATTTTGAATATGAATCTATACATGTAATAAATTTTAGGTTTTGGGCATAAAAAATGTCTAAGTTCAGGTACTCACCCTCCCTTTCAGGAATAGGAGTCTCTCCTATTTTAGTTTTTTGTGGGTGCCTGTTATATTTTGATCTATTACAAATTTCACAATGTTTTATATATTGCTTAAAATGGTCTGCCATTTTTGGCCAATAGTATTGTCTGTATATCTGTCTACAATTGTCCTTATAATTTCTGTGAGCTCTATAATAACCTTTTGGTCATCTGTATTTGTAACGTCCACTGCAAATATTTGTGTGTAAACAAATTTGTTGGAAAATACATCTTTTACTGTCTCCTTGAAATCGTACAAGTCCTCCAGAGTACAATATATTGCTGTTACCAACCTTGGTTGTAAAAACTCTTTTAATATTGTCAGAAGATTCTCTCTGGAATCATATTCAATTATATGCCGAGTCCGACTAAAGTTAGTGATTGACTCGTGAATGGTAAAATTATTTTTTGATAATAAAATTTGTTGCTTAAATTCATTCAATGGTTTTTTGGTTTCAGGTATTAAATAGTTATCGCTACTTTCGGCAGAATGCTGTGTTTCTGTGACTGATGAGTTGTCAGAAAGATTGTTTAAAAATTGCCTGGATAGAGCATCTGCCACGACATTGGTTACTCCTGGCTTGTATATTATTTTTGGGGAAAACTCCTCGATAAAGGAACGCCATCTTTTAATCTTGTGGTTTGGATTGCGCATTGAAATAGAAAAAGACAGTGGCTGGTGTTCAGTGTAAATTTCCAGATCTTTAACACCGTACAGGTGATTCCTTAATGTTTTTACGACCACACAATAGCGTATAGCTCTTTCTCGTTAGTAGCGTAATTTCGTTCTGTTGAGCTTAATGTCTTTGAAATGAAAGTAATTGGTTTACCATCTTGTGTTAAAACTCCTCCTACTGCCACATTAGAGGCGTCTGTGGTGAGCACAAATTTTTTTGTAAAATCGGGTTGTACAAGTTCAACCTGATTTATTAGAAGATTTTTTAGCCTTTCAAAAGCTTCATTATCTAATTTGATTTCAGTTTTCTTTGACATATTCTGGGAAACTCTTCCATTTCTCCAGCTAAATATTAGGTTAATAGTCTTGCAATCGATGCATAGCCTGATATGAATTTTCTGTAGTATCCTATCATTCCTAAAAAACTTCTTAATTGCCTAAGTGTTACTGGTTTGGGGAAATTTAGAATTGTTTCTATTTTCTTTGGATCCGTCATAATGACGTTATGGGCCACTATATAGCACAAAAATTCGACTTCCTGTTGAAAAAACTTTGATTTGTCCAAAGATATTTTCATATTCGCGTTTCTTAGTGTTTTAATTATAATTTGCAGGTGCTCAGTATGGGCTTCTAAACTTTCCAAAAAAACGATAATGTCATCTACGAATTCTCGTAAAATATTGTCCAAGGCTCTCTGGAAAATTCCAGGACCATTTTTTAAGCCAAATGGCATCCTTACGAACTCATATTTTCCATTATTCACTGAGAACGCGGTTTTCTCAATGTCTTCTGGCTTCATTAAAATTTGGTGAAAGACCGATTCGAGGTCTATTGTTGAGAAATATTTTGCTCTTCCCAAATTTGAAAGGATTACATTGCAGTCTGGTATCGGATACTTATCCGCAATTGTTTGTTCATTTAGTTTTTTATAATCTACGACCATAGCATTTTCTGAGTTTCATCTTCATTTGCGCCTTTCTTTGGCACCACCCAAATAGGTGAGTTGTATGGACTTTTGCTCTCACGGATAATTCCGTCATTTAATAATTTATTTATTTCTTTATTTATAAATGCATTTGCGGATAAAGGATAGGCGTACTGTTTACTCCATATTGGAGTTTCAACAATTGTCCTAACCCTTTATAACTCAAGATCATAAAAATCCAAAATATCTTGAAATAACGGTTACTTATGTAAAAAAACAAACACATATTTTTCAGAATTTAAAAAAAAATAATTTTCTCTATTTTATTCAGGTTTTTAGGGATTGTGACATTTCTGTTACATTGAGTGAAACGTCCAAAAAAAATCTTAAGTGGTATGAAATAATTTAAAAGAATTATTTTGTTTGTTGTAACACAACGCTACACCGCATTTTTCGCAAATAGTTTGTGACACGCCAGTGCATTGGGGAAACTTGCATCGTATTCTCTTTTCAACCCAAATGGGCCAATGGCCTATTTGATCCTGCCTTACTGCCATAGGCGGAACATGTTGTGCTGGGCCCTTATGTTTCTTTGCTTGAAGTATATTTTCAAAAGAGCTGCTTTTCTTTATATTGGGTTTTAATCCAAGCTTGCATAGGGTCTCTCTTATCTCAAGTCGGAAATTTGCTGAAGACATTTGTTTACCTTCAATGTTTTTGAAGTTACGAAGTCTACGATATAGTAGCCAACAATTTGCCATGGTGAGGTCCAATAAATGGTAGAACATTCGAACTTGCCATCTTTTGCTCCGTACCTCTATTTTGTATCTTCCAATAATACTATCTATTAAATCGACGCCTCCCATGTGACGATTGTACTCCCCAACAACAAAAGGACGATCAATTTCAATGTATTTTTTATTTGATTTATCGTATTGCCTGACTTTGGTCTTGGGCAACTCACCAGCAAAAGTTGACAAGAGCATTACAGGTTTATTGTCTTTCCATATGACATTTGAAATATCAATACCATTCACATCAGCAACATATTCAGTAGAATATCCTCTTTCCTTTCTTTGCACCTCCTTATCAGTAGGCATTTTGCCATCAGGAATTCGATTGCGTCGAACCGTTCCAAGACTTAATATACCTTCTTTAGCTAAATACTCTAGCAACGGCAATGAAGTAAAATAATTGTCAAAGTATAATTTATAATTTTGATGTCTTGGAACGATTCTCGACATCCTCATTACCACGTTTGCTGATGCCCCCAAATTTGGCTCATTCGTATGAACAATGTTTTCTGCTCCTGTTTCTGGTTCTATTTTATAGGCAAATCCTGAAACTCCACTTAGAACATATATCTTATAGCCCCATTTATGAGGTTTCTGTGGATTATATCTTTTTAAACTATTCCTTGCCTTAGTAGAGCAAATTTGCTCATCAACGCAAAGATATTCTTCCATTGGAATTGCACTAAAAGTTGCATTTAATTTTTCAACTACAGGTCTTATTTTGTAAAGCTTATCAGCATGCGGTGCATCACGTGGTGGTTGATTAGAATTGTCATTGAAATGAATGAACTGTCTTATTTTTTCAAATTTTTGTCTTGGCATTATCTCTTGTATCATGGGTGTACCAATTGATGAGGTCCAATGGCTAGTTACACTTGGTAGTTTTATCAACGACATAATGTTTATTATTCCAATAAATTGCTGAATATCGGCAACAGTTATTTGTAATAATTGATTTGGATTTCTCTGAGTTGCGTAGAGATTTGTTTGCTCTGCTATAAAACTTATCAGCTCTTTGGGGAAAAAATTAAAAAAATATTGTATAGGCGTTTCGAGATCCAATAAGTTTGATGGTAGGGCAGTGTTTCCCGTAAACTCTAATTGTTGTTGGTTGACTACCAAGTTTTTTTTCTTCCATCTTAGCTGCGAAACTCTTTGTTTTGGTATTGTCGAAGCTAATTTTATTGAAGGATTTGAAGATGAGGAACCTGGAACACGATTAGATGAAGAACCTGGATCAGGACTAGTGCTTTCGTTATCCAAGGCTGAATATGGACCATCTTCGACGTTTTCTTCATGATCTGGCGTTGGTTGGTAGTCTGGGTCAGCAATGCTATCATCATCATCATCTAGACCATCTTCACTGTCGTATTGGCAAAGTACATATGTCGTATATTTCACTTTCACGGAGTACTTTCGACGTCATTCTGAAATAAAACTTCACAATTATCAACTCACACTCCTTTGTATTTCTTGTCACTTTATATTTTTTTTTCACTCATTAACTCAATGTAACAGAAATGTTACAAACATAAATATATGCTTTTTGTTATAATAATAGTATGTACTTCTACGTGTTGCAAAGAATAGAATACCAAAATGATACACCTACCTATAATTTTTTATCAAAATACCAAAACTTTTTTTACTTTTGAGATAATTTTACGAAATTTTCGATTTGCTTAACAGGGGATTTTTAAAATTTAAAGTCGGCCAAACTTCGAAGCGATTTAATTTATTAGTGGCGCCGTCCAAAAGGCTTAATGTGAATGAAGCCATAGAGTTACAATTATTTAAATCAACAAAACGTTGTTATTACTTAATTTGGAGACATTTTTTTGGTTTGTTACAGATATGACACACGGGGTTATAAAGGGCTAATCTCTGCTTTTACATCCATTCGAAACGGTAGTATGATGTTTATGCCACCATGCGTTCTTTTTATATCATTCACTATATTATTCCGAAGTGTATCTATATCTTAAATATTATTAACGAAGGTTTCTTTCATTTCTACCTGATTTGATTTTACATAAATTTTCTCTTTCTTTCCTTTGTATGTTATTGTTTCTGTTTCTAAGTTTATTGCTACATTTGCCTTTTTTAGCAAACTAATTCCTATCAATATTTCTTATTCTATGTTGTCTATTTCATAAAAACGTTCCTTAACACCCAGTAATATTGTTTCATAGTAATGGGTTATAATTGAGAAGCCGTGAATACTTTTCACTCGCTTCCCTATAGCTAATTTCTGTCTATTGGGCAATATATTCTTTTTACAGTAGCAGTTAGTTGCTCCTGTATCAATTAGAATTCTAACTCTACTTCCATCTAATTTAGTTCGGTAGAAGAAGGGCAACCCGATCCTTCTTCTAAAAAAGCATTCTCTACAACATTGTTAATTCTTTGAATTTTCTGCTATTGCTGTGTGCTTTGTTGCGCTCCACTAGGTAATTCGCGCTTTACAGCTGGGTTGTAACTGAATGGTTCCCTTTGGTTACCATAAAAAGGGCGAGCAAGATTTTGATTTGAATTTTTCTGGAAATTGTTTAATGTTCTTTGCCGTGTATTTACGGAAGAGTCGACTTCCATTGGTTGTGGAGCTGGACGAGGATTGTGTTCAGCTCGTTGGCGAAAATTTTTTTGAAATCTTTGAGATGTGTTTGGAGCTAGTCTCAGAACGTTTTGATTTTTATTATTATTTTGATTTTGATTGCGATCGAATTGCAGAGCAAATGTCGCACGAAGATTATTTGCTTCCAATTCCAGCGCTTTGGCTAACGCATTGGGCAAGTCAGTGGGCAAAAGAGAAAAGAGAGTATTTTAATGGGGTGAATTCAACCCTGTTATAAAATCGCGAAGGGCATATTGCCGATTTTTATTATTCAACACATTTGTTAGTTCTGAATTTGTTCCATGGGTCATAATGGTTTTGTTAATCAGTGCCGTTAGTCGCTGATTTACTTAATTGTAATATTCTAAGATGGTGGAATGTCCTTGCCTCATGACACTTAATTCCTGTTCGATAATATGGACAGGACGCTTATCAGCATAAGCAAAGTCCAGTCTTCTGATTATAGCATCACAATTTAACACTGTTCCATGGTTGGTTAACAAATATTTTTGTTTCGTAGTATCGTCAGGGCACCATAATATTTCCGACTATTCCTAGCGTAAAGTCGCATTGAATTATTGGACGCTTCGCGCCAACTAACGTGTGAATTAGAGTCCTTTCAGTCAAAGGTCGGCAAAGATTTGATTACATCCAGGGTTTCTTCGCACCGGATGGAAGTGTCAATAGTTTGTGTCCTATGTTCTGTCACTGCATTTGTGTTCGTTAGATGTCCGAGTGTTGTAGTTAATTCATTTATTCTTGCTTGTAGTGGCCCTACCTGTGCCTTTATCAGTTCCCTAATCTGCTCGGATGTAGTCATTTTACTATCGGCTTTTAATGTCCTAAACGACTCAATAAGTTTATCTATTTCTTTTATATGATCCAGTTTGCCGCCAGATCCACAAATATAACTTTCTTAGCAAAATTTTATTTCATTTCAGTATGATTAGCGCCACAGTTGCTACATTTTTTAACGTTGGGGTCGCTTTTAGACTTATCGCAAAGAACTGTACCATGTAATTCACCACATACTACGCAAACAGGGGGTAAGTAGCAGTATGCCTTAGTATGGCCAAATTCTTGGCAGTTTAGACATTGAACGGGACCATTTCTTTTGTGCGGCTCCTCTATAGTTACTCTTTTCTACAGAATATATTTTAGATTATAAATTGGATGCGTTTAATTTTGTTTAAGCTTAACGTCGCCTGGTTCTAACTCCACTCAAACTAGTGGTTGGGGATTTTTTTCCCTATTTGTAATATTCGTCACGTTCTTTATTTTAAAGCCCTTCTCTTCCAAAAAAGTTTTAATTTCTTTTGGGTCCACGCAAGAGTCTATGCCCTTGATTACTACCTGAAGACCTTTACCGCTCTTCAGTTGATACATAAAAGTTTTTATTAAGAGCTTTAAATCTTGTAATTACTTTTCGAAAATTATCTTCGTGATTAACCTTTATTTTAGTCTCATTGATACTACCTCGCTTTATTGCAGCTACATAAAAGGAATTTTCACCAATCAACAAAATCAAACTCTTAATTAACTCATTTGAGTTTTGCTCTCTTAGATATATCGGGGGTGGGTTAAGCGATTTGATGACGTTTGGTACTTCAGATGATTCCTCATCCAGAATTGAGAACCGATTTTGGGAATTCTTTCTGTCAGTTGTACCATATTTTAAAACTTAATAAACAAATGTATTCAGGTTTTCAAGACAAAGAATACAAAAAATAGAGGAAAGGAGGCAACATGTAATTTGAAATTTAAAAATGATAATAACAGCAAATTTCGAACCACCAGTACTACTGGTTAAAATATTGATGTTTGACTGTTGGCTAGCGGGCACCGCAGTGGTGCAGTGGTTAGAACTCAAAGATTTTCTGAAGATAGAATATGGTGAATTCCCGAGTTCAAATCCCAGCTCAGCCAAAAAAAAATTATCAATAAATTTTAATAAAAATTCCAAGTTGGAAAATTCCTTCCTCAGTGAAAATAATTTAATGAAAATTAAATTTGATTAACTCAAGCCAAATTAAAGAATATCAAAAATTAAATTTTTTATTATATTCATAAAAATCAATTTTACAAAACTAGCACTTTTGTTTTTCATTGTAAAACAATTTAGCACTTTTTTTTGTCGATTTAGCACTTTTAATTTAAATTCCTCTGGCAAGTCTGCCCTAAATGTACTAGTCGTGAAGTCTGTCTGTTTTTAGAAAATGAAATCAAGTGAGTGAGTGAGAAATTATATTGAAAACCAAAACAAAAAAACGAAAATTTGTTTTTGTTTTCAATATAATTTCTTACTCACTCATTTGGTTTCATTTTCTAAAACAGGCAGCTATGTAAAATTCTCCGCTGAATCCGAATATGAAAAGTCGGCATGGTCAAAAGTAGAACAGTTTTCGAGATATTACAAAATTACCGTTATTTGCGTTTTTTAAAAATATGGTTTCACTGTAATAAAACTTTTTTCGAAAATATTCAATGGACACGGGTCGTTCGAAAAAATTGTTCAAGAAATGACTAAGTTACGGGGGACCAAAGCTTAAATTTCACAAAAATTTTAATGATTTTTTGCAATTTTGCTCTTCTCAACAAATTTTTTTAAAACCAAACAATAAAATTTTACAAGTTTTATAACTAACGACGTTAGTTTATTTTAATACGAATATTTTGTGCCCAATAGGATCTAGACCGCTTATCCCAAATTGCATGACATTTTTTCTGGCCATATGAAGTTAAGTTGGAACAAATTTTACCGCAATATCTATATCTGCTACGGTTTAAGGCGCATTTAATTAATTTTCCAAAGTAGGCTTTATATGGGCTTTATGAAAAACTATGGACCGGTCATCACGAAATTTAGTGTGATTTCTAGTCCTATAAAAATGTGAAGTATTAAATTTTATTATGATAGTATTATTAATTACGATTTGAGGCGTAATAAACTGTTTTCCGGGATTATGGTTTATATGGGGCCTATAGAAAATTATGGACCGATCTTCACGAAATTTCACAGTATGATTTCCATATTAATCGAATTTGTGCAAAATCTTAAATCATGCCATGCATTATTCCACCAGTTATGTTAGTTTTTGTAACAAAATTATCAACTTTTTAAGGTGGTGGTTCCACATTTTCATTCATATCTCTGATCCTAAAGAACCGATTTTGCAGGATTGCAATCACAAACTGCTTAGGAAAACTACAAGCAATTTGCGACCAAGCTCGTTCTTTTCTGCTTAGTTTTTCGAAAGTGAGCGCGTTTTCAACAGACGGACGGAGCCAGAATATATGAGGAGGCCCATAACAAAACGCAACAATTCCACTTTTTAAATTTAATGTTTTTTGCACTGAATAATATTGTACATACTAAAATCGTATAGTTATTGTTTTAACAAATTTATTTACAATAATTAGTATTTTGGTTAATCTATATGTTCTATATGTTCATTTGTCCTTCAAGTTGTGCTGAAAAAGGTCAACAAGAAAAAGAAAGACAAAAATGAAAAAACAAAAAGTGTACTTTGGACTTCAAGAAAAATTCTTGACACAAGTACGAAAAAACAGAAGTAAGGAAGAACATGTAAAATCAATTAAAATGGATAATCATTCAAAAAAGCAAACTTCGATCTACCAAAGGTTAAAATGCAATTTGGTTTAAGGATTGATGTTTGACTATTGACGTCAGCAGTGTTCGATGGCTGCGAGTGTAAAACGGCAAATCCATTTGAGAAGATCGAGTGGTTGCGATCGAAACATGTCATGGTAACCTGCCGGCCGCGGTTCGAATCCAGGCCACGGTCAAGAATGAAAGATTATCAATAACAATTTTAATTAATTTTCATGTTGTAAAATTCCTTTCTTCATAAAAATAATTTAATGAAAATTAAATTTAATGAACTTAAGCCTAATTAAAAATATTAAAAATTTGGATCAAATTTATTTACTTTGAATCAGATCACAAAGCAACGATTTCACACACATACATACATCGTACTGGCTTAAATCCTTTTTATACCCAACACCACAATTAAGTTTGTCATTCAGTGTGTGACTTTTTTTTTTATTATTCATCTCAGACCCCTGCAGCCACACGTTCAATAAATCACTTTCAGGTTGTTCAAACAAACTGCTTGTCAAAACTTGGTTGAATTAACAGCGGTGGCACAGGCTGGACTCAATTTGATAATCAATTTAATTATAAAAATGCCCCCGACGAAGCGACAAAATTAATTTGTGATCAGCTGTTAAACTGAACTTCAAATTGACGAACAAATTGAAAGCAATCTCGTGGTCAATTTAAAATGTGTGAGTGTGTAAGTAAAAAAAAGTGAGAGTAAATTGCAAATTGAAAGGAATTTTGAAAGAAAGCTTTCAATTTATGTAATTTTTGACATACAGTATAAGTATGTAAAAGACTATCAAGAAAAACTTGATGGTGTGGCCTCCAAGTAAATATGTATAACCATTTATTTCAATTTCGTTAACCTGCGGCCACACGGTCAAGTTTTTCTTGATAGTCTTTTACATACTTATACTGTATGTCAAAAATTACATAAATTGAAAGCTTTCTTTCAAAATATCATCACGAAAACAATTTATAAAGACAAACTTGTAATCAGCTGTTAAATTGAAAGTAAAATTGCCAAACAAATGGAAAGGTGGCATTGAAAGCCATCTCGTGGTCAATTTAAAGAGTGTGAATGTGTTAGTAAAAAAGTTAGAGTGTATTGCAAATTGAATAGAATTAAAAGGCAAAACTTGATCATGTGGCCACCAAGTTAAAAAACTCATAATTAATGTTTAACAAAAATCTTGAAAAAATGTAAGCATTATTTTAAACATTTTTTAAATAATTTTTAGCATTTTTTGGCCATATCTAATGCCAGATTTAGCTGTTAAAAATTTTAAGATCTGGTTACACTGATAAATTTGCATAAATGTTTATTTAATCAAATGCAGTTTTGAATTCATTCAAAACCAAGTAAGAGTGCTATATTTGGCTTTGCCGAATCTTTGATGCTCTTCACCATGGTGCGATAAAAACAGAAAGTTTTATAAATACCATTCGTTAGATATAAATTAATATATTTGGTGCCACGACGCCTTCTTTAAACCCGACAACATTTTATCGGATGTTATATAGCAAACTTTAACGGAGTATATCTGACATAAATATATAACAACCTATGCCCCACCAATTCAGGGGCCTTCGGAAAACCCAAATCAACATATATCTACATAGTCAGACGGACAAATGGACATCGTATATATATTTTTTATAGGATCTAAGAAGAACATTGTAGAACTTACAAAATGACAAACTTTTATATACCCTTTTACCAAGTTCGCGTAAAATTATTTTGAAAAAACGTGTTTACAAAAAGTACGAACTGGGCGAATTTGTACACTTTCTTATCCTTTAAAAGTACTGTATTTGTTTGCTGTATTTATGTTAAATAACATAATTTTCAAGTTTGCGAATAATAATTTCAAAACAAAACTTTTTTACAAAAAGTACTAAAAGTACGAATTTTAACCTTATTTCGCCGCATAGGTTTTAAGTACGAGAAAAATATTTTTTTTGCATTTTGTTTTTTCTTAACCTACTTACAACTACAATTAATGTTGGAAGAATTCCAATCAATTGTAGTGGGGAATGTAAGAAGAGGTAAACTCACTGTTTATTGTTGATGTTTTTGTTTAAACTTTGATATTGTTACAAGTAGAGCTGTTGCTTATGATTCTTATACGCTTAACAGTTTTATTTGCTTTAATATCTTTAGTTTTTCTAAAATCTTTATGGATGAAGTTTCCTGATGATCTGGCCTAAGCAATCAGTGCAATGCGCATAGGAATAGCTTATCCCATTAACAATAAAATTCAAGTGTTTTTATCAAGAATAAAAACTGGGAATTAAGCACGAATAAGAAAATCTTTTGAATTAAAATTTTGTATTCCCAAAAATTACTTTGATAAAATTTTAAAAAACTTAAAAACAAAACGTATCAAGAGAACGAGTTTCTACCCTGTTTGGCACTCAAATGTACTTCATTTCTTAGCTGCCTTTGCATTAAAGAACAAAGGCTAAAAGCTTGCACAAAATTATTTATAATAGAATTTGTTTACAAGCAGTTCCAAAAGTACAAATTTTTACCTTGTTTTGCCAGAGAAATGTACTTTATTTGTTTGCTGCCTTTATCGTAAAGAACATAAGTTTAAATTTTATGCAAAATTATTTTGAAAAAAAGTGTTTACAAAAAGTACTCAATTACAAACTTTTACGCTGTTTTGACGACTTTATTCAATTCGGTCCAGTCGCTTACCAGTTTTCAGTAGTTGAGCAAACCGCAAATAATTTTAATATAAACATATACATATTTATTTATGATTTTAAGTACATAATTAAAAAAAGTAGGTACAGAAAAATCTAGCAAAACTCAAATTAATTAGTTTTGTACTTAATTTGGATTTCGTTAATAATTTCTTAAAATTTAGTTTATATTAAATACTTGTATTTATACATATTCCTATTTGAATAAGATCTTGTTTAACGCCGACGATTTTATAATATAAAAAATATACAATTACCATAATGTTGATGACATACTTTTGAAAATATTTGATTAAAAAATTTAATTTTTAACTTATTTTATGGCTATCTTATTCTAAGGATAGTTTTGTTAATCTAGCAGTACACATTCTTATAAAATGCTTTTAAGTAAATAACGCACTCCAACAAAACACTCACTAACTCAAAAAACATAAAAAAACAACAACAACGAAAGCTTTTGTTGCACTGAATTTTCTGCAAGTTTTAGTTTCTTCTCAGCAGTCATACGGTTCGGTCTAGTCGGTGTAGTGTCTTAATCAATCTCGGTTTTTTTATTAGAAAAATAGAGTTTAATTAAATATTTTTATATAAAAATAAAATCTAAGTTTTTGTGAATATTTTGGTGTAAAAATTGTGTAAAAATGTTAATTAGAAGTTTGTGAAAAAAGTGTTTAAAGTTGCAAATAATTAAATGGAGATTTATTACCGGTTGTTAAATCTGCTTCATCCGTTCGTTCGTTCGTTACTTCAATAAAGATATCGGTTTTATCTTGGTGAACTAGTTGAAAAAGATAACCGAGGTTAGTAAGATGTTATTTATATAGAAAATAAGAAAAGCTTAATTTTTTTTGGTTGTGTTGCTAACTAACCACCATTTCTAGAGCTTTTAAAACATGTTTTTACGCCACCTATCAATATGTTTTTAGAATCACGTTTTTTAAGTTCATCGATGATAGATTATTCGAAATTTTGGCGCAAGGGTGCGGTAGAAAAAATTATTTATACGAGTGCAGTTTTAAGGTGAAAGGGAAACCCAAAATGGCTACACTAAAAAATCATTTGAATTTATAAAACGTTATAAAGAGTTTTAGGAAGAATCAAAAAGAAAAAACTTATTTAAATTAGCTAACATTTTGTATCATAATCGAATCTTTTAGGAATCCCGAATATGTGCTCATTTTTTTTTAAATTATTTATTTATTAATAACACTATGCTAGTTGAAAAAACTGACAAGCCGGGCACATGGCGTTTTAACATAATTCGGGGACGCTGAATCCAGTGGTGCCCGCGGTTTTTTCAGATTGGCTCTGGTTTTCGAGATATACCGTTATTTCGAAAATGGAGGAGGTTGCACAACATATATTCGCGTAACTCAAAAACGGTTTAGTTTATTGAAATTACTAAAAAAACCGAAATTCCGCAATTTCATTTCAGAAAAGTAAAACTCTTTTTCTAATATGAGTAGTCGTTATTGAAACATAATTTTTTTTTGAAAAAAAAAATTAATTTTTTTATCTAAATTTCGAAATTTTTGTTTTTTAAAAATTCATACAAAATTAAAAAATGCAGCTAGGCTTCTAATTTTTTGCAGACTTATAAAAAACGAAGCTACAAACAAAACAAGCCATAAATGATTAAAATCTGTTTGCAACTTTTGATTTTATTCACAAAAGTCGACAAATTTTAATTAATTTAAGAATTTCATAAAACGCAATATTTGTATGGTAGCCCCCTAAGGGAAATTCTTAAATTAATGAAAAATTTGTCGACTTTTGTGAATAAAATCAAAAAACAACAGATTTTAATCATTTATGGCTTATTTTGTTTGTAGCTTCGTTTTTTATAAGTCTGCAAAAAATTAGAAGCCTAGCTGCATTTTTTAATTTTTAATGAATTTTTAAAAAACAAAAATTTCGAAATTTTGATAAAAAAATTAATTTTTTTTAAAAAAAAAAAATTATGTTTCAATAACGACTACTCATATTAGAAAAAGGGTTTTACTTTTCTGAAATGAAATTTTATTGTGGAATTTCGGTTTTTTTAGTAATTTCAATAAACTAAACCGTTTTTGAGTTACGCGAATATATGTTGAGCAACCTCCTCCATTTTCGAAATAACGGTATATCTCAAAAACCAGAGCCAATCTGAAAAAACCGCGGGCACCACTGGATTCAGCGTCCCCGAATTATGTTAAAACGCCATGTGCCCGGCTTGTCACGAAAAAAAGTGTCAATTTCATGCACAGTGTAATTCATTGAATTTTCATACTTGGGAATTTTTGAGACAAGTTGACAACAAATTAAATTAAAATTTAAAATTTTCAAGTGTAAAACATCAAAAAAAGAAAAAATAAATAAATACATAGCAATATACATATATGAGGAGCCGCAGAACAAAACGTACTTTTTCGCATTTTTTGACAAATTGGTTTATTGATATTTTTATAATATTTGGGTTAAAATCTTTAAGAAAAAATCTAGTTAGCATATTTTTTTCTTCTTTTTACCAAAAAAATGGGTTAAAAAAAATTGCTGCATATCAAAACGTACTTTTTTCATTTTTTTTTTTTTTTCAAAACGTGCTTTTTTCATTGTTTTTGCCATTTCTTCGTGTAGTTGTTTTAAATAACATGACATTTCTTAATATTCTTAATTTAATGGACGTTTAGTTATGTCATTTCCTTTGCGTTAAAATTAACTGTTAAATAATGGTGACTATTCTTGAAAACGCGTCGAAAAAGTTAATATTTTCATTAAAACAAAAACAAAGTTTAAGAAATTGTTTTTGTGTTTATCATACAATATACCGTTTTTTAGAGAGAGAAATGCGTCAAAATTCTCACGTTAATTTAATTTTAGAAATTTATGATAAACAAAAACTAATTTTTAAACTATACTTTTGTTTTAATGTAAATTTGTATTTGTTCGACGAGTTTTCGAGAATAGCCACCAATAATTTAACTATTGTTTGGTGAATAAATGTTATGAAAAAAATAATTAATACAATAGTATAATTAAAACATGGAAGAATTACAAGAATCTGTAGAAAATTTAAATATTTTTTTAAACAAAACGTACTTTTAAAATTTTTTTTTTAACAAAACGTACTTTTTTCGATATAAAATTGGTTAGATATTAAACATCCTTGACATTTAATGTGTTGACTTACGGCAGTCTGATTCATTTGTTGGTAAGCAAAAAACTTGTTTCTATTTCCAGGTTCATACATTTTTTTAAGGGGTCGAAATAAATAAACCTCAATTTCCCAAAAATTTTAAATGTGTGAAAAAGTACGTTTTGTTCTGCGGCTCCTCATATACACATGTATAATTAAAAAACAATTATATCAAAAGTATATCGACATTTTCTACGAGATAATCTTTCAATCTATGTATTTTCAAATATAAAAATTGTTAAACACTCTTTTAAAAAATCAGGTAAATTATTAAACTCCAGACTACCGATATACTCAATTATTTGCTTCGTTACTTCCAGTCGACATCTTGAAACCCTTAAGGCCCAACCATAATATGCATAGCCTTACTTAACCTACTGTCAAAAATTAACAAAAATCTCTCAAATGTATTTAAAAAAACAAAATAAAAAAACATTTGATTCCGTACGGAATGTGCGATTAGATTCGCACCTTGCTTAAGCAAATGACAGTTTCATTAAACTTAGCAAAAAGTTTCCTTAAGTTCAATATGGTTTGCCTCATACAATTTACATGTATTCGCACATTTGCTTAAGCCAACTTAAGCACATTATGGTTGATCCTTTAAGTTGCAGTTGTTTATAGTATTAAAGGCATTTTGATTTAATTTCATTAAAATCTGTTGGATAGTTTTGGAGAGGTAGAAAATACCCCCGAACTTCCATCCCAGTGCTATTTTCTAAAAAATACATAGCTTATGTGTCCATATTAATATATTTTAAATTTCATTAAAATCTGTAAGATAGCTTCGGAGAGCAGAAATAATACCCATACTTTTTGCAACGCACAACCATAACTGTTTTTATTATCTGTGTATTAAGTTTGTGTATACACAATAACGAAAAGCGTGAGTAAATACCTCTGTATATTTTTCTTATGGGTACTTGTTGTCATTCTCTGGTTCAGAACTTACAATAATTTGAATAAAAAATCAAAAAAAAAAGCGTGACCAGTAGTTTAATCAAACTTTAGCTTTATTTTTAACTATTTCTATTGATTTACTAATATTATTTGTAAGAAGATAATTTTGAAATGTAATTTAGAAACTGTTAAATGATGATTAATCTAGCCAAACGTTTTGAAATAGCAAATAATTTTTTAATAAAAGTAGTGGTTATTTGTAGGGCGTTAAATATTTAATAGGTGTGAACATAGCTTTACTAATTTAAAAATTAGTAAAAAAAAATTTTTTTGATGTTATAGAAATTTCTGAAATTTTAGTTTATCAATAAGGTAAACATATATTGAATAATGTCAAAAACTTTGTCGTAAGTTGCAAAAAATTAAGTGATCCCAAATTGGCACAGCGGGTGTAAATGGGTTAATGCAATATACAGTATTCCCTCGTTTTACGAAGGCCCGCTTTACGAAAATTCGAAGTTACGAACATCATTAAAAAATTATAAAATTCGTTATACGAATACAAAATTTCGAAGTTACGAACAACTTTTTTAATAAATAAAAAAATTAGTTATACGAATACAAAATTTCGAAGTTACGAACTTTTTTAATAAATAATAAAATTTTTTAAACGAATGACAAATTTGCTCCTACGAACAATTTAAATTTAATTTTGGAACTCCACGAAAACAATAAGTTAAGTTTTAGCATTCATTGAATATATTTTAGTAGCAGTCGTGGGATAAAGACCAACAATATCTTACCTGTTGCACTTTTTTGTCAACAAAGAGTTCTTTACACAAACAAGTTTGCCTGTTTTTGTTGATTTGTTGTACAACACCTTATAGTAATTTCACCATAGTGCAAGTTGTGTATTTTACAATTTTAATTTAATTTGGGAAATCCCCGAAAACAAAAGGTTAGGTTCTATCATTCAATGAATTTCGTTAGTGCAAGTTTTGTATTGTTAAAGTGTAGTCAAATAATTTTTTGTTGGAGGTATATCAATAAAGTGGTTGTGTGTTTCTGTTACATTAAGTCGAAATTATCTTTGCTATAAAAATGCCTGGTAAACGAACAAAAACTACGGCTCACGCCACTTGTGCAAAAAAGATCCGTAAAGCGATCACATTAGACGTAAAGCTTGATGTTTTAAGACGGCTTGAAGCTGGTCAGAAAAATAATGAAATAGGAAAAAAAAGCCAGGAACCTACACCAGTATTTAATAACAAAAAATGGGGAAGGATCTAAGACAGAACAGTTTTTAGCTAGCAAAGGTTGGTTTGAAAGATTTAAAAAACGTCATTCCTTACATAATATAAAAATGTCTGGTGAAGCAGCAAGTGCGGATGTTGAGGCGGCAAAAAATTATCCCGCAATATTTAAAAAAATTATAGAAGACGGTTGATACACCCCGCAGCAAGTATATAATGTTGACGAAACAGGTCTGTTTTGGAAAAGAATGTCATCTAGAACATTCATTTCCAAACAAGAAAAATCTGCTTCAGGATTTAAGGCTGCTAAAGACCGTATAACGATTTTATTTGGAGGGAATGCTGCAGGAGATAATAAATTAAAGCCCATGCTTATTAATCATGCGGAAAATCCACTAGCCTTCAAAAGTTGCAACAAATCAGAACTTGGTATTATCTGGCGGTCAAATAAAAAAGGGTGGATGACAGCACATCTTTTTTAAGGCTGGTTAAATAATTTTTTTCCAAGTTCTGTAAGAAAATTTAATTCTGAGCAAAATATTTCAAACAAGGCATTGCTAGTAATTGACAATGCACCTAGCCATAAGCTAACTCACATACCTGACAACATCAAAGTTGTATTTCTACCACCAAATACTACTCCTATACTTCAACCATTGGATCAGGGTGTAATTGCTAACTTTAAGGCTTATTATTTTTGCCGCGTTTTCAAGAATCCGGTCCAAACCGGACAACTATTACAGAATTTTGGAAGCAATTTAATATACTTAATGCTGTTGACAACATTAAAAAATCTTGGGATGAAGTTAAAGAAACAGCCATGAATGGAGTATGGAAAAAATTATGTCCCGAATGCACTAATGATTTCGGAAGTGCATTGCAACACATTCAAGAAATTCAAAATGAAATTTTCGCTATGGCACACGAAGTCGGTATGGATGAAGTGGGCAATGAAGATGTGGCAGAAGTTCTTGGATCGGGAGAGGAAATTATTTCAAATGATGAATTAATAGAGATGCTTGAAGGAAGCACGGATGCAGAAATTGTAGGAAATCTTATGCATGGCGAAAGTTCGCGTATTTTGACATCACAAAAAATGTCAAAAGCATTTTCTCTTATCCAGGAAGCTATCGATATATTTTCGGAAAACGATCCTTTTGCAGAAAGAAGTCTTAAGGTTTCCAGAGAAATAGAAAACTGAATTCTTTGCTATAGAGAATTATACAAAGATAAAAATAAATCTGCAAAGCAAACCTCATTAGTTTCTTATTTTTCTAAAAAAAGTGTTGCAGCTCCAAATATTCAAGAATCTGTAGAATCTATTTCCGATGCCAGTTTGGATGAAGGTTCATCTACAAGCCTAGGCGAGGGCTCATACAACACATCAGAATAGATATAGCATTTATAATTTTAAATATTATATTTCAATTACTTATGAAGTTATTATTTAAATTTTAAAATTGAATTTTTTTTTTAAATGTAAAATTTGCTTTTTTTGTGTTTAATTTTTAAAACGAATAAATTTCTTTTCTTATCACTTTGTTATAAATGTTTCTAAAAAAGGGGCTCGAATAACGAACATTTTGGGTACACATCTATCTATTTTTAGTACAAATTTATACAAATATGGATCTCGCTTTACGAATATTTTTGATCCCTGTAACGTATCTATTTATTTTCAGTAGAATGGCATACTAATATTGAGCCCGATATACGATTAATCGATATACGTCTATTTTCACAGAACGTATCCTATTCGTAAACCGGGGGATTACTGTATTTCTCGGAAAAGAAATCGTCATAAAATATATTATAATGTAACATTATAATAAGTGTTTTATTAAACAAAATGAATATGTAAAAAAAATTTCAATTTTAAATTTTTTTATTATATTCATTTAAATCAATGTTACAAAACTAGCACTTTTGTTTTTCATTGTAGAACAATTTAGCACTTTTTTTTGTCGATTTAGCACTTTTAATTTGAATTCTTCTGGCAAGCCCTAAATGCCCTAAATGTACTAGTCGTGAAGTCTACCTGTTTTTAGAAAATGAAAGCAAGTGAGTGAGTGAGAAATTATATTGAAAACAAAAACAAAAAAACGAAAATTTGTTTTTGTTTTCAATATAATTTCTTACTCACTCATTTGGTTTCATTTTCTAAAACAGGCAGCTATGTAAAATTCTCCGCTGAATCCAAATATGAAAAGTCGGCATGGTCAAAAGTAGAACAGTTTTCGAGATATTACAAAATTACCGTTATTTGCGTTTTTTAAAAATATGATTTTACTTTAGTAAAACTATTTTCGAAAATATTTAATGGATTTTTTTATTTCTTTTTTTTAATGAAAAATATTAGAATTACTAAAACAACTACGGGTCGTTCGAAAAAATTGTTCAAGAAATGACTAAGTTACGGGGGACCAAAGCTGGTGGTACAGGCTGCACTCAATTTGATTTTCAAAATGCCGCGACGAAGCGACAAAATTATTTTGTGATCAGCTGTTAAACTGAACTTAAAATTGACGAACAAATTGAAATGTAAAATTGAAAGCAATCTCGTGGTCAAATGTGTGAGTGTGTTAGTAAAAAAATTGATAGTAAATTGCAAATTGAAAGCCAAAACTTGACGGTGTGGCCTCCAAGTAAATATAACCATTTGTTTTAATTTCGTTAACCCTGAAAGGTTACTCTTCATTTCAGCAACAATTTTTGAAGTAAAAAATAAACAAAGTTTTAGTTTAGCGTTTTATTAAAAAATAAAAATATATAAAAAATAAAAATTCTTTTTTTCTCTAAAATTCTATACGAATTTTAACTGTTTTTTTTTGTTTTTTAAATTATTTAACTTTTTAAAACAACAAAAACTAAAAAGGTAAAAAATAAATTACTTTTTTCTTTATCAGCCTTTAAAAATAATCAGTCAAATAATACAAAAGACAAAAAAATATTTAGTTATTAGCCATATTTAACGCATGAGACACAAAGTTCAATTTTATGTTAACAACAGATGCTTTTCTGGCATATATAACATGTACTTCTCGTCATTCTGAGTTTGCTATAGAGACAGAGAGGACGAATTCTACGCTCTTTTGGTCCTTTGACAACATTTTCGTTATTTTGAATTTTTTACTTAATTAAGGCCTGCAAGGGAGGTGTCTCGAATCTGCCTCTTAAATAAGGAACCACGAGAGATTAATGAAGGTTTTTCAGATACTGTCGTCGATTTTTGGGTTTTCGATCTTTATGGAACATATTGTTAGTATACATGACGTAGCTGTTGACAAAGGAATATTTAAAACTTCAAAAAAATGGACACAAAAACTTACTCTGTGTCGTTGCGACGAGTGCGGATCCAGCGTACAAGCTTACGGCATCAGCTAACGTTGTTGAAAAAAAGAGCGTAATTTGAATACATATAAAAAGTTATATGATAAAATGAAAATGAGCTTCGTCGATTCGACGAAGAGTAACCGTGCAGGATTAAAAAAAAGAACGAGTTTCTACCCTGTTTTGCCCCTCAAAGGTACTTGATTTGTTTGCTGCCTTTGCATTAAAGAACAAAGGCTAAAAGCTTGCACAACATTATTTCTAATAAAATTTGTTTACAAGCAGTTCCAAAAGTAAAAATTTTTACCTTGTTTTGCCAGATAAATGTACTTTATTTGTTTGCTGCCTTTATCGTAAAGAACATAAGTTTAAATTTTAAGCAAAATTATTTTGAAAAAAACGTGTTTACAAAAAGTACCCAAATACAAATTTTTAACCTGTTTTGACGACTTTACTTGCGTAGCAATTACGAACAAGCCCGCAAAAGGAATTATCCAATTCTGTCCAGTCGCTTACCAGTTTTCAGTAGTTGAGCAAACCGCGATTTATTTTTATATAAACATTACATATTTATTTATGATTTTAAGTACATAATTAAAACAAATAGGTACAGAAAAATCTAGCAAAACTTAAATGAATTAGTTTCGTACTTAATTTGGATTTCTTAAATAATTTCTTAAAATATATTTTATTTGCATAGAATATTTGAATATTAAAGGTTTACAACAAATACTTTTAAAAGCGCCTATTTGAAAAACAAATCCCGATTTAAAGTCAGCTTATATAAAATACTATAATGTTTGATACGGAAGGCCTCCGTTACTATTGGTCACTGAATTTCTAATTGAATTCCTTCCATTTCATAATTAAATTTTTCAATAAACTTCTTTTTTTTTGAGTTCGTACATGGTCGTATAAATTAACAAATATTACGCGATTTCTTTAATGAATTCTGTAGAATTACTAAAAAAAATTATCAATGTAATAAATCAATTTTAGGCAATAATGTTTCCTGTTCTTATATGTATTAAATACTTGCATTTATACATATTCCTATTTGAATAAGATCTTGTTTAACCCTGACGATTTTATAATATAAAAAATATAAAATTACCACAATGGTAAGGCCATACTTTTGAAAATATTTGATTAACAAATTTAATTTTTAACTTATTTTATGGCTATCTTATTCTAAGGATAGTTTTGTTAATCTAGCAGCACACATTCTAATACAAATGCTTTTAAGTAAATAACGCACTCCAACAAAACACTCACTAACTCAAAAAACATAAAAAAACAACAACAACGAAAGCTTTTGTTGCACTGAATTTTCTGCAAGTTTTAGTTTCTTCTCAGCAGTCATACGGTTCGGTCTAGTCGGTGTAGTGTCTTAATCAATTTCCGTTTTTTTTAGTAGAAAAATAGAGTTTAATTAAATATTTTTATATAAAAATAAAATCTAAGATTTTGTGAATATTTTGGTCTAAAAATTGTTTAAAAATGTTTATTAGAAGTTTGTGAAAAAAGTGTTTAAAGTTGCAATTAGTAATTAAATGGCGATTTATTACCGGTTGTTAAATTTGCATCTTCCGTTTGTTCGTTACGTTGATAAAGATAATCGGTTTTATCTTACTGGTGAACAAGTTGAAAAAGTTAAGCGAGGTTAGTAAGATGTTATTTATACAAAAATAAGAAAAGCTTAACTCTTTCGGGTTTTATGGTTTTAGAGCTTTTTAAACATGTTTTCACGCCACCTATCGATTATATACAAACAATTACGTTTTTTATATCATGGTTAAAAGATTGATTGATTGAAGGTGCGATCAAGGCTGGTAGGCTTTTTTTCTTAAAAAATCGTCAAAAGTTTTAACAAAATTCGTCAAAATCGTCACGAACATTTAACAAATTCGTCAAATATTTAAATGTTTCAAATCAAAAAAACCTCTCGTCAAAATGTTTAAGTCTTTACTCTCTTGCATAGGTTTATCCTTTTCTATTGACTGGAATCTCTTTTTAGATAAAAAATTAGGAAAACTTTTGCAAAGAAGTAGTGTAGTATTTCTGTTTAAAATAATAGATGGAGTCAGTGATGCCAGAAGGGCAGATTTATCTGCATTTTGAAGATTTTTACCCCAAAATGCAGATTTGACAATTTTTGTCTTAAAAATGCTGATTTTTTTTTTTAGCTCGGTGGCAACTTCTTTACTTTGTCACTCACGTTTATAATGTTTCCGCTTCCTGCATTAAAAAAGAAAAGTATCAACCATTAATTGATAAGATTTCTGTATGACGTGCTAAATTCCCAATTTTTCATATTTGATAAATACACTACAATTTATTGCTGAGGGAAAGCTAGCTTCTTTGCGCATTTTACTGGTTGCTTAGGCCAGATCATCAGGAAACCGCCTCCAAAGATTTCAGAAAAGCTAAAAATATAATACAAATAAAACCTTAAAGCGAATAAGACTTATAAACACTCAAAGTCTTACTTGTAACAATATGAAAGCTTAAACAAAACACCAACAATAAACAGTGAGTTAATCTTTTTTTACATTCCCCTTATTAGAAAACACAAACCAAAATAAATAGAAACAAGTAAGAGTGCTATATTCGGCTGTGCCGAATCTTATATACCCTTCACCATTGTGCGAGCAGAATACAGAGCAACTAAATAATTTTTACATATACATACATATTTACAATACTTAAAACTTCATTATAAATGAAATTTAAAAAGCGAAAACTGGTAAATATTTTTTTAAAATTGTTTTGGAACATAACAATATTAAAAAAATATTCTTTTTAAAAAACCAAGATTCGAACCAGGGAACTCACAGTTTCTAACTTAACACACCCCCTACCATGAAGGAACGCTGTTTTAATATCATTAAAATGAAATATAGACCGTTTACTGTTTACAACTCAACAAAGTTTTTTGTTTGTTTTCTTTTTGTAAAGGCACTGTTGTCATTTTTTATCTCTTTTGGCGAGTTTTTAAGTTGCAAAAAAACACAAAAATTCCTAGTTTCTATTTGTTAAAATTATTTCGTTAAATAGATGAAATAATAAACGAAAATCATATTGGGCATTATGCTAGTATATGTAAACAAATGCGAAGGGGGGGAGAGATGAGACGACAACCGGATTTGAACTTCGCTTTTCATAAGGACCCAGAATATATATACTTTATAGGGTGCAGGACCTTCGGTGAAGGGTATAAAAAACAAACTTAATTACAAAAAAGAGTAATTTTTGGGATTTCAGTATATTGGTCATAACTCTGCTATTTCTGAACCGATTTGAAAGATTTATATACCGACGTGTTAAAGAAGAAATTTTCCATTTATTTTGGTTGTAAGTCTTGGACTCGGGAAGATCTATGGTTCCCGAAAATGGGTATTTTCCAAAAAAAAAATTAATATTTTGGTCATAACTTTTTCGTATCTGAACCGATTTTCCCGAGTTTTTCAGAAAATATTTTTTATTAATTAAATTTCCGATCTTTTGATATATAAGGCGTAACCATAGGTCATATAACAGTCAAAAAATTCAGGTTTTTATACAATTTTTAATACATACTTTTTGTATGGAAGGTACCACGCCCACTTCTCCAATCCCGCCCACATTCTGTGGAATGGTGTGTATTTATAACCTTAATGTTTGTACCAAATTTGAAAACTTTGGCTCTTGCCGTTCTCCAGATATACAGAAAAAAGTAATAAAAATACAACAACCACAAGGGATTTTTTGGAAAAATTAGAGGCAGTCGTGGTTTTTTGGTCATATCTCAGCCATTGTTGGACCAATCTGGCTGAATTTCAATAGCAAGAAATGGTGGACTATATGTGAAATAAATGTAAAACAACCTAGCCGCTATCATATCTGGAGTCTCCGGAAAACACATAACAAACGTAAGACGGACAGACGGACGGACAGACGGACGGATATCGTTAAATCAACTTCTCTTCTCATAAGGACCCAAAATATATATACTTTACAGGGCCTAAGATCAATATTGTAGAAATTATAAACGGAATGACAAACTTATATATACCCTTTTCCACCTGTGGTGAAGGGTATAAAAATGCGTGGTTATGTATATTTTTGGTACTTACGGAGATTTTTGCACTTATAATACAGAAAAATATAAACAAAAATGCGTTGGAAAGAAATATTTAACAGTTGTCACATCACGCAAACCAATTTTGCACAAGAATAGTATAAAAGAAAGATATAAAGAATAAATTAAGTACATGATAGTTAAGCTATGTACTTAATTAATTCTTAATATCTTTCGCCGTTTGGTTATACATGAAAAAATATACATATGTACGTATATATTCATATGTACTTATGTATAAATATCTAAAACAATTGCAATATTTGATCTTTTGTAAATTCTCAATAAGACTTTTGATAGTTTTAATAACATGTCAAGCAATTAATTCTTAATTTGTTGTTTTACATTACTAAGATGTGATTAATACTTACTCAGACCATCAGCCGTGTTCTGAAAATTTTGAAAACTTCAAAAAAGTTAAAAAATAATTTTTTCTTTTGTATACCTCAGGCTTTGAGGACCACTTATATTTACCAGAACTACTTTTAAAATCAGGAAAAGCTAAGTTTTTAAAAAAAATTTAGTGGACAGTCTTCATTGATTACATTTTTTCTTAATAAACTACATAAAAAATGTACTAAATGTGTTTTGAATCTAGACGCAGATTTTGCAGATTTTTTGATGAAAAATTATGGTTGTTTGCTGATATTGCCTCTAAAAATTCTGGCAGCACTGGAGGGAGTGGAGTTATTAATTAAAAATTATTTGTAACAGAATTTCCGAAATCCAATCTTTTTTTATTTTTTTATTATTAATAAATTAATTGTGAGCTTCAACATTAATTGCAAATTGAGAAATTTTTTCTTGAACGTTAACACCAAGGTAAACTTCTTCCCTATTTTAAATACAAATACAAACTGTACAGCGAATGAGAATTATGAGCTATTAAAAAAATGGGCAAGAGTTGTAAAAATACTGTCTTTACTTTGATTTAAATATTTTTTTTATTGAATGTGAAGAAATATTTAATTATTTCAATTTTAAATATGCTTTATCGAGTTCTATTTTGCAAAAAGTAAATTTGATAACATTTTCATTGAATCAAGTAAAAAGTTTGTTGACTTAAAATTTTATTTTTAACAAACTGTGTTGTTAAAAATTTTTTTGAGATATTTTTTTTTTGGAGATATTCCGTAAAAACAAAGGAATATTCAGGTTTTTTTATGAAATTCAATAATTTAACTCCACAAAAGAATTTCTAAAAATAACAGACAGACACCAGTCTTCTTGTTTTTCTAATGATAGAGAGAAAGAAAGGATACTACACTGGTCTACAAATTTGGAAAAAAATTGACTGCAGAAACAAAGCATGTTTTTTAACTTATCTGGGTGCGCTGAATTCGAATCTGGCATAACAATTGAGCTATAACGTCTTGTTAATTTTTTATCGCATGCTGGAAATACTGTTAATAAATCAATATTGACACTACAATTTCACAATTATTAATTTGACAAAAGCCCACACTCATTCTAAATCTTCATAATAGTAGCGTTGAAAAAAAGTATATGCAATATCAGAATCATTTAAATATGCATATTTACATTATTTTGGTTTTGCAGTCAGAAACTTGGACAAACCGTGAACACCGACAATGTTTTACATTTTCTTCATTCGCGTTTAGATTTTTTTGTACAAAGCCTAGGTGCAGTGAGCGACGATCAAGGGCAGCGTGCTCACCAAGATTTAATGAAAATTTAAAGAATTTATCAAGGATTTTGCGACAAAAGCATGCTGGGAGACTATTGCTGGACTTTAATATGTCAAACCCAACCAACAAAATACAAACAACGTTCAAATAACGCCATTCACTTTTGAAAATTCATTGATTTTTAAATAAACTAGTGACTTTTTTTGAAAAAACGAATAAAAACATTTTTTTGTATCTTGAAAACCTGACTTGAAAGAGAAAAACCATTTACAGATTCGAATTCAGCCCACCAAATTACCCTAGGAAAGATATTTGGTTGCTCCAGTCTAAAACCTTGTTGGCTAGTGTTATTATTTACTTACCCCGTACACATGTTTGTTTTACTTTTGTTGTACTGATCCCGTTGTTTACAGAAGAACTCTCAATAATAAGACACCGGCAGCATGAACGATATGGTTTCACAATTGTTTTACTTTAAAAATTTTATGTATTTAACTAAATAATTTTAACAAATTAAAACGGGAATTTTTTAGTTTTTTATAGATAACTTTTGTTTTTGCGGAATATGGGGTTGAATTTTTGACAGTAAAAATTAAATGAACTTTTCGTTTTTTTAAATTACATTTTCATTTAATTTTACATATAGAATACTTTAACTAAATCAACGGACAACATTAACTGCAACTTAAAATCCGTATTAATGTGCACTTAGTATTTTGAACAAATGTTAGAATCAGTTAAAAATAAATTTGCTTGGAATTTTAAATGTTTATTTATTTAAAAATGACTGAACGGAATACTTCTTAAATAAACTACAGTCCGTTACTGCAATAATATTGTGAGTGTAGAATTAGAATTACTAACGCTTCTAATGAAAGCCACCTGGTTTGTGATCGGGGAAGATTTTTTTTTGTTTAATTTCCAATAATTTTTGTATTTTGAAAAATTTATTAATACACTAGCGGGCCCGTTGCCTGCTTCGCACGGCAAAACAAAATAAGAAAAGAAACACACATGCGTTATCGGATTTCAACCAAACTTCATATAAACCATATATGGGCCACTGCCTACGTAGTGTATAAGTTTGGTTGAAATCGCACGACGCGTTTATGATTAGTTCGGCGACGTACATATACGGACTTATTTTTATATATATAGAAGATTTTGGAATGTTCCCAATAATATTGTAAATATTTCTCATAAGTGTTTCTAAGCATGAAGGAAGCTTAACACGCATATTGATGCCAGAAAATCGTAATAATACTGTTACTTATATTAAAAAAATCGTAATTTTACTGTATTTTCTCAAAAAAATCCTCAAAATGACGAAAAATCGCTACATCTAACAACCCTGGGTGCGATAGAAAATCTAATTTCTAACGAACAGGGTTGTCAGATGGGGCGATTTCTCGCCAAACGTGCGATTTTCAAACTAGTTTGGCGACCTAGTTTTGATTTGGCGACATGGTGATTTTTTGGCGATTTATAAAATAGTTGGCGATTTTGTTGGTTATTTTTGAAGAGCTATGAATTTGTTTTAAAATTCGTTAAATTCAAAAGGAATAAATAATATAATTTTTATTCTAGTATTTTATTTATGAAATTTGAGGCATTCACATGTATGGTCAGCATTTGAAAGTATTATGATTGTTCAAATGTCTGATGAAGATAATCAGGGGTGTGCTGGAAATCGCAAACGCAAAACGCAAGAATTTTAAAAGTCGTTTTTTAGTAAGATTTCTGTAATAAAAGAATTTTATGACAAATATTATACAAACATTTCTCTATTAAACAGAATTTTATAACAAAAATTAAAAAAAATTAGATTAAAAGTGTATTAAAAACAGCCTCCAAATTCTTGCGTTTTGTGTTTGCGATTTCCAGCACACCCCCAAATAAAAATCTTCGAGAAAATTGTTTTTCATATTTAAAAGTGCTCTTGAAAGAATCCTTAAAAATACTAAAAATTTATGAATATTTTTTCCATTTATGGATGTGGCAATTTATTATCACGGATAAAATACGTTGTTGTTAAAGATTTTTATGAATCCTTACGTAACTTTGGATGTTTATGAAGCACAATGGAAACAATTAGCGTTTGTTAATTGTAAAGAGTATTTTAAAAATGATAATCCATCTAATTTTAAAAAGTTCAGGCCAAAATTTTATAGCTCATGGATACGGCATGTACGTACTATTTTAAAGAACGTGCTTTGGCTGTTCTTTATATACAGGTAATTACAACTAATATTGGCGGTGTTCAAATTAAGAACTCCACAAAAACTCGCCTTCGAGGTGGAATGCATTGCGAACTTCTAGACGCGTTGTAACGAGTTATAAATTATAAAAATTTGAATAGAACCATGTTGCACTTCTTTTGTACCTTCGTTGAAAAAAGGAAATTCCCTCACAATGTATTCCTCTTTAATTAGACTACTATAAACTATTTTATAGTAAACATCGTATCCTTTTTGTGTTCACTAACTATTTTTACTTTGTTCTAAATAAAAATTTAACAAAATATATAAATAATGGCGACTGTTTTTGAACTTTTAGCGTATTTTAGCAATACAAAACAAATTTTTTTTGATGATTTATAAAAAATGCTAACGAGTGCAGATTTGATTGTGAAAGAGAAACTCAAAATAAAAATAGCTGACACCAGGGGTGCCAGTTATCTTGATAAAAAATCGGCATATTTAAAAAAAAAAAATCGGCATATTTTCAAAAAAAAAAATCGTCATTATCGTCACTTTAATTTAAAAAAATCGGCAAGTCAAAAATACGTATTTAAATCAGGGCTGTGGAGTCGTCCGAAAAAAGTACTTACTCCGACTCCGACTCCAAACACTGAAATTTTTTAAGTGCGACTCCGACTCACGACTCCGACTCCTACTATAATCTTGATGCTTAATGTATATGAGACTCAGTGATGTTAATTTTTATTTTTCATTACCGTACGGCCTTCTAAAAATTACCGTTTTTGAGAACAAATTAGCGTATGCAAACATTAATGTGCTGTTTCCAAATGACAGGCGATTGATTATGTAGTAAAAATAATATGAAAAGCGCTCAGTCCATCGCAAGGCGAATTCATATAAGGTGGTCTTATTTTGGAAACGGATACAACACTGTAAACTAGTTTAACGTTGTGTCAAAATAATACAACACTGTAGTAAACAAATTAGCTGTGCACTAACATACAAACATGTAAATATAAATGTCAACAAAAGTAACAGCATATCATTTTGACACATGGTTAGTTTTCACCTGTTGCTTACGTAGCAAGCCAAGACCACCTTGTATGAATTCGCCTTGGTCCATCGCCTGTCATTTGGTAATAGCACATAAGAGCAGTATTCATAAACCATTTATTAAAATTTTAAATGTGTTTTAAGAAAAAATTTGATTAGAAATTTTTGTTATGTTCTATAATAATTTTTGAATTGTTACGGTCACAAGAAAAATTAATCCATCCGTACTTAACCAAGGCAAAGTTGTGTCAATAGTACGGTAAGTACAGATTTTTTTAAATCAAGTACACAGAAAAAAATATCTCAAGAAAATTTTGAACAACACAGTTTGTTAAAAATAAAATTTTAGGTCAACAAATTTTTTGTTTGATTGAAAGAAAAAATTTATAAAATTTACACTTTGCAAAATAGCACTCAAATTAATTAAATATTTCTTCATATTCAATAAAAAAAATATTTGAATCAAAATAAAGACAGTTTTTTAATAACTGTTGTCCATTTTTAAATAGCTCATAATTCTCATTTGTTTTACAGTTTTATTTGAATAATATATTTAGTTTTGCCAAAGTCTTTGGAAAAGGTTTCCTGATGATCTGGCCTAAGCAACCAGTGAAATGCGCATAGGAACTTACTTATCCCCGCATAATAAATTTTAGTGTTTTTTATAAAATTATAAAAATTTTAAATTTATGACGTCTTCATTAATAAATAAAAAATTAAAGATTCGATTAACATTTTGTTTGATTTATTCAACATTTTCAACAATTTATTTTAACAAATAGTAAAGTAAACATTTTGTTGAAAAAAATTATTTTGGGCAAAAATTATTTTGGGCAACAACTTTTTTTATTCAATCAATAAACTTGGTTGTTGACCAAAAATTTAACAATTATACATACAAACTTTTTTATCAATACCACAAAAATCGTCATCGCAGAAAATTCAAAAATTTTTGTAATCAAATATGCGATTTTCGTATCCAAATATGAAAATTATTTTTTTCTGTGTACAGAATGCTTGA
Source organism: Pollenia griseotomentosa (assembly GCA_963931875.1). NCBI lineage: Eukaryota > Metazoa > Arthropoda > Insecta > Diptera > Polleniidae > Pollenia > Pollenia griseotomentosa. Next base: position 91,984,970 of record OZ007563.1, read on the forward strand.
TTTAAATACGGATTATTCAAGTGCCAAACACTTAACTCTAGCCCCATTTTATCCTTGATCCGTACTTAGAATAATCCGAAAACTATAGTAAAATTTATTAGCTAACGGCTATTTGATATGTTAGTATGTTTAAATATTGTTGATTTTTAAACAAACAAAAAGTTTAATATAAAATTAATAATAACTATACAAGCATTATTTCAGTTTTCTTAATTGGACTTATCGCTGTTACAAAAACATTTGCAAAAACATTACGTTCTTAATTTGTTGTTCTAAAATTGATCTATTTTTAGATTTAAAATCACCCTTTTTTATTATTCATCTAATAAACCTGGTTTATTGAGTAATTCTCAGTCGATTTAGCCATGTCCGTCTGTTCAAAATACGCTCACTTTCGAAAAACTTAAAACAAAAGTTCAATCTTGGTGTCAAATTACTTCTAGTTATAATAAGCAGTTTGGGAGTGACATCCAGCAAAATCCGATCAAAAATTAACAATTTTGTTATAAAAAATTAAGTTAAAGGTGCCATAATGTAAATGTAAAACCGTAATAAATATTGCTATCATATTTAAATGTGCTTTCGTAAAGATTGGTCCATATTTTACCATAGCCTACTCCCGGAAAACAGTTTAGTACGCATAAAAACGTAATAAATATCGCTATCGTAATACAATTTGGTACGTCCTCAATAAGACACTGCAAAAAATTTCGTGAAGATCGGTCCATAATTTGCTATATAATGTCCCATATAATGCTCACTCTAGGAAATTATTTAAATACACCTAAAACCGTAGCAGCTATTGATGTTGTAAAATTTGGTCCAATTTTGGTTCATATGGCTAGAAATAATACCATGCAATTTTCTGATTATCGGTCCATATTTACCTTAGATCCCCTATTAAGCAGCTTACTGAAAAGCACTTTAAGCGCTAAAACAAATTTCACTACTGTATTGAAATTTGTTCCACTTAGATATTTAATAACGGAAATCACTATACAGGCTTTCGTGGTGATCCGTCCATAATTTATTTTTTTTAAAAAAACCTCTTATTTCTGAAAAAAACCTCTTTTTACAAAAGTGCCAACATTTTTAAAAGAAAAAACAAAAACATGTTGTAAGGCTTTTTATAATACTGTTAAATAATTAAATGAAAAAAAGTATATAGAATTCATTTTATTTAAAAATATATAAAAATTGAATCTAAAAATGTTTTTATTTTGAATACGCCCTCGCGAAAATTTTCAATATTTTGCTCTTTCTATTAATTATGTTACTAAAATTAAAGCTCAAGCTCAATTTTTCTTAAATTTTTTATGCCGAAAAACTTTGGAGTCGGAGTCGCGAGTTTTTGTGGGTACTACGACTCCGACTGCGGCACAAAAACCTCAACTCCGACTCCTCAACTCCGAGTCCACAGCCCTGATTTAAATAAAATAAAATATATTTTTAATAGCAAAACAGAAATAAATTGTAGTAGTTTAAAAAAAATATATATTTTATACTTTAGGGTAAATTGAGTTTAAAGTTTAAAATTTTTTTTTATAAAATTATACAATTCTTTTTTAACTAAAAAAAAATTCAAAATTAATCACAGTTCTCTTTTTAGTGCAACAATTATTCTAGTCTTGTCCAAAATCAAAAAGTTATAGTAAAACAAGCAAAAGTTACCGCATATGAGCTCATTTTTCGATCATAAATTATACCCAGGTTGTACCATCCCGATGAATCACCTTAAAGAATCATTTGTGATACAATTTTCTAATTCCTCTTTGAGCATATAAAAGAATCATGTGAATCCTTTAAATAAAACAGTTTCAACCTTCGCTCTCATGAAGAGATTTTTGTATGTGAACTCATGGTACATATCTGCGTGGGAAGATAATGCCTTTATCCATTCAATTTGTTCAGACATATTATGTATGTACAAAATTTTTTATCAATAAATCTAATATCATAATAATACTTAGTGAAGGAGTTGACACAATGGACAAAATGTTGTGTCAATACTCAACCAACAAGAAGACGTTGGCCTTTGGCGATGTTTTTTAATTAATTGGACATTTCAGCCATTGCAGCATACAATAAATTTATATACCAAAAACAACACACAAATTACTGTTAAAAATTCTCAACGTATGTATATTATTCTTGAACTCCTTGGATACAAATCTTCGAGTATGAAAAATAAAATCTCGATCCTAAAACCAGACGGTGGTTAGAAAGTTACCACGGTATATATTTATGAACCAGCATATAAAAAACTACAGAACATAAAAAAACTTTCGCAGTCTTGCTTTAACATTTTTTTGTTGTTTATTTTCTAAAATTTCACCAAATTTTGATAACTGAGCTGAAAGTAATTTTAAAGTTGATGAAAACTGTGGAAGAGTATTAACAAATGAAGATCAAAATATCTACCTCGGTAGATACTATTAAAGCGAAGGCTAAATTCAAAACATTTAGAAAAAATTATTTGAACATAGCAATGAATCCTTTTTCTATCGCTCAAGCGATAAATCAGTTTTAATTCATCAAAAGTTATTTGGGAAGACTCATTTAGGTGATTTTTACTAAAATTATCACCCAAACGCTAGCAATTAACATATGTAGTATGTATGTATCTAGAGAATTAAATTTTTTTTTTATAAAATATGTTCAAGGCCAATTCATACAGGTGACATTTTCGAGTCATCCGTTTATTTATTTGTGTGTATGCTGAATGTAAAGCTTTGTTTACATTTTGTGAAAAAATCAAATACATATTAAAATTCCATAAAAATCTTTGTAAATATGTACTTGAAAAAAACTTATTTAAATTTTATAAAACGAAAAATTTTATAAACACGAGGAATTAGAATTGCGTAAGGAATAAGTGAAGTCACAACAAATTTGCAACAAACGAAAAAGAATTACTACGATTTCTGTATGACGTGCCAAATTCCCAATTTTTCATATTTGATAAAAACACTGAAATTTATTGTTGAGGGAAAGCTAGCTTCTATGCGCATTTTACTGGTTGCTTAGGCCAGCTCATCAGGAAACCTTTTCCTAAAATTTTAGAAAAGCTTAAAATATTTTACGAATAAAACCCTAAAGCGAATAAGAATTTTAAACACTCAAAGTCTTATGCTTTAAACACATTCGAGACAGCAAGCTACCGACTTCAATATGTCAAAACTTGAATACATGTGTGCATATGGAAATGATTATTTTCAAGACGACACGGATACATGGCTGCAGGTTGTTGTCTGTGCTTATTTTGTCGTTGTAGTCAAATTAAACTAATTTCTATTTTTGTCCACTACAAAACAGAAAAAGTGCTGCTAATATAAAAAAATATTTAAAAAATAAGTGCTTAATTTTTTTTTTTTTTTGTTTAACAGAAAAGAGTCGGCTTGAAACAAGAATATTAACTCGTCTCAACACCAAATTGTTATTTATATAATTTTTTTTATATCCTTGAAAGAAGTTTTATAGGAAGATGTTTTTCGCGCCAACGCTTCTAGTTCAGGAGTTATAGGTCGTAAGTTTCAAAATACTTTATCCATATCTCTTTAGGTATAAAATGAATCTATAAAATATGGGAATCATTGGAAAATTCTTTAAAGTGTGTTTCACATGCCGTTTATGGCACACCGATTAACCAATTAAGAGCCAATTTTATATATTTATACTCCGTGGCTGACTTTTTTTTACAAAATTGGCTTTATCTTTAAATCATATCGATATAACAATAATTATTTAACCCTAAGATATTTGCTTAATAAAGTTCTTCTGAATTGCGGTTTTTCGGCGTTGCAGAACACTTATTATTTATGTACATATTACAATAATTCAATCGGCTCAATCATGAATAAAAATTCCCCGGGAGTATTTTCCCTTTTCCTACTTTTACAATTGAATTAACATGGGAAAAATAAGAGAAGGGAGAAAACTCTCGGGGAATTTTCATTCATAATTGGGATGAATATGTAAGAAGTACATAAATCATTACCAGATATATATTTTTAATCCAACTTTTAAATAAATTGACTAATTTTCCATAATAAAATTTTTTAAAGCTTAATAAATTTAAAATTTTATATGATGAAGTTACTAATAATATGGTATATAAAAGATTAAGTGTTCTTCCCTAAAGATATTATGTTTTAATTAATATGTATATTGGCAAAATTTTAAGTTTTGTAGAAAAATCTTGCAAGAAATATTTATTTTTGAAATTGGCCCTTAACGGGCTAATAAATCGGAATTTTTTAAAGATCAAGTAAAAGCCATTTCGAAGTAGTTTCTAATAATACCACTACTTCTTAGATGATAAAGGGTACGTTCGTTAATGCAGTAGTTGGGTATCACTTGCGCAGAAGTAAAGTTTAATGTTCGTAAAAGCATCACTTGTAAGAAACTTGGCATCACTCTCATATGTCAAAAGTTTTTATGCAGTAATGCCGCAGCTCTGCAGCAAACTTTGGCAATTATTGCTTCAGTTAATTTTCTGAATCAATAACTTTTGACAAAAAAGAAATCGTTTTCTTATAATGTTTTTCTTATAAGTTTTCTTATAAATGACAAGTTATAAGAAAACTGTTACTTTTTGGTTCAATATTTTCAATTAAATTTGTCATCTTTATTGTAAAAAGCATTTTTATTATTATTTAATTTTTGCTTATTAAACTTTTGAAATTTCAATAATTCAAACTTTGCACAACTGTTGTGCAAAGTATCAGCAACACAACCAGTGACAGTTGTGTTGCTGATACTAATCACGCATCAGCAACTACATTTTGCATCACTGCAGCAGTGATACATAGTTTTTATGCATTTACGTACGTACCCAAAGTGTTCTGAAACTTTTACGAACTATACCACGTGTGTTGAAGGAACAAATTTTCTTATTTTAAAAGCATTTTATATGTATTTTTTGTTTAATCTGCCGTTAAAATTATATTGTTTATTAGTTACAAAAACAACAAAATCAAAATATTTCAATTTGTTTTTAAATAAATTCATTTGTTGATAATCTTAAATTAAGTTTGAATAAGAGTCTGCAATTATGCATGTTTTTCCATTTTATAAAAGAAAAAAAAATGATAGTGGCACCACTATAATATAAAGACATAGAAAACAAAAACAGCTGTTTGTAGTTTTTCAATTGTAGCTGCCGTCTTCAAAATAATTCAGTAGCTGACTACACGACTAAAACTTTAGCCAGCAGCATTTGTAGTATTGTGTTCGTGTAGCCTGCTGTGGTGAATGTGTTTAATGCATTACTTGTAAGTAACAATATCAAATCTTAAACAAAACACCAACAATAAACAGTGAGTTTATCTTTTCTTACCTTTAAAAGCAATTGTGTGTATTATATAAACAAAAAATTAACTTTTATATATTTTTAAGAAATAATTTTGACATTTACTTTAACTTTTTACAAAAACAAAATACATAATATGTTGAAACATGGATGTATCGTGTTTTTTAACGATGTTTTTTAACATCGATGCTTATCGTGGAAGCATCGATGTTTTTCAGAACGATGTTGCATCCCTAGTTGCAAGATGCTTCTACATATATATCTTAATATTAAGGGCATCCCATGGTTTAATTTAAAAACGATTAAATTTTATTGTTGCACAACAGTTCAATTAACATAAAATAACTAAATATTTCTTTTTTTTTACGAAATATGTAGCAAATTTTTTGATATGTAGTTAAATTATAAAAAAATAACTGAAAATTCATTTGTTTTAACGGAATATGGGGTTGAATTTTTGACAGTAAAAATTAAATGAACTAAATGAAAAATAACACAGTGCAGCACTAAAATCTTGAACCAATTGAGACCCCAAAAATCTGAAAGCTTATGATGGTAGAATAAAAACCCTAGCTTGGTTTTGAATTATTAGCTAAGGTTTTTTTTAAATTCGCTTTTGAAGTTTTCGACTGGAAGTGGATTTTTGTACAATTTTTAAAAAGCATGTACTGATTCTTAAGTATATATCTCGCTAACTATTCGAAATATTGCTTGTCGCTGTTCGGCAAATTTTTAGCTCTTAATCAGATCTAAAAATTTTAACTTGAGATAAAATCAAAAAAACAACAACATCTTACTCAAAACAGCAAAACTGTCAAAAAACGTAAAATTTCGTCATAGATTTTTATTTTTGATGATGGAAAATATAAGGACATTTCAAATGTTCACTTCAAACAAACGACCGATGGTTATTTTAGAAATTTTATAACCTTTCACTAAAAGGAAAGAAATACATAATCCGTTTAAAATTTTTAACGATATTTTAATTCCAGTCACATCATCTTTTTTAAAAACACAAATAACGGTTATTTTGGAATATCTCAAAAACTGTTCTACTTTTGACAATTCTGACTTCATATTCGGATTCAGCGGACAATCATATATAACAATTAGAAGTCAGATTCATTTGGTCACGACTTTGTTGGAAATTTGTGACACAGTGTAATTTTTTTATTTTCATAGATTCTTTTGAATATTAAAGGTTTACAACGAATACTTTTAAAAGCGCCTATTTTGAAAAATAAATCCCAGATTTACAGTCAGCTAAAAAAATACCATAATGTTTAAACAAAAAGCTTTTCTAAGAAATTAAATAAATTTTAAAAGACAAGATTTCTTATTTCGGCATAAAGTCTATTTTATTTTGCACACAACAATTTTTATTCCGCCTTGTATGAAGTCTGGAGACTAAGTGCAACTGGCGGAAGGTCTCCCTTACTATTGGTCACTGTATTAATTAAGAATTTAATTTGTAATTAAATTTCTTCCATTTCATTAATAAATTTTTCCAATAAACTTCCGTTTTTGAGTTCGTACATGGTCGAACAAATTAATTAATATTTTGAGATTTATTTATTGAAGTGTGTAGAATTACTAATTATTTTCTATCAAAGTAATAAATCAATTTTAGGCGAAACTGTTTCTTGCATCAAATGATATTAAAACAAAAGGAAACTAGATATTTGAATAAGATCTAGTTTAACCCATGGTAGAATAAGTACAAGGTATAGTCATTAGAAATTTTGTTCTCAATTTTAAACGTCAAACAAAAGAAAATAAGGAAAAAAATTAAAACAAGCTTCAAAATTCAAATAAATTAATTTGACTTTGCTGGGTAAATAGCAGGGTAGGTATTTCCTCGCAAAGAATTCTTTTTTTTTTTATCTTTCCCTCTTCGTTTCGCGAAAAGAAGAGATTTGTTGTTTTTGTTTCGTTTCTATAAACGAAGGCGAGAAACTGCTGTGTTTTCTTTCGTTGATATTTGTGCTGAAATAAAAAACCATTCGTTTGGCTGAAAAAGAAGGAAACGAAATGGAGAGAAGAAGCAAACAAAATTGTTTCTTCTTTCTAAATCGAAGGAAAAAAATAGAGGGAAATAAAAGAAGGAAAAAACTTTGTTCATTGAAATTTGTTTTAATGAATAAATAAACAATAAAATAAATAATATTTAAATATTTTTTCTTATTTCTGTATTTACTAAACCAAGTCTTTGCTTTTAATTTTACTTCATAACAATATAATTTCAATAAAAAACAGAAAAAGAATTCTTTATTTTTTTCTTCCTTCCATTCGATATTTCGATTTCATTTTTCTTTTCTAATTTTATTCTTCTTCAGTTTGTTTCCTTCTATATCATTCCTCTGTGTTCTGCTAAACGAAGAGAAGCATTTGTGTTTGCTTCGGCAAACACAAAAGAAGGAAACAACAACAATATTTTCTTCTTTCTCGCGATAATGATAATCGAAAAGTTTTGTACAAAAAAACCTTCGCGAGAAAGAAAGAAAAAAGAAATTCATTTACCTACTCTGGTAAATAGTGACAACTCTCCCTAATGCACCTACCTGGTACTTATTATACTATGGTTTAATCCTAACAATTTTATAATATAAAAAAAATATACAATGGTAATGCTATACTTTTGAAAATATGTATTTGATTAAAAAATTAAATTTTTAACTAATTTTACTGCTATCTCATTCTTAGGATAGTTTTGTTAATCAGCACACATTCTAATACAAATGCTTTTAAAGCACAGTTTACACGGTAATACAATGTATTACGACTTTGTAGAATCAAAATATTATGAAATTCTCTCCGTGTTTAAAAGAAAAAAATAAAAATCTTTTGTAAGAATAATTCATGTTTACACGGATGGTATAAGTAAAATCAAAAATAATAACAAAAAAACAGATGGTTGCAGTTTTAAATTTTTACAAAAACAACATGAAAATTTCCTGAGTTGATTTTAGTTGTTTTTGTAATTGTATAAAAATGCTCCCACCTTCAATATACTCCGTTAAAATACACCTCTGGTGTGATGAAAATACATAAGTTTCTAAAATGGTTTAGAAAAAAAGCATTTACCGACCGCTTGTCAGATTTTGTATTCGTATTCTCTCTTACTCAATACATTTTGCTTTTACATGATAAGATTTTTCTCATTCTACATAACTTTTTGCAATGTCGTAATACATTGTATTACCGTGTAAACTGGCCTTAAGTAAATAACGCACTCCAACAAAACACTCACTAGCTCAAAAAACATAAAAAACAACAACAACGAAAGCTTTTGTTGCACTAAATTTTCTGCAAGTTTTAGTTTCTTCTCAGCAGTCATACGGTTCGGTCTAGTCGGTGTAGTGTCTTAATCAATCTCGGTTTTTTTATTAGAAAAATAGAGTTTAATTAAATATTTTTATATAAAAATAAAATCTAAGATTTTGTGAATATTTTGGTCTAAAAATTGTTTAAAAATGTTTATTAGAAGTTTGTGAAAAAAGTGTTTAAAGTTGCAATTAGTAATTAAATGGCGATTTATTACTAGTTGTTAAAGATGCTTCATCCGTTTGTTCGTTACGTCGATAATGATAAGCAATCGGTTTTATCTTACTGGTAAACTAGTTGAAAAAGATAAACGAGGTTAGTAAGATGTTATTTATATAGGAAATAAGAAAAGCTTAACTCTCGGGTTGTGTGATTAAATAACCACTTTTCTTTTCTGTTTTCACGCCACCTTTCGATATGGTGCTAAAGAATAATGTTTTTTAAGTTCATCGTTGATAGAATGATTCGAAATTTTGGCGCAAGGGTGCGGTAGAAAAAATTATACGAGAAACTCAAAATAGCTGACACCTTTTAAAAATCATTTGAATTAATTATGCGTAATAAATAGGGCAAGTTTAAAATGGCACGAAAAATGATTAAAAATGGCTGGCAAAATGGCATAAAAAAGTATAAAAATTGGCACGAAAAATTGCACAAAATGGCAAAAATAAACATTTATTTCTTAAAATTTTCAAAAATAAATAATCTCCTGTTATCGCATAAAACAGTTTAATAAATGGAAAACACTCTTTCAACATTGCAAGATGTAACTCAAGCATATTTGAACGCTAATAGTTCAGATGAAGAAAGGTTGTCAATAAATTCATCCGTCTAAATTTCATTAAAATATGAGTAGCACACTTGCAAACCCCGCTAAGTTAAAAAAAAAAATCTGAGAAAATCGATTAATAGTATGTTTACATTTGGCTTCTTAAACGCTTTTAAACAGTTCGAACGTGATTAAGCTCTAATCACTTCAAAATCGAGATGATTACCCATACATTGAAGTGATTTGTTAATCACTTCAAATTGACATGATTACAACTACATAAATCACTTCATAAATCACATAGAATCCACTGAACATACCTCAAATGTAGAATCGCCAACATGATCGTGTACAACCGGCCAAGATTTCTGCTTAATGTTTTTATTTTGTTCCTCAAATAATTCATAAATTTTCACAATTTCATCATTAAAATGATTAAAATAATCTTCTGATAACTTTATAAAAGTGTTTTTATCCATTTTTAGTACTTTAAAGAAAAAAAAATTTGTTGTATTTTTTTCTTAATCATCTGTCATCCTAATCATCTCAAATGTAATGTGAACGGCTTTGATTAGCTAAATCAACATTTTGCTAAAACGCGTTTAAAAACCTAAGTGTGAACTTAGCATAACACAGTTTTTTAAAATTGAAATGCCAAACCATATAGAGAGTATTGCAGGAGTATTGAATAATTAAACAGAAATTGCGCGTGACTTAAGGAGTTTTGTACGAGGTTGATAATGGCTTAGGAAGGCGTTTTAAAAAACAAATAAATTGGCGACTTTTACAGAATTTTGTGGACAACTCACATATATAATTTCTTATTTTAGTTAATCTTGTAATCCGGTATTACGATCTAAAACTTTATTTAACTTTTCAACAAAATCTTTTTTGCTGACATCTTTAAAATTTAGGGCTGTCAATTAAGTCTTAGCTTTCATTTATATAAAGCTTTTTTGTTTGTAATTTCAAGAGACTTGAGCAGATGCATCAAAAGTGCTCTTTTATGAACACTTAGTCACTTTTTACGTCCGATTTTTGCAACATTCTTTTAGTATTTCAAACAGATTCTGATTCGCTTAGCTTATATAAAAATTTCTTCTACACTGAAAGAATTTTCTTCAGAATACCAATGAATTTTGAGATAAATCCCATGAAAAATTGCATTAAAAAGGAACCTATGCAGCGCTTCGTTGGATCAATGAAACCTGTTTCATTAAAATTTATTTAATGAAACATGACATTAGATCTATGAATGTTATTCATTGGATGAATACTTTCAAAAAAGTAAAAAAATTTTTTTTTTATTTTTTTTAAAATTTTTTTTTTTTTAAGTCCTTATTCAACTTTTTTTTTTTTTAATCAGAGTCGCTGGCGGGAATCCATCCCGCAACCTCGGCACTGATAGACTAGCTCACTACCAGCTAACCTACTGGGGCAGTGTAGTTTTTGAATAAAAAAATTGTGTTTTTTGCCATTACTCAATTAAGAACGTAAATATGAGATTAAATTGTCATAACATAACAACAACAGTGTTGCAAAATTGAAATTTTGAAATGGTACTGAACTTCAACTAAAAGAGTATTTTTTCCACCAAATGGTACTTATTGTTAAAAAAAAACAATAATTTATAAAAATAATAGGAGTAAAAGGAATTCATTTATCTAAGTATTTAATAGCAAATTTAGTATTTATATTTGAGATACACATGTAAATAATATTTGAGGTACACATGTAAATAATTTTTCTGTTATACATAATCGTCAAGCGCCCCATCCATTTAAATATTATTGTATATGTTATTTGCCATATTATTTCTATATGGCCCTATATTATTCAATAAGTGGCACAATGGTTTCAATTAAAATATGGCGCAACTCTTATTAAAAAAAAACATAACCCTTAAAGCAAAACAACATAGTACGTTGATGCAAACACATTTCACAGTATGGGGCACTTCCTTTCTGATTTCGATTCTTGCCAATATATTGTGTCACCTTCGACTATCACAAATCCATTGGCTTTAAAATTGAACAGTTATACTGCATGTGTATGAGCCGCTTAAGGTACGTTTTTTAGTATTTTCTAAAAAAAAATATTTGAAATAGTTTATGAATATTATGAACTTTACTAAGTATGTAACTTAATTCTGAAAAAAGTTTAATCATAGGTGTTTAAAAATCAAGATTTTAATTCAGTGTTTAAAGATTAAGCAAATTTACTTTGAGATCATAAGAAATATTATAACTACAACAGCAACTACCAGTTGATTTTAGTAGATTTTTAGTTTTTATCAAACTTGAAACAGTTTCTACGTGTAAACGAATTCTTCCTTTGTTTTTTACATCATTTTGCATTTGAAAATGTGCGTTCAATTGATGCTCAGAAATGAGGTATCGATAAAATACCAAAAGCAATATGTGAAATGTCAGCAAACATTAGTTTCTTTCTTAATTTTGGCTATATTTTTCCAAGAAATTTAAAGATATTCAGCTCTAAAACGCTTTATTTCTAAAAGATCCGCTAGAACACGGAATTAAGAATTGATATTATTATGTATGAATAGTTTTCTTTATCGTTTGTAAATAACATTAATAACAACAGTATTATGCTAATGGTTTTTTCGGAAACAATATTTTCTGGAGTGAAGCTGATTATCACTTTTAAGGTTTTTTGTTCAAAACAAAATTTAGTTCTTAATGTTTCGAAAATTGTCGATTAAAACGATTTCGCCGTTTCTTTTACTTTATAAACCATTTCCATAGGATAGCATGTTTCTATAAATATGGTTTTCATTTCAATTTTCCACTGACATATTATAATATGCATTCATTTTTATAAATTTTCTTGCCAGTTGTAAGAACAAATATTCCATTCTGGAAAGCAAAATATGAATCCTGGCTTCCACGCTTTGCATTTCAATATTAACGTCGTTTATAATCTAGATATGACATTGTAAAATTTCATTAAGATCGGTTCATAATTTACCTTAGACCCCATAGACCGAAAAACAGTTAAGTACGCCTAAAACCGTAATAAATAATGCTATCATAATAGAATTTGGTACTTCACAGTTTTATACGACTAGTAAAGATTCTGTAAAATATCGTGAAGATCAGTCTATAATTTACCCTAGGCCCCATATAAACCCTGCTACCGAAAAACAGTTTAGTACGCCTAAAACCGTAATTTATAATGGTATCAGAATTAAATTGAATACTTCACAGTTTTAAAGGACTAGAAATAGCACTAAAAATTATGATGGGTCCACAAATTACTATTGGCACCACTCTGGTAAATTAGTCAAATACGCCTAAAATCATAGCAGATATATTTATTGTGGTAAAATTTCTTCCAAATTAGCTTCATATTGCCAGAAAAAATGTCAAGCAATTTTGTGATAAACGGTCCATAATTTACCTTAGATCCCATATTTTGCAGCCTTCTTAAATTCACTGTAAACGCTAAAACTGATTTCACCACTGTATTGAAATTTATGTTTTTATACCCTCCACCACAATTAGTTGTGAAGAGGGTATACTAAGTTTGTCATTCCGTGTGAAACTTTTTTATTATTCATCTCAGACCCCATAAAGTATATATATTCTGGCTGCTTGAGTAATTCTAAGTCGATTTAGCCATGTCCGTCTGTCTGTCCGTCTGTCCGTCTGTCCCTCTGTCCGTCTGTCCGTCTGTTGAAAACACGCTCACTTTCGAAAAACTCAAAAGAAATAAACAAACTAAGTGTCAAATTGCTTGTAGTTATCCTAAGCAGTTTGGGATTGAATTTCAGCAAAATCGGTTCAGTAGGACCAGAGCTATGAGTCGAAATGTGGAACCACCACCTTCAAAAACTTGATAATTTTTTTACAAAAACTAACATTAATGATGCAAAAATGCACGGAATGACATAAGATTTTGCACAAGTCCGTTTTATTCGACTAGAAATGACACTGTAAAATTTCGCGAAGGTCGGTCCATAATTTACCCTAAGCCCCATATAAACACTACTCCCGGAAAACAGTTTAGTACGCCTAAAACCGTAAAAAATAATGCAATCATAACAAATTTTGGCTCGTCACAATTTTATAGGACTATAGGCCCCATATATGCCCTACTCCCGGAAAACAGTTTAGTCTCCTAAAACCATAATTAATAACAAATCGTCACAGTATAAGATAATAATAATAAAAAGACATCATACAGATATTACTCCTTAAACATTCGAACTGTCGGTGGAGGGTATCAAAGATTCGGCACAGCCGAATATAGCACTCTAACTTGTTTAATATCAGAAATACCTCTATAATATAAGTCCCCTTCCTGAAAATCATTTAAGTTCGGCTTAAACTGTTACGAATCAATATATTTTACTCAAGATTGTCGGTCAATAATTTAATATAGGTCTAAGCTAGAAATGGGCAAAAAATATCGATATTTAGAAAAAAAATAATCGATACATATCGCCGATATTTAAAATACCGATATATCGATATTGAAATACGACTATCGAATTCGATATTTAATAAAGTCAGTCTTCATTAAAAACTCAACATTTTAGCCGTTTTTCAAACAATATGTTTTTTTAATAATTGGCATCACTGCATGCATCACATGTTTTTTAAACTAATATGAAGATCTAAAATGATTGGCATTTATAAGTGCCGGATACAAGAAGCAGATTGACAGGAAAGCACATAAAACAGAGAGTGCTCCTGATGTCCATATCTGATGATTACTGGTTTGACTTAAACGATCAAAACCATTTCTAGTTAAAGTTAGAACTTTTGGGGTATAATTCAAATTTTTTATTTATTTACGTCCATTGAAATTTTTCTTTATTTACTTTTTTTAGATTTTATATGGTTTTTTTTTTATTCTTCCCTTTTTGTTATAATTTAATCTTTTGTTTTTATTGAATTTTTTGTTCTTATTAATTTAAAAAAAAAAAAAAAAAATGAAACAATAAAAAGTAACAATATAATTACATATAATATGTTTGTTCATAAATTTGTATGTACAAAGGTATATTAAATTTTTTAATTTGGTAATAGTTTCAGCAAAATACGATCGATATATCGATATTTTTGAAATATGTAATTAATATCGAAACTCTTAAAAAATATCGATTCGATATATTTATTCAATTTGCCCATCCCAAGTCTAAGCCGCACCCAAATTTTAATGCTGATGTCTGTTTTTATAAAGATAAATTAATAATAAATAGACATCATATAGATATCACTCCTGAAATATTCAAATTGTCGGTAGAGGGTAATACAATACTCTAACTTTTTTTTTTAAATTAAATTTTGCATACAAAAAAAGCTATTATAATATTTCAGTCAAAAATCGCCAAAAACTGAGAAAAAATACAAAAAAGTCGCCAAAGTTAATTTTGTTTAGTTTCTGTTATTTTTTTTCATACATTCAGTTAAAAAAACCAAAATTAAGTGCACAAGTCTATAAGATCGTACACTTCATCCTCATTGATTTCATTACTGGTGTTTTGACCTGCATATATACTATTAGAGTTAAATAATGACTGAATATAAAATTCACTTAGGCCCGTTTTCACGACTTACATATAAAGTTCGAAATAGTAAACGGTACCTTTAGCACTAGTGAGGAATTAAGTTACCTTCAACTATTTTTCGTTTTCACAACTTCTGTATAAAATAAACTTAACATTTTTGAAAATGTGGCAATACTAAAGAAAATACCGATTATTTTTGCCAAAATAAAAATACAAACTGGCAACTACGTACTTTTTTTACATTTACAAAATATACGAATAATTTGAGTTGCCATATATAAAAAATATGTGAATATAATATGGCAATCTGAAATCTAAACCTTACGACAAAAGTTAAAGGTAGAACGTTCCTCTCTTTAGCTTATCCTTCACTTTTAGATTAAAGGGAACTTGTGATAATTAAAAGCTCATTATCTGTTCGATAACTTCCTATATTTAGCTATCGTTAAGTCGTGAAAACGGGCCTAAGACTTATCAAATGCAAATGACAAAGACAAATGATATTTTTGCACCACGAACTATATATTTGGTCTTTCCTCATGGATTTTGTTCATTGTGGTTGTAATATTAATTTTAAAGCATAATTCCAGGGTTGCCAGTATCTGCATTAAATCGGCAGAAAATTGAAAATTGTTAATTTCATTTACTAAAAATTAATCAATGAGAAAGTGTGTTTAAACTTTTGTTTTCTGATTTTTAAAAATTGTAATAAACTATAAGTACAAGAGAATGACAAAAGTATCATTTAAAGTACTCTTTCAATATTAGTGAGAAAACATGTATGGACATGCTTGGGTAATGATCAAAACCATACACATACATACCGCTACCCATAACGCGAAAGTCATGATGATTCATCATGAAACATAATGACAATGCTAAATCATCAACGACATTTCGTCGTTCGTAAGTTATTGTGTTCTATAATATATGTAAAATAAACCCTTATAGAAAACAATAATTTGCGAACTACGATTTGCTGAATTTTATTAGGCGTCATACATGAATTTTTTAAGCAATTGTCCAAAATATCATAGATGACCAGAACTGATTTTGTTCGTTAGGCTTCCGCATATTAGTGAGTCCTAACCCCAGGTCTGCATTAATGATAAATATCTCAGCAAGTTGTCAATAACGTCGGCAGAATAACAGAGAAATATTTCTTATTGCTCAGCTTATGTTAAAGGCATGGGAAAACGTATTTATGTTAACTCATAATTTGAAAAAAATCAAGGAAGAAGGTGTAGTGTAAAAACTGGCGCTATCTTTCAAAAATTATTTTTATTATTATAAATTCTTTCTTATTCGACTTTATTATTTAAATGTATATTAATTTGTTTAAGCTTGAGGTTTTTTTATATAAAAATATTAATATTATTATTTTTTTTTTTTTTTGTTTTTTTGTTAAAGTAAAATTAATATTTCTATATTAAAAAGAGCTAAAACTTAAACAAATTAATATAAATAATAAAGATCGAATAAGAAAAAAAATAATTTAATTAAAATAATTTTTTAAATTTTATTTTAGTGTTTATTTAGTTCTTTAATTCTTTTACTACAATTATAATTTGCTACTATTTCACAAATTTAATATCTTTCTTACACAATTTGCTTCTATTTTTTTCTTTTCTGCTCCTTTTTTCAATTGACTATCAAATTTGACGTTTTATGATAGCAATAATTGTCAAAGAAAAGGGACTAACAATTATTGCAACATAAATTGCCGGCAATAAATATGTACAAAAAATTGCTGCCTACATTAAAGATAACATAATTTTGACATTAACTGCAATATATGTCGCAATGATTATCTCTGGTATAGACAATATCGTGGACATTCAGACAATGTTGCCAAATTTCAATATAATTCAATGCGGTGATAAACAAGAAATTAACATACATACATTAAATAATCCGTTATTCAACCATTGACGAATAGCAGACAAATTTTAGCAGAGTTCAGTTTTTTATCGATTGATAACAGACAATGTCGATTGCTTTCAACTTTCTTTTATACATTGAATCTTTCATTAAAATGTCTTTAAAACTATATTTAGCAGAGTCTTTGTCGTACTTTCATCGACATTTCGACATTTTCATAGAAATTGCTCCTTGAGACCCAGTTTGTCAGGAGGAATCATAGATGAAAATATCAATTTGACAATGTCGCTCAAAAAACGCCACCGGGAAGCTAAAGTTGAATATGTATAATTATACGCTGCCAATGTGTATTTGTTTATTCATTCTTCTTTTTGAATGAACATGCAGATATAAATAAAATTTCTGTTAGCTTTCTGCAATACCCATATAAGTATGTGGATTTACGTATGTAAAACGTAAATATACAGAGCGAGAGAGAAAGAAGAGATGGCAAAGGCAATTTTAAAAATTTTGAAACTAGGCAAAATTTTTTGTGTTGTTATTTAGAAAAAAATCAAGATAATTTTAAAGCTTTTTAAGATTTGACTAAGGCGTTAAGCTTATTTTTCAAAGCTGTTTCATAACTCGAGAACTACTCAACCTATTTACAAATCAATACATGCGTTGAAAATGGGGTACTTTCACTGATGGTGTAAAACAATATTAAAAAGTTAAGACAACGAGGGGCGATTAGGGGAAATTTCTGCTTCTCCGAAATTATTTAACGGATCCTAATGAAATTTAAAACATATATAGATCCATATTTATATAGACACATAAGCTATATATTTTAATGCGCCCAAAACCAAAACGAATCATTAAAGATTATTTGAAAAATGTGTCTTGAAAAAAAATACATAGCTACTGTGTCCAAATAAATAAATATCTATCTATGTTTTAAATTTCATTAAAATCTGTTGGATAGTTTAGGAGAGGTATAAAATACCCCCGTGGTCCTATTTTTTAAAAAATATATAACTAAGGTGTGCACATAAGTAGGGGTATGTTTTAAGTATGTTTTAAATATCATTAAAATCTGTTGGATAGTTTTGGAGTGTCAGAAATTGCCCCCTATCCCCCTCCTAGTCCTATTTCCTAAAAATACATAGCTTATGTGTCTATATAAATATGGATCTATTAATGTTTTCAATTTCATTAAGATCTGTTAGATAGTTTTGGAGAAGCAGAAATTGCCCCTTCCCACCCCTCGTGGTCCTATTTTTTTTATAAAAATGTGTATCTTATGTATAGTTTTACATAGGTACTGCTTAAGTTACGGACAAATTTATTTTAAGGGCCATTAAAAATATTAACATAGTTTCATACCTGCCTAGTGATCAAAGCACATTTTTGCTAAAAAAAATTTTTTAATTTTTATTTTATTTTTTTAAACATGGATATTTCATATGTATGGCAGATAACCAAAACACATTTATTGGTATTGAATAATATCTACATAATATTCATGTATGTTTGTTAACTGAATATGGGTGCGTGAAGATATTGCCGTGCATAAGTAAAAGTAATAACCATACTTTTTGCAACGCACAACCATAGCTGTTGTTATTATTTGTGTTAAAATACTTATATGTATACAAAATAACGAAAAGCTTGGGTAAATACCTCTGTATATTTTTCTTTTGGGTACTTGTTGTCATTCTCTGATAAGTACCTTGAAATAGTAGTTTGGGTGTTTTTTTTTTCTACCATTTTTGAAAAAAAGTTTCAAGCGTTTTCATTTTTTGAGGTGTGGTTCTCATGGAAATGTCCATATGTATTGTTAAAATTTTCATTCAAAACTAAATATTTACAATGTCATATAAATTATTGCTAAAATAGAAGAAGACTCAATTTTTTAAAAAACTTTAGTTACCTACTATCCACTAATAAAACTACTAAAAACTATATGAAATACTTTTGGGAAAACAAGATAGAAGAAAAACTAAAATTAAAATAATTGCTGTCATCTTGAACGAAGCTTAAGAATGCGACTAAAAATAAAACGGGAAGTAAAGAAATTATTACACTAAATTAACATGAGGGCTTTTACGACGTCGTTTTTTTTGACTCCCTTTTGAAGCAACTTTCAAAATCCCTTTGCGTTTTTACGATGATTTTTGGTTGCATGTCTTTTTTATTTACAGTACGGCCTTGATTACCCGTAATTCGATTAACCGGTCGCATCAATTAACCGGCATTACCTCGGTTATCCGAAATTAAAAACAAATTATCCTTTTTTTCGTTTACTTTTGAACAATAAAAAAAAAATTAGTAAACAAAATACAAACCTGCCATGATAAATTGTTATTGCTTTTTGAAAATTTTCAAACAATAATTAGATCAGGAAGCATTTTCGTAAAATACTTAATCCTTTGTGGGATAGTGTATAACGGCCTTTAATAATACATTTTATAATATAAATTTTCATATTAATCGAATGTGTATTCTAAGTCAAACTACAATTTATAAATCTTTTATACTTTAATAGTCTTATTCCTTCAATATTTTCCAAGAATATTCAGCCCAATTATGAATAAAACTTCCACGGGAGTTTTTTTCCCCATTTTTACAATTGAATTAACATAGGAAAAATTTGAGAAGGGAGAAAACTCCCAGGGAATTTTTATTCATATGAAAGCTTTATTATTCGATTTATATGAAAATTTAAATTATAAATGTTACTCACCATGAGAAATAAGTTCCCAGATTCTATTTGAATACATTTTATATTTGCATAAAATAAGAAACACACAAAAAAAATTTATTATCAAGAATGCTCCCGGTTCCGTCTGTTATCGATAATCGAGGTCTCACTGTATTTTCAACCTCACACCTGAAAGTAGGGAAAAAAATAAAACGTAACAAGAAAAAGTTTAAATAGAAATACAAAAAACGACATTAAACACAAAAACCGAGTCTTTTTGTTTACCCCTCTTTCTTCTCTAAACCGTTTGCTCTCAAACAAAAAAAGTCGTCAAAAAGCGACGTCGAAATTGTAAAAGCCCTCATGTAAATTGAGTGTTAGATTGTTGTAAGTTTCAGGCTGTCAGATTTTTTTTCACCTTCATCGCCAAATTGACTCGCCAAAAATAATTTTTTTTAGATTTTTGGTAAAAAAAATTCGCCAAAAATAAAATAAAAGTTTTATATAAAAAAGAATATACAAGTGTATTTTACCTTTATATAAATTTTCCATATTTATCCTTATTCTAGTAGTGTGTTTATATTATAGTAGAACATCGCCAAACGCTTAACATTTGTGATTCTGACTTGAATTCTGTAATCTGTAAATCGTAAATGACAAGAAGTTTGACGGCTTTAAATTGCAAAAGTATGCTAAAGGGAACTGTGAATGTAAGTCAGAATATGGTAAAATTTTGTATTTATTTGAAGCGAAGGATAAATATCTTAAAAGGTGTATTCAAATACCTTAAGTCAGTCAACTCAATCTTCTAAACAAATTACATGAATTATTTTTAAAAATTACCTTCTAACCCAGGTTCGAATTCGATTCTATATAAAATCGGGGTTTTGAAAAATTTTAAGTTAATATTTATTTTTTTTTAAATATAAAAGATTTTGTTATTCGTGCTTAATTCCCAATTTTTATTCTTGATAAAAACACTGAAATTTATTGTTGATGGGATAAGCTATTCCTATGCGCATTTCACTGGTTGCTAAGACCAGATCGTCAGGAACTTCATCCATAAAGATTTTAGAAGAACTAAAGATATTAAAGCAAATAAAACTGTTAAGCGTATAAGAATCATAAGCAACAGTTCTACTTGTAACAATATCAAAGTTTAAACAAAAACGTCAACAATAAACAGTGAGTTTATCTCTTCTTACATTCCCCACTACAATTGATTGGAATTCTTCCAACATTATTTGTAGTTGTAAGTAAGTTAAGAAAAAACAAAATGCAAAAAACAACTTGCAGAAGCATGTTGCCAATTAAGTTTTTTTAGGCCGTGCACTTGCCAGTTTATTATCAAAAGTAATTTTTGGGAATACAAAAGCGCATAGAATAGCTTATCCCAAAAATAAATAATCAATAATAAATTTCAGTGTTTTTATCAAGAATAAAAATTGGGAATTAAGCACGAATAACAAAATCTTTTAAATGAAAATTTTGTGTTCCCAAAAATTACTTTTGATAATTTTTTTTAAAATATTTTAAGGTTTAAAAGAAATATTTGATTTTATTCCGTAAACAAGTAAGAAAGTATAGTCGGTCAAGCCCGACCATATGATACCCTACACCACAGTATTTAAAAACACATCATGCTTATGTGTCCATATAAATATTGGTTTATCTATGTTTATAAACTTCATTAAAACTGGTTTGAACGTTTGTGAAGGGCAGAAATTGTCCCTTTCCTCCCCTTGTGGTCCTATTTTTGAAAAACTGTATAGCTTATGTGTCCCTATAGATGAGGTTCTATCTATGTTTTAAATTTCATTAAAATCGGTTTGAGAGGCCGAAATTGCCCCTATCTCCGCTCGTGGTCCTATTTTTTAAAAAATGCATACCTTTTGTGTCCATATAGATGTGGTTCTATCTATGTTTTAAATTTCATTCAAATCGGTTTGATAGTTTCTGAGAGGAAGAAATTTCCCCCTATCTTCCTTCCATTTTCAATCGGCTTAGCCCTTGTGCCAATAAGAACCTCTGAATCCAGTGGTGCTCGCCATTTTTTAGATTGGCTCTGGTTTTCGAGATATACCGTTATTTCGAAAATGGAGGAGGTTGCACAACATATGTTCGCGTAACTCAAAAACGGTTTAGTTTATTGAAATTACTAAAAAAAATTTTGAATTTCAACCATACATATATGGCGGCTTAATAAAATTCTTAAATTTGGCCCCTGCAGCGCCTAGCATGCCCCTTGATGGATCAAATTGTCATACAACCCCACTTTATTTTTCATCTCAATCATTTATTTCTAACATACCTCCCCGCCATCTCCATTCTTTAAGGCGGCTCCCATACAAAATGTTCATTGCAGACTAGAAATATATGGAAAAAAGTCCCATAAATGCCCAGGAGTCGCCTCTAGTAAGATAAAATGTACAAAACTTTTGTTGTGTAACCTTCAAACTTAAGAAAGGTTTAGTTGAATGTTTCAACTAAAGTTTTTTCAAGATTTTTTTTTATAAAAACTTTAAAGGGAGCGTGTTTTAAAGACAGTACAGTTTCAAAGAAAAATTTATCATAAGTTGTTGATAAGAATCAGACTTTTTTCCCCTAAACAACCATAAAATCGAAATAAACTTTATTCCATACAAATTTTGCAGAATTTCTTAACATTTCTGCGATAGAAAATGATAATACATTTTATTACACAACTACATTATTTACATGCACTTAATACACTAATAAATTAATACATAATTAACATGTTTTCAAAAAAATATATAAATATACACAATAAGTTACAAATTTACATTAAAACTTTAAAAATATCTTACAAACATTTAAAGCACTTTTAAAAATGAATAACTATAACTTATCTAGGGTACAAGCCGGGCTCTCGCATCATCATCATAATCTCCGATTGCTCGGGTGATATCGTGGTCGGTATCTTCCACCAACAAATTTCGTATGAGTGATGGTTCTGGTCGTTGCTGTTGTTGTGCGTTCTTGACCACTTCATGTATTTCATGGGGCTTTAAAAAAAGATTTGAAATAAAAAATTACAATTTTTATTTATAGTAAAAAATAGTGGTATAAAAACCAAACGCACCTTGGCTTTTTCCAGCAAAATTTCCGACCCGTGCGATGACGTTGAGCCACGCAAAAATCTTTGAATCGATGAACCAATGTGTAACCTTTCCCTTTCGACCTCAAATGAGGCAGTCGTGGTGCCTGAGCTGCTTCCTGAACCCGTTGTGGTGAGTCCACTATCCAAGGTTCCTGTTTTGTTGCCATGTTCTGGTAAAAATGATGCCAATGGATTCTGGAAATGCAGGTTACGAATGAAATCACGTTGTCCCTGCTTTTTGCGACGGTAAAAAATATACCCCAAACCGCAGAGAAGAAGAACTAAAAAGGTGACTAGCGACCAAACCACTGCTGTTATGTGAGACGATCCCTGATCTTCATTTGAAGGATTTTCGCGATGTATTAGCAATGCTGAAGAAGTTATTTCATTGTTTACATTGCAATATTTCGTCTCACTTACTATTGAATCACCACACATGCACTCGTAGCTAAATTCAGTTTGTACGCACATACCACTGCATTTAGCCATGTTGCAAGGATTACGACTCATGGGTTGTCTTGAGGCACCATCAATAAGTATGTCTTCGGCATTAAGTATATTTAAATTGAAGGCTTTACATTTTCTGCCTCCATAGAGGTAACAACGTATTGCCTCTTTGGCTCCTAAATTAACTATGAACACCTGATTCTCATACCAGGTTAAGCCGGAGGGATGCATGACAATGTTCCCTTTTTGCAGTAAAGTTATGGGAACAGCTTTCTTGCCAGAACGATAACTTATTCCCTGTAAGTTTTTCTGATGCATGTCGGTATAATAGAGCATTTTCTTGTAAGGGTCACAGGCAAGAGTAGTTATGTAACTCATATCTTTGATTAGTAGGAACTCACGTTTACTACCATCCAAATTTGCCATTGCTATACGTGACCTATGGGAACCAAATGTTTGGGTTTGCACCACCACGAAAAACAAACGCCTATTATAGGCATCTACAGTCAGTGTTTTAATTATCTCACTAGGTTTTACTTTCAAAATGGCGCCACACATTTTGGCCGCAAATGAACATACTTGGATCTCAAATACCGGAGAGCGAGCAATCACATAAACGTTATCTGCAGAAGCAATAAAATAACCACAAATGTATAGTTAGTTTTCAAAACACTCACCTGTAACCCAGTCTACTGCCACCTTTCCTGGCATTGAAACGTGTAAGGCAGACTTCACTTCGGCCGTATCTACATCTATTTTATAGAGTATATTTTCATTGTCAGTGGTAAAATAGGCATGACGTGTTCTAACATTTAAATCAAAGCCGCTTATCTTCGTATCATTAGCTTTCCAAGCCACTTTTAAGATTATAGGCTGTTCAATCATACTGCGTACTTCATCATACGTGGAAAACAATAACGACTTTTCACTTTCAATTGATTTACAAGTGGCTTTATCCGGACGCATCATAAACTCAGGATAACACGAACATCTATAGGAACCATGATTATTTTCACATATTTGAGCACAAGGATCTAGTTCTTCACATTCGTTGACATCAATACATGAACGATGATCCGAATCTAGTTTGTACCCACTAAAGCAGGAACAAATAGCACCGGTTGGTGTAGCCTTGCACTTGCTGTCGCAAGGCGCCTTACCACCAACCGGTTTACATGCCGTTTTACACAGCGGGCCCTCATCGGCACCTGTATCACAATCCTCAAAACCATTGCATACACGTGATTCATCAACACATTCACCATCTCGGCAATCCCACATTTTAGGTCCACATGGCTTTTCATGCGTTTGCGTATTCATCGAAGCATTCCAGGCTCCATGTCGCTCGCAATTGTCTTCATCCGAACCATCATCACAATCTTTCTCATTATCACAACGAAATTCTGAGCGTATGCATTCGTTGCTAGTTTTACAACGAAATTCATATATGCTGCACATGTTGCCACAATCTGCCTCATCTTCACCGCGAGGACATTCAGCTGTGCCATTACATTTAGCAGAGAGCTCAAGGCAAACATTAGGATCGCTTGAACACTCGTACATGGGATTTTGTTCGTCACCACAAGACGTTTTACGTTTTTTTCCAACTAACATATCGCAATTAAGTTCATCTGAGGAGTCTCCGCAATCATTATGACCATCACAAACCAAAGGTTTGTCAATGCATTGACCTAAAAGGCATCTATGCATGTCGGTAGGACACTCCCTGACACCTAGTTTTACAATTAAGTTGTTGGCACTATAATTCAATTATTATAAAAAAGTGTTCTTTATTTACCACAATTATCATGCTCGTCAGAACCATCTGAGCAATCTATTTTACCATCGCATTCCCAAGTTTTTGGTATACAAGTTCCACTATTACACTGGAACATTTCTTTGCCACAAACTGGACGTAATCTTTCATCCTTACCTCTAGCCAGTTCACAATTTCCTTCATCAGAATTGTCGCCGCAATCGTTGACTCCATCACACATGACACTAAAGTCCACACAGTTACCATTATCACAAACATGCTGATGACGGTGGCAATTTTTGGATTTATCTAAATTAACATATAAATTAATACTCCTACAAAAACTTTTTTGTTAAAGCCTTCAACTCACCAAAATGCTCACAATGATCCTCATCCGAGCCGTCATGGCATTGTTTCTCACCATCACAACGTTTATCACTTTCCAAACATTGTTCCGCATTATGACACATAAATTTACCTACTGGACAAACAACCTTCGGCTTTTGTTTTTTTTCCAGATCACAACCTTCTTCATCTGAATTATCAGGGCAATCTTTACGATTGTTACATTTCCGAGACAGTGTTAAACATTCCCCAGATCGGCAACGAAATTCGCAATCTAATGCCTCGATACAGGTACGATTTGTAGCATCTTTAAATACCAAACCAGCTGGACAAAGACATCCGGCAAGGAATTTACCCAAAGTAATACAGACATGGGAACAACCACCATTCCAATGTTGGCAAGGATGATCTGTAGTTTGGGCGGGTGTACTGGCCGTTAGAGGTATATGAGTGGGTAGAGAGTGTGAAGTATAAATATCTCGATTTACTTCAATATCGAACCGTTTTAAAGGTCCCATATTGCTTTTATGAGTCCAATATATAGTGTTCGATCTTAATTCAGTCCAAAAAAGATCTTCATCTACTATGGCTACGGAATAGGGTCTTTTCAAGCGACCACGGAAAGTGTAAGCATGTGCGTTGCGATAATCAGAAAATGAGATACGGCCTAAGTCACTGTCTGCCCAATATAAGGTGTTGGTTTCAAAATCAGTGACAAATTTAATGTCATCATCGCCTATTTCATCTTCAAAAACATGGGAGTGCTCTCCTAGACCGCTTAACGATTTTTGATCAATGTGAACCAGACGACGCGATTTTAAAGCAATAAACATGTTCCTATGTAAGAGAAAATTATGTTTTCGGGGTCATATATTGACAAATAAACTCTTACCCATCTTCTGGTATTATGGCTAAACCAATAGGAGATTCTAATCCGGAAAAGAATGAAACTATAGCCCGATGCTTGGTTTGTAATGATAAAACTTCGACCACATGTCTTTCGGAATCACTCCAATATAAAGCGTAGGACAAATGATCTGCATAAAAAATATTTATAAAAGCTTCAGATGCCTCTGATAAATTTTTAATTGCTTACCAAATCCTAAAGCAGTAACATTTCCTAAATTCCCCTTAACCAAATTTCTGACAATATTACTCTGCAAATCCACTTCACAGATAACCTTTTGGTAATTATCGGCTATAAAAACTGTATTATTCACACTATTGTAAGCCAATTGATGAATAAAGATATCCAATTTATGCGTATTCGTTATGGTATGGCGTCCAAATGTGGTATGCTCCATTTCCAATAAATTACCTCGTACTCCCAAAAATAATCTCTGTTTTTTATGGGTCTTCATACAACGCAACTGATCTGTCCCTAATTGCATGCCATCGGGACAAGCGCAAGAAAAACTGTTATTCTCAGCCAGTAAACACAAATGGGAACAACGAGATCTTTCACAGGCATGAGAGGACTTCTTTTGCTTGGAGGAATGATAAATATGCGCAGCATATATAGTGCGATCTTTGGTAATAACTTTATGATCTTTTCCTGTGAACTTATTACATGAATGTATACTCTTTGTGCCCCAATCGGACCAATAAATATCATCTTCAAATATGGCCAAACCATAGGGATGTTTGAGAATTTCTTCCAATACCATTCTGCGATCTGTGCCATCGGTTCGTACACTTTCAATGGTAGCCATTTTAGCATCAACCCAATAAACACGATCATTATACATATCCAATGCAATGCCATTGGGCCAGTGAATTTTATCAGTTACCAAACGCATCGAATTAGTGCCATCCATAGAGGCACGAGCAATCATTGGATTA
The DNA here is from genome assembly GCA_963931875.1 of Pollenia griseotomentosa. Classification (NCBI taxonomy): domain Eukaryota; kingdom Metazoa; phylum Arthropoda; class Insecta; order Diptera; family Polleniidae; genus Pollenia; species Pollenia griseotomentosa. The sequence continues at coordinate 92,011,985 of OZ007563.1, forward strand.
ATGCCCCAATCAGTCCAAAAGATTTGGGAACGTTGGGGCCATAAAGCCACACCCCGAGGTTGATGGACATCTTCGGTAACCAAAACGGCACAATAGTGGCCATTATTTGAGCAGACGGCTATATGATGCATAACATTATCCGAAAAGTAAATGTTGCCTAAACAAAAGCCATACACAAATTAATTTCCTTTATCTAAACGCTTACTTAATTTCTTACCAGTTAGCCAATCTACTGCCAAATCTTCGGGAGCATCCAAACCCGATGTTAGTAAAATTTCCTGCTGCGAACCATCTGGATTCGCTCTAACAATACTTTCTCCTTCATTTTGTATATTCGTCCAATAGATATGCTCCCCATTATAAGACACACCAATTACCTTTGTAAGTTTCTTTGCCACTGTATATACTCTCTTTGATCTCAAATTAACACCCATTACCGTTACCTGGGTAGTATACAATAGCAAAGCTTCTTCACCGTGAGCCTCGCAGGTGCGGTTATCCTTCCTCAAAGTATAACCTTCATCACAATTACATCTATAGGTCCCAGGAGTATTAACACAAGTCTGACTACAGACACCATACTGTTCCAAACATTCATTAATGTCCACACAAACGTCTTCAAGAAGAGAGTGTCTAAAACCTTTAGGGCAAATACATTCAGGACCCGATTGTGGCATCATTCGGCATTTTGAGGCAGGCGGACAGGTTTTGTTGTTACAATTATTGGAAGCTGTGCAACGAAATGATTCATCTGTACCGTCGGGACAATCAGTTTTGCCGTCACAAGCGTTTTCGAGTGGCAGACAGGTGATATTGTTGCGACACAAAAATTTACCAATTTCAGGGGTACAATTATTGGCTGCGAATAGAAAAATAGAAAAATTATGATTTACTTTTTTTTTTTTGATATTCTTTAATAAGGCTCGAGTTCATCAAATTTAATTTTCATAAACTCATAAAAACATTTCGTTTTTAAGGATTAAATAAAATAGTTTTTAAGTGATATCTTTCAAACATATTTTTCGAAATTAATTGGTAACTTATTTTTTTTATTTTTTGGTTACATTTTTTTTTATTTATGTATTTTTATAGATCGGTAAAGGGTAAAAGAGATAATGATTGCGATATATATTGCAGTAAATGTCAAAATTATGTTATCTTTAATGTAGACAGCAATTTTATGTTCATATTTATTGCCGGCAATTTATGTAATTATTGCTAACATAATACGTCAAATTTGGTTGTCAATTGAAAAAAAGAAGAAAAAAATAAAAGAATTAATATATAAATAAATAAAAGAATTAAATTAAAGAATTTAATAAACACTAAAATAAAATTACAAAAATTATTTTTATAATATAATATTTTTCTTAATAGATCTTTTTTATTTACATTTATATTAATTTTTTTGAGTTTAAGCTCTTTTTTATATAAAAATATTAATTTTACTTTAACAAAAAAAAAAAAAAAAAATTAATAAAATTAATATTTTTATATAAAAAAAACCTCAAGCTTAAACAAATTAATAATAAAGTCGAATAAAAAAGAATTTATATTAATAAAAATAATTCCTGCAAGATAGCGCCAGTTTTTACACTACACCTTCTTCCTTGATTTTTTTGAAATTATAAGTTAACATAAATACGTTTTCCCATGCCTTTAGTATAATCTGAGCAATAAGAAATATTGCTCTGTTATTTTGCCGACGTTATTGCCAACTTGCTGAGATATTTATCTTTAGTGTAGACCGAGGGTTATTTGTTTTGCCAATCTCTTGTTTTCCTTTAATTGGACACTTAAGACAAGTCATCAAATGTTTGGTCAAAATATCTACAAAGAACTAATTTTGTGTTTTTAGTGCTTGTTGCATTTTTAGGCCTTCCCATGGTTTAATTTAAAAAGATTAAAGTTTATGGTTGCATTTCATAATTAATATTAGATTCGGTAAAAAACACAAACTTTCTTTACAATTAAGTTCAAATTAGTTCGGCTTAATGTAGTTTTTGTCCAACTTAATCAGATTTTTAATATTGAACAACACACGATATATTAAAAATACTTTTACCCATTTGAAAAAACATATCAGCAGATTAAAATTTAGCGATTGCCATACGCTGCATTTAATATAAAAAATAAATTCTCAAAAAAAAAAAGAACTATGCCTGGTATTTACCCTATATTTATCCATACATCTGGCAAATACCGGGAAAAGGTCTATTTATATATGTATATTAGAGCGACTCAAAAAAAAAGAAGTGATTTTGTTACCCCTCTAAAAATAAAGCTTAATATGTTTTATGATGATTCCCAAAATATTTTGGTTCTAGCGTTGACCATCCGTGAGCTGGACGATTTTTAAAAAAAGGTATTTGCTCAGTTTTTGTTATGATAAAATGAATGAGCCTAACCGCCTTATTACCAGCGAAATATTTGTTTAGGCCACAAATCTGTGAACAGATTTTGACTCGGCACGCTAAAGTCAATTAAAGCCACATAAAAAAGTTATTGCTCCCGACTTGTTTTGGTTGTTATCACATAATGTTTTCTGTTATGTTTTTTACCATTTATAAAATATTACTTGAAATTTAATTGAATTAACCAAAATACGTGGAAAATACATAATTGTTGAACTCATTTTGTTGCCACTTTTTTTGTAAATATTCTCTTTTTGGTAGTTTTTTAAAATATCCAACGGCAACGCTGTATACAAATACAAATACAAAAACTGAAAAACTGCTCTTTTACGTTCTTCGTTGTCTCATCGAGTGGACAATGACTACTTGAATGTAAAAGCATAATAAATGCCTGCGTTTTGATTTTGAGCAATTGTGTTATGGCGTGCGCATCACTCCCAACAAACCAAAACGATATAGAAAGAACTTGTAGCAAGCTTACTAACATAAGCCTTAAAACCATATTGAACTTAAGGAAACTTTTTGCTAAGTTTAATGAAACTGTCATTTGCTTAAGCAAGGTGCGAATCTAATCGCACATTCCGTACGGAATCAAATGTTTTTTTATTTTGTTTTTTTAAGTACATTTGAGAGACTTTTTGTTAATTTTTGACAGTAGGTTAAGCAAGGCTATGCAAATTATGGTTAGGCCTTTAAGCTTAGAAAAGTGTTGTGGTTACTATTATTAAAGGCTTGTTAATAATTATTTAATAATGAAAACTAATCCCTTCCAAAAATATTACTTGCCTATAATATAATGTTAGCTTAGAAGTCTAATTTTAGAATAAGCTTACAGGAAAATACTTTTCTAATCTATAATAAGATTAAATTCTTTGCAAACACTCTCTTTTAATTTATATGGCATATTTACAAAAAGATTTTTACTTAGAAAATATTTAATTACTCTTTTTAAATTGTGCACTGTTTAAAACTCTTTAAAACACTTCACTCTTTGAACAAACCACAAATACTGAAAACTTTAACTAATAATACAAAATTCAAATAAAGGGACATAGAATGAATGGTATCATTAAAAACACTTACAAAACTATTGCGAGAATAAGTCATTGTCAATCATATTGGTTGTCATGTTGTAGGAAATCTCTTATGTAAGCCTTTTCTACAACTCATTTACATTTTCCTCTGTTTTGGTCTGTTGGGCTGAATGCAAGCAAAGCACGTTAACAGAGAAGATCAATATTTTGGAATTTTATACAATTATTTATGATATAGAGCAACATTTAAAGAACAGAGGTTATCCAATAAAAAAGTACAGACATTTTGTTTAGTTTTCTTCGTCTTTATTTGTGTTATGTTAAAATATTTCTATAAACAAAAAATGTGCTTGCAAACACTCCCAAAAGTACGAATTTTTAACCTGATTTGCCTTTATATGTCCACTTTTATGTTAAAGAACATATGTTTCCAGTTCGAGAAAAATTATTTAATAAAAACGTGCGAACAAAGAGTACCAACAGTACGATTTTTAGGCCCCTATAACCGTTTACAACTCAACTCAGTTGAGTTGTAATTAAAACAACTGGTTGTGATCAGTTGTAATTTTTGTTATGTTTTTGTTCACTGCAATAAAGCAAAGTTGTAAACCATAATACAAAAATTAAGAAATTACAACTCAACTGAGTTGAGTTGTAAACCTTAATAGGGGCCTTAACCTTTTTTATTCCTTAAAATTACCTTATTTGTCTGTTGTCTTTATGTTAAAGAACAAAGCTTCTAAGTTTGGGCTACATTTTTTAAAACAAAAGTGCTATACAAGTTATTCTATTTTATTCCACGCCCATTTCGCAAATCCCGCCCACATTTTGCCACATCTTGCCGTTCTCCAGATATAAGGAATTTTATAAGGTGTTTGTATGGAAAGGGCTACGCCCACTTCTATAATCCTGCCAATATTTTTTAGAGAGGTCGTGTATTTATAACCAAGATTCTTGTACCTAGCTTGGAAGTTTTGGCTTTTGGCTTTTGTTCTTGTCACACCTGCACTTATGTTTACAAACGATTGAACACCGATTTTCAAACAACAATTAATAAATGCACATCTATATTATTTGGGGAATTCCCTAAATCACGCAAGTAATGTATACATAGTATGTAGGCAATACATACCTAAGTAAAGGGTGGTTAAATTTCAAGGGCCGATGTTGATTTTGAATTAAACACAAACTATTTAGGAAATTATTGTAATTTTATTTTATTATGATATATTGGTATTACTCAATAATGTATGGAACAAAATATCGGCCAAATGGGCGCCGCGACCACGGCGGCACACCTCCATCCGATGGTCCAAATTTTCGATGACCCTGAGGCATAATGGAGGTTCTATGCCGTTAATGTGCCGAATTATCTCATCCTTTAGCTCTTGAATTGTTGCTGGCTTATCGACGTACACCTTTTCTTTCAAATAACCCCAAAGAAAAAAGTCCAACGGTGTCAAATCACATGATCTTGGCGGCCAATTGACATCGCCATTACGTGAGATAACACGGCCATTGAATTTGTTGCGCAAAAGAGCCGTTATTTCGTTAGCTGTGTAGCAAGTGGCACCGTCCTGCTGAAACCACATATCGTCCACATCCATATCTTCCAATTCGGGCCATAAAAAGTTCGTTATCATCTCACGATAGCGAACACCATTCACAGTAACTGCCTGACCGGTCTCATTTTGGAAAAAATACGGCCCGATGATGCCGCCAGCCCATAAACCGCACCAAACAGTCACTCTTTGTGGGTGCATTGGTTTTTCGACAATCACTCTTGGATTATTATTCGCCCAAATGCGGAAATTCTGCTTATCGACAAATCCACTGAGGTGAAAATGTGCCTCATCACTGAAGATGATTTTCTTCGAAATTTATCATCCATTTTCATAATAAGTCTGGATAACTTTAACACGTTGTTGGATTGTGTATCTCTCCATGGTTCAAATTGAGTAAGTCTGAAATAGAGAAATGTCAAATAAAATTCGGAAAAAAACTTGGCGTTTAGGTGTGGTTCACATTCAACATCGGCCCTTACAATTTAACCACCCTTTATTTTGTTTATTTTGTTTTGTTTGAGTCTTATTATGACATTAAAATGCATTAGTAATGGGACGTTACCGGGACCGGCTAACAGTGTCCGTCTAAAGGAGGTGTCCACTGTGTGTACATACTTTATAGGGTCTAAGATCGATATTGTAGAAATTACAAATCGAATGACAAACTTTTATATACCCTTTTACCTTCGGTGTAGGGTATAAAAAAAGTGTAAACAAAAAGTACTAATTTTAACCCTGTTTCGCCCTTTAAATGTACTTCTTTTGTTTGCTGCCTTTATGTTAAAGAACATAGGTTACAAGTTCGAGTAAAATTATTAAAAAAAAAATACTAACAGTGCGAATTTTAACCCTTTCTTGTCCCTTAAAAGAACTGCATTTGTTTGCTGTATATACGAGTATGTTAAAGACCATAGGTTTCAAGTTTGCGAAAAATTATTTAAAAGCAAAACGTGTTATCAAAAATTACGAAGTTTAACCCTTTTTCGTCCCTTAAATGTACTTTGTTTGTTTGCTGCCTTTATGTTAAACACGCAGAGAAAAAATATGGTTGTAGTATGGCAACAAACAAACTATTGTTAATTTTAACATTACTTTTTTCACGATAAATAATATTTTGTTTCGATTTAGCAATAAAGTGTTTAGCTCCTTGATTGGTTTGCTTAAAATTCTCATTCATTTTATTTTAATTATTGAATAAAATAGAAAAATTTAGTATTATAAGCCCGTAAAACAGAAGAAGTGCTAATGAAGGTCGTCAAAGACTGGGATATGATTTTAATGGGATTCCTTATAAAAGTAGAATCTAACACTAACAGGATAAAAACGAAACATGGCACTTAATAAACAAATTGGAAAAATGGATGAAATAAATAACTGTAAAAAGTGACGTGTGAAAAAGGCTCAAATCATTTGCGAGGGCATTTGTGTTCATTGTATTGCGGCATAAAAGATGATGCAAAGAGAAATGCAAAAAAGGCCGCTTTCTAAGAAAGAGACAAAAAAACCAAAAATCTTCCGTCTCGTGACAGTTCTGTTAGTATTCTGTGGTTTTTCCACAGTATTGTTAATTCTGACCTAATGGTAATTTTTGTCAAAATTTTGGAAATTTTTGACCTTATTATGGTTAATTTTAAACATAATGCGATTAATTTACAAGGTTTCGTTTAAATGTGCTAAATTCCCATTTCATACTATTGATAAACTGAAATTTATTGTTAATGGGATAAGGTATTCTATGCACATTTCACTGGTTGCTTAGGGCAGATCGTCAGGAAACCTCATCCAAAGATTTTAGAAAAACTAAAGATATTATACAAATAAAACTGTTAAGCGAATAAGAATTATAAGCCCCAGTTTTACTTGTAACAATATCAAAGCTTAAACAAAAACCGTTATTTGTGTTTTTAAAAAAGATGATGTGACTGAAATGCAAATATCTTAAAAAATTTTAAACGGGCTATGCATTTCTTTCATTTTTGCGAAATAATAATAAAATTTCTAAAATAACCATTGGTCGTTTGTGAAGATGAGTCAGTAAATGGCAGAGTTATAGTTTACAAAATTTCAAGTTATTTTTTTTAAACGAAACAATAAATTTTTAATAATAGGATTAAAAAATGACAAATTTACAGATGATTAATTGAATTAACACTCTTCGATTTGTATCAAATCAAAGAAAAACACAACATATAAATAAACAAAGCTAAATTTTTAGTAACAATAAATATTATAGCTTAAAACTATTAAATTTCTATGTGGGTTAATTTACTAAATCTTCTGTAAATTTGCCATTTTTGTACCAATCTATGTCTCGTTGGGCGCAAAATGTTCATATTAAAATAATCTAATGTCGCATGCAATAAAACAGGATTTTTAAATCATTGGCTTAAAAAAAATAACTTGAAAAGAGCAAAATTTAACAAAATCATACAATTTTCAATGAAGCTTGAACTTTTGTCCCCTGTAACTATGTAATTTCTTGATCAATCTTCACTAGCAGTCCATGGTTATTTTAGAAATTTTATAACCTTTCACAAAAAATAAAGATATTTGCATTTAAGTCACATCATCTTTCTTAAGAACACAAATAACGGTTATTTTAGAATATCTCAAAAACTGTTCTACTTTTGACAATTCTGACTTCATATTCGGATTCAGCAGACAATTATAAAATTAGGTGTTAGATTCATTTGGTCACGACTTTGTTGGAAATTTGTGACACAGTGTAATTTGCTAAAATTTTTTTATTCGCATAGATTCTTTTGAATATTGAAGGTTTACAACGAATACTTTTAAAACCGCCTATTTTGCAAAACAAATCCCAGATTTATAGTCAGCCTATATAAAATACCATAATGTTTTAACAAAAAGAATTTCTAAGAAATAAAATAAATTTTAAATGTCACGATTTCTTATTTCCGCATTAAGTCTATTTTATCTTGCACACAACAATTTTTATTCCGCCTTGTGTGCAGTCTGGACACAAAGAGGAAGGTGGTCTGCGTTAATATTGGTCACTTTATTAATTAAGAATTAAATTTGTAATTAAATTTCTTCCATTTCATTAATAAATTTTTCCAATAAACTTCCGTTTTTAAGATCGTACATGGTCGAACAACTAATTATTTTCTATCAAAGTAATACATCAATTTTAGGCGAAACTGTTTCTTGCATCAAATGATATTAAAACAAAAGAAAACTAGATATTTGAATAATATCTAGTTTAACCCATGGTAGAATAAGTACAAGGTATAGTCATTAGAAATTTTGTTCTCAATTTTAAACGTCAAACAAAAGAAAATAAGGAAAAAATTAAAACAAGCTTCAAAATTCAAATAAATTAATTTGACTTTGCTGGGTAAATAGTGACAACTCTCCCTAATGCACCTACCTGGTACTTATTATACTATGGTTTAACCCTAACAATTTTATAATAAAAAAAATATACAATGGTAATGCTATACTTTTGAAAATATTTGATTAAAAAATTTAATTTTTAACTTATTTTATTGCTATCTTATTCTAAGGATAGTTTTGTTAATCTAGCAGCACACATTCTAATACAAATGCTCTTAAGTAAATAACGCACTCCAACAAAACACTCACTAGCTCAAAAAACATAAAAAAACAACAACAACGAAAGCTT